>CM070874.1:142395796-143803296 GCA_036365515.1 Torymus aiolomorphi
TATCTCATAAAAGATTATGTCAAATGAAAAAAGTAAAAAGGATGTGTTATTGTGAAAATTTTAACAAATAAAAGTATCCAAGATGGCGGACGAGGGTGTGCTGCTTAAGCAGACCCCTCCGCCAGAAATTTATTACAAATGTCATCCCGGGACGCCAGTGGGAGTTGTGATATGTGTAGTGTGTAACAATGTCTACCATAAAAGTGATTATAACAGAAAAAGAACACAAAACTACTTATCTGCCATAGAAATAATATGTGAAGAACATAATATAGATGACATAACCTCTAAAGACCCACGTGTTGCAGTAGTGCTACTACGGAGGGAACTAGAAAATCTGAGAAACCAAAATGATCTGATAATGACAAGGAACGAAATACTAATAAAAACCAATGCACAAACAGAACAAAAATTAAAACAAGCTGAAGAAGAATTGTTACTAATAAAAGCTAAGGAAATCAAAGGAAATCAAGAATTGACAAGTTTTCCTGAAGAAGAAAAAAATCTATTAAAACAAATAAGTACAGAAGTACACAACAATAATCTCATGCTAAACCAAATTTTAGACAAAGAAAACTATACCAAAAACAAAAAAACATTTGCAGAAGTGGTAGTAAGTGATAAGCAATTAGAAAAGAAGATACAAAAACTAATAGTGAAAAGAATACAGAATGATAATAAAGGAACAAATTTGCCAGATATAAAACCATATATAGCTCACTATATAAATAAAAATTCATCTATACAAGCAAAAAGTATAAAAATCAAGAACAAAGATGAAGCAATAATAAGCTTTATAAATGAGGAGAGTTTGATACAAACTGAGAATATACTAAAACAAAAGTATTCTGCCTACTACAAAATAACAAGAGAATCTATTAAAAATCCCAAGATGAAAATAACAGGCTTCGACAATTTTGAAGACATGGAGATTAAAGAAATAGAACAAGATATTAACAAAAGGAACTTCAAACACCTAAACAGCAAATGCAAAGTGTTACATATATTTGAAAACATTAAAACAAAAATTAACACTATATTAATTGAAACACCAGCAGAAGTATATAATCAAATTGTGAGTAATAAATATAGAGTTCATATTGGTTATCAAAATTGCAGAGCATTCGATGACTTGAATCTAACCCCGTGTTTTAACTGTGGTCGATTTGGTCATAGTGGTAAAAAGTGTAAGAATACGAAAATCTGCCTACGTTGTGCTGGAAAACATAACACGATCAACTGTACTACCCCAAACGAACACAATTGTGTTAATTGTACGTACAGTAATCATCAATATAAAACAAATTATAATACTAAACACGTGGTAAATGATACCGAAAAATGCGAGGTTATGTTTCACAAGATAAAGAAGTTAATTGCTGAAACAGATTATCCAGTGAGACCGCACATTCCAAAATATGTAGGTAAAGTAAATTTTCAATCACAGTTACAAAACACTGATACAGCTACCGGTAAATCACCTGTCGTAACGACACCAAGAAGACAAAGTAGAATTTTTATCAGTCCGGCAACATCAGCTGGTAATTTATCGGCCACAACCTCACCAATAAATTTAAACAGAACCATGTCACAAATTTATTACCCAACAGACTCAGCAACTTCTGAACTTCTGAATTTTGAACATTGAACATGGATCAACAACAACTAAATTTTGAAGTTATTTCACAAAAAGAACAAGCTTTTGGTAATGTACAAACACTCAATAAAAGTATCGATAAAGGTAAAAATTTGATTTTATGTGTAAATATTAGAAGTATAAAACAAAACTTTGAAAAACTAGAAACTTTTATTGAATGTTTAGCCGTAAGACCAAGTGTCATTATATGTACTGAATCTTGGAATGTGCAATATACTCCATTGTACAACATATCAGGTTACAAAAGTTACTATAGTGAGAGTAAAATGAATAAAGCAGATGGAGTTATGATGTATATAAAGGATGAACTATCTGAACACACAGAAATTATAGTGGTCGACAACATACGTATCTTAAGCTCGGTTATAAAATTAATTGGCACCGAAACTGTAAGAATCTCAGCGATCTATAGATCACACAATATAAAAAAGAATTTGTACATAGCCTGAAAAAATTCCTAAGAGATCAATTAAATACTAAGAACCATTGTATAATCGGGGATTTTAACATTGATATATTAGACGAAAATTTTAGTAAGACTGACGCAACAGATAACCTTATAACACAAGAATTTTTAAATGATCTCTTGGAACATAAATTTACGCCATGCTTTACTGGAATAACAAGGCCTTCATCTGATAATAAAAGAGGTACCTGCATCGACAATTTCTATATAAAAACTAAAAATATAAATATTAATTCATTTAAAATAACGAATCCATTTAATGATCACTACCCATTATTTATAACTATAGATAAATTAGAAATAAATCAGCCGAACAAATTCAATATGAAATCAATTAATTACAACAAGTTAAAACATGTTGCAAATAATTCAAACTGGTACTCAATATTGTCTATGCAAGATCCTAATCTTGCAGTTAACGCATTAATTGACATGATAAATAATTGTATTGATGCGTCCACTACCAAAAAACAATTTAAAAATAAACTTCCGAGAAAAAATTGGATTACTAGTGCTATTATAGTTTCGTGTACTACTAAAGAGACACTGTATATCTTATGGAAAAACAATCCCACTTCTGAAGCCCTAAAAAAAGAGTATACAAATTACACTAAGATATTGAACAAAGTTATTAAAGAAGCAAAATTTAAATATGAAAAGGAAATGGTAAAACGAAATAGCGGAAACTCTAGGGAATTATGGAACATAATTAAAACTAAATTAGGGAGAAATAGTGTGCATGATAATCCAATAAAATATATATACGAAAACAATTAAAAAATCGAAAATAAAACTGATATAGCAAATGCTATGAACACCTATTTTTGTAAAATAGGACCAAATTTGAGTACTCAATTTGCTAATATAAATAATAATAATTTGAAACTTCCAGATAGGAATCCTGAATCCATTTTCTTTCGTCCGACAGATTTTGCTGAGATATACAAAATAATCAATACATTGAAAAATAAATCTGAAGGTGTAGACAATATTAACGCTAAATCATTGAAAATTCTCTCTGATTATATATGTGTGCCCTTAGAATATATCTTCAATTTATGTATTGTGAAATCTATCTGGCCTGACGCGCTCAAAAATGCTGAGGTAGTCCCTATTTACAAAGCTGGTGAAAAATCTAATATCAATAATTACAGACCAATCTCTTTAATATCGAACATTGCAAAAATTTTTGAAAAAATAATTTATAATAGATTATACCACTTTTTTGAAAAACATAACATAATATCAGAAAAACAATACGGTTTCGTTAAAAATAGGGGAACTACTGACGCATTAAATTATATATCAAATATCATATACGAAAACTTAGATAAAAGTAAGCCAATAATTGTTGCTTCTCTAGACTTAGCCAAAGCATTTGACACTGTTAATCATAGATTTCTTTTAGATAAGCTTGAACGATACGGAGTAAGGGGTAGTGCCTTAAAACTGATGACTAGCTATCTCACAGATAGGCGGCAAAGAGTAAAAATTCAAGACTGTAAAAGTGAATATAAAGAATTTACTACGGGTGTTCCCCAAGGAACTATATTAGGACCATTACTTTTTATACTTTATGTCAATGACTTACTAGGAAGTATGCAAAATGACACAATCATGTCCTATGCTGATGACACGGTTATCATATCAAGTGATAACATGTGGTCCTCAGCTCAGGAAAAAATGTGTGCTTACCTTAATCATGTGCCCAATGGCTTGCACAAAATAAACTGTCGCTAAATATAGATAAAACGGTCTTTATGACTCTCGGAAACTACTGTGATAGTGTACCTGGCACACTAAACATCAAAATAGGAACGCAATTAATAAAAAGAGTTGAAAGTCATAAATACTTAGGGCTGTATTTCGACTACAATATGAAATGGGATAAGCATATAAGATATATCATTAAAAAAACCAAATACCTAATCTTTGTCTTTGCCAAGATAAAAAATATGATGGATACAAAAACATTAATGATAATATATTATGCTTTCTTTCATAGTCTAATCAATTATGGGGTAATTGCCTGGGGTGGTGCGTACGATAATAATATGAAACTAATACAATCAACACAAAACAAAATATTGAAAATCATAAATAAAAATAAATTCTCTCAAACTAATCCACCTCTTGAAATAAAAAAATTATTCCAGTTAGAGTCAATATCCTTACATTATTCTACATTAAGAAATAAATATATAAACAGTGCGAGCAAGACCAGAAACAAAACAATTCAATTACCTAAATGTGATAAAAGAATTAGTGATAAAAATAGCTACAATGAAGCTATAAGAGTCTTTAATGGGCTATCTAAGGATCTCAAAGTTATGAATTTAAGTAGACAATTAATGAAGAAAAAATTAAAAATGTTTATAGTAAAAGATGCAATATAATTTCAAAATAATAATCAAATCTTAACCAATATATCTAACAAATTATTTAACTGTTATTTATGTACTACAATGGATTTTATCGATGTTAACAAACACTACGCACATACCATTATATAGTTTTTAAGAATTTTGTAGTTTGTAATATTTTTTTTAGTTTGTAAGTTTTCTATGTACCAGATCTACACACAGGCAATAATATTTGCCTCAGTAGGATTTACTTACTTATGTATATTTCGTATATAATAATGTAATGTAAATATTTTCTGGAAATAAATAAATAAATAAATAAATAAATAAATAAATAAAAAGTGCTCTGTTATTCTCAGTTATTCTCAGTTATTCTCATGTCTGATTTTCCCATGGTGGGAGACGTCAAAAGTTTAATCTATACGAGAATATCAAGGAAGCTTTGATTCTCAGTGATTCTCAGTTCATAAACTGGTTGCGGTTTTTTTTACAAGATTATGTGTGGGTAATGATAAGTTATTAGTTTACGTCGTTCCAATCAATAGTAATTTGAAGAAATTATATCTAACTTATATCTCATAAAAGATTATAACAAATGAAAAAAGCAAAAAGGATGAGTTATTGTGAAAATTTCAACAAATTAGAGTGCTCAGTTATCCTCATGTATGATTTTCCCAGGGTGGGAGATGTCAAAATGTTTCAGAGGAGTTCTTGGTAAATATTTTTCAAGACAAGATTCAGATAATAATTTTGATAATTACTGATTGGCTTATGGTGAGGGGTGCCAAATGTTTCAGAGAAGCCATGTGGTCTGTAACTATTACAGTACATATATACCATAGCGATACTGGTTTCGTAACATGCATTCTGGAGTTTGGATTTCATGCACAACATATTCTACATTTATCTCTGTACAAGTGTATATACACAGAGAAAAATTTTGTAGGAAAAATTACTATTTTCTATAGTAACCGTGGGACAGACTCAAATTTTCATGAAAATTATTATAATTTATAATAAAAATTTCTATAATTTTGTAACTTTTACTACACAAATAACAATTTTTACCATAAATTATAGTAATTTTCATGAAAATTTGAATGTCCCATGGTTACTATATAAAAAAAACTGCTGCCCATTCATTGGCACGTAGCTTCCCTCAAACTTAATTTACTGATTCCTTTAATTAATTTTTAATTCCAATATTTAAAATTTAATACTTCAGAAAGACAGAAATAACAAAACTCCAACATAATTTATTCAAATTTTTATAGATTATACATTTCCACAAAATTTCACATACATAAAATATATATCACAATTGCCTATAAATTTGCAACTGATATTTAGAGCTTTATGTATTTGAATGTAATTTATAGCATTCGAAACATAATTAAATTACCTATATTTTCTAAAAAAAATTAATTTTCTAGCTATCACGGTTCTTTTGTTATTAACAGAAATGTAAAAATTTAAAAATTAAAAAAAAAAAGTGAGTTTTGGATGTTCAACTATTACGATAGTAAAATTGTTGTTAGAAGGTAGGCAAAAATAAAAGAACACTGTGAATAATCCTCTATCATTTATTAAGCAACTCGACTTTGGACAGGACACGTGCGCCTCGCTTAGCGCTCTGCGCTCGACTGACTCAACCGGTTGCGGTGCGTAGCACCGCGACTATATAGTTTGTCCATGGCGGGACGACGCTTGCTCTATATACATGTGGCACATATACGTATAATCAAAACATGTATACTCTCTCACTCCCTCTCAATCTAGTCTACGCAATTAAATAACTAAGTAATAACAGTACAAGTTAGGTCAGTCGCTTCTCCCTTTTATAATTACATCTTATAAAATTGTATGTCACAGGTAGCTTGTCTTATTTATTGACTATCTTTGTTAAGTCTCTTGTGACGAGGAGTGACAGTTTTTAATCCAGGCTCACTCTACTCCCAACTCTCCGTCATCTTTGAATATTCCTCAGTTTCTGAAACATACAAATAAATATCAGTAATCAGTCATGTTAAATATCTGAAAAGTTAATTTTTCGTGCAAGTTGTGGGGCAATGCCTTTGTAAATAAATCGGCTAATTGATTCTTTGACACTATCCATAATATTTCAACATGTTTTTTATCAACGCACTCTTTTATATAGTGTTCTCGTCTCTCGACCATATGTCTCTATCTGTTACTGCCATTCGTTTTTGCACACGCTTGTGCGGCCAAGTTGTCGCAGTACAGTGTCATTGGGTACATGTCTTTATTCAATATAATTTTAATTGAATTATGTAATGCCATTAATTCTTGGCATGTCTCACTCATTGCTACGTATTCAGCTTGACAGGTTGAAAGAGCAACACTGCTTTGCTTGTGGGTCCTCCATGCGATGGGGTCTCCAAACAATTTAATTACATAGCCACACGTAGTTAATGAATTCTTACAATCAGATAGGCTTGCGTCTGAGTACGCAGTCATACTTTCTGTTTTAGCTTTGTACGCTAATTTATAGTGTCTCGTACCTGACAGGTACTGAAAAACTCTTTTGACCATTACCCAGTCAGATTCAGTAGGGTTAACTTGGTGCCTACTAAGTACGTTAGTGGAGTATGCAATGTCAGGGCGTGTCGCATTGGCCAAATATAATAGAGAGCCTATTGCTTCCCTATATATTGTATCAGAGGTATGAGCAATAGTATACTCACCTTTTTCTCGGCTTTTTCTCTTACGATCAGCGGCTTGATTAGTTTGCATGGATGTTACTACAGGTTTAGATTTTTCAAATCCGAATTTATTAAGCATTTTACTTATAAATTTCTCTTGACTGAGTTTAACGATATTCTCATTTGGATCTCGCTCTATTTTAATGCCTAAGAACTCTTTAGGATCTCCCAGATCTTTAATTGTAAATTCTTTACTCAGTGAATCTCTCAAGGAGTTTAACTCTCTGACGTTTTCACTAGCTATAAGTATGTCATCTACATACAGTAGTACCAAAACATTTTTATCCCTCGTTCTCTTAATGAATAAGCACGGATCAATATCATTAGATTCAAAACCAAGATTTAGCATGACTTGCGCGAATCTGTCGTTCCATTTTTTTGGGCTTATTTTCAGTCCGTAAATAGATTTCTCTAATTTCCACCAGAATTTTTGTTTAGTCTCAGAATTAACAATTTCTCCTTCAGGAATATTCATGTATATTTCCTCGTCAAGATTCCCATACAGAAAAGCAGTCTCAACATCTAGTTGTTTAAGTGTCAATCCATTTTTATTGGCAATTGCTATGAATGATCTAACTAAAGGCAGTCTCGAAACAGGAGCATATGTTTCTCTCAGATCGTACTCATTGCGATCTTGAAAGCCTCTAGTGACTAGTCTAGCTTTAAACTTAATTTTTTCAGACTCATTGCTTTTTCGTTTGAAAATCCATCGCGAGCTAACTATGTTAGGTTTTTGACTAGTTTCATAAACTTTTGATCGTTCAATTACAGAGTAGACTCCCTTATTTTTAAGAGCAGTGAGCTCGTTTTGAATTGCTTCTCTCCATTTGTCCCCTTCAGGAGAATTTATGGCTTCTCTATAGGTTTTGGGATCTCCCTGAATTCCAGCTAATAATGCATGATACGCGAAATCACTTTTCGGTTCATTGATCTCTACATTTTCAAGTTTTTCAAACATAGTATAGTACACGCCTGTTTCGCTATTATTTTTCTTTGGTCTGCCTCTCTTTCTTTTGATGGGAGGTTCACCAAGTTCTCCCTCTGATTCTAGTGACGATAAATTATCAAGCAACTCTAAATTTTTGTTTTCGGACTTGTCAGCCGTGATTTCGAATACTCTGTCTTTTTCATTCTCTCTGTGTTCAGTTTTCGCAATATTTTTATATACCTTAGATTTAACAACCTTTACGTGTTGGCTTTCATAAAATTTACGTTCTTCTGGTACATAGACTATAAATCCAGTTTGAAGATAGCCTACTATACACCCTCTTAGTGCTTGAACTCCGAATTTAATTCCTATATTTCTGGGTATTCTGGCGTATGCAATACACCCGAATCGTTTAATCTGTTCCAAGCTAACTCTATAATTTGGGCTCAGCATGTTAATTGGAATTTTCATATCAATGGATTTATGTGGTGTTCGATTATAAATATAGGTTGCAGCTCGTACAGCTAGATCCCACATACTCGGAGGTAATCCAGAATCAAACATCATAGACCTTACTTTAGACTCTAGCGTACGTATAAACCGTTCAGCAACTCCGTTATGTTCAGGAGTATCAGGGCAAGCTAGCTGTAACTCCGCATCTAATTCATTTAGCACTTGAATAGTTTCATTTCCGGTAAACTCAGTTCCTCTATCACATCTGAGGAAGCACATTTTTTCATCCGATCCTATCATATTTCTTAGGCTCCTAACGTATTCTTTAAGACATTCTGCAGTTTCGTTTTTACGCTTCATCGGATAGGCCGATGCAACTCTCGAATAATCATCAATAATTACTAGAACAAATCTATATTCTTTAGGATACGCTACCGGGCTTATGGGACCCATCATATCGGCATGTAAAATTTGTAATGGCCTCTCTGCTCTTTTTCTCTTTTGTTTGAAAGGTAGTTTGCAGCTTTTTGACATCAAACAAGCTTCGCACTCCGATATGCTATTATCATTGTTTATCTCGTCTATAATCAATGTTCTCGGAAATAGTTTAGCAAAGCTTGTCAGATAGGGTTTGGACGCATGACTCAATTTTAGGTGCCACAACATTGGCTTGCTAATATTTTTATTTTCAGAAATCAAACAGTTCTCATAATTAATATCAAAGTTTTCATTTAATTCATTCTCAACTAGGCTTTTATCTAGATTATAAATTTTCCTGCCTAGTAAGTTTTTAATGAATTCATTACTATTATTTTCTTTTTCTGAACTCCTTTTGTTCGACAGTAGAATATTTGAGTTATTCGATTCTCCACACGGAATTTCGTTGTTGTTGAGCAATTTTTTGCTTCTAGTGTTGTAATTATGCTGGTCTGTCGACTCTCCTACGAATGCGATCGTCTCTACCTAATTTAAACTCTCATTTTCCCTTTTAATTTTTAATTTAACTATCCAAAAAGAAGATTTGTAGATTCCTCTGATTAAGGTCTGTCTCGAAACTGGATCGTATATATTTACGCATTTATTATCTAGGAATATTTTCATTCCTTTATCCACAAACTTCCTTAATGATAGTAGATTTTCAGTTAATTCGCTTGAGTACAATACATTGTTCAATACAATCTCATTGTTGTCGTTATTTACAATTTCAATATTTCCTTTGCCTGAGACATTCATTTTGCTATTTTTACTTGCTCATTTAACAGAGATGTTATTTGACTCATCTAGATTATTGAAAAACAATTTAGAATTACTCAGGTGCTCTGTCGCACCCGAATCTACAATAAATTTAACCACTGCACTTTTTGGTGCTGTTTCTCCTGTTCTAGGCGCGTTTGTATTTATCGCATCGCTCGGATTTACAAGAGATTTTATACCTTCATATTCTTGAGCTATTGCTGACAAAGCTGCGTTGCGCTCCGCTGCAGTACCTCTGGCGCTGTGTCCTCGTCCACGACCCATGCGACCTCTGATGCCTCTCGCTCCTCTTCCAGAACCTCGTCTGTTACTCACAAGACCTCTTGTTGCTGGTACCGATTGACTCGGCAGATTTTCATCAGTGGTTTTGACTCTTTTCCAGGGTTGCGTCTCGGTTTCGTCGGTCAACTGCCGTTTTTTCTCTGGGCAGCTACGTGCAATGTGATCAGTCATTTTCTTGCAATTTGAGCAGCGAATTTTTCTCGGGTATGAACACTCTGTGCTAATGTGTCCAAGTTGTGCGCACGTGTAGCAATGTCTATTCGTGTTAATATTGCGATTATCTCGACCACCTGGTACTCTGCCTCGTGGGGCTCTGCTGCGATAGCTTCTGCCTTGAGCCATCATTACAGAAACTGGAAGTTTTGGAGGCGTGGTAGTTGCCTCAACCTGTAAAACATAATCTTTTAAATTCATGTAGGATAAATTCCTTGCCTTCCTGTCTTGCTAGACAATCAGCAATATACTCGGATTTTCTCCTCGAATCTCTTCCAAAATTCCGCTACTGTTTCTTTCCCGGATTTAAATTTCAAGTTATAAATGTCTTTCTTTGCCGATATAGAATTTGTTCTCGACTCCATTCTCTTATACTCCTTTAATTTGGTAAATATCTCATAGGGGTCTGACAAGTTCAAAATCCTATTATAATAAGTAGGGTCGATTCTGTTAATCATTATGTCTCTTACTCTGTGTCGGTCTTCACTCAGTTTTTCTTTCTCCACGAGTTTACATTTTTCATGATCAAATACATATTCTAATTTTTTAGTTTTTATCTCAGACAATAAAAAGTCTTCAAAAATCTCAAATTTGGTGTTTAAATTTAATTTATAATTTCTGATTATACTCTGATCTTTATTTGATATCTCAATTTTAATTTTCTCCAGCACACTAGTTTCTCGTGTTTCATTCTGTCTTTTTTCTTTCATAATATTTAAAATTTTTAACTCGATATATTTATCTATATCTTTAAAACTCTGGTTTTGACTCTGCTCTGCAGTGCATATATTAGAATGAAAATTTTTACTTACGTCTTCTGCGGAATCAACTTCAACTCTCCTCTTATCACCTAGAGCATCCCAGTCTTCTACATCCTCGTATTGCCTCTGCTCTCTTATTTCACCGTCCTCTAGTGAAGATGAAGGACTTGATGGCTGAGGAGTTCTGACTTTTTCCTCGGTTGTTGTTTCGGATTTCTCTCCCAAATTCGGTAAGTGTTTCATCATTAGATCAGTGAAATTGTCAATGCCGTCAGGTTCACTGACTAGCTTGTCTATAAACGGTCTCCTTTTGAAGTCAATTGAGACTATCTCATTTGAAATCATGACGGATTTTTTTCTTTTCTTTAGTCTTTTCCATTGTATTTACATTTAACTCCTCTGATTTTAAAGTCGGCTCCTTTCTTTTATCTACTTTTTCAGCAACCTTTTCTCCGGATGCTTCTTCGCCTATTTGACTATTCTTTAAAATGATCACTTCACTTGGGATCTTTGACTTCAGTTCAGACGCCTCTTTAGTATAGGACTCGGCTTTTAAACTCGGCAAGGTAGAAATTTCTCCATCTCTGTCCTGCCCAAGAATCTGTTTTGGAACTGACTATAACAAATTTTGGGTAACTCTGTCGGTGATCCGATCTTCAATTTCTCTCATTGTTCTCGACATCAATTCCATGAACATTTCCATAGTAATGGGCTGTGACATATTGTACGTTTTCTCAGCCAGACTCTGATGACTTGCGTTCGTTACTGGCTCAGGAACACGTGGAGCTGTGGGTTCAAATGCCATTCTATCCGGATATTGTTGACATCCTTGCCAGTTCCTCAGAATGATCTCCTTCTCCTCGGCAGTGATATATTTATCAAATTTGATAATTTTATGAGATGAAAGAACAAAGAAAAGTCCCCCAGACTTTCTTTTCATGATCGTGACAGTGCCTGGTTCATAAATTTCGTGCGCTGCTCTCAAATGCCACTCTCGGTCTAGTATTTGACTCATCTTCTCCGCCTCAGAGACTAGGAAAAAATTTGAGAAATTAATACTCATAGATAAACTCAATCTATATCGATTACTATACTCGTGTACACACTCATACATTTCTGTATTTTATTTATTTGAACAACTCGCATTCTCTCTTCTTATTTTATTTTCTCAACTCAAGGGTCCTTTAGAATGCAAGTTGCCTGTAAATGAAAACTTCATTCACTCACAGTCTCTCTCTCTCTCTCTCTCTCTCTCTCTCTCTCTCTCTCTCTCTCTCTCTCTCTCTCTCTCTCTCTCTCTCTCTCTCTCTCTCTCTCTCTCTCTCTCTGTCTCTCTCTGATACTACTTTAAGTTCTATTTATGACTCAAAAGCTGACTCGTAGGCACATTTTTCTCACTCTTACTAACGCACGTTAGCATGCACACATTGCACGCATATACGTATGCGCACTACCCTGTATTTGCCTATACACTCAAAATCTCATCGCTGCTGCGACAATTATTCCTCAACGAGCAGTCCATATGAGCATGCGCAGTGTCTTACGCGCCCGAAGAAAAGCCCGTCTCTCCGCGCGCGCGCTCACAGCTCTCTCCCTCTCTCTCTCCATGTTCAAAGCAGTTGCGGCGTCCCGCCATGCTCTCAACTTAGCTGTAGTATCATGCCTCCGCGTCCCTCTTAAGCTTCTCCTCTCTGCTGCCTAACAGGGCAGAGTGGAGGGGGGGGGGGAGTGAGATTGTTTACGCGCCCCGCGCTACGGCCATTTTGAGAAGAGCAGCGCCGCGCATGCTCGCTTTTCCCGCGCAAGCTCGTTTCTGTAGCCGGCGCCGATTCCTAGAATCGGCTAAACGCCTCTACGCGTTTCCACGTATCCTCCTCGCGTATTGTTATGAATCCAGTTTTGTCATACGCGACCTTTATTGTACGTTAATCCACTCTCATAACACGCTCCCGCACCTTTCTCAATTTTTGCGTCCTTTTATTCTTTTACTCGCACAATGCTTCAACAAAGTATTATTAATCGAAATATTTTAAGTAGATACTCTTCCGGCGCGTTTCTTTCTCGTTTTTCTAGTGAGTTTTACACTTTACATTATCTGAGATACAATACTTTTACTTACGGTTTTCTCCCCTGTTTTTGCTCACGTCCTTTTCCTTGTTCTCACCCTCCATGCTCGAACTTCCACAGCTACGGGCAATAAAAGACTTTTCTCGCGCTTGCTTGCACTCGCCACGGGGAGCAAGAGCTTGTTCTCGGGGAAAGAAGAAACCTTTTTCGCTAACCTTTTTCGCTCGCTTTTAGGAAAAATACACTCGCGTATTGGAAGTGCGTCACGGCCCATAACCTGTTAGAAGGTAGGTAAAAATAAAAGAACACTATGAATAATCCTCTATCATTTATTAAGCAACTCGACTTTGGACAGGACACGTGCGCCTCGCTTAGCGCTCTGCGCTCGACTGACTCAACCGGTTGCGGTGCGCAGCACCGCGACTATATAGTTTGTCCATGGCGGGACGACGCTTGCTCTATATACATGTGGCACATATACGTATAATCAAAACATGTATACTCTCTCAATTGTCTTATTCGCTTCAAAATTCATTGTACAGGTATATTATTGATAGTTCTCGGCAGAGTTTTTTTGGCAAAATGATTGGTTCATAATTTTCAGAGATATTATAAACTAAAATTATCTTTTTATAAATTAAATTAAATTTAATTATAAACTAAATTAAAAAAAATTATAAATTAATCCTCAAGAAATAGATTTTAAAAATGTCTAGAAAAATTTTAACCTCAAATATCTCTGAAATTTATGAACCAATCACTTTGCCAAAAGAACTCATCCGAGAACTATCAATAATATACCTCTACAATGAATTTTGAAGCGAATAAGACAATTTTACTCTTGTAATAGTTGAACATATAAAACTCATTTTTTTTCATTCTTCAATTTTTACGTTTTTGTTAATAACAAAAGAACCGTGATAGCTAGAGAATTAATTTTCTTTAGAAAATATAGGTAATTTAATTCTCTTTCGAATACCACCCACCCCATTTAGATACATAGAGCCGTTCTCGAGAAATTACGATTTTTAAAAAAATTGAAAAAAATTTTGAACTCAAATATCTTCGAAATTTATGAATCAATCCTTTTGCCCAAAGAACTCACTCGATTGGTATACAAAATCTACCCTTACAAAGAATTTCAAAGTGATTAAGCCAATTTTACTATAGTTATTGAACGACAAAAAAAATCACTTTTTTTTATAAATTATTTTTTTCTCAAAAAATAATGAATAAAAAAACCTAAAAATTTAGTAAGTTATAGTACTTAATATCCTTTATAACCAAAAAAATATTCATGTTAATATCTTTTTTTAATTTCGAAATATAACCTATTTACAAAAAATTACGTTTTCATCAATAACTTATGACGAAATATAACGAAATATAACTACCGACTTTTTTTTTTTTTTAAATTGTAGATAATTTAACCTACATACAGAGAATTGATGATATATAAACAATATTTGTTCTAAATATTTAAAAAATCGAAAAAAAAAATTTTGAAAATTAAAAAATGGCTATAAAAAAAAATTAAATTTTACAAAAATAGAATATTGACCCCAATTGTGGAAGCAAAATCTAAAAAAAATCGTTCGAGTAGATCATGAGATATCAGGGTATACACACACACACACACACACACACACACACACACACACACACACACACACACACACACACACACACACACACACACACACACACACACACACACACACACACACACACACACACACACACACACACACACACACACACACACACACACACACACACACACACACACACACACACACACACACACACACACACACACACACACACACACACACACACACACACACACACACACACATACACACACACACATCCATACGGACATTTTCTAAAAATAGTGTATTTCGATTCCGAATTTGCTAAATAACATTTCTAACACATTATCTCATAAACTTTTTTTTTTACTATCACAAAGCTTCCTCTATGAGGAAGCAATAGTAATTTTTCCAAAACAATTTTTTTTTCGTGTAATAATCTAATATATGATGAGAGATAGTTTATAAAGGTTCTTTTTAAACATTTTGTCAACATTGTAGTGCATAATTCCAATTTCTATTTTTTCTCTATTTTTTATTGTAAGTACAATACGATAAAGCAAAACAAGAGGTATAGATTGACACGTTTAGGCTGAATCACATGGTGTAGCATAGAGCTGCGGCATAGGCGCTTCAGGGAGATTGTACATAAGCGCTGCGCTACGCTGCGCGGCGCTGCGCTACGCTGTTGCATTGGTTACTTGATAGACCTCGTCGCTGATTGGCTAACATTTAAATATTAGCCAATCAGCGACGAGGTCTACAAATAATCAATGCGACAGCGTAGCGCAGCGGTTATGTACAATCTCCCTCACACAGCTCCAACAGCCAATCCACATTACGTGCCATGTGCGCTGTGACTGTGCCATGTGAGCACCGAAAAAAAATTGTTGTTCGACATCTGTTAAAGTCAGCGTCAAAGGCTAAAGTAGAACAGAGCTAGTTGTTTTGGACGTGGTTCTAATTTAGCCTTTGACGCTGACTTTAACAGATGTCGAACAACAATTTTTTTTCGGTGCTCACATGGCACAGTCACAGCGCACATGGCACATAATGTGGATTGGTATAACATGGGTTACTATATCTATATATATGAGGAACAGACGGATACATGGGTTACAAATCTCTTGGGCGTATTCCGAAATGTGGAAACTGTGGTACGACTTTTCGGATCGCTTCAAAATTATTTGTCCGGTGCTGTGAGGTTACGGAACGTTCCGTAATTATATGACAAACTGGACGTTGTAAATCAGCCTTAACTTGCTGGGATTTTCATGAACGTGGTTGGTTACACATTTCGGGACGCTTCGTAATTTAACATGCCGTTCCGAAACTCCGTACCCGAGTTTCCGTATTTCGGAATACGCCCCTTGTTTCTTAATTTGTATCTGATTTATAACTAATATATATAGATATAGAAATCCATGTTATTATTGTTATTGTTTGTACCTGTGTCTCACTGTATCTGTAAATTAGAGCTGTGTGAAGGGCCATAGAAGTTGCGTCATGGAGGCAGCCAATCATCAGAGCTATTCTTCAAATGCAAAAATAGCTCTGAGCTCTGATTGGCTGTACCCATGACGCAACCTCTATGCCGCAGCTCTATGCCGCACCATGTGATTTCAGCCTAACAGTGAGTCCACATTGCATGCCGTATGCCGTATGCCTTATGCCTTATTCCGTCGGAAAAAAATTTGTTGTCCGAAATCTATGGGATTTATAACTCTATGGTTACAATTCCTATAGGATTCATAACCATAGAGTTATAAATCCTATAGATTTCAGACAACAACTTTTTTTCTGACGGCATAGCGCATACGGCATACGGCATGCAATGTGGAACACTGTTAGGAATAAGTAAGGGAAATACATTAACCTTTTAAGGACGGGACTGGTCGATATTTCGACCACCATTTTTGTCAGGCACTCGACGTGACAAATTCTTTGATTTTATGTACAAATATCGAGTAAAAAAAAGTCCAATTTCAACGTAAAAATTCCCGTCCTGAAAAGGTTAACGGAGATTCCACAATACTGCTCTTCTCTGATCCGCTCTGCTCTGCTCTGCTCTGCTCTGCTCTGCTCCGCTCCGCTCTGCCCTGCTCTGCCTTACCCGCTAAGCCTGCTTCTGGCGGTGATTGGTTAATTCCATCCATTCCATCAGTTTTGTCAAGGGAATTAACCAATCAAAGCCAGAAACAGGCTCAGCAGGTAAGACAGATCAGGCAGAGCAGGGCAGGGCAGAGTGGAGCAGAGCAGCTTATTGTGGAATCTCCGTTATACGAATACGTGCTACGTACATGAGATTATTCGATGTTCTTTCGCCTATCCATAAACAAAGCATCAAGATATAGGAACAGGAATGTGCATGTAAAAAACTGACTGTCGAAATATTAGTTTGCTGCACCTAAAAAGCTATAGAACATTCTGTACGAAACTTTTGGGCCTTTTTCTACAGTATTTTACATGAAAAAATCATGTTCATTAAAATTTGAATTATTAAAATTTGACTGCTTTCACTTAAATAAATTGATATTGCACCGTACTGGTAAATAGTATTATAAATTTTCGCATGGATACTCCCTCTGAAAATTTGTGGCTATAAGGTTTCATCTAATTCCTCAATTTGAGGCTTTTTTCCATCGTTCCTTATAAAACGATAGCCTTGTTTAGGTTGTGACATGACCTTTAAGGTATTAATTTCAAGCTTACTTTATATCGTTTCGACAAAATTTTTATGAAAACAAATGCTTTTTTTAACAAATTTTATTTTGAAATATCTACAGAATCTTCGAAAAATGTTTCCTCCAAAAAGAAAGCAATTAAAATTTTTTTCTCGAAAATATTTGATTTATACATTTATCTAAACTAATTGAAAGTAGAAATAATAAAATTTTCTACGTAAGAATAAAATAAGGTAAGTATAAATTTTTCCTGGAATCCATAAAAATAAAAAGAACTATTTTCATGACTTAATTAATCATACAATCAATACTATTTTATTTATCATCATACCTCAAATCTTAATGAATTATTTAATCATTTAAAAAAGTATAATGAATCCCTCTCTCTCTCTCTCTCTCGCCCTCTCTCCCTCCCTCTCCCCCCTCTCTCTCTATCTCTTCCTCTCTTTCTCTCGCCCTCTCCCCTCCCTCTCTCTCTCAACATCCGTCAAACTCTGTACCAAAAACTTTAATGAGAGCTTAAATATTTTTTTTTAAACAATCAACACGTTTTTAAAAAACCTAATTTATTAAGTACGTTCTAACAACATAATTTGTCTAGTCCTTTTATTTCTTCTAATCTCATCTATTCAATAAGCACTCTCTACAAATGGTAATCATTTTTTTCATGACTATACAAATAATAATATTATTAATGTAAAACTTTCTACGAAAGTATGAATTATTTCATAACTTGCCTATATATATTCTATACTTGCCTTATGGCAAGTATAGAAGTTTTTCTGTATAATCTACTCTACCTCCTTCTCTTCCCCCTCTCTCTCTCTCTCGCTCTCTCTCTCTCTCTCTCTCTCTCTCTCTCGCTATCTCTTTGAAATACTAGTGAAAAAGTCTTTTACTTCTTTTAGTCAATATATGCTGAACAAATTATATGTAACTAAATACATTCAAATTGTTCACTGCAAATCAAACAATCGAAAGTTGTGAAATCAATTATCGATAGTCAAGTATAATACAAACAACTATCCGAAACAACTGTATGACTATTCTCAGAAATGTATTCAAATTTGTTCATCCTTCTGTACAAATTAAACACAAGAAAGTACTGAAATCAATTTATTGTAGTCAAGTACCCATAAGTTAATTTGACTGACATAATAGAACTTTTCGTACCTACTCAAAATTATTCAGCCAGCGGGCATAAAGTACCTACTACTTAACGCCCAAGAGGCGTAATAGCTCACATATACTCCTACAAAACTTTATAGAACTTACGTACTTTAGCCCGTGTGGGCGAAAATTATTTTAATTATATAACTATAATGCCTTCTTTTTACGTCTAAAATTCATAAGAATTTTTTCAGATACTTACGAAAAGTCAAAGCATATGTAAAAAAATTACATAATTACCAACACATACCTATTTTTCATTATTCTTTCTCAATTTTGAACTTTTGTAATATTATAATATTACGCATCTTCGGAGGACAAAAGAACTCTAGAGCTGCTCTAGCAGGGGTGGACCTCCGTTCTCCCATACATACTTGGCGGGCCCGACGGTTTGCAGTTCACCGGTGGGCTTTGTAAATATAGAATACTAAATTTTTGCACAAATTCACTAACAATGTTTATACCTATAAGCACACTATAAATAATTAGATTAGCTCTAATTTTTAATTGTTACCGTTTAAATATACTATATCCCTACATGTACAGAATCATGATTTACTTTCATTACCGAAAATATTTTTCCTCGTGTACGTCTTTTTTTAAACGGGAAATGAAATAAAAAATGCATATAAATTTCTGGTCAAAAGTGCTTTAAATTTACTAACCATTTTATAAGCAACCTATTTTTCATCATTTTCCTGTGTGTAAATATCATGTGAGATCTCATATGAGTATTTCAGATATCAGATCTCAATGAGATCTCATATATGTGATGTCATCTGCGATTTTATATATGGGATCTCATATGAGATATCAAATGATATTTTCATGCAGGTTTGCACTTTCTATTTAAGGTGATGCGATACTCACGCTATTACTCAAAATTGGGTCCCGTTTTTCTCATTTAATTTTTAATTTTAAGAAAAAAACTCTTTGATACGTTGCAGGTCTTTATTAAACTTACAACGTCTCAAAGAGTTTTTTCGAAAAAGTTTAAAATTGAAGGAGAAAAACGGGAACCCTGAATTGAGTAATAGTGTGGGTATTACATCACCTTAATATGCAGAAGCAACCCATTTATATACATTTTATCTGATCTTTAAACAATATGAATATTTATATGAAAATTACCATCATGTCTACACCTTGAACAGCAAACCGTCGGGCCCGCCAAGTATGTATGGGAGGACGGAGGTCCACCCCTGCTAGAGCAGCTCTAGAGTTCTTTTGTCCTCCGAAGATGCGTAATATTATAGAAAGATCAAAATTGAGAAAGAATAATGAAAAATATGTATGTGTTGGTAATTATGTAATTTTTTTACATAGGCTTTGACTTTTCGTAAATATCTGAAAAAATTCTTATGAATTTTAGACGTAAAAAGAAGGCATTATAGTTATATAATTAAAATAATTTTCACCCACACGGGCTAAAGTACGTAAGTTCTGTAAAGTTTTGTAGGAGTATATGTGAGCTATTACGCCTCTTGGGCGTTAAGTAGTAGGTACTTTATGCCCGCTGGCTGAATAATTTTGAGTAGGTACGAAAAGTTCTATTATGTCAGTCAAAGTAACTGATGGGTACTTGACTACAATAAATTGATTTCAGTACTTTCTTGTGTTTAATTTGTACAGATGGATGAACAAATTTGAATACATTTCTGAGAATAATCATACAGTTGATTCGGATAGTTGTTTGTATTATACTTGACTATCGATAATTGATTTCACAACTTTCGATTGTTTGATTTGCAGTGAACAATTTGAATGTATTTAGTTACATATAATTTGTTCAGCATATATTGACTAAAAGAAGTAAAAGACTTTTTCACTAGTATTTCAAAGAGATGACGAGAGAGAGAGAGAAAGAGAGAGAGAGAGAGAGAGAGAGAGAGAGAGAGAGAGGGGGGGAGGTAGAGTAGATTATACAGAAAAAACTTCTATACTTGCCTTATTTCATACTTTCGTAGAAAGTTTTACATTAATAATATTATTATTTGTAGTCATGAAAAAAATGATTACCATTTGTAGAGAGTGCTTATTGAATAGATGAGATTAGAAGAAATAAAAGGACTAGACAAATTATGTTGTTAGAACGTACTTAATAAATTAGGTTTTTTAAAAACGTGTTGATTGTTAAAAAAAAAAAATTTAAGCTTTCATTAAAGTTTTTGGTACAGAGTTTGACGGATGTTGAAAGAGGGGGGAGGGGAGGTTTGAAATACAATATATATCCATTATAAATTCAGGTACATCTTGTTGACGGTTTTCAGTATATTTTTCGTCTATAAATTTTCTAAAATTAAATATATCTTTTTTATTATTATTCGTGTATTGTTCCATTATAGTTTTTAAGCAATCTCCTGCTGCATCATTATTAATATTATTTCTTAAAGTTGAACAATGTCAAAATGATTGAATTCTTGCATTAGCGTAACATGAAACTTTATCTGTATTCGGTAATCCTTTAATTAAAAAAAAAAAAATTATTATCTACCTGATTTTCTTTATTATTAAACTTAAAGTCAATATATATAAAATATTTAATAAGTATTGATATTCCTCTCCATATTAACAAGTAGTGAAATGATAACACAGCAAATGTGGGAGGACAACCCAAGGCTTAAATAAAAACTCCTTTAGTTAATTTTTTTCCATAAATACCGGCAACGTTTCGTCCCTGGTATGGACCTCTTCAGGCCTTTATTAAAAAATAATAAAAATTATAATTGTATAGTAATGTTTTCACAATAAATATGGAAGTTATAAACTTTGTTATTGTATAAAAATCAAAAAATTAATGGTCATACCATAATACTTAAACAACTAATATCACATCAGATACGAATACGTCTCTATCGTCGTACGCGTTTTCAGTCTATGGCAGTCATATAATAGATGTAAGTATGTAACAGAGTCAACGCAGGCGGAGATACCCGAAGGTACCCGAACTTACTTATTCACGTATACATAGAAAGCCATAATAGAACACCTTCACACAAACAAAGAGAAATTTCAAACAGAGAATAGTTATACTTAGGAATCTGATTTATTTAAATATCTATTTAATTTATTATATTGTTTACTAATAGTGTTAAAGTCTTCTTGTTTATTAATGTTATTATTATTGATATTAATAAAAATATTTTCCGCAATTAATCTTTTAAAATTATTTGGTTCTTTATCTAAAATTTTAACATTATCATAATCAAAACTATGTGAAAAATTATTTACATGAGTCGGAATTGGTAATATTTTGTCTAACGGGGTTTTTTTGTGCTTATATATTCTCTTTTTTAAACATCTCTTTGTTTGGCCAACATAAGTGGCATTACAATCCTTACACGCAATCTCGTATACCACATTGGTCTCACACCATTTTTCCAGCTTATCTTTACCTAACTTAATAATGCTATTTAATTTGTTTGACATACAAGGAACTATAGTAAAACCATACTTTTTGAAGGAAGACTTACATGTAAAAAATAATTTATCATGAAACGGAATCGATATAACATTTTTGATTGTAGACATATTATTATTAAGTTTTGAATTGCCATAAGTGTGATATCTCACGCGATAACGAATACAACTATCAATAAAATTATCAGGGTAGCTATTTTTGGCGAGTAGTTTTTTAACCATAATCAAATTTTCATTATGAAATTGTTGGTGCGAAAGAAGAAGAGCTCTATCTACTAGATTGTAAATGATATTGCGTTTTAATTGAATTGTGTGGTTTGAATTAAAATTTAAAACTCTATTAGTGTTTGTGGGGTTTTGATACCAATTAGTAATAATACTATTATTAATTATTGTTAAAGTGACATCAAGAAATGGAATCATGTTATTGTTATGTAACTCGTGTGTAAATTGTAAATATTTATTATAACTATTAAATTTGTTTAAAATTAGGTCTAGCTCTTCTTCTTTCACACACAAAATTATATCGTCAACATATCTAAAATAGAACAATGGTGAGATATTATGATTATTTTTTAATTCACTGAGAACTGTGATTTCTAAGTCTTCCATAACAATATCTGCAAATAACGGTGAAATCGGCAAATTTTTTTCAGTGCATATATAATAGTAAACTAATATTAGTTTATATATATATATACCTGTCGGAAACCGGTACTTTTGAGGATCTATAGTTTTTTCTCCAGAGTTCGTATATGCTTGACTAAAGAAATAACTCCCTCTCTGCGTTGAAGGTATTAATATAAATCCTCAAAAGTACCGTTTCATACCGAAGGAATTTTGAGGATGTCCTCAAAAGTCCGAAAAATCCTCAAAGTATCGAATCCGTGCTGACATAGATCCTCGAAAGCTGCATTTGATATATATATATATATATATATCCCTATATTATATAGGCGTTACTGCTATATCTGAACGCAGTCCCTCCACCGTCCCCTCCACCGCCCTCCACCGTCCCCTCCACCGCCCTCCATCGTCCCCTCCACCGTCCCCTCCACTTACCTATTTGCTGCCCCTCCACCGTCCCCTCCACTTTTTAACGTTAAATTCGTTCAAAAAAATCGTTATTTTTTAATCTCAGTCAGACCACCGTCTCATTTACCGCCCTCCACCGTCCCTTCCACCGCCCTCCACCGTCCCCTCCACCGTCCCATCCACCGACCTCCACCGTCCCCTCCACCGCCCTCCACCTACCGTCCCCTCCACCATCTCCTCCACCAGCCCCTCCACCTCTGGGCTACTACCGGACTATTGTTTTTGATGATAATCAAAAAACCATCAAAGAGAAAACTGTCACTAAATCTTTGAATTCTAGCATTTAACTCAAAAATATACTAATTATTATTAGAACCAACATAGACAATTATGTTTTCAACTATTACCACATTTCGCACATTTGGAACAGCTTTCCACACCACCACTGAGGTACTGTTATAGGCGCGTTGAATTTTTGATTTTATCTTTCTCTAAATTTAGAAGATAAGATAAAAATTTTTCTTCGTAAGCCATGTAATCCGCAACTTTAATTGTAAGATAAATATTACATAACATTACATATTTTACAATAATGAATTGTTATCTATAATTAAAACTTAAATACTTACTTTCCATATTTACTTGATCCAAATTTTTGTGATTAGTAACATGGTACTTAGAAAATTTAGAAAAAAGTATAAATGTATTTATATGAATAAAAAATAAGCTACATGAACAAAGTAAATACTGTATTCTATTGTTATATGTATTTAATATTGTAATGAATATTCGAACATAAATAGTAAGTTAAAAAAAAAATTTTTTTTTTTTTTTTTTTTTCATAAGACCAAAATTAAAAGAATTGGCGCAACCATGTTCATCAATGAAGTTTAAAATTTCATAAAGCTTTTACAATTTATCATTAAAAAGGATTAGTAGATTCATATTTTCTTTATATTTTGTCGTATAAATTTAGAAAAGCTTTCTAAACTATTTATTCAATTAATATAACGATATTTCATTGATCTGAAGCAATTATAAAGAACATAAATAGCATATCCTTTACATTTGATTCGTCTTAAGACTGATATTTTATCCATCAAAATTTCATATTGTCAAAATTTGATAGTTTCATACTTCAATATTATAAAATATTATTAAATTTTACTATATTTTTTTTAACAATTCACGCTAAAAATGGGGGTTGGCGAGCGGAGCGAGCAGGGGGCGGAGCCCCCTAGTATATATATATATATATATATATATATATATATATATATATATATATATATATATATGTACTAGGGGGAAACCCCCTACTCGCTCCACTCGTCAGCCCCAATTAGAATTTTGAAAATGTATCAATTGCAATCTAGAATGTAATATGTTAAATGTAGTGTATATTTTTATTTTCCCAAATAAATTTTATTTTTTATTTGAGCATGTACTTTGATACAGTAATTTATAATGGATAAAGAAATAGTTTTCCGTCCCACCACTGTAGTACCATCATAGGCGCATTAATATTTTATTTTTTTCATAATTTTCTCAGTTCATCTGTCTCTGTCTGTGTTGCTGTCCCTAACTCCTAGTCTCTTGCTCTCTGTCTCTATCTTTCTGCCCTTCGCTTTCTGTCCTTGTATCTATCTATTTTTTTGACTCTAACTCTCTGTCCCTGGTTCTATTTGTCTTCATTCTCTATGTCTCTAACTACTTGTCCATTTCTTTATCTCTGCCTCTATTTCTACCTTTATTTGTCTTCGGCCTCTATCGCTCTAGTTGTGTCTCTATCTCTTCTTCTATCTCTTTGTTTCTGCATTGATCTGTCTTTGCCTGTCTCTATCTCTCTGTTTATGCCCTTATCTCTCTGTCTCTGTTCTTATCTATCCATCTTCCTCTATCCCTTTGTCTTTCTGTCTCTCATTCCCTGACTATTAGGATCTGATATTTTCAGTGGCGCCGTCTGCTACCGAGAGGTAGAACTACTCTAAGCTTGACGTTGATTCGTCGCTTGAATTTATTGGTTACAACACTTGGTTAACGGTTACAAATATCAGTCAGTACAAACTTAATTTGTAGATGAATAAAGGTATAACATTAGGCTAAAATGTGTCCACCACGTAAAAAAAACCGCTGCCAATTCATTGGCACGTAGCTTCCTCAACCGTAATTTGTTGATTCCTTTAATTAATTTTTATAACAAAATTTATAATTTTTTAAAAAATTTATTGCATAATTATAATTAAATTCATTTATGAATATTAAAAATTGTTAATTTTTAAATTTATTTATTTATTTATTATTTATTTATATCAAATTTATATCAATTTTGAGCTGATAAATAAAGTTATCATTTGAAATAGAAGTAAAATATCTATATTTTATAATAAAACAAATAGCTATCACGGTTGTTTTGTTATTAACAAAAACTTGTTTTTTTAAAAACTTTCATAACTCACAAATAAATTATAATAATGCAGAATATAATGCATTCATAATGCATAATTCATAATTATAACAGATTATAATAGATATAATTTTTAAACATTTTAATTCATTTTGTTGGTTGGTTTTTAAAAATTAAAAAAAATCATCGAATGCCTACTCAATGACGTTTCCTCATTCCACACCACCTAGCGGTAGATATCACTGCGCGTTTTTTTAAAATAAAATATAAATCTTTTTTAATTTAGAGATTAAATTATTTTTTGTAACACATGAATGATTTTCTGCGTTTTCCTACATAAAAATATGTTCTAAAAAGTGACTTTTTTTACCTATTGTGTAAAGAAATTCATTCTCTCCCTCTGCTCTAAAATTATGTAAAATCGCGAAAATGAATTTAGCCTTGCTTTTTAGGTTCAAAAACGCATAAAATGGAGTTATGAGTTTTAAAAAAAAAAACACGTTTTTATTTTTGATGATAAATAAAGAACCGTAATAGATACAAAATTAATTTTTGTTTAGAAAATATAGGTATTTTAATTCTCTTTCGAATGCCACCCACCCCATTCAGATACATAGAGCCGTTCACGAGAAATTACGATTTTAAGAAAATGTCAACAAATTTTTAACCTCAAATATCTCTGAAATTTATGGACCAATCATTTTACCCAAAGAACTTGACCGAGAACTATAAAATATCTACCTCTAAAAGGAATTTTGAAGCCATTAAGTCAATTTTACTCTTGTAATCGTTGGACATACAAAACTGATTTTTTCATTTTTCAATTTTTTACTTAAAATGTAGCCTACAGAATGTATTCAAATTTTAACAGATTATAGCTATTTATATTCTGTATTATCACGATTTTTCTCAAAAGAATTGACCGTTAAGTTTAGGAGTTATAAGCTTCTAAATAAAAAACACGTTTTTGTTAATAACAAAAGAACCGTGATAGCTAGAAACTTTTTTTTTTAGAAAATATAGGTATTTTAATTCTCTTTCGAACGCTACCCATCAGATTCGAATAACTCGATCCTATCATTAAAAAAAAGGCAAAAACAATTTTGAGAAAATCGAAAATTCGAAATAAAACAACAACGAATCGGCCCAATCAAAAAACGGATTTTTGACCCGCCATCACACAAAAAAAAACAAAAAGAATGAGACCTATCCGGTTAAAATCGATCGAGTAGAAGCTGAGATCCAGGCGTACACACACACACACACACACACACACACACACACACACACACACACACACACACACACACACACACACACACACACGCGCGCGCGCGCGCGCACGCACGCACGCACACACACACACACGCACACGCGCACACACACACACACATCCATACAGAAATGTTTCAAAAACCATGTATTTTGATTCCTAACACCTCGAAACACAATTATAACATGTTTTTACAACAACTCAAAAATTTACTATCACAAAGCTTCCTCTAGGAGGAAGCAAAATTTTGATTATTGTACAGTGAAAGGTTCTGATAAGGTAATGGGCCCTATTATAAAACACATCTTGATGACAAATGAAGTTTCCTATTTAATTTTAAATGAAATAAAGCTAATAGATTAAATTTTTTAAAAGTAGAATTAGGCTAAAATTATAATTATTTAAGTATGAAAAGAGGATCGTCAACACGTCCGTATATTTATGGTACAGCGTTGATACGAATGTCTCGGTGTTCTATCAGTTTGGTCCCAATTATGAAACACTAAAATCTTAATTAAAAATCATAAAACATAACCTCAAAAGACTGACATGAGTTATTTTGGTCCCTTCGTACAGGAATTTTCAAATCTAGTTGTTCGATAAGTGATTTATGGGCTAGATGACTTTACCACGGGAAATATTTAGAATCAATGAACCATATAACTTCATCATAATTTCTTCTGTATTCACCCATTTTGTTGATTTTTTTAGGTAGGTAAATAATTGACGTTGATGAGTACAATAGTATTATTATTAAAAAACGTGCATGTAACTTCATATTTGACATGATTCTTTGGATTTATAATGTTATATTTTGGTAAAAACATTCAGTTCCTTTCATTTTACAATAATTATTTTTTAAAATCATTTGCTTCTCTTTTTTAAAAACTTAAAAAAAAATGTAATTTATATAACCATTATAAACCCAAAGAATTTTGTCAAATATGAAGTTATGTGGTCTATTGAGTTTGAATATTTCCTGTGGTAAAGTCATCCAATCCACAAATCAGTTATCGAACAACTGGATTTGGGAACTGCTATACGGAGGGATCAAAATTAATCATGTTATCCTTATCTGTGCATGACATGATTTCTATGTTATTGCTATTTCTATGAAGAAAAAAAAAGTAAACAAATAATTAATAAAGGAATGGTACAACTAATTTTTGGTTAGTTTTACTTACTGATAGCAATGCAGCAAAACAGCAACAATGTTCTTTCATTTTTCTTCCAATTCTGCTTTGCATGAACAGGTACACGACGGTATCCTTCTTGAGACTCTTCACCTTTAATTACGTACGGAGCAAGTTTGATGTTGGTGGTTTGTAAGCAGAGTGCTGGAAACGACACTTGCCCATTTTTAGTCACATTTTTACAGCATTTGATAACGTGCCCAGCTTTAAAAACCGGCTCTCCTTCAATAAACTTCCTTTTCAGCATGATTTGTACCTACCCACTCAAAAATGTGACTTAAACTTAAAAACATTTTCATTAAAAACCAACTTATCTCTTATGATCATTATGTTAAGGTCATGTGATACTCAACAAAAATCGTGTTTGGTTCAGTCGATAATGCAGGTGAAGCCAACTACTATATATTAAACAGTGGATGGCGCTGAAGGTATGCTTATGTTACGACCCGAGTCGGAGACGGCGAGCAGAAAGGCAATTCTGCAATGGTCGCCGAGTTGACCGACTAGAACGTGTAATACATTGCTCAATTAAGCGCTAAAGCGTATGGAGTTGTGGGAAGTTCAAGTAAAAACTCAAACTCGAGAGAAATAACTTTAACTTGATGTTTATTGAATTAATTAAATACTTGTAGACTTTTACAGAATAAACTTTCAACCGTGACTCTATACAATTGCAAAATGCGTAGAATGACATTGACCTTGGCGACTGACGACGTGGTCAGGGTGCGTGTACTAGTGCAACTGGGCAAAGCTACGAAGCATTTCATGTGCCCGATAGCGACTGGGTCTTGAGGGCCCAGGGCCCTTCTTTTATACCCCTGACGCGGACCTCAGGCCGTCGACGAGGATCCTACAAGGAACGCTATTAGTTGGCGACTTTCCTTCTTGCGTCACGTAACTTTTCCCTGTATTTCAGCCCTGTGGCGGCCTAGGAGGGCCGAAGCCTTATCCCCTCTCTTCGTTGCAAGCGCGTCATTGGTTAATGACCCAATATCGTGAATGAGCGGAGTCAGTTGGTGCTGGGGGTGAACTGGCTTAGGCTAATCCAGCTCAATCCGGTTTTTGTTATTTGGTTCCTAGGCCTAATGGATTCTGAGAAGTGTTTATGCATTCCTGGAATCCTTGTCATTGCAGGTTGGGTCCCCTTGACCCCTTTGCTAATTGATTCTTGGAAGTGTTTACGCATTCCTGATATTCTTGGCCTTGGCAGGGGTAGGGTTTCCTCGATTGTTTACATTACTGACCTCTCTGCTAATGCATTCCTCGAAGTGTTTTCGGTGCTTGGTAATTTCTGTAAGAGAGCTTTTTCATACCCGAGCGAGCTTTCCTAATTACTAATTGTTACCGCGTAATTATCGTCGGGTTATTGTTAATTCGTTAATTACTGTTTCGTTTATAGATCTGATTAATTCTTTAATAGTACATTACGTAACAAGAGCGCAAAGTGGGTCAGTCATGCCCGAGTTGGGTTTGACAATAAAAATGAGGGCGTTAATCACCTTGCGCCCGTGTTGCTTATACTATTTTTTTAACCAGAAGGCGCTAAAATCTAAATGAGTTTTTAATAGAAAAAAAATGTTATAACGACAAGAATCAATCAAAGAATATGTAGATTAAGAGGATGGTGGTGAGGGGCGTAGGAGCGGGTGCAGGGCCGTAGGCCCTGGTGGAGGTGCAGGGGGCGAAGCGTTCGAGGGAGGGGGTGAAGGGGGGCGAACCCTCCTAAAAAAATACTCATAAAAAATTATAATAAAAGCAAAAATTATAAAAATTTTGTATAAACAAAATTTTTAAGAAGTATATCAATAAACATATGTTAATATTAGCAGGTAAATAAAATTCTTTGCAATTATTATTACGTTATATCATAACGTTTCCGATGACCGAGAAGTCAACGAGGTACAGCATTTGTGTCTTTATGCGTGTTATTGTCAACGGTCCAGTTTGTAAACATGCGTATAACCTTTTTCTCACCAGTTGCTCAATTCTACCGTGTATTCAAAAACTTTAAGATTTAAGACTAAAATTTTTTAAATCGAGTTGACGTAAGCTACTAAAAATAATAAAAAATCAATAAAGAATTTATCTTTCTTTTTGCTCTAGTCCACCGGATCTGGTGAATGTCCCGAGCATACAAAATAAGAAGGTGTTTCGTCCTGGCTTACTGGATTGGACTCATCAGTGATGATGCAGTAGCCGTCATTAAACACCTACCGCAAGGTGTTTGTGCAGATTACTTATAAGTATAGAGTGTTATTTCTCATTTCGAACAATGATACTCCATCTGATGGTAAAACGACATATCTACTCAGTCACTAATGTTAACATTTCAAACTTTAAGATTTATTGTAATATCATTTAATTAGTTTTATGCATCGAATAGTTTATACTAAATAATTTTTTATATATTGAATAATTTTTTATATACTAAATAATTTTTAAATTAACATTCTATAGTACTTAAACATAAACAGTACGTTTTTATATTGTAAATACTGTATTTTGTGCCATAAGACGCAAAATACACACTTTTGCGCTTTAGGGCGTGAATCGGGCAATTTGCGCCCGCTAAACAGGCATCAAAAGTGGAATTTTGCGCCCCGAGGTTCAAAAAGTCTTTATCGTGATTTCCCAATTACGGTAATATGTTTATTGTTAATTGATAGCTTTATTTTAATATTAAAGTATAATTAATCCTTAATTATTGTAGAATGACCCTAAATACCATTTTGCTCGTCTGCGCGAACGCAGCTCATAACACTTAATCCATGCGTTATGCGTAGAACTTTTAGTTCCAAAAACACTCATAGATGGCGTGCACTGGACAACTTTTTTATTCTTAACATGGTATCGTTACATTCGTAACTATTAACATGCCTATATTTAAGTATTTCTTAATATACGCATTGTAACAGTTAAGTCACCATGTTCTTCTAAACAATTTCAATATGTTGCTGTAAATATTGATATTCTAATAGTTACAATATGAGATTAGCCGTCTAAAATCTTACCCATTCAAATACAAAATATTGTAACAGTTAAAATATTGCAGTTTTGAATTCGAACAGAACATATTCTTCTCTGAGTGCATAATATAAGAAACAATTTTTTCTCATAAAAAATTATGTGTGAGATGATGACTCGTACGTTCCAAAGTGTATATTTTGAAGGAGGTTGCAATAAAACGATCAACGTGGAACCAAGAAAAATTCATTTAAAACTTCGTTTATTGGCCGACGTTTCGGTACTAATGTCAATACCTTCATCAGGGCTAAGAAGGGAAAAAATACATAGTTAAAACATATATACAGATTATTTTAAGCAAAAGAACCCATTAACACTTTTTTTGGCATTTTACTGACCTAATAAATTAACGAAAGTTTACACCATGGTTCGTAGACAAACATAGGTGACGTCGATCTTGTAATGATATAGCACATAGTGCAACGTCTGTGAGCGGATTTTATTTAACTAGAACAATTTGAAAAGAATTCGAGTTTGAAAATTTGATTTTAAGTTAACGAAAATTAAAATTTAGGTTGATTCTTGACGCTAATGGTAGTAGTAGATAATATGGATTTCAGGAAGCTGATGGCCAATACTACCAGGTGTTTAAACATTAGAAAAATTTTTATTCAACACAACGTTTCGGACATTTTTTTATGTCCCTCTTCAGGTTCTATATACAATAAATACAAAAGTTAAATTAATACAAATAACGTTTTACAAAACATTTTACGCACTTAATATTCTATACACCATTTACTTACAAAATTTGTCAATATTAACTATTCGGAAGAACTTTCCGTTGTCAGTAAGTTTAAAAATTTATTGCCTCCTTTTATACTTTTGTTATGTCTATGTGTAATGTATATGTTTAAGTAATTTTGAAAGTTTTGATCTTGTCGATGTTTGTCTTTATATCTATCACTCTCTATTGTTTTATTATATTTTTTAAAATGTATAGTGTTCAATTTTTTCCACAATTTTTCTTTTAACGAAATATTAATAAACTGTAATTTTGTCTTATATCTTTTGAATATCAAATTTAAATAAAGTAATTGATAAAAAAAATACTTGCTTTAGAAAGTATGGTTGGAAAAGAATTAGTTGATCAATTTACCAATTATTATAAGACAAAATCCCAATAGGGTCAATACCCTGTGTCATAACAACACACGGGCGATTGAAACACAGAATAGTATTTGCGAAAAGTGGTGTGTGAATGTCGGGGACATTGAACTACCGACATATGTTATTGATATTTTGAAATTGGGAGAAAAATTTAATTTTAATAACTGTTTTGATAATGCATTAGCACTACGTTTTGTCAAAAATTTAGAAACGTTTTTATATAATAATATGGAAGATGAACAATCCACTAAGTTGAGAGGAATGTTTTTGAATCATATAAAAAAATTTTACAATAAAGAGTTATCGCAACATACGTATTTTGATAGAAAATTTAAAATTGATTTGAAAAAAACAAAAGAATTTATAAAAAGAAATCCACAGTTACTAATAACGAGAGCAGATAAAGGTAACACGACTGTAATTATAAAGAAAGTAGATTACATACAAAAAACTGAAAGTCTTTCAATATGAAAAATATTATAAAGAATTAAAAAAGAATCCTTTATCTGGCCTTGAAAGAAGAACAAATGATCTTATAAAATGGTTGAATAAAATTAACTTTTCGACTGTTGGAAAAAAATTTGATCCTGTATTACAAAAATGTAATATAGCAAAAGCATATGGATTAATAAAAATACATAAAAATGGGTTTCCTATAAGACCTATTATTTCTGAAATAAATTCTCCAGTATATAATATCTCAAAATTTTTTACACAATTTCTGACAATAAATTTGAAAAAACCTGCATCTCACGTAGACAATAGTTTTCAACTAAAAGAGAAAATAGAAAACCTCCATATCTCGTGTGATTGTGAAATTATTAGTTTGGATGTAATAAGTTTATTCACTAATATTCCAGAGTATTTAGTATAGAAGGCTGTAGAAAAACGATGGACACAATTGCATAATAAAATTAACATGACGTGTACTGAATTTTTGAATATTATAAAATTTATATTAAATAATAATTATTTCCAATTCAATAACAAATTTTTCCAACAAATTTTTGGTTCAGCGATGGGTAACCCTATTAGCCCTATATTAGCGGATATAGTCATGGAGGATTTAGAGATAGTTTCGATTAATAAACTAAATTATAAACCCATGTTTTATTACCGTTATGTGGATGACATTATTATTTGTACACCGAGTAATATGTTTGATCAAACTGTAAATATTTTTAATTTATATGATGAGAACTTACAATTTACTGTTAAATTATCAAATAACAATTGTATAAATTTTTTGGATATGAAAATTATTGTTAATGAACAGCGTCGCACTATCACTGATTGGTTTCATAAAAAAACTTTTTCTGGAAGGTATTTGAATTATCAATCACAACACCCACAATGTAACAAAATAACTATTATATACAGTTTAGTAGATAGAGCATTTAAACTATCACATGAAACCTTCCATAATAAAAATATAGCCTTGATCAAAGAATTATTGTTACATAATAATTATCCTTTAGAATTAATTAGAATATATATAAAAAAATGATTAAAGAAATTAACAAATACACAGAATTCAAGATTAAATAGTAGAAATAGAAAGATGATTATCAGCCTACCTTATGTAAAAGAATTTGAAAATTTTATGAATTTACTTTTCAAAAAATTTGATACAAATATAGTTTATAGCACTAATAATAAATTAAATACTATTATCAAATTAGGTAAAGATAAAAATCAAATTGGTGATAGTGCAAATTTTGTTTATAAAATTAAGTGTAATGATTGTACTGCTTCATATGTTGGACAGACAAGTAGACGAGTGAATGTGAGAATTAAGGAACATGCGAAGAGATATATGATAAAAGACACCAATTCGTCATTATATATGTATAAAATTGATAATAATCACACTATTGATTTTAATAATTATAAAGTATTAGACACAGAAAGTAATAGAGGAAAACGATTATTTTCCGAGGCATTGTTTATACATACGCAAAAAAACTACATGAACAAACAATTTGAGATAAATAGATTAGCCAATGAATATATATGAATTAAAAGTTGTGAATTTATGCGTATTTAGTATCATATGTACCGTCTACTCTGTAGTAGATAGACCAGGAGCACATGTGGAATAGGAGGAGCCACGCCCACTGAGTGCTAAGCCAGAGAGTCTATGTTAATTTCATTGGTGTTGGTTTCCTACCAATACGTGTGTTCCTGGCACTTTCGTTTTCACACGTCCTCTCTTTGGTCTATTGTAACCCCTCCTTCTGTATGCGTGACGGAAGGGTAAGCACATATACATAGACATAACAAAAGTATAAAAGGAGGCAATAGATTTTTAAACTTACTGACAACGGAAAGTTCTTCCGAATAGTTAATATTGACAAATTTTGTAAGTAAATGGTGTATAGAATATTAAGTGCGTAAAATGTTTTGTAAAACGTTATTTGTATTAATTTAACTTTTGTATTTATTGTATATAGAACCTGAAGAGGAACATAAAAAAATGTCCGAAACGTTGTGTTGAATAAAAAATTTTTCTAATATTTAAATACCTGGTAGTATTGGCCACCAGCTTCCTGAAATCCAGAAAATTAAAATTTATACGAATATAACAGTAAACAGCTAGAGCTCTTACCCATCCTTCACTCTGGAGTCCCATTTTTCGACAATGAGAGAAAAGCGAAATTTCCGGGGTTTATATACCCACAGGGGGGACGTTAATTTTCGCAAATTCAAATTAAAAATTTTGAGAGTGGGAGGAGAGGGAGCGCGCCAGCAAGTAGCGTACTGGAGATCGTACGACTAACAGCGTTTTTTGTGATTTTCATTGTTGCAGAAGTGTCTATTGGTTGTTTCAACGGATTTTTTATAAATGTACTTGAGATTCTTAGTGTCGTCCATTCGATTTAGGCCGTTATTTTGCGAGTGTATGTGCAACATTTCTGAAAAAGTGCGTTTATGGAAGTTTGTTTCGGTGTCTATTATGTGTGTATTCTCAAAATCTATTTTATGTCCAGTTTTTTGAACGTGCTCTGAGAGTGCGGAGGTCGTTAATGATTTTGAGACCGCGTATTTGTGTTCGTATACACGTCTGTTTAACTTCCTTTTTGAGGTGCCTACGTAAGAGGCATCGCAATCTTTGCAGTTTATTTTGTAAACGGCAGATGCAGTTTCGAGCGGATCTAGTTTATCTTTTCCGATTCTAATAAATTTAAGCTTATTTATGTTTTTATTGATTGCTCGTAAGTTTTTGACATCTTTCATAGTGCTGCATAATTTTTTATTTAAGTCTTTTATGTATGGAATGACTAAGGTCTTATTGCGGTAATCTTGTTTATTATAATTTAAGATATGACTATTATTATAAGAGTGCAGACGGTTTTTAATATATTTTTCAATGAATGTAGGAGGATAGTCGTTTTGAATAAGAAAGGATTTTATTATTTTTAAATTATCTTTATGGAAAGAGATATGTGAAATTTTAATTGCTTTGTCGACTAAACCATAGATAACTGCAATTTTTTGGTGGGTAGGGTGATGAGAGAATTAGTTTATGTATCTTCCGGAGGCAGTCGGTTTTCTGTACCAATTAGTTTTTGCGATGTCGTTATTTTCTCTGATGATTTTTAGATCTAAAAAACTAATGCTATTTTCTGCTTCTAATTCAAGAGTGAATTGCAAAAACGGATCAAATGAGTTAAAAGTGTCTAAAGTTTTTCTAATCAAGTCTTTTTTAATAATTAAGAAGCATCATAACGTCTCCCTGTGGGTATATAAACCCCGGAAATTTCACTTTTCTCTCATTGTCGAAAAATGGGACTCCAGAGTGCAGGATGGGTAAGAGCTCTAGCTGTTTATTGTTATATTCGTATAAATTTTAATTTTCGTTAACTTAAAATCAAATTTTCAAACTCGAATTCTTTTCAAATTGTTCTAGTTAAATAAAATTCGCTCACAGACGTTGCACTATGTGCTATATCATTACATGATCGACGTCACCTATGTTTGTCTACGAACCATGGTGTAAAATTTCGTTAATTTATTAGGTCAGTAAAATGCCAAAAAAGTGTTAATGGGTTCTTTTGCTTAAAATAATCTGTATATATGTTTTAACTATGTATTTTTTCCCTTCTTAGCCCTGATGAAGGTATTGACATTAGTACCGAAACGTCGGCCAATAAACGAAGTTTTAAATGAATTTTTCTTGGTTCCTCGTTGATCGTTTTATTGCAACCTCCTTCAATAAAAAATTATGAAAATATTTATATCAAGTTTAGACCTTGAAGATACCTTTATTTAAAAATTATTTGAAATAAACAACATAAATTATTTGAAATAAACAACATAAATTAGCACAGAAAAATAAACATTTGGCATTTGTGAAATAACTTGTTTTTTGTAATATAAAAACATGCTTCCGATTGAAATACATTTGTGGTTTCTTATGCCCTAGCGAAAAAATTTTTTCACGTGATTTCTTACGTGACGATTTGGCGTGATTTCTCACGTGATTATCAATTTCTTCAGTATTTTACTATAACATATAATATCATAAATATGATATTTGATTGCAGATCGATAAATAATTAATACCTATATAAGTATCATGCAAAATTATGAAAACAATCTATGATTGCAAATTAATAAAGAAATTATCAATTTCTGGAGTATTTTGCGATAACATGCAATATCATAAGCAAATATTTGATTGTAGATCGATAAATAAAATAGTAAGTGGCCCATTATGGCACGGCGTGATATTAGCGCCCTAGCGCAGTCAGGGTGATAACTCACGTCGTGCAGTGGACACTGAAGGTACTAGTGTCGTACGATATTTTATAGCACGTTTACATAAATCCGCTGTCACGCCGATCCATGGTATAAGTGCGAATTTATGTCACGCCGTACTATAAAATAATTATATAAATACCATGCAAAATTATGGAAACAATCTATGATTGCAAATTGATAAAGAAATTCTCAATTTCTGCAGTATCTTACGATAACATGTAATATCGTAAATATAATATTTTATTGCAGACCCGTTCCGAAATCGATACCTGCAGTATTAAATAATACCATGCAAAATTATAACTACAGCATTTGATTACAGATTTAAAAAAATGTTTTATTGCTGATCAATATATGGATGATCTATTGCTGCATATTAAATAATATACAAAATTATGATAATTATTAATTCATAAAAAAAATCATCAATTACTGTTGTATTGAATAAAATCATGCAATATTGTAACACATGCATTTCATTGCAGATTGATAAATGTAACAATATTCATATAAATAATATCCGATATTATATATTGTTGGAAATATTATTATACTTAAATAATGTAATATTATTATATGCTGCTAGTGCTACAATGTAAATTCCCTAGGTTTTCTCTAGTTGTAGATATACTAGCACAATGCTCTCTGTAGTCACACACACACACACACACACACACACACACACACACACACACACACACACACACACACACACACACACACACACACACACACACACACACACACACACACATACGCACACGCACACGCGCACGCGCGCACGCATGCGCGCGCGCGCACTCTTACACTAATCTGCTCAATATAGTTTCTCTCTCTTGAACTAGGAACGCAAGCAGCAAGACATGCTCTAGGTTATAATAAATACTCATCCATAAATATCCTTAATTATCTTTTATTATCCAAGTAACAGTGCACTTGAAAGCAAAAGGATTATGGGGAGTCGTGTCAGGCAAAAAGGTTAAACCGACCGCCACAAATACAGAGACTCCTGACGAGTTAAGTGAATTTAGAAAGACTGAGGAAAACTGGCTCAAATTAGATGTTATTACTCAACAGATTATTGTTGTGTCGATAGAAACCAAGGTAAAACTACATATTCAAAATTGTAATCATACCAAAGAGATGTGGGACATTTTAGTTAAGATTTATGAGCAAAAATCAGAAGCAATTATTTTTGCAATACAACAAAAGTGGTGTAATTTAACCAAGGAAAGTACGGATGACATAGAAAATCATATCTAAAATTGAAAATTTAGCATGTAATGTGTAGATGTTGGGTGAAGTGACCACAGAAAAGTCACAAATAACAAAGGTGTTGCTTACATTGCCAGCTAGCTATGAGGCATTTATAAATGCATGGCAATCGATAAATGAGACTGATAGAACGATGACGAACCTCACTTCCAGGTTGCTAATTGAGGAGTCACGTCAAAATTTGAGAGCAGCAGAAATGGGAAACTCGCTTGTTACCCAAAGACACAACAATAACAACAAGAACAGAAATGAAAATAAACCAAATAATTCTAAGAAGCCTGGAAGCTGTCATAGGTGTGGAAAAAAGGATCACTGCACACGAGAATGCTACTTCAAAATGCCGAGCCAACCAGAACTCCCATACACAGTCTACTACGCAGTCTATGACTGAAGTTGTAGATAGTGAGGGATTAGTTTGTGAAGCTTTCGCATCAACACAACAAGGAGAGGCTTACCATGATGCATGGTATTTGGACTCAGGTGCAAATAATCACGTGACCCACAACCGGTAATGGTTTACCAATTGCAAGGAAATCATTAATGATGAATACGTTATTATGGGTAATGGAAATCATCTGAAGGCTCAAGGAGTTAGCGATATTATTATCCTACCGTATAATGGACAATTGTAGACTAGAAATCATTTCACAAATGTTCTACATGTATCAGGTTTAAAATACAATTTATTTTCACAGGAGTCGCACTAGATAAAGGTTTGCAGCTTTACTCTGATTATTGCAGTGAGAGAAAGAATTGGAAATTTGTTTAAAATGAGTTTCAAAATCCAAACAAATGAAGGTCAAGTTTTTATCGGCAAGATAGACACAGTTGAAAACTGGCATCGTAGGCTAGCTCACCATTAGTATGTTAGAATGAAACAAGTATTGGATTCTTCTGGAATAAAATATCTAGGTAAAAAAGACAAGTTTTTTACAGATTGTGCTGTCGGAAAAGCTCATCGCCTACCCTTTCCTACCAGTAAAAGTTCAACAAGAAGAATTGGAGAAATTATACACGCTGACGTTTGTGGTCCCATACTTACCAAGTCCTTGTCAGGAGCAAGGTACTTTCTATTATTAAAGGACGATTATTCCCATTTTAGAAAGGTATATTTGTTAAATGCTAGGAGTGATGTCGCAAGTTGTTTAAAAAACTATATCAAGATAAATGAAAAAGATTGTAAAAACTGTATCAAATGTATTAGAACCGACAACGGTTTAGAATTTATTAATCACGAAGTTAAGAATCAGTTACAGGCATGTGGTATTCAACACCACAAAGAACGGTAACGTATACGCCACAGCAGAATAGTGCAGCTAAGAGAGACAATCGAACTGTGGTGGAAGCAGTTCGCACAATACTACACTCTGAAGGCTTAGATGTCAAGTTCTGGGCAGAAGCTACTAGCTATATAGTATACACATTAAACTGCTCAGGCACAAGCTCACAAAAGGGATTCACACCATATGAATTGTCATTTGAGCGAAAAATACCAATAAATGATCTACACACTTTTGGAGAAACCGTGATAGTTCATATACCCAATGCTAAAAGGAAAAACAAGCTTGATCACAAGGGACAAGTAGGTTTCTTTTTAGATTATGAAGAAAATGTCAAAGCTTTTAAAATATTCATCCCAGAATTAAAAGATGTTATAGTTTCTCGCGATGTGACTTTTACAAGAAAGTTGAAAAATTTGCTAAAGGTTCAGACAAAGTTGATGAAGAAGTAATATTTTCTGTATCTAGGACTGAAGAAGGAGAAGAAGAAAAAGAAGAAAAAGTGATAAAAAAACAGAAAGTGATAAAGAATCAAAGGAAGGAGATGAAGACAATAATGATAATGATAATCAATTGCCTGAAGAAAAAGTGGAAGAAGAAGAAAATTCCTACACGGCTACAAGATTATGAGATGGATGGTGTAGCCTGCATTGTACAAAGTGAGCCGTCAAACTATAAAGAAGCTATTGATAGTGATGAAGCCGATCATTGGAAAGAAGCTGTGAACGAAGAAATTGAATCTATGGTCAAGAATAAAGTTTGGTATCTAGTCAATGTACCAAACGAAGCCAATATAGTTAAAAATAGTTGGGTTTATAAGCTAAAAAAGGGCAGTAATGGAAATCTACAAAGATATAGAGCCAGACTTGTTGCCAAAGGTTTTGAGCAAAAAGAAGGCATAGACTATTAGGAAACATTTAGTCCAGTTGCAAAATTCGACTCAAATCGAAAAGTATTAGCTTATGGTGCCCGTTTGAGAAAGCTGTATTTAATTATATGACTACATGCTGCGGGTATTGAAATAACTGAGTCGCACACATAAGTAAATTTAAATTCACAATATATTGCATAAAAGTACAAAATATCTCACAATATTTACATTTCTTAAATTACAAATGTTCAGTATAATTGTATAATAAAATCTTTAATAAAATAACAATAGAAGTTTAATATAACTATGTAGAAGCGAGTTTCAATACTAAATGTATGCGTTTAAAATAAGGTTAAGCAAGTGTGAGATTTACAATAAGTAGTGCGTTCACAGGTTTAATTTATAAATAATCTTAATGTTCTTTCAGTGGCGTAGAAATCCCAACTAGAGACAACTAACCTGTTGAGAGTTGAGTTTTCCAAGTAGATAACCGTTGAGTTTTATCCGTAGGTGAAGGTTGAGTTTTCTAGAAAATCTCTCCTTGGCTCACGTGCAATGACGCTGATTAAAAGTGAATAGCAAGCAATTATTATTGAATTGCTACAGTGAGTGTTGCCGAACAGAATGTGATGTAATGATATACCGGTGCCAACACGTGGTCAGTTACATAACCTCGTGTGACTTGGGTGATGCATGAGCGATGGTGAGAATTGGTGGGTGAGCGAGTCAGATGCAGTTGTGATGAGCCAGTGAATGTGATTGAGTTGTGCTGGTTGAAAATTGCAGTAGCAGATGCGGGAGATGATACCTCGTGGCGAGCTAATTGCAGAGAGAGCGTCCTTGACCTAGCTTCCGTCTTCTTGCCTTGTACCTCTCACTGGCGCGCTGATCAAATCAGTATCTCTCCCATTTACTTATGGGAGAAAGGAGAGACAGAAGCAGACGATCGCATTGCGAAAATCAATACCGCGACCTACCTGTAGCGCAGAGGCGCTGCGCGGTGTTGCCGCGCTGTGGCTATGCAGTACGTATAGCAAATTCGCGCGCGATCGCGGAAAGTTCAAATTACCTTAATTCCCAAACACTGCCAAAGAAAGGATGATCATTAAATAGTTTGATGTCAAAACTGCCTTCCTTAATGGAACTCTGGAAGAAACCGTTTATATGGGATAATCAGTTGGTTGTTCTGATGGATTTGCAAATTGGATAAGAGTATATGAGGCGTTTCACGTCAAATGTCCCAGCGCGGCGCGCGAGCGCCAAATCGTGCTATATCTAGCTCATGTTTACGATACTAAAACGTACTTAAAAAAATTTTATGATAAGCATTTCCGACGTATTTTTTCCTCAGCTTTCCAATGGTGTAGGCAGTTTAACCGAAATTTTCCATTTTCGCCTTCAAAAAGTACAAAACGTGTTATATCTTAAAAAGTGTATTTTTAATATTTTTTTTGACCCTCTAGATCGAAAGCTGAGCATTTTTACGTAGGAAAGGATAGTTTCCAAAGAGTGCCCGAAAGGTTTTCTGCGAGAAATAGAATGCGAAAGAGTAGACGCATCGCCTTTCCGGCGCGCGGGACTACGCGGTACAGCGCGCGGGCTGCGCTCGCCTCGTTGCCTAATAATAATCTTTTATAATCTTTAATTCTTTACCTGTTTTTTTTTTTATTCTTGAATAACGCATGGAGTAATATTTTATTAATTATTTCATAAAAAAATAAAATTTCAAAATTAACAGCAATATGTGCAAACTCTTGTACTAACGTTTGTTTTTCAGTGTAGATATTTTTTTTGTTTTTTTTACGTGCTATATCTCGAAAAGTATATTTTTAGTATTTTGTTTTACCCATAATATTGAAAGCTATCCTTTTTTTAGGTAGGAAAGGATATTTCCCAAAAAGTGTCCAAGATGTTTTATGCTATGCAAATAAAACGCGAAAGATTATATGGATGGCAGGGCGAAAGCATATTCTACGCTAAGCGCGGTACAGCGTGGTTTGCCGTGCAATACGGAATCATTTATTTTTCATTCGGTAGGTGGCGTCCACACTTTTTACTCTGTATGCAAATTGTCACGTCAAAAGTATATAATTACCATAAGTTTTATCTTTTTCCTCCTCGAATTTTTTCGAATTTGTCGTTGATAGCAAAGAAAAAGCTTGCCATTTCTGTTACAAACGATTAAAATGGATTCACATTGGAAATTGAAATGTATAAATCCTTTAAATAAAAATGATCACTCTGCATCTAAGAATTTGACTGATTTTCCAACACTTTTAAGAAGTGCATTTCCTTTAGTACCTGAAAATGCTAAAATATGTTTAACCTGTCGACGCCAAATTTATAATCAGAAATCAAGTTTATCTCAAACTGATGCTAAAAAAGCTAAAATAGTGTGCGATGATGAATATCATAAAACTGGTGTTGCAGTTCTCCAACAAATTAAGAAAAAATTTTCAGAGTTAACAAATAAGCAAGAAAGAATTCAGCTATTAACTCTTGCACCGGAGTTTTGGTCTCGTAAGAACTTGATGCGAGAATTCAATTGCAGTGAACGGGAGGCTCGTGAAGCCAGAGATTTGGTAGCAAATAGCGGAATATTTTCAATACCTGCTAAGAAACGTGGCAAACTACTTCCAGCTGATACTGTAAATTCTGTCAAATCTTTTTATGAGAGAGATGATGTAAGTCGAATCATGCCCGGTTCAAAAGATTATCTATCTATTAAACAGAGTAATGGCAAAAGAGAACATATTCAAAAAAGATTACTGCTTAGTAATTTAAATGAATTGTATAATTTATATAAAAAAGAAAATGAGTACGTTAACATTGGTTTTATGAAATTTACAGAATTGAGGCCACCATATTGTGTTTTAGGTGGGAGTAGCGGTACACATAATGTATGCGTGTGTGGGCATCACAAAAATGTGAAGCTCATGCTAAGTGCTATGGACATAGAAAATTTAACTAAAGACACCCAATTGCCCCTCAAAAACTATCACGATTGCATCCAAGCAATTGTGTTTAATGATTCACACGATAGATGTTATTTGGGTGACTGTTTGGATTGCCCCAATACGTCTATATTACGAAAACATTTACTTAAATGTTTTGATGAAAATGATATTTTTCAAATCGAGTATCAATCGTGGTTTCAAACAGATGGGTGTACAATAGCCTCCAAAACTGTAAATGTGCACAAATTTATGGACATACTGGGGGAGAAATTAATGAAATTAAAAACTCACGATTTTTTTGCTAAGAAACAATCACTTTTTGTAAATAACGTAAAAAGCAATCTTCAAGAAGGAGAATTTCTCATGTGTTGCGATTTTGCAGAAAATTATGCTTTCGTTATACAAAATTCTACACAATCCTTCCACTGGAATAACAACGAAGCAACAGTTTTTACAGTTGTAGTGTACTATAAACAAAACGATGAACTCAAACATGTAAGCATTGCTGTGATTTCCGACAACTTAAATCATGATACCATAGCCGTTTATGATATCAAAAAATAGTAATATCTTATCTTAAAACTAATTTTGCAGTCAAGAAAGTTTATTATTTGACTGATGGAGCAGGTCAGCATTTTAAAAATAAATTCAATTTTCAAAATCTTCTTTTTCCCGAGAAAGATTTTGGAGTTACAGCTGAGTGGCATTTCCATGCCACATCACATGGCAAAGGTGCGTGCGATGGTATAGGCGCGAACCTAGAAAGAGGTGCAAAACGAGCGAGTTTACAAGTTTCTTCTAGTAATCATATTTTAACGCCGGAAGAGCTGTATAACTGGGCTAAAGATTACTGCAAAGAAACGAAAGTTTTTTATAGCAGTAAAGAATCGTATGAAGAAACGGTTTTGAAAATAAAACCAAGACTGAACAAGGCTAAATCTATACCAGGCACGTTACTGTATCATGCTATTATTCCAATAGATGAAAATACATTGAAGCTCAAAAAAACCTCTCTTAGTTCTGAGTATAAAATCTTCCCTATGAAAGCTGTGAAACCAAAAACCAAAAAATTATCTACACTGAAAAACAAACGTTAATTTAAAAATTTTATTTTTTTAATGAAATAATTAATAAAATATTATTCCATGCATTATTAAAGAATAAAAAAAGAAAAAAACAGGTAAAGAATTAAAGATCATAAAAGATTATTATTAGGCAACGAGGCAAGCGCAGCCCGCGCGCTGTACCACGAAGTCCCGCGCACCGGAAAGGCGATGCGTCTACTCTTCGCATTCTATTTCTCGCAGAAAACCTTTCTGGCACTCTTTGGAAACTATCCTTTCCTACGTAAAAAATGCTCAGCTTTCGATCTAGAGGGTAAAAAAAATATTAAAGATACACTTTTTAAGATATAACACGTTTTGTACTTTTTGAAGGCGACAATGCAAAATTTCGGGAAAACTGCCTACACCATTGGAAAGCTGAGGAAAAAATACGTCGGAAATACTTGTCATAAAATTTTTTTAAGTACGTTTTAGTATCGTAAACATGAGCTAGATATAGCACGATTTGGCGCTCGCGCGCCGCGCTGGGACAGTTGACGTGAAACACCTCATATGTGCAAATCCGCGGACTACACACAGCAACTGGGGTACGAAAATGGAAAAAATTTTTGTTGAGGGCACACCTACCACATAAGGTTTTTTCGGTTCTTTGGGGGTCCCCTAACATGAAAATACTCGTGTAGACTCATTATCCGTTGCCAAACTTTTTTGCCGACGAAATCAATTTTTCTTATGGAAATTTAATATGGGAAAAATGGACGAAAAGTAGTCATTGATGATTAACCAATAGCAAACTATTGAAGAGGCCAAACCAAATTCCACAAAAAAGCGATTAAAGTTGAAGAATAGAGCTTTAATTTGAGATGAGAATCGTTAAAATCGGTCGATTCTGTGCAAAGCTACGTGAAGTTGAAAATGGCGAAAAATGACAAAAATTTGATGAATTACGTGGGTTTGAAAAAAATCGCTCATTTTCGTCATTATTCGCCATTTTCAAATTCATCTAGCTTTGCACAGAATCGACCGATTTTAACGGTTCTCATCTCAAATTAAAGCTCTATTCTTCAACTTTAATCGCTTTTTTGTGGAATTTGATTTGGCCTCTTCAATAGTTTGCTATTGGTTAATAACCAATGACTATTTTTTCGTCCATTTTTCCCATGTTAAATTTCCATAAGAAAAATTGAGTCCATTAGAAAAATTGAAAAATTTAGTCGGCAAAAAAATTTGGCAACGGATAATGAGTGTTCACGAGTATTTTCACGTTGGGAGATCCCCAAAGAACCGAAAAAACCTTATGTGGTTGGTGTGCCCTAAAAAAAATTTTTTCCGTTTTTGTACCCCAGTTGTTGTCTGTAGTCCGCGGATTTGCACATATATGGTCTAAATCAGTCTTCGAGGTGTCGGAACCGAAGATTTACTGAATTGCCGAAGAAATATAACCTAAAACAATCTCAATCTGACCCTTGTGTCTTTATGATGAACGATGGTAAGACAAAACTATGAAGCCCAGCACTGTCAATTTCATCCAATGTACCCTTTTTCTTGAGATATGGGCAATTTAATCTCAAATATCCTCTATTTCGTTAAAAAATGATGTCTCTTCTTTTGAGTGCGACATTGCAAATATTTATGATATGAAAACGAGTAAAAAAGATTATAAAAGTAAACAGTAAAAGCTAAAATTTAAGCCCGATTCATTAAGAAATATTGATTTTTCATGAAGTTACAAGCAATCAAAGATAGCGTAAGAAAATGGTTCAAAATTTGTCTTCATTTTATCGTATTCTTAACCATTTTCGTACGCTATCTTTGATTGCTTGTAACTTCCTGAAAAATCAATATTTTTTAACGAATCAGGGCTTAAATTTTAGCTTTTACTGTCTATTTTTATAAGTTTTTCTGCTCGTTTTCGTATCATAAATATTTGCAATGTGACACTCAATAGAAGAGATATCATTTTTTAACGAAGTAAATTCTCAGCACTGGGCTTCATTTTTAGGTACCAGAAATCGACTCTCCAATGCCCGCTAAACTCCGTTTCCCGCAGGTTAGACTCTCTCCTTGTTAGCCATTTTTTCTTACATAAAAAATAGTTTAATAAGTATTGAAATATAAAAAAAGAAGTTGTTTTTGGTAAAATTCACTTGATAATAACTGCTAGTGTAGTGAGAAAATTTATGAGCATCGACTGACACTTTATTCTTGAAAAATAAATACAAATAATGAAGGGACAGCAACAACAGTTTCAGATTTGAATTGCTAAAAAATCCCAGTGCTCTTTCATACTGAAACTTGAGTCAATTATCTGTGACACAGGTGCCAGTATGAAAAAGCATTAGGATTTTGTGAAAATTTAATTCTGAAATTATCACCGCTACCATTCATTACTTGCATTCAAAAATAACCTATCTGTTATTACCAGTAAAATTTGCTAATTACACTTTCACACCTTTTTGTGCAAATTAAGTAATAGCATGACTTACCAAGGACAACTTTCTCCTTTGTAACATTTACAAAAATCTGCTAACATTAGTGTAAACGCGGCAAATTATCTACAGCAGCAGAATTAGCAGATCAGGTTACCCGTTACGAGAAAAGTCAGGGGACTGGCACAGCAGCAGGTATGCCTGACTCGAAAAAAGAACAGTTGCATTTCAGCCCGTGTTGATGTTAGTGTTTATAGCTGGATACTTGCAGGAGCGATGACATAGCTAGAGGCTCTTAGTGTAGTGGACTGAGGCTCCTTCATCAACATGAGATCTGATAGATCATTTTTTAGTCAACTCAGTTTTTACAATGAATTTGTTTGGGTTACTGTTCACTCACTGGCATGATTTGATCCTCTACCTATGGGAAGAAGAGAACTGATATTACCACACTGAAGATTCCATGTCATCATAGTATAACTATAAACTTATTTATGACGTTAACTTTCAATCCAACAAAAACTAGCTTTATTAAATCTAAAAGTAATTGAAAACATAAATCAATCTGTATTGAAGTTGAACTTTGACTGGTTGACTTTTTCTAGTAAGATAACACTGAAAAAATACATAATTAAATCCCATTTCTTTAATCAAATATACCTACTTGCAGTGAAGTCAACTTAAATATGCATGAAATGTCAGGGATATTTTATAGGAGTGACTTTTTTAACTTTTGTGTTCCTATAGATTAGATATTTAACCATACAACCTCAAAGTATAAATATTAACTACAATGAATTTCTAGTCTCTGCTAAATCTTATAGGTGACTTTTTAAATCTAGGTACATCATCAATTTTCTTTTAAAGTTTAAAATTTTATCGTCTATATTGAAATAATTTTATTCTGTTTAACATAAACTCTATTATAGTGTGAGTATGTCCACCAGATTAAGCAGATATTTTTGCTATATGCATTGCATTTAATATTGAGGACATGATTAAGAAACGAATCTGTGAGATTATGTAAAAATCATAAAAACCCATTATAACCTCTAAAAGTCAGTTTTACTGTACTAGGAAATGAACCATTATCATTATACAAGAACCGAAAAAGAAACCACATGAACATTCTCGAATAATTATGCTGCATAGTTTAAGAATAAGCTTGCTCATCACTTTAACGCTTATCATAAAGATAATATAAAGCAATTCGTATTTTTCGAAGGTCAACATCATTAGAGTTTCTAATAAAATAGGTTGATTTGATTTCAACTATTTACTAAAACTAATTATTTACTTCATAAGTTAATGTCATAAAGCTTATGACTATGCACAGTTAGAATCCACAATTTGACTGAGAACGTCCAATAGTTTTCTAAAGCTTACAACATGTATTAGGAAATATAATAAAGTGCCTGAAGAGGTCGACAATACAGATCGACGAAACGTAGCCATTTTTAAATAAAACAATTTGTTTTATTGAACTCAACACCTAGCCCCATATCAGATCGAAAATAAAAATATTCTTCTATACTTATGACTATACCCAATTAGTTGGCTTTGTTGCAGAGAATTTTTTATTTGGATTTTTGTATAAAAAACATAGGTTATTTATTTTCTTCTATGATAAACTGAGAAACTGCTTAATTATATTATTGGAGTGGCTTTTAATTGCTATACTATAATAGATTAGATACTAAACTATGTCACTTCAAAATAAGTATTAAATGTAATTAATTAAACGAATATGTTTGTTACATCTGACATACAGCTTATGTATTTTAGAAGGAGCATGATTTTCTTTATGTACAATCCTAGATTTCAGTATAGTGTGAGTGTATTTATCAGATTTAGTAAGCATGTTTGGAATATGAATTGCGTTTAATATTTACTTGAAGAGGGCATGACTGAGTAGAGAATCTGTGGGAGCATACAAGAATCATGAGAATTCACTACCCTAACCTCCAAAAGTCAGTTTTATTGTATAAACAGAAATAGAAAAGTATCATTGTACCAGAATTACAATAAAAATTTTTTTCCTATAAATCCAACCAATTTACAAAAAGAAAAGAACTGACTTCAACTGACTTCAACTGACTTCAACACGCTTAGAATTTCATATTGTTATAATATTACAATAAGCTTTTTTATGACGCCACCTTCCAGCAAAAAATTATTTTTATTAAACTTAAAAATAATTAACAACGAAAAGCAATCTATATTGTTAAAAACTGTAATGATGTTGACCTTCGAAAAATACAGATTGATTTATCTTGTCAATTATTTTTAGATTTAACAGAACCAATTTTTTTCTGGAAGGTAACGTCATAAAAAAGCTTCCCGAATGAAAAAAAGAAATTATAACGATGCACCTTGTCAGTAGACGCATCGGTACGAAAATGCGAATGCGAGAAGCTTTCTCTCTCCTAGAACGCGGGCGCTAGAGAGAGAAAGCCGACAAACCTGTCAACGGCATGGGAGAGCGAGCGTACGAGTGTGTACATACATGTACACACGTATGTACACACGTACCGGAGCTCGTACAGCAAGGAGAGAGAGCAGGCAACTGAGTAGCTGACTTCCCTCTCCACCGAGCGCTGCGACCACGCGTCGCGCAGGACGCGCAAGCTACAGCGCGCGCCACCGCGCTGACCATACAGCACACGGCGAGCGAGTATAAATGCCGCCTCGCACGCCGTGGAAAAGTATTCTCTCAGCCCAGGGCCGTACTCGCTAAGCCCTGGAGCCCGCCGACGGAGCGGAGTATACGGGCGCACTCGTTGCTCTGCACCCGAAGCGTCGCTGGGACGATTCCCCCGGGTATACGAGCGCACTCGTTACCCGGGTGTTGTCCACGAGTAGTGGGAGTGCACTCGCCTACTCGTGGAGAACCGCGCCCGCGACCACCGTAGTCTAGCTATTCGTAACTTGTATCTAATGTTGCGCTCCGCTGTTTTATATGTTACAGATCTCCGCCAAACGCGACCCGTAGTCTCATGTAAGGAATGTACCATTTTTGTATTATTAATCTTAAGTTGAATAAATTGTAATTTTTCCTACTTATCTGGCTTTGTAAATTTATTTTAATCGCTTTCTCTACTCGAATCCTGCTCGATTAGCTATCCTCATGAGAGAGTAATCCTTTCGTATGAATACTACCGTTTCAAAATGTACGAAAATGTAGAAAACCGAAAGAAATTGTACAAAATTGTAAGAAACTGTATAAAACCGTATAAAACCATTGGTTTTCGGACATTTTATGCGAAACGATTTATAGAGTTTGTAACGGGGCAGGTGTTGCGCGGATGCTCGCTTCCTCTAAGCGGAATTGCCGATGAACGGCGCAGCAAAGATGTGAGGCGCGAGCACTTTCTCGTGCCAACCCTCAGCGAAATCTCCTCACTCTCGCCTGCGCGCCGTCGCTCGCCATCGGCTGCCTTCGTCGGCAGCCGTATCTACCGGCGTTACAACGCGCGACTTCGCTGTCGCGCTCTCTCTCTCTCTCGTGCGTACTTCCTCGGCTACTCAGAATTGCGCGAGTACCGCATACTCGCGCCCGCGGAGACCGGTGGTATTCTATACCACCGCGCCGATACGGGTGGTGCGCCCGCGCACGCAAAGTACGTGTGCGCTCGGTAGCACACACGTACGCGCCAACCGACTCGAGCCGAAGTAGGCCGATCGCCGCGCGCGATCGGCTCTCGCGCACGCTTGGGCGAGTCTCGATCGCTCGCTCGCGCGGATCTCGCTTTCCAGACGCTCGTCATCCGCGGGGGAAGCGCGCGATCGCCTGGCCAGGACTTACCTCGCGAAGACCAGGCTGCTGCAGGAAGACACTCTCTCTCGGCGAAACGTACACTCACGCGCGTACGAGGGCAGGGAAAAACTCTCCGGGCTGTGGCCGAAACGATACTGTCTGCCTGATGTTTCGTCGGCATGCGCGATCATCTCTCGGCCTTGCCCTTCGCGCAAGGTTGAGAGATGTTTACCTCTTACGTGTTTGCGCGTGCCGTCGCGGGGTGCTGAGACTCGCCTCGGGTGTCATATGCGCACACCGATACACAGACACATGCGCGCACGCACACGCGCCGGCCGTTACAAGTTATATACACTTTTATATGTTTTTACACATTTTCATACATTTAAAAAATTAAAAATTTTTTCCAGAAAATGTTCTCATAATGTACAAATTTTAATGAAATGTAAGAAAACGTATAAAAATATACCAAACCGCTTAAAAGTATATAAAAGTGTATATAAATGTAAGAATACGTAATATTTTACATTTTTATACATTTTCTTACGTTTTCTTATATTTTCTTATATTTTCTTACTTTTCCTTACATTCTTTTACAATTTGTTTTCGCAGACTAATTTGGAGAAATTATTCATATTTGTAAGAAAACGTATAAAAATGTAAGAAAATGTAATAAAGTGTATAACACCGTAAAAACAATGTTCGAAGACCAATGGTTTTAAACAGTTTTATACATTTTCTTACATTTTATTACAATTATTATTTACATACGGATTATTGTTCAATTATAATAGCATTGCATTCTTAGTGTGTTAGTGTCAATTCTTTCCTTTTTGTAAATTGATTAGATCACAGGAAAGAAATTGTTATTGCAGATCTTGTATAATCATCTTGCTTTTCTATTTCTTATTATACAATAAAACTAATTTTTAAAGATTACGGTAGTGGGTTTTCATGATGTTTGCATACACCTACAGATTCTTTACTCAACCATGCCTTCTTAAAGTAAATATTAAGCACAATGCATATTTTTCAAACACGCTTGCTAGATCTGACAAACATGTACAGCTAATTTTTTTTATAAACATTCATTTTTATACTATACAACATATTTTGAGTATGTTTAAATGATTTTTTTTCTTAGTTAGATTTTTACATTGTTAGAAACAGATTAGATTATACATACCATGATAATGTAACCATAAAATATCATCTGCTGGCCCTATATAGTGCTGATATGAGGGAAGACGTTCTCTGCTTCTATTGAAGCTTGTGTGAGAAAACTCCTTCAACGCAACTGACTGAAGAGTGACTTGCGTTGGATAACTATCAGGGCACGTTGGATCGGGTCGTCTTATTCCACCATGAGTTGCGACCTCGTTTCTTCTGGCCCCATAACATCACTGTTTATTTCCTGCGATCATTTATCACCACTCATTCACTGGCATCACTTGACTATTGTTGCTTCTGCTCTCGTAGGGCATCGATTTTTGCAGCAATCAAAAGTGGAATATTTGATGACTTATGACTTATGACTACAATTTCCTCACCTCCTCACTCATATGTACAAAAGTTTTTATTGCGAAACGCTTTCTTCCGGACGAGAACTCGAGTTGAATATTGAAAGCCATTTTTCTCAAAGTATATCATGTTTTTTTCAAAATAAACTACACCATTGGAAAGTACAACTCTTAAGCTTCAAAACCCTATCTTGGAGAAGATGGAGAAATAAAGGGTTTAAAAGTAACAACATGAAAAAGACAGCGCTGAGGGTCCGCGCGAGCCCTTCGCGCCCGTGCGTACGGCACGTTTAAGTGCACGCTCTATTCAATTCGCTAATAATCGTGTACCAAGTCTCTGAAAAAAGAACTAAGGACATATATCGATAGATTTTTTCCTGCTCTTTCCAATGGTGCTATTATTTTTATTCCGAAATGCTCCCGAAAGGTAATATTGTTATGCCAGATTAAACAATCTATAAGGTTATTTTAAATTTCTGTTTCACTGTTTTCAGTGCGTTCATGGATATTTTTATGTTTAATATATTATGTTTTTCAAATTTTGTTATATAAATGAACAAAGTTCATTGTAATATTATACTAACTGTTACAACTAGATCCACAAAATTATGTCCATGCATTGGCATTGTAAGTTACAAAACATTTTATATTTACAAAAAAGAAAGGGCGAAATAGCACATCGCGTGTATTAATCCGCCCTTGAGCATAGCGTAAAAAGTTCAGGCAGCCGCTGTCTTTTTGATCTTACTATTTTTGAACTTCTCATGTTTCAACTTAAAAATATAATATTTTATAGTTTAAGACTTGTACTTTTGAAGAATATAATTCATTTTGAAGAAAAGACTGATATTTTATTGAAAAAATAGAGTTTAAACATTCAAATGGAATTTTCAACTAGAAGGAAGCATTTCGGAATAAAAATAATAGCACCATTGGAAAGGGCAGGAAAAAATCTATCGATATATATCCTTAGTTCTTTTTTCAGAGACTTGGTACACGATTATTAGCGAATTGAATAGAGCGTGCACTTAAACGTGCCGTACGCACGGGCGCGAGGGGCTCACGCGGACCCTCGGCGCTGTCTTTTTCATGTTGTTACTTTTAAACCCTTTATTTCTCCAACTTCTCCAAGATAGGGTTTTGAAGCTTAAGAGTTGTACTTTCCAATGGTGTAGTTTATTTTGAAAAAAACATGATATACTTTGAGAAAAATGGCTTTCAATATTCAACTCGAGTTTTCGTCCGGAAGAACGCGTTTCGCAATAAAAACAATGGCGCAATTGGAAAGAGCAGAAAAAAATCTATCGATATAGGTCCTTGGTTTTTTTTTTCAAAGACGCAGCATACGATTATGAGCGAGTTAAACAGAGCGCCTTTTACGCGAAAAAAGGCACCGCGCGCGCTCGGTGGCCCGTTTCTGCTGGACGCTCCCATATATGTAATTTTCTAAAAGGGCTTCCGTAGTCTCAATAGCTTGTGTTGATTTAACAGATATAAGAATTAAAATTTTTGTCAATTGATCTTGAATAGTTAAGATGTATTTGAAACCTTCCGATGATGCTGGTAATGGTCCCACGTGGTCTATAGTAATTCTTTCAGCTAATGTCCTAGGAGGATGTATTAAAACTCCATCAGCTTGATTATTATGTTGTGCTCTCTTAGTAAGCTGACAATCTTTACAGCTTTTAATATAATCCTCTATATCTTTCTTCATTTTTTCCCAATAAAACTTCTGGCTTATTTCTTCATATGTTTTACTTATCCCAAAATGTCCATTTTCGGGCCCATGATAATCTCTTATTATTTTTGCTCGTTCATTTTTGTCTTTGACTTCCGTTACCGACAATACTATTATTTCAATGGTTTTAGTCTCATCAAAATACTTTATTTAGATATTTTAATATTCTTACTAATTTTATTTTAATATTCTCGTCTAATTTCCTTAAATCATAACAAACCTGCATAAAATCTGATGTTACATGTCCTTTTAATTTTGCAAAAGCTTCCTTGGGCTCAGTCTCTCTGTTGCAATAATAATGTCATCATCGTTCCTTGTTGTTCCTATGGTAATTATTGGTAATTTTGTTCTTAATACTTCTTTTAAAGGTTTTAACTGTGTATGTCTGTACTGCGTTAAGTATTCCTCAAATTCTTCTTCCCGGGTTTGTAGGTTATAAACACGTCTTGACAAAGCATCAGCATTATTAATTTAAACTTCCTTTCTTATATTGTATTTCATAATCATATTCCTCTATCTTAAGGCGCCATCTTATAAGCCTTGTTGAAGGATTTTTCACATTCATTGACCATTTAAGCGGTTTATGATCTGTAATGATTATAAAATGTTTTCCATATAAAAAGTGTCTAAAATGTTTGGTCGCTCAAACAATAGCCAAAAATTCTTTTTCTGTTGTGCTATATCTTGATTCAGCATCATTAAGTGTACGGGAATTATATGCGACTAGCTTATCAACATTATTTACCTTTTGCGATAAAACTGCTCCCAATGCATAATTACTTGCATCTGTTGTGAGTGTGAACTCCTTAGTATGATCTGGATAGATCAGAACGGGTTCTCTTATTAGGGCTAGCTTTAATTTTTCAAAGCTTTCTATTTGCTTACTAGTCCATTTGAATTCTTCATTCTTCTTTAACAGTTGAGTAAGAGGTTTCGCGATTTTACTAAAGTCTTTAATAAATCTCCTGTAATATCCTGCAAGACCCAAAAATGATTTTATTTCGTTAGCATTTTTCGGAGCTGGAAAAGATCGAATTAGTTCAATTTTATTGTTATTCGGCTTAACACCGTCACTTGTAATAATGTGACCCAAATATTCTAATTCTGGTCGAAGATATTCACATTTGTCGGGCTGCAGCTGCATGCCGTGCTCCTTTAACCTCTGTAAAAGTAGACCTAAATTTTGATTATGTTCTTCTAGAGTCCTTCCATAAATAATTATGTGATCTAAATATACAAAACAAATTACTGCAACGAGTCCTCTTAAAACATAATTCATTGCTCGTGGAAAGGTAGCTGGTGCATTTTTTAATACCATTGGCATCCTTTTGAATTGAAAATGTTCATCAGGAGTTGAGAAAGCAGTCTTTTGAATCTTCTTCTAGCATTATTTGGTAAAATCCTGAAGCCAAATCAAATCAAATACAGAGAAGTAATGTGCTCCTCCGAGTCTTTCGAGAATTTCCTCGACATTTGGTATAAGATAATTATCTTGTGGCGTGTGTTCATTTATTTTCCTAAAATCGACTACAACTCGCCATTTTTGTCTTCCAGAAGCATCTTTCTTTCTGGGCACTACCCATAAAGGGCTGCCATAAGGGCAACAAGATTCCTCAATTATATCCTTTTGCAACATTTTTTTTGTTTGTTTCTTAATCTCTTCTTGATGTTGAGGTGGATATCGATACTGTTTAGTAAAAATTGGTACAGCTGTATCTAAATTCATTTTATGTGTCAACCACTTTAAGGTAGCTAATTGGTCACCTGGCAAATAAAATACATCTGTAAATTTTTTAAAAATATTCATTACTTTTCCAGCTTCGTTCTTCGGTATATGACTTAGACGTAAATTTTCTTTTAGTAAATTTTTCCTTCCATATTCGTCATTTCTACCTCTGATATTATTTATTTTGGGAATTTCCTTGCTCTCTTGTAACTTTATTTCCGAAATTTCTATTTGACTCTTAAAAACACGTATATAATCACGTGTTCCATTGCAAGTCACTAACGTTACCGTTGGTTTATTTTTCACAATTCCAGGTGTTATATTTTCCCCTGTAATAAGAATAGTACATTATACAACTAGGGAAGAAAAGGAGCTATTTCTGAAATAGCTATTCTTCCCGTGTTACACATCGTATTTTTTTCAACGAGTGCATGAGAGGGCCTTTTTATATGCACGAAAGTTGTATAGGGGATCGTGCATTTCGAGTCGTGCACAACCCAGTTTAAAAGTTACTTTATATTATTCTAAACAGATCAAAAAGCCATATAATATATAAATTTGACAATAAGAAAACAATTTGACAAAAATTCGTTTTAGTGGGGAAAAATTTTTTTTTCCCCGCTCCGACTGGAGCGAGGAAAAAATGTTTTTTTCCCCGCTAAAATGTTAAAAAATAAATTTTTTTCATTCTTTTCTAAATCACGCTCGAAATGCGCGATTTTCTACACGGCTTTCAAGCATGAAAAAAGGCCCATTTCATGCTCATGTTGAAAAAAATGTTTACCTTTACTAGGTAAATTTTTCATTTGATAGATTTTACTCTCATGAGGTGCCACTTCCATTGGCTTTTCATTTATGGGAATCTCTTTTCCACTAATCCACTTTTGTGTGTCTTCATAACATTGATTCCTAATATTCCATCGAAGTCCCCAGGAAAATCATTTCTTTGCTAATAAATATTCATCTTTCTTATTTAAAAGAGTTAACTTTGCTGTTCCCAGCAAAGATATTTTGTCATTTCCCATAATAACATTTTTGGTGTAATCCTTGCGTGGTTCACAATTTCTAAAATCTAAAGCATTATGTTTTATTATACTGACCTCTGCCTCGGAGTCCACTAATAATTTGATTGTTCATTTTATTCCGATTGGTCTTACATATATGACTGGTTCGATTCCTCCTGTTGTTCGAGGTGGACGATCCTTTTGCTGGTCCTGACGAAAATCCTGTTTCTTCCGAGCATCTTGTTGCTTAGAAAAATACCGTTCTTCTGTGTGCCCAGATGGTTTACAATGATTGCAAAATAAATCCGACCTCTTTGATTCATGTCTGGCATTTTCAGATTTTTCAAGTTTTCTTTGATTTCTTCTGGCTTGTTATAAAGAGCCACATAAATTCGTCAGAATTATAAGAATAAACACTTGATTCACTGCTAGTTTCACTGTTATAATGCGAAGGTGTAATGCGGTAAATATAATCGAAAGCACTCACGTTATTTTCTTCAGTGTAGTTCTCCAGTATATACCTTTTCCAAGAAAAATATTTCGTCTCCACAATCTTCGAAACCGCTCTCGATTTCTTGAGTGGCTACCCCACACCTAGCACCAAAATATATCGTAAACTCAACTTAAAATGTTATGAAGATAACTTAAATAAGGTATAGGCACAGACTGTAGGGCTGGAGAAAAATACTTTATTAAGAGCAAAGCTTACACGGGTAGTGGGACGGCTTACTGAACTCACGGACCAGCGCAGCGGACCTTCTTATACATGCAGAAACAATAGAGAACGTGCTTACAGCAATTAACAATGGCATATCGATCGGTCGTCGACTGCGCGATGCGGCTCACATGCCTGTAAAACGATACATTAGCATTCCCGAGTTCGAACGCGCTCGCAACTGCAACCGATCAATAAATTCTTAATTTCGATGTTCTTCTCATTTTGCCTGACAAATGTAAGAAAGAGGGATCTCATCGAATCCTCGAGCGATGGAGCGCGCTAATGTTACTGCTGCTATTACATCAAGAGGACTCACATTGGAAAAATAGAATCTGTTGTTGGGCGAAATGCGTACAAAGGGGCGAGCTTCAGATATAGGGGCGAAGGTGCCACTGCCGATAAAGAAACGGTTGAGGGAGTTCACATCAGTTGGTAGTGTGAAGGCTTCCCTCGACGCCGATGAGAGGCCGAGTTCGTCGACACATTACCACATTTCCTTGGTGGACCAGGCGCGTCGGAACTTTTAACTATAGTAGCTGCTGCTCGCGTTACGCGTCGTTGTTTTAACCCTGTTTCGAAGAGTCTTATAGGCTAGGTGGTCGACCTCCCGACAAGATTTCCTAAAGAAACTCCAGGCCTTGTTGCATGAATCGATCACCTATTTTAAATCGGATGCAAACCAGGGGGAGGATTTTCTTCGCACTTGACTGCGTGATAGAGAGCATACGTATCGTAAATCTCGTGAATGGCGCTGGTAAAAAAGTTGACTTTATCGTCGATGTTACTAAAGCTTACGATCGCATGCCAATCGACCTTCTCCAAATCGCTAAAAAAACGGGCGGAGTCAAAATGTCGAAAAGATCTCCTGAAAATCTCCCGAGAACTCCGCTGAGGTACCAGGAATTTAAAAGAGGCGCATATGATGACAGTGTAGCTGGTTTTTTGACGTAACTTTTGATGGATCGCTTATGCAGATATAGTCGATAGTGGTGTGAATGAAAGGAATCGAGATGTTTAGTGTAGTTAGTAGGCTAGAGTAGCAGGGGTGTGGAGCGACCTACACAACATTTTACGACGGTGATCTAATTTACCCCAGTCAATGTTAAAATCATCCACTAAAATAGTATAGTATGAAGCTGCTGTACAATCGATCAGGACATCCTCGATATCTGACCAGAATCCGCTATCCCAAGGGCAATACACGACGCCGAATAAGATTTTAAATGGGCCCAGCTGAAGCAACGACAATAGAAATTCGGGTTGTTTGTCGTAAGTTAGTGACTGCACTGATTGGCTGAGTATTTTGCAGTCAATGGAGGCATCGACGTATAAAGCAACGCCACCCGAGCGAGCACTGACAAGGTGTATCTCAGATCCGGGTAATGGATTGTCATCAATTCGTAGGATCTTTCTTCTTTTACCTAAAAATGAAAGCCTGTGCGATACTAGACCTTAACGCTTTGAGGATTCTGAGATATAAGCCCTTGAATTATTTAAAAATTAAAGGATATTTTCCATTAAAATTAGTCTTGGCGATGAACCTTCCTCTAATACGTATAACCAAGCATACATACATGATTATTTGCTTGATTATGGTATCACATGGTAAAAAGTATAAAAATCTATCATGAAAGTATCCTTAATTAATTTATATTACCTTACTTAACGACTTAAAATTCCTCTAATTGCTTATTTGGCGATAAACCTTGCATTTATACCTATAAATAAGCATTTAGACCTTATTATTATCACTTAATTTATGATTTTATATGGTAAAATATACTATAATTTTTTACAAAAATACTATTATTAAATTAGCATTACCTTGTTTGAAGTCATACAATGCCTTCCTTCCCAATATTTTTTCATTTAAATAACAATATAAGTGATTGTCGCCTTGAACTTAAAGAATAATTAAGGTATTCATGTTCCAATGAGTCCACTTTATCCATAGATCACTCGAGAAAAGTTGTGACAATATTCTAATGTCTACAGTGCAAAAAATGTTGATAATGCCGTATCGCACTATAATAAGCTGTCACCTGAACATAAGCTGCAGCAACAAAAAAAAAAAAAAAAAAAAAAAAACTACCAAATTTTTTTTTAAAGAATTATGTAATATAAAAAAACAAGGTTATACGTATCTAATGCATAATTGAGGTCCTGTTGATGGTACACTTTGCCTCTTGCTCCTTGCATCATCCTTGAAAAAGTCTTCTTGAACTTCCGTTTCCTGTCTTCCTTTTTTTTCTTTTCTTCTTTTCACTTGTTCACTACACCTTATCATAAATACCACTATCTGAAAGTACACTCGTAAAAACAATGAGATAGAAACAAGAATTGATGTTACCAAAGAAGATAGACCACACCATTGCTGCCTGCTTCGTGTGTTTTGACAGCCCATGGTTCGTCGCGTGCACGTTGAGTTGAATAATTGATTACACAGCACTACACCAGTGTCATGAATATCAAATCAATATAAAAATCAATACTTATGAAGTTCGTACAAGGTGTCAAACTATGAATATAATATTTTCTTAAATAAGAATTAAATTTATTTTAACAATTAAAATTTAAAATATTATTCAATTATAAAAAGATTGTACTATAAATTTAAAGGAAAATATTTTAAATTACTTTATATGCAAATAATTTTTTTAAAGTTTAATTGTGGTAACTAATTTAATTCTTATTTAAAAAAATATTACATTCATAGTTTGCCACCTTGTACGGACTTCATAAGTATTGATTTTTTATATTGATTTAATATTGATGACACTGGTGTAGTGCCGTGTAATCGATTACTCAGCTCAACGTGCACGCGACGAGCCATGGGCTGTCAAAACACACGAAGCAGGCAGCAATGCTGTGGTCTATCTTCTTTGATAATCAACTCTTGTTTCTCTCTCATGGTTTTTACGATTGTACTTTCAGGTAGTAGTATTTATGATAAGGTGTAGCGAACAAGTGAAAAGAAGAAAAGAAAAAAAAACGCGATGACTCATGCGAGAATGTTTTACAGCCTACGGGGGCTGCGGCAGCCGGGCGAGCAAGCGGCAACCCACGTCGTTTATCAAACATCATGGCAACACTGCTCGACTCTCCCGGCTATTGCAGCACCAGCGCATTATGCGTATCATTACTATCGCACGACTTTGAGTTGCGCAGTAAATCTGAAAACTGATATGACAGAAAAAAGTGTTCCTAACATAATGGAAAAAATTTTTGTTGGAAAATTTCCAATTTTGCAGAAGTAGATTTTGTCCACTAAAAGGAAATTCAATAAGTATTTATAACCTTTTTTGTTTTTCATTCAATTTTAATTTGCAAGGTCCCATTTTCTTCCTTGTTCAATTTGAGGGTTCAAATTTGAAGATTTTTAAAACCTGCAAAGTTATATGCAATTGTTTATAAAATTTAGTGATAAATCTACAAACAATTGCATATAACTTTGCAGGTTTTGAAAATTTTCCAATTGTTATATCGGTACCTCCCCCTGAAATTGAACAAGGAAGAAAATGAGACCTTGTAAATTAAACTTGAATGAAACCCAAAAAGATTATAAATACTTATTGAATTTCTTTTTAGTGGATAAAATCTACTTTTCCAACATTGGAAATTTTCTAACAAAAATTTTTTTCCGTTATGTTAAGAACCCTTTTTCCTGTCATATCAGTTTTCAGATTCGAATGTGTAAATGAATCTTTGTAAAAAAATTTCATAGCTTTAGGTCTAATAGCCCGCATGAACCACCTTAAGATAAGATTTATTGGACTGTTAGCAAAAATCGTTCCGAAATCTAGCCTCATTTTCACGTACTCCACTTAAAGAATACCTTTCACTGTATGAGGAAATACAACCAAGAGCTGGCGTAGTCGGCCTGAGTGTTGTATTATCATCATGAAGTTGTTTGCCCACGATGCGAACATTACGTTTCGTCTTAGTCATTAAGCAAGTCAGAATGAAAAGCACAGTTAAGATAAGATTTATTCAACCACTTGCACAAACCGTTCCAAAAGGCTAGTCTCTTTCTCACGCGCTTAATTTCCAAAAGCTTATGAGAAGCTAATCAGAAAATTATGAGGAGGGCAGTGAGGAGGGCTGGGAGGAGGGACGATAGGAGGGAGAGAGGAGGATTTCGGATGGTTGAGGACGGTTGAGGAAGTTTAAGGAGGGATGAGGAGGGTTTCAAAATAACGTAAATTTTAACACAATATTACGTTATTTTGAGGAGGGTGAGAGTTGGGCAAGACGAGGATGAGAGGAGGGTTGAGGAGGGTGAAAATCTGCTGATTTTCAAAACAACTATGTATATAAACCGATCCTTATTTTATACCAGACATTTGAAGACGATTGCATAAAAAGATCAGTGAATTAATAGTACTTTTCGTCACTGGGATGTAAAGTTGAACTCTACGTACTGAGTCCCGCGTCGATCATGAGGTCGTATTTGTCCCGACTAGCAAACTTTTTTTTCATAGTATGCGTAAAATACATCTTTGCATCGTTTGAGTGAGTTTAAAATCAACTTTACGCACTGAAAATGATGCGTAAATTTGCTTATTACGCATTCTATGAAAAAAAAATATTTCTTTAAAGACCATTATTTCACTTCACAAACTAATATGATTTCTTCTATATTTAAAAATGATCGTTGAGAAATCATTTTTCATTTGTGTGTGTGTGTGTGTGTGTGTGTGTGTGTGTGTGCGTGCGTGCGTGCGTGCATGCGTGCGTGCGTGCGTGCGCGTGTGCGTGTGTGTGTGTGTATAATTTTGTCTGGGTGTGCGTGTTATGTACATATATTTATATTCAAATTATATTTCAGACAAGTTTAGAACTAGCTGTCGAGTATGAAGTAAATCCACAAATAATAAAAATATTGCTGGAATTGGGAGCACAACCAGTATCATCGAAACCTATACATGATTCAGCAATAATAATAGCTGCTAGGAAATCTTCAAAAGTGTTACCTTTACTTCTAAAGTACATCAATCGAAGTAATAGATCATTATTAAATGCTAAAAATTCGGAAGGTTTGATAATTCTTTTATTTTGTTTTTATATTCAAAAGTGCTAAATTTACTACATTTCACAGATATGTTAATATTTTTTCAACAGGACTTGCTGCTATTCATTATTGCGCACAACTGGGGAATATAGAAGGAATTACAGAACTGCTTAAACTCGGAGTAGAGGTTAATTTACAAGATGAAAGGTCGGGCAGAACTGCATTATTTTATGCAGTTGAAACAAGAATCAATGATATTTCTCAAGAAATATACAATGAGATTGCTCATAAACTTATAGAATATGGTGCCATTTCAAATATTCCTATTTTTTCAAAACATAGTGTACTATCATTAATTGATGATGTTAAAAGTCATTCTCTTAAAATTGCATTGAACAAAGCTGTGAAATAATAATATTTACCATACGTTGAAAGTCTCATATAAATAATAATATAACAAATATTCTACATAAAAATATGTGAATATTAACATTTAATTAATTACTATCATTTTCTTAATAATATCAATTAGTTTTTATATATTAATGAAATTACTTTTCATTTAGTAATTTCCTAAGAGCATAAAGATTTTGTATTAAATAAATATTAATTTATTTAATTATTGTAGCATATATTTATGTAAATATAGGTATTAAAAATCATGAATATAAATTTTAGTCTATGTTAATCATCAAGAATTTGTAAGTACAAGCAGAGATGAATAGAGAGGTGTCAGTGCGTGGGAGAAAAATGAGGCGACATGTGGGTGCATTGCGGTGCTGCGTCTCAGCAAACAAACAAAGATAGTAAGGAAACCTTACGGCCACCTAACTCTTATGCATATGATTTAAGAAAAATGAATTATTGTTTTTTTTGTGAAATAAAACTTGCAACAGATAGTTTATCCTTCGTTTAATTGATTTCGCGAATACAAAAATGTTGTTAAAATGTTATAAAAGTTTAAAAAATACATTTAATACGTAGTCTATTCACCCTTTAGTGGGACACGATTTTTAGAGATACACCGTAAAGTGGAAAAAATAAAGCTAATACTGTGACAGTGTTAATCTTATGGGGTAATCAAACTTCATCCTAAAGTGAGACAAACTACCAATAGTGGGACAATTTAAGGTTGTATTAGTGAATATGTAATACTCGATTATAGTAAGTTTTCAACGTTCTGTCAATACTTGGCCACATACATTAAGTAACAAAATAAAGGTTTGATACGGCACTATAAATATTTATGTCAAAATCAAGGCAAAAGATACTGTGTAAATACCGTCCCAGTACAGGCAACTACATGAAAAACTTGTCTTAAAGTGGAACACCTAATTTTGAAATATATAAGAATTAAAATCGTTATAATGAATATTTATTTCATTTATAAACGTACTAAAATAAAAGTATGTATAAATGTTATTTTGTTCATTATTCAGCAAAATTTCATAAATTAAGAAATCACAAAAGTTATACTAACGCTCCTGAAAAGTAAGCAAAATGGCGAGTTCATAGATGATTGATACACTGTATTGAAAGAGCTCTATTTATTATTTTTTCTTTTAAATTCATAACTTTCTGGAATCAAAATAAATCACGTAATTGAATAAATTAGAACTTAAAAATGATTAAAGAATTTTACTTTTATGATCTAAGTTCATATGTATTACATTATTAATAGTATTTATTACTGTCACGGTATAGGGCACACTTTTTACGTTGCCCCAGTAATGGCTATTTTACCTTGTCATTTAAAAGCTAAAAATTGAGAATCCATACGGAACGAGCACTTATCCCGTTTCATAAATATATGTAGAAAAATTACCCTTTTTGTCCTAAAATGGTGTAGGTTTTTGCTTTCTTAAAAAAAATTAGAATATCATAAACTTTCATTGAAAATGTGATTTTATATGTAGACCTTCACGTTCATTTCTTATTTTTCCCTTCGAAGAAGACTTTTAGAATCATTATTGCTTGAAATTAAGTGGACGCCAAAGTCACGTCAGTTAATTTTTCAAAGTCTTCTCTTCGAATAATTAACCAATTTGACTGAAATTTCTGGAGAATACTTAAAATTTATATAAGAAGCGCGCTTAAGTGTAAAATTAAAAAAATTATTATCTTTCCATTTTTATAATTTATAGGTTATGTTATCCGCGCAAGTTTCTCCAGGTTTTCTCGGAAATTAATTGATCGAGTTGCAATTTTGAGAAATAACTAAACATTAAAGCGGTCTCACACCTAGTGGCTTCTGAGGCCAAAATCAGCTTAAAAAAAGAAAAATGTAGTTTAAACAATATACAATATATATACTATAAATATACACTATTTCTGATAAAATGGCCAAAATATGATCTCTAGCCCTATTTTACTCAGAGATATATCATTTTTAATTTTTTGTTATTGGCGAAAGTATTTTAGAAAACTATTCCATGGATTTTCATCGAACAAGCCCTATTATATTACTTGAAATTCATGCAGGTATGGTCCGAAGAGTTGAAATATACGATTTCCTGAAGCAAATATTTTTTTTATGGAAAAACTACTTTTAATTCATGAAATTTATGAACTTTTATATTTTTGCTTCCTCCTAGAGGAAGCTTTGTGATAGTAAAAAAAAAAGTTTGTGAGATAATGTCTTAGGAATGTTGTATAGAAAATTTGGAATCGAAATACACCATTTTTAGAAAATGTCCGTATGGATGTGTGTGTGTGTGTGTGTGTGTGTGTGTGTGTGTGTGTGTGTGTGTGTGTGTATGTATGTCCGTATACTCTGATATCTCATGATCTACTCAACCGATTTTAACGAGAGAGTGATCATTTTTTCAGATTTTGCTTCAACAATTGGGGTCAATATTTTATTTTTGTCAAAATCGATTTTTTTGTTTTTTATCGCCATTTTTAAATTTTCAAAATTTTTATTTTCAATTTTTTTTATATTTAGAACAAATATTATTTATATATGATAAATTCTCTGTATGCAGAATAAAATTTTCTACAATTTAAAAAAAAAACAAAAGCCGTTAGCTATATTTCGTCATAAGTTATTCATGAAAACGTCATTTTTAGTAAATAGGTTATATTTCAAAATTAAAAAAGATATTAACATGAATATTTTTTTGGTTATAAAGAATACTGAGTACTATAACTTACTAAATTTTTAGGTTTTTTTATTCATTATTTTTGGAGAAAAAAAATAATTTATAAAAAAAGTGTTTTTTTTGTCGTTCAATAACTAGAGTAAAATTGGCTTAATCAGTTTGAAATTTTTTTTAGTGGTACATTTTGTATCACAATCGATTGAGTTCTTTGGGCAAAAGGATTGATCCATAAATTTCGGAGATATTTGAGGTTAAAATTTTTTCACTTTTTTTTTAAATCGTAATTTCTCGAGAACGGCTTTATGTATTTGAATCGGGTGGGCGGCATTCGAAAGAGAATTTCAAGACCTATATTTTCTAAAAAAAATTATTTGTCTAGCTATTACGGTTCTTTTGTTATTAATAAAAACGTAAACATTGAAAAATGAAAAAAATGAGTTTGGTATGTCCAACTATTGCGGGAGTAAAAATTGACTTAAGCGCTTCAAAATTCCTCGTAGAGGTGGATTTTGGATAGTTTTCGGTCGAGTTACATCGTACAAAATAAAGTATGAAATTTTAAATATTGGAAGTAAAAATTAATTAAAGGAATCAGTAAATCAAGTTTGAGGAAGCTACGTGCCAATGAATTGGCAGCGGTTTTTTTTTATTTTTTGTGGTTTTTAGTATTTACTAAATATTTGCTTTAGGAAATCTTATATTTTCAACTCTTCGGGCCATACTACATAAATTTCAAGTAAGTAGGCCCTATCCCATGAAAATCCATGGAGTACTTTTTTCAAAAACTTACGCCAAAGTTTAAAAATGTTATATATATTTTGAGAAATAAGCCTTAAAAGAAAAATACTATAAAACTTCCAAAATGATCAGCCACCATGTCTCTTATTTTTTCTTCTTCTTGTAACTCATTTTCCTGTACTTCAGATTTATTTTTCCATATGAATTGGTAAAATAGAAGCTCTGGCACCTTACATGTGTTCATCTATAATCTTATCGTTCGATTAAAAGTTACTACTAATAATTAGTACTTTTGATCCATCCTCTGTTGAAAAGTTTTCCAAACATCGTACTGACCGTACTGTGAGTTATATTATTATTTATAATACCAAGACCATGTAACGCTCTGCCGGGGATCAAGGCAGAGGTTCGCGGGTAATTATTAAACACAGAAACAACCGGGTAAAACTCTAAGTAATTTATTAATCACTAATCTGCTTTTACACACTAATATTGGCGCCAGGTGCACGCGTCACTTGCACCGTTCAACAAAACGCCTTCGCTAGTTAGCTTCAGCCGGGAGCAATAAACCTACTCTAAGCTAAAGCTACAGCACGAGCTGCAGCTGGCGCGAATTCGGATGCGCACACATACACGACGGGGGACGTGGGGAGGAACAGACGAGACACAAACCTCGGCCAGAATTCGGCTGCTGCGGCGGCTGACTTCCTCTCGGTCTCTCTCTCTCTCTGACCCTCGACGAGGCGGGCTCTACGGCACTCTCCTCAACAGCGACGAGGTCGAACACGCGGTACGGCGGTAGGCGACAGAATGATAATGCCGGCCGGTGCGCTCACGCTGCTCTGCTCCGCTGTGCCCTCGTTCGTCCATCGGCCGCCTTCTTCGCCGCAGCGCGCGCGAGCAGTCCGTATACTGCCGATGCTCGCACGCGCCGTCCGGCGGATGGCCGATACAGCGCTGAGCCACGGCGTCTCTCTCTCTCTCTCTCTCTCTCTCTCTCTCTCTCTCTCTCTTTCTCTCTCTCTCTCTCCTTCTCTCGGCTGTCGGCTGCTCCTGTCAGCTGCATGGGAGAGCGAGCTCGCTCATGCTCCAGCTATACCTTGTTCTTGCAAGTGTAACTTAAGAAACCAACATTACCATGGCCAAAAGTACATTAGTACGTAAAAGACGATCAGACCATTTTTTCCATGATCACTTGATTATACACGGTGACCCATTTTAATCGCCGCACCCGGATTTCTCGGAACCTAAGCCATATAGAGAAAAATGGTTCAGACAAAAGTTATAGGGGACAAAAGGGGCCACATAATGGCGCTAATGTCTTTGACCTTGAACTTGACCTTTGAGGTTATTTCAAGGTCAAAGTGGTTTTTTCATATGGAAACACCTAGTTTTGACCCCGGATTCGGAAAGAGCGGGAAATTTTACGTTCAAAATCATATTGAGAAATTTTTTCCAAGGTCATTTCAAGGTCAATTCTAGGTCAAACTCAGAAAATTCTGTTTAAAATCATTTTTTTCCATGAACCACAGGCTAAGCTGGTTCAAATTGATCGTAGGCTTAATAGAGGAACCCACACACCCCAAACCCACACACCCAAAACTTACACATCCTAGTAAACAAAACACAAACTCGCACATCCTAAGACCATACACTTCATGCCCTCACATGCTGAACTGTTACAGCCCGGTCCCACAACCATACCCCACACCCCCCAGTCCCACACATCCCTACCCCACGCATGCTAATCCCACACATCCTGAACCCTGAAAAATTTTTCTCAAGGGCAAAATGATTTTTTAACGGAAACTTTAAGATCGTTGAAGCTTCTGTTATAAATGTATTAACCTTACTTTTTGCGCTACCCAGAAACAACGACGTGGGCGTAGTAAGGATTGTTTCCTTTGGGGTGCTTAATTAAAGTGAGTCCCCTTGCCTGTCACTGGTCGGGGTGCTTGATTATAGTGAGTCCCCTTGCCTCTCACTGTTCGGGGTGCTTGATTATAGTGAGTCCCCTCGCCTCTCACTAATGTAAATAAATTATTTAACCTCGAAGCAAGTGTTCGAAATGGCGACCATTTGCTTCAAGGCACATAGTCAAACGCCTTTGAAAATGGCGAACTGTGACGAATCCTATCCTGCATATCTGCTCTTGTAGTGGGTTGTTGCTCAAAAACAGCATTTTTTAAATACCCCCATAAATAGAAATCTGGTGATGTAAGATCGGGTGAGCAAGCAGGCCAGTTAACCGGACCTCCTCGACCAATCCATCTGTTACCATAGTGCTCATTCAAAAAAGCCCTTACAATTCGAGTTAAATGTGGTGCTGCGCCGTCCTGCTGGAGCCACATTCTTCGTCGCGTTTCTAAATCAACATCTTCCATCAATCCAGGTAGTTCGTCTCTTATTAGCGTCAAATAGGTATGTTGATTTACATTTGCTTCAAAAAAATAAGGGCCAATCAAATATACATTGATAATCCCGCACCATACCATAATACTCCAACGTCTTTGATGGTTTACAGTTCTGACCCAATGAGGATTCACATCAGACCAATAATGGCAATTATGCCTATTCAGTTCCCCATCACTTTGAAATTGTGCCTCATCAGAAAAAAGAACAAAGTTAAAAAAGTCTGGATCATTTTCTATCATTTGTAAAGCCCATTGGCAAAACACAATACGCTGTTGGAAATGCTGAAACTGTAGCTCTTGAACCAAAGTAATATGATACGCGTGATGTTGAAGCACCTTCATAATTCTTAAAAAAGTATTTCTTGGAATACCAATTTCCCTTTCGACTCGACGAGCACTAATGTGTGGGTCAAGATGAATTATTGCAAGGATAGTTATAACTCGATTATCATTTTCATCATACTCATGGCGCCTACGTTGGCGGACCATGTGTCCACCACGAGCTCTTTGAGTTAAACGTCTGATAGTTCTATCGTCAGGACGTCGTCTGTCAGGATAGCGTTCAGCATAAAGTCTTGCCGCACCACGATAATTATTTTGGCTTGCTCCTAAAACCAAAATCATATCAACGATCTCGTTGGGCGGATAGTCAGCCATTTCAGAGCCACCTATTAATTACTATTAAATTTAAATAGTAAAATGGTATCAAAAATATTAATAATTATAAGGCTCGCCCGTATACGGTCGCGCCTAAAAAGGAAATACGTTGGAAAATTACGGTAACTTTAATTAGTTAACTGTAATTGCCATAAATACTTCGTTTGTCACACTTTTTAAATTTTAAATTTTAAAATAAAATAATCGTTAAAACATTAAAGGTATTCAATTCAATAAAGCATTATTTCTTATTTTAATTGCAAATAAAACTAAAACTTCCTTTTATTTTTTTGTTTTATGTAAATAATGTAAATTAGTAGCGTTCGAATTTCAGAAATACTAATTTTGATAATGTAATCATTAAAAACACATCTACGAAGAAAATAGGTTCCGTTAATGGTTCTTTTAAATTTATTTTTCAGGTTCTAGCAGGATAGTGGAGCACCACATTTCACGCTCATAATAACAGCATTTTTTAATAAACACTTTAGTATTAGATGGATTGGTTGAGGAGGTCCGGTGAAATGGCTTGCTTCTTCATCCCATACTTCACCATCAGACTTTTGTTTATGGGGGTATTTGAAAATGCTATTTTTGAACAACAACCCACTACAAGAGCAGATATGCAGGATAGGATTCGTCGAGCATGCGCTGCCATTCCGAGACAAACTTTGCAGAACACAGTTCGCCATTTTCAAAGGCATTTGACTATGTGCCTTGAAGCAAATGGTCGTAATTTCGAACACTTGCTTCGAGGTTAAATAAAAATTTATTTACATTAGTGAGAGACGAGGGGACTCACTATAATCAAGCACTCCGAACAGTGAGAGGCGAGGGGACTCACTATAATCAAGCACCCCGAACAGTGAGAGGCAAGGGGACTCACTATAATCAAGCACCCCGACCAGTGACAGGCAAGGGGACTCACTTTAATTAAGCACCCCAAAGGAAACAATCCTTACTACGCCCACGTCGTTGTTTCTGGGTAGCGCAAAAAGTAAGGTTAATACATTTATAACAGAAGCTTCAACGATCTTAAAGTTTCCGTTAAAAAATCATTTTGCCCTTGAGAAAAATTTTTCAGGGTTCAGGATGTGTGGGTTTGGGGTGTATGGGATTAGCATGCGTGGGGTAGGGATGTGTGGGACTGGGGAGTGTGGGGTATGGTTGTGGGACCGGGATGTAACAGTTCAGCATGTGAGGGCATGAAGTGTATGGGGTTAGGATGTGCGAGTTTGAGTTTTGTTTACTAGGATGTGTAAGTTTTGGGTGTGTGGGTTCTTCTATTAAGCCTACGATCAATTTGAACCAGCTTAGCCTGTGGTTCATGGAAAAAAACGATTTTAAACGGACTTTTCTGAGTTTGACCTAGATTTGACCTTGAAATGACCTTGGAAAAAATTTCTCAATATGATTTTGAACGTAAAATTTCCCGCTCTTTCCGAATCCGGGGTCAAAACTAGGTGTTTCCATATGAAAAAACCACTTTGACCTTAAAATAACCTCAAAGGTCAAGTTCAAGGTCAAAGACATTAACGCCATTATGTGGCCCCCTTTGTCCTCTATAAGTTTTGTCTGAACCATTTTTCTCTATCTGGCTTAGGTTCCGAGAAATCCGGGTGCGGCGATGAATATGGGTCACCATGTATATATTTAGTTCTAAACTTAATTACCGCTGTTTTACATGAGATGGCGTAACTAGTATTATTTTTATAGAAGTAGCACTAAAACTCTGTTAAAGTACTGATCATAATCTACAATATTCAGTTTTTGAGAATGAATTCAGTTGTACACACTACCTCTTTTACAATATCGAAAATGTCAGGTTTTGAACCAACGAAATAGCATATGCGGGAAGCTTTGCTTTTTTGCTTTAATTTAAGATAAAGTACTGCTGAAAGTCATCGCTGGCTTCAAGAAGCTTATGGTGAACATGCTCTATCTGAAACAGTATGCAGAAATTCGTTTAGACGATTCAATAGTGGCCATTTTGATCTTAAAGATAAAGAACGTCCAGGACAGCCGAAAAAATTCGAAAATGAATAATTAGAGGCCTTACTCGATGAAGATCCATGTTAGGCCCTCAAAGAATTGTCTGAACTATTAAATGATACCGAAATGGCTGTTAGAAAACGTTTACATAAACTTGAACTGGCTCCAAAAGCGGGAAATTGGTTACCACATCAATTAAACGAGAGACATCTCGAAAAGCGAAAAACGATATGTGAATTGCTGCTTAAACGATCTGAAAGAAAGTCATTTTTACATCGAATCGTAACTGGCGATGAGAAATGGGTTTATTATGAAAATCCCAGACGAAAAAAAGCATGGGTACTACCAGGTAAACTACGTCCCTCAACGCCAAAACGCAATATTCATGCTCAAAAGGTGATGCTTTGTGTTTGGTGGGATCAAGAAGGTATGGTATACCACAAGTTGCTGAAACTGGGAGAAACGATCACAGCTGTTCGCTATAAACAATTGATGAAACTAAACCAGAAATTGAAAGAAAAACGGACTGAGTACGTCAAACGTCATAACAAACTAATTTTGACAGTGCTCGACCACATGTAGCCGAAACCCTAAAAACATATATAAGGACATGAACTGGAAAGTCTTACCTCACCTGCCGTATTCACCGGACATAGCACCGTTTGATTACCATTTGCTTCGAGCGATGTAAAATGATTTGTAATCACAACATTTTAAGTCTTTTGAAGATATTAAAAAACGGATCGATGAATGAGTCGCGTCAAAAAGCAATGATTTCTTTTGGCGTGGAATCCATTTTTGAACGAAAGGTCGGAAAAGGTCGTAGCTTCTGAAGGACAATACTTCGAATAAAATAGAATGTTCCGTAAACTATAAATTAAAAAAATTTTTCTTATTGAAAAACACCGGGAATTAAGTTTAGGATCAAATATTATAGATATAAATATGGCGCGTTTCGCCTCAGTTTTCCCAGGCCGGTAAGTGTGGGTGCCTAAACCTCACCTTTTGAGCGCGTGCTTGAGCATCAAAATATGTCTATCGAAAAAACTTCACATACGTTTTCGACGTATTTTTTCGTCAGCTTTCTCGAGGTGACATTAGTTTTTGATAATTTTCACGTTTAACCCTCAAAAAACATAAAATGTGTTATATCAGCAGCAATAAATTACAAAAAAAGAAATATTGCAACAGTTAAAGGTTCCGTGGATTTCCTCATGTATTTCTTATGAGCCAAGTAGGCTTGTCCGCTTTATTTGCAGATGCATCTTGACACATATTAAAATGCACAACTTTTTTTAATTGAATTACTAGGAGGGCACCCCTTACTCGCTTCGTTTATCAACCCCCATTTGAAATACTTATGTAAAATAATTTATGAAAGAAATCAATTTTTCATGAACTTTATTATAGTAAGATACAAAACTAACCTTAATAAGCAAACTTAAATGTAAGTGTGTTACCCTCCTTTAACCTCCTCTAACCCTTCCCCTCTACCTCCCGCACCCCTCTCGCATTTCCCTCTCCCCACCCTATTTTATCCCCTCTTACCTCCCCTCCTTCACCTCCTCCACCCCTCCCTCCTTTTCTGGCTGAAACGGCAGCGGCACAAAATATAAAAATGATGTTTTTTTTCGCTCACGCTGAGATCGTTCTTGCTAGACTCGTGTGATTGTTGTCATCGCTTCATTCGGGCGAAAAAAATTCACACTCGTCCGGCTTGAAAAAGCTAGGTTTTGCTCACTCCATTAAAAATCTCGCTTCGCTCAGGGGACACACTACAATTGGAAGCAAATATTTTGCCCACTATTCCTTCGAAATGAGGCAAATATATGAGAATATCTCCAGAACTTTTAATATTCGGTGTTTGAGCAAAAAAATGTTATTTCTTCGAGCCATTTTTGCCAATAGTACATTACGCAACTAGCTTGCAGTGCGGGAATGTATTTTGTGTACTAGTCCGTGAATATGCTATACTTTGCGCATTTATTCGGGTTCGCAAAATCAAATTTTGCACACTCCGTTAGGAAATAGTACATTACGATATAAGTGAGTGAAGTGGGCGATTTACGCACTGGTGCTATTTGGGTGTTGACAAAAGCAGGAGTGCCTGAATCGCTTACGCGCGCACGCGTATCGCTTAAAAAAAAAGCATGCGCTAAATCATGCTTTGTACACATCGTGTCAAAAAATACTGTTCGATACCCGAGCGAGAAGATGATTTTAACTTCGTGTGACCTTTTCACTCTCGGTTCGCTCGGGCGCTAACGTCCTCGCGAGGATAAAATCACTTTCACGCACTAGTATCGAAATGTACTATTTTTTAATTCTGTATGTGTAATTGTCTGCTTTTATGCCTGTTTATATGTAGTGTGCGTCGTTCCCAACATGCGCGTTTTGCGGCTCAGTGTGTGAAGTGATTATTTCGCACACGGAGTTAAAAAAAAATAATGCTTTGAAGACATTTTGGTCTTTAAAAGTAAACAAAATACAGAGAAACTTTTAATTCAAAGAAATTTTTTTTTTTTTCATAACATAAATTACGAACTTAATTAGCTTAATGTTAAATATATCAATTTAACAATTTTACATTAAAAGGTATAGAACAAAATTACTATGAACATTTTTATTTTTGCAAAATGAGTCACGCAACTTCCTAGATTTTTTATTTCAATTGTATTACAGGCACATCTCTGAATTAAAGTTTTTTACTTACATATGATACCAAATAATGTACTGTGCTAGTCTTAATGAATAAAAAACTTCGTTACAGTTTCTATATAGCAAATACCTAGCATCTCCTTGCTTTTATCGCTTTATACGTAATTTGGACGATTGTTTCATGCATACTACATTTAAAAAACATTTACTTTTATCTATACATTGCTCAAAGTGTATATTTCTTATTAAAAAGATCTAGAAAGTTACAATAACATGAATAGTAAAAGTTCTAGAGGTATTCCCATATGCTTCCCACACGTACTAGTGCGTGAGAGTGTGAAAAGGTCACACGAGCGAGAAGGTGATTTCCTCCCTTTCGAACAGTATTTTTTGACAGGACGTGTACAAGCTTGATTTAGTACATGGTTTTCTATTCCAGCGTGTGCGACATCGAACAATCGAGTAAACTCAGACTCATCGGGAATCAAGTGCTTTGCACATTAGTTGTACAATGTACTATTTTATAATTAGATTTCAAAGTTAAGTTTGAGGAAATATTAACAATAATCTTATGTGTTGCCGACATTCTCGGATAAATATCCGAGAATTGAAATAGTAGTAGAAATCCGAGAAAAGAAATAGTTTGAAATCAAACTATTTCTTTCTGCACTAAAAATTATACTTATTTTTTGTCTCACTTTTGTCACATGTTTTATGAAATTTTATGATATTCTAATTTTTCATAAGAAAACAAAGGCCTATAGAACTATACCAGTCCAGGACGAAAAGGACAATATATATATATATATATATAAGTATCGCATGATCTATGTGACCTACAATTTTTTAAACTGTAGGTTTTTTATGATAAAAGAGAGTTCTCATGATCTTTTATAAAATGCAAATATTATGAGTAAAATGAGTTTAAAAATTACTAAAACTCAATCAAATTAATGAAAATTCCTTACAAAACCTGTAATTGAACGTGCAAGAAAAGTTTATGTAAAAAAAAAAATTTCATCCGTGATTTGACAGATAATCATAAAAGTTATTGCACAGCATTTATGATTAATTTCGAATTTTGACATTAGATTCATCAAATATTCTAAGCTTATTATTTTCCACCAAATACTTTACACAGACACAGGCACATGCACAGACACACGCGCGTGCGCGCGCCTCCTCTATTTTATATATATATATATATATATATATATATATATATATATATATATATATATATCTACCTATATTATATAGATGTTAGTGTTGTTTTTGAACATCAGCCACCCTCATCCCCCACCTCGCCCCTCCCCAGCCCCCTCAAAATAACATAAAAATCAGCGCATTTCTATGAGTTTTTTAATATTAAAATAGCCTCTGAGCCCCCCTCATCCCCCCTCAACCCCCCTCAAGCGCCCCTCCGCCCCCTCCCCTCATATTCATTTTTTTCTTTAATCGTATTTATCATCTCGGTATACATGCGACAAAGATCTTTTTTTCTCACACCACGCGTAAAGTATTCTGTTTTCACATTGACGTCAGGGAGTCTCGCTTCGCTCGGGCCGTAAATAATTATAAACGGCACTAATCATCGGAAAAAAATAGACATACGAGCATAGACTTCGCAGTTTCTAGGAATGAGGTTATGTGACGTTTTCGACCCTGAAATTAAAGATTAAGCACAAATAACTTTCTGTAAGGTATATGGGAAAATTGTATATTGTCTCCAAACAATGAGGACCATTGATATTTTTTTAACACAAATAAGTCTATTTTTCCACGCCACCCAAGAGGTAGATAGATAGGCGCGCTTTTTTTTATAGAGGTTTCCCCTTTTTTACTATCTTTGAATTCATTTTCCATTAAATATTTCGTTGTTTTTTCATAATAAAAAGTTAGTAAAAAATAGCATATTCCTCTGTTAAAAAAAAATGTAAAATTTTCAAGTATTACTTTTGTTCTATTAAATAAACATATGTTATATTTTTAAACATTTTTATAGTTATTTGATTAACATAAATTTTAAGCTTGAAAGTCATTCAAAGCTTTTGAACTTCATATTCATTTCAAAGGTCGCTCAAAATATGACGCTAAAAATATTAATTATAAAGGTCGCTGAAAGCAGACCAAAACTTAAATCGAAACCGTTATTGAATTTTGAAAGTAGATCGATTTTGAAGGTTAAGCAAAAGATCAGTTTGTTAATTTTATAAAGGTTGTTGAAAGTTAATCAATTTTGGAGGTCTGATAGCAGACCGATTTTGAAGGTCGCTGATAGCAGACAAATTTTTGAAAGTTAATCAATTTTGGAGGTCTGATAGCAGGCCGATTTTGGAGGTCGCTGGTAGCAGACCAATTTTTGAAAGTTAATCAATTTTAGAGGTCTAATAGCAGACCGATTTTGAAGGTCGTTGATAGTAGAATAAAATGTTCAGCAGTATTTTGTAAAGAAAAAAATATAAGTCTAATTGTTGTAATAATGGTACAATAATACTTTCACCTTTAAGTTATTATGATAAAACATTGAAAGAAATGTTATTACATGATCAAACATTCAGATATTTAATACGATATTATAATAATTTATTTTGTTTTGCAACCTTTAATGCTAACGTCGAACATGAAAAGAAAAAAGGAATTTATAATTTAAAAATTCAAGGACAAATTTGTCACATTACGCCAATCACTTTATTACCTATCGGTAAAGATGAACCTTGTTGTGGACAATTATATATTTATGATAATGTAACAGCACTTGAACGAAGGTTAAAAAAAATCAAGACTTAAGTGATGAACATATACGAATATTAATTGAAATATGAAACCGTAATCCATACGCAAAAAATTATAAACATCAAATTTAAAAAATTACCCAAATTATAAATTGTATTTCGTCCGTAAAAATAATAATCAAAAGCATAGATATAATGCTCCTGTAACATCTGAATGTGGAGCAATAATAGTATCGAAAAATGAAATTTCAGAAAATTACGATGTATGTGTATATCCTAAAAACATTCCTGATAATGAACAAAAAAATACATATATTAATAAATTATCGCATCATATTGATCCTATGGTGTTCCCGATATTATTTCCTTTAGGAGATTTAGGTTGGAATGTTGGTTACACTAAAAGAACAAGCGCTCCAGAAAAGGAACATCTTACTATCCTACAATATTATTCATATAGATTAGCTTATCGACCAAATGGTAAATTTAGTCCATTACTATATTGTGGAAGATTAACACAACAATTTTTTTTACATGCATACGTTATGATGGAAAGTAATAGAATGAATTTTTCTCGAAATAATCAAAAAAAATTAAGAGCAAATGTTATCAAGGTTTATTAGGTGATGTAATGAATAATGCTTCTAATATTTCTAATAACTTTGAATAGTATATTACGATACGTGTGACTTAAGTGGCTTGCTGCGCTCGGGCGCTAACCTCACGCCGTGCAATAATGAGCCACTTAAGTCACGAGTATCGTATACTATTTTATAGCTCGTGTGACATAAATCCGCCATATTCTTATTTTATTTATTTGTGCTTATTTATAATGATAGTTGGAACTTGGAAGTGGGGTGGGAGAAGTGTGGGGCGGAGGGGGAGGGCGCAGCCCCCCCGCCCTGAAACAAATTAATAAAAACGTTATTTAAATAATAGAATACCTGATATAGAATATGGTTATTATTGAATCTAGAATATTGAATATATACATAAAAAAATCATAAAACCAGATTCTTGGCAATTTGATTTGTATCTTTAACAATAAATTGAAGTTTATGAAAGTGAAAGATTTGTATACGTTATATCATTAAAGAGAAAAACTTTTAAAACTAAAATCCATACAGTTTAATATTGAATATTTAAAAAGCGCGCGGTCTGCTATCCCATAGCAGATGAAACTAACCTATAATATAGACAAGCCTTATTATCATAATTTTTATTTATTCTTTGTGGTTTGTCAACTATTAACGAAGTTTTACTTCTTTTCCTGTTCATTCTTATATGTAAAATCGTATTTTTGAATAGTTTTGGTAGATAATTGGCGTTAATTACGTGCCTGTGACTTAAGTAAATTCATTATTTCACAGTGTAATAATGGACTACTTAAGTCACAGCTAGCCGTGACTTAAGTGCGGATTTAGGTCACACAGTGCTATAAAATAAAGAAAGATTAGGAAATATTTGTATACTACTAGCCACTTACATTGGTAGTCCGAGATATATGCAACAGCATTATCAAGATGCAATGGCTATTATGAGAAATACTGGGAGACTTGACTTATTTATAACAGTAACGTGTAATCCTAAGTGGCAAGAACTAAAAGAAGTTTTGCAAAAATTTCCTGTAAGGACTACACTAAATGATATTCCAAATATAGCAGTTAGATTATTTCATACAAAATTAATGTCATTATTAGATGACATAAAAGAAAATAAAATATTTGGAGATATTATATCATATATTTATACAATAAATATAATAATATTAATACGATAAATATATATCTGCAGAAATACCAGACAAAAATGAAGATGAAAACTTACAAAAATTAGTAATTAAACACATGCTCCATGGACCGCATACACATAGTTCTCCTTGTTATATAAAAGATAAAAGTATATCTAGAAAAATTTTCCTAAATCATTTACAAATTATACAAAATTTAAAAAGAATGGTTATCCAGAATATAAACGAAGAAATAATACCTCAGAAAATTTTACGTATAAAGCAAAAAATAACAGTCAATTAATCTCAGTAGATAATTCTATGGTAGTACCTTATAATAGTTTTTTATTTAAAAAATATAAGTGTCACATTAATGTAGAATATTGCGCCAATATTCAAAGTATAAAATATATATTTGATTTCATACATAAAGGTGGAGATAGAGCATTATGTAAATTAAAAAAACTTAATGATACCAATGATGGTAATATATATGTCGAAATTACTCAATTTGTTGATGGAAGTTTTTTAAGTCCAATGGAAGCAGCTTGGCGATTGGAAAAATTTCCTTTATGTGGTAGAAAACATACAGTAATAAGTCTATCAGTTCATACAGAAAATCAACAAAGAATTATTTTTGAAGAAAATAACGAGACTGAAGCTTTAGAAAATTATAAAACAACATTAACAGCATGGTTTGATTTAAATAAATAAGATAATTATGCAAGGAATATAAAATATGTTAATATACCTAAATATTACAACTTTAAAAATAAATGTTGGATAAAACGAAAACGAAATCAAGAAAATTATATAATAGATCGTTTAAATATTGTTTCTCCAAAGGATTTTGAACGATTTCATTTAAAATTAATTTTAAATCGTGTTAAAGGTGCAATTTCGTTTCAAGATTTACGAACGTATGAAAAAATTACATATAACACATACAGAGAAACTGCAATAAAAATGGGTTTAGTTGCTGATGACTTACAAATAAAAAATATTTTTAAAGAAGCTTGTGACGTTATGTTAGGATATCAACTACGTCAATTTTTTGCTTGGTATTTACTATCTGAAAATATTAATGGTAATAATATTTGGAAGGAATTTAATGACTTCTTCATAGAAGATTTTAAAGATGATAAATTAAACAATACCCTCATACAAATAAATGAAATATTATCATTAAACGAAAAATCATGTATAGATTTTGGATTGCCTGAACCAAATAAAATCTTAAAAGTTGAATGTAATGAAGTTAATAAGACTGAAATTTTATTCTGTGAAGAAATGTTTAGTAACATGTATACTCAACTAAATTTAGAACAAAAGTATATTTTTGAGAAATTATTAAATAATGAACATAAGATTCATTTTATAGACAGTCCTGGTGGTTCAGGTAAAACATTTTTATACAAAACATTAATTTTTTACTTTTTGTCTAAAGAAAAAAAAATGTTATCAATGGCTTGGACTGGTATTGCGTCAATACTATTACCAAAAGGAATGACAAGTCGTAAAACATTTAAATTACCTTTAGATTTAGACAGTATAGAAAGTGCATTTTTAAAATTAGACTTTGATAAGAAAAAATTACGGGAAGTAGATGCAATAATTTGGGCGAAGCATCAATGATACCAAAAAAAGCTTTAGACATTGTAGATAAAACATTAAGAGATGTTTGTAATAATAATTTACCATTTGGGGGGAAATTAATTGTATTAGGAGGAGATTTTCGGCAAATTCTTCCAGTTATTAAAAACGGTTGTAGAAACACAATTATACAAGAAACAATAAAATATTCAGATATTTGGCCACTTTTCAATATAATGAAGTTAAAAAAAAATATTCGTTCTAACAATGAAGAATTCGCTTCATTTTTATTAGATATTGGAGAGGGAACAATTAATCCATTCAAAGTACCAAACAGTTGGAAAACTGACGATGTTTGTTTGAAAATATATAAAGATATAAATTCTAATTTATCTATGAATAGTGTCATTTTAACGTCTCATAATGAAGATTCAACTATTCTGAATAATAAAATATTAAAATTGATCGATAGTGATGAAATGGCTTATTATAGTATAGATACTGCTACATATAAAGGTGTTGATATATCAGATGATAATATTTACATAAATTTTCCTATTGAATATTTGCATAATATTCGTGAAGGTTTACCTCCACATAAATTAAATCTGAAAATTAATGCGATAGTAATGTTAATAAGAAACTTAAGTATAAACGATGGTTTATGCAATGGAATGCGATTCAAAATAATTAGACTATTTAAATACAATGTAGAAGCTGAAATAATAACAGGTGAAAAATCAGGAAATAAAGTTTTTATACTGAGAATAACATTAACTACTGCAGAATCGTCTTCATTACCATTTATAGTTAATAGAAAACAATTTCCTATCCTCTTAGCTTTTTGTATGACAATAAATAAATCGCAAGGACAAAGTTTTGATGCTATAGGTATTTATATTAGAAAACCATTGTTTTGACATGGACAATTATATGTTGCACTATCTAGATGTAGGAATCCTAATAATGGCCGAATCCATTTCAAATCAGGTGGACCGCGTATGCCTATGTCACCGATCATTTTGGAATTAAAGTACTCATGTTCTTCTCCAAAAATTATTTGACCCGTATATTTTTATTTTTTTGTTGCATCAAAATTTCATGCGTTCAGCAATGGCAAAAAATTCCGAGAAAAACCTTACTTAGAAAAAAATTTTTTCAATGTAATTTTTAAACCGCTACTGCTTCACCAGTTTTTTAAGCTTTTTAGCGTGTAACACATACTTTCACTAAGGTTTGAGCCCTCTTTCACGTTCTTTATGTTATTTTTAAAAAAAATAAGAAATGCACGAGTTATGTACTTTTTACTGAAAAATGCACTTTTTAGAAAAGTGCATTTTTCTCAAAAACGCCATTTTTTTTTTGCTCAATTTTTTTTTGTCCTGATAGAGGACCTAAATATTATCTAGATACCTATCTAGACGTATTTGTGAAATTCCCGACCCGTGCCCAGGAATAGCGATCATTAATGAGATGATACACAAACAAATTTTTCACGCTTAACCCTTACATATAGTCAATGGTATAACAGTCAATATAAAGGTTTTTATCTTTGTGCGTAAGCAATATACAAGTACACATAGTATCTGTATAAAGCATTCAAAAATGATTATCCGGAATAAAAAATTGGTAAATCGAAGTTTTATAGTTTGCGACCAAAATATGTTTTACTTAGCCCCATCAAAGAAGTTTGTCTCTGTATCTATTGCGCAAATTATGATTTATTTCTTACGAGCTTGATTAATTTCAGAGGGAGTAACATTACAGAGTTGGATGAACTTCGGTCAGAAATAATAAACGCAACAAAGTGTTCTGAGCCATCTGATTTATGTTATTTGCAGGAATGTAAAATTTGTCCAGGCAGTAACGGAATTACGTTTCATGTTCTAAACCTGCAAGATGTAGAAAGCACAGAAGAAATTACGTATGCTTTGTGGGAAAATGGTAACTTGATTAAAAAAACAGAGCCAATTTCTGCTTTTAAAGAGGAACTTTCGGGTTGGACCATGAAGATTAGTACTCACATGTATGTAAAAAATATACAACGCAAAGCTATAAAAGCAGAAAGAGAAAATGCTAAAAAAGATCCACATCATTTAGTTCTTCAAATAGACTTCGCTGAAAATTGGGCTGTAATTCATAATAAAGCTGTTCAAGGAAATCATTGGGTTAATGATCAAATTTCTATTTTCACAGCAGTATCTTATCAAGGGGATTCGAGACAAAGTTTCGTACTCATAAGTGATGACCGAAAACATGATTCAGCGTATGCTTTGCTAGCAATAGAAAACATTATAATCTACTTGAAAGACAATTGTCGTGATTCAATAAAAAAAATTACCATTGTATCAGATAGCGCCGCTAGCCACTTTAAAAATCGCTTTCAATTATATGAATTAGAACGAGCACCATTTGATATAAAATGGTTGTTCTCTGCTACTGGGCACGGCAAAGGAGCTGTAGATGATGTGGGTGGACTTATAAAGCATTATGCTACTTCGCATAATCTTCGAGGTCCCCATGAAAAATCCATTCAAAATGCTAATGATTTGGTAGAGCACGTTCAAAAATATACAGATGCAATTAAAATAATACATTTACAAGACGTTGACGTAGAAGAGTTTAGAAAAGTAAAAAATGTTGATTGGCTTGCTACTCCTAAGTATCCTGGAATTCAAAAACTCATTTATGGATTAAAGAAACGTGCAATGATAAAGTACATTGTTTAACAGCAAAGACCGCTGATTTTCCCCTTACTGAAGTAAGAACAATGAAGCAGAAAAAGAAAGGTAGATATAAAAATAAAAAATCTAAAAGATAAAAATAAAAAATACAACAGATACTATGTGTACTTGTATATTGCTTACGCAGAAAGATAAAAACCTTTATATTGACTGTTATACCATTGAATATATGTAAGGGTTAAGCGTGAAAAATTTGTTTGTGTATTATCTCATTAATGATCGCTATTCCTGGGCACGGGTCGGAAATTTCACAAATACGTCTAGATAGGTATTTAGGTCCTCTATCAGGACAAAAAAAAATTGAGCAAAAAAAATGGCGTTTTTGAGAAAAATGCACTTTTCTAAAAAATGCATTTTTCAGTAAAAAGTACATAACTCGTGCATTTTTTATTTTTTTTTTAAATAACATAAAGAACGTGAAAGAGGGCTCAAACCTTAGTGAAATTATGTGTTACACGCTAAAAAGCTTAAAAAACTGGTGAAGCAGTAGCGGTTTGAAAATTACATTGAAAAAATTTTTTTCTAAGTAAGGTTTTTCTCGGAATTTTTTGCCATTGCTGAACGCATGAAATTTTGATGCAACAAAAAAATAAAAATATACGGGTCAAATAATTTTTGGAGAAGAACATGAATACTTTAATTCCAAAATGATCGGTGACATAGGCATACGCGGTCAACCTGATTTCAAATGGATTCGGCCAAATAATAAATATTAATATATTAATAAATTAATAAATATTAATATATTTATTCAAAATGATTCGGAAAATACAGAGGAAATTATCAATATTGTGTGGAAAGAAATTTTTGATGAACAATTATAATTATTCTTATATTTATTATGTAATAAAATTACAAATTATTTTTTATAATATTTATATTAATTCAAAGTATATTAAATTAAAAAACATGGCAGACCAAGGTGATGTAAAACCAATACCATTACGTTGGGATCCAAAATAAAAAAAATTTATAGAAGTTCACGCCATTGAACAAGCTCAAATTTTAGACGATTTAAATAAACAGTTGTTAGAATATGACCACGAGGACAATAATTATATGAACAATTTAATAGATGAATACAATAATCATTTAAACCAAAATAAAACAAAATTTCCAGTATTATGGGATCCAGAAAAAAAAATATGTAGACGTGTATATATTGGAAGAAGAAAATGGACTGTCCGAATTAAGGCCATGTGAAACCGCGAATTTCAATATTTTTTAAATCAACATTTAAACATTTATTTGGAAAAAGACGAACGTCAAGCGCTCCGTTCACGTAAACACTATATTCAGATTTTTTTTTGGTGATTCTATTGGTATTTTCATGAGATATCCATGTTTGAAAAGTAGCTTAATTGCAGATTCCTACTTACCGACAGTACGGTTTTTATTTAATTAAATAAATTCTCATCATTTTTTTGGAAAAACACGAACGTCAAGCGCTCCGCACATGTTAATACTATACTCAGATTTTTTTTTGGATAATTCTATTGGTATTTTCATCAGATATCCATGTTTGAAAATTATGTCGGTATTTCACATCACCTTAAATACAAAAATAGAAGAAAATATAAAAGAAACAAATAAGTATAATGAATATTTAGAGGAGTCATTGAAAGAATATAATTTAAATTATATAAAAAATCTAATTGAAAGTCTTAGTGGCCGAATCCATCTCAAATCAGACAGCCCGCGTATGCCTATTTCACCTATCATGTTGAAATAAAAATATTTATGTTCTACTCGAAAAAATATTTTACACGTGTTTTTTTATTTTTTTGTTTCATCAAAATTTCATGCGTTCAGCGATACCGAAAAATTCCGAGAAAATTCTTTCATTGAGAAAAAAAATTTTCAATGTGATTTTCAGACTGCTATTGTTTCAGCAGTTTTTCAAGCTTTTAAACGTGTAACACATAATTTCACTCAGTTTTGAGCCCTCTTTAACGGCCTTAATGTCATTTTCAAAAAAAAATAAAAAATCCACGAGCTATGCACTTTTTACTGAAAAATTCATTTTTTAGAGAAGTGCCTTTTTCTCGAAAACCCCATGTTTTTTTTGCACAATTTTTGTTGTCGTGATAGAGGACGGTAATGCCTAGCTAGACGTATTTGTGAGATTCGGTACTTTTTTCCTGGGATAGCGATCACTAATGAGATAACACACAAACAAATTTTTCACGCTTAACGCTTATATATAGTCAATGATATTAGAGTCAATGTAAAGGTATTTATCTTTGTGCGTATGTAATATACATGTACGTGCGCCTACTTATAGGAGTATATGTACTAGTACATTTGTCCGCTAGATGGATATGGTTTGACTTAACATTTACAAAGAAAAGTTCGGTTTCTGCTATATATCACACATCTCGTCTTATTTAAAACCATCATCTTTTGGAAAATCATTACATATTTACACCTTATCAACTCAACTACGATGTCTCAATATTACTCAACAGAGAGAATCAAATGTGCAGACTTTTAGACAAACACAAACAAATTATTTACAAATCTAGTTCCGTACGTTTAAAACAACTTGAGAATCTTGCTCATCCATTGAAGCACCTCTATCCTCATTTACCTTTGACACCTTCTACATATCTGTGTCAACATTGTTACAATCGTGCTTTAGAATTGGTGAGTAGTACTAACAATGAATTTATAACGGATAATGAAGTTACCGATAACGTAGTTGATAGAGATGAAGATTTTTTACCAAGTACTCCAGAACGCATTGAAGAATTTAATAATGAAATAAGTACATCTTTCTTAGGTTCTGTATCGCCTCTTAAAAGAAAAAATCTTATACATGAAAAATCAATTGAAAATTACGTAACAAAGAAGAAAAAAAATACTTTCAACATTGTCTAATACCCTTGATGTGAAGTTGAACAATGTTTATGACGTTTCTATAACAGCAAATGAATCAACTGTATGCCATTGTACAGAATGGATACAAAATCTTGGTCTAGCCTTGCAAAAGTGTTCTACGGTATCAGAAAAAATAAAAATTCTGACTTTGCTACCTTCATCCTTTACAAAACATGAAATTTTATCTTTATTTCCAGAAATAACAATGTATATGATCAACAAATCGAGAAATCTTGTTAAAGAAAAAGGAATTTATTCAGAACCAGATGCATATTCAGGCCATCCGATTGATGAAAACATGGAAAAAATTGTTATGGAATATTATTTAAATGATGATTTTAATTGTTCAAGACAAAGTCCTAATAAATGTGACGTTGTTACAATTAAAGTTAACAATAAAAAAAAGAAAAAAGTTAAGCGTTTTCTTACTCGAAGTTTAAAAGAGACGTATAAAGTATTTAAAAATGATTATCCAGAATTGAGAATTGGAAAATCGAAATTTTATAGTTTGCGACCAAAGTATGTCTTACTTAGCCCCATCAAAGAAGTTTGTCTTTGTATCTATTGCGCAAATTATGATTTATTTCTTACGAGCTTAATTAATTTTAGAGGGAGTAACGTCACAGAGTTGGATGAAAGTCGGTCACAAATAATAAATGCAACAATGTGTTCTGAGCCATCTGATTTATGTTATTTACAAGAATGTAAACTATGTCCAGGGATTAAGGGAATTACGTTTCATGTTTTAAAACTGCAAGATGTAGAAGGCACAGAAGAAATTACATGCTTTGTGGGATAATGGAAACCTGATTAAAAGACACTATCAATTTCTGCTTTTAAAGATGAACTTTCGGTTTGGACCATGAGGGTTAGTACTCACATGTATGTAAAAAATATACAACGCAAAGCTATAAAAACAGAAAGAGAAAGTGCTAAAAAAGACTCACATCATTTAGTTCTTCAAATAGACTTCGCTGAAAACTGGGCTGTGATTCATAATAAAGCTGTTCAAGGAAATCATTGGGTTAATGATCAAATTTCTATTTTCACAGCAGTCTCTTATCAAGGGGATTCGACACAAAGTTTCGCAGTTATAAGTGATGACCGAAAACATGATTCAGCGTATGCTTTGCTAGCAGTACAAAAAATTATAAAATTCTTGAAAGAAAATTGTTGTGATTCAATTAAAAAAATTACCATCGTATCAGACGGCGCTGCGAGTCACTTTAAAAATCACTTTCAATTAGATGAACTAAAACGAGCACCGTGTGATATAAAATGGTTGTTCTCTGCTACTGGGCACGGCAAAGGAGCTGTAGATGGTGTGGGTGGACTTATAAAGCATTATGCTACTTCGCATAATCTTCGAGAGCCCCTTGAAGAAGCTATTCAAAACGCAAATGATTTTGCAATACATGTTCAAAAATATACTGATGCTATTAAAATAATACATTTACAAGATGCTGAAATAGAACAATTCAGAAAAGAAAAAAATATTGATTGGCTTACAACTCCAAAGTATCCTGGAATTAAAAAAACTCATATATGGGTTAAAAAAACATGTGACGATAAAATACATTGTTTGACAGCAAAGACCGCTGATCGTCCGCTTACTGAATTAAGAACAATGAAGCAGAAAAACAAAGGTAGTAAAATAGGTATACAAATGAAAAAAAGGTATAAAAATAAAAAATCAAAAGACGCAAATAACAAATAAATACATAGTTATGTGTACCTGTATATTACATACACACAAAGACAAATACCTTTACATTGACTCTAATATCATTGACTATATATAAGCATTAGGCGTGAAAAATTTGTTTGTGTGTTATCTCATTAGTGATCGCTATCCCAGGGAAAAAGTACCGAATCTCACAAATACGTCTAGCTAGGCATTACCGTCCTCTATCACGACAACAAAAATTGTGCAAAAAAAACATGGGGTTTTCGAGAAAAAGGCACTTCCCTAAAAATGAATTTTTCAGTAAAAAGTGCATAGCTCGTGGATTTTTATTTTTTTGAAAATGACATTAAGGCCGTTAAAGAGGGCTCAAAACTGAGTGAAATTGTGTGTTACACGTTTAAAAGCTCGAAAAACTGCTGAAACAATAGCAGTCTGAAAATCACATTGAAAATTTTTTTTCTCAATGAAAGAATTTTCTCGGAATTTTTCGGCATCGCTGAACGCATGAAATTTTGATGAAACAAAAAAATAAAAAAACACGTGTAAAATATTTTTTCGAGTAGAACATAAATATTTTTATTTCAACATGATAGGTGAAATAGGCATACGCGGGCTGTCTGATTTGAGATGGATTCGGCCTAGTAGATAATTGGTCTACTTTCAGCGACCTTCAAAATTGGTCTACTTTTATTGACTTTTAAATTTTAAAAAAATGTATTAAAAAATGTCTTAATTGGTCTGCTATCAACAACATTATTAAAAAATGTTTTTAAAATCGGTCTGCTATCAGCGACCTTTAAAATTAGTCTCCTATCAACGATCTTCAAAACCAGTCTGTTATCAGCGACCTTTAAGATCGGTCTGTTATCAGCGACTTTCAAAATCGGTCTGCTATCAATGACCTTCAAAATCGGTCTGTTATCAGACCTCCAAAATTGATTAACTTTCAAAAATCGGTCTGCTATCAGCGTCCTTCAAAATCGGTCTGCTGTCAGCGACCTTCAAAATAGGTATGACATATATATGTCAGTATTCAGATCTCCAAAATAGATTAGCTTTCAACAACCTTTAAAATTAATATATTTTCAATGACTTACAAACTGATCTTTTGCTTAACCTTCAAAATCGATCTACTTTTAGAATTCAACAACGGTTTCGATTTAAGTTTCGGCCGGCTTTCAACGACCTTCATAATTAATATTTTTAGCGTCATACTTTGAGCGACCTTTGAAATCAATATGAAGTTCAAAAGCTTTGAATGACTTTCTAGTTTAAAATTTATGTTATTTAAATAACTATAAAAATGTTTAAAAATATAACATATGTTTATTTAATAGAATAAAAGTAATACTTGAAAACTATACAGTTTTTTAACAGAGGAATAGGCCTTTTTTTACTAACTTTTTATTACAAAAATAAAAAATGACATATTTAATGGAAAATGAATTCAAAGATAGTAAAAAAGGGGAAACCTCTATAAAAAAAGGCGCCTACCTATCTACCTCTTGGGTGGCGTGGAAAAGATAGACTTTTTATATCTTTTATATATTATATAGAGTCTCTGTCACTGTTCAGCCCATATATTACCTTTACCTAGAGGTACACAATTTCCTCATATGTCGTGCAGAAAATTATTTGTGCATATCCATAATTTCAGGATCAAGCGAAGCGAAGACATAACTCGCGTGCGTTCGTGGTCCTCATTGCTACCGAAGGCAATATACAATTTTTCCACATACCGTACAGAAAGTTATTTGTACTTAATCTTTGATTTCAGGGTCGAAAACGTCACATAACCTCACTCCTAGAAACTGTGATGCCTATGCTCGTACGTTAAATATTTTTTAGATAAAGACTTATGATCCTTACTTTTTTTTTATAATATCTATATAATAATCTCTACTATTTTTTTTTAATTTTAGAATAAAATTTGATAAATAAAAAGTCCACTTACTAATGGGGGGTTGGCGAGCGGAGCGAGCAGGGGGGTACCCCCCCTAGTATATATATTAGACATTGTGATAATTAAATCCAATAAAATTATAACCATGGCTCGAATTCCAACCCCCAATCTTCAAAGCGGACCTCGGACATGCTCCCGCTTTTCGCCGTTTCCAAATAAAAAGGCTCTAACTCAGAAGCCAGCTGAAAAGGTGCTAACTCAGATGAGAAATATTTTCACTTTAAGTTAATTTGGCAGTAATGCCGAAATATTTATAACACTCGATGTAAAAGTGATAAGAGTTCATTTATATGTTTGAAGGTCGCCGATTATGAACATACTGTCTTAGAATTCATATTTATATAAACATCATAAGAACTATGACGCAATTCGTATCTTTTCATATTACATATTGTATAATTTTGACTCTAATAATTTAAAATAATTAAATAGTAAAAATATATCTTAAAAGTCTTTACGATTCATAATGTTCATATAAATATAAATTCTAAGATAGCATATTCAATCGGCAACCTTAGAAGCACAAATGAATTCTAATCAGATTTTTTTTCAAATATTACTCGTCTTTTAAATCAATAGTTGTAAATATTTTGGCATTACTGCGAACTTAAATTTAAGTGAAAAAATGTTTTTGCACCTTTTCCAACCGGCTTCCGAGTTAACACCTTTTTGAACCGGCTGCCGAGATAGTACCATCTTGAAGCGGCTTTCGAGATACCACCTTCTTAAAGCAGCTTCCGAGTTTCGGCCCTTTTCAATTCAATACCGAGATAAGGATAAGATACCCAATACCGGGACAAACTCAAAATCTGGCCCTATAACGGGATAACAAAACATACTACCATTTCTAACAAATATAATGACAATATAAATTCATGAGCATTGTTTATACTATTTACTATGTGGTCCAGTCAATATTGAGTTGATTTAAGGTCAATTGATTTAAGGTCAGTTGATTTAAGTCATTGGTCTTCTACCAATGGCTCGTGAGACCAAAATTACTATAAAATTAATGTATATATATTGTTGCAATCACACAGACACACAATAAATAGTAACAACTATTTATAAAAACAAGGATGTAATTTATTCAAGATAAATAACACAAAAGATTAAATGTATCATAGTAGTATGGGCTATGGGGCTTCTGGAACTTTATCCTCCCTACCTTGCCGACCATGGGTTCTACTCCTCGCTAACTTACCAACAGTCGATACCGACCGATTTCCCCGGCCGGTAGTGCATGCGCCTGCAATACCAACCGGTTTTCATTTACCATGCCGATCGCGACCGAGATTTCCCCGGCCGGTAGTGCATGCGCCTGCAGTACCAACCGGTTTTCATCTACCATACCGATCGCGGCCGATTTCCCCCTGATGGTAATCGATCAGATCGATTTACCAGCGAGCATCGGGATGTCTCATGTGTCTTGAGTAATATTCCTTTACATATGTAATAAAATGAATATAAATGAGTATTAAATTATATTATTTTAATATTAACTACAAATTGAAAAGATATTCAAACTTTTGTTATGTATGATAAGACGACAGAGTCAATGAAATAAATAAGTTGTGTGAAACATATTGAATACCTCTCATTCTTATCATTATTTTATAATACTTTATCAAAGTATGTGATATACTTTACATAAAATGTAAAATCATTATTGAAATAGATGTGTGTTTTTACCCATCGTTAAAGTTAATAAAAGTTTTGTTCTGAAAAAGTTAAGATGTTTAAAAGTTTTATAACGTTGTTTAAATTCATAAAACTATCATTACTTTGTATACAATAGAATAAATTGTACAATAAATTATTATTGAATGATAATTTCCATTTCAATTTCAACAAAACTTTATTAAAATATATCTAATATTTTCACTCTATATAAAAAATTATAAAATTTTTTTATTGAATTATAACTTTTTTACTAAAATTAAACTTTAATTATAATTTTAGATGAAAATGTGAGTTCAAGACTTACAATAAAAAATACAATAGAAATAAAAATCGATTAGTTTTTATTTATAATATGAAATATATAACTTATAAAGATTAATACATAGTAATACAATAGTTAAAACGTAATATAAAAGTAATACAAAATTAGATCTGATATAATATAATAGTTAAATGTATAGGTATGTAGAGAATCGTTTAGAAAGGATATAACAATTATAAAACTGAGACTTAATGTATTAACATATAAAAATAGCTATACGTAAATATATAAAACGGATTATAAAAGTAATATAAAAGTACATTGTGATTTTATATTATGTGTTAAATGTGTGAATATACTGGTACAAAATAATTGTAAATTATAAAAATTATAAGATTTAAATCGTTTAGAACTGATATAAAAGAATATTACAAAATTGAAACTAAGTGTATATTAAACATATAAAAAATAGCTATGTGTAAATGTATAAAATGTATTATAAAAGTAATATAAAAGCACATTGTGATATTATATTAAGTTTTAAATGTATAAACTGATTGTTACAATTTTATTATTTAGATTAAAAAGTTATATGAATTCTACTGCAAAGACACCAAGATATTTTAATTTAACTTCTTTTTCATGAATTTCTTCTTGAAGATGATTATATAAAGTTTCATTGCTTACCAATAAATCACTAGCTTTTTTTGGTAAGAAGATGTCGAAACTATTGTTCAATTCTACCACAGCTTTTTTCCCATATTTTGTAGTTACTATTTTTATTTTAGTCACTTTATACTGTTCATTAACAATTAAATCTTTTAATTTCTAACTTCTTACAAGGTAAAAAGTTAGAAGAACGTGCTGCAATATTGAGTTCTTCCATTATTTAAGTGTAATTGCAAGACTATTTTATGTAAAGTAGAGTAGAGTGAGCGTAACTGATGTCTTGGCACTAGGAGCGTTCACTTTATAAGCACTCCAGCGCTTCTTTCTATCCCCACCTAGTCAATTTCCATGGATTCATAATTTTCATCTGACTGTACTTGCTCCTCACTGTATTCATAATTCTTATCTGGTTGTACCTGCTCCCCACCACCTTCCTTTGGCTCCTCCTCCCCATTATTGTTAGTAAAAATTCTTTGCTTTTGTAATTCTTCTGACAATTTTTCGTCTAATATTATTAAATTAAATTGATCTATAATATCAGATATTAATCCACTCTTTACAGACATTTCTGTAGAAATGGAGTTCTGCAGGATCCAATTTTTTAAAAGTAAAACACACTGCACAGCACAGCAACTTATTGATTTTTTATTTAAATGCACATCACACGATTAACTATCATCCACATAGGACTTTAATTTTCCAATTTTTGGACAGCCAAGATCTTCTAGGTTCACTATTTGCACATTATGATTACTGTAAAACGATTGAAGCCAGTCTTTTTTTGTATACCTTTTACATAAATTGTGATTTTCTTTGCCATTTCAGGCAGTTCTTCTAAAGTATTTACTAAATCTTCGTGTGTATCTTCTCCATAATTCCAATCTAAGCCATGTAAATAATCTTGTAACCATAAATTAGTTTTTTGAGATTTTTTGTTCAATTCATACCATTTACATGGTGATTTTATAACCATTTTAACTATTTTGTTACTATCCGTTTGTACATTGACTGCAGCTAATTCTTTACATATGAATTCATTGTTGTTTCCACGAAATCCCTTAAAATCCATAACTACTTCCATTTTGCTGTGTGGATGAGAATTAATTAAATAAAAACTAAAATTTATAAAATAAAAAATAATATATAATTTTTTCACACCTTAAATAATAACTTTATTAAACATTTTTGCAGACTATTTTTAATGATCTTTTGAAATTATAGGTTTTAAGTAGCACTTCACTGCACTAAAATATTTTATTGAAACAGTTTATTACAAAAGCACACACAAAATCACTTTTTATGGTATTATAGCTGTATTAGGAATATAGCATAAGCTTCACAGCACTATGTCTTTATTAGAAGTTCTTATTAAGAAAGATTTTTTTGACTAATTGATTCGTATTGTTACGCAAGCTTATAAGAACACTTCATCCTACACCCCTCCACGATTTCGGCGGCGAGGCGGCAAGTCGCCGCAGTCCCACTTATTACACTTAGCTATAGCAAACGAGGTCCCCACTACAATAAGATAGTTCACCCCACACCCCTCCACGATTTCAGCGGTGAGGTGACACGAGTCACTGCAATCCCAGTTTCACGCGCTCATTTTAATATGGATGGTGGCTCAGTGAAGAGCAAGCGTAAGGAGACTGAGCTCCGCGCTTATCTACCGCTCCAAATGTTGCATAAAATTCTGCAACTACATGGAATAATGGGGCATATGTTGTTAAAGGTAACTATAAATTTTGTTAAATTTTATAAGATTTTTTTTCTTTAGTTACAGGAAGAAGACTTTCATCAATTTTTAGCTCACATCAAAAACTCAACTTTAAACAGAGATTTTTTTAGCCAAGTCAACAATATTTAGAATTTTTTAGTTACATACATTTAAATTTCAAAGGTTTCCAGCATTTTTATAGCTAGATCATCTATTTTTAGCAACAGCTCTTTTTAACGTATTATTTTTCAACAGAAAATTTTTTAGCTAGATACATTCAATTTCAAAGGTTTCCAGCATTTTATAGCTAGATCATCTATTTTTTAGCAACAGCTCTTTTTAACGTATTATTTTTTCAACAGGAATTTTTTGGCTAGATACATTCAATTTCAAAGGTTTACAGCATTTTTACAGCTAAATCATCTATTTTTAGCAACAGCTCCTTTCAACATATTATTTTTCAATAGAAAATTAGTTTTTAATCATTATAATTTTTATATTTTTGTTAACAATTGTTTATAAAATTTGTTTCTATAGATATAAAACTAGTTTGTCTTAAATAAAAGTTGGTAATGAATTTAGTGACCTCTTTCAAACCTATAGTACTAATGCTATAGGAAATCTTTGGAAGGTAATAGAACACCTAAAGTATTTCATTATATTTACAAACTAATACTTTGATAATAAGGGACTCTTGAATTCGGTGACGAATGTAGTTCAGTCTAGTTCAGTTTCTGATCGCGAACACTAGTGAGTGAGTGAATAGATTAATAAAAATGATTTCAATTTATAGGATAAAAAAATCATCGGTGGCACCGCAACACGGAACGCGTGAAGTCACAGTCACACACTTCCGGAGAGATCCTCGTAAAATATGTGATCTTCCGTTACCACCATTTGCAGAAGTAAGTTTTACTATATAACTATTAATTTATTTCATTTTGATTTTTAATTTTTGTTTTAACATTTATTCTTATAAATTTAAAAAAGAAGTTGACATAACGTATAGATAGTAATATGTTTAAATTATTTGTAGGAACTGAAACAACAAGAATTTTATACTAAAGATATTATATTACAAAAAGACCAAGCAGTGCAATATAACGCACCAGAAATTCAAGAGGTATTTATTTTATATTAAATTATTAAAATATTAATTAATTATGAAATTAGATAATAATAAATCTAATAAATTTTCATTTATAGATAGATGATCAACAGAATGATCTGTCACACTCAGATCAGAAAACTACTCAATCGATTATGCAGGAAATAATAGAGGTATTTATTTTTACTGAATTTTAAAAAAATTATCTCATAAAGTAAAATAAAATAACATTTCAATCATTTCAGAAAGAGAAAGCAGTAAAATCAATCATTCAAGAAATAGCAGAGGTATTTATTGTTTATAGAATTTTCAAAATATTTTAATTTTAAAATAAAATAACATTCATTAACATTTGTTTTATTTTAGATAGAATATCAACAGAATCAACTGTCAGAACAACTACAACAGCAAGATGAACCAAACCCAACATCTTTTTGTTTACATTCTATGACCTCTCCTCCCCACTCATTAAATTTTGACTTTAATGTAGATCATTTTTTTATACATTGACAGATGAATTTGAAGAGGAAAGTCAAAAGTATAAATAAATAATTAATTATTCTTAAAAAATGTTGGTATTATTAATATTTGTAACTAGAATATTATTTTTAAATAAAAATATTACTATTTATATTAAAAAAATTTTTTCAATTTATTTTTCATATATATATTTAACTCTTGTTTGTACTAACATAGAAGAACTGCATTAATTTGAACTATATATTTAACTCTTGTTTGTACTAACATAGAAGAACTGCATTAATTTGAACTATATATTTAACTCTTGTTTGTACTAACATAGAAGAATTGCATTAATTTTTAACTATATATTTAACTCTTGTTTGTACTAACATAGAAGAACTACATTAATTTTTAACTATATATTTAACTCTTGTTTGTACTAACATAGAAGAACTGCATTAATTTATATATATATATATACACACAGCGACAGAGCGACAACTTTTCTACCATGAAATCGCACCTTAAAGGTTACTCCTGCGGTCTATTCGACTATATGCACTTGTACATATATATATATATATATAGATATCTATATATATATATATATATATATATATATATATATATATATATATATATATACGCCTTAGCTATCGATACAATCACTTAGTGAGTGATGGTAAAGTAGTATTCACCCTGACCGCATAAATTTAAATTTCATATAATGAGTAAGAAGACTGATAAAGTTATCCCCTCCAGTTTATTACAATTCTTTATAAAAACGTGAGTAGTCTACAGTGAATCATCAGTATTCATTTTAACTTTACCAATTCAAGATAGAAACTATGACTGAAGAAATTATAAGTGAGTGTCTTGAACAAGTGCACCTGTTAAATAAAGGTGTAGACTTACTTTGTGCACAGAACGTGGATATAAATACAATCAACCGATGGAAAAAACATTGTCTTTCATCTAAAAAAATTTGAAACGTATTCTTAAATATAATAATTTAGTAGTTTCACAGAAGCAAAGTATTTTACATGCAATGGGACGACTTATATGCCTTATTATTAGACTAGATACTCTATTAAAACGAGGTGCAGGAGTTGCACAGCAAACAATTAAAAATAGAGTACGTTGGATAGACATTGATAGTGCTTTTGGAAAACGTATGCGGACAAGTATCGTTGCAAATATTGCGCACATTGATGTCCATTCTTTTTTAGATGATGTCAAAATTTTATTTACTCGTTATGTAAAAAAATTATTTAAAGAAAATTATATTGATGCTTTAAAAATTAACGCAGTTCTTCTATGTAAGTACAAACAAGAGTTAAACAGCAACGGTGAAAAAGAAGAAAAAATTGAAGAAAAGCATTTTAATACAAAAAATGCTGAAATTTTTCTTTCAACAGATCTTGAGCAATGGTTCAATGAGAATATTAAAACTCCTCTGACATCTGACATTGAAGAATTTCAAGATAGAGATTCAGGTTGGTCTCTGCACTCCATACTAAATATTCAGATTAATATAAATAAATATAATCCTATGCGTAGTGGTAGTTCATACATTCCTTTGCCAAAATTTATTCAAAACAAGAAGGCTTGTGTTAACGTACAAAATAGTGATAATCAGTGTTTTAAGTGGTCTATTTTAGCAGCTTTACATCCAATACCTACAAAAAATAATCCTCACAGATTAATAAATTATTTATCACACGCCGAAGAACTAAATATGAAAAAAATATAGACTTTCCTGTTCCCTTAGGACAAATACAGAAATTTGAGAAACAGAATTCTGAAATATCAGTTAATGTTTTTGGACTTAATGGTAAAAATATTGTACCATTATACTTAACATCTAGTAAAAAACTAAACCATGTAAATCTTCTTTTGATTGAAGAAATGGGTGATGAAAATGAAATGTTTCAAGATACAATATTTCATTACGTCTACATAAAAAACTTGTCCAGACTTGTAGGGAGAAGCCTTTCACATCATAAAGAAAAATGTTATATTTGTGATAGATGTTTACATTTTTTTAATGATTCAAATAGTCTAGCTAAACATGAAATATACTGTAGTCAACTTAATAACTGTAGAATTAATCTACCTGAAGACGGTAAAAATATCATAGAATTTAAAAATTACAAACATAAAGAAAAAATACCTTTTATAATTTGTGCTGATTGTGAATGTTTATTGAAGTCTGTTATTGAGTGTAAAAATGAAGAAAGTAATACAGCTGTTTTTCAAAGACATGAAATATTTAGTATTGGTTATTACTTAAAATGCAGTTATAATGATTGTCTTTCATATTATAGAAGCTATAGAGGTAAAAATGCAGCTCTTTGGTTCGCTACAGAATTAAAATGTATAGCAAAATTGATTGAAAATATATATTGTAATGCAGAACCTATGGAAACGCTAACATTAGAGCAAAATGTTGCATTTTTTCAAGCTGAAACATGTCATATATGTTGTAAGCCATTCAATAATACTAGCATTAAAGTTCATGATCATTCACACCTTGATAAAACATATAGAGGACCAGCTCATGCATCTTGTAATCTTAATTATAAAGATTCACGAATTATACCTGTAGTATTTCATAATCTTAGTGGGTATGATGCTCATTTTATTATACAAGATGTTTCTAATCATTTTCCCGGAAAAGTTGATTTGCTGCCTTTAAACAAGGAAAGATATATTGCTTTTACAAAACATATAGAAAATAGTAATATAAAATTTCGATTTATTGATTCTTTTAAATTTATGGCTTCTTCGTTAGATAAATTAGCATCTTATCTCGATGAATACAATATTATATACTCTCAATTTCCAGGCTTGGATGAAAAAAAGTTAAATTGCTTACAAGAAAAGGTATTTTACCATATGAATATATTGATTCTTGGGAAAAATTAGATGAAACAAAATTACCAGCAAAGGATAAATTTTATAGTACACTTAATGATTCAAACATATCAGATGAAGATTATAATCATGCACAAAAAATCTGGAATGTTTTTAATATAAAGAGTCTTGGTGAATATTCTGATCTGTACATGAAAACAGATATTTTACTGTTGGCTGATGTGTTTGAAAATTTTAGACATCAATGTATGAAATCATATGGACTTGATCCAGCTCATTATTATACTACACCTGGTTTTTCTTGGGATGCAATGCTTAAATGCACAGGAGTCAAATTAAGTCTTCTAACAGACATAGACATGCTTTTATTTATCGAATGTGGTATTAGAGGCGGTTTAAGCCAATGTTCAAATCGTTACGCTGCTGCTAATAATAAATACATGAAAGATTATAAAGAAAATGAAGAGGATGTGTATTTAATGTATTTTGATGCTAATAATTTATATGGCTGGGCAATGACACAAGCTCTTCCTTATGACTCATTTGAGTGGGTTGAGGATTACGAAAATTTTAATTACAATGTTGATGATAATGCTTCGATTGGTTATATTTTAGAAGTTGATTTAGACTATCCTTCAGAAATTCATGATGAACACAATGATTTGCCATTTTGTCCAGAGCATATAAAACCGCCTGGATCAAAACAAACAAAGCTTTGCGCTACATTGATGAACAAACGTAACTACGTTATTCATTATCGTTATCTAAAACAAGCAATTGCACATGGACTTCGACTTGTTAAGATACATAAAGTTTTAAAATTCAAACAATCTCCATGGCTCAAATCTTATATTGATTTGAATAGTTCTATGAGAGCAAATGCAAAAAATGAATTTGAAAAAAATCTCTTCAAATTAATGAATAATGCTGTTTATGGAAAAACTATGGAAAATGTACGTAAACGCGTTGATGTGAAACTTTTAACACAATGGGAAGGAAGATATGGCTTAGAAGCTTATATTTCAAAACCAAATTTTCATAACAGTGCTATATTTAATGAAAATTTAGTAGCCGTTGAACTAAGAAAGGTAGAAATTTTAATGGATAAACCAATATATGTGGGACTCACCGTTCTGGATATATCCAAGATACTCATGTACAGTTTTCATTATGATTACATGCATAAAATGTATAATAATAATTGTAAACTTCTTTATACTGATACTGATAGTTTAACTTATTCTATAAAATGTCATGATATTTATAATGATATTAAATTGAATATTCATTATTTTGATACTTCAGAATATTTAGTGAACAATGAATTTGGTATTCCACAAGTAAATAAAAAAATTGTTGGACTTATGAAACACGAGTGTAATGGAAAAATACTCACAGAATTCGTAGGATTAAGAAGTAAAATGTACAGTACACGTGTAAATGGAGAAGATGCTACAAAAAAAATCAAAGGGATTAAAACTGCTGTTATGAAAACTATAACTTTTGATGATTACGTTAATTGTTTGAAAGATTTATTGATTCAAAAGCGAAAACAGTGTATGATACGATCAAAGTTACATAAAGTTGAAACAATAAGACAAGAAAAGATTGCACTAAGTCCTTATGATGATAAAAGATGCTTACAAGAAGGTGGCACAGAGACACTTGCTTGGGGACATTATAATATGTAAATTATTTTTTAAAATTTAAATCAAACATAAATAAATTATAAATTAAAATAGTAAACATTTATTTCAGGTGTAAGCAGGTAAAGCGCGTTCGTTTTCAAGAAAATATATCTATTCATGTAATGCATACTTGGCTATATGCATATCAAAACGCTCGACAAGGTGAATGGGAAATGTTTGCACGTGATCGTGAACGGTTTCGATTAAGAATTAAAAAACTTAGTAAAGTACTTGATCCAATAATTTAAAAAAAATGTGAGGAATTTAAAAAAATAAATAAATACATTTTTATATTGATATCATTTATTGTTATCTTAAAATATATATTACATGTAATTTTTTATAATTTTAATAAAAATATATTACAAATTTCAGATTTTCCTATTAATCTTTTATATAATTTTTATCTATCAACTATTATGAGAATTATCAAAACCTAACCATTTTACATAGATGTTATTACCACGTTTTTTCAATATTTTTTCTACTAGATAAATATCAGGATATTTAGTCTTCAGAAGTTCTTCAGCATAAAATCCTCCAGCAATTGTTTTGTTCTGGTAATCCTTTAAGTGGTAAGTCACAGGAACTGTATTAATAACTTTACAAACAGTAAAAATTTCAGTTGACCAATTTGGTGTGTAACCTTTCTCAAAAATTTGTTTACTTTTACTTACTCTGACTTTGTCATCGATTTTAAATTTTACTTTATTAATTATTCTTTTTTGAGATTTACTAACTCGACTAAGAATTTGTTGCACCTTTGATGGAGTTACATCTTTTGGTTTCATTCCAATGGTTCGATGATATGTGCTATTATATTGTGATACTAAATCAGGTAAAATATCTATCCATGTATAATTACCACGCAAACTAAATTTTTTCCACATTTTATTTTTTAAAGTACGATTAAATCGTTCACATATTGATGCTTTTAGATTACTATATGTTGAATACAAATTCACATTGTAACGTTGCATGAGATCTTGAAAGTTTTTGTTATAAAATTCTTTACCACGATCAGTTTGTAGATTTTTTGGTATGCGACCTTCTTGAAATATTGATTCCATACTTTTACTAACATCTTTACCACTTTTTTGTTTTACTGGAATAGCCCAAGCAAACTTTGAAAGGGTATCTAATACAGTAAGCAAATATTTATAACCTTTATTTTTATACGCATATGGAATCATTTCTACTAAATCAGCTTGCCATGTTTCATCTATATCACGCAAATCAAACTTTCGACGCTGATAATTACGTCGAGCTGGTTTATGAAGTTCTTCTACTAGCTGTTTATGTTCCATTCTTCTTCTTCTTTAAAATTTTTTATATCTTTTCTTTTCAGGTTGAGAGTAAGTATTAGTAGAATATTTTTTCCAATCAAAGCTAGATTTTTCAGTATATTTTGTACATTCAAAATTATGTGTCTCCTTTTTTCGTTCAGCCTCCTTGAAAGGAGTATATTTTATATCTTTGTATTTCTGCTCCATTATACTTAATGCACATTTAAAGAGCGTGTGAAAGTATTTATAGTTTTGCAGCGTTGCTTATGGAGAGAATGACTAATTTTCATTTATCAACTTTTTAATCTCTTGAATATTTATGTCATGTTTGTTTAGTTTTTCATCAATTTCATCTCGGTGATTTTCAACGATTACATCTAAATCTTGAATATCAGATTTTATTTTTTTTATAATATCCAATACACTATCAATTTCAGCTCTGACTATTCGATGTAAAGTTATTAAATTTACAGCATCAGTCAATTCATTAGGAGCTGCAACATTACACAGTCTTTTATTGTCAATGTCATACTCACCATTATCTGTGAATTTATATCCAATACCGGCAGGACCTGGAATACCTTGAATTTCATTTAAATGACGTCCAAACACATCTACACTCATCTTAAATTTAATGTATAATATTAGCTTCACGTAGCTCCTCTATGATCGAGTGAATTTCGTTTATATGATTGTGATTACCAGCTGATTTTTCAGCTAATAATAATTTTAATCGTTCTACTAATTCATTAGGATCATCCCAGTATATATAGTCAATATTGGTCATTCTTCGTGCTATCTTAAATGGTGGGGGTAAAGTTTCCTTTACCACTTGTAGAGGAACGTTTAGACGGTTTTATTAATTTAGAAATAAAATTCTTATATTTCAACGTATTTTGCTCACGAACAGATTCTTCTGATTTATAATATTTTCTGTAAGCATTAGTCATATTTAAGATTTCTCCATAGTTACTCATATCTTTATTTGAAATAAGGCTTTCATTTGGTTCTTTTTTAAATATTAGTTCTACAAGACCCTGACTTTTCACATACTTTCTATCATCTATAATTATATAATTATCATTAAAATATATAGAAGCATTACCAATCATATAACCTCCACGCAACTTACGTACACCATTTGTAGTATCTAGTGATTCAGTTTTATTGTTATCCAACATTTGCAAATATTCAGTAATATCATTCCTTGTTGATAATTCAGTTTTACCTTTATTTGAAATTTGTAAATATTCATTAATATTATCACTTTTTAATGTAGTGTTATTATCATTATCATCTTCAATATTTTCACTTTCACTTCTTGCTGATTCAAATGAAGTATCATACTCATTTTCTATCTCTTGTTTTTCATCTTTCTCTTTTTTTTTAACTTTCTCTTCTTTTTTTATACTATTTCGCTTATTTTTTATTGCTAATTCATTTTGATTTTTTATTTCTTGATTAGCTGTTTCAGAAACGTTCACTAATTTTTCTAATGGTTGAACGATTGGCTTAAATGTTTCATTCATAACTTTTTCAATGTCTAATTTACTTGATTTCAACAGTTTATATTTTTGTTTGATAGCATCACGTGCTTTTTCCATTTGTTGTAAAATATTGATCTCGTCGGTAAAGTTAGCCATCTTATTAGTTCAATGTCTAATGACATACTATTTAATTAGTTTCCAAACGACTTATATTTATAAAAAAATAATCAAATCCTTTTCTATATCTACCATTATTAATTTCACGCTCTTTATCGATTACGAGAAAAGTATGTTTATCATTCCAACAAGATGAACATAAATTTTTAAAAGATTGATATGTCATATCAGTGGTAACATGATCATTGTAAATGTGCTTTAAGTTTATATCATCTTGATGAAACACAATTAAAAAATTAATATTGTCACGTACTAAATGCTTAGGAACTTGTGCATAAGATTGACAGAGACAGAAACAGTCAACATTTTTATGTCTACCCATACAATGAAACGCTTTAACATTATCTTGTTTTTCACATGCTATATCATCGAATATCATAATAGAATTCGGAAGAGCTTCATCAGGTGAAATAACTGTATCATGCTCATGAAAAGATAAATATTCAATTCCTTTGATTGGCTCGATGAGTTGTGCCAGAAATTTATATTTTGGTTGATTAAGAGATTTTGAATACAAATAAATATTTTCGAACTTTAAACCATGTGGATGAGTTAAAAGTGCTAGTAAAGTATTTGTTTATCACAATTTGAAGGGCCTGTGATGCATGCTCTAATGTTATTTGGAAGTAGTTCTCCGTGTCGTTTATATTTTTCTCTATGTGGCTCAGTAAAAGTATCAAAATTTATCACCGGTAATTAAATAGTTTGTTTTTTAAAATCCATTGTTCTTGAAGTTATACACGAAACTGTGACAGTAAGCTATAAAAGCGTGTATTTATAACCATTAAGTCAGTCAGCATAAAACTTTTAAAGAGTTATGATCATTCATAAAGGTCGAGGATTAGTGAACAAATTCATAAATAATTTACCATTCGAACTTCATTTACCTGGTTACCAGTATTGCGGACCAGAAACGAAATTACAACAAAGACTAAGACGTGGCGATCCCGGTATAAATCCGTTAGACGCTGCTTGCAAAGAACACGATATTGCTTATTCGAAAAACCGTGAAAACGTTGAAGCGAGAAACGTTGCAGATAAAATTTTAGCTGAAAGAGCTTGGCAACGTGTCTTAGCGAAAGACGCAAATCTAAGTGAAAAAGCAGCCGCTTACACTGTTGCGAACATCATGAAAGCTAAGTCTAAGCTTGGAATGGGGATTGGTAAGAGGAAAAAAATAAGAAGAAGACAATGCTTACATTGAAAAAACTAATAAAATCAATGTCAAAGACTATCAAACCAAGTAATGATTCACGAATTGCTATTCAATCAGCACTCAGAACTGCACGTAATAGTATAAAGAAGATTGGTGGTAAAAAGTATATTAATATTCCGCGAATATTGCCTGTTCCAAAAGTAGGTGGCTTTCTTCCTGCACTTATTCCAATATTTGCAGGTTTAAGTGCAGTAGGTTCGTTAGCAGGTGGCGCTGCTGGTATAGCTCAATCTATTAATAAAACAAACAATGGTAAACAAAAATTGGAGGAAATGAAACGACATAATGAAAAAATAGAAGCTTTGGCTCTTGGTAAAGGATTATACTTGAAACCTTATCAAAAAGGATATGGGATTTGCTTGAAGAAAAAAAAGTAATAAAAAAAAAAAGTTCGTCACGAGAGAAAAAAAAACATTATTAAAGTAATACTTCCGAAACGTGCTTTAACAAATTTAGATTTAAGAAAATATGCTCATCACTTGAAAATATTTAATTTTAGAGGAGTATTCATGAGGAATGCATTACCATCAAATGGACCACTGCATAATGAGTCAGCTATCATTAATCTTGATGATAGTACAGGTCCCGATACACATTGGGTAGCTTATAAAAAAAATGGTAAAAATGTTATCTATTTTGATAGTTTTGGTGATTTACAGCCTCCAATGGATCTTATACAATATTGGAATGTTGAAAAAATTAAAGATAATTATCAGCGGTATCAAACATTTAATTCATTTATATGTGGTCATCTTTGTTTAAAATTTTTATGTAATTTACTTGATCATTCTGACAATTATAATCTATATAAGAAGATTCCCCGCTAAATCAGATTCACTTTAACTAAATTATTCAAGATGATAGAATCATTGACACTTACTTTATCTGGCTCTTCGTCAGTGCTAGAAACACATTATTTTCCACCGATAGAGCTTGATCCTGAGAAAATGTATGTTCTTGGATTAATTGAATTATTAACATTTAATTCTATTCCTAATGTAGACTATGGGCAAAACAAATTTTATGTTGGAGAAGAAGTTATTGAAATACCTACAGGTAGCTATGAAATTCGTGATATAGAAAGTTTTCTACAGAAGACTCTGGAGTCCAAAGAAATTAAAATAAGTATTGCACCTAATAATAACACTCTACGCAGTGAAATTTCTTGCAGTTCACAAATCGATTTTCAACCATACGATTCTATTGGTAGACTGTTAGGTTTCACTCAACGTTTGTTGGAACCCTATATAAATCACATCTCTGACATGCCCGTCTCCATTTTACAGATAAGCGCTCTACGAGTAGAATGTAATATTTCGTCTGGAGCTTATATCAATCAGAATAAAGTTCATACGATTCACGAATTTTTCCCAGCCGTGCCACCAGGATTTAAAATTATTGAAATTCCTAAACAAATCATATATCTCCCAGTTAATGTTAAAATTATTGATCATTTACAATTACGTATTGTAGATCAGAACGGAAATTTGGTTAACCTACGAGGTGAAATTATTACAATTCGTTTACATTTGAAGAAAGCTGTATAATGGGTATTGTTTTTAATGCAACAGCAGCAGAAAACTATATTAAGACATCAACATGCCATCCAAAAATCAGTCAACGACAAGCAGTCAAGCAACTAATACTACGAAACATAAAGTTTCTAAAAAGTCTTGGACTAAAATTAAAAATAAACGAGGAGAGTCGCAAGAGGAAACGTTCTTACGCCAATTAACTTGTATATTTATATGCTGTTATCGTTGCATCTTTGAAAATAATGGAGGAAATTCTTAATGTACAGACACCTATTATTTTCGATGAATCTATATCACACTATGAGATTCACGCTCATCAACCATACACTTCACTAGCATTTAATAATAGTGATGAAATTCGTATATCTATCCAACATCAAGACTTATGTTTATTACCATCACGAAGTCCTTTACATATATGTGGAAGTCTTACACTTGCAAATGGACAACCAGTAAAGAAGACTCAATTTGTAAACAATGCAATATGTCATTTATTTGAAGAAATTCGCTATGAGATAAATGCTATAGAAATCGATAAGTGTAAAAATGTAGGTTTAACTACTCTTATGAAAGGTTATGCTTCATTCAATTCAAATCAAAGTAAAATTCTTGAAAATTCTGGATGGATCGATGTTGAAGAAACTAACAAAATTGTTGATGATAATGGAAACTTTGATATATCTATACCACTTTCAATGATTTTAGGATTTGTTGAAGATTATCGTAAAATTGTTGTAAACGTAAAGCATGAACTTGTACTGACAAGATCTAGAAATGACATAAACGCTGTATATCAAGAAGGAGTCGAACGGGATGATAGAACCGAATATGAGGATTTTAAAATTAATTTAAGTAGAATAGAATGGTTAATGCCTTATGTAATACTGTCAGATAAACATAAGATACATCTTTATAACTACATTAAAAAAGATATAGCAATATCAATGAGTTTTCGTTCGTGGGAATTATATGAATACCCTATGCTTCCCGCAACATCACGACATGTATGGACAGTCAAAACATCAAATCAATTGGAAAAACCACGTTTTGTTATTCTTGCATTCCAAACAAATAGAAAAGGACAACGAACTAAAAATACAAGTCAGTTTGATCATTGTAATGTATCAAATGTAAAACTTTTTCTAAATTCTCAATACTACCCATATGGAAATCTAAACTTAGACATAAATCAAAATCAGTATGCAATATTATATGACATGTATGTAAATTTTCAAAAACAATATTATCACGTGTAAGTGTTTCAACAGATCCATTTCTCAGTAAAAAGGATTTCAAGAAATATACTCCATTAATAATTATTGATTATTCAAAACAAAATGAATCATTGAAGCAAGCTGCTGTAGATGTTCGTCTAGAGTTTGAGACCAAGGAGAATATACCTGAAGGAACAACAGCTTATTGTCTAATTTTACATGATCGCATCATTAAATATAATCCGATTAGTGGTGATATTAAAAAAATTGTTTAATAACTTTCTTTTATTTGTAATTATTTTATTATTATATTTTTTTAATAAATATTTATCATACGATGTATTATATGTGTGTTTTTATTTATAGTTACCTCACCCTCAAACATAATATTTAAATCTTATTTTCATTATTTCATTCTATTTGTTGATTACAATGCATTTGCGCCTTTGCTTTAAAAAATCTTAAGAAAAAGTTTCTTAAAACATTATTAAAATTTTTAGATTTTTTATATTCTTCATTTTCCAAATATAGCTATAAGTAAAATAAATATGCGTCATCTAACATTGCACTGCAAAAAAGATAATCAGGACACATGTGACATCCCGATGCTCGCTGGTAAATCGATCTGATCGATTACCATCAGGGGGAAATCGGCCGCGATCGGTATGGTAGATGAACCGGTTGGTACTGCAGGCGCATACACTACCGGCCGGGGAAATCTCGGTCGCGATCGGCATGGTAAATGAAAACCGGTTGGTATTGCAGGCGCATGCACTACCGGCCGGGGAAATCGATCGGTATCGACTGTTGGTAAGTTAGCGAGGAGTAGAACCCGTGGTCGGCAAGGTAGGGAGGATAAAGTTCCAGAAGCCCCATAGCCCATACTACTTATCATCAACAAGCTCTCGAATTAACTAACTGAAAAACTAAATTAAATCGAGAACAACAAACTAATCGCTTAGCAACGCTTTCGCTCTTTTCATGTTCGATGAACAATAGACTAATACATAACATTCGATGACAGTAGACTAATACATAACATTATTCCCCCTTTTTTCAGATTGTCGTCCCGACAATCTTAAAATAAAAACGAAAAATAAGGCGTTTTCTTCAAGCGGGCTGATCCTTGGCTCACCCGACCAAAAGGACTCGTCTCTTGAAAAATAGTCCTCATCCAAAAACGAATCAAAATGGCATCATCTTCAAGCGGGCTGATCCTTGGCTCACCCGGCTAAAGGGCCCGTCTCTTGAATTGGTCCATCTTGAAATCATATTGAAATCATCTTGAAATCATCTTGAAATCATCTTGAAATCATCTTGAAATCTTTTTGGAATCGTCTACTTTTTAAGCGGGCTAATCCTTGACTCATCTGGTCAGAGGACCCGTCTCTTAAAATGTAGAATCGTCATTTTTGGGTATCATCATGTCATCATCATACATTGTAAATTCTCATCTCATTGTGACCTTTATCTGATGGACCTTTCTTTGCAATACAAATTAAACAAGATCTACACCAATTTTAACATCTTTTTTACAAGAAGCCCAATAAAATCTTTTACGAATTTTCTGTAACGTTTTATTAACACCAAAATGACCACCAGAAGGAGAATCATGGGCTTCTTCTAAAATAGTGTTGACATAATTTCTAGGGCTAACTAATTGAAGAACTTTTGTTTTGAGGTTAGAATAAATCTATTCTCTGTATAAGATATCACCGAGAACAACTAATAAGTCATATTGAGATAAATATACTTTCATATATTCATCTCCAGAAGAAATATCCTCCCACGACAATTTAACACCCTCCTTTTTACTTTTTAAAATAGCATGAATATCATCATCCTGATGTTGACGATTTCGCTCCGATTGGGATATTTCTTTCAATCCGATTGGGATATTTCTTCAAAAATAATACGACCTACTGAATTACCAACTTCATATTTTGATTCAACATTAAAGCAGTATTTACAAGAAGAATTATTACAAGGTCGTCCAGAGAGACAATCTGCATTCCCATGAGAAGTACCTTTTCAATGTAGAATCTTAAAGTCATATTGATCTAATTTTCCTATCCATCTAGCGAACTGATCATCTAGGTTCTTGAAGGAAAGAAGCCATGTCAATGCAGAATGATCAGTACGAATGGAGAAAGGCCTTCCACATAAATAATAGTGGAAATTTTGGACTGAATCTACTACTGCTAATAATTCACGGCGAGTAACACAGTAATTTCTCTCAGCTTTAGTCAGAACATGACTGTAATAACCAATGACTTTTTCTATTTCCTCTTGAATCTGTGACAAAACCGCACCTATTCCATGATCAGAAGCATCTTTATCCAAAATAAAAGGTAAATCTGTACGAGGAAAAGCTAGAATGGGTGGAGTTGATAGAACTTGATTTAAGTGTAAAAATGATTTCTGACAGTCATCTGTCCAATCGAATTTAGCTTTATTTTCAATTAATCGATAAAGAGATTTAGCAGTAGAAGAAAATCCCCTAATGAAGCGTCTATAGTAAGAACATAGACTTACAAAACTTTTTACCTGTTTCTTACATGAAGGAATCGGCCAAGTAACCATAGCTTCTATCTTCTTAGGATCCGTCTTTATTCCTTTTTCTGAGACAATGTGTCCTAGGTACTCAACCTCGCCTTGAAAGAAAATGCATTTTTTCCTATTCAGCTTCAAATTGGCATTTCGGATTCTTACAAAAATCGTATGCATATTATCTAACATATCGTCGAACGACTTAGCCATAACCATAACATCATCTAGATAAATTAAACAGATATCATTTAGAAGATCTCGGAGTATTTTCTCCATCAATCGTTCAAAAGTAGCTGGAGCATTGCATGGTCCAAAAGCCATAACGACGAAATGCCACAAACCATTACCAATTGAAAAAGCTGTCTTTTCTCCATCTTCTGGGCGAATCTTAACTTGCCAGTACCTGCTTTTAAGATCTAAAGTTGAGAACCAAGACTTACCAGCTAATTTATCTAGAGTTTGGTCAATCCTAGGTAATGGATATGAATCTTTAATCGTCCTGTCATTTAATTTTCGGAAATCTACGCAAAATCTCCAAGTGCCATCTTTTTTTTCAATACTACTGGAGAATACCAAGAACTAGAAGATTCTTCGATAACCCCTTGTTTTTACATGCCATTAATCATCTGATTAATCTCTGTTTGTAAATGAAAAGGAAGAGGACGAACCGGTTGTTTGATAGGATGAGGATCACTAAGTTCAATTTTGTGCTTAATGACATTACACTTCCCTGCAACATCATCATCTTCGAAAATATCCTGGAAATTAACTAAAAGTTGGGCAAGTTTCTCTTTCTGCGACGAATCTAAATTTCGTGAATTATCTTTGAAGACGTCTTTCAACAAATCTGGCAATTCCTTAGTCCATTCCATAATTCTACAACATTTCTGTTCGTCAGTATTACTGTCAATTGTGCTTGGGGTATTTTGGAAAATTTTGTTTATTGATTCTGTAATTCCAGTTTTACTTAAGAAATCACACCCAAGTATACAATCGTCAGCAATATCTGCAACATAAATGATCATCTGAACTGAATGTTGGCCTAATTCAATTTGGACAACTGTTTTAAACTTGACAGGAACATCTTCACCAGTGGGATATTTCAAATTTGGTCCACCAAGGGGAATCCGATGACAGCGTAGTTCAACAAATTTAGAATTTTAAATCGTCACATCTGAATCTATTTTCAAAATACGTGATTTCTTATCCACAGTGCCATCAAACTCGAAAGTCTTTAAATTTCGAAGAACCCTACAAACACGTGTGTTCGAACCATCAGGTGTAACAGCATCGTGGTTAGGAGCCTATTCATTGAATGTTAAACTCGCTCCTGAAAGTTTAACATGACCTAGAATTTTCAACAACTATCACCTAACCTAATTGGCCGTGTGTTCCTTTTACTTGTGTAAACCACGTTTGTTGTTGGTGTTGTTTGTGTATTAGAATGTGGGGTTGTACTCATCTGGTTTAATTTTTGACGAAACTGAGCAAGTTGTTCCTAGAGAGACAGTCGCTCTGCCCGCAGTTCATCGATGGTACGTTGACGCTCGATCACTTCATCCTCGTATACCCGTAGCTCCGCCACGAGGTGTTTTTCCTCGGTGTTGCAATGTTGTAGTGTCGTTTCAAACTGCTGACGTCGTGGTGCTCAGCCTCACATTCAGCTTCCAACTTTACGAGTCGTTATGGGTAAATATCCATTTGAGTCCTAGCCTCATTAAGTTCCAAGAGTGTTTCACGAAGAAGAATAGAATGGAGAACACCGACCGTCGGTCAGACGTCAGCCACCGTGGATGAGTCACCAGTCATAACGCGTGCATCAGTCACCGAGCATGCGCCAGTCGTCGAGCGTGAGTCTTCAGGTGAACTTAAATCGATGAGAACCCGATCAGAAATTGCGGGATTAGGAGTACCTGTTTGATGTTGGCTTAAATTTTCAGTAGAAGCAGCAACGGTCTCGGCATTGGTCGTGTTGGCCGCAGCAGTTTCGACAGTAACAACTTCGGTGGCAGCAGCTTCAGCAGCAGCCTGTGTTCTCGTCCTTGTCTGGAAAGGTGTACGCGTCGTTTTCGCTGACTTCTCAAATCCCTTCATTTCGTCTTCAAAATCTTCGGACGAGCTCCCAAAATGTTGCAATCACACAGACACACAATAAATAGTAACAACTATTTATAAAAATAAGGATGTAATTTATTCAAGATTAATAACACAAAAGATTAAATGTGTCATCAACAAGCTCTCGAATCAACTAACTGAAAAACTAAATTAAATCGAGAACAACAAACTAATTGCTTAGCAACGCTTTCATTCTTTTCATGTTCGATGAACAATAGACTAATACATAACATTCGATGCCAATAGATTAACACATAACAATATTACTAATATAACTTATTTCTAATACGACATCCGAGGAGATAGGTCTCTAAACCCACCTTATGCGGAATTATGTCATTTTAGAAGAATCAACTGGTATGCAAGTTGTCTTGGCAGCTACTCGGTGGATTTTGACGAGACAAGTCGCAAATTATTTGGAAAATATGTACCTATGGCACAATGCTCTGGAATTAACAAAATTTCGGGACTAACAAGTACTTTTTTAATTGAAAAAACGATAAAAATTCATAAAATTAAGAAAAAAAGTAGTTTTCTGAATTGAAAAAATACTTGTTAGTCACGAAATTTTGTTAATTCCAGAGCATTGTGCCAAAGGTACATGTTTTCCAAATAATCTGCGACTTGTCTCGTCAAAATCCATCGAGTGGCTGCCAAGAAAACCCATACCAGTTGATTTTTCTAAAATGACATAATTCTGCATAAAATGGGTTTAGAGATCCATTTCTTGGGATTTTGTATTAGAAATAAGTTATATTCCTAATACATATACTTTATTTTATAGTAATATTTTAATTTTTTTTCCGATAATTTTGACCTCAGGAACCATTAGGTAGAGATCCCCTTACATACTTGATTTATCATAAATCAGAGGGAAACTTTTGAAGATTATCTTTAAATGGACGAATCCTTTCCCAACTTAACGTACACCTCACTTATCATATCTCGATAGCCGGATACATTTAAAAATATATGTCCCGGTATCGGTTCTAAACTTTGCCCCACTATTGCGTCCATATTCAACATTTGTTACTCGATGCTGTTCCGCTATAGCAGCTCTTGTCTTTTAACTTACTTATTTAATATAAAAAAGTATGAAAATAAGATTCCTTTAGTATAAAATACTAAAAAAGATCCAAAATTAATTAATTATGTCCAAGAGATTTAAGAAATTTCACTTATTCGTTTTAAAATATGTATCTGAACTTTCCCCTGCGCTGTTTTTGGCCTGCTATTGGGTATTTGACCTTAACACCTTTTTCAACCGGCTTCTCAGTTAGCGCCTTTTTATTCGGAAGCGAGGTTTTGGTCTAATCTTTTACACCCGAGTTTGAGCCCTGCTCGAAACTTTTGTCTTCTCCAATAATATGTACGTATAATTACTTTTTATGTTTATATTATTCTACTATACACATTTTTACTTCGTTTCTTTCTCTAGAAGAGTTAAAACTTTAATAATTGAAAAAGTCGGATTTTAGCAGAATATTGCTTTCCTAAAATACATGATTTTTAGTACACGGAAAAAAGATTGGGACTGCAGCACTCTCAAAAGAGATAGTGGTAGTGCCAAACGACTCGGCCTACCCTGATCGAGAAAGCAGCACTCAGTTCGGGAACGCTACAGTTCCACTCCGGCACAGCTGCAGTCTCGAGTATACAGAACCCGACTTTCGGTATAAAAGCGCGCTCAAGTGAGAGCGCTGTACTCCTACCGCCGAGACAGCTGTTGACCCAATCATTTTTCTGTGTATACATAAAGACTTTTGTTCTGAAAATGATTAAAAATATCACCCATAAAATAGCTAAAAAAAGAAAGGAAATTTTACAGTTTTTTCATTCTATCGTTGATAACATGTAATGTCTTGAGAAGTTAATATTTTTTTAACATATCTAGCTTAAATTGAAGCTTCCTCTATCTACGTTTATAATGATTTTTGTTCGCTTTCGTAACTTAAATACTCTCAAAGCTATATAATCATAGTAAGCGACATTATTTTGATCAAAAATAGTTCTTTTTAAAAATTAAATAGCTTGGATATCGGGATATCAGGCTCATCGGCAGGATCGTTGAGACACGATCCTCTCTTTTTAGGTTAAAGTACTCGCCTATAAAGTTTCAGAAAAATCGGTGACCAGGCGGCCATGAACTCTCATTGATAAATAAAATTTTTGCGATTGAAAGTACGAATATATATGAAAATTCAAAAAAGTGTTTTCATTCATATTTGCACAAGAGTGCTGGTAATTATTATATTTTAGGTATCCCTTAAAAATAGAGAGAAAAGTAGTATATAGAATAGCGAACAGATAATAAATAAATGTAAAAATATGTCTGATAATTATATATAATTTATAAGAGATATTCTGACTAAATCACAATTTTTCTAATTATTAAAATTTCAACTCTACTAGAAAATGAAACTTCAAGTTAAATATTTGTGTCGTAAAATGAGCCAGCGGGACACCCGTAGCGCCCTTTTGCGCAAAATGCGCTCTGTTAATATACTATAAAACCATAAAATTTCAATTTGGAGAAATGATCGAAGGGTTCATGATCTTTTGCAATTATTGCCGATTATAACCTTTGTTTTAGTTTTACTGTAGTTACTAAATATTCATATTTTGATGAAAAAAATTGAAGAAAGTATTATTCTCAATATATTAAGTTGACTAATTGTAAAGAGTTTGCTGTCTTATCAGATAATTTATGCAAACTTCTTCGTCTGGCGTTGCTTTTCACAATCTTCATAACGATGAAAGAGATTCTGGAAATTACGTTTGATTTTAAAATATTGCGCACATGGAGAAAAAAGTTCAGTATTGTTAACTGGAGACTCGGGTAGTAGGCACAAAGCTAGCATTACTGGAGTCTCCGGTAGTTTCTGTCTGAGAGTCAACAGTAAAGATTTTTTTCCACGTTCGCCGCCTACTGAAAAATCTCATGTGAGAACTCATATGAGTCTCATGTGAGTCTCATATGAGTCTCTTATGAGATATCATATGTGATCTCATATGAGGTTTTGGCACGAGTACTCATAAGAGAACTCATATGAGATCACATATGAGTTCTGATATGAGTTCTCATATGAGTTTTTTCAGTAGGGCATATTCTTAATAATTGATTTTGTTTAGCTAAATTATAATAGAAAAGCATATTGCAATTATAATTAATGTATGTAAATCGAATATGAAAAATACTGAAAAATACTGAAACCCTACTGAAAAATCTCAAGTGAGATCTCATCTTATTTCTGGTGTAAATTTCTCATTTTACCGTAGTACAAAATTTAAGCTAACATCTCACGTGAGAATCTCACTGAGTTTGAGGAACATGTAATTTTTTACTTAGGTAAAATTTTGAACTCAATTCAGATGAGAATACACCTGAGAATCTCACGTTAGTTTTATGAACATATATTTTATTTGCGTGAAAGTTTATATTCAAGATGATATCTCATCTGAGAACCTCGTGTGAGTTTTAGGAATTAGAATTTTGCGCGTGGTAATATTTTGTATTCATATGAGAATCTCGCTAGAGAATCTCATATGAGTCTTAAGAATTTTTATATTTTTATTGCTTTGAAAATTTATATTTAACTCTGATGAGAACTAAACTGAGAATCCAACATGAGTTTTAGGAATATGTATAATTAAAGTTGTATACATGTTTATATAGTTAATATTTATTATATATAAGATCTCACTTGAGAATCTCATGTGAGTTTTCGAAACTTTGTTAATTTTTGAGTTTAATGTGAAAATCTTGCCTGTGAATCTAACATGTGAATCTCACTAGAGTTTTAGATACTTATATTTTTTTTACTTGTGTGAAAGTTTATATTCAAATCAGATGAGAACTGACCTGAGAATCTCACCTTAGTTTTTGAAACTTTGTTAATTTTTCTGATTCACACGAGAATCTCGCCTGAGAATCTCATGTGAGTTTTAGGAACTTGGTTAATTTTTTGGATTCACATGAGTATCACATCTGAGAATCTCACGAAAGTTTTAGGAACTTGCAAGTGTTAATATTTCTTATACACATGAGAATCTTGCTTGAGAATCTCAGATGAATTTTAGGAACTTGTAATCTTTTACTTGCTGTGCAAGTTTGTATTCATTTCGGATAAGATCTCACCTGAGTATCTCATGCGAGTTTTAGGAACTTGGTTAATTTTTCGAATTCATATGAGTATCTCATCTGAGAATCTCTCGTGAATTTTAGGAATTTGCACGTGTTAATTTTTCGGATTCACATGAGAATTTCGCATGAGAATCTCGTGTGAGTTTCAGCTACTGGGACGTGTTAATATTTCATATACACGGGAGAAACTTGCCTGAAAATCTCACGTGAGTTTTAAGAACTTGTACTTTTTTCTTGTATTTGCGTGAAAGTTTATATTCGATTCAGATGAAATCTCACCTAGGAAACTCACGAGAGTTTTAGAAATTTTGTGCGTGTTAATATTTCGTATTTATATGAGAATCTTCACAGGAGAATCTTGCCTGACTTTTAGGAACTTGTATTTTTTTACTTGTTTAAAGGTTATATATTCATCCAGATGAGAACTGACCTGAGAATCTCACGTGAGTTGTAGGAACTTGTATAATATAACTTGGGTAGTATAATAAAATAATGTCATATTAAACTTGTATAATAACCTTTTATAATTAATTTGTATAAAAGTTTATATAGTTAATATTTATAAGATCACACCTGAGAATCTCACCTGAGTTTTAGGAACTTGTATTTTTTGCTTCCTCCTAGAGGAAGCTTTGTGATAGTAAAAAAAAAGTTTTGGAGAAAATGTGTTAGGAATGTTGTTTAGTACATTTGGAATTGAAATACACCATCTTTAGAAAATGTCTGTATGGATATGTGTACGTGCGTGCGTGCATGCATGCGTGCGTGCGTGTGTATGTGTGTGTGTATCCGCATACTCGGATATCTCATGATCTACTCGACCAATTTTAACGAGAGATGTATCATTTTTTGCATTTTGCTTTCACAGTTGGAGTCAATAGTCTATTTTTGTCAATTTCGATTTTCTTTTTTTTAGCCATTTTTCAATTTTGAAAAGTTTTATTTTCGTATTTTTAAATATTTAGAACTAATATTCTTAATATATTATGAATGCACTTTGTGCAAAATAAAATTCTTTACATTTAAAAAAAAGTCGATAGCTATATATATTCTGTCATAAGTTATTGATAAAAACGTCAATTTTTGAAAATAGGTTATATTTTGAAATTGAAAAAAGATATTGACATGAATATTTTTTTGGTTAAAATGAATATTGAGTACTATAATTTTCTAAATTTTCATGTTTTTTATTATTTTTTTAGGAAAAAATAATTTGAAAAAAAATGACTTTTTGTCGTTGCATGACTAGAGTAAAATTTACTTAATCGCTTTGAAATTCCGTGTAGGGGTAGGTATTGTATACGAAACGAGTCCTTTCTTTGGGCAAAAGGATTGGTCCATAAATTTCAGAGATATTTGAGGTTAACATTCTTTTAACTTTTTTTTAAATCGTAATTTCTCGAGAACAGAGCGATGGATTATCCTGAACTTTATGGACGAATTTGCATTTGAGATAGGCAATATGTGTGAAAAATTTGATCATGATTAATCGATTATTTAAGATATTTAAGATTGAAAATTTTCAAAATTTTTTGAACAGTTTTTTGAAATTGCAATTTATTCAGAACGGTTTGTAAAGATAAACAAGATTAAAATAATATAAAGAGAGATATGGACAACTATTGATTAAAAAAATTAATATTTTTATAGATATATTTGTATTAATAATTTTTAATTTTATACATAATTTAAAAAATATTTTATACTCATACATAAATTTAATTCGAATGATGTCATAAATAGGTGCACTAATTTTCAAATTTGGCTTTAAAAATTAATTAAATGAATCAATAAATTAGTTTTGAGGAAGCCACTTGCCAATAAATTGGCAGCGGTTTTTTACATGTGTGAATACTTATATTCAATTCAGATGAGATCTCATCTGAGAATCTTACCGGAATTTTAGGAACTTTTATTTTTACTTGTGTAAAATTCTGTATTAATTTCAGATGAGAGGTATAATTGTATAATTGATTTAATTTTACATTAAGTATATGAGAGACGTCCGACTCGATCAATGTCCGAATTCCGAATGCCGCATTGATCGCGCCTTCGCAGCAATCCTCGTGGGACACGTGCTAGGCGGTGCCAGCATTTTTCATTCCCACTTTTCCACCATTGTACCTCGGCTCGCAGACGCTTTACATGTCCCGCTTTTTCTACGTTTTTTACCGCCAGATTTCGGACGCTGTGTCGGCGCGAGTCATGCGGCATTCGGAATCTGGACGTTGATCGAGTTGGACGTCTCTTAAATTCTAATGTAAAATTAAATCAATTATACAATTATACATATATCAAAAAAGAATAAATTATACAAAAAAAAATCCTTAAAAATCTTTACATTCCCTATTCATACACGAACAGTGCCTATATAGCACTACAGTCCAGCTCAATATCTTTCGAAACGTTTTCTACTATTTTATTACCTCTTAAATCAATCTATTCAAATTCCCTTTAATATATATATAGTATTTTGTACATAATTTTTTTATGAAAATATTCGTTCAATCGAAAATATGCAGTATAGAATTCAAAAGGTAATATATGTATATAGCAATAACTTATACCTATATTGAAAAAGTATTTCTGAAAATGCATATTTCGGAAAATCCTTCCCTTAAGTAGGTCCCGCAATAAATATTTGCCCCAGGTCTCGCAATACTTCAGAACAGCTCTGATCCAGCACTACCACGATGAGCCAACATCGCCGCAGCACAGTCAAGGAGACTGCAACAACGAGAAAGTCCCAGAGGCTGCGAGACGACGCAGTGACGTTACAGCGGCCTATAGCAAATAATCGGTCTTGTTACAGTGTGACCCAGGTCACAATCTAAAACGACGTGTACATGCCATCTTCACGTATCAACGCCACCAAGCAGTGCTGCGGCTGCTTGGTACAACTTATCAGAATGCGCTTGCACCTGCGATAGAAAGAAAGAGAGAGAGAGAGAGAGAGAGAGAGAGAGAGAGAGAGAGAGAGAGAGAGAGAGAGAGAGAGAGAGAGAGAGAGAGAGAGAGAGAGAGAGAGAGAAAGAGAGAGAGAGAGAGACAGAGAGAGAGAGAGAGAGAGAGCAGACACTGCTGCAGGCGAAATCACCAGCCTCCGAAATCCTGCTCAAATAAATAATTCGTGTGTTATGAGCGGGCCAAATACGGTTTACCTTTAGTTCTCGTAAATTCTTTCTTCACCGATACTCAGAAGGCGAGGTTAGAATCACGGGTGCAATTCGCGACGAAACTCATAGATTAAAGTCATGCGGTCACGTCCCCATCGCCATCGTCTGCATCGTAGCCGTCCACGCTGCTCTCGTATAAACCTTCCATATCAAGTAGATCACCAAGTATGACAAAAATTGTCACAAAGATATTTTTTCTCAAAATAAAGATTTTATATTCCGTCATAAAAGTACTTATCTGATAATCGCCTTTTATTGCAGTTTCCTGTTGATATTCTTCTTCCATTATTTAAGCGTGTATTTACTCCGAAAATAGTTTATTAAGCAATTGATATAACCCCTTGCTGCCGTGAGATGAAAATATGTCAAAGTCCAAATAACATGAAACTAACTAAACATACCACGTATAGAAGCTGTGCCGACGCAGCGCCCGAAAGCTGGCGGTAAAAACTTAGAAAAAGCAGGAAAGGTAAAGCTTCTGCGATTCTCAGGTGAGATCTCATCCGAAATTAATACAAACTTTCACACAAAATAAAAGATTACAAGTTCATAAAATTCACCTGAGATTCTCAGGCAAGATTCTCATGTGTATACGAAATATTAACACGTGCAAGTTCCTAAAACTTTCATGAGATTCTCAGATGAGATACTCATGTGAATCCAAAAAATTAACCAAGTTCCTAAAACTCACATAAGATTCTCAAATAAGATACTCGTGTGAATCCGAAAAATTAACCAAGCTCCTAAAACGCACGTGAGATTCTCAGGCGAGATTCTCATGTGAATCAGAAAAATTAACAAAGTTCCAAAAACTAAGGTTAGATTCTCAGGTGAGTTCTCATCTGATTTGAATATAAACTTTTACACAAATAAAAAAATACAAGTTTCTAAAATTTTAGTGAAATTCTCATGTGAGGTTCACAGGTAAAATTCTCACATTAAACTGAAAAATTAACAAAGTTGCGAAAACTCACATGAGATTCTCAAGTGAGATCTTATATGGGGATATCTCTAGAACTTTTACTTTTCATAGTATGGCAATTTTCCAGATCTTTTTAATAAGAGATATATACTTTCGACAACGCAAATAGGTAAAAGTAAATGTTTTTCAAATGTTCCACGCATGAAAAGATCGTTCCAGTTACGTATAAAGTGATGAGAACGCGGAAATGTATACTAAATTAACTCATTTCGCTGCGGTCATTGACGACATTTTTTACAGTATTTGCTCTATAAAAACTGTAACAAAGTTTTTTATTCATTAAGACTATCATATTACAATATTTGGTATCATATTTAAGTAGAAAAACCTTATTTCGGAGGTGTGCCTGCGATACAATTGAAATCAAGAATATAGAAAGTTGGGTCAGTGATTTTTCAAAAATAAATATTTTTGTAGTAATTCTGTTCTATATATTTTAACGTGAAGTTTTTTCTTAACCTGGCTCACAGATTTCATTCTTTATTAAAAATACAATAATTTTATTTGTTGCACGTGTGTGTGCCACACATGGTTTAAAAGTTATACGGCTTCAAGAAATTACTTCTCAAGCGTAACTCATTTAAAAAAACTAGATTTTTGATAAGCACACGCTGAATTTGGAATTTTTAGGTCCAAAAGCCAGCGTAATCACTACTTTAATATTTGAAAAAGAGATAGTTAAATTGTTAAAGTGATATATACAAATTTAATAGCATTTTGATATGATTAAAATAAATAAGTTCCTCATTTATATTAGTAAACAATTTTTGAGGGCGTAAATGCGATTTTATGTATCTGGAACTGAGTGCGTGCAATTGCATTTTTATTTCCGCAAATGAGTCCGTAAAAACGAATTTCGCGATAAGTATATGAGGCGTTTCACGTCAACTGTCCCAGCGCGCGGCGTACGAGCCCCAAATCGTGCTATTTCTAACTCACGTTTATGATACTAAAATGTACTTAAAAAAATTGTTTGATAAGCATTTTCGACGTATTTTTTCCTCAGCTTTCCAATGACGTAAACAGTTTTTCCGAAATTTTCCATTTTCACCTTCAAAAAGTACAAAACATGTTATATCTCAAAAAGTGTATTTTTAATATTTTTTTTTATCCTCTAGATCGAAAGCTGAGCATTTTTTATGTAGGAAAGGATATTTTCCAAAGAGTGCCCGAGATGTTTTGTGCGAGAAATAGAATGCGAAAGAGTTTTTGAAGATGAAAATGGAAAATTTTGAAAAAACTACCTATATCATTGGAAAGCTGAGGAAAAAATACGTAGAAAACGCTTATCAAACAATTTTTTTAAGTACTTTTTAGTATCATAAACATGAGTTAGAAATAGCAGGATTTGGGACTCGCGCGCCGCGCGCTGGGACAGTTGACGTGAAACGCCTCGTATATAAAAAATTAATGTTCGTTACTTAGTCGAGCGACACTTAGAACGGCTTCACCGGTTTTCGTGCACTGCGATCACTACTCGGTTCGTGAAATAGCATTTTGCAGACTAGTGACGAAAGATACTATTTTACTGTGAATGAATAGTACATTATTTTATAGTACTGATTGCATAAATCCACCATGTCACACCTATCCGCATTAGCAGTCCATTTTTGCACCGTGCAGTATCGCCCAAATGACAGCGAGGGTGATAAGCACCGTGCAATAATGGACTACTTATGTCACGGATAGGCATGACATAAATGCGGATTTATGCCACGCAGTACTATACAAGTTTTTCTGTATTTTATGTTCTTTTAAAAGACCATAGTCAATGCCTAGTAGCAAAAATGGTGCACGTTTTGCAGGTGTAATGATGTGTCACTTTACGCATACTGAACGTGAAGTAAAAAATACTGCTTTTCGAATTTGTGCATGGGGATCACTATTTGACTAGCAAAAACTAAATTTAACAGTATTTTTTTATTTAATGTGCAGAATTCACAAAATGATAATTTTTGGAGGGAAAAGTACCATCATTTTCGCGAATTGTACACCTATACCATGTCGAAAAGTACTATTCATTACGCAGCTGTATGCCGTAATATCCTCGCGTAATCTCACGATACTCGGGTCTGTTCTGCTGGCCCTCGTACACAACTAAAAATCATACTTTAGATCCTTAATTTTAAAATACTACTATTAAGGAAAACAGAATTAAGCACAACCATTGAACCGCAGTTAAAAAAGAAAAAATGGTTTACCATGGATCTGTAGAAAAGCCAAAAGTCATACAAAGAGAAACGAGAAACTCGTAGTAAGACACGAAATCGTAAATGAAATATTATATTTTTTTCATGGTTAAATTATGTATAGAGATTTTTATATATTAATATAAATATATGAAACGCTAGTAATGCAGACACTTTCCGGAATTGAAATACATTTATGCAGACAGAGACCGACTTATGCAGACGTCAGCATATATATATATATATATATATATAAAAGTAGTTATTGTGGCACCATGGGACAGACACAACAAACCCCCACCACTCGACTTTGAGGTCATTGACCCTTTCTGGTGGTGGGGGGTTTATTATGGCTGCCCCATGGTGCCACAATATTCAAAATTCAAAATTATGATTTAAACTTAACTCTATGATTTTAAAATTTAAAATTATGATTTAAACTAAGTGGTATTTTAGGATAGGAGTATGAAAGGTAAGTAAAAACATTCAAAATTTGAAACTATGATTAAAGTCATACACACACACACACACACACACACACACACACACACACACACACACACACACACACACACACACACATACACACACACACACACACACACACACACACACACACACATACACACACACACACGCACACGCACACACACGAGAGAGAGAGAGAATTTATTTGCAAACAATATTTATTTCAAAACAATATTTATTTAAATATAAAAAATAAACAAATAATATAAAACTTACAATTGCTGCAACTGCTGCTACTGCTACTGCTATCGATACAACTTTTACACTACAGTACAACTTTTACACTACTATACACTTTTACAACAAACTTTTACACTACTATATACTATTTACAGAGTTTTTTATGTTTTAGAAAAAATTTTGTTCATTCTGACAATGAACAGGATTTTCATTACAATCTGGGCAGAGCCAGAACCCGCACGCATCACAACGCCTCCACTGCCGGTTTCTTTGGCACCAGAATCGTTTAGCACAGCCGAAACAAAAATCGAAGTTCCGACGCGGCACATCAGCTAATTCTTGGCGGCGTTGTCGGCGTGCTGCCTGCTGTACTAGCCGTAGTTGCTCACGCAGCAACATTATTTCGTTGTCCCGCGCTTCTCTAAACACAGCGCCGAGGTTTCTGTGAAAGCGTCGCCGAACATTGATGGCGCGTCTTAGCGCCACTTCATTCATCTGCGCGGGGTATTCCGGCACATACTCCCGATCACCGTCACCATCAATATCACCACCACCATCGTGATTGTTGTTGACCGTTTTCATGTTGGAGTCCACAATTTCTTGCTGTTGTTGTTGTTCCACTATTTCTCCGTGCTCGCTTGACATATCTGACTCGTAGCCAGATTCAACTTCATCTTCGAAGTCGTCTTGCACAGCCTCTTCCTTCTCCGCGTCTTGCAGGAGGTCAGCAAGTGCGGCGTCCTCCTGAATTTGAATGCGCCTTTCCTCTTCCATTTGGATGCGCTGTTCGTCTTCAATCTGGATGCGGCGCTCTTCTTCTTCATGCTGTTGTCGTAGGAGGATGTCCTGATTTTGGAGGAACACCTGCAAGACCTCCTCAGGTATCAACTCGTCGATGGGGATGCCTTGAAACTCTTCAAGCGGCAATGGTGGTGGTGGTGGCGAATTAGTCATTTCGTCCATGATGAGAGAGAGAGAGGTGTTGCATCAATAAAATCTTACAGCAGACTGGTGGACAGCAGGGTGCTTTAGCCATCGTTTTTTCAAAAGTTAGCGAAAACTGATGATAAGCTACACTCTTATTACATTGAGAGTGTGTAGAAAATTACAGAAAATTGGATTTTGCATTCATATTACACATGGCGGAGGAAGTAGAAATTATTTTTCAAGTAAATTCTAAAATCATTCGATAATAAGAGATGGAACAAAACCCTCGGTTTACTCTTATTACGTCTGGCGAATACTCTAAAATTTTTTTCTGACGAAAACTTTCAATCTCAGCCGATACCAGAGACATTTGTCTACTATATTATCTAAATAATTTATAAATAATTTGAGAAAAGTTTATATAAGCACTGTTTCAGCGCTTGTACAGCATTTTATCGAGAAATATTCTAAATTATTATTTTATGTTCATTATTGTTTATTTATTATAAAATTATGCTGAGAAAGTGTTTATTTATTAATTATACATAAAAAGTTAATATTAATACACAATTAAATCGGCCCAAGTTAGCAGAGAAACATCTGAGCGAGTAGGTTTATTAAAAAGCTACGAAAAATAGAATGATAGCCACTGCATTAGGACTATCCCACTAGCACGCATTAAGCTACACCTACTTTATGTGCATTGCCTTGAAGTTTTTTCGTTGGTTGACTCTTATCATAAGTGCAACGAATGAGGTGTCGTCGTTTCTATGCCAAGCAGGCCGTCATAATGGCGAACTGACCAGCCGACGTAATGGTCTATGACTACACACATGTGCCACTTTCTTAACTTATATGTTCCTGATACATGCTGCGAAAAAACTGCAATAAAAATTCATTTATTATGATTTCCAAGTACACAAACTCCCCTTTACATAAACCTCAAGGCAGGATGAGAAAATAGAGAGATTTTAGTACACTGATCGGCGTATTGGTACGGTATTGGTCCGATTTACTACCGGAAATTACGGTCAGATCGATTCACGGTATTAGACTTTTTTATAAGGTACCATATCTTCTTTTAAATGAAGATGTTTTGGAACCTCATTGCTTGATCGATTTCGTTATCGATACATTGATCAGTCTAATCGATGGTTATATCAGCTCGCGGCATTATACTTTTTTACTACCTACTTTACCCTCTAACCGTTCCGCATATTTATAACTTTCATTAACAATTAATTTTGTTATTGATTCGGTATTAGTAAGGTATTGGTACAGATATCTTGAAAATTTACATACACATTAATTCGCGGTATTGTGCTTTATTGTTAGGTGCAACATTCTCTTTTTATTGGAGGTATTTTGGAACCTCACAGATCGATTGATTTCGTTATCGATATATCGATTGAACCAATCGATAATCATTACAACTACTTAAACTCTTTTCGCTGTTTGTTTCTTATAAATACAAGGGGTGAGACATTATCACTTGTATGACTAGTAGTTCGTTATAATAGTCATCTGATCAGATAGTATAATGCCCTACTTATGACTATTACATATGTGACACCTTCTTAGCTTATATGTTCCTGATACATGCTACGAAAATCTACAATAAAAATTAATTTATTGTTATTATCAAACACACAAATCACCCCTTCATGTAAACCTCAATACATGATGAGAAAATAGAGAGAGTTTAGTAAACTGATCAACGTATTAGCTCGATATTGCTATGATTTTTCACTGGTAATTATAGTCAGATCGATTCGCGGTATCAGACTTTTTTATAAGGTACCACATCTTCTTTTAAATGAAGATGTTTTGGAACCTCATTGCTTGATCGATTTCGTTATCGATACATTGATCAGTCTAATCGATGATTATATCAGCTCGCGGTATTATACTTTCTTACTACCTACTTTACCCTCTAACCGTTCCGCATATTTATAACGTTCATTAACCAATTAATTTTGTTATTGATTCGCTATTAGTAAGGTATTGGTACAGATATCTCGAAAAGTTACATTCAGATTAATTCGCGGTATTGTACTTTATTGTTAAGTACAATATCCTCTTTTTATTGGAGGTATTTTGGAACCTCACAGGTCGATCGATCTCGTTATCGATGTATTGATCGACTCAATCAATTTTCGTATTAGTCAAGAGTAACATAGTTTTTACTACAGAATATATTCTTCTACCAGGTGTATTTTATAATTTGCTTATAAAATATTATTTATGGATTTTCGTTTGGTTTTTGTAATTCTATGTTTCATAAAATATTTTACGAAGCTGTTCCATTATAAAATGCTGAGTTGTGATTATTCTTGTATGCTCTTGAAATACTAAAGTGTCTATTACTTCAAAAGATGTTATTTTGTAGTGCATTCTTTCATCCCACCACTTTAAAATTTTAAGGCTAGCATGTTTGGCTTTTCGAGAAACTTTTTTAAATTGTTCTAAAGTTGATCCTTTTACTGAAGCAGCTACAATTGCATCGTCTTGTCTTCGTGTGTATAGAAAAAACTTTTTAAAACCAAAAACTATTGGCATTATACCTCAAGGTGGATACAGGCGAGCGAATAATCAATCACTTAAAGCATTATTATGGTTAAAATGGATGGAAAAGGTTATGAATTGTGAAATACAACATGTTGATCGTTCTCATGAAAAACGACTTCCGGAGGGGCCAATAGTTGATGGTTTTCTATCACCTTATCAAAATAACACTCATAGTAAGGGTATAGTATTACAGTTTCACGGGTGCTACTGGCACGGGTGTCCAAGATGTTACCGAATTAACAGAGACACGCGTTTGGTAGTGGGTAAGGAAACATTGGATGATAGGTATGAAAGAACCTGCAAAATTTCTGGAAAAATTAGATCATATAATTATTATCTTATAGAAAAATTGGAGTGTGAATATGAGAAAGAGTGTTTGGAAAATGAAAGTATGAGTCAGTTTGTACAACAGGCTAAACTTAAAATGTATGAACCCTTAAATCCTAGAAATGCTTTCTTTGGTGGAAAAACAGGCAATACAGTTAAAGTTTATGACGCACAGGATAACCAAAAAATTAAATACGTTGATGTTTGTTCACTTTATCCGTACATATGTAAACGAGGTAAATACCCTGTTGGTCATCCAAAAGTATATGTTGGCGAAGAAGAGTGTCTTCAATTCATTGGTAATATAAATAATATTCATAAAATCGATGGACTTATTATGTGTACCATATTACCACCACGCAATTTATATCACCCGGTTTTACCTGTAAAAATGCATGGTAAATTAATTTTCCCACTATGTCGAAAGTGTGTAGAAGATAAAGTGCAAGAAGATTGTATGCACGAAAATGAAGAAGACAGAGTATTTATTGATACATGGGTATCTGAGGAGGTAAAAAAAGCTGTTGAAATTGGCTACAGAATTAGAAAAATTTTTGAAATTCGGCAATATAAAATTACACAATATGATCCTGCTACTGGTCAAGGTGGATTATTTACAGGTTACATCGATGAATTTTTTAAACAGAAAACCCATGCATCTGGATTTTCTGCGGAATGTAACAATGATCCAGAGGCAATAACACAGTATATTCAAGACTTTGAACGAGCGGAGGGTATAAAACTGGATAAGAGCCAGATAAATCTTAATCCTGGGAAAAGGTCTGTAGCAAAACTTATTCTTAATTCTTTATGGGGTAAATTTGGACAAAGAGAGAATATGCCAAAAACAGAAATAGTGACAGATCCTCAAAGACTTGTAGAAATGTTAACCAACTCTGAAGTCGAAGTTATGGCGTATTTACCCGTTAATGATTACACCCTGTACGTCTGCTGGCAATACACTGAAGAAGCAATGGAAACATCACATACTACTAACGTTGTTGTTGCTGCTTATACCACAGCACAGGCCCGGTTGAAACTTTTCAGTTACTTGGAACCCCTAGGAGAACGCGCTTTATATTATGATACAGATTCGAATTATTTATGTGAGAAATACAGATACACAGGAGTATGAACCACCTACGGGAACACTTTTAGGAGAAATGACAGATCAATTGTCATTTACGGTATAGGGAGTTATATAACATCTTTTGTATCAGGGGGGCCAAAATTTTATGCTTATAAGGTTAAGAAATCTGACGGCACTGAATCTTGCATATGTAAGGTCAAAGGTATACGGTAAAATTATTCAAACGCTGAGAAAATAAACTTTGACTCTATACGTGATTTACTTACCGGTGAGATTCCACCTATATTATTAACGTTCGATTCGATAAGACGTACAAACTTTCATGATGTCGTAACGCGGGAAGAAAATAAGATATGTAAGCCTGTGTATGCAAAGAGGCGTTTTATAAATTTATCTAAAAGTTACCCTTATGGGTATAAACATCTTAAATAAAGGTTATTTAGTTTAGTATATCTGTGACAACCAAGATGTCGAGAAGCCTGTCCAAAAGAATGGAGTACATTGTTGACACGTAGGGGTTTAAACAATCTACAGATGATTATGTTCTTAAGGAGCTTGCTATATTACCGCTGGAAAAAGACTCTGAACCTCTAGTACTTTTGTTTACTAGTACCATATAATTGGCGTCGACTTACGGATAGACACAAAAAAGAAAATACATGGCTGAAACAATACTATCACGGGCTTTCATGGAAGTCTGGTGAAATTCTTTATGCGAATATAGGCAAGATTCTTCGAGAAGAGTTACATGATGCTAAGGAAGTTTTCGTCAGAGGTCAGATTAGAAAGGAATGGTTGAAACGTTTTAAATTTAATGTCGTCGACATTTACGATTTAGGTTACTCCCAAGTTGTACAATAAAAAAAAAATTGTAACTATTTGTATTAACCATAATGGTTCTTATAAAACAAATTGTGCACTTCATAACGCTAAACTTATGAGAAAATATTATTTCGAAAATATTTGTGTGAATTATGAATAATTTGATATTGTTAAATAGCATAAGTGAATTAATTGTATTCATGTGTCAAAATATTTATAAATACTTAATAAAACGCTTATCCTTCAATGAAAACTGCTTGTTTCTCAATTAATCTTATTTCAATGTAATAAACCTAACAAAAAAATTAATTTTTTTAAAGCGGTGGTGGTGAAAGACTCAAGAAGTGTATTAAACAGTCTGATATACCATATTAAGCTTATTGATTCACATCAAGCTTATCGATTCACATTGAGGTTTTCAATTCACATTAAGCTTTTTGGTACACGTTGATAGCGTTTATCACAAGTTTTATAGCTTGAAAATATCATTAAAAATATTACTTATGTCGACTGCAATTTAATATCAACTGATAAGAATTTTTCCATCGGTCTTACAGTCTTACAAATTAAATTAAAATAATTAATATTTATGGCAGTCAGATTGCCCTTGTTTATAATCACCCCCGCAGAATCTGAAATAAAAACTTAATTAAAATCTGGAAAAAACTTTGTTAGCAAAGGACGATCTGCCTGCCCACCACCACCACATTGTCCGACGTTTCGAGCCTGCTCCGGCTCCTCCTCAGGGACTGAAATAAAACCCGCGATACACCTCCTTATATACCATGCACCCATACCCCCTTCTTTTCTCTTACCCCACCACCCTCCACATTCACCTCTCCAACTTGCCATTCTCACTTAAATTAATAAAGAATGATAAATGTTATCTAATTTACTTGACTCTATCATTAAATTTACATTATTCCGATTTCTTAGAATGTGAATACTTTCAAGGCTTTCCTCTTATATTTATTCTTAATCCCCTGTTCCAAAATATCCACACTCCCAAAATCGAAAGAATGCAAACTATTTAAACAATGTTCTTTCAAACCCGATGTACAACTTGAGCTGCGTAAACTATATTGATGTTCATATATTCTCTTTTTCAAATATCTACCCGTTTGACCAATATAACAACCATTACAATCCCTACAATTAATTTTATAAACAACTCCCGATTTCAAACATTTATCATCCTTGTCTTTACAATTACTAAATAACCTTTCTAAATTATTATCATTTCTAAAGAAAACTTGAATATTATGTTTACTAAAAACCCTTCTAATCCTTTCCGACAAACCTCTAACATATGGTAAACTAAAATATGCATTCTTTCCATTTCTATTCCTTGTTTGATTATCTACCCGCTGCTTCAATCCACCATTATAAATTTCCCACACTCTCTCATCAATCATTTTATCAATAAATTTTACGGGATAACTATTTTTAATAAATGTTTCTCTAACTAAATTTAAATTCTTTTTCCTAAAATCTTTATGTGACAATTTAATCGCTCTGTCAATGACACCTTTGATCGCACCTGTCTTGTTTCCGAATTGGTGGTGAGAATCAAAATTTAAAAATCTACCTGACCATGTAGGTTTTCTATACCAATCTAATTTCACTCTATTATTATTACCTCTAATGACTCTAATATCTAAAAAACTCAATTGATAATCTTTCTCAACTTCTTTTGTGAATTTAATTCTATCAATAGTTATCCCGTAAAATTTATTGATAAAATGATTGATGAGAGAGTGTGGGAAATTTATAATGGTGGATTGAAGCAGCGGGTAGATAATCAAACAAGGAATAGAAATGGAAAGAATGCATATTTTAGTTTACCATATGTTAGAGGTTTGTCGGAAAGGATTAGAAGGGTTTTTAGTAAACATAATATTCAAGTTTTCTTTAGAAATGATAATAATTTAGAAAGGTTATTTAGTAATTGTAAAGACAAGGATGATAAATGTTTGAAATCGGGAGTTGTTTATAAAATTAATTGTAGGGATTGTAATGGTTGTTATATTGGTCAAACGGGTAGATATTTGAAAAAGAGAATATATGAACATCAATATAGTTTACGCAGCTCAAGTTGTACATCGGGTTTGAAAGAACATTGTTTAAATAGTTTGCATTCTTTCGATTTTGGGAGTGTGGATATTTTGGAACAGGGGATTAAGAATAAATATAAGAGGGAAAGCCTTGAAAGTATTCACATTCTAAGAAATCGGAATAATGTAAATTTAATGATAGAGTCAAGTAAATTAGATAACATTTATCATTCTTTATTAATTTAAGTGAGAATGGCAAGTTGGAGAGGTGAATGTGGAGGGTGGTGGGGTAAGAGAAAAGAAGGGGGTATGGGTGCATGGTATATAAGGAGGTGTATCGCGGGTTTTATTTCAGTCCCTGAGGAGGAGCCGGAGCAGGCTCGAAACGTCGGACAATGTGGTGGTGGTGGGCAGTCAGATCGTCCTTTGCTAACAAAGTTTTTTCCAGATTTTAATTAAGTTTTTATTTCAGATTCTGCGGGGGTGATTATAAACAAGGGCAATCTGACTGCCATAAATATTAATTATTTTAATTTAATTTGTAAGACTGTAAGACCGATGGAAAAATTCTTATCAGTTGACAGTAGCTTGAAAATAGCTTGTCACTTCGTCAGCAATCTGATTTCTCGAGCAGCTTGTGACACGCGCGCCGCCGCCCGCCACCGCCGCAAACCTCGAGACTTATAAAAATATTATTTGCTTTGATGAAAACAGTTTTTGTCATGGATCCACGGTGGAAACATCCTTGAACATCTATGGTTTGTGGTCCCACATCATGTGAGAAAACCGTGTTTGTTAAAAACTTTTTAAAACATATAGATAGTATGAGTAACGTACACTTTGACCGAATAATAGTTTACTATTCCGAATGGCAATCAACGTATAAAGAACTGAGTGATGATGTCGAATTTCACGAGGGTTTACCAAAAAATTCAGACTTTGTCGACGATCCTAGACCCAAATTGATAATTATAGACGACTTGATGATGGAGTCTTCGGGTGGTGGTGGTGGTGGTGGCGTTATTGCCAATCTTTTTACCAAGGGTAGTCATCATAATAATTTAAGCGTAATATTCATCACACAAAACCTTTTCTATAAGGGCCAGCGTGAAATCTCGTTAAATTCTAATTATATAGTTATTTTCAAAAACCCTAGAGATAAATCTCAGATACAGTATCTAGCTCGCCAAGTGTGTCCTGAAAATCCGCAATTTCTACAAGAGACTTATCTTGATGCAACTAAACAAGCACACTCCTATTTATTACTTGACTTACGCCAAGATACACCTGGTAATTGTCGTTTTCGTAGTAATATATTTCCATTTGATAAATATCACTATGTTTATGTTCCCAAGAAATCTATAAAAGGTAGCGAACTTGGGAATAATATACCAGTCATACGATTGTAATGGGTTCGAGTAGACGCAAGCGTCTTGGACAAAAAAATTTAAATACTTTAAAATCTCTGCTTCATTTCGATAAAAGTCAACGACGTGTTTTATTACGCGAAGCAGATAGAAAACTTGTTATTCTCATTTGCGAATGTGGCTTAAATATTTTACGTGGTAAAGTGCCTTTGAACAAAAACTATAAAAATAAATTGAAAAAGTACGTTTTATTCTTAAGAAAATTAATGGATTCTTCGCAAAGTTTGAAAAATAAAAAAAGTTGATTATCAAATACCAGACTTGTTTACCACTCATCTTGGTACTTGTGATAAAACTGTGGAGCATGCAAGAAAAATGATTTTGATCCCTGAAGAAAGTATAAACAATTTACACCATCGTTTATCAGGTGAAAAATTGGTTACTATGCAAACACCGGGTACACCTTCGTCGCGACTAGACAAAGAAATGAGCGAAATTATAAATTCGACATCAATTCAAGATGATCGTGAAAAATATGCGATGTACCAATAAGCATTAGACCGTTTTATGTATTATAAATCAAATGATGGTGCAAAAAAGTTTCACGTGAGCGACGTAACCACCCCTGGAGATATCGATAAAGTAAGCAGAGTAAATAATAACGAAGATACCAATGAAGATAGCAGAAAAGTAGATGATAACATAATAAACAGTGTACCATCAACGTTTCGATTTAAAGCAAAACAGTTATTACTGCGATTGTCTGCTTCTAGTGATGTCACATGGGATGATCTTGGTAAGATTACCATAGATGGCAGTGTCGTCAAAGGTGGAAATATAGTAGATTTGATTGACGATGCTCTGAGAAATAGAAAACAGCCGTTGTCAAGTGGTTATAGGCAGTTTACCGAAGCGCAGAGCAAATATACCACGAGAATTTATTGGTAACAATAAAATTTGGGAACTTGTTTCTTCACCACAACCTGATAGTGACGACGACGAAGAAGAAACTCAACAATCTAATAGTGAAGAAACAAATGAAAAACCAGCCAATAGAGCAACACCAAGAAAGTTGAAAAAAAGATTACACCCCCAAAAAACACCTAGACACGTTACATAAGTTCGTATTCTTCCATGGGATCGCCTAGAGTAAACATTGAAGAAGATTTGATCACACACCCAGAATCAAGTCTTGTAGATAATTTAATCAATTCTTTACCTTTTGAAATACATGCTCCAGGATACCATTTTTGTGGACCTGGTACACGTCTAAACGAGAGGTTAGAGAAAGGTGAAAAAGGTATCAACCCACTTGACGATTATTGTCGTGAACATGATATAGCATATGCAAACAGTAGTGATCGTAGCAAAGCTGATAGTTTGCTGGCTAAACGTGCCTTTGCACGTTTATTGTCTGAAACAGCTACAACTAACGAGAGAGGTGTGGCTTTAGTCACAACTTGTTGTATGATAAGTAAAATAACTTTTGACAAGTTTTCTTTGTACATTAAAAAAATAATTAAAAGAAACGTAAAAAAGAAACTAAAAAAGTTTAAGAATAAGATAAATGGAAAAAACGTTAAATAATTTTTTCTATCGACCACCGAAATCACCAGCTTATGCTGGTGCGTACAACCTTTTAAAAACAATTGGTAAAAAACACGATCGCAAACAAATTATCAAATGGCTTGAAAGTCAGGATGCTTATACTCTACATAAACCTGTACGCCGTCATTTTCCACATAGGTCTTATGACGTTCGTAACCCTTTTGATGTGTGGGAAGGAGATCTCGCTGATTTACGATCATTAAAAACCTATAACAATGACAACACATATCTACTTGTGGTTATAGACGTTTTATCAAAATTTGCATGGGTTGAACCTATTCGTAACAAAACATCGAAAAGTGTCGCTACAGCATTTGAACGTATTTTAACACGTTGTAAAGGACAACACCCCATGCTCTTTCAAACTGATAAAGGTAAAGAATTTCTCGGCAAAGAGATGCAACAAGTTTTGAAAAAGAACAGTATAAACTATCGTGTAGTTAGAAATCCTGATATTAAAGCAGCTGTGGTTGAAAGGTTTAACAGAACATTGAAGGGTCGATTATGGCGATATTTTACTCATACAAATACGTACAGATATATTGATATTTTACAAAAAATTGTTGATGCTTACAATAATTCTTGGCATTCTGGTACTAAAATGACTCCTGCTAAAGTTAATTTGTACAATGCCGTAAAAGTATACCAAAACCTAGCCCAACGATACAACACGACCCGTATTCGGTACCCTAAATATAAGGTGGGTGACTTAGTACGGTCAGTCGCGCCAAACTAGTGTTCAAGAAAGAATATGAAAGCGGATGTACTTTGGAATTATTCCGAATTATACGTATATCTACTAAACGCCAACCGCCTGCTTATACTTTGGAAGATCTTGACGGTGAACCAATCGAAGGTTTTTTCTACGAAGAAAAACTTTCTAGAATACAAAAAGATTTGAATACAGAATCATTTCAAATAGATAAGATTCTTAAAACTAAAGGTAAAGGGAAAAACAAAAAATATTTTGTAATTTGGAAAGGTTATCCTGATAAATTTAATTCCTGGGTTTCAGCAAACAATTTAAAAAAGATATAATGAGAGAACAATTTTACATAGTATTATCTAGTAACAACAGCATGTATGTGTTTTCTGAAAATAAAACAACACATTTTACCACACAGCTACCTCAAAATATTTATTTACACGGTGAGTGGTCTGTAGCTCTATGTGAGATTCAGATATCCCACACATTTCAACATATTTCGCTCGATAACTATGAGGGTATGGTCTGTGTAAAAACAACTGAGTCATTTTCATCAAATGATTTGAGATACGAATCAATAGAAAATGATGTTATTACACACTTATCTTCAGGAATTTACACAGATATGGAAAATCATTTACAAGAAATAAATAATTTACCTACCATAAAAAATCACTTACAATTCAAAGCACAACGTGGAGGGTTTATAAAAATTGAACGAACTTGCCAGGGTACTTGTGACACGAGTTTTCATAGTTTAATTTTGTCTGAAAAACTCTTGAGAATTATTGGCTTTGAAAATCATAATCTTGAAAAAATTAGAGATACAGTTACCGGTCAAAGACCTGCCGATCTTATTAGCGGTTTACCATCAATAATAAGAGTGTATAGTGATATTTGTGAACCTTACATTACAGGTGATGTACACACACCTCTTTTACGCATAGTTCCTCTTAATACGAACGAGTATAAATATGGTAGCATTGAGATTAAAAATTTATCACGCCAATGTATATTCCATTGTTATCTACGTCATTTCAATCGATCACAATAGATATAAAGGACCAAGATGGAAACCCTATAGCATTCGATTACGGTACGTTGACAGTAACACTTCATTTTAAAAGAACAGCATAAGATGGGTTATTTTGAAACAATTTATGATAACCAAAGTGCCCACGATCCATTCAATAATTATATTACAATAGATACATCTATGCAAAAAGGAAAAGGTGTTGGACGCTTTTTAAAAGGTGTCTATCGTAGAGTTTTACCGTTTGTAAAAAAAGGTGGTAAGGCTCTAGGGAAAGCTGTTGGTAAAGAGGCTTTACGAACAGGTGTAAATATTTTAGATGACATTACACACGAAAAACCTTTTAAAGAATCTTTTCGCAATAATATTCGAGAATCAGGAAAGAATCTCAAAAGAAAAGCCGAAGAAAAATTGGATAATCTGATAAGTGTCTCAGGATATAAAACTAAGCGTCGGGCCCAGAAACAACAGTTGACTAAGAACTCTGATGCCGTTAACACCAAAAGTAGAAAACGTTCCAACGTTAAACCAAATAAAAAATTTGGTATTAAAATAAGACACTATAAAAATAAAAGGAAAACTTTGAAAGAAAAGCGTACTGCACGAGATATTTTTGAAGAATAATGGCTTTTCTGCATAGTGGTTCGTGTGCATGTCTTAAGTCTGAAGTGAATTTATTTAGTGTACCCCCTACTCAAGCAACGATTGAAAATTCAAATTATGTTCAATATAAGCCAATATCTTCGCTAACTGAAGGGTCGCCAATAGAGTTTTCTATACCGGGAACTAGTGAATATATCGACCTTACACATACTCTGCTTAGTGTTCGTGTAACTATCGCACAAACAGTAACACCTCCTGAAACCATAGATAAAAATACCTTGAAAAATATTGGTCCTGTAAATAATTTTATGCACTCGATATTTAATCAAGTTGATGTGTTTTTTAATCAAAAACCTGTTTCCCCGCCCAATAACGCCTACGCTTATCGATCATACATTGAAACTTTCTTAAACTATGGGTCTGCAGCTAAAAAATCTCATCTGACCAGTGCACTATGATACACCGACACTCCTGGAAAAATGGATGCTACAGATGACGAAAACGAGGGTCTTACAAACCGCCGAATCCTTATGGGCGATGAGAAAAACATAGATATGATTAGGTATTTACATTGTAATGTTTTCAGTCAAGACAAATTATTAATTAATGGTGTCGAAGTACGTGTGCGGCTCGTACGATCACGAGATAGTTTTTGTCTTATGGACCCGACAGGACTCCACACCGCTCGAATCACTGAAGCTGCTCTCTTTGTACGTCGTGTCAGACTTAGTCCAAGTATTATATTGGCTCACGAAAAAGCACTTTCGAAAACAACAGCTAAATATCCCCTCACACGTGTAGAAGTAAAAGCTATTACAATGCATAGTGGTATTCATGGAGAAACATTGGATAATGTCATTTTAGGTCAATTACCAAAAAGAATTATTGTTGGTTTTGTAGAAAATAAAGCTTTTAACGGTGATAAGGGTCTCAATCCATTTAATTTTAAAAATTTCAATATAAATTATTTGTGTCTCTACATTGATGGTGTACAAGTACCGTCTAAACAATTACAACCTGATTTTAAAACGAATAATATGTATGTTGATGCATATCATACTTTATTTTCTGGTACAGGTATACATTATTTAAATGAGGGTAATTCTATTTCACGCGAAGCTTATGCCAATGGATATTGTCTTTTCGCTTTCGATTTAACACCTGATTTATCAGCAAATGAAGACATACATTGGAATCTAGTAAAACATGGTAATGTGAGAATTGATGTTCGTTTTGATGATCCGTTAAGCAGTACAGTAAATTGTATAATTTATGCTGAATATGAAAATATACTTGAGATTGATTCGTCACGTCAAGTTCTCGTGGACTATAGTGGGTGTGATGGTGGGGGAAAGTTGTAGTAGTGGGGGGTAAAGGTTAATGGTTTGGAAATGCTTCTGATATGTCAGTCGTTGATTGGGCGTTGATTTGTTCAAAACTATGAAGATGGATATCGTCGTAGATATACAGTGTGTCAAAGATTATAAAAACCGTCCGGTACCAAAAGAAGTGGCAGTTCTTTCATTAAATCAAAATTTCACAGGACATTGGTTTGTTTCTCCGAATAGATAAATAACTGCACTATGTCAAGAGGCTAGAAAAGAAAACGATTGGTTATCACGAAATCATCACGGCTTGGACTGGCTTGATCAAGGTGTTTCCGAAAAAGTCTTGTTCAAAAACCTAGAAGAAATTTGCAAGAGAGCAAACAATATTTATGTTCGTGGTGGCATGGAAGTGGCGATTTTACGAAAAATCACTACACGACACATTATAAATTTAGAGTTTGAGGAAGATTGTCCACCATTTCACAAACTTACAGCATCTGGTAATTACTGCATGCAACATTCTTTAAAATACGGTTTTTCAAAGTTTAGTTGTGCTTTGAATAACGCCTCTAAGTTAAAAACGTGGCTGAAAACACGTGGTAAAACTGAAGCTGTTGGTGAAGAGTTTATCTTTGAACCACCTCTTAACCTCTGTGATGAACAATATACAAATTCAACGGATTTTATCTCGAATTCCTACTCACGCTGTGGGGGTCTTTGCGGCAGATCAAATTCCCCTGGTCTGGACGAGACCGACAGCTTTTATTTTCAACACCCAAAGGCACGATAAACCTGGCTTGCATTGGGTGGCAATTTACGTCAATAAAGACGGTGATGCCTGGTACTTTGATAGTTTTGGTGTACCTCCTTACATACCCGATCATATAAACCGTATTCGGAGAAATGTTAGAAAATTTCGATGGAATTCACGACAACTACAAAGTGAAACTTCAGATACATGTGGTTATTTTTGTCTCATGTTTTTACATTACATGTCTGTGGGCCTTGGAATTGGACATTTTCTCGAAAACTTTTCTTGTAACTTACACAAAAATTATCAAATTGTTAGAAATTATGTTTCAAAATTGTATAGGGGCACATTTCCCCACTACCAACACATCCCGCTACTATGCTACCCTTCCAATAGAAACCCCCTCCACCTTCCGAATGAATAGTATAAAAAAGAGCGTCTACCACAACCTATTCATTAGTTCACACGATCACCCCTGCTGAAAATAATACACAAGAATGGCTGGTCAAGGCAAGCGTAAATACAAGGCAATGGCAGGTCAAGAAAGTGTTTCCAAATATCATTGTCGTCATCAACTGTTGCCAATGGTGTACGGACTAAACAAATCTTATACTAAGAAAATTACAATTGGCCTAGAAAATAAGGAAATTGGTGGTGAATTTCTACCTATCATCCGTCTTAGTGGTGACGACTTTGTTGGTATATCATTTACTGTGTCTGACTGGCGTTTATTTGAAGAAATTTTTCCAGTTATTGATAAGTTCTTTGAAACTGAAGATGGTGATATGCTGGATAAAAAGATGCCCTTTAGCCGTTTTAGCATAAGGCTTATTATGAGTTACGGCGACAAGGCAATTGAACTTGTAGAAGAAGAAGATTCACAGACGTCAGGTGATCAAACACCAAAGAAACAGTACCGGCGTAGTTTAGTATTTAAAAAAATTTCTTTTGATAGATTAAAAATATTAAAACATTGTATACGTATGAGAGTAAGATTTTTATTAGATGTAACATGTAACATAGAATATATTATTAATACACTTTGTCATTATTTCAAAGAAAAATTGCAAGAATCGCAATCATCACAATATACACATTTTTCTAAGGATGGTATTAACTTATGTGGAAAAATTCGGCATACCTGATTCTGATAAAGTTTATGATGAAATAATGATTAAAAAAAATGATATACCGATATCAATACCCATTCATGATGTTATGTCTTTAATATATGAGCTTGTATCATTACATTTAGAAAATATTATATTTTTAATGAATAAAAAGATTGAAATGTATCAAACTTGTTTTTACTTACCTTTTATACTCCTATCCTAAAATAACACCTAGTTTTCTTGCAGATAAAGTTTAATGTTATAGAGTTAAATTGTAAAGTTAAATTTTAAATCATAGAGTTCAATATTATATAAATTTTAAAAGTTCAAGTTATATTTTAAATTTTGAAATTATAGAGTTAAGTTTAAATCATAATTTTAAATTTTGAAATCATAGAGTTAAGTTTAAATCATAATTTTGAATTTTGAATATTGTGGCACCATGGGGCAGACACAACAAACCCCCACCACACCCAGGCGGGAGGGGGAGGGGATGTATAATACCCCCTCCACCAGGGTGTGGTAGTGGGGGTTTGTTGTGTCTGCCCCATGGTGCCACAATAACTACTTATATATATATATATATATATATATCATAACTATGGGAATTGGTATATTTGAAGAGATATCAACGTATAGATCGGTACTTTTGAAGAGATGTCGGCATTTTGAAGAGACTCCTCAAATTTCTCATAGGAAGAATCGCGACTTTTGAGGAGAAATCTATACCCCCTTTTCCCAGAGTCGGTAACCTGAGGGTCATTATTTCTTTAGTCACATTGTCCGAACTCTGAGCGAAAGGTTCACATCTCCTCAAAAGTACTAATTTACAAACATATATATATATATATATATATATATATATATATATATATATATATATATATATATATATATATATATATATATATATATATATATATATATATATATATATATATATAATCATATGATTATATATACAACTTGTTCGGAAAATGTATGCGTCTGTAAACATAATCCTGTAGAGCGCAAAATTCTAAGAAAAAAGTTCCTTTACCATTTTTTCATATGACTAGTACTTTTTTAGTAACTGATGTGTTTAAATTCTTTGTTTTTAATAGAAAATGTATACCTATGTTTATAAGATGATATCTATAGATATACAATTCCTATTAAAAACAAACAATTTAAACACATCAGTTACTAAAAAAATACTAGTCATATGAAAAAATAGTAAAGGAACTTTTTTCTTAGAATTTTGCGCTCTACAGGATTATGTTTACAGACGCATACATTTTCCGAACAAGTTGTATATATATATATAATTATATGTAAAACTGTTAATTTATGTTTGTATTTTAATGTTTGTTTATTTGACGTTAATTATTTTGACTTGGTTTTTAAAATAAAATCTAGTTAAAATTTGTTTAACACCATCGTTATTTTTTGTACTTTCCCTTTCATAAACACACACACACGCGCCCGCGCACACGCACACACAGACACATACAACCAAGTAAAAAAGTGGTATTTTATGCAGAGAATATTTGATTTTTTTCTTAAAATTGTACTGTGCTGCTTTTATTTTTAACGGAATTAAAAAATGAGTTATGCAAACTTTTTTGTATTATTTAATAAATAAGTAAGCCATTCATATTTGTTTCAAAGGTGTGCTCGAAGAAAAAAATTTTTTTTTTTGAAATACCAAATATTAAAAGTTCTGGAGATATCCCCATATAAATATTAACCATATAAACATTTACACAACTTTAATTATACATGTTCATTAAACTCATGTTGGATTCTCAGGTGAGTTCTCATCAGAATTAAATATAAATTTTCAAACTAATAGAAATATAAAAATTCTTCAGACTCATATGAGATTCTCTGGCGAGATTCTCGTGTGAATACAAAATATTAAGACGCGCAAAATTCCAATTCCTATAACTCACATGAGGTTCTCAGGCAGGATATCATCTTGAATATAATTTTCACGCAAATAAAATACAAGTTCCTAAAACTCACGTGAGATGTTAAGTTAAATTTTGTTGCTAAGGTCACATGAGAAATTGACACGAGAAATAAGATGAGATCTCACCTTAGAGCTTACCTGAGATCTCAACTGTGATCTCACTTGAGATTTTTCAGTAGGGATAAGCTATGTAAAGTTTATTTATTTGCGTACAAATATTGTTTGCATCTCGTAACCTCAAAAAAACATGCGACTGTGATGTTTACGGAGGACTTAGGCAAAGACGGCCTGAGAGTCCGGCATTCGACGCTTGATTACATGCACTATCCTTGGCAGATGAAAATAAGGTTATATTTACTCAATTTTTCTCTCCGTGCAGTTGCATCGATGAAATAAATAACTTTCTTTGGTGAAAACCAAATAATTTTTATTAAGATAATTACATTTTTTTTCGGATTTGATTAACTCTACGGCAGCACGAAATAAATTGACTGAAAGAAACTACCATGCTTTTGTACTGAATTTTAAAATTTGATTTTCTATAATGACACTGTTGCCGAACAACATTGATTATTATTGTAATGGTATAATTGTTACGCATCTTGGATAGTAAATGCGTAGTAACAAGGAACCTAAAGAAATTAAAAGTTTTCCTTTGGAAATATCTCCCTCAAGGCTTTTAGAAAGAAAAAAGATGTCAATAAATTATGATTTAAAAATGGTTTCGGTTCGCAATGTCAATCTATCAATCGTTTGCCACATTGAAAACTTTATTTGATTAACGTCAGTGCTCTTGAGAAATCCTTCTAAATACTTTTTTTGGAGTTTCGGTTCGAACAAGGATCCAAAAAATTAGTCGCAACGCAGGCGCTGCCTTAAGGATGTTCAACGGTGTCATGCTGCGGGGTGAGGCGAGGGACGCCTCTCTCTCACCGCGCAGACAACGAACTCGGTGTTTTGTTTACGTTTTCACCTACTTCTTTCCCAAATGCCCTGTAAGCAGCTGTAAGTTTATTCTTTGATTATTTTTCTATTCAAATAAAGATCTTTTAACCTAATCTCTTAACTTTTTATAAGAGATTTTTATGTTCAAAGGTCACATAACCTCACTCTCCGATAAGAGCCTATGTTAAAAACTCGATTTTCAAGAATTTTTTCTCGAAAAAATGCTGAGTATAAAATATTGAAAAAATTCAAGCTGCTTTTCTTTTATCTAAGTAATGATATATTAAAATTTCAAAGACTTGCTGGTTAACTTTGCTGTAACCATTGAATATCCTCAACTGCGACAGCCACCGTCGCGATACCAAAATATAAGTAAATAATCATTTGCCCCCTCCCCCCCGCCCCCCGCGTTTGAGGTACGGTTTGGAGTCTGGGGTTCTGTTTCAGATTTGTGTCGTAGGATATAGCGTAAAATCGTTTATGGTCATCCTTCCTTTGTGATTATAATTTTTATTTAATTTGATTGAATTAAAAAGTAGGATACAGCGTAAAATCGTTTATGTTTATCATCTTTCTTTTAGATTATGCTTTTTATTTAATTCGATTGAAGGTTTTGGCGTACGGCGATTGTCGAGCTGGTCGGCAGTAGTCTAGCCGCGCGACAAAATATTTCCACGACTTGCACCTAGAGTTGCCAGATCGCCACTTTTTGTCCCACTTACTCTCAAAGAATGTGACGTCACTTGCACGTGAGGGAAAGGATAGAAGATCGTCATCTGGTAATCCTGCTTGCATCGAGCCGAGCTGACTTCTCCCTACTGCGTTTCGAACGTATACACCGATCGTGAGTATAGTATGCGCTCGGCCGCAAGAGGCAGCACGGCAACTTGTGCACAGCCGCCTCACTTTTTCCTACGCGCTGGCTATCTCTACTCATCTCTGGTACGAGTAGCTAAAATCATGTTTCCGTAGTGAGCTTCTAAGTAAATTATATCTTAAAGATGTTTTATTGCGATTAACACGATTTTGTAAAACGAAATGTAATTGAACGGATTTTTTTATTGTAGATTTTGTATATATTAAAAATATGCTTTCATACTGTTTATAGAAACTCAAAGTCTAAATGTATTTTTTTTAACGGAGTGTGCGAAACTCGCCTTCTCGTGCTTGTTTTGCGTGCGCGAAGTAGCTGTTTTACACACGGCGTGCGCGAAAGTCGCGCATGCGCAGATCAATTTACTTTCGCGCACGCCGTGCGAGAAACAGCTACTTCGCGCACGCAAAACAAACAACAAGGCTAGTTTCACACACTCCGTTAAAAAAAATAGAGTTCGATACACGTGACCGAAAAGGGTCATCGTTGCACGGGTGTTTTTGTCACCCTCGCTTCGCTCGGGCGACAAACTACACCCGTGCGAGAATGATCCACTTCGCACACTTGTATCGAAAATAACTATTTAGATCAAACTACAAGTTTCTTTTTTGCATTTGATAACAATACAATCATCGTAAAGTTGTACATCTACATTATAAGTAAATATTTTTTAAATGTTTTATAAAATTGTAAAGTAAAAAATGGAATTGAATCGTATGCAAAAAGTGAATTTGTAAATTAATAATATGCAAAATTTTATCGTTAGTGATTTAAATAAAAGAATACGATTTTATATTTAATAATCATGAAATTACAATAAATGATTTCTTAACAGTTCACTTATTTTATTTCATCATACCTTTTATGTTAACATTTTTTTTAATAACAAATTTCCGTTATACATAATTTATAGAGGTAAGTTGTTATAATTTGTAGATGTTACGAGGTTTTTCAAACCCGATTGGATAATTTGATGGATTTTTCGTGGTAAAAATACTTGATTTTTGGGCCTAAAGTTATTTGACAATAACATTCGGCATTCCGTTTACGGCGTGTAATTCGAACGGAATTGCACTTGACTTTTCGCCTGGAAAATCGTCGCCCGGTGCTCAGCCCTATTCGGTGCAAACGAATAGCTTTTGCGGCGGCAGTCATATCTCATTTCTATTGAGAAGGAAGATACGAATAAAAAAAAGTCAAGGCAGAAGTGGTGTAGATACTAACATGGCGAGACGGCGCTGAGTCACCGCCCCGGCCCGGGCCCCTGTCATCTTGGTTATGATAAACATGGTAATTAATGTATGTTGAATTGCTTTTTAATGATTTATTTATGTAAAGAAACATAAACAAAAAGTCAAAATAAACAATTAAGAAACAATTAAACAAACATTAATTACTCATGTTACCGCTGTTTTCATAAACATGGTAATTAATGTATGTTTAATTACTTTTTAATTGTATGTTTATGTAAATACTGATAACAGTGGCCCGTGTCCGGATCGGTGACTCACCACCTCCATAGTCGTATAACGAGTTTTTTTCTTATTTTTTCAATGTTTTATGTAGAAATTGTTGTTGTAACACTATATATTTAATATGTTTATTATTTACACAATAAGCAATAAAAACATCAATTAAGATACATATAATTAGATTTTATACAAATAATGATGAAAACGTCCCATACTGGGGATTGCTGACATTCTGCTCACCATGCTATAGTCTGCACGACAGCTGAGCGAACTCGGGCCTATCGCACCAGCGGTAAGCCTGCGTCTGCAAAAACTTACCTTACGAAGAGCTTGGTGACGTCATGATTTTTATCAAGTACAGCTGCGATAAATGACTCGTGCATTATATCGATGGCTGAGCGGAACAAGGTCTTATCTCGGCGCGCGGATGAAGAAGGACGTATCTCGGCGCGAGGATGAAGAAGGACGTATCTCGGCGCACGGGTGAAGAAGGGCCTATATCGACGCGAGGATGTAAAAAGACGTATCTCGCGGTGTGCTCCTCTGTCACCACGTCTCGTGTGTAACTCTGACATTGTCGCTCGTCGCCGTCCTCTACTTTTTGTTAACGCGTCTCGCGAATCCGCCAATCCCCCTAAACTACCGAAACGTCTTTCTTTTTCGTTTAATAAATGCTCAAAGTGTTGTGTAAGTGCTGGAAGTTTTTATTCTTTCTATCGTCCTCCCCCAAATCCCTTTGAATCATAATTATACCGTTAGAAACCCTATTGAAAAATATCGCGCGATGATCGTGCCAGTTTATCGACCATTTTCTGGCGCGATAATCGCGCGAGTTAGCCGAAATTCAACATTAAAAAATAAGTTTTATTTTCACAACTGTGTACGTGCTTGCATAATTGACAAACATTATGACTGTAAATGTATCAGTGCGTAACTGCAGTGTTAATGCACGTATCAGTATGTGACTGTATGTACACTTGATAGACATTGATTCTCGTGGAACGTGCTTACTGAATTTTAAAATCCTGCAATCCTATTGGACAATTCAAGTGTAGCCATTAACTTAATAGCGATTGCAGAATTTTTAAATTTATCAGGCGCGTTCTACAAGAATCAGTCTATCAAGAAGTGTACATATGCGCATGTGTACACTTATATCAGAACGTGCACGCCCTGTTAAAAAAACAGCTAAAAAAATAGCTAAAAAAACAGCTAAAACATATAGCTATATCGACCTGAAATACTGCTTTATTTCGTTGGATATTTAGTTGTATTTTTTATCTGAAAATTTAGTCAAATTTTTAGCTGTAAATCTAAGTAAACGATTACGACCTATTAACAACTTGAAATTTAGCTAACATTTTTAGCTGCAAATCTACCTGTTAGCAACTGGAAATTTAGCTAAAATCCACCTATGAATAACTGGAAATCCAGTTATATATTTAGTGGCATGGAAATTTCCAGCTACTAATAGGTAAAAATTTAGTTAATTGTTCACTTGTAAATACACCTATAAATTTATTATTAAATGGAAATATAGGTAGATTGAAAGGTGAAAATATAGCTATATTTTTTAGCTACAAATAGAGCTATATTTTATTCTCGATTTGGCCATATTTTTTAGCTGTAAATCAATGTATTAATATAAATTGGATTGTTAATTTCATTTTATGCTAATAATAACAAAATTTACAGATCATATCTGTTTAACATAGGTATATTGCAAAAGATATATTTATATACATCCCTACTGAAAAAAACCACATGGGATCCCATATAGGATCCCACGTGGAATCCCACACGAGATCCCACGTGTGAATTTGATATGGGATCCCATGTGGCATACCACGTTTGAACTCGAAGCATGAATTCCCACATGAGATCCCACAATAGATCCCACATGGGATCTCATGTGGGATACCATGTGTTTAACTTGATTACGGGATCTCATGCAGATATGGCGTAAAACTTTGAGTCCCCCATTGTGAGTAATGGGGATATCAAAAAACAAGGCAAGCCTTGTAATTAGGACTCTTCGTAAAGAGTCATTTGAACGGCTGACTTACACGGCTTATATACTCTCGGCCATCCAGTATATCTACAGAAAGCGCTATCGGAGCGCCGCATAGCGGTGACAAAGGAGAACTTGTGATGGGTGGCTCTCCATAAGTAAGCTGGGGCTATTTATCCGCTATGTGGCGCTTCGGTAGTGCTGTCTGTGGATACGTTGGATAGCCAAGAGTATAAAGCCGTGTAAGTCAACCGTTCAAATGACTCTTTATGAATCGTCCTAATTATAAGGCTTGCCTTGTTTCTGATAACCCCGTTACTTACAATGGGGGACTCTAAGTTTTACGCCATATCTGCATGAGATCCCGTATTCAAGTTAAACGCATGATATCCCACATAAGATCCCATGTGGGATCTTTTGTGGGATCTCATGTGGAAATTCATGCTGCGAGTTCAAACGTGGGATGTCACATGGGATCCCATATCAAATTCACACGTGGGATCACACATGGGATCCTATGTGGGATCCCATGTGGTTCTTTTCAGTAGGGATAATATTACTATTTAAAACTAAAAAGAACTTTTCTGCTTCAAATATATTCAAATATATATTTGAGCCGCTATTTACATGGTTTAAATACTATTGGCATACCCCAGATCATCCATACACACTATAAGTACACTAGCGTGTTGACATGAACGACGCCTGAGTTGAAATTATCCAAACTGTCCTTTTCATGATTTGATATGTATGGTTTGCAAGTGATATTAACAATTAAGTGATACTTAATTATTATCACATACCATTGAATTAGGAAAAAATACACACAAAGAAAAATTTATTTATAAACATCACTGTGTTTATAAGAAAATTTATTATTTTATAGCGCTGGGATACACTCGTCATGTGGGATTTTTACTGTTTGAAATGGAAACAGTAATTTTTATGATTTTCGTAACAAATTTTTCTTTTTGAATAATAATTTTTATTATTTTTGTAGCAAATTTTACTTTTTGAAATAGTAATTTTTATTATTTTTCAGCAGTCATAAAAAGTACTATTTCAAACAGTAAAAATCTCATATGTCGAGTGTGTCCCAGCGCTATTATAAAAAATAATATATTTTTCTCCATGTCTGTAATAAATATTATATTGTTTTAAATTTACTGCTAAGTTTCCTCCTTCACTGTAAGTTATATAAAAATAACTTGTACTTGTACTCTAGTATGAAGGAACACTGGCATTTCATAACTTTACACCTCTGCCAATGTAGAGAAAGGAGAAACGATGGTCAACGAGTCTCGTGCTCGCGCTACTCGATGCCGACCCGCCATAGCAAAATCACACGAGGCCGGCGCCGAGCGCGCCCACGTGTACTCGATATTAGCAGCTATCAAGAACAGTCATGATAGCGACGGCGACAGCACGAGGAGGCGACGTCTTGGCGATGATGTCCCCGTTGACAGAACTCAGCTAAAATTTTACGCCAAGTCTCATATAACAAAATAAAGTAAAAAGTATCTTACAAAATTTGAGTCCTCACTACTCTTGGTGATGAATCCACATATATACTTATAAAAGCACTTAACATATGAAATAGTATTTAAATGTGGATGGCTTTACTAGTTTATTAATTGTAATCGATTTTTAAAGAAATTGTTTGTACATTCATTATTATTTATGATAATTGAAGTTTTTTCTCCACCACTCACTGTTGTACTGTGAGGTATAATTAAAAATTTTTTTAATATATTTATTAATTTTGTTATTTAGTAAATATTGTATACTTACAGGTACAGTCTTTAGGCTGTAATTATAGGCACATCTCCTTTGAGATCCACAATTTGGTTGCTCGTTGATAGATTTAAGACTTGGGTCGCCTTAGCGTTGGAAATATGTTTGGACCCAATGAACTAAATAATATTGTAGATAACTTATACGAAAGAACCAAAATCAACCTTGATTGTGTGTAAATTGTAGCTAAAGATACTAAGTACCTACAAGCATACAAAATTTTGTAATTACATAGATTATTTTGTATACTCATAGGTAGTCCCTTTAGTTACAACTTTTATTACTCGATAACTCACTTATGGGCTTGGCTGACTTTATCGCAGGAAATATTGGGACCTTATGGACAAAATGACTTGATTCATATTTGACTATAATAGTTATGGCTTGTACGTATTGCTTTTTTCAAATAAAATTTATATTTAGCACGATATTTTTACTAAATCATACATTTTCTTTTAATTTAAAGCAATGTTTTCAAAAACATACTTAACCATTACGGTCACAAAGAATCATATCAAATATGATGCCATTTGGTCCATTGAGTTCAAATACGTCCAGCGGTAAAGTCACCTAGCCTATGTAAATGTGGATTTTTTATTTAAATATATTTTTGAATTTTGCTATTTAGTAAATATTGTATACTTATAAGTATAGTCTTTAGGCTGTAATTAATAATTATAGGTACATCTCCTTTGAGATCCACAATTTAGTTGCTCGTTGATAGATTCAAGACTTGGGTGGTCTTAGCGCAGGAAATATATTTGGACCCAATGATCTAAATAATATTTTAGATAACTTATACGAGAGGACCAAAATCAACCTTGGCTGTGTGTAAATTGTAGCTAAAGATACTAAGTATCTGTAAGCATACAAAATTTTCTAATTACATAGAATATTTTGTATACTCATAGGTAGTACCTTTAGTTGCAACTTTTATTACTCGATAAATGACTTATCGGCTGGGTGACTTTATCGCAGGAAATATTGGGCCGTATGGACAAAATGACTTGATTCATATTTGACTATAATAGTTATGGCTTGTATGTATTGCTTTTTTCAAATAAAATTTATATTTAACATGATATTTTTACCAAATCATACATTTTCTTTTAATGTAAAGCAATGTTTTCAAAAACATAATTAACCATTACGGTGACAAAGAATTATTTCAAATATGATGCCATTTGGTCCATTGAGTTCAAATATGTCCAGCGGTAAAGTCACCCAGCCTATATAAATGTCGATTTTTTATAATAAATTATGGTATTAATTTATTTATATTATGACCAGTTCTATTTATAAATTAATAATGTGAAAGAGTTAAAATTATATGATTAATCATATTAAGGGGGCTAGACACCTTTTTTCTCTGAAATAAGAAGTCACATTTTAATACATAAATGTAAACTAATTATTTCATACTTTTTACATATAAAAGTGGGTATATTTGCCTTACCTTAAAACTTTCTCCGATGGGCCTTTTATATGGTCCAGAACCATAGTCATCGATGAAACAAGTTTTTCCACTAACCGTAAGCTTTGAAATTTTCCTGTGAATGGATTGACTCCAGATTTGAACTAAATTACTCCTGAATAGTATAATTCTCATATGAGCGTAGGGATTTTTGATCTAATGAGAAAAAAAAATTGTGCTGTTTTTCAAGAGTTTTTTTTTTAATTTTATTAAATTTTTTATATTTTTTCATAATTTTTCTAATGTAAAAATTTTTTCCGACATTTAATCCTAAATCCCTACACTCATATGAGAATTATACTATTCAGGAGTAATTTAGTTCAAATCTGGAGTCAATCCATCCACAGGAAAATATCAAAGCTTACGGTTCGTGAAAAAACTTGTTTCATCAATGACTATGGTTCTGGACCATATAAAAGGCCCATCGGAGAAAGTTTTAAGGTAAGGTAAATATACCCACTTTTATATGTAAAAAGTATGAAATAATTAGTTTACATTTATGTATTAAAATGTGACTTCTTATTTCAGAGAAAAAAGGTGTCTAGCCCCCTTAAAGAGGATTGACATGTGCGTAGCTGGGACTGTAATTTTCTTAATGTTTTATTTATGCTTTGCAAGTATTTTATATATGTACACTATACAAGTTATTGTTAAAAAATTTACAATGAAAGAAGGAACCAATGCATTATTGCTAAATGCTACTTGATCATTAAAATGTAGCTTACAGCTTGTTTGCTAAATGCAGCAGTAAATTTAGAACAATTATATTATATTTATAACATAACCTTTTACAAACTGTAAGCTATACTGTAAGCAATACTGTATGAGACAGGACAGAAGCAAAAATACATAAAAGTATATGGGCTTACCAAGATATAAACCTGGGGAACATAACCTCAGGGATGACAGCACGATCACGGACAGCAGCAGGTCTTTCTTAGCGTTGAAAACACAATGACCACTCACTTACGTTTGAACTCTCGCTGACTGCTGCACACCTGCACTTCCGAAGGCGCCCCTCTCTCTTCCTCCCTCTCTAGTGACTAATTATACGTGTGCGTGGTAGTCATCGAACAAGGAACAACGTGTGGCAACCGGCGCTTTCGCGTTTCATGTATTACGAGTTACGACTAACGACGACGAAAGTTCGAACGTGAGGGAGTGGTCATTGTGGCTTCTACGTTTAGAAAGACCTGCTGCTGTCCGTGCTCATGCTGTCATCGCTGAGGTTATGTTCTCCAGATTTATATCTGGGTAAGCCCATACACTTTTATGTATTTTTGCTTCTATCCTGTCACATACAGTATTGCTAAATGTTATTTAATCATTAAACTATAGCTTACAGTTTGTAAAAGGTTATGTTATAAATATAATATAATTGTTCTAAATTTACTGCTGCATTTAGCAAACAAGCTGTAAGCTATAAATTTTAATGATCAAGTAGCATTTAGCAATAATGCATGGGTTTCTTCTTTCATTGTAAATTTTTTAAAAATAACTTGTACAGTGTTATATATAAAATACTTGCAAAGCATAAATAAAACATTAAGAAAATTACAGCGTCAGCTACGCACATGTCAATCCTCTTTAATATGATTAATCATATAATTTTAACTCTTTCACATTATTAATTTATAAATAGAACTGGTCATAATATAAATAAATTAATACCATAATTTATTATAAAAAATTGACATTTATATAGACTGGGTGACTTTACCGCTGGACATATTTGAACTCAATGAACCAAATGGCATCATATTTGAAATGATTCTTTGTGACCGTAATGGTTAATTATGTTTTTGAAAACATTGCTTTACATTAAAAGAAAATTTATGATTTGGTAAAAATATCGTGTTAAATATAAATTTTATTTTAAAAAAGCAATACGTACAAGCCATAACTATTATAGTCAAATATGAATCAAGTCATTTTGTCCATACGGCCCAATATTTCCTGCGATATAGTCACCCAGCCGATAAGTGATTTATCGAATAACAAAAGTTGCAACTAAAGGTACTACCTATGAATATACAATATATTCTATGTAATTAGAAAATTTTGTATGCTTATAGATACTTAGTATCTTTAGCTACAATTTACACACAACCAAGGTTGATTTTGGTCCTCTCGTATAAGTTATCTACAATATTATTTAGTTCATTGGGTCCAAATATATTTCCTGCGCTGAGGCCACCCAAGTCTTGAATTTATCAACGAGCAACTAAATTGTGGATCTCAAAGGAGATGTACCTATAATTATTAATTACAGCCTAAAGACTGTACTTATAAGTATACAATATTTACTAAATAACAAAATTCAAAAATATATTTAAATAAAAAATCCACATTTACATAGGCTAGGTGACTTTACCACTGGACATATTTGAACTCAATGGACCAAATGGCATCATATTTGATATGATTCTTTGTGACCGTAATGGTTAAGTATGTTTTTAAAAACATTCCTTTAAATTAAAAGAAAATATATGATTTGGTAAAAATATCGTGTTAAATATAAATTTTATTTGAAAAAAGCAATACGTACAAGCCATAACTATTATAGTCAAATATGAATCAAGTCATTTTGTCCATAAGGTCCCAATATTTCCTGCGATAAAGTCAGCCAAGCCCATAAGTGAGTTATCGAGTAATAAAAGTTGTAACTAAAGGGACTACCTATGGGTATACAAAATATTCTATGTAATAACAAAATTTTGTATGCTTGTAGGTACTTAGTATCTTTAGCTACTATTTACACACAATCAAGGTTGATTTTGGTTCTTTCGTATAAGTTATCTACAATATTATTTAGTTCATTGGGTCCAAATATATTTCCAACGCTAAGGCGACCCAAGTCTTAAATCTATCAACGAGCAACCAAATTGTGGATCTCAAAGGAGATGTGCCTATAATTACAGCCTAAAGACTGTACCTGTAAGTATACAATATTTACTAAATAACAAAATTAATAAATATATTAAAAAAATTTTTAAATATACCTCACAGTACAACAGTGAGTGGTGGAGAAAAAACTTCAATTATCATAAATAATAATGAATGTACAAACAATTTCTTTAAAAATCGATTACAATTAATAAACTAGTAAAGCCATCCACATTTAAATACTATTTCATATGTTAAGTGCTTTTATAAGTATATATGTGGATTCATCACCAAGAGTAGTGAGGACTCAAATTTTGTAAGATACTTTTGACTTTATTTTGTTATATGAGACTTGGCGTAAAATTTTAGCTGAGTTCTGTCAACGGGGACATCATCGCCAAGACGTCACCTCCTCGTGCTGTCGCCGTCGCTATCATATGACTGTTCTTGATAGCTGCTAATATCGAGTACACGTGGGCGCGCTCGGCGCCGGCCTTGTGTGATTTTGCTATCGCGGGTCGGCATCGAGTAGCGCGAGTACGAGACTATAGTTGACCATCGTTTCTCCTTTCTCTACATTGGCAGAGGTGTAAAGTTATGAAATGTCAGTGTTCCTTCATACTAGAGTACAAGTACAAGTTATTTTTATATAACTTACAGTGAAGGAGGAAACTTAGCAGTAAATTTAAAACAATATAATATTTATTACAGACATGGAGAAAAATAATTTATTTTTTATAATAGCGCTGGGACACACTCGACATATGAGATTTTTACTGTTTGAAATAGTACTTTTTATGACTGCTGAAAAATAAGAAAAATTACTATTTCAAATAGTAAAATTTGCTACAAAAATAATAAAAATTATTATTTAAAAAGAAAAATTTGTTACGAAAATCATAAAAATTACTGTTTCAAACAGTAAAAATCCCACATGACGAGTGTGTCCCAGCGCTATAAAATAATAAATTTTCTTATAAACACAGTGATGTTTATAAATAAATTTTTCTCTGTGTGGATTTTTTCCTAATTCAATGGTATGTGATAATAATTAAGTATCACTTAATTGTTAATAATATCACTTGCAAACCATACATATCAAATCATGAAAAGGACAGTTTGGATAATTTCAACTCAGGCGTCGTTCATGTCAACACGCTAGTGTACTTATAGTGTGTATGGATGATCTGGGGTATGCCAATAGTATTTAAACCATGTAAATAACGGCTCAAATATATATTTGAATATATTTGAAGCAGAAAAGTTCTTTTTAGTTTTAAATAGTAATATTATGTATATAAATATATCTTTTTCAATATACCTATATTAAACAGATATGATCTGTAAATTTTGTTATTATTAGCATAAAATGAAATTAACAATCCAATTCATATTAATACATTGATTTACAGCTAAAAAATATGGCCAAATCGAGAATAAAATATAGCTCTATTTGTAGCTAAAAAATATAGCTATATTTTCACCTTTCAATCTACCTATATTTCCATTTAATAATAAATTTATAGGTGTATTTACAAGTGAACAATTAACTAAATTTTTACCTATTAGTAGCTGGAAATTTCCATGCCACTAAATATATAACTGGATTTCCAGTTATTCATAGGTGGATTTTAGCTAAATTTCCAGTTGCTAACAGGTAGATTTACAGCTAAAAATGTTAGCTAAATTTCAAGTTGTTAATAGGTCGTAATCGTTTACTTAGATTTACAGCTAAAAATTTAACTAAATTTTCAGATAAAAAATACAACTAAATATCCAACGAAATACAGCAGTATTTCATGTCGATATAGCTATATGTTTTAGCTATTTTTTTAGCTATTTTTTTAGCTGTTTTTTTTTAACAGGGCGTGCACGTTCTGATATAAGTGTACACATGCGCATATGTACACTTCTTGATAGACTGATTCTTGTAGAACGCGCCTGATAAATTTAAAAATTCTGCAATCGCTATTAAGTTAATGGCTACACTTGAATTGTCCAATAGGATTGCAGGATTTTAAAATTCAGTAAGCACGTTCCATGAGAATCAATGTCTATCAAGTGTACATACAGTCACATACTCACACGTGCATTAACACTGCAGTTACGCACTGATACATTTACAGTCATAATGTTTGCCAATTATGCAAGCACGTACACAGTTGTGAAAATAAAACTTATTTTTTAATGTTGAATTTCGGCTAACTCGCGCGATTATCGCACCAGAAAATGGTCGATAAACTGGCACGATCATCGCGCGATATTTTTCAATAGGGAATGCCAAGACCGGCAGAGTATCAGTCACAAGCTCTCCAATGTAACGGCCTTTTTCCCTGAAGTTCCATAGTAAATCGACTGATGTCCGGGAGGAACTCGCACTGAATCTGGGGGCCCTGCTAGTGTTGTTATCTGTAAACTAACATCAGCCACATCTCACACAGACTCTGTTTGGGGCACCATAACCTGATGAAGATACTGGAATCATTGGGAAAGCTCTCTCAAAACCAGCTGGCGGAGCGCCTGTCATCCTTGTTGCATCCGTTGTTATGCTCGCTGTCCTCCTTGATGAGTACTGCACCCATGAAGATCCTCGTCGTCGTCGCCAGCAACCACAACACACACACACATGGAAATATACTGTTCATCCATTTTCTTAGTAGTTATGCTTCGAAAAGTGCACAAAAGTCTTTTTTATTTTCTGTATGATTTTCAATATGACTTGCACATACTGAGGAATTCGGAAACAGTACTTCTAATTTACCAAACGATAGAGACCTCTTCGAGGTTTATGACGTATCTTCCGAGCATGTTCTCGAGATACCTTCATTTTTTATCCCCGACAACTTTTTAGTGATGACGGGAAGCGTCGCAATTATACGTCATCTTCGAACCACTGTATTCTGAACTGTGTAATAGCTGCTTGTGGTCTTTATGTCTTGTAACGCTTACTTTTTGAGCATTACAATTAAGTGGGAAAATATAGGAAAACCCCAGCTACGGCTGTAAGAGTTCTTTTCTGGCTAAGCATCCAGAACAGGAAAACCTATAAATTATGGAGGAAATGCTTGGCAGAAGAGGGCCCAAGCAACCCATGCGTCACCCTAACTCTCATTATTACCTGTTATTACCCTAGAAGCGAAGACAGCACTCTTGTAGAGGAGCATTACAAGCTCCTCGTACTGCAACCATGCCCTGCTCCTACTGATGACGTAAGATGACGTAGCTCCTGCCATCCCTCAAACTAAATAATGCTGCTGCGATGCGAGTTGGCTGGGCTCACTCTCCTCTTCATTCTCCCTGACATGTGAAGGCGGCAGCTCTGATGTGAATCTGTATTATCGAAACAAAATAAGCAGTATAAAGAAGACTTAGTATTGGAAACACATTAGATGCCAAGAGTATGTGGCGCAGGAGCGCAACTGGCCTCGTTATCGACTCTGCCTCTGTGACCCTGCTGCTCATACCTGCAAATAAACAAAGATAATGTGACATTTGCATAGCATTGGATGAGTAGGAATGGAATGTAACTTGTATCTCTTGCCAAGATGAAAATGGATGCTGCCCCCCAAAGGAGAAGCGAGGCTGCACCGCAGAAGTGGAGGGGAGTGTTTATGCAGCTCAGCCCTCGCTGTTTGTCTAGTTGTGGCCGGCAACAAAATAAGATTGGAAATGAGTGACAGAACAGGAGGATATGAGAGTAACTTACTGATCCTATCTAGATTCACTTATACTCTTGATCAGGTGGAGCAGAAAAACCTAACCTCCTCCGGTGATGTACCAGGTGCTTGCAGAGGTGGAGAGCATAGCTGTTGGAGGCCCCGCATACCTTGTGAGGGCTTCACCTATTTCTCCTTCATTGATACCCCAGCACCTCCGTCGGGAAACCACTTGTCGTCGTCGTCGTCGTGCAAAACACCGGGGCATGCGCGCACATAAACAACCGGCTGCGCGCTGCCGTCACTTGTGTCATGGGAGAGTGAGAGAGAGAGAGAGAGAGAGAGAGGAAGAGTCTAGTACCCGAGCAACAACGAGTGGTGGCGCTCGTTCTCTGGGACTTTAAGGGGCTCGCTCGTCCGTCAGCGTGCGCTGCTCGGCCACTCCATTGTGGACCGTAGCACGCGTTGGAAGCAACTTGCTATAGTTGTTGTGCGCGAGAATCGCAGTGACCCGCTACCTTTGTTTTTCTGCCGTGGTCAGCCAAAAAGCCACGCAGCCTCTTCAAAGCCACGCAGTATCTGTAAAGCCACGCAGCCTCTCCAGACCACGCAGCCTCGTCAGGCCGCAGCCACTCAGATCCAGCCAGCTGCGACTACACGAGAGGCGCATAATACCTTAGCTGCCGTCGCACAGTGGGCTGAAAAACCAAAAAATGCTCAAAAGACGTGATTTCATCGAATTCTGCATGGAAAAAAACTCTGACCCGGTAAAATTCTTCATTTTGTACTACTTTTTGAAAAATTTTTCCCCCCGAAGGTTTAAATGTATTTATAAAAATGTTACCGATACCATTTTACCATGCTGTCGCGAATTCGATATCTTTAGCGTTTGGTTTTGGACGGAAATGATCAAGAATAATTTATATTGCTAATTATATTATTATTTTTGTAATTTTTAGTATTTTCGGCCCTTAACCCTTTGAGGCCACACTTATTTTTTCGATCGTGGAGCACATGCTGGGTCAATTTGGCCCATACTCATTTTTGAACAACTATATTTCTGAGTAGTATACCCCTCGCTATGGGCCGTCACAGCAAACCTGACCTTGACAGCAGGTGCCAGCTGGGGTCAAGGTCAAGAAGCCCGACGACGCATAGCGAGGGCGACGTACACGTGTGTGTGCACGCACACACAATCATATTCTGGAGAGAGCACACGCACGCACGCACACGCGCACGTACACCCCGCACACACACACACAGACACCCGCCCACACACACGCATACACACAGCACCCGCCCGCACGCATACACACAGACACCCCGCTCGCACGTATGGATACACGTACAGACATGCACGCGCATACACACACAAACACACGCACATACACAATCACACACCCAAACACACACACACACACACACACATGACACGACCCATAGCGCTTGACGCATCAGAGAACATTCAGAGAGAGAGAGAGAGAGAGAGAGAGAGAGAGAGAGAGAGAGAGAGAGAGAGAGAGAGAGAGAGAGAGAGAGAGAGAGGAGAGGGCAGTTATGGCTTCACTTTAACGCATCAAAACGTGTGTGTGTGTGTGTATGTGTATGTGTGTATGTGTGTGTACGTGTATGTGTGTGTGTATGTGTGTGTATGTGTATGTGTGTGTATGTGTATGTGCGTGTGTGTGCGTGTGTGTGTGTGCGCAGCGCTACGGTGTCCCAAGATAATTTATGTCTTCAAGACCGGCTCGCTTTGACACGACAACAGTAGTTATGGCTACACTTTTATGTGTGTGTAAGAGTGAGAGAGAGAGAGAGAGAGAGAGAGAGAGAGAGAGAAATTTTATAACTTTTGTGTGTATCCTCTCTGTATCATGGCAAATTTACATGTGACAGAGAGAGATTTGTAATTTAATATTTATTTAAACTTACCTAGTATATGAAACGCATTCGCCGAAGACGTTCCTCTCCACGTATGGTGTTCTTGTAGATCATTGTCCAAATCCTGTCGGCGTAATATATTATCACAAACTGTGGTTCTCTCATATTAGCACCCACTTTTATATAACTGGAGTCTGCTGTTCTCCATATAAAATCCCGCCTTGTCACACTATACATGTCCAGTGCTGTTTCAAGGGGCATCACAGCCCAACTATATAAGCGGAAATGTGTAGGCCACATTAAAAATCTCACAACACCAAAATTAAAAACCATATTTGCCGCGAACGAGATCGGAAAGTGACGCACTCTTCTAATTCTCATAAGTCTTTCGAAGGCCGAGTCAATAGGTTGCGAAGCATTTTCTAATGGAATGTTTGCTTCCGCACCCTCCGCAGCACCCTCCGCAGCTTCCTCGGCTACATTCAACTCCAGAGCTCCACTATCTGGTAACATTTCAAAATTAACTAAACACACACACTTCACCTCGTTATTTATAGTTTTAATATTTCCTTAAACGTAATGATCGGCGGCGCAATGTCTCCATTTTATCGTCTAAAAACCGTAATTTATTCAAATGTTCGCGAGCCCTTTTTAACGTTTTTACGTATTTTTTCTGCGTTTCACGTCTTTTTTTAGCGCACCACGTAAATTATTTAACTTCAATTTCTCTTCTAAATCGCTAATCACTTTATTTAAAATTACCGCACCATCGTCGAATCTTTCGTTTTTTTGAAATCCACGAAATTTACCGATATACTCACATGCGCGATTAATGAGTGAGTTATTATTCTCACCCGCACAAGATTTAGCCACGACCCTCATTATAGCAGGAGAGTCGTGGGGACACTGACGGGGAAACTAATCGCGACGATGTACAATGCAACTAGCGCTTGTCTTAAACTCCTGAATCAGTCTTTTTACAGGAAAAATACACGAAGGTTACTTGGAAGTGTACGGCCCAATGACCGATGCATTATACTTTTCGCAGCTTCGTGCGGAATCTGCTTGTTTAGGCTGTAGCGTAATAGAGCCGACCAGTATGACGTTTTGTAGATAGCATTTCGCCCAATATAAATTATTCCAATCAGACTCATTTTTTGAACTTAGACGTATTTAAACACGACAAATACGTTAAGAATAAATAATTACCCGAAAGCCAAAATTGAGAAATTTTGGATTTTGTAATTTTATCGCGACGAAGAAGATAAGATAGTGCGACACTGTGTAAGACGGTTTATCGCACACAACTTCAGCAATTTAAATGCCGTTTTCTTCTTCAAACTTTTATTTATTTCAGTATCCCGAATTTTCAATTAATCGTAATTTTTGTAAAAAAAGGAAAATAACTATCTTCTCTGTTTTTAAGTTATTGACTTGAAATTTAAAATGTATTTATACTTCGTAATTTAGATTCGATTAATGATGAAAAATGAATGATTTCTGCGAAACTAAAAATTAAAAAATTTAGAATTTTATCATTATAAATTTTAAAATGTTTCATGAAAATAATAAATGTGAATGTTGATTAAGAGAAATTATCACGAAGAAAAAAATGCAACGCCGTAGAGTTGCATATTATTTTACATTGGTGGTAACTTATCTCGTAATACACCCAACGTGTTTTGCTAATGTCACGTACCGATGGCTCAGCGAGTTGCAGTATAATGGAACACCCATATTTTCTTTGTCTAAGAAGTTAAGATATATATTAAATTTCTTTATGACACAGCCTGTCTAATGTTACAAATAATATGTGCGAGTATAAAATAAGAAAAGAAGTGAGAAAAAGTCACGCACGTGAAATGCTGACAGCTGAGTCAGGTAAAACAAAACATCAGGGCTTCTTTAGTTTTGTCTTTACCGTAATCATTAAAAACATCTTTATTACGTTACATAGAGAGTATGCGGTTACCGGATAATTAAGACGACATACTATTTTGGCAAGGTGTAGATTACATTACCGTGAAAAGAATTTCGCTACGCTAGTCAAACCAGCAAAATCTCTTAAAGGACTGTTTATTGCTAGAAGACACGTGTTTGCTGACTCGAGAGAAATGTGACGTATGAGAGGCGCATCAAAGTGTAACTGTATATTTTTTCATTAAATTAGTATATGTAGCGCCAGTATATTTAAGGAGAATACTGGCTTGACTCGTCACTACGCTTTGGCTAGTTGACAACAAGAGATCACCCAGTAAAAATGGTTAGAGCTAGTGTTAGTCACCTTGTGAAAATTTTGCGACTTGCTTTACGCATCGCAAGAAATCGCGAACCACACATTCAGTGATTTTGAAAGATTATCTTTAGATGTGTTATATAAAAAATTGCATTTCTTTTTACTGCATTGTCGGATATCTACAATCAATTACATGTACGGTATCGGCTTATTTCATAATAGAGATATTCTTTCAATCGTTGTGAAGGCCGTAAAGCAACGTAACGAGCACACCGATTCTCTAGCCGGGTGTATAATGCGACGCCATTGTAAGTACCACCTTTTTATTATCAATATTTTTCTTTATCTTCAATAAATTAAATCGATTTTGCCCACAGCAGTCAATCAAATGCTCGACGATACGGAAGGTGACGAATTCATCATGCGATGTCAATATCAAGACGATGCACAGCCAGGACCTTCGGCAGCTGATGATCCACAACCTGGTCCTTCAACAGCCGATGTATATCGTCATAATGAAGATATAGCAAATCGTAAGTATTGAATCTATTATAATAATTTTCATATTATTAAGGCACGATTCAATATTTCAGCTTTACAACCAGTAACCTACGCTGTACATCACAAAAACGAGGGAACACGTAATCGTAAGTATTGAAAGTATTAAAATAAAATAATAATATTTTACAATGTATAAATTTTGATACATTTCAATACTTTAGTTACAGAAGTTGATTCATCGCTTTCAACGATGACGCAACATGTCGAGGAAGGATATGATTCGGATTCTAGCAGTAGCAGTAGCAGTACCAGTAGCAGTACCAGCAGCAGTAGCAGTACTAGCAGAACTGATACAGCTGAAGAAAGAAATGACGAAAGTAAGGATGTATAATATTTTTAATAATTTTCAAAATAAAAATAAAAATAAAAATAAAAAATGAAAATAATTATTTCACAGCTAATTATTTATAGCATGGTGAAGGATCAAGACCATGCTTTATCGTAGAAAGCGAAACAACATGGCGCTATCACCGTTTTCGTTATCAAGGACGAGAGATACGAGGAAGACTTAGCTGACCCACCGGCAAATGCTAACATTTATATGTGGCTCGAAGCTTGCTTAAAGGATTTACATAGACAACTCTGTAGTCGCGGGGAGGCTACCGACTTTATAGGAGTAACGATAAATAGTGAAAGATTTAATCATGGACCTTTATGGCATTCGTTTAGACCGATTAAAGAGTTCAATGTAGAAGACCTTTGGGATCTGTTATCAAGTGCAATTCAAAGTGCAAATAATTTTAATATTAGCGATAAATTGTCAGTTAGCTGTGCAATTGTGAGAGGTGTAGCAGGACGTGGTCGGACACAGCTAACTCATGAAAATGTCAAGAAAAAGTCCATCTTATCTATTAAAAATGACGACAATCTTTGTTTGCCACGAAGCTTGGGCACAGCCTATGCTTATGTCATCAGAGGCCAAATACGAACGGGAAGATTGCACGAATATTGGAACCTTATTCGTCGAAGCAATGGATCCGTTCAAAAGGGAGCAGCCGAGGAGCTTTTCACTTAGCAAATGTTCAGATTCCAACAAGAGGTTGCGGTCTCGAAGAAATTCATCGTTTTCAAATCTTTTTTGCCACACGCTCTACAGCTCTAGTGGTGTACTCTTTTAGAAATTTTGCCCGCGGATATCCGCCTCTCTACGACGGCACACGTTTTGTTATGGACATACAAAGATGTATTACCAACACTTTACGAATTATGTACTACGAACATTCCAATCACTATCAACCTATTCTGAATTTGGTCGGTGCTAGCGGAACCCGTAGTTACTGCATACCGTATAATAAAAGTTACTGGCATGTCGAAGACCATCGATGCACAAATAAGTGTTCTAAATGTTTGATGTCACCACCGTGCACTGCATTCGGAAATATTAGAAAGTGTACCTTGTGCTGTAGGACCTTTTTCAGTGAAGATTGTTTACAAAATCATTTAAAGAAAGGCTCGTATAACAAGAATAATAGTGTGTGTGATAAAATAAAATTATGCCAAAAGTGTTTTAAAATTGTTCTCGAAAAAAATCGCTGAAGTGTAAAACATGAGTGTGGTGTATCATATTGTGACACATGCAAATTAAGATTACCACTTGGGCATCTGTGTTACATTCAACCTATTAAATTGAACGAAACAGTGAGAGATGTTTTATTCTTATTCTACGATTTTGAGACTCAACAGGCGATGCCTGTGTTAGGTGACGAAGAAAGAAAAATCCATGTTCCAAATTTGTGCGTTGTGCAGCAAACATGTACTCATTGTCTTGACATCAATGACGTTTCTATTAGATGCGATCATTGTGGAGTTCGTGAATACGTGTTTAAAGATGAACCAGTGAAGCAGTTGATTGATCTTGCTTTAGCTCCAAGACAACAATTTAAAAAAATAGTTTGCATCGCTCACAATGCGCAAGGTTTTGACGCGCAGTTTATATTCAAATACATTGTCGAACAATACAGAGGTATACACGTGGATCCAACCGTCATAATGAATGGGTCGAAGATTATCTTAATGGAGATTGCGAATGTAAAATTTATAGACAGTCTAAATTATTTTCACATGCCATTAAGTAGTTTACCAAAAGCCTACGGATTACATGAAATCGAAAAAGGTGTTTTTCCACATTTGTTTAACACACCTGAAAACCAATGTACGAAGGACCATTCCCTCCTTTGGACGTGTACTCACCAGGCAGTATGAGCATCAAGGAAAGAGAACGTTTTATGGAGTGGTATAATGAGCAATCAATAAACGGTTGTGTGTTCAACTTTCAAAACGAAATTGTGAGGTATTGTAAACAGGATGTGACAATTTTAAGATTAACTTGTTTAGCCTTTCGAAAAACTTTTACGAAATTTGGCGTGGATCCATTTGCCGAATGCACCACTATAGCTTCGACTTGTATGCGCGTGTTTCGCAAAAAATTCTTAAAAAAGAATCAAATAGGTATCGTTCCACCTCGCGGTTATAGATGGTGCGACAATCAGTCTCAAAAAGCGGTGTATTGGCTCTGCTGGATGGAAAAGCGTATACTTTGTCGCTTCATCGAACATGCAGGACATTCGAGAGAGAGAAGGCTACCCGAAGGTCTGATTGTAGATGGCTACAGTCAACCGCGACCCGACGAAAATCACAGAGGCATAGTACTTCAATTTCACGGTTGTTTTTGGCACGGATGCCCTCGCTGTTTCAGGATTAATAGAGATACAGTTTTGACGAGTGGTGATTCAATGGACGCTAGATATGAAAGAACAGTAGCTATTAGCGATAAGATAAGGTCAAACAATTATAAATTAATTGAGAAATGGGAATACGAGTTTAACACTGAACTCTCCCAAGATGATCAGCTTCAGCGCTTTGTTCAAGAAAACGTCGATAACGTGAAACGAAAAGCTTTCGATGCGCGAGATGCTTTTTTCGGTGGACGAACAGGTAACACCGTTAAAATGTTCGATTGCAAAGGTGAAGAAAAAATAAAGTACGTCGATGTATGCTCGTTGTACCCGTATATCTGCAAACGAGGTAAATTTCCCGTTGGTCATCCCAACATATACGTCGGCGAAGAAGATTGCCGTCAGTTCTTACGAACATACAAAGACATCTCTCGAGTGAACGGTTTACTAATGTGTGACGTGCTTCCACCGCAAAACCTGTACCACCCCTTATTACCGGTAAGAATGCATGGTAAACTAATATTTCCCTTATGTCACACGTGTAGTGAACAAATGATCCAAGAAGTTTGCCCGCATCAAGACCCAAATGATCGAATTTTACGGGGAACGTGGGTGTCTGAGGAAGTTAAAGAGGCTGTCAAACTGGGGTATACCATTCAATGCGTTTACAAGATCTGGCAATATAAGATGACGCAATATAATCAAAAAGAAGGCAAAGGTGGAATATTTGCCGAATATATCAATGAGTTTTTCGCGCAAAAAACTTTGGCGTCTGGTTTTCCACCTGGTTCTCTGAACAACCAAGATAAAGACGAATACGTAAAAGAATTGGAGGTCAATGAAGGTATTAGTTTAAATAAAGACGCGATACAGTACAACGCCGGTCTAAGATCAGTCGCAAAACTATGCCTAAACTCTTTATGGGGTAAATTTGGTCAACGTGAAAACATGACACAGACAGAAGTCATTACTAAACCAGAAAGATTGACAGAGTTACTTACCAGCCCAGAAATAGACGTTAACGGAATTATACCAGTCAGTGACGAAACACTCTACGCCAACTGGTGTTACAAAAACGAAGCTCTGCTGTCATCTCCAACGACAAGTGTTGTGATTGCCGCCTTTTCAACAGTACTGGCCCGACTGGAGCTATTCAAGTACTTGCACGCTTTGGGGCCCCGAGCTCTCTACTACGATATGGATTCTGTTTTTTATGTTAGCGGAGAGGCTAGTGCCGAGCGCGATTTACCAACAGATGTAGCTCTAGATCAACTCACGGACGAATTGGCTAGTAACGGAAACGGTACGTACATAACCTCGTTTTTATCCGGAGGTCCAAAATTTTACGCGTACAAATTTAAAAAACCGGACGGAAATGAAGAGTACGTGTGTAAAGTAAAAGGCATAAAGCTAAATTACTCCAATAGTCTACAAATAAATTTTGACACTCTTCGCGAGATGATCACTTCACCGGGTAGTGAGATATTGCTATCTAATTTTGCTATTCGACGAACAGTATTCCACGAGGTATAACGCAAAATGAAACAAAGACGTGTAAAACCGTGTACGGAAAGAGAAGATTCGTCGCGTTAAGTAAAAGTTATCCATACGGCTACATTCGTGGTCCGCCTACTACTGACGCATCAGACAACCACACCCTGGAAACCTAGTGTCGTTGATGTAGCAACGCAAGGAGCGCACTCGTGATCGGTGGTGCTACAGTATAAAAACAGCTCATTGGCTACCGCTGTGTCTCCATCGTCGTGATTAGCGGTGGCGGCGCACCAGAAGAGAGCTTATTGGCTGCTGATGCGCCTCCAAGCGGCGGCGGCGCACCAGAAGAGAGCTCATTGGTTGCTGGTGTGTGTCCCCAAACGACGGTGGCGTACCAGAAGAGACCTTATTGGCTGCTGGTGCGCCCCAATAAGCTGATTTAGCGGCCGCGGGAGGCGCAGCGGCTAAGAGCTCATTGGCCACTGCTGCGCCGGCGAAAGAGCTGCTTTGCCGCGGAGCTAGCCCCACCACAAGACTCGCGGACTCGTGAGCGGCCGCGCGCGGGGGGCCCCGGGGCGCGGTTACGAGCTCTTCGGGAGAAGTGTTTCAGAGTGCCCAGTCAGTATGAATTATGGATACATGCTGAAAACATCCGTGGACGTGTACGTTGAGTGGCCCCAGCGGTTGCGGTAAAACAGTATTTGTTAAAAAATTTCTGAAATACATTGACCGTTTGAGCGACACTCGCTTCGAGCGTATTATTCTTTATTACGGTGAATGGCAATCGGAATACAGAGGTCTGGGTAAAGACGTTGAATTTCGCAAAGGTCTACCGCAAAACACTGATTGGCTTAACGATCCGAAACCTAAGTTGATCATCATCGACGACCTCATGCACAAATCGTCCTCTGGAGAAGCCATAGTGAATCTCTTTACGAAAGGCAGTCATCACAACAACTTGAGCGTGATTTTTATCACTCAAAACATCTTCCATCAAGGCAAAGGACAGCGCGACATATCTTTGAACGCTCAGTACATTGTAATCTTTAGGAATTTGCGAGATCGTGCCCAGATACGTCATCTTGCCAGGCAAGTATATCCTGAAAATCCTCGATTTTTAGAAGAAACCTACCGGGACGCAACATCGCAAGCTTTTGGCTACCTCTTGTTGAATCTGAAGCAAACCACATTGGATAACTGTCGATTTCGAATGTGTATTTTCCCCGATGATGAGTACCAGTACGTTTACGTACCGCGAAAACAACTGACCAACAGTCAAAATCAAGTTCCAAACGTGGCGTTGTAATGACTACAAAAACGCGTTATCCTTTTAGTCGAAAAGATGCTACCGTCTTGGCGGCATTGTACCATTTTAACAAAGAACAGCGGAAAGCAGTTTTACAGAAAGCTGATGCAAAATTGGTTCGTCGTATTTGCGAGTGCGCTTTAAACGTATTGATAGGTAACGTTCCGTTAAGTAAAGGTCACAAGGGTCGGCTGCGTAAGCATGCAAAAGTTCTGCGAAATCTAGCATCACCGGATATCACTTTACAACGAAGAAGAAACATTATAGTGCAACGTGGTGGTTTTTTGCCTGCTCTGCTAGCACCTCTGATTGGCACGCTTCTTGCTAATCTCGTGAATAAATAAAGACGGAACACGCGAGAAAGATGATTCTCCTACCGCAAGAGAGCCTTGAACGTTTGCAAACCACGCTTGGAAAAGATAAGATAAAATCTGTGCAAACACCGGGATCGGTGACGAGTAGACTCGATGCTGAAATGAGCGAAATATTAAACTCACCAACATGCAAAGGCGATCGTGAAAAGTGGACTCTCTACCGTCAAGTTTTACAGCGATATCTTCACTTTAAAGGAACCGAAGGAGGAGATAAGTATAAAAAAGAACAAAAGAATGACAGTGTCAGCGAATCTAATACGGTGCACGATAATGAGCAGCAAGAGGAGGAGGAGAAGGAGGAGGAAACCGATGAGCTCATTGACGCAAACATTATCTATACCGTCCCGAAAAAGTACAAAATGAAAGCCAAACAGCTCGTGCGATGCTTGCGAGCTGGTGGTAAAGTAGTTTGGGATGCCAACGGAGCTGTAACGATAGATGGCACGATTGTGCCCGGAGTCAATATTGTCGATTTAGTGAATGACGCAATGAGAGATAGAAAAAGGAGCGCTCCGCCTGGTCATCTTCAGTTTGCTGTCGCTCTTCGCCAAACAACTGTACCCCGAGAGTTTATAGGTAACAAACGTGTTTGGAACGACGTTACCAGATCCTCGCCGACCAGTGAGCATTTAGAAAACAGTGCTTTTACTACACCGCCTTCCGTTCCTATTTTGAGAGTTCAGAGTAGCGGCGACAGCGCCGCTGATGAATCAGATACAACGCAACCTGAAAAAAGAAGAAAAAAGAAGTCAGCTGAAAAAAAAGAAGGTCTCACCACCACACTCTGAAATACTGTCATGGCGCGGAATGAGCAAGACATTCGGGCTGCGCTAATAAATTCTCAAGAAGAAGAACAAGAGAAAAACAGCGTTCTAGATGCACTCGTTGATTTATTACCGTTTGAAATGCATGTACCGCATTACAAATTTTGCGGACCCGGAACTAAGCTAACAGAGCGTATCGAACGTGGCGACGTTGGAATCAATCCGTTAGATGAGCCCTGCCGACAGCATGATCTAGCTTATGCTGACTCGAACAGTGACCGTCGTCAAGCCGACCGAGTTTTAGCGCGATATGCCTTTTCTCGCATGCTCGCCGAGGAAACGCCGTCTGACGAAAGAACAGTCGCGATGATGACAGCTTGCTGCATGGTTAGCAAGATAACTTTTGAAAAATTTTTTTCGCGTATCAAGAATGTTATCAGGAAACGAGACAAGAAAGATAAAAAACCAAAGCGTGGACAAATAAAAAAGGATAAGAAGACGAAGGAACAGAAACGAAAGGATAAGAAGAAAATAGACAAAATAATAATCTCGAACAATGAATAAAACGTTTGAAAAACTTTATTACGAAGCACATCAGCCTTCGGCGTACACTGGTGCTGATAAACTTTTGCGAGCTACGCGTAAAAAATACGATCGTCAAAGTGTTATTCAATGGCTTGAGAGTCAAGACGCTTATAACTTGCATAGAACTGTTCGACATTGTTTTCCTAGACGTAATTATAATGTGCGCAATTTCGACGACGTGTGGGAAGCTGATTTGATGGACATGAGATCTATAAAATCTTACAACGATGGCTACAGCTACGTTTTAACCGTTATTGATGTTCTCAGCAAATACGCATGGGTTGAACCTGTCAAGGACAAAACTTCGAGAAATGTCGCTGATGCTTTTCTGCGTATTTTGTCCAGAAGTAACGGACGGAAACCAATATGTCTTCAAACTCATAAAGGTAAAGAATTTATCGGCGGGGCGTTGCAGAGGGATCTCTCGAAGCACGGTATAGCGCTTAGAGTGGTACACAGTCCAGACGTAAAAGCGGCCATTGTGGAAAGATTCATAAGAACTATAAAAGAAAGAATATCGCGATATTTTACTCACAAAAATACTCGAAGGTATGTTGATGTTTTGCAGAATATCGTAGAGGCGTACAATCATACCAAACATTCGGCCACAAAAATGGTACCAGCAGTCGTGACACTGTACAATGCAGCCAAAGCTCGTGAAAATTTACAACGTCGATATGGTAATCGTGTTTTTAAAACTCTTAAATACTGCGTCGGTGACTTGGTGCGCGTCAGTCGTGCAAAGAACGTTTTCGCTAAAGGATATGAGAGTGGCTGGACACTAGAGATTTTTAAAATTACACGAATCTCAACGACGCGTCCGTTTTCTCAACAAAAGATCAGTTTTATATTGTGCTGCCGAGCAACAGCAGCATGAATTATTTTGCGGAAAATACCACGACACGTTTGATCACGCAACTCCCTCAGCAGATACGTCTTCAAGGTTCGTGGTCAGTCGCGCTTACGGAGGTTCAAATTCCGTTGACGTTTCAACACGTGTCTTCCGAGCAACCGGATAGGACAGTTTCGCTTAATCTCATTCCAACTCGACTCTAGAGACAACGGCAAAAAATGTTAGTACTACAGTGTCGCTGGTTCGTCCAGGAATTTACAGAGATATAAATATTATAATAAGCGAGCTAAATAATTTAAACTGTATAGAGGGCCATTTGGAATTCGGTGTCGATCCCGGTGGTTACGTGACAGTCTACAGAGCTTGTACAAAGATAACTTGCTCTGAATTCAGTCACCAACTTTTTTTATCCAAGAAGTTGCGAAAAATTTTGGGATTCGAACACATGAATAGTATTTTTATAAGAGATGAAGAATCAGTAGTAAGTAATAGACCTGCTCATCTCTCCAATGGGCTTCCATCCATGCTTATGATTTATAGCGATATTTGCGAACCTTACGTAATAGGTGACGTTCAATCGCGATTGTTGCGAGCAGTATCGTTAAACATCGACGATGATTACACGTATGGTAGTACGAGAATCAAGAGTTTCTCCCCACCCGTGTACATACCTTTATTATTCAACTCATTTCAGACAATCGAAATCGATATAAGGGACCAAAGTGGACGTGCGATCCCATTCGATTACGGTACTCTGACGGTGACACTTCATTTCAAGAAACTTGACTAGTACTCAGTTTTAATACAATGATGGAGCGTTACCAAGAATACTTCAACATGCAAGTTGGCGGTGGATACAGCGGAGGGGAGGTGTTTGGTGGGGGTCAACGGATTAATGGTGGGGTCGGACGTATTTACGTTGGATCCCCCTACCAAAGGGGGCACGGCGGTATTGGTTCATTTTTGGCTGGAATTTTCCGTCGCGTTTTCCCACTTTTCACTCGTGGAGCCAAAGCTGTTGGGAAGGAGGCTGTGCGCACTGGTATGAACATTATGTCTGATGTTACCGAGCGAAACACTCCGTTTAAAGAGTCGATTCGCAAACGCTTTAAAGAATCTGGCGAAGTTCTCAAACGAAACGCAGAGGAGAAATTGGATAAGCTAATGGAGGGGTCTGGATATAAATTACCACGCTACGGCTTACCACTTCAGTTGCGAATGGGCGCTGGCTCTGATACAAATCACAGAGGTAAAAAGAAGAAGAGCCGCTCTAGAAAAAGGAAAACAAGAAAACGCAAGTCTAATAGTTCGAAAAGAGGCAAGGCTAAGAGAAAACAAACGAAACAAAAGAAGAAGAGAACCACGAGAGATATTTTTGGATAGATAAGATGGCATTTTTACACACCCATTCGTTTGAGTGTCTCAAGTCGGAGTTGTTTCTGTTTGAAATTCCTCCTACGCAAACAACGATAGAAAATTCACACTGGATACAATATAAACCAATATCGTCTTTAACTGATGACTCACCTATAGAATTTGTGTTACCGGGCAATGGTGAAGAATATATTGATCTTGCTCACACGATGCTTAGTCTGCGAGTAAGTCTACAAACTACGGTTGACGTACCACAAGCCGTTACAGACCACGTACCCAAAGTCGGTCCTGTCAATAATTTTATGCATTCTTTATTTAATCAAGTGGATGTATTTTTTAATCAAAAACCAGTATCACCGCCTACAAACGCGTACGCCTACAAAGCGTACCTTGAAACTTTATTAAATTATGGACCTGCTGCAAAAAATTCGCATTTGACGAGTGTGCTGTGGTACAACGATACTGCTGGAAAAATGGACGACGATCAAGATGCAAATGCAGGCCTTGTTCAACGTCGCAAATTACTGTCGGCAACAAAATCAGTTGACATGATTGGCCATCTTCACTGCGACGTGTTCAATCAAGAAAAATTATTAATAAACGGTGCCGAGGTAAGAGTGCGATTAGTAAGGTCTCGCGATAGTTTTTGTCTCATGGATCCTACGGGCTGTTACTCTGTACATATCGACGAAGCTTATCTTTTAGTTAGGCGAGTCAAAATTAGTCCAGGTATATTACTAGCACACGCCCAATCACTTTCAAAGACAACTGCGAAATATCCTCTCACGAGGGTTGAGGTTAAAGCTGTAACAATGCATAGAGGTATTCACGGTGAAACTTTGGATAATATAGTATTAGGTCAACTGCCAAAGCGAATTATAATCGGGTTTGTTGACAATAAGGCTTTCAATGGCGATCGAGCTCTAAATCCGTTTAACTTTGAACATTTTAATATAAATTTTCTATGCTTATACGTTGACGGTGTAAAAATAACTTCTAAACCACTACAACCTAATTTCGGAGCTAGCAAATTATACATTGATGCTTATCGTACGTTATTTTCTGGAACAGGCGTACATTCTCTTAACGAGGGTAACCAAATCTCGCGTGAATCATATCCTAATGGCTATTGTCTTTTCGCGTTTGATTTAACTCCCGACCTATCGGCTAACGAATGCACTCATTGGAATTTGATTAAGCACGGTAGAGTCAGATTAGATGTACGATTCGCTGAAGCATTAGCCAATACTATAAATTGTATTGTCTATGCTGAGTACGATAATATTTTGGAAGTAGATGCATCGCGTCAAGCTATTGTAGACTTTAGTGGTTAAAATAACAAAGTACAGATGGCGTTATTGTACTACATATACGTGGAAGATTTGTTTCTTGATGGCCAGTACGTTTCGAGTCGTGATCGTCATTGCAAGCTACATAAAAACGATGGATTTAGTTATAGATATCCAGTGTCTCAAAGATACTGACAATAACAGTGCACCAAAGGAAATCGCTGTTGTTGCTCTTAATGGTGATTTTCATGGTCATTGGTTAGTGGCTCCGACGGCTTGTGTATATGATTTGAGCGCTGAAATTAGAAGACAAAATAATTGGTTAACTCAGCATTGCCACGGCATTAATTACTTGGAAGGTGAAGTTGATTTGAAAGTGTTTCATAAAACTCTGCAAGATTTATCAAAAAGTGCTCGAAAAATTTATGTTAGAGGTAGTGAAAAGTGGTTGATGCTTCATAAAATTATAGCAAACGAAATCATCAATTTGAATTATGATGTAGATTGTCCTCCGTTCGATAAGTTATCATCTAATGTATATTGTATACATCACGCTTTAAAATTTTCGGGTCATAAATATCGATGTGCGTTAAATCACGCTTATCGTTTGAAATGCTACTTATCTTCACGCCTTGGTTATCTAAATAAAAATTTAATCGATCTTCATAATGGACAGCCTTCAAATATTGAAGATCTTTTCACCAATCCAGTCGCATACTGTAGGTGTATTCCCAGCCGATCAAATCCCGCGGATGTGGACCAAGCCGACGGCGTTCATCGTTAACACTGACGACCATACCAAGCCTGGCATGCATTGGGTTGCGTTCTACGTCGATAGATCTTCTAAGGGTCTATATTTTGATAGTTTTGGATTACCATCTATAATACCCGATCACATAAGCCGTTTGCGAAAAAATTGTAAAACATTTCGTTGGAACGCAATACAACTTCAAAATGACGCATCCGATGTATGTGGTCAATATTGTATTATGTTTTTAAGCTATATGAGAAATGGTTTAGGTTTCAAGAAATTTCTGGATAATTTTTCTGTCAACTTGGAGAAAAATGATAACGTAGTTAGACGCTATGTGCGCTATAAAAAAGCTGACGGAAATTTCATTGGCAACGGTGGATGCTTCGTCAGATGTTTGCAAAACTCTCGCTCTAAAATGTCTTTGTTATAATTGTCAGCATTTCTATTATCACGCGAAAGAAGTTTTGATGTAAGGCGATACAACGTGTGTCATGGAAATTTAACCGTTTCAACTACATGTGCGTCATTGTTTAACCTTGCTCGTCTTATTCTTTACTTCTCAAACGTCTGCACTTTTTTAACCGTGTGCATAGTTTGAAAAGCTGTATTTAAAGGATCACTTCAGAGTGTTTAGCACCAGTCGCTTTCTACTCGTAAAGATACGCGGATCGCCATGGCGACCCTACCACGAGCTGCACAACACCCACATCAAGTCTTTTGTACGTTGTACGCCTTAAATAAATCGTTCACCAAGAAGGTAATTGTTGGTTTGGAATATGACGAGCTCGTCGACAAGTTCGACGACGAGTGCTACAAACCTGTGGTTCGACTATTATCGAATGACTTTGAAGGTGTTGCATTTTTATACAACGACTGGGAAGAATTCAAAGCAAGTTTCGACGACATTGATAAATATTTTCGTGGACTTGATAATAGTTTAAAGGACCAGAAAATTTACGGAAACGGCTGGACTTTAAAATTCACCACAAGTCACCAGGAAAAAGCAATCGAAATTGAAGAAGACAGGAGGCCTGGTGTTGGTCGAATCAAGCGGTTTCGCCATAGTTTGGTAATGAAAAAAGTTACTTTTGATTGTCTCCAAGAATTTATTGTAAAGTGTGTCGATACTCGTCTTAAATATTTAAATTCTATTGCGAGTAGTGTACAATATCTTACCTGCGACGTTATGGAGTTTATTAAAACTAAAAGTAGTTTCATGCATGAAGCACAAGTACAACTATATACACCTAGTATTGTAAAAGATGTTGTAAATTTAATTGATGATGATGTAATAGACAAAATAACCTCTAGTGTAGAAAAGCAATGTACAGAAAAAGATCAAGCGTCTCTACCTAAGCGCGACGTTGCTGATGTTTTGTATCAGATTGTATCATTACACATGCCAAGAATTGTTGATGTATTAAGGGGATGCCTTACTCGTACTATTACCGACCGAGCAATTCACACAGTTTCAAGCTGATTAAAAATAAAATACGTCGAATCACAAAAAATCAAGAGAACACTCTTCTGGGTTTTTTAACGTTCTATCATCCAGTCAAAGTTTGGAGTCGAAATATCAAGTCATTTTTGCAAAAACTTTGAACAAAGCGAAATTTAATTTCGTTCAAAGTTTTTGAAAAAACGGCTTGATATTTCAACTCCAAACTTTGACTGGATGATAGAACGTTAAAAAATACAGAAGAGTGTTCTCTTGATTTTTTGTGATTCGACGTATTTTATTTTTAATCAGCTTGAAACTATGTGAATTGCTCGGTCGGTAATGGTACGAGTATGGCATCCCCTTAAATACTATATTATTTGATAATAAATAGAAAAATTTGAATATACTTACTATGTACTTCTTTTTGTCTTCCTTGCCTTCCTCTTAATCCCAGCTTATTATATTTTTAAAACCGTTAATTTTTAATTTACATTTCTAAATTGTAACTTATATAAATTAAATTTTATTTCACGAAATGAAGCTAGCTTGCATTTGAATATTTTTTGAATAAGTATTTTTAAATTATTTAATTGAAAGAATAAAAAATTAGTTGAAATTAGATACTCATAAATATTTTAATTTGCTGACGCAATACGTAATTTGATTACGTATGTATATCAAATAACCGACTGAAACACGTTCACACACACATACACACGTCTGTATGTGATTTCTTGACCTTGACCCCAGCTGGCGCCTGCTGTCAAGGTCAAGTTTGTTGTGACGGCCCATAGCGAGGGGTATACTACTTTTCTGAAATTATCAATTATAGAATTACCAAAAAATTTATGGATAATCGTGAATGACTCAAGAATTCATTCTCGTAATTTTGAAGCAAAAATATAATTTCTTTGGTACTTAAAATAATTAGCAATGTAAATTATTCTTGATCATTTCCGTCCAAAACCAAACGCTAAAGATATCGAATTCGCGACAGCATGGTAAAATGGTATCGGTAACATTTTTATAAGTACATTTAAACCTTCGGGGGGAAAAATTTCTCAAAAAGTGGTGCAAAAAGAAGAATTTTACCGGGTCAGATTTTTTTCCATGCAGAATTCGATTAAATCAAGACTTTTGAGCATTCTTTTGGTCTTTCAGCCCACTGTGCGTCGGTCAGCCGCATCGTGTCTGCTCCCGCTACATCGTCATCGACGAGACGCCACCGACGGGTATCACCGGCGCCGTAGCTCCAGCTTCGAGCTGGTAAGTTCTGCCAGTTCCGCCAGACCGTGCCACGGTCCCCCCGTATTAGCATCTCTCTCTCTCTCGTCGTATCCACATACTCCAGCCGTCGCCTAGAGCCGGGGGAAAATCTGTTGTACTCCGCGTCGTCGGGAAAATGTATACCGAGACTATCGAAACCTTTGCTCGTGAGTTCCCGCCTGAATTTGCGTCCCGCTCCGTATCGAAACAGCCGAGTCATTGCGTCGTGTCGCGGTTGGGATGATTGTAAAATACCGTAGTAGTTAGAATGCTGGGAACGTCCCAGCTGGCACTCAACGTTACCTTTAATTATAATTGCAAATATATGTTTTTTTCTTCTTATATATTCTTATTTTTCTATTAATAAACGTAGAGTGTTTGTCTGAATTGCCGTGAGTGATAATTTCTATACCTTGACATTTTCCATCTCCCTTGCGCTCACTCATAAATTGAACATATATATTTACGAGGGTCATTTGATAAGTACCTAGCCTACAAATAAAAACACCAAAATTTTACAAAAAATAAAATTTATTTTTCAATGTAGTCTCCTTTTAGTTGAATACACTTGGTCCAGCGGTGTTCCAATTTTTTTAACTCCGTTGAAAAAAATGTTTTCTCTTGGTTTGCAAAATAGGCCTCCGTGGCGGCGATTATTTCGTTATTGGAGTGGAATCTCTTCCCGGCGAGCGAATTTTTTAGGTTCGGAAACAAAAAAAAGTCGCACGGAGCCAAATCTGGAGAATACGGTGGATGGGGCAGCAGTTCGTAGCGTAATTCGACCAATTTAGCCGTGGCGAGTGCAGAAGTGTGAGCCGGTGCATTATCGTGGTGGAAAAGCACTTTCTTTTTAGACAAATGGGGCCGTTTTTCTTCTAACACGGCGTCAAATCGGCTCAATAGTTCGGCGTAGTACTGTCCTGTGACCGTTTTGCCCTTCTCCAGATAGTCAATAAAAATCACACCTTGAGAATCCCAGAAAACAGTGGCCATCACCTTTCCGGCCGACGGGACCGTCTTCGCCTTCTTCGGAGCAGGTTCACCGGGTAAGGTCCACTGTTTTGACTGCTCCTTGGTCTCTGGAGTATAGTAGTGAATCCATGTTTCGTCGACGGTCACGTAACGACGCAAAAACTCTTTTGGATTGCGATTAAACAGCTCCAAACACTGCTCTGAACTGGTCACACGGATGCGCTTGTTGTCTGCAGTCAGCAAACGCGGCACCCACCTTGCTGACAGCTTTCTCATGCCTAAAATCTCATGTAGGATATGCCACACGCGTTCTTCTGAGATGCCTACTATCGCAGCTATCTCGTGCACCTTTAATCGGCGGTCTGACAAAACGATATCGTGTATTTTTGTCACGTTCTCCTCCGTAGTGGCTGTTTTCGGAGCACCTGGGCGTGGATCATCAAAAACCGACGTACGACCACGTTGAAACTCGTTATACCAAAATTTAACGGTCGCCATCGAAGGAGAAGCATCCCCATACACTGCATCCAAGCGTTCTTTAATTTCACTGCGCGATTTCCCTTCCAAAAACAAGAATCGAATCACCGACCGATATTGTTCTTTCTCCATTTTTTCAAAAATCAACGGACACATTTGCTTTCACACGCTCTCAAAAATAAACTACAACTCCGATCCGGCTGAAATTTCGTCTAACCGTTTACAGGAAGATACTGCACTGTAGTGTATTTCTGGTGCGATAGTGGCACCATCTGGCGGTGAGGCTAGGTACTTGTCAAATGACCCTCGTACATGATTAATTATATCTTGATATTCATAATTGTTGGAGAATTCTACATGACGCAGTACCATGGATAACTCGTAAGTACTTTAGTGTTATAGTCTGATGGCAAATGCAAAAAATTACAAGGTGGGCCTGCTATCCAATGGCCGACTATTAGCTCTTGCAATGCAATCACAGCTACTTTCTTTGGCAAAAAATTTCGGTTATCGTTTCGGAAACCTTGTACGTCGACAACGAAATCCATGATCTAAGGAGTGAGCACGAGAGTGTATCGCCATGTAAAAGAGGAAATGACAACTGATCCTCACGCATTCGAATTTTATTTCCGACATACGCTTATCCCCACTACTCTTGTTTCTCCTTCTTCTTATATTTACGCACTAAGATCCGTTAGGATTTGCCTGCTCGAATCGATTTCCAGCACGTTATCGTATTCTGCGTAAATGATGCAATTTATGATAGTAGTGGGAGCACCCTCGAATGGCACTTTCACCCGTACGCTACCCGACAGCACGAGGTTCCAGGGTGCACTCTTAAAAATTTTGTATAAAATATGAATCCTGTGTAATTTAAATTTTGTGTAAAATTTCTTGTGTAAAATTTTACGCAATCTTTGTGTAAAAAGTACACAAGCGTGTGTAAAATTTTCAATTTACACAAATTTTGTGGAATATGTCTAATTTACACAAAGTTTGTGTAAAATTTCAATTTACATAAATTTTTGTGTAATATTTTCAATCTACAATATAATAGAAGAAAATTTTATTGTTATATTGATGTACAGTAACTTACTAAGATATTTACCCGTGTAAATATCATATAAGATCTAGGGCTTCACAAGAGTCAAGATAAGACAATATTAATACAAAATGTTGAAATCGGTCTTGAAAAATATTGAAAATACGAATATTGTCTTGTTCTTGAAGAAAAAATTATTGTCTTGTATCACTATTGTCTTGATAATCTTGTTTTTTTTTCAAAATTTATTGCTTCCTCCTAGCGAAAGCTTTGTGACAGTAAAAAAAAAAGTTTATGAGATAATGTGTTAGAAATGTTATTTAGCAAATTTGGAACCGAAATACACTATTTTTAGAAAATTTCTGTATGGATGTGTGTGTGTGTGTGTGTGTGTGTGTGTGTGTGTGTGTGTGTGTGTGTGTGTGTATGTCTGTATACGCTGATATCTCATGATCTATTCGACCGATTTTAACGGGAGAGTGATCATTTTTTTAGATTTTGCTTCCACAATTGGGGTCAATATTCTATTTTTGTAAAATTTAATTTTTTTTTTATAGCCATTTTTTAATTTTCAAAATTTTTATTTTCGATTTTTTAAATATTTAGAACAAATATTGATTATATATCATGAATTCTCTGTACGTAGGATAAAATTATTTACAATTTAAAAAAAAAAAAATGTCGGTAGCTATATTTCGTCAAAAGTTATTGATGAAAACGTAATTTTTTGTAAATAGGTTATATTTCGAAATTAAAAAAAGATATTAACATGAATATTATTTTGGTTATAAAGGATATTAAGTACTACAACTTACTAAATTTTTAGGTTTTTTTATTCATTATTTTTTGAGAAAAAAAATAATTTATAAAAAAAAGTGATTTTTTTTGTCGTTCAATAACTATAGTAAAATTGGCTTAATCACTTTGAAATTCTTTGTAGGGGTAGATTTTGTATACCAATCGAGTGAGTTCTTTGGGCAAAAGGATTGATCCATAAATTTCGGAGATATTTGAGGTTACAATTTTTTTCAATTTTTTTTTAAATCGTAATTTCTAGAGAACGGCTCTATGTATCTAAATGGGGTGGATGGCATTCGAAAGAGAATTAAATTACCTATATTTTCTAAAAAAAATTAATTCTATAGCTATCACAGTTCTTTTGTTATTAACAAAAACGTAAAAATTGAAAAATGAAAAAAATGAATTTTATATGTTCAACTATTACAAGAGTAAAATTGTCTTATTCGCTTCAAAATTCATTGTAGAGGTATATTATTGATAGTTCTCGGATGAGTTCTCTTGGCAAAATGATTGGTTCATAAATTTCAGAGATATTTGAGGTTAAAATTTTTCTAGACAATTTTAAAATGTATTTCTTAAGGATGGCTCTGTGTATCTGAATGGGATGGGTAGCATTTGAAAGAGAATTTAAATTTTTATATTTTCTAAAAATAAAAATTTTTTAGTTAACACGGTTTTTTATTATTAACAAAAATGTAAAACTTGAAAAATTGAAAAATGAAAAAAAAAATCTGTCTTTATCAAATTTTTTAAAATACATCATCTAAAGTACATTTAAGATACGCACACATATCCGAAGAACAATCGAACAGACGACGACATGCGTGAGTAACTGAAGAAGACGAATATTCAGCAAAGAGAAGTCGATCGAATCGTCAAACCATAGTTATTAAAAAACGATGATCTTGTACGAGATGTAGAATCATTCTCTGGATATTAAAAGAAACAAGCTTACTCTCTAGCACGACACTAGACGAATCCACAACCTTCGATATTATTTATTTTATAGTTTAAAAATATGAATTTTTCTTATGAAATTTTTTGTAATCAATCTCAAAATGTAATAATAGCAAAATATTAAATAAAATGAATATATTGAACTAACATGTGAATAATATATATATAAAAAAATTTATTTATAAAATCCGAATACAACATTTTTTATGGAATAATATATATAATAATTATATTATAATTTTTACAGAAATATAATAGAAAATAAAATTGCTTTACTGTATTGCATGCTGTGCCGCATGTGCGTTATGTCTCCGATACAATAATTTTTCTTGTAAACACAATCAAAGAACAACTTTAGAATATTTTTTTTATTTCGAACCAATGTACGACAAGAAGCCATTGACAGTGGACTTGAAGAAGAAAAATTTGATGAAGAATAGAACTTGAAGAAGATTGTTTTCCATTCATATAAGAATTAAAATCACAAACAAATAAATTACAAATGGAATCTCAATGAATAGCCATGAAAAAATTACAAGTTAATATTTTCCATAAAATTTTTCAAATTTTTTTCGTGAAAAATTTATTTTTCGAATTTTAATTTAATAAAAGGAATCAAAAAATTATTTTGAGAAAGCTACGGGCCAATGAATTGGCTGCGGTTTTTTTTATTTATATAAATATAATACCCATTCATTATACTTTTATAATAAATGTAAATGACAAAACTCGGGTAGAAATAAAAGAAGACTTATTTGAAGAAAATGAAAACAGCAACGTTTATTGAAAGAGTACAGACTGAGAACTGAATATTCGGGAGAGAAAAAATACCTTCTTCTCCGTGACAATGTCAGAACAGTAATAACAGAAACAAAAAGTTCATTTTTTCAAAACAACGCTAGGCAACGCAAAAGAACGCGCTCACACACCTCGGGGGCTCTAGAGATCCACGTCCGTAAGACATTCTCACCCCATGACCCCCTCCCATTTCGATAACAGTTATCGACGGAGGAAGTTTGTGACACGGCCTATAAGGGACTTTCCACAAATGCACCCTCCTGCCCTGCCCTGCGCCGTGCTGCGCTGAGTCGTGCTTTGCATCTTGATGCGAGTTCCACGCGTATACGGGAGCGCGTCAGACGGGCATACAAGGCAAAATAATTATGTAAATAATTCTTAACCCCAAGTAGGCGGGGGATGCGAGTTTCACGCGTATACGGGAGCGCGTCAGACGGGCATACAAGGCAAAATAATTGTCAATAATTCTTAACCCCAAGTAGGCGGGGGATATAGGTCCACGCATATAAGGGAGTCATGTAGACATGCAAAAATAAGCAAAACGATTAATTAAACAATTTTTAAACCCAAGTAGCAGGGGAATATGAGGTCTACGCATATAAGGGAGTCATATAGACATGAAAAAATAAGTAAAACGATTATTTAAACAATTTTTAAACCCAAGTAGCCGGAGAAATTGTTTAAGGGGACAAGCCATGGTTAAAACTGAAAAAAATAAGAATAAATAATTTGATTAATAATAAATTCCAGGTGTAATCTTTGAACTTAATATTTTTCCCACTAATAAGTAGTGTTATTACCTACAATTTCCGCCTGTAGTTAGCTGATAATATACATCTGGCTCTTGCGTACATTTTATTAATGATTTAACTCTGATTGATTGATTGCCGTAGGTTTACTTTTCAACAACTAAATAAAATGACTTGATGTCATGGCTTGATCTTTGTTTTTACATCAGTTACCAGTTTTCTGTGCTACTTTTCCTAAAAAAATTTTTTTAATATTTATTTTTCGTGAAAAATCTCAATTTTTTGTATATTTTATCAAAAGTTCTATAATTTTATTTTTTTTTATTTTTTTCTGAAGCTTTTTTCAAAAAAGTAGCGCACATTCCTTGTGGCTAATGTAAAAAGGAATGCTCACCTAAAATTTCAAGTCATTTCGTTCACTTGGTGAAAAATAAACTTACGGCAATGACCCTGTAAACAAAAAAAAACAAGTTTTTCAGAAATCACGTTTGAAACTTGAGTTTCTTATAACTTATGGTAAGCTTTTCAAAACTACTTACAAAAATCTTTTTCACAATTCTGTATAATATACTTTGATTAAACATGAAAAATGGAATATCCATATGACAGTTATTTTGGCACGGACACTCTAATCATCTCATGTCTAGTCTCATTAAATATCTGTAAAAAAAGGTTTAATTAGCTTAATGACATCTTTATATTATTTAGAATAATACATTATTGTAGCTCCTATCTTTTTTTTCGTATTAGACTAAAATATTTTTATTCCTTGATGCTGCAGTCTATAACCTACAAAAATCATCTATTCCGGGTGACAGATCCAATCACAAATTAACTAAAAAGAAAAACAATAAATATTAACTATTTTTATACGTATAAGTAACAAAAAAATCTTTTAATTACTTACTCTAGTAAGAACCTGGTTCATATGACTCTTCTGGTAACTGAAGTCGTACTCTCCTTCTTTTTCTTCTACTTTCTAAGGTATTTTCCTCAGCATTCCTTTCAGCATAGAATAATCTTTTATCATTGCTCTTCTTCACCCACTCAATTGCAGCTACTCCAGGTTTGATGTCGAAGGCATCCATTATTTCCAAGAAACTAATTCTTCCATCACTGAAACAAGTGATAGCAATGTATACACCTGTATTGAGTACATGCACACGACTAAAAGATGTCTTGGTAACGAGCTTCCAAACTATCTGATTGAAGCTTTCATTGCTGTTCTGTGTAAAACCACCAAGACACCTTTCAAGCAATTCCTGTCGAGAGAGATCTTCATAAATTGGTTTTAACTGCTCCATCACTACTGTTGGAATACTGCCTGTATGATGGAAGCCTTTCAGTTTTTTCTGGGCTTTCGCTTTTTGCCATTTGCACCAACTATTTTCTCCTTTCGGACACAAATGATGTTGAGGTGATTTATCTGTGGAGATTTTGTGGTAATAAGTGGCCCATATCGCATTGCTCATATCTTTCACTGAGTTCGCATTGCCCCTGATGGCATTACCATAGTAGGTGGTGAGCTGATCAATAACTTTACCAGTCAAGCGTCCCTGTCCTCCAATGGATTTTCCATCAGCTAACTTCTTCTTGCCAGAATTCTTCTTTAGATTTCTCAGCCTTGTACCCATTCGCTTTTGAACATGTCCAACACACTCCTTTTTTTCTACTATCAGTTCATCTCCATATGGTTTAACTTTACACAAATCACAGAAAACTTTTGAATCACCATCTCCAATGTAGCGATGATACTTTACACCATATTTTTCTTTGGAATTTTTGAAAATTTCAATAATTCCATCCACTTCCATCTTTCCGGCACTTCCTTCATGGTTTGCTGAGGAATTGGCTTGATGGTCCGTGTACCAGTCTTCATATTCTTCTGTGCCCTCTTTATTTTCCAATTTCATGCAAGTTTTGCAGAAACTATTCTTGATAGAGATGTCAAGAATTTGTTGGGAACGCAAACCAATCAAGCTTGTGATTCCTTGTAAAGAAGAGAATCCTCTCTTTCTCTAGGACCCGTCACCAGACACATCAAGCCCTACACTTCCAGCTGGTGTCAATTGTTTTTCTTTTTCCACTGCTTTTTGCATGGAGATAACTGCCACTTTTTCACATGCCTTACTTAACTCCTCATTGACATGGTCATAAAAACTGTGTGCCACTGGCGATGGTAGGTCCATGATACCACAGAAAGTCTCCAATCCTGCATGTCCTTGTCCAAGTGCACGCATAGCAAGTACACTACGTCTATTTACTTCATAAGCATTCCCACTACTTCCAACTTGTTTACTTGTATTGATGAGATTCATGCCATTGCAGTTTTTGCATACAATATTAATTTTTGCACCCAATCCTCTAATGTCTCCTTCCGTCATTCGGATTTTTCCATGATACTTAGCACAAACAATTAACTTTTCAAGTTCATGAAACAAAATATCAATATCTATTATTCTGTTTCATGTTGTTGCTGGACTTCTAGATATATCTAATTCTGAAATTTTGCTTGCAGATGTGCTTCTTTTTCTCTTTAGTGATGGGGCATTTTCTACTTTTCTTCTAAATCCTTTATGTTTCTTTTTTCTTCCAAATGTTCTCTCTTTGTAGATGGTCCTGGTGTTCGACCTCTCTTGTCTGTATTCATGATTTTTCACAAATCACTACTTTACGTATCAAAATTAAATTGATACACAAAAGTCACTCCGAAAAAAAAACACTTAAAAATATAGCAAGTTTTAATTGCACAATGTAGCTAACCTACAGGCCAAATTTTAAAAAATTTTCCACACACTGCTTTAGAGCGTATAATAGCTTATAATCAGGGAAAAATGTTTGTTTACTAAATAAATTGCATTGAAAAATGCAGATTCAATTACATTCAAAATAATTCAGTTTAAATTCCAGCGACCGTGGCGCTGAAACAACATAAACATGCAGCTGGGATTTTGAACCACCTATGAGTATTTTACGTATAATACCTTTCTATAAGGAGAGTAAGGGCTCTTGCACGAATGGAGGAATAGCGAGGAATAACGCCTGCTAGCCAATCACAAGCAAGTTTTAAAAAGACGTCCTTTGTTCTATCGATACTAACGGTCGTGCTGTCCAAGGAGTCAGGATGGTAAATGACAAGCCGTGTGTTTAGCTTAATGTCGACGTTTCGGACTCTTTTTTTATTGAGTCCCTTCTCAAGACTAAGAAACAATAGTCTAACAAATTTTTAGGTGGTCACAGCGATACCACCTAAAAATTTGTTAGACTATTGTTTCTTAGTCTTGAGAAGGGACTCAATAAAAAAAGAGTCCGAAACGTCGACATTAAGCTAAACACACGGCTTGTCATTTACCATCCTGACTCCTTGGACAGCACGACCGTTAGTATCGATAGAACAAAGAACTCTTGAAGCAGCTGTCGTTAGAATCATCATCTCAATCAATTTAAAAAGACGTGTTCCTTCTTATTCCTTCAAAAAGAAACAAGTCTTTTTAAAGCTCACTTGTGATTGTTTGTCAGCCGTTATTACTCGCTATTCCTTTATTCGTGCAAGAGCCCTAAGAGTAAAATACACGAGATTTATACCTCAAGTTAAGTTTTTCTACAATGTAAATGTACATTACGTTATACATTTAGTATTGTATCATGTATGCTGTGAAGTATAAAATAATATAAGATTAACAATAGTATTAATATCTAAAAGTGATATTTTGAGTAAAATCACTAAATATGCAAAAAAGTAACTTCACGGTTTTAGCTGTATTTTCTAAACGAAATCGAATTTCGAAATGCGGTTGGAAGCATCGTATTCAGCGGAAAATTTGCTATCAAAATATTAAATAAAAAAAAAATCGATTTTTCGACCCCCTAACCATCGCTTGTCCCCTTAAATAATCGTTTTGCTTATTTTTGCATGTCTACATGATCCCCTTATATGCGTGGAACTCGTATCCCCCTGTCACTTGGGTTTAAAAATTGTTTAAATAATCGTTTTGCTTATTTTTTCATGTCTACATGACTCCCTTATATGCGTGGACCTATATCCCCCGCCTACTTGGGGTTAAGAATTATTTACATAATTATTTTGCCTTGTATGCTCGTCTGACGCGCTCCCGTATATGCGTGGAACTCACATCCCCCGCCTACTTGGGGCTAAGAATTATTTACATAATTATTTTGCCTTGTATGCACGTCTGACGCGCTCCCGTATACGCGTGGAACTCGCATCCCCCGCCTACTTGGCGTTAAGAATTATTTACATAATTCTTTTACCTTGTATGCACGTCTGACCCGCTCCCGTATACGCGTGGAACTCGTATCCCCCGCCTACTTGGGGTTAAGAATTATTTACATAATTATTTTGCCTTGTATTCCCGTCTGACGCGCTCCCGTATACGCGTGGAACTCGCATCCCCCGCCTACTTGGGGTTAAGAATTATTTACATAATTATTTTGCCTTGTATCACACGTCTACATAACACCCGACTCCTCTAGCTTAAATTCACTTATCATTTGAAGGCGCGCGCCCCATCCGCGACAATCTCTACTGCGCAGACTCGACGCTTTTTTTTTATTTAGATCGCAAAAACATAAAAAGACTCCTTGACCATGTACTGATTTGCAGAGGTACACGTCTGCTAACCCCCCCCCCCCCCCCCCCAGTGAAAAATACTATTATAGTACTGTTATAGTACTGTTATAGTACTTTTCACTGTTTTGACAGTTTCAATTGTCTGTTACTTGTTTCTGAGTTTACATTCCACTTTCATCAAGGTTTCATTTTAAAAGTAACATTTTGTATTAAATTTTTAGCCTCTGACGAGGGATATTAATGATGACACAACCGCCTTAAGCATATTTTGTATGGTATTTTCTTACGTATAAATTAGCAATATCATTGGCATCAATCTGGAAAAATTCTGAGCAATTCTACTTATAATTTGGAAACTTTTTCCCATTCAATATGCTATATAAAAAGTTTCAATTTTTTGAGTTAAAAAATCATAAATGTTGAAGATTTATGAAAAATTCAAAATTTTCAAATTTTCAATAAATTGTAACTTTTGAACGATTGAATATTTTGCTCTAAAACTCTAGGGTTGTATTTTGGGGCTAATTTGGAACTAGTAAAAAAATTTTGAGCAATTTTAAAATTTTGACCTGTCACACTTGACATGAAGTTACCCATATGCACTGATAAGACTGTAGTTATTCACGTAAATATTTGTTAATCAATGAAAAGAATTCCACTAAAAATCTTGTCTATAACAATATTCTTGGTTCATTTAATTTCGATATTGTCTTGAAAAATTTACACATTATATTGTCTCGGTATTGTCTTGAAAATTCAATACAAGACAAATCAAGATCAATAATATTCTTGGAGTCTCGTGAAGCCCTAATAAGATCTCATATGAAAATTTCAGATAGCGCACATCTCGTATGAGATCTTATATGTGATGTCATATGTAATTTTATATATTATGGGATCTCATATAAAATCTCATATGATATTTTCACGCGGGTGTTTACTTTCTATTTAAAAACAGAGTGATAGATTCATAGATCAGTAGTTAATATGTAGAAGCAACCCATTTATACATTTTATCTGATCTTTAAACATATGAATATTTATATGAAAATAACCATGCCTTACACCTTGAACTGCAAACCGTCGGGCCTGCCAAGTATGTACGGGAGATCGGAGGACCACCCCTGCTAGAGCAGCTCTAGACTTCTGTTGTCCTTCCAAGATGCGTAATATTATAGAAAGAAATAATGAAAAATAGTGATGTGTTGGTAACTATTTAATTTTTTTTATATAGGCTTTGACTTTTCGTAAATACCTGAAAAAATTCTTATGAATTTTAGAAATAAAAAGAAGGCATTATAATTATATAATTAAAATAATTTTCGCCCATACGGGCGTAAAGTACGTAGGTACTATAATGTTTTGCAGGAGTGTGTAAGCTATTGGGCCTCTTGGGCGTTATGCAGTACTTTATGCCCGCTGGCTGAATAATTTTGAAGTTACAACGTGGGCGTAAAATGTAATTTTACACGCGAGGTACGAAAAGTTCTTATGGCCGGTACTTGACTACAATTAATTGATTTCAGTACTGTTAGAATTGCGGGTCCTCTTAAGCCGCTGCCGCACTCGCCATCTCATATCTACTCTAGCGCCCCCTTTAGATACTGAGCACGGCTCTGTGCGGAGGACCAGTTAGTGCACTACGAGAGCTAAAGCAAGTGACATCGCGTCCGATAATACTTATATAGTGCGAATGTCGAGTAATATGTGTGTGTGTGTGTGTGTGTGTGTGTGTGTGTGTGTGTGTGTGTGTGTGTGTGTGTGTGTGTGTGTGTGTGTGTGTGTGTGTGTGTGTATATATATATATATCATTGTACGGTATTTTGAGGATTTCATAAAGAATTTGTACAATAGTGGTGACACAAATATAAACATTGTTATAAACAACCAATAAACAAGCGCGTGACTAAAGAAATAATGACCCTAAGGTTATTGACTAACACCACGACGCCTGCGGCGCCCGCTTTTACGGAAAAATATCACGGAATTTCCGAAATCGATGTATTAACACACTATTGTGGAAACCGCTGAAAAATCCTCAAAATTTGGTATATATGACCTATATAATCCTCAAAATGCGTCCCAGATGTGAATATATATATATATATATATATATATATATATATATATATATATATATATATATATATATATATACTCATTTGTGTCCTGGATTCCTGCTTCCACCATCCACATATCCTTGGCAGGTTATGGGCCCAGGAGGAAAGAAGGACGACATGAGCACGCACGAAGAGGAAAATGCGACGGAGGAGACTGCCGCGGAGGAAAATGCGAAGGAGGAGATTGTAACGAGGAAACTGCGACAGAGAAGATGGCGACGGAAGGGACAGCGACTGACATGTTAGTATGCATATAGAAGCGACGGATGAAACTCAGAGGTAAGTAAAACTGTGAAAATTCTGATTAGAGACAGTGTGCGACCGTTGAAATAATCAAATATTTATGGCGACGAGAAAAACGCGTAATACCGTAAGAGTTTATTTGCGTTGCGTATCGTGCGGCTGTGCAAATCGCGAGTGAGAAAAAGTTTGAAAGAAATCGTCCAATTTCCTTGAAACGCAAGGGACGGACGCGTCCCGGTGTCGCGGCGCGCATACCCGCAGCAACAGGTTTGAAAGCGCACGTGGGCCCCCAACGAGCAAAAATGGCGGCGTGCCGAGAGCTTCTCTATGCCCGCGCTGAGAGAGAGAGAGCGAGCGAACTTCGAACAAGCGTAATGGCGGCGCGCGGGATGTGCATGTGTGCCTGACCTAGAGAGAGAGAGAGAGAGAGAGAGAGAGAGAGAGAGAGAGAGAGAGAGAGAGAGAGAGAGAGAGAGAGAGAGAGAGAGAGAGAGAGAGAGAAGGAGACGAGGCGCGAGTTTGTCAGCAGTGCCTCGTGTACCGTGTGCGTGCGCTGGGAAGGAGAGCGACATCGGTCCATCTCTCGCATCAAGGCGCGTGAGAGGAGGTAGCGACCGAGCTCCCGCATGTAGCCGAGAGAGGGGAAGGAGAGTCGAAGGCGCGCTCGCGGTGCTACGGAAAAGAAGCGGAGGCAGCGACGGAAAAGTCACTGCGCGCAGTGAACGCGCTATAGTGAGACAAGCGAGTGGAAAAGGTAGCGCGAGTTCTCTGTTTCGGGGAAGCACGCGCAGCGACTTTGCATGTATAGAGGAGATTGAGTGTATGGCGCTATACGACGAAAGAGAGACAGAAAGCGGAACGTAAATTTTTGGAAACAGATTGCACAGCGGCCGATTATGCTTCGCGAATTACGTCTTATTTTAAAAAATTAACATATGAGGCGTTTCACATCAACTGCCCCAGATCGGCGTGCGAGTGCCAAATCGTGCTATTTCCAACTCAATCTCAAAAACCGCGCTGGGGCACTTGACGTGAAACGCCTCATATGCATATGAATGGTTAAAAACGATATTCTGTATACAGATAAAATAAATCTCGAGTAAGCCCCGTGAATGCAGGAGCAATAGAAATTTAGTACGTCTATAAAATTAAAAACTTGGTACGGCAGAAGGAAAATACCTGCAATAAAATTGATAATTTTAAGGAAAAATGTACACTTAGTTATCTTAAAATTCTTGTTGTCAAATCTTGTGTGATCTCGTAGTACTTGCGGTCGGCACAGTTTGTTCACTAAAAGATTTTATTACTGAAACTGCAAGGTTTCTTTATTCAAAGTTTTTATCATATACATGGTATTTGCAGTCGATTGATCTCAGAACTTTGCTGTTACTTTGAAATCTTATATAAACTCGTAGTGCTTGTGTTCGACACGGTTTGTTTATTGAAAGATTTTTGTAACAACAATAACGTTGGGCGAACAGCGCATTTTGAAAGATGCAATCGAAAAAGCAGAGTTAGAGGGCCGGTCGCTGCTGATACCGTGTTGCCACAAAGGCAAGAATGCCTCTCAAAATAGCGAGTGAGAATGAGACGGAGAAAAGCGAGTCTGCGAGTGAGAATGATGCGAACAGGTCGAGTCCGGTACTGGAAAGCGAGTGAAGGCGAGAATAATCGATAGCGATATGTGATCGATAGTGGCGGTAGCAAGTGACAGAGCGAAGGCGACGGTGCCACAGCGACCTGAGAAAACGATGAAATTTTGAGAGGTAAACCGTAAACCAAGTATATAAAACGTACGAAAAATAAATCCAATTGGTACATATAGAAAAATTATATGTGAATAAAAACGATACCAAATTATAATTCTACAAAGGAAAATCAAGCTATTAAAACTACTAATGATAATTTGTACTGTAGTAATGCATGAACAACTCCAAATCATTTCGACGCAAATGGCGGAGTTTAGTCGAAAAACGAGCGAACTGGCGAGTGATGATAAAGCGAGGGATGAGCGACTGCATCCGAGGGAACAGCAAGTGGGGGCGACTGAAACTCAGTGCTGAAAATGAAATTGATATCATATTTAAATATGACAAAAACAAGAATTATTGATTGTCTTGCGACACACGATAAGAACCTTGAACTTTGTCAGCTCCAATAGTAAATATGAGTAATAGGTTAAATGGAATTGCGCATGATTAACCTTGAAATATTGTTCTGTTTAAAATATTCAATGAACTCGTAGTGTTTGTGTTCGGCACAGTTTGTTTATTGAAAGATTTTAATTACAGGTATGGCATTAATGATGCTGGATGAAAAATATTTTTCTGTTTAAATTCTTAAATAAACTCGTAGTGTTTAGGCACGGTTTGTTTATTGAAAGATTTTAATTACAGGCATGGCATTAATGATGCTGGGTGAAAAGTGCATCTTAAAAGGTGCGTTTGAGCAGGCAGAAGTAGAAGAGCAACCGCTACTAATGCTTAATTGCCGGAAGGGCATGGAAAGTACCTCTCGAAGTAACGGCGAAATAGAGACAGGCGAACGCGACACAGAGTGAATAAGAGCGGCAGATACAAAGAGCGACAGAAACGTATGTTAATACGATAGAAAATAAATTGACGGATGACCCACATATATTTGATAATTGAGGGGCTATTCGGAATAAGGGGCTAACTCAAAAACGTACATTTTGAGATAATTTTTTTTTTTTTTTTTTATTTATTTATCCAGAGTACATTATAGAAGTACATTACATTATTGTAACCCTGCAGAGAAAAATAAATTTCCTGTTTGCAGGTCCGGAGTATATAATATACTTAAAATTAAAACTAATTCTTAAAACTATGAAATATTTTTAACATCATAATAGACTTTCTAAACAGTAATATGTAAATATGCGATATGCAATTATCTAAATTTTCGACTTGAATTACTATAACGAACTTATAGTATCAAATCGTTTTCAAGGAATATTCAACTCGTTTTCAATAAATATTTTTCACAATCCATTCTTTTATTTTGTACCTCGCAGGTCTTTTGTCTATATCTAGAGTTTTGAGCTCATTTGGTAGTATATTAAAAGTCTTTATTGCAGTTATATAATTGTTTTTTTCGCTTACTCTTTTGTCAATTTTTAGTAATAATATAGCTTTATTTCTTGTCTTACTATTTGAGTTTGTGAATATATTTTTCATTTCGCTGTAATGATATTTTAAGCAGTCCCATGTGAATAGTTGCTTAATATTCATAGGTTTATTTTGCTCAAACGTGTTTTTGAAAACTAGTTTAAGTAGTCTCTTTTGTATATTTTGAAGTAAATGTTGATTGTTTTTATATACACCTCCCCAGGCAATTATCCCATAATTAATAACACTGTGAAAAAACGCATAGTAAATAACCTTTAATGTACTTGTTTGCATAAATTTATTGATTTTGTAAAAGATGAAATTTAAGTAACTTGTTTTTTTGATTAGGTAGTTAATATGTTCATCCCATTTTAGATTATAATCAAAATTTACTCCTAAATATTTACACGAGTCAACTCTCTTTATTTTTTCTTTGTTAATATATACATTTAAATTTTTTGGTACACTGTCACAGTAATTTCCGAAAGTTATGTACACAGTTTTACTTATGTTTAATGTTAGTTTATTTAATGCAAGCCATATAGCTACTTTTTCAAGATATAGATTCATTTCACTTTCAACTTCTTTCCAGGTTTTACCTGACGATATAACTGCTGTGTCATCAGCATATGATAAAATTGAGTTTTCTGGCATTGTTATAAGTAAATCATTTATATATAATATAAAAAGTAATGGCCCAAGAATTGTTCCTTGTGGCACTCCCACCTTTATTGTTATCGGTTCACTCTCACTTTGGCCAATTCTTACTTTCTGCTTTCTATTTGTTAAGTAGCTTTGTATTAAATTATAAGCATTGCCTCTTATCCCGTATGCTTGCAACTTATGTAAAAGTATATTATGATCAACTGTATCAAAGGCTTTTGCTAGATCCAGAAATGCGACTATAATGGGCTTACTCTTATCTAAGTTCTCATAGATCCTCTTTGTAATACAGCTTAGAGCATCTGTGGTTCCTTTGCTTTTAATAAAGCCAAACTGTTTTTCACTTAATATTTTATGTTTTTTAATGAAATCAAAAATTCTTTCATAAATTACTTTTTCAAAGATTTTTGCTATATTTGATATTAATGATATAGGTCTGTAGTTATTAACTTGTAATTTTTTCCCTGATTTATAAATTGGTACCACTTCAGCTGCTTTTAGCGCATCCGGCCATATTGATTTTTCAATACATTTATTGACGATATATGCCAAAGGATCTGCTATAAGATCAGATATTGTTTTGAGTGTCTTAGCATTTATTTTGTCAACTCCACCATTCTTGATTTTCAAATTCTCAATTATTTTTTTAATTTCAATTTCATTTGTAGGATGTAGGAAAATTGTATTTAAGTTACTTGGTGGTAGTTGTATAAATTTGTTACTTGGGGCAGTAATTTTGTCACTCATTTCTTTGCCCATTTTGCCGTAATAGTCATTCATGATGTTCGCAATTTTGGATGGGATTTTTACTACCTCCTCGTTTTCATCATATATTTATATTATTATCTTTTTTATTTTTGTTACCCAGTTTGGAATTTATAATTTTCCATAGTTGTCTTGGATTATCTGAGTTTTTCTCTATAAGATCCTTCTCGTATTTAATTTTGGCATCTTTTATAACTTTGTTTAGACATTTAACATAGTTTTTGTATTCACTTTGTAATCTTTCATTCATTGGATTTTTTTTAAGCTGTTTATATAATTTGTCCTTTTTTTTACAGGATTTTATTAACGCAATAGTAATTCATTCTTTTCTAGGTACATTATTGTATTTAGCCGGGTTTCTTTTTGATTTTTCTTGACATTGTGTTATTCCATCTATAAAAAGGTTTATTGCTTCGTTTGGATCCTCGATTTGTGTGTATTCATTCCAACATTTTTGACTTGCTATAATAGCTATTTTTTTGTAATTTAATGAATAATTAGTTTTATTTTTTTTCATCTCTGTATTCACTAGAGGTTTTTTTATATCTATATATTAATTTGAAAGTTTTTGTATTGATTGAGCTAGTTTTTATAAAAATATTGTCTATGCATGTTCCACTATCAGTAGTTACATTATATGGTCTAGTCGTATCAGTAAAACCAGGGTAATAGCCATTTTCAAGAAAATTGTATAGAAAATTCTGACTAATATTGTTTTGTAACATTATATTTATATTAAAATCACCTATTATCAAATGGTTTTTAACTCTTCTCTTAAGTTGCAAATATTGATTTACCTTTAAAATAAACTCTGTGTTATGTACCCACATAGCACGAAATATTTCACAGAAAGATTGCAGAAATATTTTTATGTCCGCATCTTTTTTCGTTCAGCAATATTTCATGAAATATTTCTGCAAAGTTTCGTGAAAACTTGTAAGAAAAGTTTCTGAAATATTGCAGAAAAGTTTCACGAATAGTTTGAATAATCTGTAAACCTGGCATGAAATATTTCAACAATCTTTCATGAAATATTTGTACAAAATTTCGTGACAACTTGTAAGAAATCTTTGTGAAATATTGCAGAAAAGTTTCACGAATAGTTTGAATAATCTACAAACCTGACATGAAATATTTCAGAAATGTTGTGGTATTATTTTTCGTAATATTACTGTAAACCTTACAGAAATATTTCACAGAAAGATTGCAGAAATGTTTTTATGTCCGCATCTTTTTTCGTTCAGCAATATTTCATGAAATATTTCTGCAAAGTTTCATGAAAACTTGTAAGAAATGTTTCTGAAATATTGCAGAAAACTTTCATGAATAGTTTGAATAATCTGTAAACCTGGCATGAAATATTTCAACAATCTTCCATGAAATATTTGTACAAAGTTTCGTGAAAACTTGTAAGAAATGTTTCTGAAATATTGCAGAAAAGTTTCACGAATAGTTTGAATAATCTACAAACCTGACATGAAATATTTCAGAAATGTTGCGATTTTATTTTTCGTAATATTACTGTAAACCTTTCAGAAACATTTCACAGAAAGATTTTAGTAATATTTTTATGTCCGAATCATTTTCGTTCACCAATATTTCATGAAATATTTCTGTAAAGTTTCGTGAAAACTTGTACGAAATGTTTCTGAAATATTGCAGGAATCTTTCACAAAGTATTTGTATAATCCGTAAACTTGCCTTGAAATATTTCCGCAATATTTCATGAAGTATTTGTGCAACGTTTCTTGAAACCTTTTACGAAATGTTTCTGAAATATTTCAGAAAAATTACAAAAAGAATAGTAAGTACATCTTCTATTTTTTAGAAAGTTTGTAGAAACCTTTCATGAAAGTTTTCTGGAATATCGATAAATTGTTCGCAGAAAGCTTTCAGAAAAGATTTTAAGTAATTATTCAAGAAACCTTTCTGAAATCTTTCAGAAACCTTTTTTCAAGTTCTTGAAAGAAGTAACCTTGAAGCTATGATATATTAGAATTCTCTATAAGTATTTACAATTTTCGCATATTTTTCACAACTTAATTTCTACATTTAATCGCATTGTTATAATTGCATAAAATATTTTACATAAAAATTTTTCGACCTCACCGGGAATCGAACCCACGATCTTTGGGTTACTACGCACGCACGCTATCCGTTACGCTATCGCTCGCTTGAAGGACTTCGGACATTTTAATCTATATAAGTTGCACTTTCCACGATTATTTAATTGTTATAATTTCGATTCTTTTTATTTAAAATAATTATGGATTTAATAAATTATTTATTTAATTCGTTAAATTGAAACAATATAGTGTCGGTAAGGTAGAAATCAAACCTGTATACTGAATAGATTCTTCTAAATAACGAAAATATTAACTTGAATTATTACTCTGAATAAACATGTTTTAGTATTTAAATATATTCTGAGTATAGTATTTAAATATATGGTGAGCGTCAAAATTGTGTTTCACCAAAAAACTGTTTAAAAATTATTCGAATAAAAGAAAAATTGCAATGTCGATAAGTAGGGATCTGCGTTTTCGTAATTTTTCAATAAATATTGCAGCATACTTGCTAAAACATTTCGTGAAATTTTGTGTCCTCTATTTAGTGCATACACAAAATATTTCAGAAAAGTCTCAGAAACCTTTCCTGTAATGATAGTGGGAACTTTTAACGCAACATTTCTTGTGATTACAAGAAATTATTTTTTTAATTTAAATTTATTTTTAAAAAAATAAAAATTGTTAATTTTTAATTTTAAATTGATTTAAAAAAATATTGAAATCTCTTTTTTATTATAAAATTTATTTTAAAAATTCTTTAAATTTTAAATAAAAATTAAGATTTTACGTAAAATATTTCTGCAAGGTGGTGGAAATATTGGTCCAAAAAGTTTATGACGGAGATATGAATATTTCAAGAAACTTTGCAGAAAAGGTTCTGCAAGATTTTGTGGAAAGTTTCGAGTATCATTCCGAAAAAGGTTTCTGAAACATTTCTGCAATATTTTATGTAAGGATTGAGCAGAGGTCATGAATATTGCACGAAATATTATGGCAAGTTTTCTTCAAAATTTCATGAAATATTTCATGCAGGCTTCTTGTTAAGAAACTAGAAACATTACAGAAAATCTTACAGAAAGATTTCGGCAGTTTCTCGAAATTATTCATAATCTAGCCTGGAAATTTTTCACTGAATATTTCTGCAGCCTTGCAGAAATATTTCTTGAAAGTTTACAAGAAAATTTGTCGAAATCTTCCCACTATCATTCCGAAAAAGGTTTCTGCAACATTTCTATAATATTTCGTGTAAGGATTGAACAGAGGTCATGAATATTTCACGACATATTGTGGCAAGTTTTCTGAAATATTTCGTAAAATATTTCTCGCAAGTTTCTTGTTAAGAAACTACAAACATTACAGGAAATCTTGCATAAAGGTTTCAGCCAAGTTTCACCAAAGATTCATAACTTAGTCTGGAAATTTTTAAAGCAATATTTCTGAAATAAACAAAACCTATGAAGTTATATTTAAATAAGTGTTCTCGACGACACAAAATATTTCAGAAAAGTTTGAGAAACGATCTTCGAATGATAGTATACTACCTATAGGAATGTTCACTTAACTTTTCATGTAAACTTTCGATAAATGATTTTGCACGGTTGTAGAAACATTCGTTGAAACATTTCCAGGCCAAGTTATGAATATTTAAAGAAACTTTACCGAAATCTTTGTCCCAGATTTTATGTAAGATTTCTAGTTTCTTATCAAGAAGCTTCCATGAAATATTTCATGAAATGTTTCGGCAATCTTGCCACAATATTTCGTAAAATATCCATCATGAGTGCCCTTTGAATCTTTCAGGAATGGCTGATGAAAGTTTTCTACAATGTTTCTTGAAATATAAGAGGAAATGTTTCAGCAATGTTTCTGTATTATTGCCGCAATGTTGTGTCAATCTTCTTGAAATATTTCTTGAAATATTTCATGGGAATATGTCGTGCTATGTGTGCGAGAATACTCTGCGCGGAAACGTTCTAAAAAGTAGTGAAATGATAACACAGCAAATGTGGGAGGACAACCTAAGGCTTAAATAAAAACTCCTTTAGTTAATTTTTTCCATAAATACCGGCAACGTTTCGTCCCTGGTATGGGACCTCTTCAGGCCATAATACTTAAATAACTAATATCACATCAGAGACGAATACGTCTCTATCGTCGTACGCGTTTTCAGTCTATGTACCAGAGACGAAATGATGCCGGTATTTATGAAAAAAATTAACTAAAGGAGTTTTTATTTAAGCCTTGGGTTGTCCTCCCACATTTGCTGTGTTATCATTTCACTACTTGTTAATATGGAGAGGAATATCAATACTTATAACGTTCTAAAAACTTTCCTTGAAAAAATGCTTGAAAATTTTCTAATAGAAATATATCTATTCCAAGTGCAATCATTTTCCAAACTAATATAAAAAATATTCGAATAAATCCTAGTTATTTAAAAGAAAATTACGGGCAAAAGTTCCAGAGAACATTTCACGGAATATTGTGGCAAGTTTTCTGAAAACTTTCATGAAATATTTCATGCAAGCTTCTTGATAAGAAACTAGAAACATTACAGGAAATCTTGCAGAAATATTTCGGCAAAGTTTTTCGAAAATATTGATAATCTAGCCTGGAAAATTTTCAACGAATATTTCTGCAACCTTGTCGAAATATTTCTCGAAAGATTACACGAAAAGTTGTGGAAACATTTCTTCTTTTATTCCGAAGAAGGTTTCAGAAACATTTCTGCAATATTTTGTGTACGGGTTGAACAGAGGTTATGAATATTCCACAAAATATTGTGTCAAGTTTTCTGAAACATTTCATGAAATATTTCATGCAATCTTCTTGTTAAGAAACTAGAAACCTAACATGAAATCTTGCAGAAATATTCCGGCAACGTTTTCATAACTTGACTTGAAAATATTTCAACGAATATTTCTGCAACCTTGCAAAAATGTTCAAAAAAGGTTTCTAAAACGTTGTAGAAATATTTTAGAAAATATTTATATCTTTCCTTGAATAGAAATCGACAATATTGTAAAAATTTCGTTTTAGAACAGGAAGCCGGCATAAAATAATTCCATAAATGTTTCACAAAACTTGCCAAAATATTTCGGGAAATGTTTATGTACATAAATATTTCTGAAAAGTTTTAGAGGTATTGGTTGAAAAAGTTCGTTGTATCTACGTGGTATCTAAATATTTCAAGAAACTTTACAATTAGAGACTTTCTTCAATATTTCAATAAATGTTTAAGAAAACTTGCCAAAACATTCCCCGTCAGAAATATCCAGCTAGGAAGTCCAGCTGGATTTCCATTGGAAAATCCAGCTGGATCAGGGCGGATTCACATGGAGTCACATGGATTTCAGTAGATTTTTTAGCTAGATTCCTACTTCAATTCATGTCACATGGGAAATCCAGCAGGGAAATCCATATGACATCAAAAGTAGGAATCTAGCTAAAAAATCTACTGAAATCTATGTAAATTTACCCGGATCCAGCTGGATTTCCCATGTGACATGGATCCAACTGGATTTCCTAGCTGGATATTGTTTCGTCAAATGTTTATATACTCTGTCCCATCCAGACACATAATATTTGAGACAAGTTTCAGAAACCATCTCCGTAATAAAAGTGGGAATGTTTGCACAATTTTCTTGTACGTTTATGGAAAATATTTTAGCAAGGTTTCAGAAATATTGGTTGAAAAAGTTGCAGACCAAATTACGAATATTTCGAGAAACTTTGCCTAAAACAAGATTTTCTGTAATCAAGGAGCTCGCGTGAAATATTTCAATAAATGTTTCAGAAAATTTTCCAAAATATTTCATGAAATGTTAATGTCTTCCGTCCAATCCAGACAAAAAATATTCCGGAAAAGTTTCAGAAACCTTCCATGAAATGATAGTCGGAAGGTTTCGCAACATTTCTTGAAATGTTACGTAAAATATTCCTGCAAGGTTGTAGAAATATTGGTTCAAAATTTTGTGATCGTGATATGAATATTTCGAGAAACTTTTCTGAAAAGTTTCTGCAAGATTTCGTGTAATTTTTTAAGTATCTTAACAGAAAGCTTGCCTGAAATGTTTCAGTAAATGTTGCTGCAAACTTGTCAAAACATTTTCCATTTCGTGAAATGTTTGTGTCCCCTGTCCAGATCATACACAAAATATTTCAGAAAATTTTCTGAAACCTTTCGTGTATAATAGCCGGAATGTTTACGGAACCTTTCAAGTTTCAAGTATTCATACAGAAAATATTTCTGCAAGGCTGTGGGAATATGAATACAAAAATTTTTGTACCACCAAAGGAATATTATAAGATACTTTTGCAGACAACTTTCTACAAGATTTTGTGTAATGTCTGAAGTATCTTAACAGAAAGCTTGCGTAAGATATTTCAATAAATGTTGCTGCAAATTTGTCATAACATTTCGTGAAATGATTGCGTTCCCTGACCAAACCATACAAGAAATATTTCAAAAAAGTTTCAGAAACCTTCCGTGTAATGATAGTCTCAAGGTTCACGCAACATTTCTTGGAATCTTACGAAAAAATTTCTGCAAGGTTGTGGACATATTGGTTCAAAGAGTTTGTAATCGTGATATGAATATTTCGAGAAACTTTTCAGAAAAGTTTCTGCAAGATTTCGTGAAATGTTTCAGTAAACGTTGTCGCAAACTTGCCAAAACATTTCGTGAAAGGTTTGTCTCCTCTGTCCAATCCATACATGAAATATTTCAGAAAAGTTTCAGAAACGTTCCGTGAAATGATATTCGGAAGGTTTACGCAACATTTCTTGGAATCATACGCAAAATATTTCTGCAAGGTTGAGAAAATATTGGTTCAAAGAGTTTGTGATCGTGATATGAATATTTCGAGAAACTTTTCAGAAAAGTTTCTGCAAGATTTCGTGTAATATTTCAAGTATCTTAACAGAAAGCTTGCGTGAAATGTTTCAGTAAATGTTGCCGCAAACTTGCCAAAACATTTCGTGAAAGGTTTGTCTATTCTATCCAATCCATACACGAAATATTTCTGAAACGTTTCAGAAACGTTCCGTGAAATGATAGTCGGAAAGTTTATGCAACATTTCTTGGAATCATACGCAAAATATTTCTGCCAGGTTGTGGAAATATTGGTTCAAAGTGTTTGTGATCGTGATATGAATATTTCGAGAAAATTTTCTGAAAAGTTTCTGCAAGATTTCGTGTAATATTGCAAGTATCTGAACAGTAAGCTTGCATGAAATGTTTCAGTAAATGTTACCGCAAACTTGCCAAAACATTTCGTGAATGGTTTGTGTCCTCTGTCTAATCCATACACAAAATCTTTCAGAAAAGTTTCAGAAACGATCCGTGCAATGATAGTCGGAAGGTTTACGCAACATTTCTTGGAATTTTACGCAAAATATTTCTGCAGGATTGTGGAAATATAGGTTCAAACTGTTTGTGATCGTGATATGAATATTTCGAGAAACTTTTCAGAAAAGTTTCTGCAAGATTTCTTGTAATATTTCAAGTATCTTAACCGAAAGCTTGCATGAAATGTATCAGTAAATGTTACCGCAAACTTACCAAAACATTTCGTGAATGGTTTGTATCCTCTGTCAAATCCATACATAAAATCTTTCAGAAAAGTTTCAGAAACGTTCCGTGATATGATAGTCGGAAGGTTTACGCAACATTTCTTGGAATCTTACGCAAAATATCTCTGCAAAGTTGTGAAAATATTGATTCAAACAGTTTGCTATCGTGATATGAATATTTCGAGAAACTTTTCAGAAAAATTTCTTCAAGATTTCGTGTAATTTTTCTAACATCCGACCAGAAAGCTTGCGTGAAATGTTTCAATGAACGTTGCCGCAAACTTGCCAAAACATTTCGTGAAAGGTTTGTCTCCTCTGTCCAATCCATACACGAAATATTTCAGAAATGTTTCAGAAACCTTCCGTGAAATGATAGTCGGAAGGTTTATGCAACATTTCTTGGAATCATACGCAAAATATTTCTGCCAGGTTGTGGAAATATTGGTTCAAAGTGTTTGTGATCGTGATATGAATATTTCGAGAAAATTTTCTGAAAAGTTCCTGCAAGATTTCGTGTAATATTTCAAGTATCTGAACAGTAAGCTTGCATGAAATGTTTCAGTAAATGTTGCCGCAAACTTGCCAAAACATTTCGTGAATGGTTTGTGTCCTCTGTTTAATCCATACACAAAATCTTTCAGAAAAGTTTCAGAAACGAACCGTGCAATGATAGTCGGAAGGTTTACGCATCGTTTCTTGGAATTTTACGCAAAATATTTCTGCACGATTGTGGAAATATTGGTTCAAACAGTTTGTGATCGTGATATGAATATTTCGAGAAAGTTTTCAGAAAAATTTCTGCAAGATTTCGTGTAATTTTTCAAACATCCGACCAGAAAGTTTGCGTGAAATGTCTCAGTAAACGTTGCCACAAACTTGCCAAAACATTTCGTGAAAGGTTTGTATGCTCTGTCCAATTCATACACAAAATATTTCAGAAAAGTTTCAGAAACGTTCCAAGGAATAATAGTCGGAAGGTTTACGCAACATTTCTTGTAATCTTAAGCAAAATTTTTCAGCAAGGTTGTAGAAATATTGGTTCAAAAAGTTTGCGATCTCGGTATGAATATTTCAAAAAATTTTTCAGAAAAGTTTCAGCAAGGTTTCGTGTAATATTTCAAGTATCTTAACAGAAAGCTTGCGTGAAATGTGTCAGTAAATGTTGCCACAACTTGCCAAAACATTTCGTGAAAGGTTTGTGTCCTCTATCCAATCCACACACAAAATATTTCAGAAAAGTTTCAGAGACGTTACGAGGAATGATAGTCAGAAGGTTTACGCAACATTTCTTGGAATCCTACGCAAAATATTTCTGCAAGGTTGTGGTAATATTGGTTAAAAAAGTTTCAGATCTCGATATGAATATTTCGAGAAACTTTTCAGAAAAGTTTCTGCAAGATTTCTTGTAATATTTCAAGTATACTTACCGAAAGCTTGCATGAAATGTATCAGTAAATGTTGCCGCAAACTTGCCCAAACATTTCGTGAATGATTTGTGTCCTCTGTCCAAACCATACATAAAATATTTCAGAAAAGTTTGAGAAACGTTCCGTGAAATGATAGTCTGAAGGTTTACGCAAGATTTCTTGGAATCTTACGCAAAATATTTCTGCAGGATTGTAGAAATATAGGTTCAAACTGTTTGTGATCGTGATATGAATATTTCGAGAAACTTCTCAGAAAAATTTCTGGGAGATTACGTATTATTTTTCAAACATCCGACCAGAAAGCTTGCGTGAAATGTTTCAGTGAACGTTACCGCAAACTTGCCAAAACATTTCGTGAAAGGTTCGTGCCATCTGTCTAATCCATATACAAAATATTTCAGAAAAGTTTCAGAAACGTTCCGTGAACTGATAGTCGGAAGGTTTGCGCAACATTTCTTGGAATTTTACGCAAAATATTTCTGCAAGTTTGTGGAAATATTGGTTCGAACAGTTTGTGATCGTGATATGAATACTTCGAGAAAATTTTCAGAAGAATTTCTGCAAGATTTCGTGTAATATTTGAAGTATCTTAACGGAAAGCTTGCATGAAATGTTTCAGTAAATGTTCCCGCAAACTTGCCAAAACATTTCGTGAATGGTTCGTGCCCTCTGTCTAATCCATATACAAAATATTTCAGAAAAGTTTCAGAAACGTTCCCTGAAATGATAGTCGGAAGGTTTGCGCAACATTTCTTGGAATTTTACGCAAAATATTTCTGCAAGGTTGTGGAAATATTGGTTCGAACAGTTTGTGATCGTGATATGAATACTTCGAGAAAATTTTCAGAAGAATTTCTGCAAGATTTCGTGTAATTTTTCAAACATCCGACCAGAAAGCTTGCGTGAAATGTTTCAGTAAACGTTGCCGCAAACTTGCCAAAACATTTCGTGAAAGGTTTGTCTCCTCTGTCCAATCCATACACGAATTATTTCAGAAAAGTTTCAGAAACGTTTCGTGAAATGATAGTCGGAAGGTTTACGCAACATTTCTTAGAATCATACGCAAAATATTTCCGCAAGGTTGTGGAAATATTGGTTCAAAGATTTTGTGATCGTGATATGAATATTTCCAGAAACTTTTCTGAAAAGTTTCTGCAAGATTTCGTGTAATATTTCAAGTATCTTAACAGAAAGCTTGCATGAAATGTTTCAGTAAATGTTGCCGCAAACTTGCCAAAACATTTCGTGAAATTTTCCCATTGGATGCTTCATGAATCTTTCACGAAAGGTTTCTGAAAGTTTTCTACAATTTTTCTTGTAATATTACAGGAAATATTTTAGTATCCTTTCGTTATTATTGGTACAATATTGTGGCAAGTTTTCTTTGAAATATTTCATGAAATATTTCAGTGCAATATTTCGTGCTATGTGGGTAGATCATGTGATCTGTACATAGCTGAGATTTCCAAATGACTATTGTTTTGAAGGTTTATAATTGTATTTAGTATTTTTAGCCTACCCTGTTCTATCACATTAGTTGTCTGGGTTACATCTTTTTTTACATATACGACCACACCATCTGATTTGTTTATGTGACTATGGTTATAATAAATATTGTATCCATTTAATTTATAATATTGATAGTGTTCTAAATTACCGGTTTCAGCACATACTATCACATAAGGTTTGATTTTAAGCCTTTTATTCAAGATTTGCAATTTCTCAAAATTAGTTTTTAAACCTCTTATATTCAAGTATAAAATCAAATTATCTGTTGCTTTTCTATCTTGATTAAAAGACTTTAAATCATTATATGCGATTTCCTGCTGATATAATTGCTTATGTATGTCTTCTAATACTTCATGATTCTGCGCCATTTATTGCATTTGGTGTTGTTGAAATTGCGTTTGGACTGGTTCCTATGCTCGCGATACTTTCTGTAGATTGTAAAGATGGCCTCTGTCGTAGATTTAGCGTAAGCGGTATTGGTGGTTTCCTTGCCGGTACTGCAGGTCTGGTGAGTGTGTTAGCTGCATCTGCCCTCTGTTGTGTATTTTGCTGGTACGGCCTTATTGGTTTCCAAGTCGGTAAATCAGGTTTGATAGGGTAATCGGTTGCATCTATATATTTTTTTATCTTTTTTTTAAGTATTTCACAGTTGCTCATGTCATATGGAGAATGATTAGTATATAAGTTTGTTCTATATGTTTTGTTACTAAAGATACAGTTAGTGCATTCTATTTTGGTGCTATTACATTTGTTTGTTTCGTGGTCACCTGTACATTTTACACATATCTGTTTATTCTTGCATTTTTTCGCATTATGCCCTAGTCTCCCACAGTTGAAACATGGTGAGATATTTATTAGATCATAAACCATACATCTTTGGTGTCCGACAAAAAGTCTTTTCTTGTTATCTCTGATCAACTTATATGCTTCAGGTGGCACTTCCATTATAACGGAGCTAAGCTTTGTTTTTTCATTTGTGTACATATGAAGGATTGAACCACTGTTTTTTAAGTTACTAGATATTTAGTTATTGTATTTAAAACTTCACTTTGATCATATTTGCCTATTTTAACTACAATTTTTGGTATCTTTTTTGGTTGTACTTTTATCTCCTTCGTTACGTCTGCGTAAGCTTTTTTAGTAAATTGGTTACCTGTTTCTTTTTCTTTATATTTTTCAAGCAACTCATGTAATAGTTTATTTTTATCTTGCAATTCATTATTCAGTTGTTTTAGTAACGTATTTTCAGCTACCATAACCTCATTCTCACTTATATTAATTTCTGCCTCATTTTGTAATTCTAATGTCTTTCCTGCTAGTTCCTCTAATATTTCTTTTCTTATTTCATCCGTTTGCCTCATTTTGATATGTGCTATTATCAATTTTGCTGTCTCACTCAAGTGTTCTTCTTCCTCATTATCCTCATTATAGGTTATGTTAGACATGTGCACGTGTTCCGGACAAATTACCAAGTTATCTCCTAGATCTTTTGTATTGTTTAATCTTTCAAAATCACTTTTATGATATGCGTCTCCACATATGATACAAATTACTAATGCCACCGGTTTTGTTGGATGGCACTTATATACTTTTGTACTACTCTTGTCGGGAGGTCTTTTCTTTCCCGGCGCCATCTTGATTTTTCTTGATAATCAATAAAAACAATAAAAATTTTTATTGGCTTAACCAATATAAATAATAAAACTTTTATCAAATGAAAGCTAACAATGAATGAAACATTTTATGATAAAATTTTGACATATTATATAACCATAAAAAAAATTATAAGAATTAAAAAAAATGAGTTAAACCCTTTTTCCGAATATTATCCAAATTTAATAAAGTCAAGGATTAATCAGTCAAAAATGCAAATATAACTTTATTTCACAAATTAAATGTCAAAACAAAAATAATAACATTAATATAAACATTTTTCTAAAATCTTTTCTAAAAATTTTTGGCGTGTAATTTTGCATGGTGATAGGTAATGATCTGTAGGTCTCATTTAACCGATGGGCGGAAAAAGGGTCTAAGTCGACTTAGCCCCTTATTCCACGCGTCCCCTCAATTGGAGTTTCGTAATTTCACGTAAGTGAAAATTAATATAAATAAAATCAAATATAAATAAAACATTTTATATGAGACAGAAAATCAAAATTGAATTTTGAATGAGAATGAATGTTAGTGTGATAAAAATGTTTATAAAATGATATTTTCCGAATCTTCTTAGATCTGAACTTACAAATGAGCGACTTATTGGATGACTGGTTTGATTGTAAAAGCGAGTGTTATCTAAATAAAACTTTTTCAATGTGCTTGATGAATGTAAGTCTGGAATTTGAGACCACTGTTAATATCGGGGCGACAGAGCGTAGACAGTTTTATGGCACGCGGTATAGGAACTGTTGAAAGAAAAAGCGAGAGTTTTCGTGGAAGGTGTTGAGGACTTAATAATGACTTATAATATTTTGGTTGAAGTTTTACTTCAGATCGAGAAAATATATGGTTTTTATTTATACTACTGAAAGCATGATTTGCAAACAAGTGCTATATATAGTGGCGAATTTGGAGACTCTATGCGAGCTCGAGATAAGCAAAAAGAGTTCTATGTTTAGTGTAATAATAAGCGATCGAGCGACTATGTCGCGATGGCAGTAAAAGACCTGAATTTGATTAACAAGTTTATGGTAAATTGATGCGACTGAAGGAGTTTAAAGAAAAAGTGAGTGTCTTCATCGACAGATTCGAGGACGTGGTTAGATCATATAATCTTACTGAAGTCAATGATTTACCCCAAATTGAGAAAACGGACGTATTTTATAGTGCTGTCGTAAGCGCAGTGATGCAAATGATAAATATCGACTTCATGACAAAAAGCATGGTGACAGTTCAAGGTACTGGAATATACAACATAAACCGTATAATCGCGAAGGTGGATGTGGCCGAAGTCGAAGTCGTTATATGGGGGGTAAGCGTAAGGTCGATAAAACGGCGAAACTGAGAGATTGAGAAAAAGTCAGTGAGAAAACTGAAAATGTTAGTACTAGAAATAAACGAGTGATCGCGGAGCAAACAAGCTTGTAAAACGACAGACATGGTTGAATATGAACGAACGAAAGATACAAGCACACAATGCTAAACTTGTTTCCGTCTCGACTGTAAATAACAATATTCTTTAATCTAGATTTCTGACCTAGACTTGTGATAGATTCTGAAGTGACAGAACAGTTCGATAAATTAGAGTTTGAGTTTTAAATGGTCTTAACATGTAACAAGATGAAAATTAATATACAAATAAAAGCGACAGTGCGAACTTAAAATCGGAGGGAGTCGGTACAGTTGAAGTATTTGCGGGTGATAATAAATTACTGAAACTTGATAATGTGATTTACACTGAAAATCTGTCAGAGAACCTATTGTCATTGCGAAACTTTACTTATTTAGGACTATGCATTTTTTTCTATAATATACAGATTGATATCTATGATCCTATATCCAAAGAATGTTGTCTGTTGGGCATTTATTAGAGACGGTATTGGATGATAGAATTTGAAATAAATAAAACGACTGTTGACTGTGACGTGAATAGAAACAGAGAAATGGCCTATGTAAGTACGAGTAATATGATTAAACAAAAAGCGACTGAAATAGTGGAAGCGTATTCAGTGAAATAGAAACAGAGAAACAAACGATTAGATTTGTTCGCGGTTTCGAAAACATACGAGACAGAAAATTAAACAATGTAGATGAAGCGACTGAAAATGAAAAACTACAGTGCGACAGAGAGCGACAGAATCCTTTACAGATCATACATGCTAATGTTTATGGGTATGATAAGCCCTATTACGTAACCAAAAAGATACAAATATATTTCTGTCTTCGTGGATGATTTTTCTCATTTAGCCATGGTCTATACGATGAAAAGAAAAGATGAGACAGGGTACTGTTTTTAATCTTTGAAAGAAGTGCCCGAATTTTTGATAGGAAAAGATGCGAAGATTTGCTATTTGCGAAGCGATCAGAGAACAGAATTCACGAGAACACATTAAATATAAAATTACAGCTGGCGTGTCCTGATAAGCCGCGCCGTGATGGTGCCGATGAAATGTTTGATAAGATTATTCAGAGATAAATGCGAGTGTTAATACAAAATTCTGTGTTTTAAATACTGCAGTTCATGCATGCAACAGACGCATCACATGTTCAAATAATGTGGCTTCGCCTATTAAAACTTTCAATCCACATTGTAAAATGGCTACTATGCAACTAAATCGTTTTGTAGATGCATTGCGAATTTAAGTGTAATGTCCAAGAGGCCAGAAGTTAATCCAAACATCTGATTCGTTGAATTTGATGTGAAAATTAGAGAACGGAGGGAGAAATTAAGAGAGACTGAAGTCTTTTCCTATTGGCTGGAGAAAAACGATGAACCTGCAATTCGTTGAGACATCATGAAGGCGACAGATATATTAAACTTGACAAAGGCAGACATAAGCGACTGGAAGACTGTAAACTCTGAAATTGATACAAACACCTGATTTGATAAGTTTGAGACTGAAACAACCGAAACGGAGGGAGAGACAAAAAGAGGTCGCGGTCGTTCGCGAAAGGTGAGAGATATCAAATTTCAAGAGACGGAATCATTTAGACGACTCACGCTCTACTAGCTGAGATAAATGGAGACTCCATGAATTATCAAAAGGCCATGAAAGCGATTGATAGACTCAGATGGATGTTAAGAAAGCATTTTTGAGCGGCCACTTAAATGTTCCAGTTTACATGGAAATTCCAAACGAAATCAAATGTGTGACAGAACTTGAGCGAGGGAAAATATGCAAGCTGGAAATGGCCTTGTATGATTTGAAAGTGAGCCCAAAAATGCTGGAATGAGAAATTTACTGGACTTGTAACGAAATTTGGATTGAAACCAGATAATAACGAGCATTGTCTGTTTACCTGACGTGAAGGTAATAAATTTCTGATTGTGATTATGTATGTCGATGACATACTACTGGCATGTAACGACAGAGAGAGAATGCGTAAGACGAAACAGAGTCTTAGTAGAAATTTTGAAATGACTGATATAGGAGAGCTTAAATATTTTCTTGGTCTGGAAATCAAAAGATTCAGAGAAGCGAGGGTAATGAAAATCGACGAAGAAAAGTATTTCGTACAAATGAAAACTAAATTTGGCTTTCAGGACATGTACCCACAACGAACGCCCATGATTACGAATCAAAAGTGAAAAGAGCGAAAAGAGACTGAAAACATTGATGTACTTATAACGACAGAAAATAATGATAATATACCCCCTATTGAGAAGTTACAGGTACATTTTGTACTGAGAAAATGCATGCAAATCCGACATAGCTTATGCGGTTAACGTATTAAGCAGGCACCAAATCATCCTACCGACAGCGACTGGCGAGGAGTGAAACGAATGTTCAGATACCTTAAGGGTAATAAAGCTGTAGGCTTGAATTGTTTAGGCAAAAGCGACATTCTCGTAAGTTATTCGGATGCGAGTTTTGGCGACCGTGAAAGTTCTCTGACAACGAGCGGCTATATCATTAAACTTCTTGGAGATGCCATTGCTTGAGGGACACGCAATGTGTCTAGCGGAATATATATTAATGAGCGACTGTAGTAAAGAATTGATCTCCATACATAATTCCCTAAAATGTGCTATCCAGAGAGTTTACGTTGACTATTTTATGGTGCGATAATCGATCAGCTGAATCAAACGTTAAAACGGGCGACAGTAATAAATTGCGACATATGACCGATGTAATAGAGCATTATGTGAAAGAATGCGTTAAGCGACAGCTTGTATGTGTAATTTGAATTACATGAAAAATTAGCTGGACTAATTTGAAAGTTATTATTTTCATTTCATCTTGTTTATAGTGTTTTTCTATGTTACAGACAGCAAATAAGGATTTGACGGGCAGCGTGGCTTAAGGTACCAGGGAGGGAGTGTTAGAATCGCGGGTCCTCTTAAACCGCTGCCGCACTCGCCATCTCATATCTACTCTAGCGCCCCCTTTAGATACTGAGCACGGCTCTGTGCGGAGGGCCAGTCAGTGCTCTACGAGAGCTAAAGCAAGTGACATCACGTCCGATAATACTTATAGGGGAGGGCGGGGCACGTGTGACATCCTAACTTTGATTAAAAATAACAACTAAACCGGGTATTATTTCAAAATGTACAAACACGGAATAATTAGATCAGAAAAAAATAAAATAAAATAAACTATTAACTTTTTTTTCATTTTCTTTTAATTATTGATAAAATACAGAAAAGAAATTCTGAAAAAAATGCTCTACGTGCCCCACCGGCGGGTGGATTATGGCACCCGACGGGGCACGCATGGCACGGTCAAATTTAATATTTTACTATAGGTATTTTTCAATTCTTTTTTCCAGTAATTAATACTTTAATAATTATGCAATAATAAAATTTTCAAAAATCAAATAATTAATCAGTCTATTGAAAATTTAAAATTTTATTTTTATTAAGGAACATAACAATTTTTATTTTAAAATAAATTATTACATTTTAATAAATGATTTTATATTATAAATTCCTTCTTATAAAATATGATCACAACATAATACTTTTGTTTGATTAACAAATTATCATTATTATTACAATAAGTTTAAATTTAAAGATTTCGCATCATTTTCATCTATGTAGCATATTTGAACTACCTGACCATTGAAAAAGGCAGTTTGAGTATCTACAATATTGATTCCTTCCTTACCATTGTTTTTTCTACTCTATAACTTAATACGCAGTCGAAATAATCGTTATTTACTTATTAATGTAATAATTGAAACTAAAAACTACTTAAAACTAAATTATTGCACTGCGTAGTTGTTAACCCATCTTGCTCCATTTTTGGTTTGTTATGTAGGTTACATCACTTCGCTCGGCGGCCGCCGCGGCGCATTGATACGCCCGAGTGTGCCACGCGTGCCCCGCCAGGGTGCCACGTCATGCCCCATTTTAATACCATTTTCATTTTTTAATTATATTATTTATAAAGATTTTCTGAAAAAAACAAAAACAGGGCTTGAAAGATAAAAGTTGAAACTATCAAATAGGTTTGGTCTCATTTAGAAAAAAAATCATTTTCTCGTTGCTCCAAGCGACTTAAAAATGAAGTCAACCTTGTTTCTAAGCACCGATTTTCAATCTTATTAAATTAAATGTTAAACATTATCTATAATCTCAAAAGTATAGAGGAAAATTCTAAAAGCATATCTAATTAGGTTTATGTAAAAATTACATTTTTTGCATTCATTAATATTAAAAATATGAGGGTGCCAAACTTACCTACCTGACACGCCATGCCCCGCCTTCCCCTATAGTGCGAATGTCGAGTAATATATATATATATATATATATATATATATATATATATATATATATATATATATATATATATATATATATATATATATATATATATATATATATATATATATATATATATATATATATATATATATATATATATATATATATATATATAATACTGTTAATAAAACTTTCTACGAAAGTATAAAATAAGGCAAGTATAGAAGTTTTTTCCGTATAATCTGTAAATATATATATATATATATATATATATATATATATATATATATATATATATATATATATATATATATATATATATATATATATATATATATATATATAATACTGTTAATAAAACTTTCTACGAAAGTATAAAATAAGGCAAGTATAGAAGTTTTTTCCGTATAATCTGTAAATATATATATATATATATATATATATATATATATATATATATATATATATATATATATATATATATATATATATAATTCTAATAAACGACTTATAATACTTTAATCTCCGTGTGTGCGTGTATACTCATTTGTATCCTGGATTCCTGTTTCCACCATCCACATATCCTTGTCAAGTACTTTCTTGTGTTTAATTAGTATAGAAGAATGAAGAAATTTGAATACATTTCTGAGAACATAGTCATACAGTTTTTCGGAGAATGGTTTGCATTACTTGACTATCGATAATTGATTTCACAACTTTCGTTTGTTTGATTTGCAGTGAACAATTTGAATGTACTTATATATAATTTGTTGAGCATACATTGACTCAAAGAAGTAAAAGACTTTTTTACTATAGTATTTATTTGACTTTTTTTAAAAAATCATAAATATTATTTTACAGATTATACGGAAAAAACTTCTATACTTGCCTTATTTTATACTTTCGTAGAAAGTTTTATTAACATATTATTATTTGTACAGTCATGAAAAAAATTATTACCATTTGTAGAGAGTGGTTATTGAATATATGAGATCAGAATAAATAAAAGGACTATTAATTTAAAAAATTAATTTTTTAAAGAACGTGTTGATTGTTTTGAAAAAATATTTAAGCTCTCATTAAAATTTTTGGTACAAAGGGAGAGAGAGAGGGGGAAGAAAGAGAGGATGGGAGAGTTTAGTAAATAATGTTTGTTAAGTATAAAACTATGTAGAATAGTAAAAAAACTTATTCTTGCCTATAAGTTTTTACTTTTGTAAAAAAAATTTTTAGAGATTTCACAACTTTTTAAGAGTAAAAGTAAATTATAAATAATGTTTGTTAAGTATAAAACTACACTTTAATTGATTTCACAACTTTTTTGGGTTTGACTTTCAGTATCCGCGTGAAAGAAATTTATTTCGACTTTAGAACGCAAAAATGTATTATTTATTCGTAGAATTCCTTTTCATAAAATAAAACGTAAATAATTTTTTAGGATATTGTATAGGTTTCGGAACATAATTCTTATGGTTTCCGAAAAAATTCTTATCGTTTGTAAAAGTTTTTGTAATTGCGTAAAGGTTTTGGAAAAGAATTTCTCATTACTTGCAAAAGTTTGTAAAGGATTGTAGAAGTTTTGTAAAATAATTTATTAATGGATTTTTAAGAAAACATTTTTATAGCAAATACATACAAACAAATATTGTAAAGAGATAAAGAGATAATTTAAAAATGAGAATAATTACTGCTAATAGCAAAAATCAGTTTTGTGAGAAATAGAAAATGTTTTTATAAGAATTATAGAAAATACTTTAAAAAATAGTTTTTAAAAGTGTTTATTATAATTGTTTAAAAAAACATTTAAGTTTTCAGTCAAGTTCATTGCAGAGAGTTGGACAGTTGTTGAGAGCAAGATTCTTTGGATAAAAACATTAAACTTTTATTAGTATTTCAATAGAGAATTTAAAGTTGTTAAAAAAGATAACAATAATATATTTTTTCTTTGTAGCTATCGCAAGGAATAAAAGAAAAAAGTACAAGTTCTCAGAATTACAATTCAAATCTCTGTTTCACCTGACTCTCTTGCTTTTATAAAACTCGAAGCTCAGAGTTGGCTGAGAAGTTGAGTTCTTATGTCAACTGCCATTTCCATAGCAGCAGGCGGTACAAAGTTTTTTTAAAAACTATTCTTTCGCATCTATTTCTCTGAAATCACCTAATCCTCTAGCCTTTATAAAATGCGAAGCTCAAAGTTTGCCAAGTTATTTACAATAGCTTTAAAACTAATAATTTACCTTTGCGAATATTTTTAAGTGGATCTGCAGGAGTAGGAAAAAGTACCGTGATAAATGCTGTATATTAGTTAATGTCAATTCATTTCAGTGAAACTATTGGAGAACAGAATGATAATACTAAAATTCTATTATGTGCACCTTCAGGTAAAGCAGCGTTTTTAATTGGGGGTATAACTTGCCATACTGCTTTCGCTTTGCCAATTTCTCAATTTGCAAAGCAAATGTCTGATTTATCTGCGGATATTGCCAATACAATTAGAAAAAATTTTTCAAGTATAAAATTAATAACAATAGATGAAATTTCAATGGTGGGATGTACGATGTTAAGTCGAATAGATACGAGATTAAAATAAATATATGGGGTAGATAAAAGTTTTGGAGGAATATCCATAGTTTTAGTTGGCGATCTATATCAACTATCTCCTGTAATGGATCGTCCAATTTTCACATGTTTAAATATGTCTGAATTAAATATTTTTATCGAGAATATTTTATGGGAACAATTTAAAATTAGGGCTTCACGAGACTCCAAGAATATTATTGATCTTGATTTGTCTTGTATTGAATTTTCAAGACAATACCGAGACAATATAATGTGTAAATTTTTCAAGACAATATCGAAATTAAATGAACCAAGAATATTGTTATAGACAAGATTTTTAGTGGAATTCTTTTCATTGATTAACAAATATTTACGTGAATAACTACAGTCTTATCAGTGCATATGGGTAACTTCATGTCAAGTGTGACAGGTCAAAATTTTAAAATTGCTCAAAATTTTTTTACTAGTTCCAAATTAGCCCCAAAATACAACCCTAGAGTTTTAGAGCAAAATATTCAATCGTTCAAAAGTTACAATTTATTGAAAATTTGAAAATTTTGAATTTTTCATAAATCTTCAACATTTATGATTTTTTAACTCAAAAAATTGAAACTTTTTATATAGCATATTGAATGGGAAAAAGTTTCCAAATTATAAGTAGAATTGCTCAGAATTTTTCCAGATTGATGCCAATGATATTGCTAATTTATACGTAAGAAAATACCATACAAAATATGCTTAAGGCGGTTGTGACATCATTAATATCCCTCGACAGAGGCTAAAAATTTAATACAAAATGTTACTTTTAAAATGAAACCTTGATGAAAGTGGAATGTAAACTCAGAAACAAGTAACAGACAATTGAAACTGTCAAAACAGTGAAAAGTACTATAACAGTACTATAACAGTACTATAATAGTATTTTTCACTGGGGGGGGGGGGGGGGGGTTAGGAGACGTGTACCTCTGCAAATCAGTACATGGTCAAGGAGTCTTTTTATGTTTTTGCGATCTAAATAAAAAAAAAGCGTCGAGTCTGCGCAGTAGAGATTGTCGCGGATGGGGCGCGCGCCTTCAAATGATAAGTGAATTTAAGCTAGAGGAGTCGGGTGTTATGTAGACGTGTAATACAAGGCAAAATAATTATGTAAATAATTCTTAACCGCAAGTAGGCGGGGGATGCGAGTTCCACGCGTATACGGGAGCGCGTCAGATGGGCATACAAGGCAAAATAATTATGTAAATAATTCTTAACCCCAAGTAGGCGGGGGATGCGAGTTCCACGCGTATACGGGAGCGGGTCAGACGTGCATACAAGGCAAAAGAATTATGTAAATAATTCTTAACGCCAAGTAGGCGGGGGATGTGAGTTCCACACGTATACGGGAGCGCGTCAGACGTGCATACAAGGCAAAATAATTATGTAAATAATTCTTAGCCCCAAGTAGGCGGGGGATGTGAGTTCCACGCATATACGGGAGCGCGTCAGACGAGCATACAAGGCAAAATAATTATGTAAATAATTCTTAACCCCAAGTAGGCGGGGGATATAGGTCCACGCATATAAGGGAGTCATGTAGACATGAAAAAATAAGCAAAACGATTATTTAAACAATTTTTAAACCCAAGTGACAGGGGGATACGAGTTCCACGCATATAAGGGGATCATGTAGATATGCAAAAATAAGCAAAACGATTATTTAAGGGGACAAGCCATGGTTAGGGGGTCGAAAAATCGATTTTTTTTTATTTAATATTTTGATAGCAAATTTTCCGCTGAATACGATGCTTCCAACCGCATTTCGAAATTCGATTTCGTTTAGAAAATACAGCTAAAACCGTGAAGTTACTTTTTTGCATATTTAGTGATTTTACTCAAAATATCACTTTTAGATATTAATACTATTGTTAATCTTATATTATTTTATACTTCACAGCATACACGATACAATACTAAATGTATAACGTAATGTACATTAACATTGTAGAAAAACTTAACTTGAGGTATAAATCTCGTGTATTTTACTCTTAGGGCTCTTGCACGAATAAAGGAATAGCGAGTAATAACGGCTGACAAACAATCACAAGTGAGCTTTAAAAAGACTTGTTTCTTTTTGAAGGAATAAGAAGAAACACGTCTTTTTAAAACTTGCTTGTGATTGGCTAGCAGGCGTTATTCCTCGCTATTCCTCCATTCGTGCAAGAGCCCTTACTCTCCTTATAGAAAGGTATTATACGTAAAATACTCATAGGTGGTTCAAAATCCCAGCTGCATGTTTATGTTGTTTCAGCGCCACGGTCGCTGGAATTTAAACTGAATTATTTTGAATGTAATTGAATCTGCATTTTTCAATGCAATTTATTTAGTAAACAAACATTTTTCCCTGATTATAAGCTATTATACGCTCTAGAGCAGTGTGTGGAAAATTTTTTAAAATTTGGCCTGTAGGTTAGCTACATTGTGCAATTAAAACTTGCTATATTTTTAAGTGTTTTTTTTCGGAGTGACTTTTGTGTATCAATTTAATTTTGATACGTAAAGTAGTGATTTGTGAAAAATCATGAATACAGACAAGAGAGGTCGAACACCAGGACCATCTACAAAGAAGAGAACATTTGGAAGAAAAAAGAAACATAAAGGATTTAGAAGAAAAGTAGAAAATGCCCCATCACTAAAGAGAAAAAGAAGCACATCTGCAAGCAAAATTTCAGAATCAGATATATCTAGAAGTCCAGCAACAACATGAAACAGAATAATAGATATTGATATTTTGTTTCATGAACTTGAAAAGTTAATTGTTTGTGCTGTCATGGAAAAATCCAAATGATGGAAGGAGACATTAGAGGATAGGGTGCAAAAATTAATATTGTATGCAAAAACTGCAATGGCATGAATCTCATCAATACAAGTAAACAAGTTGGAAGTAGTGGGAATGCTTATGAAGTAAATAGACGTAGTGTACTTGCTATGCGTGCACTTGGACAAGGACATGCAGGATTGGAGACTTTCTGTGGTATCATGGACCTACCATCGCCAGTGGCACACAGTTTTTATGACCATATCAATGAGGAGTTAAGTAAGGCATGTGAAAAAGTGGCAGTTATCTCCATGCAAAAAGCAGTGGAAAAAGAAAAATAATTGACACCAGCTGGAAGTGTAGGGCTTGATGTGTCTGGTGACGGGTCCTGGAGAAAGAGAGGATTCTCTTCTTTACAAGGAATCACAAGCTTGATTGGTTTGCGTTCCCAACAAATTCTTGACATCTCTATCAAGAATAGTTTCTGCAAAGCTTGCATGAAATGGGAAAATAAAGAGGGCACAGAAGAATATGAAGACTGGTACACGGACCATCAAGCCAATTGCTCAGCAAACCATGAAGGAAGTACCGGAAAGATGGAAGTGGATGGAATTATTGAAATTTTCAAAAATTCCATGGAAAAATATGGTGTAAAGTATCATCGCTACATTGGAGGTGGTGATTCAAAAGTTTTCTGTGATTTGTGTAAAGTTAAACCATATGGAGATGAACTGATAGTAGAAAAAAAGGAGTGTGTTGGACATGTTCATGTTCAAAAGCGAATGGGTACAAGGCTGAGAAATCTAAAGAAGAATTCTGGCAAGAAGAAGTTAGCTGATGGAAAATCCATTGGAGGACAGGGACGCTTGACTGGTAAAGTTATTGATCAGCTCACCACCTACTATGGTAATGCCATCATGGGCAATGCAAACTCAGTGAAAGATATGAGCAATGCGATATGGGCCACTTATTACCACAAAATCTCCACAGATAAATCACCTCAACATCATTTGTGTCCGAAAGGAGAAAATAGTTGGTGCAAGTGGCAAAAAGCGAAAGCCCAGAAAAAACTGAAAGGCTTCCATCATACAGGCAGTATTCCAACAGTAGTGATGGAGCAGTTAAAACCAATTTATGAAGATCTCTCTCGACAGGAATTGCTTGAAAGGTGTCTTGGTGGTTTTACACAGAACAGCAATGAAAGCTTCAATCAGATAGTTTGGAAGCTCGTTACCAAGACATCTTTTAGTCGTGTGCATGTACTCAATACAGGTGTATACATTGCTATCACTTGTTTCAATGATGGAAGAATTGGTTTCTTGGAAATAATGGATGCCTTCGACATCAAACCTGGAGTAGCTGCAATTGAGTGGGTGAAGAAGAGCAATGATAAAAGATTATTCTATGCTGAAAGGAATGCTGAGGAAAATACCTTAGAAAGTAGAAGAAAAAGAAGGAGAGTACGACTTCAGTTACCAGAAGAGTCATATGAACCAGGTTCTTACTAGAGTAAGTAATTAAAAGATTTTTTTGTTACTTATACGTATAAAAATAGTTAATATTTATTGTTTTTCTTTTTAGTTAATTTGTGATTGGATCTGTCACCCGGAATAGATGATTTTTGTAGGTTATAGACTGCAGCATCAAGGAATAAAAATATTTTAGTCTAATACGAAAAAAAGATAAGAGCTACAATAATGTATTATTCTAAATAATATAAAGATGTCATTAAGCTAATTAAACCTTTTTTTACAGATATTTAATGAGACTAGACATGAGATGATTAGAGTGTCCGTGCCAAAATAACTGTCATATGGATATTCCATTTTTCATGTTTAATCAAAGTATATTATACAGAATTGTGAAAAAGATTTTTGTAAGTAGTTTTGAAAAGCTTACCATAAGTTATAAGAAACTCAAGTTTCAAACATGATTTCTGAAAAACTTGTTTTTTGTGTTTACAGGGTCATTGCCGTAAGTTTATTTTTCACCAAGTGAACGAAATGACTTGAAATTTTAGGTGAGCATTCCTTTTTACATTAGCCACAAGGAATGTGCGCTACTTTTTTGAAAAAAGCTTCAGAAAAAAATAAAAAAAATAAAATTATAGAACTTTTGATAAAATATACAAAAAATTGAGATTTTTCACAAAAAATAAATATTAAAAAAATTTTTTTAGGAAAAGTAGCACAGAAAACTGGTAACTGATGTAAAAACAAAGATCAAGCCAAGAATTTCCAGTCATTTTATTTAGTTGTTGAAAAGTAAACCTACGGCAATCAATAAATCAGAGTTAAATCATTAATAAAATGTACGCAAGAGCCAGATGTATATTATCAGCTAACTACAGGCGGAAATTGTAGGTAATAACACTACTTATTAGTGGGAAAAATGTTAAGTTCAAAGATTACACCTGGAATTTATCATTAATCAAATTATTTATTCTTATTTTTTTCAGTTTTAACCATGGTATGTCCCCTTAAACAATTTCTCCGGCTACTTGGGTTTAAAAATTGTTTAAATAATCGTTTTACTTATTTTTTCATGTCTATATTACGCGTTTTAATTACCCTTATATGCGTAGACCTCATATCCCCCTGCTACTTGGGTTTAAAAATTGTTTAATTAATCGTTTTGCTTATTTTTGCATGTCTACATGACTCCCTTATATGCGTGGACCTATATCCCCCGCCTACTTGGGGTTAAGAATTATTGACATAATTATTTTGCCTTGTATGCCCGTCTGACGCGCTCCCGTATACGCGTGGAACTCGCATCAAGATGCAAAGCACGACGCAGCGCAGCACGGCGCAGGGCAGGGCAGGAGGGTGCATTTGTGGAAAGTCCCTTATAGGCCGTGTCACAAACTTCCTCCGTCGATAACTGTTATCGAAATGGGAGGGGGTCATGGGGTGAGAATGTCTTACGGACGTGGATCTCTAGAGCCGCCCGAGGTGTGTGAGCGCGTTCTTTTGCGTTGCCTAGCGTTGTTTTGAAAAAATGAACTTTTTGTTTCTGTCATTACTGTTCTGAAATTGTCACGGAGAAGAAGGTATTTTTTCTCTCCCGAATATTCAGTTCTCAGTCTGTACTCTTTCAATAAACGTTTCTGTTTTCATTTTCTTCAAATAAGTCTTCTTTTATTTCTACCCGAGTTTTGTCATTTACATTTATTATAAAAGTATAATGAATGAGTATTATATTTATATAAATAAAAAAAACCGCAGCCAATTCATTGGCCCGTAGCTTCCTCAAAATAATTTTTTGATTCCTTTTATTAAATTAGAATTCGAAAAATAAATTTTTCACGAAAAAAATTTGAAAAATTTTATAGAAAATATTAACTTGTAATTTTTTCATGGCTATTCATTGAGATTCCATTTGTAATTTATTGGTTTCTGATTTTAATTCTTATATGAATGGAAAACAATCTTCTTCAAGTTCTATTCTTCATCAAATTTTTCTTCTTCAAGTCCACTGTCAATGGCTTCTTGTCGTACATTGGTTCGAAATAAAAAAAATATTCTAAAGTTGTTCTTTGATTGTGTTTACAAGAAAAATTATTGTATCGGAGACATAACGTACATGCGGCACAGCATGCAACACAGTAAAGCAATTTTATTTTCTATTATATTTCTGTAAAAATTATAATATAATTATATATTATTTCATAAAAAATGTTGTATTCGGATTTTATAAATAAATTTTTTTATATATATATTATTCACATGTTAGTTCAATATATTCATTTTATTTAATATTTTGCTATTATTACATTTTGAGATTGATTACAAAAAATTTCATAAGAAAAATTCATATTTTTAAACTATAAAATAAATAATATCGAAGGTTGTGGATTCGTCTAGTGTCGTGCTAGAGAGTAAGCTTGTTTCTTTTAATATCCAGAGAATGATTCTACATCTCGTACAAGATCATCGTTTTTTAATAACTATAATATTCGTATTTTCAATATTTTTCAAGACCGATTTTAACATTTTGTATTAATATTGTCTTATCTTGACTCTTGTAAAGCCCCATTTAAAATGCTTGAATTAAATAAAATTATGAGACAAAAAAATTATATAAGATTTATAAATATTCTTAATAATTTAGCAATTGGAACAATGAGTCAAAGTGACATTGATATTATTAATTCTAGGTCTGTTAGTGAAAAAGATATTCCAAATGATGCAATCCGTTTATTTGGCGAGAATAAATTTGTAGATTCATATAATAATGAGAAAATTCAAAACTATCCTGGAATAACTTATAAATCAAAATGTAAAGATACTTTAGTAGGAAACGTAAATATCAAAATTCAAGAATCGTTACTGAAATCATTTGAAAATAGAAAAAAACAAGAATGCGGTGGATTATGTTCAGAATTATTTCTTAATATAGGAATTAAATATATGATTGTTATCAATATAGACGTTGAAGATGGTTTGGTAAACGGTGCATGTGGCATTTTAAAAATATAACTTTTTCTAATAAAAATATACCATTAATAATATGGTTGGATTTTGATAATAATAAAATAGGAAAAAAATATAAAGTTAAATACAATAACTATATGAAAGAAAATAATATTGATTCTAAATTGATACCAATAAATAAAATGGACGTTATAATAAATACAAAAAGTGATCATCAAATTACAAGATCACAATTACCTGTAACTCCTGCAGAAGCTATGACCATTCACAAAAGTCAGGGATAAACATATGATAAAGTAATTATTGATTTAAAAAAATTTCGTAAATTTAGAAATAGATCATTATTTTATGTAGCTTTCAGTAGAGTAAAAAAATTGTCTAATTTATATGTAATAGGTAAAGTTAACCCTATGTTAAGAACGAAATCAGACGATATTCTACAAAATGAAATTACAAATTTGAAAACAAATAAAAAATTATCATTGTCTTTTGTAAAATATATTCCTGAGAGTGAAATTAGAATAATTTATCATAATGTTAGATCATTAACTAAAAATATTAAATATATTATAAATGATACAATGGTATCATCAAGCAGATATAATAATTTTTTCTTAAACTTATACTTTAAATTCAGATACATTTAATATTGATCAATTTAAAATAATATATAGATCTGATTGTAATAATCAAAGAAAGAAAGGAATAATTTGTTTTGCTATTAAAAAAATTGTATACAATATAATAAAACATGAAACGTATAATTGCTATAAAAATGATAATTTACAGCATATCGACTTAGTTTTGATTCAAATACATAATAATTTAATTCTTACTGGTTACAAATCACCATCTGTTGACAAAAATACATTTGAAACAAATATAGACAAATTTGACATATCTAAATTTATTAATAATAATATAATCTTTATTGGAGATTTCAATTACAACGTTAATTTAGAAAATTCATATTTAGAAAAATTTGTAAGGAATAAAAATTTATTAAGTGTATTACCAAATAATATATCGACAACAATTTTCAATACACAAATTGATGTTATATTTATCTCAAACAATATAAAAAATTATAAAGCAGGTGTATATGAAAGATTTTTTCAGATCATAAACCAATTTTCATTAGAATAAACAATTTAATAAATAATATTAATAATAATAGTAACAATAATATTAACAATAATATTAAGAATAATAACAATGATTATGATAATAATAATAGTTCTATTAAATTATTTGAAAAATAAATAATATGGAAAATGTAAACGACAATATCATTCAAGATAATAGTGAAATTTACAAATGAAATAATAGGTTTAAAAAATGATGACGGCGTTTCATGTTATGCTAATTCAGCTGTACAAGCTTTATTACATAGTTATTCTTTAAGAAAATATATTGATTCATTTGAAAAAGATGACCTTATGAAAAAAATTTACAATGAATATATATTTAAAAAAAATATAGATATTTTTACATTCAGAACATTAATTCATTCTAATTATGAAAGATGCCAACAACAAGATGTAGCAGAATTTATTATGGATATTTGTCAGAAATCTGATGTATTGAAACATGCTATTGGTCATACACTTATAAATCAAATAAAATGTTCTAATTGTAACTTTTATTCAGAAGCATTGGTAGATAATTATATACTTATTTTAAATTTACCGAATACTATACGCAAAAATCATATTTATGACTTAAATGATATAATTAACTATAACTACAATAATTATAAAAGTTCAGACATCAAATATAATAATTGCCAAAGAACATTACAACATATAACAATTATAAAATCAAACAGCAACAAAATTTATATTTTGCATCTATCACTATTTTTCGTTGATAATTTAAATAATTTATCTAAAATAAAAAATTGTAAAATAAGTAAATTACCTGAAACAGAAATATTTATTGATAACAAAAGATATAAAATGATCAATACTATATTTCATCACGGAAATAATATTGATTCAGGACATTATACCAATATGTTGAAAACAAGTAATAAATGGATGAAAGTAAATGATTTTAACGTAAATATAAATAAATGGCTATATTGTGCAAAAGATGCATATGTTATTGTAATAGAAGAAAAATAAAGAGAATAAATTAAATTATAAATAAAATTTAAATAATAAGGAACAAAATTGGTTAATTAATATAATAACTTAAAATAAAAATTATAATTTTTATTACAATACATTATTTAGTCAATTAAGGTGGTGCAATAGTCCTACTTTAACACTAACTCTGTTTTATTGGTGGAATATGTAAAAAAAAAAATAATTAATATAAATAAAATGATAATGATTTGAGTCTTAAACAAATTAACTTGCCATGCGTAATTCTCTTATACATTATTCTACAACGTTTCGAGGCAAAATAACGACGAATAACTGCTGATATCTGTTTTTTGACCTTTTTTGAATGAAACGGCATTTAAAATTAAAAAAAAAGTTAAGGGAACGCTGAAGTCAATGTATTTTAAATGGAGGGGGGCGCTGTAAGCAGTATAACGCGTTTTTATTATATAAATTAAAAAATTCTTATCTTTTTTTATTTTGGAAACTTGAGTGCACTTTGAAAATTAATGTTTAATTATTTCTCAAAATCGCAGCTCAAACAATCAATTAATTGCCGAAAAACATTGAAAAACGGGTAACATAAGCTATAAATTGAGAAATTGAAAGATAATATTTTTTTTATTTTAAGACTTGAGCGCGCTTCGTATAGACATTTTAAGTATTCTCTCGAAATTTCAGTCCAATTGGTTGATTATTCGAAGAGAAAACTGAAAAACTCACTGTCCGGACTTCCGTGTACACTTAAACGAATTTTGAAAGTGATTTTTGAAATAAAAGATATACAAATACATTGAGCATAAATTTAGCGACATTAACTAGGGAGATCAACTAATATTAAAAAGTATAATTTAATTAAATAATTAATACAAAATATTTTTTTCAGAAAAATGTCGACTTACATTGAAAAAATTGCAAAAACTATTTGTAACGAAATTTTTAAATTTGTGGAAAAAGATGAAAATGGTCAAATTGAATTTCTAAAGAAAAAGCTCGAAGAAGAAAAATTTGAACATTCTATTTTAAAAGAAGACTACAAAATTTTATCTAAAATATTTAAAGAAAAATGTAGATTATTAGACAAAATTAAACGTGAAGAATATATTAATAAAAATAAAAAAATTTAAGCAAAACTACTTTAATATAAAACTATTTTTATTGTTTAATTGATTGATTTCCAAAAATAAAGTGGAGAGTGTGGCAAAATGTTAAAAGCGGATTGAACGTGTACTTATTTAATATATAAACAAAAAATTCACCTAATAAAAAATCGAATTTCATCAATACGATTAGAAAGCAAATATAACTTGGTTTTAATGATTTATTTCGTAATATCTTTATTTTATCCCTATTAAAATTATATTAATGAAATTCGATATTTTGGACAATAGGAGAATTATTGCATTCGAAAATATGATTTTCGAAATTAAGAGCAATATGCATTAGCATATGTCGAACTAAGAAAATTTTAAAGTAAACTTCAATTTTAAAGTGAATCGTCTAAAATATGTATCCAACCCCACCCAAAACTTAAAAAAAAAATATATATAGATTAAAAACAATTCTTTAAATTTTTGAGAAAATTATCCTAAAAGGTAAAGATATGCAATATTTTTTGTTACTTATTAATTTCATTAATTATATTTTCAGATATTTTTTGATAATGGACATTATAGTGATTGAAGACGAAAAAAATGATATTAAGTTTGTCAAATACAACGGCTATGTAATTAAAAATGAAATTATTTTTATGTGTTATTTAAAAAAAAATTTATTAATATTTTTCGACAGTTTATAGTTTATTTAAACGAAAAAAAGTTGTCTGGTGATTGTCACGATGACAATTTAGTTAATGAGACAGAACAAGTATGTCCTATTTGCATGAAATTTGTGCATAGCCATCAAATTTTTATTTAAATGGAATAAACGTAACTAAGAATTTATTTTTTTATTTGATTTATTTATTATAAATTAATTTTTGATTATTTAAACAGATAAATGATCAAGGGAATATTCAATAAATTAACAATTCATGTTGGAATATCCAAATTTTAATTTCGTAAGTGTATTTCGTAATTTAATAGTATTAGCGAAAAGGATAGAGTCACATAGAAAAAAAAAGATTTCTTATATCAAGGAGCGCGGGAGCGCTCCGAAGGCAAGTATTGTAGAACAGGCCTCAGGAACGACCGCGCTACATATACATTGAAATGAGTGCCCGAGAATTTGAAGTATTTATTGCAATTTTAAATGGCTTTTATATTCGCTCAAATTAAATAACAACATTCCATTTCGTTATATCATGTTGCAAAAAAAGTTTCATGTAAAAAGATTTTCTCGTATGCGAGATATTAAATAGTGAAAAATTTTATGTCATGTTTCATTTTCACAATTCTCCATTCGATCGCAGTTTTCTTCCCACTTCCGGTTTCCTGTATCAGTGTTGTGTTATATACACACACACACACACACACACACATGCACGCACGCACGCACGCATATAAACATACTTTCTAATAAACGCATTAATCCGTATACAACCATCATTTACAGGTTATATATTCAATCAAGACTTTTTACATCATTGAAATTCGATAGATATTTTAAATGGACTTGGTATATCTCAGATATATTTTCAGATAAGTAGCAAACTGTCATTATAAAATAAAAAAAATAATGTTATTAATATAAGTATTGTTACTTTGTGAAATCTTTTTTTTTTGTTATTACAGAGATATCAGAACAAGGATAATTGACAAGTAGATCATGATTAAATAGTATGTAACATAGAAGAGTTCAAAATTATTATTATGCATTTTAAGGCCACCAAAAGATTATATTCAAGTCTGTCAAAGCACGCAACCTCCTGTAGTAGAAAAAATATAAATACTGTTGCTGATAATATTCCTCTAGCAGAGTCTCGTTCTACTTTATGGTGTTTTAATTGTGGAAAGCCCTATGATTTCTAAAGGTAAGCTAGCATTATTAAAATCCGGAAATAGTGATATATAAGATTTTCTCAGATTATTAAAAGTGCATCATGCTCAAGTACTCTTCAATTTTACATTTTACATAAATTCTTTCAGATTCAGGCTTCGTTCCATTTTCTGCTTAAAGTTTCACATATATTCAGATAAGTAGCAAACTTTGATTATAAAATAAAAAAAATAATGTTATTAATTTAATATAAGTATTGTTACTTTGTGAAATCTTTTTTTTTATTATTACAGAGTTATATCAGAACAAGGACAATTGACAAGTAGATCATGATTAAATAGTTTGTAACATTATAGAAGAGTTCAGGAGTTGAACATATATTATTATAGCATTCTTTACAAATTTTTCATGTTTGATGGTGTGAATCAAAATCTCGTTATTATTATGCATTAAGGCCACCAAAAGATTATGTACAAGTCTGTCAAAGCATGCAACCTGTAGTAGAAAAAATAGAAATACTGTTGCAGATAATATTCATCTAGCAGAGCCTCGTTCTACTTTATGGTGTTTTAATCATGGATGCTTTAACTGGCCCTATGATTTCTAAAGGTAATCTATCATTATTAAAACCCAGAAATAGTGAGATATAAGATTTTCTCAGATTATTAAAAGTGCATCATGCTCAAGTATTTTTTAATTTACAGTACATTAATTCTTCCAGATTCAGGCCTCATTTTTAATTTTTTGCTTAAAGTTCAAATACTGCTTGAAAAAGATATTAACATAAAAACACACTAAAAATTGATGAAGTTCATTGTATATCAATGCGTCAAAGAATGGATAAAACCATGAATTTTAATAATAGTGACATTAAGTAGTGACATTAACCTACAACTAAGATGTTTTGACGGTATTGCACAGGAAGTGCAAAAAAAGTATTATGAATATAAAAGAAATTAGTTTTATTAGAATACAAGTTTTCAAAAATTAGTTCTTCAAAATAAAATTAGAAAATTGTGATTTTAATAGAAGGGATCATCTACCTAGTTGGAAATAATATTAGAGCTGGTGAAGTTTTTTGAAGATTCATGTAACAAGCTCAGCATATGATTTTTTTGGAGGGATTGTTGGAAACTCTATAATAAGAAATAACGTAGTGATATGCTCAATACATTGCAAAGCTAATGTTGTTTGGCCATATGTTGGTGGTAGAAAAACCTTATACTTTTGCATATTATACAACTGCCTGAGGAAATGGAAATCTACAAGTGTCATCTATAAGAAAATAATGTAGAAATATCCTGATTTCATTCTCCAATTCGTATACATTCAATATATCTTCAAAACGTGACAAAAGCTGTTGGGAGCTACAACTAAGATGTTTTAGACGGTATTGCACAGAAAGTGCGAAAAAAGTATTATAAAAATGAATGAATTAAAAGAATACAAGTTTTTAAAAATTAGTTCTTCAAAATAAAATAAGTAAATTGTCATTTTAGAAGGAGAAATCATCTATCTAGTTGGAGATCATATTAGAGCTGGTAAAGTTTTTTGAAGACTCATGGAACAAGCTCAACCTGTGCTTTTCTCGAGGGATTGTTGGAAATTCTCTAATAATAAATAACGTAGTGATCTGCCTGATACATTTCAAAGCTAATGTTGTTTGACTATATGTTGGTGGTAGAAAAACCTACTTTTGCATATTATAAACAACTGCCTGAAGAAATGTAAATCTACAAGCGTGACCTACAAGAAAATAATGTAGAAATATCCTGATTTCATTCTCCAATTCGTATACATTCAATAGATCTTCAAAATGTGACAAAAGCTGTTGGGAGATACAACTAAGATGTTTTAGACGGTATTGCACAGAAAGTGAAAGAATTAGTTTGAAATTATAATTTTATTTTATTGATTACAATATGGATGAGTATTTTGTGAAAAAATTTTGTATGAGCTGCTGTTACGGAAATTGTAGTTGGCATGAAAACTAAACTTTTTGTCAACTTTGAGTTTCAAGTTTTATAAAAGCTAGAGGATCAAGGGATATCAGAAATTTAAATTTAAATTTTGAAAACTGGGCTGTCGTGAAAGCAGCATTGACAGCTGGCGTATACCCAAATAAAATTGTGTATAGACAAGAAATACACCCAGCTCAGAACCCAGTATGTATTAAGGAGGTACGGAGTATTTTGTCAATCATCAAAAAAACAAGCAGCAATGGTTACTCGTAAAGAACTGACTATATGACTGTGTTCAGAGCTTTTCAAATTTGATAAAATTAAAGAACAAAATTTGTATCTGCTACTGTTATGAAAATAGTAGGTGACACAAGAACTCAACTTCTTGGCAAACTTTGAGCTTCAAGTTTTCTAAATACTCGTATGGGCCGGAGCATATTTTCTTTATATCTTTAAATAAATAAATCTGTAATATAATGTAAATATAATTGAGTCTATTCTCACTTTCACATAAAACACATAGTGCTCAGATTCAAATCAACTTTTAAAGAAAGCAAAAGATGTGCTGACATGTAGATCGAAGTATGTACATTAGAACCTTTGTTTCTGTCAGAAAGTTATGCTATAAGCATTTTTATGAAGCACTTGCCCATAGTGATACTGATTTGGTAACATGCATTCTGGAGTTTGGATTGCATGCATAACATATTCTACATTTATCTCTGTATAAGTATTTATAAAAATAAAAAAATTTATATTTTCATATGACTTTACAATTAATAGTATTGTTAATTGTTAATTTATCATCATACCTAAAAAAAAAATACACGTTTATTATTATTTCAAAAAATTTTACTAATGTAATCATTTTATCAAGCTTCTTAAAAAACATTCAAATTTAAAACTTTTTTGAATAACTATACTACCATTTAATAATGTTATTAATAATATACTATAACAAATCTCATAATGCAGTTTTCACATACTATGTAATTATTTATTATTTTCTCTTATAAAGTTGTGGAATCTATCTAAAAAAACTTTTTACAAAAGTTTAAACTAAGGCAAGTATTAGTCTTTCCCTCCCTCCCTCCCTCTCACCCCATCCCTCTCCCCCTGTCTCTCAGGCTCTCTCTCTCCCTCTCTTTCACTCCCCCCTCTCTCTCTCCCTCTCACCCTCCCTCTCAATATCCGTTCAAACTGAGTACCAAATTCTTTAAATGAGAGCTGTTTTGTTCGAAACCCCGCCAACGCGGTGGAATTCCGTGATTCAAGGAAAGAGATGGGAAGGTTTAAGATGAAAAAGGAAAAACAACGTTTGAGGGAATGAAACAAAATGTATTTTTATATGAATAATGAAAGAGGTACAAATTATCGAATGAGTATGGGCGTGTGTGCGTGAGTGAGAGTTTCTAAGTCAGAGGGTCTTTACGTAAAGTAAAGCCGCTCTCCGGGTCACAGTCGTGACCGCGCGAATGCGGCGAGAAGCCGTTATGAACGCCGACGCTGGGCCGTGTTCGACTGGACCGTTAGACGGCAGTAATGATATTTTCTTTATTGGGGCCAAGGATAGGGTATGCAAAGGAGAAAGGGAGAGTATGTCACGACTACGACGCTAGATTAAACCAAAAGGAATGCAAGGCAACACAAAACCTATCGTGAGCGTCAATCGCGTCCCACTCATTCGGCTGTCCTCGGAGTACTGACTGCGTACGCAAATACGTCGCGGCGCGAATCATTCTCCCCCCCCCCCCCCCACACTATGAGTCAAAAAAGGCGCGAACCAATCAACACGTACGAGACTTAATAATCGCCACGCGGTAGGCCTTAGGATTCGACGGAACATACTCCCCCTATTGCGAGTGAAGCGAGGAAAGAATGGTTATGATGTACGGTCGTGTTGTAAATACGAAGATTGTAAGTTCAGAATATTCAACCCACATCGATGTTTCGATTTCGATGTTTTTTTTCTTTGATGAAAAGAGGACCGAAAAAATCCACGCCCGTGTGGTCGAATGCCAGAGATTCTTTGACGCGCGATTTAGGCAGATTGCCCATTTGCCCTTCAAGAGGGATCGGACGGTGACGAATGCAAGTGATGCATCGACAGACAATTCTTCTAACCTGATTTTTTCCGTCGAGGAGCCAGAAACGTTGTCGTATCATGTGCAGGGTAGTCTGAATACCCGCATGATAAGAATTATGATGAACTTCGCTGATAATCGAATCCGTAACGTGGTGATGAGAGGGCAGGAGGATCGGGTGTTTTTGAGTTGTGGGAACGTCCGCGTTACGCAGTCGTCCGCCGACCCGTAATAAACTGTGTTCATCAAGATAGGGATTGAGCGCTGCGAGTCTAGTGGATTTAACCTGACCTGTTGACGAGATGCGCGTGATTTCATCTTGATACTGCTCGCGTTGAATTACTCGAAGAATCGTTATTTCCGCTTCTGATCTTTCCTGCACGCTGATGCTCCTTTCCTTGTAAGTGTCAGAAGGGCGTGCGCGTAAGCAAAATGCAATCGTGTGTAACAGCGTTGAGTATGAAGAGAATCGAAGAAAGAGATCGGACTTCGTGGCACTCGCGAGAAGGCACATGTTTTGTCTCAATCCCGGGAGATCAGCGGGAGTGAGTTCTGCGCCTACCGGCCATGAGTTTTCTGGCCTTTCGAGCCATGCAGGTCCATTGAACCAGATATGATTTTCTAAGAAGTCTGAAGGGAGTTGCCCTCGTGATAACGCGTCAGCAGGATTTTCGTTGGTTCGAACGTGGCCCCATTCGATTGGACCTTCGAGAGCTTGTATTTCGGCAACTCGGTTTGATTCGAAGACCTTTAAAACTTCTGGTGACTTTTTTAGCCAATGAAGGACGATTGTTGAGTCTGATCAAAATATTACTCGATCAAAATGAAAAAGAAACGAAGGGTGCGCCTCTCTATAAAGTCGTGCGAGAATAAGTGCGCCGCACAATTCGAGACGAGGAGTCGTCATTTCCTTCAGTGGAGCAACTCGGGATTTTGAGCACAACAGACGAACGAGAGTGCGATTGCGCGAATCGGTCGACCGAACGTAGATGCATGCTCCGTATCCGGCTTTGCTGGCGTCGCAAAACCCATGTATCTCAATGTGTCTTGGGTGTTCTAATAAGAGTCGACGATCAATAGACAAATCGCGTACAAGATCGAGTTGCGCAGCGAAGGTGATCCATTTGGAATGAAGGTTTTGGGGTATTGACTCATCCCAATCGACCTTGACCTTCCAGCACTCTTGCATCAATGCTTTCGCGGTCAAGATGATGGGTCCAAGCAAGCCCAATGGATCGAAAATCTTCGCGATCTCTGATAGAATAAGGCGTTTTGTCACTCGACATGTGTCGATTGAACTTACTGTGTAAACTAATTTGTCACGGCGAGAATCCCAAACAATGCCTAGAGTTTTTAAAACCGGACTCTCTTCAATTGCGCAATCCATTTCGAAAATTCGTTCGTCAAGGTTGTCGAAAGCGTGATGGTGATTAGATGCCCATTGACGAACGTGGAATCCTCCGCGGTGAAAAATGTCTATTACCTCGTTGCGGATCGTTAAAATCTCATCCAATGTGTTTACCCCTGTTAATAAATTGTCAACGTACAAGTCTCTCTTGAGAATTTTCGAAGCGCGAGGAAAGTTGTTACTTTCGTCATTCGCGAGCTGATGAACTGTTCGAATGGCGAGAAATGGAGCTGAAGAGACTCCAAAGATTACAGTATTGAGCTCGAAGACTCTTATTTTACCGTCGGAGTACCAAAAAACGCGCTGGAAACGGCGATCGTCGGGGTGTAAAGTTATCTGCCTGTACATTTTGGCAATGTCGGCACTCAAAACATAGACATGTGCGCGAAAGCGCAACAAATGTCCAAAGAGTTTGTCCTGTATAGTAGGACCGACCATTAATCCGCTATTTAACGAAAGGCCGTTACTGGATTTGGCAGAAGCGTCGAAAACTACGCGCACCTTGGTAGTCGAACTGGTGGACTTAATCACGGCGTGATGCGGCATATAATAGCCGCTCACGGATTCAGAGGTTACAAGAGTCATGTGACCGAGATCAATATATTCCTGCATCACCTTTTCGTAGTCAAGTTTAAGCGTCGGATTAGCGTTCAGTCTACGATGCAAAGAATGAAGACGGCGCAAAGCTTGAGCTCGCGAGTCACCGAGTTCAAAGTTCCGAACGCGAAAAGGTAGTCGCACGACATATCGACCTGTCATGTCGCGTCTAGTATGCTTGATATAGTGAGATTCGCATAAAGCTTCCTCGGTGGATTTGATTGAGTTAGAAGTTGTGTCCCCAACGATCCAAAACTTGGCCAGCTGTTTAGACAATTCCGCCAAGTTGCATGAAACCGCGATTTTCCGTCCGGCTCCGCTAGCGCCGCCGGCGATCACCCAGCCGAGTTGGGTTTTTTGCATACAGAGATCGCAGTCGTTGAGCGACAGGTTAATTTGACCGATTGAGAGAAGTGCCAGCGTGGCACCGGATCCGATCAGAAGGTCGACGGGACGAGGTATGTGAAATTCGGGGTCGGCTAATTTTAAGTTGTTCGGAATTTTAATCAATTCGCGGGGAAATACTTGGTCTGGAACCAGACCAGCGATTTTCGGCACTGTTAAGAAAGTCAGATTTTTTTGAAATTCACTATTCATAGAACGAATGTGTAAATTAACGCTATTATTGGAGATAGTGCACATCTCGTTGATGGCGCCTATTGGAATCGAGCAAGCCTGCATAGGGAGTCCAAGTTTCCACGCGAAACTCTCGGTGACAAAGTGCGCGGTTGCACATGTGTCAAGAAGAGCGCGAGCTCTGATGAAAACCCCGTCTGCACTTCGCACGCGCACGATGGCGCTCATCATGAGTTGAGAGTCATGTACGCGCGATGTCGTGTTTAACGCATTCACAGCTAGTCAAATTGAGGATTTGGCGTTTGTCGAATTGTCCTTGGTCGGATTGGATTTGAGAGTCTGCGCGGGCGTCGTGGACTTGATACCGAAAGAGTGCAAGAGTGTGTGATGGAATCGGTTGCATCGTTTGCAGAGCGAGGAATTGCAATGACCTTGATGCGAACGGAGGCAATTCCGGCATAAACGCTTCGTCTTCACAGTGTCCCATCGCTGGTTCACTGTGAGCCTTTCGAAAGCTGGACATTTGTAGATGAAGTGAGCTTCTTGACAGTATGCACAAGAGGCAGACGCAGTTGTCATCAATGCGCGTGCCCCCGTATTTGTTTTACGTGCCTTTGAGGCTTGGACTTCGGGCTCGCCGCGACGTTTGATAATCGATCCGTCCTTGACGCGGGCCGCGTCCTGTTCAAGCGTACATAGTCTGAAAGCGGTCTCATTAATGAACTTGCAAAATTCTTCAAGAGTAGGGAGATTGTCAAGGCTGAGGGATTCTTCCCATTTTAGCCGAACGCCCGTAGGAAGGGCTCTTTCGAGTAGCCGGACGATCAACCCGTCGTCGGGTGTAACCCCTAAGGAGTTGAGCATGTTTAAATGCTGACGAACGTCGTCGATGGTGCGAGATAGTTCGTCCGAAGTTGCCTTGGTTATAGGCGCGATGTCCAAGATCGCGTCATAATGTTTTGCAACTAGTATATGCTTCTTCTCGTATGATTCGACGAGTAGACCCCACGCGTTTTTGTAGTTCTCCGCACTGGCATCATAGCGTGAGATCTTATTCAAGGCCGCGCCTAGCAAAGAATTTCTGAGATATAGGAATTTAGTCAGGCTGTCGATGTCGGTACGTTTGTCTACCATCGACAGAAACGTGTTTTTATAAGAGATCCAGTTATTATGGTCCCCGTTGAACTTAGGGAGTTCGGCTATTGGAAGCTTCAGACGTCGTTGACGCTCAATGAACGTAGAGTTTCCCGTAGGTTGATCCGATACTGTATCGCTTGAAGTAGCCACTCCTTCACCCGGCATGGTTTCAATTCGCTCTGCGACGTCGTAAAACCCGTCTCGAATTTCTGTCATCTGCTCCAAGCCCTCATTCTCGGCATCGAGCAATGCCAATTCGTCATGGAATTCTTCATAATTGTTGAATAACTCTGTGACGCGCTTGAGACGTAATCTCGCATTGGTTTTAACAAGTTTTTTCTGCGAAACGGCATTTAAAAGGGCCGTTATTTGCCCCTTAAGGGTAGCGCGCTTTTGAGCGATGAATGCGATGCGAGTTGCCATGTCTGTGTGATAAACTCAAAGCTGCACGATAACGAAGTCTCGTTCAATCAAACGAATGCGCGGGATAGTCTGAATGAGCTGAAAGGATATGCGGGAAACCGTGTGACCTTGCTGACGCGCGCGCCGAATCAAAACATGGCAAGGAAATACGGGAGAATGATGGCGCGCCAAGTATTAGCTTCGAAGTCTCGCGATTCTAGGAATGCATGCAACGGTCGCCGCGCTCGACCATACTGATACCGAGAAAATTTAACAGCCTTTGTGTGGCTCAATGGTTTATGGATGAGGCAAGAAAACGCGGGAAACCCTTATATGCACGTCCCTGCTACGGAAATGATCGCCTTGTGATCGTTGTGATATTCAAGATGATGAGCACAAAGCAAATCAAAATGCAAGGTACTTATCTTCGTTCTGGCTCGGCGACTGCGGCTGTAGACGGCAATTGGGAAGGTGGCATCCAAGTGGCAAGCGACGAGTTCGTCCTCTCGTCTCCGGCCGGATGCACGCTGACAATTGCTCGTTCACACTTTGTCACCGATGTTCTTGTATCGTGAGATTCAGACCTCACAGGAGGCACCAATGTTTTGTTCGAAACCCCGCCAACGCGGTGGAATTCCGTGATTCAAGGAAAAAGATGGGAAGGTTTAAGATGAAAAAGGAAAAACAACGTTTGAGGGAATGAAACAAAATGTATTTTTATATGAATAATGAAAGAGGTAAAAATTATCGAATGAGTATGGGCGTGTGTGCGTGAGTGAGAGTTTCTAAGTCAGAGGGTCTTTACGTAAAGTAAAGCCGCTCTCCGGGGCACAGTCGTGACCGCGCGAATGCGGCGAGAAGCCGTTATGAACGCCGACGCTGGGCCGTGTTCGACTGGACCGTTAGACGGCAGTAATGATATGTTCTTTATTGGGGCCAAGGATAGGGTATGCAAAGGAGAAAGGGAGAGTATGTCACGACTACGACGCGAGATTAAACCAAAAGGAATGCAAGGCAACACAAAACCTATCGTGAGCGTCAATCGCGTCCCACTCATTCGGCTGTCCTCGGAGTACTGACTGCGTACGCAAATACGTCGCGGCGCGAATCATTCTCCCCCCCCCCCTACACTACGAGTCAAAAAAGGCGCGAACCAATCAACACGTACGAGACTTAATAATCGCCACGCGGTAGGCCTTAGGATTCGACGGAACAAGAGCTTAAATATTTTCTCAAAACAATCAACACGTTCTTTAAAAAACTATTTTTTTTAAAGTATATTCTAACAACACAATTTGTCTATAGCCCTTTTATTTATTCTAATCTCATCTATTCAACAACCACTCTCTACAAATGGTAATATTTTTTTCATGACTGTACGAATAATAACATTGTTAATAAAACTTTCTACGAAAGTATAAAATAAGGCAAGTATAGAAGTTTTTTAGTCTATAAAATAATAATATTTATGATTTTTTAAAAGAAATCAAATAAATACTAGTGAAAAAGTCTTTTACTTCTTTGAGTCAATGTATGCTGATGCTGAACAAATTATATGTTACTAAATACATTCAAATTATTCACTGCTAATCAAACAAACGAAAGTTGTGAAATCAATTATCGATAGTCAAGTAATGCAAACAACTCTCCGAAACAACTGTATATGACTATTCTCAGAAATGTATTCGAATTTGTTCAAATTTCTATACAAATTAAACACAAGAAAGTACTGAAATCAATTAATTGTAGTCAAGTACCAGCCATAAGAACTTTTCGTACCTCGCGTGTAAAATTACATTTTACGCCCACGCTGTAACTTCAAAATTATTCAGCCATCGGGTATAAAGTACTACATAACGCCCAAGAGGCCCACTAGCTCACACACTCCTACAAAACTTTATAGTACCTACGTACTTTATGCCCGAAAATTATTTTAATTATATAACTATAATGCCTTCTTTTTATTTCTAAAATTCATAAGAATTTTTTCAGGTATTCACGAAAAGTCAAAGCCTACACTGAAAAAAAAGATTAGTAGTTTCAAGTAAATATTTAGTTGAAACAACTAAATGATTTCATTAAAGCCTGCCAACTAAATATTATATTGAATCAGCTAATTTAGTTATTTAAAATAACAAAATATTTAGTTACATGAACTAAATATTTACTAAAAATAAAGAAATATTTTATGAAGTTAACTACACGATTCATTGTATCAACTAATAGGTTATTTAGATTGATAAAATATTAAATGAATTCTATAAAATATTGTATTGAAATGACTAAATATTTAATTAAAGCAACAAAATAGTTTATAAAATTGACTAAACGATTCATTGCACAAACTAATTAGTTATTAAGAACAACGAAATACTTAATCAATTTGATAAAATATTTTATTCAAATTACAAAACATTTATCTGGAGCAACAAAATAATTTATGAAATTGACTAAACAATTCATTGCATGAACTAACGGGTTATTAAGAACAATGAAATACTTAATCAATTTGACTAAAGATTTTCCTGAAATTACAAAATATTTATCTGGAGCAACAAAATATTTTATGAAATTGACTAAACGATTCATTGGATGAACTAACAGATTATTAAGATCAATGAAATACTTAATCAATTTGACAAAACATTTTACTGAAATTACTAAGTATTTATCTGGAGCAATAAATAATTTTGTGAAACTGACTAAACGATTCATTGTATTAACTAACAATTTATCTTGTTTGATAAATTATTCAATTATGTTGACTAAATACTTGTTTGTAATTACTAAACATTTAATTAAAACAGTGAAATATTTTATGATACTAACTAACCGCTGCATTAGATTAACGAAATATTTAATAAATATGAATAAATGATTTGTTGAATCAACTAACTGTTTAGTCAATTTTACAAAATATTTTGCTAATTATTTCAAAAAAATTATAAAAATTTTTTTTTAATAATTTTGAAATAAAAGTTTTTTCTTCCTTGTAGCCTTTTCGTACAACCATCCGCATTGAAGTTGGTGATTTTTCCTGAACTCCTGTAACTTAATATGGATTCTGCATAGTTATTATATAGTAATTTTATTAATATTAAATCAAATTATTATTACATATTCGCATTAATTTATATTAATTATCGCTCGCAGTTTCGCATTTACATATTATCTAACAGAAAAAAACGCAGAAAAAATTTTTGACCTAAGGTGGGATCGAACTCGGGACCCTCGGATTACAAGGCTAACGCTCTAACCGCTACGCTACGCAACGCTTGTACCCTACAAAATTTCAATTTTAACTAAGTATAGAGTTGCATGTAAATGTAAAATATCGCGCACATCAATCTAATAATTAATTATATTCTTATATTTAATATACATTCTTAATTACATTTTAATTAATGATTTATAAACTAAATAATATCTGTGTAACTCATCATTTGTAACTAACGATTTATTTGAAACTATGAAATATTTAGTAAACTTTAATAAAAAAGGCCGTGTGAAGTACCGACACGATCTCTACCTTACCGGCATCAACATTTTAGATTGTAAAACCTGTTAGTTACAGTTACTAAATATCTTGTCGGCTTAATAAAATGTTTGTTTAAAACAAGTAAACATTTAGTAAGAATGACAAAATATTTGGATACAAAGACATTGGCATTTCAAATAATTTATTAGTCAGACCTAACAAACATTTATTTAAGTTGACTAATTGTAACTTAGTAATCGCGAGACAAATTTTTTAACCAATATTTTGTTGGTGTGAGGAAATAGTTTTGTAGATAGAAATACGCAGTTACTCCTTTTAACAAAGATTTATTTGAAACAAAAAAATATGTAGTCAAATTAACTACATACTTTTTTATTATCATAGTAGTGCTGTTTTAACTAAACATTTAGTTAAATTTAATAGTTATTTATTGTAATCTAAGAAATATTTAGTCAAATCAAGGAAACGTTTGATTGACGAGAGAAGAAAATTATCGAATCACTTTCGTCCAGATTGCAAAACCGGTTAGTTGCAGTTACTAAATATCTTGTCGGTTTAATAAAATGTTTGTTTAAAACAACTAAGTATTTAGTAACAATGATAACATATTTGGACACAAAGACATTGGCATTTCAACTAATTTTTTAATGAGACCTAACAAACATTTATTTAAGTTGACTAATTGTAACTTAGTAATCGCGAGACAAATTTTTTAACCAATATTTTGTTGGAGTGAGGAAATAGTTTTGTAGATAGAAGCACGCAATTACTCCTTTTAACAAAAGATTTATTTGAAACCAAGAAATATGTAGTCAAATTAACTACATTCTTTTATATTTTCATAGTGCTTGTTTAACTAAACATTTATTTAAATCTAATTAATATTTATTGTCGTCTAAGAAATATTTAGTCAAATCAAGGAAACGTTTGATAGACGAGGGAAGAAAATTGACGAATCATTTTTGTTCAGATTGCAAAACCTGTTAGTTGCAGTTACTAAATATTTTGTCAGTTTAATAAAATGTTTGTTTAAAACAACTAAGTATTTAGTAAGAATGACAACGTATTTGGATACAAAGACACTGGCATTTTAACTAATTTTTTAGTCAGACCGAACAAACATTTATTCAAGTCAACTAATTGTAACTTAATAAGAGTAAGAGAAAGTTTTTAACTAAATTTTGGTTGGGGTAAGGAAATAGTTTTGTAGATTGAAGTACGCAGTTTGTCCTTTTAACAAAATATTTATTTGAAACCAAGAAATATGTAGTCAAATTAACTACATACTTTTTTATTGTCATAGTGCTTATTTAACTAAACATTTAGTTAAATCTAATTAATATTTAGTATCTTCTAAGAAATATTTAGTCAAATCAAGGAAACGTTTGATTGACGAGAGAAGAAAATTATCGAATCACTTTTGTTCATATTGCAAAACCTGTTAGTTGCAGTTACTAAATATCTTGTCGGTTAAATAAAAGGTTTCTTCAAAACAAGTAAGTATTTAGTAAGAATGACAACATATTTGGATATACAGATATTGGCACTTCAACTAATTTATTTATTTGAATCTATGAAATAGTTAGTAGTAACAAGTAAAGATTTTGTAAATTAGGATTCGATTCTTTAATAAATCCTTTAGCTAGTTGAACAAGATCATGCTGTCGCAGTTACTAAATAAATAGTTGAGTTAACAAAATATTTGTTAAAGGAATGAATGGTTTAGTTAATGCGTCGGAGATATTTCCTTGTTTTTAATTGTTTAAATCAACCAAATATGTAGTTGTTTCAAACAAACATTTATTTGTTTTTAGAGATTGGGTTCATCAATATTTCAGTTATTTGATTTAAGTAAATATTTCGTTAACTCTACCAATTGATTTTGCTAAAAACAATAAACATTTATTTGAAGTTATTTTCTTGTTTCAAGAAAACCAATTTAGTTCTTTCAATGAAACCTTTTAATTGAATCAACCATACCATATTTGAAGTAACTAAATGTTTAATTAAATTTACTAATTATTATTTTAACTAAATAATTTAGTTGATTTTACTCTTTATGTAGTTGTTTCAGAGAAATATTTAGTTGATTTAACTAAAGATAACTTTACTAAATATTTTACTAAATATTTAGTTGAAGCAACAAATCTTTTTTTTCAGTGTATATAAAAAAATTACATAGTTACCAACACATCACTATTTTTCAGTATTCCTTCTCAATTTTGAACTTTCTATAATATTACACATCTTAGAAGGACAAGAGAAGTCTAGAGCTGCTCTAGCGGGGTGGTCCTCCGATCTCCCATACATACTTGGCGGGCCCGACGGTTTGCAGTTACGTGGGCTTCTTAAATCTAGATTACTAAATTTTTGCATAAATTCATTAACAATATTTATATCTATAAGTCCACCATAAATAATTACATTGGCTCTAATTTTTAATTGATGCCGTTAAGTACAACATATCCGTACATGTGCAGAATCATGATTTATATTACATTACTAAACATATTTTTCCTTGTGTCCGTCGTCCTTTTTAAATGAGAATAAAATAAAAAATTCATATAAATTTATAGCCCGCTCAAAAGTCCTTTACATTTTACTAAGCGTTTTATAAGCAACATATGTTATATCCTTTTCCCCCGTGTAAATATCATATAAGATCTCATATGAGAATTTCAGACAGCGCATATCTCGTATGAGATATTATATGTGGTGTCATATGAAATTTTATATATTATGAGATCTCATATGATATTTTCACGCGAGTGTGTACTATCTATTTGGAAACAGAGTGATAGATTCATAGATCAGTAGTTAATATGTAGAAGCAACCCATTTATACATTTTATCTTTAAACCTATGAATATTTATATGAAAATGACCATGCCTTACACCCTGAACTGCTAACCGTCGGGCCCGCCAAGTACGTATGGGAGATCGGAGGATCACCCCCGCTAGAGCAGCTCTAGACTTCTCTTGTCCTTCCAAGATGTGTAATATTATAGAAAGTTCAAAATTGAGAAGGAATACTGAAAAATAGTGATGTGTTGGTAACTATGTAATTTTTTTATATAGGCTTTGACTTTTCGTGAATACCTGAAAAAATTCTTATGAATTTTAGAAATAAAAAGAAGGCATTATAGTTATATAATTAAAATAATTTTCGGGCATAAAGTACGTAGATACTATAAAGTTTTGTAGGAGTGTGTCAGCTATTGGGCCTCTTGGGCGTTATGTAGTACTTTATACCCGATGGCTGAATAATTTTGAAGTTACAGCGTGGGCGTAAAATGTAATTTTACACGCGAGGTACGAAAAGTTCTTATGGCCGGTACTTGACTACAATTAATTGATTTCAGTACTTTCTTGTGTTTAATTTGTATAGAAATTTGAACAAATTCGAATACATTTCTGAGAATAGTCATATACAGTTGTTTCGGAGAGTTGTTTGCATTACTTGACTATCGATAATTGATTTCACAACTTTAGTTTGTTTGATTAGCAGTGAATAATTTGAATGTATTTAGTAACATATAATTTGTTCAGCATCAGCATACATTGACTCAAAGAAGTAAAAGACTTTTTCACTAGTATTTATTTGATTTCTTTTAAAAAATCATAAATATTATTATTTTATAGACTAAAAAACTTCTATACTTGCCTTATTTTATACTTTCGTAGAAAGTTTTATTAACAATGTTATTATTCGTACAGTTATGAAAAAAATATTACCATTTGTAGAGAGTGGTTGTTGAATAGATAAGATTAGAATAAATAAAAGGGCTATAGACAAATTGTGTTGTTAGAATATACTTAAAAAAAATAGTTTTTTAAAGAACGTGTTGATTGTTTTAAAAGAATGACTACAAAATTATGTTTATGTAATAGTAAATTATAGATGGAAGTGTAAGCTTTCCAATATACGATTAATATTATTGTTGATGTTTGTTATAAATATTTTAAGTAGGTAAATTTCGAAAAATTTTATTTTATATGATAAAAAAAAAGATCAGAGAGTATTTGAAATTGAAATGTATTGAAAATTCTTCTCTTATCATTTCATTGATTAGGGATTTATTTGATCTATCACTTTGTACATACTAAAGCAATATATCTCTAACAAAGGGCATATAATTTTTAATCAATTGTAATCGTAGACTTTTTACAAATAAATAATTGTATGCGTTAGTTAAGTCACAAAAAGAGTACATACCCTCCGGAAAAAGAATTTTCGCGAGCATTGGAGAGTCGATTTTTGTTACTTAAAAATGAAGCACAATGTTCATATTTCCGGGAAATGGGCCATTTTTATTAAGATGTAAAATATCATCTCAAATATATTATATTTCGTAAAAAAATGATGTCTCTTATATTGACTGTAACATTGCATTTAAGTATAAGCATTTAAAATACGACAACGTGGAAGAAAAATTGTAAAAGTATAAAATACTAGATAAAAATTAAGCTGTGATTCTTTAAAAAAAAAAATATTGGTTTTTCAGAAAATGATAAGCAATCAAAAATAGGGTAAGAAAGTGGCTAAAAATAAAATACATTTAATCGCTTAAAATGAAGATAAATTTTTAACCACTTTCTTTACCTATCTTTGATTGCTTATAATTTCCTGAAAAAACAATATTTTTTCAAAAAATCGGAGTCAATGCACGATAATAAACGTTTCAAATAGGGTATAAAATCTCATTGTAAGTATCAAAACAGTATCGTGTTAACATCTCTAAATCTAATAAAAAAATATTAATTTAATAAGAATAAAAATTTCTTTATTGTTTTTGATAAATGATGGATCGGGGATTTTTTTCATCAAAGTTATCATATATCGATCGATAGATTACATAAAACATAACTTTGTTTAATGTTGAATATAAATATAATTTTAATGGTTTATTTTAATGGTTATAGCAAGTTTATAATATAAATGGTCAGTTATTATTTAAAAAATGTTTTGGATTTCCACCATTTTATAAACAAATATAATAGCCAATATGTAATTAACCATATGATAAATTTTAAAAATTGATAATGATTTATAATTGATAATTTTGATTTTTTTTTTCCGAGGTACTAGGTGAATCTTCCGGGGCGCCCGTCCTTGCTTTGGAGGTGGAGCAAGAAGTGTGGCCCACTAAGACCATCACGGAATAGCGGGCTCCGTGGTGTGAGGGATTTCTACCCCCTAAACACCCAAAACCTATCCCTACGGCAGCCTCGACCCGGAACCGCTTTCGCATTACTTCAGATCGGGCCGCAGCCCTACCGCCCTCAGGGGCGTCATCCGTCCTTCTTACGTTCTTTCTTTCTACGATGCCCTATCTAATCTATTAAGCATCCGTCTCGTTTTTTCGCGCGCAGTACCCCTTCGATGAAGGTATTTATCGCGTCCCATCGGTCTTTCCCTGAAAGCATGCATTCGATCACCACGTCGGGCGAGAGTCGCCCTACCATCACCTCCAATCGTTGTCTTTCCGCAGCCCACCTATTACATGCGAAAAAGGTGTGTTCCGCGTCATCCCTCTCGTGTCCACAGTATTTACATTTCGGCGTATTTATTTTACCTAATTTAAATAGGTAATATCGAAAGTATCCGTGTCCTGTCAGGAACTGCGTAAGGTAAAAGTTAACCTCTCCGTACTTCCGTCCCAGCCACCTCGTTATGTCTTGAATCAATAGGTAGGTCCATCTACCCTTCGTCCCCGCCCGCCACCTCTCATGCCAAGTTTGTAGCGTCTGCGGCGGCGGGCTACGCCCTCCGCGTCTGCCCGTCCTACTTCTGCGCTCCTATCGTAGATCTGCTTCCGTTCTCGTGCGAGCAGGTCGATCGGAATCATACCAGCTATCACCGCCACAGCCTCTTCCGACACCGTCCGATACGCGCATGCAACTCTCAGCGCACCTGCCGCTGCACCGCCACCATTCTTTTCCTGTACTTGATAACTTCCATGGCATCAGCCCAAATCTCCGCTCCATAGAGGAGTATAGAGTTGGTCGTCGCCATGAGGAGTCTTCTCTTGGATATCCGCGGGCCTCCAACGTTACTCATTAACCTACTTAGCGCCGCTATACATGTTTCTGCCTTTGCCGTTACTTCCCTGATGTGGGGCCAAAAGCAAAGCTTTGAGTCCGAGGTGACCCCTAGATACTTCGCAGTCGGCCTCGTAGTTACTAACTCGGATCCTACGCATAATTGATAATTTTGATTATTACTATTATTATTATTATTATTATTATTATTATTATTATTATTATTATTATTATTATTATTATAGTATTATTTATTATCAAAAATATTTTCAGAATAATGGAAAACATATCAAAAATATTGTGACTTACTCCTTACAACCAAAAATCGTAAGTTAATAATATTTTGAATGGATGATGAACGTACGCAAAGTAACTGATTTTTAGAAATGCGCATAATTTACTAACTTCGCTAAGGCGGTCTTACATCTAGTGGCTTCTGAGGCCAAAATCAGCTATAAAAAAGAGAAAAATGTTGTTTAAACAATATAAAGTATATATCCTATAAATATACTCTATTTCTGACAAAATGGCCCAAGACTTAATCTGTAGACCAATTTTACTTAGAGATATAGCATCTTTAATTTTTTTTCATTTGGCGTCATTTTTTTAAAAAGCTACACTCTAAACGCAAAAGAGTAAAAATTGGACAAGTTAAGTGTAAAACGTCCATTTTCTACTTTATAAAAGAGCAAAATGCAGATTTTATCCATTAAGAGGGTTAAAATGTGCATTTTACACTTTATAAAGATTAAATTCATACTTTTACACTTTTGCGATAGAGTAAAGTTTACGTTTTGCTCTTTATAACGAGTAAACAGTTATACATTTCGGTAAAAAGAATGATTTGATACTTTTACTCTTTTACTAAAGAGTAAAATCTCCGTTTCCCTCTTTATAATGAGTAACAAATTATACTTTCCTATCAAAAGATTAAATGGATTCTTTTACTTTTTTGCGAAAGAGTAATAAAATCTGCGTTTTCTATTTTATTTGTCAAAAAGTTTAGTTTAACTCCAAGTAGGCGGGGGATGCGAGTTTCACGGGTATACGGGAGCGCGTTAGACGTGTATACAAGGCAAAATAATTATTTATATAATTCCTAACCCCAAGTAGGCGGGGGATGCGAGTACCACGCGTATACGGGAGCGCATCAGACGTTTATACAAGGCAAAATAATTATTTATATAATTCCTAACATCAAGAAGGCGGGGGATGCGAGTTCCACGCGTATATGGGAGCGCGTCAGACGTGTATACAAGACTAAATAATTATTTATATAATTCCTAACCCCAAGTAGACGCGGGATGTGACTACCACGCGTATACGGGTGCGCGTTAGGCGTGTATACATGGCAAAATAATTATTTTGTAACAGGGCGAATGTTTTTCGGAGCGAGAGAGTTTTTGGCAATGCCGAAAGCTTACCTGTCTTCTCTCTCTCGCTCACTATGTTCCGCAATGACGAAGTCTTCCTCGGCGCTGCTCGTCGAGGACGACGATCACCCGCGTTGCGGCTCGAGCGGCGCCCTGGCAGAATTGCCGGTTCTGCGCACGCTCGGTGCAATGCCGTTCGCTTGCTGTGTACAACTGGGTAACTCAGAAGTTACCCGAGAATTTAATATCGTTTGTGACTCTACGCGCTTCTAGATAACGGGGAGAAGCGCGCAAGTACCCGGAGCTCAGATGATCGCCGAGGAAGTCGGCGATCCCGCGGAGGCGGCGGTATCCGAGGTACTTGTAGGAATAACGGGCGGAAGGAAAGGAAGCGAAATAATAACTCGCGGACTCGTAAATACGAAAAACAAAAGACACGTTTATTTAAGCGGAAGAAATGGAGCTAACATGACCAAAATGAAACAGGCGCGTCGCAATGTTTATTTCTCGCGAGGTCAAAATGCCTCGCGAGTCGCACGCGTCGCGGATGTCGTGTTCGCACACACTCTCGGAGACGAGGTGCACCACTCGTCTTCGTCGCTCTCTACCTCGCGCGTCGAGGTAGAGATTCTCACGCACGCGGGGGCCTGCAGGCACTAACCTTTACAATAAGCCGCGCGTAACCAGGGCGGCGAAGAGTCCTCTGGAGTCGCAGGCGGAGTCAGCTACCCTCGGAACCGAGCAGTATATACGCCGTGCTTCCTCCTCTCCTGTCTCCCCCGACGAGGGTGAATCGGTAGTGATAGGGGAAAAACGCACAGTCCGTGAAGGAAGCGTTGTCTCCTTCGCTCTCTCTAATTCTCCACGCCTCGTGGCCGCGGAGAGGTGGCGTCGAGGAGCTCGCAATGCCTCCTCAGTTCCACGTATGTGAATCGTGTGTTCATCGCGTGGAAGTCTCGACGGGTGGAAGGCGCACTCACACACTTCAAGCGATAGACACTCAGAAATCTTCTTTTCCGTAAACGGGTAGCGAATTTTTTCGAAAGAAAAGCAAAACTATTTGCGTGCGCGCACAAGCGAGGCGGAAACTCGAATGAATCTTGCACGCGCGTCGTTGCCGATCCCCTCCTTGCCGCGCCTGCGCTTTCGCGCTATACTCCGAATACGGTTCGTGCGCGATAGTTCGCCCGCGAAGTTCAAACTTCGTTACACCCCCCTCCCAGACGCGACGTACTACCCTTTAGTCGACGCTCTGCCTACGTTAAACGCGAAGTTCGTATGAAGGGGAAGATAAGGGCATGCTAGGTTAGGAAAACGGAAAAGGGAAAATGGGGGTTAGACAGGATCCTCAAGTGCCCAAAATCAAAATGTATTTTAATGTGCCGCGCGAGATTGCGCACGCATTCGCGAGGGTAGTATTGTTGTCGGATCGATTCGATTTACCGCGTTGCGCGAACCTTTAGGTCGTCCGCGTGATTTCGCCGCGAGGTTCTTTAACAGACTCGCCGCTCTCACGCGTATCGCAGCCGGCCTTACTACAAGCTGCACCGCTTTCTGCGGACGACTGGATTTACGCGTAGGGGGAGGAGTAGAGGCACGTAAGTTTTCCTCACTCGCTGGGTTCCGAAGATGCTCGCGATCGGATTTCGCTGCGACGCCGTCGTTTCCGCGAAGTACATCCGAGCCATTCTCGTCGTCGCTCGCTACTGGCGGGTCGCTCAATGCCAAAATCGCTGCCCTATCCCTCAGCGGTTGAGGCTCTTCCTTCTGTTCCTCTGATATCTTGGGAACGGGATCATACTTTTGTTTTATCGGCCTCACCGACCTAACAGAAGTCTCGGGTTCTACCCAGTTCGGGCTGCCGAGAGGCCCGCCTGACTTCCCGATTAATTGGTTGAGTTCTCCTCCGTCCTCTCCTCGAGTCTTATTGAGGCCAGCTGTAGAGTTTCGGCCATGGAAAATCTGGCGACTTCCAAATCTACAGTCTGTCCCGATGCGCTCACGGTCAGCTGATGTTTGACGGACTTGGAAATCATTCCGAAAGTTTGGATAAAATCAGCGCCGATGTAGCACTCTAGAGTCTCGTCCGCGAGAACCGCGACGCGAATCTCTTTTTTCGCCCCAGCTACCTCGAAGGGAAGCTGAACATACCCCGCGATCGCAACAGTGTGACCGCCGGGGACTTTTACCTTCCTTCCGTGACTCGGCATCAAAGGGTTGTGGTGTTCGGATGCTAATTGCCATCCGATTGAACCCATAACGGTTCGTGCCGCGCCCGTATCATACAGCGCGCGTATCCTGGAGCCTCCGACGCCTACTTGGAGCCACCATCTAGCTTCCTCGTCGGAGGGCACAGGCGGCGAATTTTCTCCGCTAAACGCGGTTGCCGGCGCTGTCACTGCGTGCTCGTCGCGCGGCTCCGACTGAACCGTGGAGGCCGTGACAGCTATTTCGGTGGGGGTCCTCTCAGGTGCGGGCGGCGTGTAGACCTCGTCTACGCACCCGATTTCTCGTTTCCCGCACACGTAGGGCAGTTGTACGACCGATAGCCAGGCAGATCGCAGCCGTAACAATGAATTCCTTCGTTGTTACTCTTCGGTTTCGCTGCATCACTATCGGGCGATTTCTTCCTCTCCGATTGCCGAGGCCGCGAATCGCGCTTCGGCGAATCGCCCGCTGGCTCTCTTTTCTCCTCCCGACCCTTTCTTCTTCTTTTTGGGAGAGAAGGATCTTTGACGAGCTGGCGAGGGTTGCTTAGGATATTGTGTCGACTGCAACGCCCGCATCACTTCTTCCGCAAGCATTTTGGACAGAGTTACGATCCAATTCTGTCCGTTCCCCTCCGTCACCTACAGATTCGTCGGCCCTGGAAATGCCGCAACCCTCAAGTGCGAGGGCTTTTCCTTACTTCCCAGAGATCTATAGGCTGCCTCGGGGAGAAGACTGTTCTGGAGATGGTGGCTCTCGATATGATTTTTCCGCCTCCAGAGTCAGCTCGACTTCGACGCTCAACTCCAACAATGTGTCGATATCGTCGAAATCTCCTCTTCTCACCATGCGTTGGAGGTCTGGCCGTAAATTGCGGTGCAGGGTGTCCAGCTGATGAGAGAGCGGGAGAGGCGGTTCGATCTTCTTCATTATCGATAGCAGACAGGTAATAAAGTCGCGCACCGGTTCTTCTCTTCCTTGTGTGCGCGCCGTTGTCTCCTGCAGTATGCGTTGTTGAAATCTGCGGTTGGCACCGTACCCCCAGGCTCTGCCTACTAAACGGTTGTGCGGCATCCGTGGGGGAGGACCGAGCGTGCGGCGTGACGTCGGTGATGTGCGCACATCTCTCTGCTGTTGTTCCGGATACCTAAACGTCATAGTATCCTGGAACTCCACCTGACGATACCCGCTCTGCGTATGATCTAGTCTTGTGCTCCACGCAGGTGCATGAGACGCCTTCTGCGTAAGGTTCTCTAATTCCATTTGTAATGTGGACTGATTGTCCGACAATTGCATTACCCTCTGCGTGAGTTGAGTTAGAAACGCGCTCAGTTCCGCAGGGATTGGCAGATCCTTCGTTTCCATTGTCGCTGGGATCTGTTATTGCACTTCGGGGGTCGTATCTGCTACTTTCGCTGTTGGTCCGTCCCCCGCATTCGTCTCGTTCTCGACAGTATCTGTTATTTCTTGCTCCATCAAGCTTTTTTCTGCTGCGCGCGTCTCGATCTCGAGACACGTCTGTTCGAGCTTGCACTTCACGGCGTCATCGTCGCAAACGTACTCGATTGGGTGCGGTTCTTTCTCCTCGGAGCCCGGCACCCACGGCGTCTCGATTTCGCCGTTGCAGACTCTGTCGATGAACGTTTGGCGGAGGTTTGCTCTCGCTACCCACGTCATGTGTTCATCGAGGTCCGTATTTGTGGCGATGAATTCGTCTGCTGAGTAATCCCCGAGCAGCCATCTGCTCGCGCGATCTAACTGTTGGAATCGCGTGCCAAATGTTTTCATATTCATCGCCTTGAGATATTTATCTATCTCATCCAGTGAGAGGCACATACACCAATTTTCAAGAGAAATTTGTGTCGCCATATTGCTCTCTGACTGGATGCTAGCTGCGCAAAAATATAGCGAAGTAAAATCACGCAAATCCAGTCGCGGAACAGATCGCCGTTCGTACGCTTCCAATGTACAGCGTATTGTTACTCAGTGCGCCGATTGAGCGCGCGTATTTCCCTAAACTCTGGGCGCTTACAATCGCGTGTTACAGAAAAAAAACCTAAACTGTTTCTCTATCTGTCGCACTGAGTGAATTCGCGAGCAGAAACGATAGCGCACCACAAAAAAGAAATGTTGCGCTTGAATATTTGCTTCGCGTCGTATTCATTCTAAAATTAACCGTGAAGAGAAAGAATAATTTTTATCAACACGGCCGAAATCTTCTCGCAAAACTTTAGTCTGCGAGAAGTTCGCTTTCTCCTTCCATCACTAAATAATAAAATAGATTGTGGAAAGAGGGTGCGTTCGGCAATTGCGTCGCACGATAAAATTCGGCGACGCTCCGCTTAGCAGTCGTTACTAAAAAAAAACGAGAATCACTCAAAAAAAAATTTTGAGTGCTTTAGAGAGCGAAGCACTTTTATTTTTATTTTTTTAAATGTTCACTCACGAAAAGAAATCCTGCTTGCTTTTGATTTTTGTGGAACTGTGCCGATATATCGCGAGGCCCGAATTATTTTCGTTTCTGCTCGCGATATAATATAATTCTCCGCGCGAAGTATTTTTCGTAGACGTACAAGTGTCTACGACGCTCTCGCTCTCGCACACATACATACACTCTCGCGCGGTCGAACGATCGTGGTGTCGGCTGTGTTGCGAGCCCGCGCGTGTTGACAAACACGAGCCGCGCGCCGTTCTACTGTACCTATGCTATCCACGCAGGGCGAATGTTTTTCGGAGCGAGAGAGTTTTCGGCAATGCCGAAAACTTATCTGTACGCTCTCTCTCTCTCTCGCTCACTATGCTCCGCAACGACGTCTTCCTCGGCGCTGCTCGTCGAGGACGACGATCACCCACGTTGCGGCTCGAGCGGCGCTCTGGCAGAATTGCCGGTTCTGCACACGCTCGGTGCAATGCCGTTCGCTTGCTGTGTACAACCGGGTAACTCAGAAGTTACCCGAGAATTTAATATCGGGTGTGACTCTACGCGCTTCTAGATAACGGGGAGAAGCGCGCAAGTATGATGATACGTCGGTGGAGAGAGACGGATCCGTCTCCTCCGCCACCCCCAGTTCATTCTCGTCCCTGGCCAGCGAGCCATCGCACAGTGGTTGAAATTGCCAAAAAGCTGGCCAATAATAAAAATATAATCTAATCTTTTTTAAAATATGTATCCTTACGTATTTTTTGCTACTAAAATAAAAAATCATATCTACAATCGGAAAATTTTCAAGGCTTGTCTTGTCAAGCTGATTTTTTTTTTCACGAAAGTCAAAAAAATATTTTAATATAGGTATGAGCTGTGCATCATTTATTTTCATGTTTTTAATATCAATAAAATATGAACATCATTACATGTTCTGATATATTTGGTAAACAAGTTACTTTTAAATCACATGCATGTTTAATACTTTGATAAGAAATTGAAAATTGTTGCGTAAGAGTTCATAAGACAAATATTTTCATGTATGGAAAAAATATGGACCAACAATATGTTCTATGCGCAAAAAGTATTTTATTACAAATAATTACAATTATTTTATTTTAGTTCTACTCTGTGTCTGATTCATAATCTGAAGAGCTTTCTGTAATTTCAGAGGATTTATCTGTAATTATACATTCAGTAAATAGGTTTAAAACAGCCTGAGGAATTTTCTTCTTAGCTTTTCTTCGAGTGATATCAGATAGCGATATTTTTGGATCAGAATGAAGAATAAATCTATAAAAAATATCCCGATTTGTACGAATTCTTGAGGTTTTACAACTAAATGCTTTTCTATAGAGTCTCAATATTTTGTGAGATGATTCGAGCACTTCTTCTGTAAAACATCCGATAGGCATCGTACAAGAATTTCTTACCATAGTTGGTCCATGAATTTATACCTTGTGTACAGAAGGTGGCATATAATACCAAGAGTATAATGAAATATAAAGATTTGCAGTCTCGATACAATAGTTGTAAAAGTTATCGAAATTTATAACAAAGCCAGAAGAAATAGCGATTAAAACGTTATGAAATCTTTCGATTAAATTCTCGTCAACTCCGGTAATTTCAGCAGATATTTTCCTATTTTCAAAAAACTTACGGGCGGTATTACCATCATTCGATGATCCAAAGCCAGGTTTTGGAAAATCTATTTTTAGAAATAATTGTGACTTGAATTTATTTTGAATGTCTTTTTTACAGTGTTCCATTTGTGTTTTCGTTCCATCTTTTTCACTTACTCTCCATTTTTTAAATTTCAAACGATACGCGATATGTAAAAGGCACTCAAAAAAGTGAATATATGCGTGTAAAATAGGAATATTATACTTTAGTGCTTTTTCATCTTCTTTTTTTTTCAGGATTGCTTTTAAGTCGTTCATCTGTGATATTTTTGTGTAGCAGATGTTACAAGTCATACTACTAGTATTTGTTATAGCATTAGAAATTTTTCCATCGATCATCGTAAGACGAATATCAAAAAATATTTTATAATTAGATTCATTAAACGGTTCAAGATTAGAAATCTGATCTTCCATGTATTTTTCCTCTGCTATTATAACTTCGGTTGTTTGCTAACCCATTGTAATCTTAATGGCCTGCAAAAACGTGTTGATCCTGGCCTTGGATTCTCCCACATTATTTTCTTTGTCAAAATATTTTGTAATCTTAAAGGAACTATACATGTTAAAAATAAGCTCTCATCTTCTCCATCTGCTTCAGTCCATGCTTGTTTATAATTTGAATGGCCCGAACTGCCATCAAATCCATATTTACAGATTAATATATAGCTATTTTCTTGAATACTCGACCCAGCTTCTTCGATCATTTGTAGAAGCCTACTGCATGTATTATTCAATAACGATTGCAATGAAATTTCACAATATTTTTCATGAACAACAATTCCAGGTGGATAAGCTGCTTTTTTAGCTTTAAGCAGCTGTTCGTAACTGGGATACATATTGAAATTCCTAACTTTCGCTCCTTCATATATAGCTTTATACTGCTTTTTTGTTAAATTATTACTGATTATAAGAGACAAAGCTTCATGAGGAGTGTATTTTCGTGGAAACTTCTCGTCACGATCTTTTAAATGATTTAAAATTTCTTTCGCATGAGATGGAGAATTGTCAGTAATTTGTTTTATAAGCGTTGCTCCTGATACATTACCGTCTTTTCGCAAAGCCATATGAGTAGCAAATGCAAGCGTAGTAGTGTCGTAATCTGATCGTAAAGTACTAGTTTTTCTTCTTTTACTTCGTTCGCTACTTTCTACAAACGATTTTGATGTCCGTCCCCGAGAATTACCTGTATATATATTTTTTTACATTATAATGCTTATCGAACACGAAAAATGTATTTACAGCACTGGCAAATTTTCAGTTAATCAATAGAACTAATTTTAATATGATAATACAGATTCAATCGTCAATGGAAATGGAAAATGATGATAAATGGAAAAAAGTGTAACTAAATGTTGCAATTGGATTTATGTGTTTACATTTATATAAAATTTTTTCACATTTACATACATTTATAAGCACTTGATATTTTATGTATTTGCAGACATTTGTGTATGGGGTTTTATGAAATAAAAAAGTAAATAAACTATAGAATAATACTATACTTTAATTACCTACTATAGTAAGGTAATTAAAGTTAAATATAGAAATATCTATGTAAAAATATTGATTTTTAGTGATAATAGCTGCTTAGAATGTCAAATTAATGATATTATTTTTATCATATTATTCAAAAATATTTTTTAAGTATTGTTTAAGTATGTTTTGAGTACTAATAAAAGAACACTCAAGTTTAACTGACATTATTGCTCTTTATCTGATGAAATATAATTTCTATTGTTACTTACTTGAAATTATTTCAGTATTTTTATAACTAAAATCAATTTCCATATTCAACCATTCTGAAATTTTTTTTTACGAAACGATCATTATTTCGTGCACTTTGTTGCCATTTAGATAAATATCGCTTAAAAAAAAGTGACTCAAGTTGTGAATTTATATTTTTAATATATTTGTCATTGTTAGAGAAATTAAATTTTTGTAATAAAAAAGCCGTAAGGTCAGATTTCTTTTCTTCTTTTGTCCGTTTAGTGCTCTCTCGGTAAATCTTATGAATTTCTAACCGTTTGAGGGAAAACATTGTTAATGGCTAATCAAAACTTACTATATATATTATCTACAATGTAGCAAGAACGAAAAGCGCAAATGAAAACATAATTTTCGCTATTTGACAGAATAAAATGTCACAAGCTAATAAGGTAGAATTTGTGTTCGATTTAAAACGTACATTTACTTATAGAGCGGTTCGGTCCAGTGTTCGTTTTTCCAGAAGTGTACGCTGATAGTTCATGACTGTAGACTAGTGGCGCCACCACAAAGATATAAAGTTAGTTAAATGATATACCGGTCAGCATAACTACGAGGCAAACCCTGAATACTTAGATACATTATGAAAACCCGTATTTATCTTATTTTTTCATAAAAAATGTTGATTCTTGAAAAGGAGCAGCTACGAGCAGCTGGATTAAAACGGATTTTAAAGTTTATATATTAAGCTAACAAAAACTGTTTTGATCGACCCTGGGAAAGCCTGGGAACATAAGTATTAATGAAGTTTTTAGCAAAATTAAGCCGAAAATCCCATTATTTTAAGCAGTATAATACAACTGTAAATTTTAACGTATATAATTTTTTCAACACATATATTTGTAGGTTTTTACGTCTATTTTTACGTGAAATTGTAGAAAAGTCCGTTATACTTATATAAAAATTCTAGTTCGTACAAAGAAATATGTTAAATTTATAAAACTTCAGAAAATACAAAAAATTAAAAAAATGTTCAACTTCAAGGCTGCACAGAAATCAAAGAAACCACTAAATCATTAAAGTACGAGTGGTTTCTATTAGCCTATTTCGTATACAATGCATCTGGAATGTCTATTTTGCAATACTGGATACTTCATAAAATTCAATTTTGGCCAGCTATTTGGCAATTTCAACCACTGTGCATCGCCGCTCCAGGGGCAAGGTTTCTCCAGCCGGAGACAGCCTCTCGAGATGCGATGGGACGCTCTCGAGAAGGCACTACGGGAGGTCCGCGAAACGTCGTGCCTGGCCAGGGAGGCCGAGGCCGCCGCCTTCCGCGAGTGGGACGAGTTCCACTCAAGTTCGCGGTGGGCAGGACAGTTCTCGGCTCCCTGGAAGAAGGCCGTGGAGCATCGGCGCGAGGAGATGCGGGCAGAGGAGGCAGTGCACAAGGGTGTGCGCGAGCGCCGCGCCGCTCTAGTCGCGGCAGAAGAAGCGCGCCGCGAGATCGAGGCGGCTCAGCAGGAGGCGAAGCAGGCGCAGATGCGCCTGGAGGCAGCGCAAGCGCGGGCCCGATGCGCCGAGGAGCGCACGTTCCTCGAAGGAGAGCCGTCCCGTCGTCGCGCCGCCGCCTGCTCGCCCTGCTATCCAAGCGCCGCGCCAGCCACGACTCGTCTCCGTACAAGCAGCGCCGGAGAAACGTCGCTGCTATTTCTGCGGAGAGCCTGGGGTCAAGGTGCACTGGAAGTGCCCGAATTTTCTAAGCCACGACCCCAAGGATCCGTGGTACCAGAGGCGATAAGAGAAGCCTCGCCACAGCCCACCCACCCAAGAGGGAGTAGGAATCTTGGGACACCGGGGTCCAGCAGCCACCGTCTCCATAAGGGCGCTAGCCCCAATGTAGCCCAGTAATAAAGGCCTGGACGGGCCGTATTATTAATACAATTGACAGCTTCTTTTCTGCTTTCCACCCTTCCTCCTATCCTAGCCTAGCATGCTCTTACCACCCCCGCGTGTGAACTTCGCAGGTTACATGTGCAGAGCGCCGACTAGAGGGTAGTACGTCGCGTCTGGGAGGGGGGTGTAACGAAGTTCGGAAACCGCGGGCGAGCTACCGCGCGCGCGTTCCTTTTCGGAGCGAAGCGGTGATGCGCAGGCGCGAGAAGGGCGGATCGGCAACGGTGCGCGCGAGAACGGCAGTCGGATCTTCACCGGTGAAGTGTGCGCACGAACCGAGATTTTTCCGCCGCCTGAATACGCGCGCCCGAGACAGCTTCGGCCCCGCAGCACGTGAGAGAGAGAGAGAGAGGAAGGGGATCACTCAGTTTCGTCGAGCACGAGCTCCCCGGGGACGACCCCCGACTCCTCCATCCACGAGATGACCAGAGAGAGAGAAAGAGAGAGAGAAAGAGGATACGGAGGCGCAGCTCCCGCGCGTCACGCCTCACCCGAGGACGAGGTGAGTACCTACTGGCCCCGGCGTGCGTGCGAAACTCTACCTCGACGCGCGAGGTAGAGAGCGACGGAGACGAGTGGTGCATCTCGTCTCCGAGAGTGTATGTGAACGCGACATCCGCGGCGCGTGCGAATCGCGAGGCTTTTTGCCCTCGCGAGAAATAAACAATATGGCGCGTGTAATCGAATTGTTCATGTTACCTGTTATTCATACCACCTAATAAACGTGTCTTTTTGGTGTTTCGAATTTCGGAGTTCGCGAGTTATTATTTCGCTCCGTCCCCTTCCGCCCGTCATTCCCACGAGTACCTAGGATACCGCCGCCGCCGCAGGATCGCCGACTTCCTCGGCGATCATCTGAGCTCCGGGTACTTGCGCGTTTCTCCCCTTATATAGAACCCATACAGCATGAAAGAAAACTGAAATAATTACATGAAATAATTCATGAATTAATACATTGAAATGATTTAGAAAGAATTTTAAAAGGAAAAAAAATTAATTTTAAATTAATTTTTAAAATAATATATGGAATCCTTACAAAATACTTTCAAAAATCTTCCAAAAAAATAAAAAAAGTGTTACCAAAAAATAATTACACGAATTAATTCTGAAAGGACTTTGAAAAGATTTTTTGAAAGAATACATAAAATAATTTCGAAATTATTGCAAGTATTCTTTCATGCAATAATTCAGAAATAATTTCAGAAATATACAAATTAATCATTCACAAAAATAATTCAATATCTATTCAAAAATCTTACATGAATTATTTCATGAAATCTTCTGGGAAACTCGTGTGAATTAATACAAGAAATAATTTTGAATTCTTTTGAAAAAGATTTTTAGAATAAAATTTTTTAAAACAAAATAGCAAAAAAAATAATTACACGAATTAATTCTGAAAGGACTTTGAAAAGATTTTTTGAAAGAATACATAAAATAATTTCGAAATTATTGCAAGTATTCTTTCATGCAATAATTCAGAAATAATTTTAGAAAGATATAAATTAATCATTCACAAAAATAATTCAGTATCTATTCAAAAATCTTACATGAATTATTTCATGAAATCTTCTGGGAAACTCGTGTGAATTAATACAAGAAATAATTTTGAATTCTTTTGAAAAAGATTTTTAAAATAAAATTTTTTAAAACAAAATAGCAAAAAAAATAATTACACGAATTAATACTGAAAGGACTTTGAAAAGATTTTTTGAAAGAATACATAAAATAATTTCGAAATTATTGCAAGTATTCTTTCATGCAATAATTCAGAAATAATTTCAGAAAGATACAAATTAATCATTCACAAAAATAATTCAATATCTATTCAAAAATCTTACATGAATTATTTCATGAAATCTTCTGGGAAACTCGTGTGAATTAATACAAGAAATAATTTTGAATTCTTTTGAAAAAGATTTTTAGAATAAAATTTTTTAAAACAAAATAGCAAAAAAAATAATTACACGAATTAATTCTGAAAGGACTTTGAAAAGATTTTTTGAAAGAATACATAAAATAATTTCGAAATTATTGCAAGTATTCTTTCATGGAATAATTCAGAAATAATTTTAGAAAGATACAAATTAATCATTCACAAAAATAATTCAGTATCTATTCAAAAATCTGGCATGGTGTGGTTTCTACACATAAGAATTATGCACATATTTATTGTGCACACTTTAGCATTGGAGTATACACATAGATATAGATATACACCAATGCTAAAGTGTGCACAATAATTATGTGCATAATTTTATGTGCACAAACCCCACCATGCCAAAAATCTTACATGAATTATTTGATGAAATCTTCTGGGAAACTCGTGTGAATTAATACAAGAAATAATTTTGAATTGTTTTGAAAAAGATTTTTAGAATAAAATTTTTTAAAACAAAATAGCAAAAAAAATAATTACACGAATTAATTCTGAAAGGACTTTGAAAAGATTTTTAGAATAAAATTTTTTAAAACAAAATAGCAAAAAAAATAATTACACGAATTAATTCTGAAAGGACTTTGAAAAGATTTTTTGAAAGAATACATAAAATAATTTCGAAATTATTGCAAGTATTCTTTCATGCAATAATTCAGAAATAATTTCAGAAAGATACAAATTAATCATTCACAAAAATAATTCAGTATCTATTCAAAAATCTTACATGAATTATTTCATGAAATCTTCTGGGAAACTCGTCTGAATTAATACAAGAAATAATTTTGAATTCTTTTGAAAAAGATTTTTAAAATAAAATTTTTTAAAACAAAATAGCAAAAAAAATAATTACACGAATTAATTCTGAAAGGACTTTGAAAAGATTTTTTGAAAGAATACATAAAATAATTTCGAAATTATTGCAAGTATTCTTTCATGCAATAATTCAGAAATAATTTCAGAAAGATACAAATTAATCATTCACAAAAATAATTCAATATCTATTCAAAAATCTTACATGAATTATTTCGTGAAATCTTCTGGGAAACTCGTGTGAATTAATACAAGAAATAATTTTGAATTCTTTTGAAAAAGATTTTTAAAATAAAATTGTTTAAAACAAAATAGCAAAAAAAATTATTACACGAATTAATACTGAAAGGACTTTGAAAAGATTTTTTGAAAGAATACATAAAATAATTTCGAAATTATTGCAAGTATTCTTTCATGCAATAATTCAGAAATAATTTCAGAAAGATACAAATTAATCATTCACAAAAATAATTCAATATCTATTCAAAAATCTTACATGAATTATTTCGTGAAATCTTCTGGGAAACGCGTGTGAATTAATACAAGAAATAATTTTGAATTGTTTTGAAAATGATTTTTAGAATAAAATTTTTTAAAACAAAATAGCAAAAAAAAATAATTACACGAATTAATTCTGAAAGGACTTTGAAAAGATTTTTAGAATAAAATTTTTTAAAACAAAATAGCAAAAAAATAATTACACGAATTAATTCTGAAAGGACTTTGAAAAGATTTTTTGAAAGAATACATAAAATAATTTCGAAATTATTGCAAGTATTCTTTCATGCAATAATTCAGAAATAATTTCAGAAAGATACAAATTAATCATTCACAAAAATAATTCAGTATCTATTCAAAAATCTTACATGAATTATTTCATGAAATCTTCTGGGAAACTCGTGTGAATTAATACAAGAAATAATTTTGAATTCTTTTGAAAAAGATTTTTAGAATAAAATTTTTTAAAACAAAATAGCAAAAAAAATAATTACACGAATTAATTCTGAAAGGACTTTGAAAAGATTTTTTGAAAGAATACATAAAATAATTTCGAAATTATTGCAAGTATTCTTTCATGCAATAATTCAGAAATAATTTCAGAAAGATACAAATTAATCATTCACAAAAATAATTCAATATCTATTCAAAAATCTTACATGAATTATTTCATGAAATCTTCTGGGAAACTCGTGTGAATTAATACAAGAAATAATTTTGAATTCTTTTGAAAAAGATTTTTAGAATAAAATTTTTTAAAACAAAATAGCAAAAAAAATAATTACACGAATTAATTCTGAAAGGACTTTGAAAAGATTTTTGGAAAGAATACATAAAATAATTTCGAAATTATTGCAAGTATTCTTTCATGCAATAATTCAGAAATAATTTCAGAAAGATACAAATTAATCATTCACAAAAATAATTCAATATCTATTCAAAAATCTTACATGAATTATTTCATGAAATCTTCCGGGAAACTCGTGTGAATTAATAGATTTTTTTAAAGAAAACATAACAATTCAGCAATCATGTCAAGAATTATATCACGAAATAATTCAGAAATAATTTCAGAATGATAAAAATTAATCATTCACAAAGATAATTCAATATCTATTGAAAATAATTTCATGAATTATTTCATGAAATGTTGCGGGAAACTCACGTGAATTAATACAAGAAATAATTTAGAATTCGTTTGAAAAAGATTGTTACAATAAAATTTTTTAAAACACAATAGCAAAAAAGATATTTACACGAATTCTTCCTGAAAGAACCTTGAAAAGATTTTTTGAAAGAAAACACAAAATAGTTCAGAAATTATTGCAAGTATTCAACACGAAAAGGGCAGCGTCCGTATATAAGAGGCATCGTATAATGTATTTATTTTGTTTTTAATTCGAATTTGTTTCAATCAAATAAGTCCTAATTAATACAATATTTAATAAACAAAACTTACTAAATAAGTATATACTAATTAAACAAAGTTAATATTAAAAAATAAAGAAATATTAGAAATAAATATTCTAATTTATTTTGTCAGTCATTTTGCACTATATAATGAAAAAAATGAAATGATTGGATAATGATCGGATTTAGTCGTCCATTGTTTTCTACATTCGTATGATCCTATTAAAGAACGTATTAAAATGTGTGGGGGTATATAATTTTTCGTTTTTGTGAACTAAGATAGATTGAAACATTTACTAATTGCGAAAAATATTAATTTGAAAAGTTAATGTAAGAATATAAAAACTTAAAATAAAAGGAAAAAAAACATTTAAAGATGAATAATATAGGTACTTAAAATAAGCAATATTTTTTATTATTATTCATAATAGTATTCTTTCAGTATGACAATGTTTAGAAGTCCCCTCAAAATCGACAGAAATATTATTTATACGTCTGCCAAGAGTAAAGAGCCTTTGAGTCTAAAAGTTGATTCTAAATTGAAAACACTACAAATAATAATAACGTCGGTAAGGTAGAGCTCATTCTATTCATCTCTGCATTATATGCAATTATCATTTTTTTATTTTTATCGAATTTCGGGAAAAGAGCTCTTTATTGCCCTTCGTAATGACAAAAATACACTATGTGTAAATTTTCAAGTTATTGCTCGTTATAGATTTTACAGGAAACGGGTTGAAAAATTTTCTATCAGTTTTTTATGAAAAATAATGAACAGAATTTCTGAAAAATTTATAGGTGTATTATTTATGCAATTACGGAGTGCAGTGAAGAGCTTCATTCATCAAAAGTTGAATCTAAGATCAAAAAAATGTAAAAACTCATAACGTCGGTAAGGAAGAGCTCCCTTTATACACACACATTTCACATCGACTTAATACAATATTTAATAAACTAAAAGTATTAAATAACTATGAATTAATTGATCAAAGTTAATATTAAAAAATAATGTAATATTAAGAATAAATTTTCTGTATCACTCATATTGCAGTATATAATGAAAAAAATGAAATGATCTAACAAGCGAGCGATAGCGTAATGGATAGCGTATTTGCGTAGTACCCAAGCGACCCGGGTTCGAATCTCCATCATGTAAAAAATTTTTCTGCGTTTTTTTCTGCGATAAAATAGTGTAAAATTATTAACAATGTAAATATATGTAAAAATAGTTAGAATATTATTTAAATAATATTCTAAATTATAAAAATGTACCTTCAAATACGGGATTATATATACCCTTCGAAATTTATTGTTAGTAATATTTACTAAATATTTTCTAATTAATTCACAATATTTATTCCTGAATCCTTCAAAAATCTTTCATTGAAAGGATTCTGCAATAATACATGATTTTATAACCTTCGAAATTTTTTGTTAGTAATATTTCCATTATATTTTCGAATTAATTCACAATATTAATTCCTGAATCCTTTCATACATCTTTCATTGAAAGGATTCAGGAATTAATTTTGTGAATTAATTCGAAAATATTATGGAAATATTACTAAAAAGAAATTTCAAAGAGTATAAATAACGTATTATTGCAGAATCCTTCCAATGAAAGATGTCTGAAAGGATTCAGGAATTAATTTTGTGAATTAATTCGAAAATATTATGGAAATATTACTAAAAAGAAATTTCGAACAGTATAAATCACGTATTATTACAGAATCCTTTCAATGAAAGATGTCTGAAAGGATTCAGGAATTAATTCACAAATTAATCCCTGAATCCTTTGAGACATCTTTCATTGGATGGATTCTGTAATAATACGGGATTTATCCGTCTTCCAAATTTCTTGTTAGTAATATTTTCATAATATTTTCGAATTAATTCACAAAATTAATTCCTGAATCCTTTCAGACATCTTTCATTGAAAGGATTCTGCAATAATATGTGATATTAATTCTGAAAGGATTCTGAAAGATTCTTTCAGAAATCATTCAGTGAAAGGATTCTGTAATGATGCTATGTCCGGGGTATTTTCCTTTCAGAATTATTTCAGGAAATAATTTTGAAATATCTTTTAGTAACCTTTTGGTAATAATCCATGAATCCTTTCAGAAATCTTCTATTGAATAAATTTTGCAATGATATTATAAATTATTTTTGAATTATTCCATTGAATTAATTCTGAAAGGAAAATACCCCGGACATAGCATTATTACAGAATCCTTTCACTGAATGATTTCTGAAAGAATAAAATTATTTCATGCATTCTTTCAGAATCCTTTCAGAATTAATACATGCTGTGTGGGAAGCGCGTAGTCAAACACAATATTAAATTCTCGGGTAACTTCTGAGTTACCCGGTTGTATATAGCAAGCGAACGGCATTGCACCGAGCATGCGCGGCACCGGCAATTCTGCCAGGGTGCCGCTCGAGCCGCAACGTGGGTGATCGTCGTCCTCGACGAGCAGCGCCGAGGAAGACGTTGTCGTTGCGGAGCATAGTGAGCGAGAGAGAGAGAGAGAGCGTACAGGTAAGTTTTCGGCATTGCCGAAAACTCTCTCGCTCCGAAAAACATTCGCCCTGTTACAACTGGCGCTAACTGGGGTAATTCTTAACCCCAAGTAGACGGGGGATGCGAGTTCCACGCGTATACGGGAGCGCGTTAGACGTGTATACAAGGCAAAATAATTATTTATATAATTCCTAACCGCAAGAAGGCGCGGAATGCGAGTTCCACGCGTATACGGGAGCGCGTCAGACGTGTATACAAGAGAAAATAATTATAATTATAATTCCTCACCCTAAGTAGACGGGGGATGTGACTTCCACGTGTATACGGGAGCGCGTCAAGCGTATATACAAGGCAAAATACTTATTTATACAATTCCTAACCCCAAGTAGGCGGGGGATACGAGTTCCACGCGTATACGAGAGCGCGTCAGACGTATATACAAGGCAAAATAATTATTTATATAATTCCTAACATCAAGAAGGCGGGGGATGCGAGTTCCACGCGTATACGGGTGCGCGTCAGACGTGTATACAAGACACAATAATTATTTATATAGTTCCTAACCCCAAGTAGGCGGGGGATACGAGTTCCACGCGTATACGGGAGCGCGACAGACGTGTATACAAGGAAAAATAATTATTTATTACATCCTCACCCAAAGTAGGCGGGGGATGCCAGTTTTACGCGTATACGGCAGCGTGTTAGACGTGTATACATGGCAAAATAATTATTTAAATAATTCTTAACCCCAAGTAGGCGGGGGATACCAGTTTCACACGTATACGGGGGCGCGTCAGACGTGTATACAAGACAAAATAATTATTTATATAATAACTAACCCCAAGTAGGCTGGGGATGTGACTTCCACGCGTATACGGGTACGCGTTAGACGTGCATACATGTCAAAATACTTATTTATATAATTCCTAACCCCAAGAACGCGGGGGATGCGAGTTTCACGGGTATACGGGAGCGCGTTAGACGTGTATACAATGCAAAATACTTATTTACATAATTCCCTAACCGAAGTAGGCGGGAGATGTCAGTTTCGCGCGTATACGGGAGCGTGTCAGACGTGTATACAAGACAAAATAATTATTTATATAATTCCTAACCCCAAGTAGGCGGGGAATGCGAGTTCCAGGCGTAAACGGGGGCACGTTAGACGTGTATACATGACAAAATAATTATTTAAATAATTCTTAACTCCACGGTGCCTATTCCACGCGAATACGGGAGCATCCCCCGCCTACATGAGGTTAAAAATTATATGAATTTTTCGATATATACACGTCTGACGCGCTCCCGTATACGCGTGGAACTCGCATCCCCCGCCTACTTGGGGTTAGGAATTATATAAATAATTATTTTGCCTTGTATATACGTCTAACGCTCTCCCGTATACGCGTGAAACTGGCATCACCCGCCAAGTTGTGGTAAGGATTTATATAAATAATTATTTTGCCTTGTATGCACGTCTAACGCGCTCCCGCATATGCGTGGAACTCGCATCCCCCGCCTACTTGGGGTTAGAAATTATATAAATAATTATTTTGCCTTGTTTACACGTCTGACGCGCTCCCGTATACGCGTGAAACTGGCATCACCTGCCTAGTTGTGGTAAGGATTTATATAAATAATTATTTTGCCTTGTATACACGACTAACGCACTCCCGTATACGCGTGGAACTCGCATGCCTCGTCTACTTGGGGTTAAGAATTATTTAAATAATTATTTGGCCATGTATACACGTCTAACGCCGAGTTGGGGTAAGGATTTATATAAATAATTATTTTGTCTTGTATACACGTCTTACGTGCTTCCATATACACGTGCAACTCGCATCCCCCGGCTACTTGGCGGTTAGGAATTATATAGATAATTATTTTGCCTTGTATAAACGTCTGACTTACTCGCGTATACGAGTTGAACTCGCATCCCCCGCCTACTTGGGGTTAGGAATTATATAAATAATTATTTTCCCTGTATACACGTCTAATGCGCTCCCGTATACGCGTGAAACTGGGATCACCCGCCTAGTTGTGGGAAGAATTTATATAAATAATTATTTTGCCTTGTATACACGTCTAACGCGCTCCCGTATACGCGTGGAGCTCGCATCCCCCGCCTACTTGGTGTTAGGAATTATATAAATAATTATTTTGCCTTGTTTTCACGTCTGACGCGCTCCCGTATACGCGTGGAACTCGTATCCCCCGCCTTTTTGGGGTTAGGAATTATGTAAATAATTATTTTGCCTTGTATACACGTCCAACGCGCACCCGTGTACGCGTGGTACTTGCATCCTCCGCCTATTTGGGGTTAAGAATTATTTAGATAATTATTTTGCCATGTATACACGTCTAACGCGCTCCCGTATACGCGTGGAACTCGCATTCCCCGTCTACTTGGGGTTAAGAATTATTTAAATAATTGTTTTGCCATGTATACACGTCCTACGCGCACCCGTATACGCGTGGATCTGACATCCCCCGCCTACTTGGGGGATTAGGAATTATATAAATAATTATTTTGCCTTGTATACACGTCTAACGCGCTCCTGTATACGCGTGGAACTCGCATCCCCCGCCTACTTGGGGTTAAGAATTATTTAAATAATTATTTTGTCATGTACACACGTCTAACGCGCACCCGTATATGTGTGGAAGTCATATCCCCCGCCTACTTGGGATAAGGATTTATATAACTAATTATTTTGCCTTATTTTGCCTTGTATATACGTCTGATGCGCTCTCGTATACGCGTGGAACTCGCAGCCCCCGCCTTTTTGGTGTTAGGAATTATATAAATAATTTTTTTGCCTTGTATACACGTCTAACGTGCTCCCGTATACGCGTGAGACTGGCATCACCCGCCTAGTTGTGGGAAGGATTTGTATAAATAATTATTTTGTCCCGTATACACGTCTCACGCGCTCGTGTATACGCGTGGAACTCGCATCCCCCGGCTACTCGGGGTTAGGGATTATATAAATAATTATTTTGCCTTGTATAAACGTCTGACGCGCTCCCGCATACACGTGGAACTCGCATCCTCCGCGTACTTGGGGTTAGGAATTATATAAATAATTATTTTGGCTTGTATACACGTCTAACGCGCTCCGATATACCCATGGAACTGGCATCCCCGCCTACTTGGGGATAAGAATTATTTAAATAATTATTTTGCCTTGTATACACGTGTAACGCGCTCCCGTATACGCGTGGAACTCGCATCCCCCGTCTACTTGGGGTTAAGAATTATTTAAATAATTAATTTGGCATGTATACACGTCTAACGCGCACCCGTATACGCGTAAAACTGACATCCCCCGCCTAGTTGGGGTAAGGATTTATATAAATAATTATTTTGCCTGGTTTACACGTCACACGTGCTCCCGTATACTCGTGGAACTCGCATCCCCCGCCTACTTGGGGTTAAGAATTATATAAATAATTATTTTGCCTTGTATACACGTCTAACGCGCTCCCGTATACGCGTGGAACTCGCATCCCCACTTACTTGCATGTTTAGAAATGTTTTATTTTTAAGAAATAATTTAAGGTGGTTAATAATTTAACCACTGTGATATCAGAAGCTTTTTTATACAAAGTGTTGTTCTTAGTGTTCATTTTTTGCATTCATAAACGGATTTTTGTGTAAACATTTAGTTTATAAGATGTGAAGGTATATTAGAAAAGTTATTAAAAGTATAATGTAAGTGTTCAGTGACAATTGAATTCAAATTTTAGAAATAACTTTTTAGTAATCGAACTTTTATTGGAAACTTTATACTTAAAATAACAGGGATCGATACTAAAGAAAAAATAAGTCCATACTGACTTTTAGAAAAAAAGTTTAGTGTACAGATTCAAATCAATTTTGAAGGAAGTGAAAGATATGCTATTGTGTAGAAAAAAATTTTAGAACCTTTGCTTCTGCCAGAAAGCCACCATCATCAACCATCGTCTGAATCTCAATATAATATAATTGACATTTTATTTACTGAAGTGATAACTGTTATTCATTGCAATAAATATATATATTAGTCGTATTCTCTGTATTAAGTAATAATGTTATATGTGTGAAAAGGTTTATTAAAAATATGTAGCACCAAAGGAAATTTATATTTGACCACGCAACGCTGCTTAACTAACTGATGTAGCTATGGCTGTTGCTGCTGCGTGTGCTCATATAGCTTACAAGTCTGATGGACCATAAACTGAGGTATCAGAATACTTGTTCCAAATATAAAAGATTTTAAGCTAAAAACAATACTTTTTTATATTTCAGGGCAGAACAGGAGTTACAGAAGAAGAGTTACAAAAATACAGTTGTATTTTGGTAATTTTATCTTTAAAGCTGTTTTCTACATAATGTAAAATTGTGGGCTCTGACGTCGACTCCAGGTCTAGGAACTGCATATATTTTGATGGAACTGGTCCTAAAATCTTGGTATTATATTACTATTGACTGATGAGTTGTATGTATCCAAGTTATTTAAGTAAATAATTTTTTATATACTTTACAATACTGCACTTGTGATTCTCATTAAATACTTTCTATTTCAGATTCAAGTACAACATAGACACAACTTGTAGGAGCAATGCACCATATTTTAGATTGTATTAAACTAGATTCAAATTATTGTACGCTGCGACAAGGTATATATGTATGTCTGTACGCCCGTATGTACGCATGTTGCTCGATTATCTCGAATTTCCCACCGATTCCTTCGGGATTCCGGGAAAATACTCGTCTAATTACACCTAAGTTCTGATTCTCTATCGAGAACGATCGATAGAAAATTTTCAAAATGCCAGCACAAAGAAAAATTGCAAAAAATCGATTTTTACCCTTATGTTTAGAAAAATTAATTTTAAGCTAATATTTACAGGTCTATCTACATTGAGAGAAGATTTGCGTGAACTACCCCCTGAGCTGAGCGACAGCAGCGCCCATTAAACGGCGCTGCCAGACCGCCGAAAACGCGCAGCTGTTGTGCAGTTCACACGCGCAGCAGCCACTCCACCGATTCGGCGCGTGATCTACACTTTTTTCGGAGTACTCGTTACTCTTTTTTTTGCAGCACTGTAGCGCCTGTAGCTACTCTTTTACGGTCAGTGGGTATACTTTTTCTTGTAGCAACTTTGTTTCATGAAAAGATGCACCCTTTTTAGCAAACTATTTGTATACAAAAAAGTTATTAACAAAATATCTTGGTGGAAATATACTGTTAATATCTTAGAGAAAATAGAAATAAAACAAACATTGTTCTTTACTTACAAAGTGTATAAACTTTCATGGCAAAACAATGATGTTCTGAATATTATTAAAATATTTTTAAGAAATTGTTTTAGAAATTTTGTTTTATTTTTAAAATTTCCTTTTTTTAAAAAATGATAAGTAAAAGTCAGGGTTGGGTAATAAGTAAGGTATTATGGAACATATCTTGAGATTCAATGAGGTTTCCTATTTAATTTTAACTGAAATAAAGCTAATAGATTAAATTCATTTGTATTAGCTTGTTATATTATCTTTACGAATGCAATTAAAATTTTTTAAGGTAAAATTCGGCTAAATTCATAATTATAAGTAAGTATAAAAAGAGGATCGTCGACACCGCCGTTTGTATCGAACAGCGTTGGAACAAATGGCCCGGTGTTCCATCAGTTTTGTCCCAATTAAGGTAAAAGGCCGTATTATGATACAATGTCCACGTTTATGAGACACCAGAGAGAAAACTAAATTTTGGAAATAATTATTGCTCATATGATCAAACAAAAATTATATTCATAATCATAAGTTTTTAATACATAAGTATTGTGAATTTGTAGGTTGTTTTGAAGCGTTTAATATTTAAGAATAAATAATATAGAATTTGCGCATGAACGTTATGTAGGTAGCACTCGTTATTTGAATAGAAGCAACAAGAGCACTGACTAATTACGCTAATAATGAATCAATCTTCCTTCCTCAGCTTTATTTTTACTTGTAAAACCTAGAAAATGAATATAAATCTTAATTAAAAATTATCAAACATAACCTCAAAAGTCTAACATGATTGATTTTGATTCCTGCGTATAAGAGATTCCAAACCCAGTTGTTCGATAATTAATTTATGGGCTGGAAGACTTCATTGCAGGAAATAATTGGACTTGGTGGACCACACAATTTCATATTTATAATTAAATATGTTTATATTTATATTTATATTTCATATTTTAATATGATTTTTTATTTTATAATAGTTATGTTTGCCTGGATTAAATTTTCTATAGTAAATAATTCTAAAGTAAATAAAATGAAAAAATAAAATAATAAATAAACTAAAATAAATAAAATCATGTCAAATATGAAATTGTGTAGTCTACTGAGTTCAATTATTTCCTACAATGAAGTCTTCCAGCTCATAAATCAGTTATCGAACAACTGGGTTTGGAATTTCTTATATGCAGGAATTAAAATCAGTCATGTTAGACTTCTGAGGTTATGTTGTTAGTTGCATCTAATGGTAGTTTTTTTTTATATTACTATATAGTGATCCTAATGGCTTATCTATCAGGTAATGTTTTTGTAAATAGAGTTCGAGCGTTATGTCCCCTTGTCTCATAAAATTTGTCCCTATTATGAGTCACTCTTTTACACCCTATTTATTGAAAAAAGGCTCTTCTATTTCAAACTTTCTATGCTAATTATACACTAATCAATACATTGACGAGCGAATTGTTCTCTGCGTAACTAGATTGACACTGTCTCATTAATCCTGATGAGGGACACAAATAAAAGTGTTCGAAACGTCGAAACACGACAAATGTTGTTTTTTATTTACAAAAACATTACCTGGTAGATAAGCCATTAGGATCACTATATAGTAATTTTGAGGTTATGTTTTATGATTTTTAATGAAGGTTCTAATCAAGGTTTATATTAGTTTTTTATCTGTGATTGATCAAAGTAATGTTGAGGAATAAAGATTACTGTATAATTAGCATAGAAAGTTTGAAATAGAAGAGCCTTTTTTTAATAAACATGGTGTAAAAGAGTGACTCATAATAGGGACAAATTTTATGAGACAGGGGGACATAACGCTTGAACTTTATTCCATAATACGGTCGGAAAGACCGCCCTCTTATTTCGTTTAATTTATTATGTTTTTAACATAATTTCACTTAAAGAAAAATTATTTACACTCCTAACAAATACAAAAACAAAATTCTTGAGAAAAATCCAACCGTTAAGCTTTAATTTACTCTAAATTAATAAAAATTGCTGACTGTCTCTCACAATGTGTCTCATAATACGGCCTTTTACCTTATAAAACACTCTTTTCCAGACTATTTATTGAAAAAAACTTTTGTTTTAAACTTTTTATGTTTAATAATAGTACAATATCTGTTACTTACCCTACTGAAAAAAACCACATGGGATCCCACATAGGATCCCATGTGGAATCCCACGCGTGATCCCACGTGTGAATTTGATATGGGATCCCATGTGACATCCCACGTTTGAACTTGCAGCATGAATTTCCACATGAGATCCCACAAAAGATCCCACATGGGATCTCATGTGGGATATCATGCGTTTAACTTGAGTACGGGATCTCATGCAGATATGGCGTAAAACTTAGAGTCCCCCATTGTAAGCAACGGGGTTATCAAAAACAAGGCAAGCCTTATAATTAGGACGATTCGTAAAGAGTCATTTGAACGGTTGACTTACACGGCTTTATACTCTTGGCTATCCAACGTATCCACAGACAGCACTACCGAAGCGCCGCATAGCGGATAAATAGCCCCAGCTTACTTATGGAGAGCCACCCATCACAAGTTCTCCTTTGTCACCGCTATGCGGCGCTCCGATAGCGCTTTCTGTAGATATACTGGATGGCCGAGAGTATATAAGCCGTGTAAGTCAGCCGTTCAAATGACTCTTTACGAAGAGTCCTAATTACAAGGCTTGCCTTGTTTTTTGATATCCCCATTACTCACAATGGGGGATTCAAAGTTTTACGCCATATCTGCATGAGATCCCGTAATCAAGTTAAACGCATGGTATCCCACATGAGATCCCATGTGGGATCTCTTGTGGGATCTCATGTGGGAATTCATGCTTCGAGTTCAAACGTGGTATGCCACATGGGATCCCATATCAAATTCACACGTGGGATCCTATATGGGATCCCATGTGGTTTTTTTCAGTAGGGATAGCTTTTCTTTTACCTTCTTTTTAGGCCTTGCAAACGAATATAAACGTTAAATAAAGTCTTAATTAAAAATCATAAAACATAACCTCGCAAGATTGACATGATTGACTTTGATCCCTCGGTGTAGCAGATTTCAAATCCAGTTGTTCGATAAGTAATTTATGGGCTAGATTACTTTACCGTAGGAAATACTTGGACTCGATGGACCACATAACTTTATATGAATGAATTTTTGGACGTTTAAAACAGTTCTAAACAGTTATGAACAATTTTGAACAATTTTGAACAATTTTGAATTTTTGTATTGAAAATGTACTGATCAGACATTTATTTGATCAGTTTAAAACAGTCTTAAATAGTTATGAACAATTTTAAACAGTTTTAAACAATTCAGAATTATTGTATTTTAATACCTATCAGCTGGTATTTTAATGACCCTAGTGGAAATTTAATTTGCTCAAAATAGTTTAAAACAATTCGTCACTGTTCAAATCTGTTTAAAATTGTTTAAAACTGTTCAAAACCGTTTAAAACTGTTTATTAGTGTGAATTTTTGGACGTTTCTAAACAGTTATGAACAGTTTTAAACAGTTTTGAACACTTTTGAACTTTTTTAAATATTTACGAACAATTTAAAACTGTTTTGAACTTTTGTATTAAAATACTATTAATTAATAAGAATTTATTTAAAGCAGTTTAAAATAATTTTGAACAGTTATAAACTGTTTTAAACAGTTTTAAATGGTTTTGAACATTTATGAATGGTTTCAAACAATTTTGAACAGTTTTAATCCGTTCTGAACTTTCGTTTGAACAATATGAATTTGTTTAGAATAGTTTTGAACAGTTTTGAACAGTTATTAATGTCGCCGTCGTCGCAGATATGACGAAAAGTCGCTTCCTTACTGGAAATTTTATTTGCTCAAAACTGCTGTAAACTGTTCAAAACTGTTTTAAACTATTTCAAATAATTTCCTGATGATCAGTACATTTTCAATACAATGAGTCTGAATTGTTTAAAACTGTTTAAAATTGTTCATAACTATTTAAGACTGTTTTAAACTGATCAAATAAATGTCTGATCAGTACATTTTCAATACAAAAATTCAAAATTGTTCAAAACTGTTCAAAATTGTTCATAACTGTTTAGAACTGTTTTAAACGTCCAAAAATTCACACTAATAAACAGTTTTAAACAGTTTGAACAGTTACGAATTGTTTTAAACCGTTTTTCCCAAATTAAATTTCCACTAGGGGAGAATTTAAAAACCAGTTTTTTGGGTATTCTTTAATTATTTAAACAATGATTACTTTTTAGCTTCTTCAAGCATTTTTAACTTATTCCTAACATGCTTCCAAAGAACTTTCCGCAAAGAAACTACCCCTTAACATTTTTTCTCAAAAAAAAAAAAAAAAACTAATTCGACTCGACTAAATATATACATCATTATATTTACTACAAATTCTCGTGTTATTCTTTTAATTCAAAATTAATAAGTTATTTTATTTGGCCCATTGAAAATACTTCTAATTTAATATACTGTAACTAGTCAGTTATGAAAAGAAGAATGGTATTTGTACCAATAATGTGAAGCGCAGAACAGTACATATTGATGATTTCACCTGTAAGAATAAAGTTTATAATTTGGTAACGCATGAATCCACATAACATTTCTTCCTTCAGCACTGACAATTTAAATTAAACTTTTTTATTGTCCTCCATTTACGACAAAATATACACATAAACTCTTCCAATCGAAAGCTTAATTCAAGCCAGTAGTTAGTTGTAAACGGGTCTCCTTTATCACTAATAAACTTTAATCAACCAAGCGAGCCACTTCGACTCGATAATTAAAAAGTAATCGAATAAGTATATTTTTTAATTTAAAGGATTCCAGAGCATCAGTTAAATCAAATACACATTTACAAGTTTGATAGATTCAAGGTATTCAATAAAATTATTGAAATTAATAAATACAAATTATGTTTGATGGATTTTATGAAATTTATGTTTTAAATTAACTTACCTCTGATTAAAATGAATTAAAATTCCTTAATAGTTTGGAAAAGTCAGGTACCAAACTTTGGAAAGATTCAGAATAGAAAAGAAAAGAACAAAATATGTTTCTAATTTTTTTTTCTGAACCTTTCCAGATTTTGAAACCAGACCTTTCTGTCAATAACCCTTACGACAGTTTAACCAGGGACTTTAGAAATGCTATGCAAGAAATTCATCATCCGTTTACACATGATTATATTATATTTAGTACATATTGTTGATGCTATTCTTGTCATTTAAAATAAATAAGCTATTTTTATTTGGTATGCCTAATGTTAAAATTCTATAAAACAGTAATTCGTCACTAAACCAATAATAGTACTTGTACAAAACTATAATGTGAAGCGCACACAGTACATACTGTACATTTGACTTACGTTCCTATATGTTGAACAAAATGTAGAGACAAAAACTCTTGCCCGTTAAAGCTTAATCTAAGTGGGCACCAGAAGTTGCAGAGTCTGTTGTTAGCGTCACTTATTAGCTTTCAAATTTCATTTGCAGATTTTACTCTAACAGCACAGATTATAAAATTACTTTTCACTGCCATTATATAGTAGACATCACAAGTGCACTTGATCATTAATTTCTTTTACACGCTGTCCTTCTTGTTCCTAATATTTTCTTCTTTACTATCCAGAAAACTATTTCATAATTATTTAACAATCTTGATGGTTGAGGGCAGCTGTAAACTTAATGCACGACTTTATTTTCTTCTTTATGTTTAGTTGTCTGTATAAACTTCAGTTTACTTCTCTGGTCCATATACATTTCAAATGTACAATCTTCTGAATAAAAAAAAACACATACACAAAGTATCTATTCAAAAAATAATTTATGTCGAAAAATTTGAGTATTTGAATGATGCAAAAGTATTTTATTGCATTCAGAATTATTTAAATGGCCGAATCCATCTCAAATCAGGTGGCCCGCGTATTCCTATGTCACCGATCATTTTGGGATAAAAGTATTTATTTTCTTCTCCAAAAATTATTTGACCCATATATTTTTTTTTTTTGTTGCAACAAAATTTCATTCGTTCAACAATGCCTCAAAATTCCGAGAAAATCCTTACTTAGAAATAAATTTTTTCAATGTAATTTTCAAACAGCTACTGCTTCACCAGTTTTTTAAGCTTTTTAGCGTGTAACACAAACTTTCCTTCAGGTTTGAGCCCTCTTTCATGGTCTGTATGTTATTTTCAAAAAAAAATAAAAAATACACGAGTTATGCACTTTTTACTGAAAAATGGAGTTTTTAGAAAAATGCATTTTTCTCGAAAAAGCCTATTTTTTTCTTAATTTTCTTTTATCATGATAGAGGACATAAACAGCTATCTAGGCGTGTTTGTGAGATTCACGGGTTTTCCACTGGGATAGCGATCACTAATGAGATAACACACAAACAAATGTTTCACGCTTAACGCTTATATGTAGTGATATATAACAATGATATAACAGTCAATATAAAGATGTTTATCTTTGTGCGTATATAAGTAATACACATGTATTCCAGACATAACAATGTATATGATAGAAAGAGCGAAAAGTCTTGCACAAGAAAAGGGAGTTTACTCGGAACCAGAAGCGTATACAGGCCATCCAATTGATGAAAGGACCTACAAAATTGTTATGGAATATTATATAAATGACGATTTTAATTGTTCAAGGCAGAGTCCTAATAAGAGTGACGTTATTACTGTTAAAATAAATGATAAAAAAGAGAAGAAAGTTAAACGTTTCCTTACTCGAAGTCTGAAAGCAACGTATGAAACATTTAAAAATGATTATCCCGAATTGAGAATTGGTAAATCGAAGTTTTATAGTTTGCGATCAAAATATTGTGCAAATTATGATTTATTTCTTACGAGCTTAATTAATTTCAGAGGGAGTAACGGTACATAGTTGGATGAATTTCGGTCAGAAATAATAAACGCAACAATGTATTCTGAACCATCTGATTTATGTTATTTACAAGAATGTAAAATGTGTCCAAGCAGTAACGGAATTACGTTTCATGTTCTAAAACTGCAAAATATAGAAGGCACAGAAGAAATTACATATGGTTTGTGGGATAACGGTAACTTGATTAAAAAACAGTGTCAATTTCTGCTTTTAAAGATGAACTTTCGGTTTGGACCATGAGGGTTAGTACTTACATGTATGTAAAAAATATACAACGCAAAGCTATAAAAGCAGAAAGAGAAAATGCTAAAAAAGACCCATATCATTTAGTTCTTCAAATAGACTTCGCTGCAAAACTGGGCTGTGATTCATAATAAAGCTAAGTATCCTAGAATTAAAAAAACTCATTCATGGATTAAATAAACGTGCAATGATAAAGTACATTGTTTGACAGCAAAGACCGCTGATCGTCCCCTTACTGAAGTAAGAATAATGAAACCGAAAAACAAAGGTAGTTATAAAAATAAAAAATCTAAAAGACATAAATAAAAAAAATACATACATATGTACATACCTGTATATTACTTATATACGCACAAAGATAAACATCTTTATATTAACTGTTATATCAGTGTTATATCACTATACACGGTGACCCATTTTAATCGCCGCACCCGGATTTCTCGGAACCTAAGCTAGATAGAGAAAAATGGTTCAGACGAAAGTTATAGGGGACAAAGGGGGCCATATAATGGCGCTAACGTCTTTGACCTTGAACTTGACCTTTGAGGTTATTTCAAGGTCAAAGTGGTTTTTTCATATGGAAACACCTAGTTTTGACCCCGGATTCAGAAAGGGCGGGAAATTTTACGTTCAAAATCATATTGAGAAATTTTTTCCAAGGTCATTTCAAGGTCAAATCTAGGTCAAACTCAGAAAAGTCCGTTTAAAATCGTTTTTTTCCATGAACCACAGGCTAAGCTGGTTCAAATTGATCGTAGGCTTAATAGAGGAATCCACACACCCAAAACTTATACATTCTAGTAAACAAAACTCAAACTCGCACATCCTAACCCCATACACTTCATTCCCTCACATGCTGAACTGTTACACCCCGGTCCCACAACCATACCCCACACCTCTCCCAGTCCCACACATCCCTACCCCACGCATGCTAATCCCATACACCCCAAACCCACACATCCTGAACCCTGAAAAATTTTTCTCAAGGGCAAAATGATTTTTTAACGGAAACTTTAAGATCGTTGAAGCTTCTGTTATAAATGTATTAACCTTACTTTTTGCGCTACCCAGAAACAACGACGTGGACGTATTAAGGATTGTTTCCTTTGGGGTGCTTAATTAAAGTGAGTCCCTTTGCCTCTCACTGTTTGTGTGCTTGATTAAAGTGAGTCCCTCTCACTGTTCGGGGTGCTTGATTAAAGTGAGTCCCCTTGCCTCTCACTGTTCGGGGTGCTTGATTATAGTGAGTCCCCTTGCCTCTCACTGTTCGGGGTGCTTGATTATAGTGAGTCCCCTCGCCTCTCACTAATGTAAATAAATTTTTATTTAACCTCGAAGCAAGTGTTCGAAATTACGACCATTTGCTTCAAGGCACATAGTCAGACGCCTTTGAAAATGGCGAACTGTGTTCTACAAAGTTTGTCTCGGAATGGCAGCGCATGCTCGACGAATCCTATCCTGCATATCTGCTCTTGTAGTGGGTTGTTGCTCAAAAATAGCATTTTTCAAATACTCCCATAAACAAAAGTCTGATGGTGAAGTATGGGATGAAGAAGCAAGCCATTTCACCGGACCTCCTCAACCAATCCATCTAATACTAAAGTGTTTATTAAAAAATGCTGTTATTATGAGCGTGAAATGTGGTGCTCCACTATCCTCCTAGAACCTGAAAAATAAATTTAAAAGAACCATTGACGGAACCTATTTTCTTCGTAGATGTGTTTTTAATGATTACATTATCAAAATTAGTATTTCTGAAATTCGAACGCTACTAATTCACATTATTTACTTAAAACAAAAAAATAAAAGGAAGTTTTAGTTTTATTTGCAATTAAAATAAGAAATAATGCTTTATTGAATTGAATTCCTTTAATGTTTTAACGATTATTTTATTTTAAAATTTAAAATTAAAAAAGTGTGACAAACGAAGTATTTATGGCAATTACAGTTAACTAATTAAAGTTACCGTAATTTTCCAACGTTTTTACTTTTTAGGCGCGTATTTAAAAAGCTTAAAAAACTGGTGAAGCAGTAGCTGTTTGAAAATTACATTAAAAAAATTTATTTCTAAGTAAGGATTTTCTCGGAATTTTGCGGCATTGCTGAACGCATGAAATTTTGTTGCAACAAAAAAATAAAAATATACGGGTCAAATAATTTTTGGTGAAGAAAATAAATACTTTTATCCCAAAATGATCGGTGACATAGACATACGCGGACCACCTGATTTGAGATGGATTCGGCCAAATACACAAAATAATTTGAATAATAAATAATACTTATCTAATTTTCTCTCCATCAATTTTTCTAAATTGGAGTAGAGCAATCATAACCTGCATACGCTGATAAACAACACATCACTGTATATCAGTGAATCCACATTGCAGGCCGTATGCCGTATGCCGTATGCCGTCAGAAAAAAAGTTGTTGTCTGAAATCTATAGGATTTATAACTCTATGGTTATAAATCCTATAGGAATTATAACCATAGATTTATAAATATTATAGATTTCGGCCAACAACTATTTTTCTGACGGCACACGGCATACGGCATACGGCATGCAATGTGGATTCACTGTATAGTATTTGCTGCTTCGCCTGCTCTGAGTACTCAGTCGCTACCGAGCACATGAGACGCTTCGTAGCTTAAGGCTGTGTCTCCAATAGAGTGACAAGCGTGATATCACACTGACACGGACGTTCGTGACAGCCTGTGATATCACGCGAACAGTAGGGTGGGGGTAACTGCCAACTGCGAAAAAAAATACGAAATACAATAGGTCGAAGACGACAGGTGTTCACGGAGAAGTGTATATTTTTTACAGTTGGCTGTTACCCCCACCCTACGGTTCGCGTGATATCACAGGCTGTCACGTACGTCCGTGTCAGTGTGATATCACGCTTATCACTCTATTGGAGACACAGCCTTAGACCTGGGTCGTTACCAACTAGCTTGGTACTCTGCTGCACTTATGCATGTTCCGCCCAGAAGCTCTAACCATCGGTTTGTCAACTAGTCTGGTCCTTGTCACCGTGTACGTTGCGCCATTGAGCTTTTAGTCGAAAGTTATCACGTATTCTTAAAGCTTTGTAACAGTATTTCATCAGTGCGCGTAATCTGGCTCTATCTTATTGTCAGATTAAGTTTATATAGAGTCACGAATACGTTAAACGAACTATTGTTAATTGTTAACGTCACAGTGAATCCTCATTGCATGCCGTATGCCGTATGCCGTATGCCGCCAGAAAAATAGTTGTCCGAAATCTATAATATTTATAACTCTATGGTTACAATTCCTATAATATTTATAACTCTATGGTTATAAATCCTATAGATTTCAGACAACAAATTTTTGTCTGACGGCATACGGCATACGGCATGCAATGTGGATTCACTGTCATTAATTTCAGTTACAATTTATGTCAATAAATTGCATCATTAACTTTAATCTTCTCGTGAGTGTTTATTTCAACTTTCCCACAACTCCATGCGCTTTAGCGCTTAATTGAGCAAACGTATTCCACAATATAATTGGTAAACGCGGCGACCATTGTAGAAACGACTTTCTACTCCACGACCCGGACTCGGGTCGTAATGCCCTGTCTACAATCACCGATTTTTTTTTTGCGCATGCGCAAAAATCACCAGAGAGGGTTAGTGATGTAAGAAGAGCCAATCGTAAAAAAATTAACCCTAAATATTGAGTTTGCGTTGAACACACCTAAAAATCAAAGAATACGAGTTTCTGCTTTCTAAACTGAAACCTAGTCTGGAATGATTTGGTGAATAGTTGAAACATCAATTGCATAAAACAATGCATTTTTTTGTACACAATCGCCATGTGCTAAATAGCTGTAAAAATATATGTAAATTAACATTCAATCTAAACTTGCATTTATTATATTTACTTACTTTAGCGTTATACACAGTCTTAACTCTGGAGAGGTATTGGTACTCTCCGACTATATTTTGTTATTCTATCTTTAACTAAATTACATAAATACATAAATGCTTGTACATTCATTCTAGTAAAATTCATGAACTCTTCTTCGTCATTCATCTTAAAATACGTAAAAACTCTCTCATAAGCACCATATCCTGTTAAGTAATTATTTCTAATTAATGGTTTGCACCACCATCTTCTGAATTTTTTTTTCGATTTCTTAGTAATTGTATTAATCGAAGGTAATTAATGCTTATTTCTAGTACTTCAACAACCAGATTATGATCATCCATTTTACATTAATTGAAAAATCTTCTTATAATAAAATCTCTAAATCACTAATCTTCTTCCAACACTTGACTCTTTGTTAATGTTAGAAAGCAGAAACTCATGTAGTCATGTTTTGATCTTTTTAGGTGTGTTCAGCGAAAACAATATTTAGGGTTAATTTTTTACAGTTGGCTCTTCATACATCCCTAACCCCCTCTGGTGATTTTTACGCATGCGCCAAAAAAAAAAATCGGTGGTTGTAGACAGCTTCATGAAGTTAGCCCCCATACATAGAATATCCAAAAACAAAAAATATAAATCGATTGCGCATTAAAAAATATAAAAAAAACGTTAATTAAAACTTTTTGCGCGAGCTGTTGTTTTTGAAATAAAAAATAAAATTGTTTGGGGGCTAGTGGTTTAACCCCCAAAATTAAATTTTGTATTACTCACAATACAAAATAATTTTTGCAATTATTTACTACGGTATTCGATTGCGCGACGTGTGCGCGTATCTCCCCCAAATTCCAAATTCGGAAAAACGTATTAATAATAATATAAAATTATAAAAAAAAATCACATCAAATTAAACGTTTCTGGAGCAGCGCGCGCATGCGCAGATGGCATTTAAATGTCTATTCCGCAATTTCGGTACTAAAAGCGGGCGCCGCAGGCGTCGTGGTGTTAGTCAATACCCTGAGGGATGTTTTTATTGTAGACAATGGCGGCGCGTAGCCGCCATATTGCGGCACAACTTCAATTGCAGACAAACCCTAAGAAATCCCAGGATATTGCGTTATTGCGTTATGCACACACACACACACACACACACACACACGCGCGCGCGCGCGCACGCATGCACAAACGCGAGAACGCGAAAATATTATTTGCGCGGAACGCGAAAGCTCCTCTGGAAAATTTTTTTATCAACGCGAATTGACGCGAAAGTTCCCGGAAAATTGTGTTATTGACGCGAAAATTTCCCAACTCATTTCGCGTGTTTTCGCGTGTTTTCACGTCATTTCGCGTCAGTTTTTCGCGTTTCACGTTTGGGGTCTCTAGACAGACTTCTTTTTTTATAATTTTATATTATTATTAATAGGTTTTTCCGAATTTGGAATTTGGGGGCGATACGCGCACACGTCGCGCAATCGAATGCCGTAGTAAATAATTGCAAAAATTATTTTGTATTATGAGTAATACAAAATTTAATTTTGGGGGCTAAACCACTAGCCCCCAAACAATTTTATTTTTTATCTCAAAAACGACAGCTCGCGCAAAAAAGTTTTAATTAACATTTTTTTATATTTTTTAATGCGCAATCGATCTATATTTTTGTTTTTGGATATTTTATGTATGGAGGCTAACTTCATGAAGCTGTTGTAGGCAGCCCGTAAGGTCGTAATATTACGAACCCAGTGGCCATAACTAAAGTCTTTAATATAGAGCGGCAAGCGAATGTAATATTTGACAAATGAAATTCTAGAATGGCCCTAGGGTTTTATATAGGTAGTGGGATCGTCGTCCAATTAAGTACAAAAGTACAAATAGCACAAGAAATAAATTTATTACACTTTCTCAAATTATAAATTAAGTGACATAAATTGTTATTTTATAGTTGAATTTTGATTTAAAGGCTACGCTATCGTCTTATGCACAAATATAAATTTAAATAAAATTAATCAAAGATATAATTGATGTTACATTCGTGGATGGTATTAGTTATTACATAAAATTATTAATTATTAACTGGTTAACTTAAAATCTTATCTATCTTTTACTAGATGCTATGTAAAAAGTACGAAAATTAATATAAAAGTTAATTGAATGAATTGAATTTGTTATTGCGATTCAAGATCCTTAATTGAAATTAATAAAGAGAATTTATTACGTATTTATATTAAGTAATCTTACTAATCTTATATCTTAAATTCTCAAAGACTTATCTACCTTATTATGCTATCAAAATACAGAGTTAATTGATTTATACTTTAAATTATTTATCCTTGAATTTAGATATTATGATTTGAAATATTTAAAATAAAGTCTAATTTATATTAATTGATCTTAATAATTTTAATAATCTTAACTTCTTAAAATCGTATCTAATTCGTTATTCTTTAGAACACAGAGTTAAATATAAAGAGTGAATTAATTTGTAAATTATCTATCTTTAAATTCGCTATTATGACTTGAATCTCTTAATCGACTTAATGACGAGACGATTTGCAAATATATATATATTTATATGTTATCTGATTTATCCGTTGGATTCGGTGTTGATTGGGACTCTTCCTTCGATATGGACGGCCGTGGACCCAACTTCAATCACCCGTTGTCCTGGTATTCACCCTGAAGTCCCAAGGAAAACCACAGCCTCAAAAACCTTGGGCAGGATAGCTCTCCCTCCTCTGATTGGTGAGGTTGTTGATCCTTTCGTTGTTGTTAACTTGTTGTTGTTGAATGCAGTTGACTTGTCGAAAGATCGTCGAAGTAATTGAAACTGGTTGATGACTCGTTGAAACTTCTCGAAACTCGTCCAAACTCGTTGAAACTGGTTAAAGCTCGTTCAAACTTGTTGAAACTCGTTGAAGATTGTTGAAACTTGTTAATACTTGTTAACAGTTAACACTTGATGAAAACTGTTGAAACTTGATATAAAATCGTTGAAAATGCGCTGATCTTGATATAACTATATATATTCAGCGTAATTCTTGAAGATACGTGGGTGCTGATAGGTACAAGATTGGATTATTTCTCTAAGCGAGACTGCCCGTCGGTGTACTGGGCTCCCTTTTCTATGGTGAGCGCGGACCTGAAAGCCGTTGAGGATGATCCCTCTCCCTCTGGTGGTAAAAACTTGAAATACATCTATAGCCTGTGGAAGTGCTGTAGGACGTCAAAATCTGAAAGGAGGCTCCGCCCCCTTTTTCTGTGGTAGGAGATACTGCTTCTCTTATTGGTTCCCCTTTTGGCCGGTTACCTATTACGTAATTTCATGGAATTGTTTACTACCTAGGGGTTCTTGGAATAAAATGTCCGTTAGAATACTCTGCAACAGATTGTCATGTATGTTAGATTACGTTTAATGACGTATTATTAATAATAATATTAATCAACATATTATGCAACTTGTATCACCGGTAATTTATTGTTACTTTATTTATTTATCCGGTCTCTTCCTTATTAATCATAATGATCTCAATTTATTAATGAGAAGTGCTTAAAACAATAAATTGTTAACTAACTGATAAACTATCGCTAATAACTTTATTAATTACTCAGTTTAATTGTTTTAATTAATCTTTATTAACCTCTCAAGTTAGGTTTATATGTTATCATTATTAACTATACGTTGCATAACATTGTTGCACGTTGTCTTAATTGTCTATCAAATTGCAATTATTTTTAGTATTATTTATCAGTACCATTAACATTATTAATCAATAAACCAATAGTTATGATATTATTAATTAATTGTATGTTCAAATTACGTTTTATTACACAACTCCTAATTTTCTAGTAAATACCGTTGATAATTGCATAATAATGGCTTTATTTATTTATTGCAATTGATATTAATCATTCTCGGATTGGTCGTAGTTCGTTAACTTTATAACGTTGCATGATATTATTAACCTTCAATTTGCGTTGAGCAACGTTTGGTTACTATTGTCCCGGAAAACTACTTAATTATAAACAATTGTTGTTATTACACGTCAGTACCTCCAAGAATAGCCAATTATCCGGATAACTCGAGATTGTTTTTAAATTTGTTGTTAATTATCTATACTTGCGTTTTATTGTTTATCTTTAGCTCTTGTGATAAATTATTGTTATTAATATTATTAAATTCCTGGTCGGCTATGATGATTGTTACTAATCAACTCCTTAACTATTTTTAGTTATTATATTTGTTTATTTACACAACGTTGCACAACGTTATTATCCTCCGATTATACGTCGCGCAACGTTTGCTATACAATACCGCGCATTCTTAAATAATTATAAGCTTTATATTTTAACAGTTAATTATCAGCGACGGTGATGCTCATGATTTGTTAATTATTATTATACGGTTGTTTCTTAACCTGAAATTATGACAGCGTTGCTTCTGTTATTTAAATGATTATCAGAACATCAATTATTCCCAAGATTTTAATAGCATTTGTAGTATTATTAATAATAATCTCCGTATTTGTTATAATTTTTAGCCTATTATTATTATTTCTAATCATTTCCACGAATCATAAGGTTTATTCTCATGTTAGCAATACGCATGAATGAGTAGTGTAAAAGGGTTCGATCGATTGCTCCCATTGCAAAAGAGGCTTAAAGGTCGGTTTGCATCTATTTTGTATTCCAAGGAACGCTAGTTCCTTACAGTAACAACACACTGTATGTGACGCTTCCTATACCGCTTTAATGCTGGTATTCAAGGTAGTATGGCTGTTAAAATTAGTTTTAGCTTTTTATATTAGGATATTAAGATTAGCTTTTTATATTAGGATTTATATTAGGAATATTAGGAAAGACATTTGTTTTAACTGAACTTTGCTTTGCATCAATGACTGCCAAGCTAAATTAAGGTTATGTTGTTGCAAAACTTCAGAATGGAAGAATTTTAACAAAATAACCGAAAAATAATTTTTCATTTTCTGATAAGTATGAGATTATGATTAATTGGAACTTGCTGTCTAAAGCTACCTTCAGTTTTATTTATTCACATCTAGCTCTTAATAATCTTGTATGAATTTTTGGAAATTAAAGCGTCTATTATTTGGTGTTGTTTTTTTTTATGTGTATGTTTTATTTATTTACTAATGTATAAGATATTTTAACGTTTATTAGTTCGTAAAAAGTGCTCTGATAAATGCCATTCTTTCATGGTAAAAAAGTTGAAGAAATCACTAAAATATCGGAGATATTAAACGTCTGACAGATTTGTCCTCTTGTGTACTTATGTCACATTTATAATTCATATTTTTTATGGAAACAAATAATTTACACATGAGAATATAACAAGTTCCAGTTTATCCCCCCCCCCCCTGGTTTATTACACGCTAATTTATAATTTTATGAAAAATTGCGATTTTTATGGCAGATACGTCGATAATCTAATCAGATTATCCTATTATTACTTACTTTACTTATGTTTCGGCAGTTTAGGTGTAACTGTTTCACTTTAATGACATTTTCTTTATAATTTTTGTATTTTGTTTTTTATCTTTTACGATTTGAACTTATTTTTCCGATCTGTCGGCTTACACGAAATTGAGGTTAAAAGTGTTAAACGCTTCTGCTCTACGATAGATAATCTGACAGATTTGAGTTTTATTATTGATTTATTATTCGTTTTAGTTATATTTTGGCAGTCTATGCATTTATATTTAATTATTATGACACTATTCTTAATGTTAGTGTAGTAAAAATGCAGCTATAGTAGTAGTAAATAATGTTTGACGTATTGCATCTAATGGCCTTGGTACTACCAGAATGGTGGATAAATTGTTAAGGATTTAAATAACAACACACCATTGAAATTGTTAATGACGTTTAGAGCATTTTAATTCATATGCCCTTCTTCAGGAATATAAAGTATTGTAATAATGACTGACTAGCAGATTGTTTCCCGCATTATCACCAACTTTGTATTGTTACAATACTTTATATTCCTGAAAAGGGGCGTATGAATTAAAATGCTCGAAACGTTAACAATTTGAATGGTGTGTTGTTATTTAAATCCTTAACAATTTATCCACTGTTCTGATAGTACCAAGGCCATTAGATGCAATAAGTCAAGTCTTAATGTTATTGTTTTTTTACATCTTTTTACAACAGGAACATATTTCTTCCATCTGTCGGATGTTTAACAACAGCCTTAAAATATACATTTGATTAACTTTTTATGCTCCATGCTTTCATTTCTTTTTCAATGCTTTTAAGTATATTTTTAAATAGATTAATGAATATGATTTTTTATGATATTGTTGATCAATAAATACTTCAAGATTAATAGAATTTTTTTAACAAAACAGATATCTCAGAAAATATGGAAGATCGTCAACGTAAGCCTCCAGATTATAAAAACATGTCTTTGGACAAGATAATTGAAGCTATGACTGCAGACCTGGAAAGTACTGCTGGCCAGTTTGTTCAATTTGGAGTTTCGAATCAACAAACCCAATGCCACAATTGGGTTAATTATAACCCTAGTCAACTGCATCATTATGTGACCAACTCCACATTACGTACTAGTTCATCTGTTTCAAATATTTCATCTTTAAATTCAATATCAACGCCGATTTATGCACAGGATGTCCCGCACTATGATTCACCATCACCCACAGCTACATCAACTGATCACATCTATTTTCCTTCACAAACAGTTGATAATTTAGGAATAAATGAAAATAATGATTTAATTGGAACTATTGATGTAGGAGGTGGTAATTTTATCAATGTTATTTATGGAAATGCATCTCAACTTGTAACTCAACAATGCCAAATTAATAATATCTCATCGTACAACAGTAACCAAAACATAATGGTGGATCAAAAATATGGTCTTTTTCAACAACCACAGGTGAGTTATTATTATTAATAATGGCTGCTGTTAAAATAGATAACTAAGTGGCGTTATTTCTTGATTCAAGCTTTAAATATTTTTTATTTTTTAATACTTTAATATAAATTATTAAATGATTGTAACTTCTATTTGTTACAGATGTCAGTTCCCTCAAATACATCAACATCAATATCAAATGGAAAGCAGTTAATAGATAATCTTGTAGGAAATTGGGTGCCAAATCAATCAGGAACTTATAGTCCTTTTGGTGGATCTCCTAATGTTAAGCCAGTATTTCAGTCATCATCAGAAGTTCAAGGGGTAGAAGAATTACTTCAAAATTCAATGGAAATGCAACCAAAAAAATCTAGAAAGGTTGCAGAAGTAAAACCAATGAGACCTTCTTATTCAGATGTCTTGACTAAGTCTATTCCAATGCCCCCATCTCCATTGACTGCAGCTCGATCAAAACCAAAACAAGAAAACACAACAAAAAAAGTTTTAAGTAAGAACACAAAAAATAAAAAGCCTGCAGTTCTTAAAAGACAGAATTCATCTGGAAGTGAAGATCATGGTTCTCCAAAACTTCAGATGGCTAACAAAACAACTGAAAAAATTAATTCTAATTTATCTAGACGATGGGTTTCACTAGATAATATTGGAACACCAATAGAACCTTCAAATTTAACATTGAATAGGTCAGATAATTTTGAACAAAAGAAAAATTTTAAATACTCTAAGAAAAATGAAAAAGGAGACACATTATCAAGTAATTTCAGAATTCAGAATAATTCAAAAACAACGAATAATTTGCAGAAACGTTCAAATCCAATAAGTTATAATATAAATACAACTAAAATTTCGTGTCAAACTGTTCCTACTGATAAAATTGAAAAAAGTCAACAAGCAAATAATAAAATTAAAGAAGATAAAAAACTTATAAAGGAGAAAAGCTTAAAACATTTTCAAGTTGAAAAAACTCAGCAAATTAAAAAAATTCAAAGGAACCGTAAAAAAGATAACAAAGATACTACTTTTAAGGATCTATATAAAACAGCTTATAAATACTTCAGTAGATGGAGTAAAATAGGAGTAAAAGTATTCTTTTGGTTTTTAAATTTGATCTCTGATGTGGTCAGTATGAGTGCAAATCTTGTTATGCAATTGTAAGTATTTTTGGTTAATTACTAAAATTTATTAACACTACTTACATTATAATAAGTTATTATAAATTTATAGCAGTAAATGTATTTGGTATTATGGTCTCTTTCACTTGAAATACTCGTGGAAGTATATGGTGTCTACGTTTTTGAAAATCCACTTTTTCAATGTAGTTTGTAAACAAATAGATAATTGGTTTGGAAATAGTCGATTTGCCTTTTGGCAAAGACTGAAATCAAAAAATGAGGAAAATGAAGATAGCATGACTTGGATTCCTGGAGGACTAGACGCTAATATAACTTTACCTAGTACAGGAGATGAAGCAATGAAAAGATTACTTTCTTGTAAAGGCAAAGATCCTTATAGTATACTAGGAGTTACACCAACTTGTACTGATGATGATATAAAAAAGTATTATAAAAGACAAGCCTTTTTAGTTCATCCTGACAAAAATAATCAACCTGGTGCAGAAGAAGCTTTTAAAATTTTAGTTCATGCATTTGATATTATAGGCGAACCAGTAAGATACTTTTTGAATGTTATTTCTCAAACATGTAATTCATATTTAACATTTAAAATTATTATTTAGGAACGAAGACTGTCCTTTGATCAAACAAGGCAGGTTGAAGCAGCTTGGGGTGAATTAAATGATTTACTTTCACAGCTACACAAAAAAATGGAACAAGCAGCCAATACAATAAGATGTACAAATTGTGGAATGCGGCATAAACGAATTTCAACTCAACGGCCATGTTATGCTGCACGTTTTTGCGCCCAATGCAAAATAAGGCACAGTGCTAAAGAAGTAAGCACCTACATAAAGTAGTTCGTTATTTTTATTTTGTTTATTTAAAATTTACTTACTAGAAAACCATTTACATTTTTTAAAATTTACGTAGGAAATTTACTCAAGTAAATTCTAAGAAAGAGCTATGTAGTTTAATCATCTAAAGTCTTGGACTTTCGATTTGGAATTTTTACTATGCTTGTCAGCAGTGAGTCAGCACTTTAAGTACAATGTGTCCACCCATAGTAACTCGCGCAGCAGTGGGGACCTACAGATTTAGGTCGGTTCTGCACTACCGAAACTACGATAGGAAGCAATGGGAATTCTGAATTTGGAAAAACTCGGCACAGAGGTGCTAGTCAATCGCCGAGGCTGGGATTCGAACACGGTACTGTTGGAGTAAACAAACATTCCGAGTTGAAAGTCCGAGGCTGTAGACGATTCAACTACTTACCGTAAGCCTTGGGCACGTGTTGCGTTTACTAATATTTTTTGTAACTGAACGCGTGAATATGTACCCGTTAATTTTTTTCACTAGTGCGTATAGTAAAAACACTTTGCGCACTAGTGCGTAAACACTTTACTCACTAGTGAAAATGGGGGTACTTTACGCACACTAAACAGGCATCTAAAGTCTAGTTTTACGCACTCAGTTATATAAAAACCATTTTGCGGTCGGCTTTTGCCGATATCTGTTATGTTGAGTTGTTCAAATCTCTTGTCTCACCGTTCCTAATGAAAACATACACATAAGATTATAAGATAGCTGCATTTTCTTCTCTTTTTCTCTTCTTTCTTCTGATTATTGGATGTGGGTCTCCCTTTACTGGGAACCCTAATTGCCACAATACAAGTTAATGCCTATGGGGACTTTGTAATATATTTTTCGCACAATCCGGAAGAATAGTTACAAATCTTCGTCACCGAAAAATCTGGTAGACACCTTTTTGAAAGTGCTTCCGAAAAATTCGGACCGACGGGGATTCGAACCCACGCCCGTAAGGTAGGCGGCCGTATTATGAAACAGAATCTCGTTTTATGAAATACTAGGGAAATATATCAAATTTCAAAATAATTTTTGCATATATTTAGTATAGAAAAATTATTTATATGAATATAACATATCGAATTTATAAATACGTGCATTTATACGTTTTTTAAACCATTTTTATTTGAAATAATGTATATTCATCAGTCATGTTATACGACGATGCATATTGATAGTTCCTCTATTCATTGAAAACAGCAGTTGTAGGCGATTTGTTCTTTTACCTATTTCAACGAATTTTCTTATATTTACAACGCGTTAGTCGTATCATTTGAAAGCTTAGAAATCGTAGATTTCAATTCAGTTATTAGTTTTAGGAATTTTACCGAAAGTTAATTGGATTTTAGCTGTTTCATATAACGTACATGCGTTTTTCTCAAGTCCGTATTTATGAAACACTGCATCGCGTGTTTCATGTTTCGGAACAAGACGGTTTTTCGGATGCACCTGGTAATGAAACAGTCCAGTATTTTTGCTTTTAATTGTTGTAAAACAGTACAATTTCTAAGATAAGGCAGTCAAGAATAAATTCGTAATCATTATTCAATGTAAGGATCATCAATTTCTTGAACTAGTAAGTAAATTACAAAGTTTAAATGAAAAATTTCAAAACTAACCTAAAACTACCTACCTATAAATATACATAACCTATAAATTTTGTTTCTTTAAATTCATCAAATAAATTATAATAAAATAAATGTTAATATTTAGTATATTAATTTCAGAAAAGATAGTCTTTAGATTAAAAGTGAAAACTACAAAGAAAAGTAAGACAAAAAAAGTGAAAGCAAAAGTTAGAAAAAGTGCAGTGAAAGAAGGCAATCACATGCAAATCAAAAGGAAAATTAAAGTGCTAGTGAATAATCATGCAAAAAAACGCATTAAAAGGAAGAGATATTCTTCTGAAAACATTGAGCATGCAATTGCAGCAATAGAAACTGGCCTGTCTTTTAGGAAAGCTGCCAATGCGTATGGAGTTCCTTATGTCACCTTATATAGAAAGTGTAAACACTCTGGTGAATTTAAGTCAAGACCTGGACCAGAAACTGTTTTTACAGAAAAGGAAGAAAAAGAAATAGCCAATTGGATTATTCACAGAGCTCAAACAGGTTATCCAGTGTCAAAAACAGAGCTGTTAGATTCAATCCAAAAATATGTTGAAATTTTGAAGAAGCGTACACCATTTATTGAAAACAGGCCTGGACGTCATTGGTTTGAAGCTTTTAAAAAACGCCACCCACATCTATCTATTAGAACTGCACAACATCTCAGTTTTACTACAGCTGGAGTAACGAGAGATGACTTAAAAGAATGGTTTCAATGTGTTGAAAATTATTTAAAAAGTAAAAATTTAGTCAACATTTCCCCTAGTAGAATATTTAATTGCGACGAAACCAGTATTTTACTGTGTCCTCATTCTGAAAAAGTACTTACAAGAAAAGGTGCTCCAGCATATAAAATTACAGACGACAGGAAAGAAAGCTTGACAGTTTCATTTACGTATAATGCAGCAGGTACTCGTGCTCCACCAATGCTCATGTTTCCGTATGCAGAAAAAGTATCCGACAAGATAATTGAAAACACTACAAAAGGTTGGGGTATAGGAATATCAGAGAACGAGTGGAATGTGGATGACTTCTGAGACTTTGTGAATATGTGATGAACGTGTTCTATCCCTAGCTTGTAAACCAGAAGATAATGTTTCCAGTAGTATTGTACCTAGATAATCATTCATTGCATATTACTATACCTCTTATATCTTTCTATCGACAGAAGCAAATTGAGGTGATTGGTCTTTACCCAAATTCAACGCACATACTCCAACCTTTAGATATCTCTTTTTTTCGCCCATTTAAACAATCCTGGAAAAAAACTGTTCCAAAATAGAAGAACCAAAGCAATAATACAGAATTGAAGAGAGTACATTTTCCAATAGTCCTAAAAATGGCTTTAGATAGTATGAAGGACAGTGAAAAAAATGCTATTATCAGTGGGTTTAAGGCTGCTGGGCTTATGCCATTTAATAGTAATGTTATTGACTATGATATATTACAAAAAAGAAAAACAAGTAAAAAAATTTCTCTGGATAAAAATGAAGCTAAAAATGGAAACAGATTTATCGATAGTAGCATTGAAGATCAGAATCGTCACCTACAGAGCTTTGAACAAAATATATCAGCTGAATTATTACAAAAATTTAAAGATGCTCTAGTTAATGGAATGTGGACTGGCAACATTGAAAAGAAAGCTCTTTTTGAATATTGGTTTCGGATTAGTAGCAAATCTTTGGGTATATTTGTTATAAGAAAGTTCCTTATATTCTAAATAGTTAATTTTTTTGACACTTGATTTTATATTTATGTATAAATTTGATTTTCAATGAGTACGGTTCTAACTTAAGTTAATTATAGCAATTAAATTTTAGAATTTATTATGCATAATCTTAATCAATAGATTATACAATTGATCATATTTATAATATTTACAATATTTGCAACTAACTCTATTTACAATATTTGAAATTAACTATATTTACAGTATTTACAATTAATTACATTTATAATATTTACAATAACTTTTTTTATAAATGATTTTTTAATATAAATTATTAATTATGTATAGATACTAGTTCAAGGGCAAAACCTGAGGTCAAGAGTGTAGAAAATGTTAATTTGAATATTAAGATAAGAAGACCAGGGTCTGAAAGTATGACCAACGAAACAACTTTAGATAATAATTCAACACAACATTAGAATTACCTAGAAATAATAGTAATAGTACTGAGTCAATAATAGAAGTGATAAGTATACCAGAAGACAATTGCAAAAACGCATCAATAGACCCATCGTCGGAATTAATAATATTGCAGGATGATTCACTGGACTTTTTATTTGATAACTCGTCAGACCTCTTAACTTCAGAAATGCAACCAGTAATGCAACCAGAATTATCAGATCAAGTATCGATTCCAACTGTTATTCATTTTAAATCAGAGGCTGAAACTAATACAGCAGGTTTATAAAAATTCTATAAGTATTTGTTGTATACCATTTTAAACATCATTTTAAATATATTTTCTTTCTCTTCAATCTTTCAGAAATAGTATCTACTCAAGAGTGACAAACATTAATTCAACAATCGACTGAAGAAATTACTCATTCAAATGCAGATACTCAAACAAATACAGCAGGTTTGTTAAATCATCTTATTAATATTTATTTAATATCGTTAAATATATACAATCAAAATATTTTTATTTTAGAAATTCATACTCAGGAGATGCACATTCATGAACATTTGATCGAAGGAGAAGTAAAAGAAAATAATGCTCAGATGGCTAATCAAAACTTAAATGCAAACTTCTCAAAAATATTTACTATGCCTCCTCAATATTTACCCAAAAAGAAAAAAATCAAATTAGAATCTTCTGGTAAATCTAAAAAAGTAGCTGCTGCAACATCTGATGGATATTGGAAAGAGCAGCTTGAAAAGCAGAAGTTAAAAGAAGAAAAGATTGTTAATAGGAAAGAACTACAGAAACAAAAAAAAAAGAACTGGCTGAAGAAAAGAAGAGATTACAAGCAAAAGCTAAAGAAGAGCAGAGAAAAATGCATGAAAAAATGAAAGAAATAAATCTCAAGATAAAAAAAGAAAAAATATGATTTTTTAGTTCATAAAATGACTTATTTGTAATGTATTAAATATTGTTAATTTAATATTTATTCAAAAATATATGTTCATTATGTACTTTTCTATTAAATAATTGTAATTTAATTATTTATCAATAAATAGTAAATGCTAAAACACAATTTTTAACTTGTTTCATAATTGGGACATTACGTGTGAAACAGTACGGACGAGGTCGTTTCATGCCGTTCCATAATACGGACGAGTGGTTGTCTCTTATATTTTATCTAAAAACTATTTTTTTAGGAGTATTTTTATTCTGTCACATGTATTTCATGCTTACGAAATATTAACTTATTGAACAATGCAAAAAAGTAGCGTTGAACGAATGTTAATTCATTAAAAAACGCGAATAACCAAAAATCTTCATTGACACGCGTTTCATAATACGGTCGTTTACCTTAAGGGGATGCCATACTCGTACCATTACCGATCGAGCAATTCACACAGTTTTAAGCTGATTAAAAATAAAATACGTCGAATCACAAAAAATCAAGAGAACACTCTTCTGTGTTTTTAACGTTCTATCATCCAGTCAAAGTTTGGAGTTGAAATATCAAGTCGTTTTTGCAAAAACTTTGAACAAAACGAAATTTAATTTCGTTCAAAGTTTTTGAAAAAACGGCTTGATATTCCGACTCCAAACTTTGACTGGGTGTTAGAACGTTAAAAAACACAGAAGAGTGTTCTCTTGATTTTGTATGATTCGACGTATTTTTTTTTTAATCTGATTGAAACTATGTGAATTGCTCGGTCGGTAATGGTGGGACCATGGAATCCCGTTAAGTGACGTTTGTTTCCGAAGGCAAGCGTCTTGCCAACTGAGCCGAACGCCGCTCTGATAGCTCGCTGAATCACTGCATCAGCTGGGTAGGTAATGTGTGCGTACGTGCGTGCGTGCGTGCGTCGAACTTTTGGGTTATATTATACGAACACCGAGCCGCTTCCAGCCGTAAGAATTTTTTAGTTTTTCTCGTTTTTTTACTAAAGAAATAGCACATAATAATCTACACATAATCTAGATATAACAACACCAGTGGAAATTATAAAATATATCAAAATGTACCAAATGTATCAAAATATACCAAATGTATCAAAATGTACCACATGTATCAAAATGTATTAAAAGGTATCAAAAGGTATTAAACTATCAAATTGTATGTAGAGATTGCATTTCGTAATTTTTGTAGAACACTAATATCTTTTCATACCTTTTGATTTTAATAGATTTTGATAAATTTATATACAAAATCATTTTTGATAAAATAAAATTTATTGATGTAGAAGAAATATTTAGACACGCTTTGGTACGCTTATATACATCTTAGTACATTTTGATACCCTTTGATACATTTTCATACATTGTCGTACATTAAGAACTAAATTTATTCAATGAAAAAATAAAAAAAAAAGTATAAAAATCTACTAAAATATGTAAAAAGGTATCAAAATGTATGAAATATTTTAAGATGTACCAAAAGGTATTAATGTGTTTATACAATGATAAATAAATATTTCATTTTTTAATTTTTTTCAAAATGTATCAAAATGTATCAAAGTTTATTAAAAGGTGTCAATAGGTATCAAATGGTATTAATGTGTGCTACAAAAATTACTTTTGATACCTTTTCATACATTTCAAATTTCCACTGGGGAATAAACTAGCTCTTGTTGTATTTTTATTAGATCATTCCAGTGATACTTTTCATTAATATCTGGGTAACTTCATGTCAACTGTTCAGCTCAAAATTTTAAAATACACTGAGATAATATCGGCGCGCCATCTACTCTTTAGGTGTATGTGACGCTCTGATTTACCCCGTTAGTGGCCGTACTGTCAATCGGCACACTAGCTACTCCGATCGGCGCGCTAGCTACACCGATTCGGCATAGACGCGGCGCCGACCTGTCCGTGCGATAGGCAACCTCTATATCAGAGTAACCATTATACTTTTTAAACGAAGTACTAGTTCTATGCGGAAACGGATAGTTTTTTTGTTAAGCATTGCCCTATAATTTTATCCAATGACGTCAAAGATTAATTCCTTGCAAGTATAAGTTTATGCAATAAATAACTGAACTACGGTATTAATTTGTATCGACAACTTTGTTTTTTGAGTGATTGTAGTTTGAGGCTATGTGCTGCTTTTGTATATAAGGTAAACGGCCCTATTATGATATAGTGCCCGCTATTATGGAATACCAAATAAAAAATTAAATTTTGGATATAATTATATTGCAAAACAATCATACAAAAATGATATTCATAAGCATGAGTATTAAATGCATAAATATATAAATAATTTGGATAATGTTTTGAAGTTAATAATGGAGCGATCTTTGTTCCTCAACTCTATTTTAATCAATCAGACCTGAAAAACGAATATAAACCTTAAACCTTAATTAAAAATCATAAAACATAACCTCAAAAGACTGACATGATTGATTTTGATCATTTGTATACCAGATCCCAAATCCAGTTGTTTGATAAGTGATTTATGGGCTAGATGACTTCACCGCAGGAAATATTTAGACTTAATGGACCACATAACTTCATATTTGACATGATTCTTTGAATTTATAATGGTTATATAAATTATATTTTCAAAAAAGGGTTTTAAAAGAAAATACAAATGATTTTAAAAAATAATTAATCTAAAATGAAAGGGAATGGATATATAAAGTCAGAATCATGTCAAATATAAAGTTATGTGGTCCATCGAGTACAAGTATTTCCTACGGTAAAGTAATCTAGCCCATAAATTACTTATCAAACAACTGGATTTGGAATCTGCTACACCGAGGGATCAAAGTCAATCATGTCAATCTTTTGAGGTTATGTTTTATGATTTCTAATTAAGACTAATTAACATTTATATTCGTTTGCAAGGCCTGATTGGTAAAAGAAAAGCTAAGTAACAGATATTGCACTATTATTAAGCATAAAAAGTTTAAAACAAAAGTTTTTTCCAATAAATAGTCTGGAAAAGAGTGTTTTATAATTGGGACAAAATTGATGGAACACCGGGCCGTTCGTTCCAACGCTGTACGATACATACGGCCGTATTGACGATCCTCTTTTTATACTTACTTATAATTATGAATTTAGCCGAATTTTACACGGAGAGAAATTTTGTAGTGAAAATTACAAATATTCAAGACAAAATTACCAGTTTCTATGGTAATGGATGGACAGACTGACAATTTCAAACTTTTTACCAAAGTGCCTTGGTAAAATTTTTTTTTAGTTAATTTAAATTTAAAAAATTAACTTTTTTATCCATATTGATGGATATATAGTATTTTAATATAGAAATAGAAACAGAAACAAGGATGAAAAAACATTAAACTGAAAAAAAATTTATACGGAAGCGGGATTCGATCCGACGATCTTTGGGTTGAGAGTCCGACGTTCTACCGACTGCGCCACGGAAGCTGTTACCAACAGTCATTTGAATCGCCGTTATTACTTACTGAAAATATGTGTATTGTTTTCATTTTAACGTCGCGCACGCCTCTAGTATCAATCTTCTGAAACACAATAATGCGCAGTGCGCATGCGCGAGTACACAAATACCAGATTATTTGGTAAAATTTATCAGTTTTCTGAGTAAAAATTCTTAGGTTACCTTGTAAAAGTGACTAGATCTCAATTTTTACCAGTGTGTCTGGTAATTTTTATTCCGATAATTTGGTATTTTTTAAAAGTAGTTATGGTAGTTTTCCCTGGGAAACTTATAAATTGTATTAGAAACCTGGGAATATCACGGCTTTTGACAGTCTATCCATGCGCTACCAAGGCACCTTGGTAATTTTTACTCTAAAATTTCTCTCCGTGTACCTTTAAAAAATTTTAATTGCATTCGTAAAGATAATATAACAAGCTAATACAAAAGAATTTAATCTATTAGCTTTATTTCATTTAAAATTGAATAGGAAACCTCATTGACCTTCAAGATGTGTTCCACAATACCTTACTTAGTATCCAACCCCGACTTTTACTTATCATTTTAAAAAAAAAGGAAATTTTAAAAATAAAACAAAAGGACCTCGCACACAATGTATGGGAAAAAATCATTCGGCCAAATTGAACGAAATTGAAAAAAGATAGATTTCTTCAGGACCTCAAGATCTATTTTTTTCCAAAGTTTCGTTCAATTTGACCGGATGATTTTTTCCCATACATTGTGTGCGGGGTCCTTTCTAAAACAATTTCTTAAAAATATTTTAATAATATTCAGAAGATCATTGTTTTGCCATGAAAGTTTATACACTTTGTAAGTAAAGAACAATATTTGTTTTATTTCTATTTTCCCTAAGATATTAATAGTATATTTCCACCTAGATATTTTGTTAATAACTTTTTTGTATACAAATATTTTGCTAAAAAGGGCGCATCTTTTCATGAAACAAAGTTGCTACAAGAAAAAGTATACCCACTGTACCAGTTCTGTAATAGAACCAGTTCTCGATCGGTGTCTAATTGTCGATATTTTTCCCTTTAATATCGATTTATGGTCATTTCTGACAACTATTTGCAAAAAAAAAAATTCTTATGGTAACTGAATATCATTCAATCTTATACTGTTAAATTACGCGCGTTCAAACTACCCCTTCTATTAGAAAAAAATTAAATTATGAATCGACCTCGCATTCCTCGCGATTTCCGTTGCTACCTTAACTTCGTCGTTAGCAGCGGACCTCGTTTGAATAAGCGATTTTACAAGAAAAAAACGAATTTTTTGGCCGCATGAACTCATCCTACAATAAAAATAGGAGGCTATTATGGCTAAACCCAAAAAGCTAACATTTATTTTATTTATTTACTTGTTTATTGAGTTATCGGGAACTGCTCCCAAAAAAGCGTGCCAAACGGAGTTCTCAATACTGTGAAATGTAACCGTAAATTCTCTTTCGATTTTTAATTTATAATTAATTTATCAATTCTTGTAATAAATTGTTTCTAGATTTATTATTTTTTGATACAATTTAAGTTTTTTGTCTGTATTTTTTTTTGAGCATAATGTTTATCATACTTTTAGGTTAGTTTTTCAACATATTTGTATTTGTATTTGATAGTGTACAAAATATTGTTATGAAAACGAATATTCTATGTAATAGGATAGAAAATTTTGTATGCTTATAGGTAATGCCTTTAGCTAAAATTTACACACCATGAAAGTTGATTTTGATCCTCTCGTGTAAGAGATTTACAATATTATTTATTTCATTGGGTCCAAATATTTCCTACGCTAAAGACAACCCAAGTTTTAAATCTATCAACAAGCAACTGAATTGTAGATCTCCTAAGCGAAGGGACCAAAATCAACTTTCAAGGTGTGAGAATTGTAGTTATAGACTGTACCTATAAGTATACAATATATACAACTTTCATTATTCAATAACTCACTTACAGGCTGGGGGACTTTATTGCAGGAAATGTTGGAACCGTATGAACAAAATGACTTGATCCATATTTGATATTATTCCTTCTGACTATAATAGTTATGGCATGTACGTATTACTTTTCCAAATAGAATTTATACTTAACATGAGAATTTTATAAAAACATACATTTTCTTTGATTTGACAATAATTTTTTTTCAAAAACATACTTAACCATTATAGTCACAAAGAATCATATCACACATAAAGTCATTTGATCCATCGGATCCATATATGTCCAGTGGTAAAGTCACCCAGCATATATTAAGTACTTATAAATGTGGATTTTTCAGAATAAATTATGGTATTAATTTATTTATATTATGACCAGTTCTATTTATAAATAAGTAATGTAAAAGAATTATCAATTTGCTGTTTTATTACTTAAGAAGAGTAAACCAATTGTAACTTTTAGTTTCTAACCTCGATTTTGTGTCCACATTTCACAAGCTATCGACAACTGTGTCACCTACGTATCGAGAACTGTTCTGGCGCCGAAACTAGTTATCGAAAACTACTCCTGCGACATTATATTTTTAATAATTATTTTCTCCCTTAATATTTATTAAATCTGAACTTTTTTTTTCATTTACTTTACTTGAACTTGTTCTATAACTTTATAAAAAAAAATAATTGTTTTCTCGAATAAAAATATTGGTTTTTGAAACATGTGACGAGGAGCACGCCTAGCGGCTGTGCCCTCGTCGTGTCGCATTCCTCAGTGCCTGCGTTGGTCAAAACCCGTGTATGTACGCAGCGTTGCTAGTACATTTAACACGGCTTTGTATGTTTGAGGATTTGGCTACGCGGCGAAGGAACACAGGAGCGCGGAATCATCGTTGCGCGAGACGCACGCCCAGCAGGGTATAGACATAGGAGAGAGCATCGGCGGAGAGGGGAGAGACGCCGAAAAAGCGCGAGAGCCCGCGGCTCATCAAGCCGCGAGACAATGAGTCTAGTTACGGCGCTCGCCGGCGCTGGCCGGCCATCATCAGTCGCCTGCTCTCATCCTTCGAGAGAGCTAAGGAGAGAGAGACACCGAGCTCCAAGCCACGCCATCATCGAGCCAGCTCTGCTGGCCGCTCGCTTCGCACCGCCAGCTCCGTACCTTCGCCATCAGCCAGGCCTCCGGTCAGACAACCCGACCGGCGAGGCCGCTTCGACCAGCTACGGCTACAGCGACGACACCAGCGTCGTCGAGGCACGCGTCGGGAGACGCGTCGAGGCAGAGGCACCGTCGGCAGCAACCGACTGAAGCAGCTCCCTTCGAGACAGGCGAGTTCAGTTATGTACGGCCTCGCGGTGGCCAGTGTGCGCGTGTAGTAGAGAGCGAGGATTAGTATCGCCGTTGAGCGCCAAGAAATCGGCAGCGTACGGCGGTCGTCCTCGAGTAGAGTGCGGGGTCGGAAAAACCTCGGTTGTGAGGCCGCTTAACGCTGCGTGCGGCGTATCGTAAAGGACCGCGTACCGTTATTATTGGTGCCGTGACATCGTGTAAATTTATTAGAGTACGTGAAAGATTGTCGGGTTATAATTGTCATTAGTTAAATAAATAAGAATTATTTGGTATATATATTCGTTCTCTGTCACGAGTACCCTCTCCGCATAAAACTTTCCTCTCAACACAGGAGTCGGCATCCCACCGACTCCGCGACGATTGGAGCGTTAGCCTCCAGATCCGGCACAAATAAATTAGTTGTGGCGCATGTACAGCGAAAGGTAAGGTGCAACGTTACAAACAAAATGTTACCTTGTGTCTTACGCTATCGAGAACTGGTTCGACTACCTTACTCCGAAAAAAGTCTAGACCACGCGCCGAATCGGCGGAGTGACTGCTGCGCGTGTGAACTGCACAACAGCTGCACGTTTTCGGCGCTCTGGCAGCGCCGTTTGATGGGCGCTGCTGTCGCTCAGCTCAGGGGATAGTTCACGCGCCGATTAACTCTCAGTGTAGTTAAACATTTTTTTACTAGTTCCAAATTAGCCCTAAAACACAACCTTAGAGTTTGAGAGCAAAATATTCAATCTTTCAAAAGTTAGAATTAATTGAAAATTTGAAAATTTTGAATTTTTTCATAAATCTTCAATTTTTATGATCTTTCAACTCAAAAACTCGAAACTTCTTGTATAGCACATTAAATGGGAAAAAGTTTCCAAATTGTAAGTAGAATTGCTCAGAATTTTTCCAGATCGATGCCAATATTATTTTGCTAATTTATACTTGACAGAATACCATTCAAAATATGCTTAAGGGGGTGCCATAGCCGTACCATTACCGACTGAGCAATTAGCACAGTTTCAAGCTTATTAAAAATAAAATACGTAGATCGCAAAAAATCAAGAGAACACCCTTCTGCGGTTTTGAACGTTCTATCATCCAGTAAAAGTTTGGAGTCGAAATATCAAGTGGTTTTTGCAAAAACTTTGAATAAAACAAAATTCGGTTTCTTTCAAAGTTTTTGCAAAAACCACTTGATATTTCGACTTCAAACTTTTACTGGGTGATAGAACGTTCAAAACCACAGAAGGGTGTTCTCTTGATTTTTTGTGATTCTACGTATTTTATTTCTAATAAGCTTGAAACTGTGTCAATTGCTCGGTCGGTAATGGTAGGACTATGCCACCCCGTTAATACAAATGCGATCGTATCAATGTTTTTCACCAAAGGCTAAAAAATTTGTAAAAAATCTTACCTTTAAAATGCGACCTGGATAAAGATGGAAATAGATCAAGATGGATTAAAAAAAAGTTACGGGCAATTAAAACTGTCAAAAGAGTGAGAAAACCGTGTTTTTGGTTTAAAAAACACATGACTATCGGATACAACTTTAGTCATTCATCCTTTCATGTTGATTGCACAAAATTTTGTTTTTGTGTTGCTCCTTCAATATAATATACACCACAGCTGTAAAATATAATTATAAAAAATATTTATTGCATTAATAATATCAAACTATTACATGTAGCACTTGTAACATGTTGCAAGAACTTGTCTTTCAACAAATTTATTCTCTACTACTTATAAGCATATTATTCTTTTTTCAACACTACCTAAAGTATAAATTTAACTACTAAAAAGTATATGTATTGTATAAAAATTATAAATAAGTAGAATACATGTCATGATGCTATAATAATAAAGAATAAAACTATTCTCCTGTCACCTCTCGCTTTGCTCAATATATTTACACTAAAAATTAGATAATTAAATTAAATAAATCAATAGCTTTTTATACAAAGCTACAGCTTTAGTAATACAAGCACCATCAACACAAATGACTATAAATTTATAATCTAGATTATATAGTACAATAATTTACTGTGACATAGGCTATAGCATTTAAAAAAGTAAAAGGACCTTTTGCACAAATTAAAATTGCTTAACAGCATCAATAATGACTAATTTGATTGTTTATTTATAAAATTTAGCAGATTATTGTAAAACTATAGTCTTATACAATGTTAAAAGGCTCAGTACAAACAATGTATAAGAAAAAATACATTTAATTTACAAAGAATAAAATGGAATCAAAAATATTTTCAATTTTAGTTATTCCTAATGTTGTCTATTATTATGTCTGATCTTTAGATGTTTTTCGTTTTACAGCAAACTAAAGTATGGCAAATTTTATAAGTCATATCCGCAGTCAATCCAATTTTAATCCCAGCAGTGTCAAGTCAATATCATTTTATAATACGTACCATAAAAATTGTTTAACTATGTTTTCAGACTAAATAACTTGAATAAAAACTGTTATTTTGTGATACTTTTTCTTACATTTCAATTTTTTATCATTTATAGAGACAGTCCCTAAAATCGAACGACAACTCCGAGCGCTCGAACACGGCTCAAAGCTCCTCGCACACTAGAATTTTCGGAACATTTGGATTTTGACGATTGATTCTTGTAGAGAATTCAATAGCGCATCTTTTTTGCATTTAACGTATGTCTCGAGCTGTTTTCGTTTCTGAGTTAATTAACAAAAACGCAATTTTTTACCAGAAGTTTTTTAATTATTTTTTCCACTTCAACATGCCGAATCTTTTATGTCTTTAAATATTTTAATTCGAAATTTTTATGCAACAGTATTTAATACATTCTACGAGTATTCGAGTATTCAAGGAACACAAAAATGAAATTTTGTGGAATCAACATGAAAGGATGAATGACTAAAGTTGTATTCGATAGTCATGGGTTTTTTTAACCAATAACAGGGTTTTTTACTTTTTTGACAGTTTTAATTGCCCGTAACTTTTTTCTGTGATCCATTTCCATCTTTATCCAGGTCGCGTTTTAAAGGTAACATTTTTTACAAATTTTTTAGCCTTTGGTGAAAAATATTGATACGATCGCATTTGCCTTAAGCATATTTTTAATGGTGTACTGTCAAGTATAAATTAGCAAAATAATATTGGCATCGATCTAGAAAAATTCTGAGCAATTCTACTTACAATTTGGAAACTTTTTCCTATTTAATGTGCTATACAAAAGGTTTAAAGTTTTTGAGTTAAAAAATCGTAAAAATTGATGATTTATGAATATATTCAAAATTTTCAAATTTTCAATTATTCTAACTTTTCAACAATTAAGTATTTGGCTCTAAAACTCTAGGGTTGTTTTTTGGGGCTAATTTGGAAGTAGTAAAAAAATTTTGAACAATTTTAAAATTTTGAGCTGAACAGTTGACATGAAGTTACCCATATATTAATGAAAAGTATCACTGGTGTCTGGTGTCTGCCTCAGTAGGCCAGGAGCACTTTCACATGGATACGTTCTGACGTAGATTATCTTTTTTGGTTATAGCTCCTCCATAACATATAGAACGAAAATATGGGGATGCACAAAAAAAAAAGTTATGCTAACTGCAGGAACAATCGAAACGTGAAAAAATACGTCAAAATCACGGTTTTTCTCATACATTATTGAAAATAACTTCTTAACTATACGTTTTAGAGAAAATATTCATAGGACCAAATTTGTTCCCCATGAAATTTTCTACAAGGTAGAGTTAAATAAAAGTAGGGGGGCTGCGCCTCCCTGCGTCCCTTCGGTACGCCCCCCCCCCGCCCCCACACCACCTGCTCCTCGCTTCGCTCGTCGCCCGCCTCCTCCCTATGTAAAAACTTCGTTTTTACATAATAGGCACGACCGCAATGCTCAGAAAAACCTTATAATTTTATTATTGCATTAATTGTAATACTTATTTTCATCTCTATTATCATTAGAATACACATAAATACATCTCTGCAGTAAAATTTAAATGGAAATTATGCATTTACTATTACATATTTATTATTTTTTTGTAGAATATTTTCCTTATAATTCTACAAATATATGCAGATAACTTTTCAAATAATCTATGATTCATATAAATTAATTAAGTATTATTAATTGATATTGTAACGGTTACTCCTCCTCTGCCGGACGCTCAGGAGTTTACCAGGAGGTGGAAGGGGGAGAAAGGAGTGTCAGGTGGTGTCAGGCGTCTGGTGCCGGTCCAATTAGTCCGCGTTCTGCTGGTCAGTGTGCTCACGCAGACTAGTGTCCCAGCGACTCTAGGAACACGCCTCGCGACTACCTCGTGTGCTCACGACGGTAGGGGCGGGAGTTGTTCCAGGCACAGGTAGGAGTAGTTCGTGTTCCCCTAGTCACGTGTGCGCACGCCGACTAAGGCACAGCGATTCCGGGTACACGGCCTGTGACGACCTCGTGTACCCACGACGGCAGTAACAACAGGTGTGGCGGGGGTCAGTAGGCGAGGAAACGTATGTTCCTGTTCCCCTAGTCACGTGTGCGCACGAGGACTAAGGAACAGCGAATCCGGGTACGTGGCCTGTGACTATCTCGTGTGCCCACGACGGTAGTGACAGCATGTGTGCCGGGGGTCAGCAGGCGAGGAAACGTATGTTCGTGTTCCCCTAGTCACGTGTGCGCATGAGGACCAAGGAACAGCGAATCCGGGTACACGGCCTGTGACTACCTCGTGTGCCCACGATGGTAGTAACAGCAGGTGTCCTGGTGATTGGTGTTGTCCGATGGCTGGCGATACTGAATTCCTCATGTGTGCTCACGAGAGGAAGGCGGTAGTTCCAGTCCCTGGGACGGTCGGTCACGGTCTGTCTCGTCGTCGGTGTGTGAGCTGCTTATATAGTATAGATTCGGTGATGAGATGCGCGCGCCGGTCTGAAGTCGCGTCGGTCGCGGTGTGCGCGTGCCGGTTGGAGTCGCGGCAATCTCGGGACAAGGCGGCTTTACATAGAGCGACGTGAGTGCGCGCGCGCGCACGTTCGTGGACAAAGCGAACTTACATGAGGCGGCGTGAGCGCGCGCGCACATGTTCGTGGACATCCAGAGCACGTGGCGCGGACCTAACCTATTTCTGGTGCGCGGGTCGCGGCGTGTACTTGCAGGTTAGTAACGAGGCATGATTGCCTTCGTTACATCTCCCTCTCTCTTCGGGAAGAGCGGAAGCTCGCTGATAACTTACTTGACGCGGGGAACCCACGTGTCGAATCTCTCCGGTCTTGGGGACGAGGCGTAGCAGCCGCTTAATCCACCCGTACCGCACCACATACTTCTTGACCCCGATGGGTACGTCCACCTCGGTGCCCTCGGGTAGTGTCCGGGTGACTCGGGGTAGCGGTAGAGTGGAGTCGTGGTGTTGTCTGGCCGGAACTTGACTGCCGGCGACCGCTACACCGGGGGCGTCGGCCCTCTCAATGGCTGTCTCGGCCATTTCCTCGAGCCCGGGGCGCCCTTCCAGCGTGGCTATTTCCGTTGCGGGCGGTGATGGTGCGGGGCCGACGCTGGTGATGTCGGGCACTGTGGCAGGCGGCGGTCTCCCTGCGGCGGTGGTCGTCCTCTTTGTAAATTTTAGAGTCCTCAGGGCTGGCTGGAGTTGGGGTAACGCTCCCGGCGCCAGGTTTTTCACCCGGATGATCCTGATGGGGGCGGCCCCCTGCGCGGGCTGGTTGACCATCGCGACGCTGGGTTTAGTTCGTGCCCGCAGCTCCTTGAGCGCCTCCTGGAGTTGCGGGAGCGCTCCGGGGGCGATCTTTACCACCGACGTCACCCGTGGTTTGGCGTCAGCGGGTTTCCTCGCCGTCAGTATCCGGATTGATGTTGGCGTATAGGCCGGTGGGGGCTCGGTGCCTGGTTTGATGGGCTCTGGTACGTACTCTTGGCCTTCCTGGCCAACGCCTCCTTTGCCTTCTTCTTCCGCTCCTCTTCCTCTAGCTGGAGGCGTTCCAATCGTCGCTGCCGGTCGAATAAAATAAAGCCCGTCTCTTCGAGCTCCTTCTCGAGGGCGTCGAGTTCCTCCTGATAAGTGGCGGCGTATTTGTCCATGAGAGACATCCTGGCGGGTATTTATAGTTCCACTGAATATGAGGGGCACGGACGGCCCCTTTTATGGCCCTCGCTGAATCTTTTCTCCAAAAGGTATGGGTTGTAGTGCGCCATCTAGCGTGCGTGCTTTGGGGTGTGATTTTTCAGTTGCGGGATCCCTACGGCATGCGTCACCTGTCGGCTATACTCGCTATCGCGGGTCTGGTAAAGTGCCTTCATAGTGGCCCAAGGGTGGGTCTACAATGGAGACCGGTTCTCTTTGTACGTGTCCGCACTCAATCGGTGCCGGGGGTAACTACCATCAGGGTCGTTCTACAATGTTTTGGAGTTTCGACTCCTGGTTTTCGGAAATTGTTAGTTACCTCATCTTCGGGGTCATCTGCAATGCTGCCGCCGAGGCCTTCGTCTTCGTCGCGCCACCGGCGTTGGCGTTGTCGTCGGCGTCGTCGTCGGCGGGCTTCTTTGTGTCTCTCCGTTCGGCCGTTGATGAGTATCCTGGTGCCGGCGGCTGATACAAAATCCATCCCCAGTACAATAGGTGGGACCTGGTCCTGGACCACCACCCATGGCCGCTTAAATAGCCTCCCTTTTGCTTCGAAGGTAGCGAGGAGTGTAAAGGGTGAGAATCAGGGCGTAGGTGGTGTTCGCGTGGGCTGGAGGTGAGCACTGGCAACGAGGGTATCCAGGCAGACGTAGGGGGCGCGGTGTAGTATCAACAGCTCTCCCACTGCTGGGAACACTGTGGTAATGAGGCTGGCGGTGCTGATGATGGCCTCGTAGCTGGTCTCGTGTACCTTTATTGGTACGAGGAGGGCCGGCTGTGTTCGCATCATGTACGTTTCGTAGCAGTTCCGCTGGGGCGACATCTCGGCCGGACTGTTCTGACCTTTGACTGCCGCAGCAATTTATATCCCCTGGCTGCTCGGTGTCGGGCTCGCTCTCGCTCCCCTCCCCCGGTTCGTGGAAAGGCTTGAGGTCGCGCACATGTATATGTTTTACGAGTTTTCCGCTAGGGTGCCTCAGGTCGAAAATGACCGGTGCCCTCTTGCGGTGGACGAGGAATGGTCCCCCGTACTTCGGTGCCATCTTGGCGTCGAAATTGGCGGCTTTATTTGACAGGACGTGCTGCTTTTTCAGAACCTTGTCCCCCTTCCTCGGTGCCCAGTCTCGGCGGCGCAGATTGTAGTGTTTCTACTGTTTTTGAAAGCTCTGTGCCATTTTGGTTCCGGCAAGCTCGAGCGCCTCCTGGATCCGTCGTATTCGGTCTTCAAAGGGGACGTCCGGGCGTTTTCCTTTCTCCTGGTGCAGGCTCCCCGGTGGAATTAGTTCCCGTCCATAGTGGAGGTACGCTGGGGTGTACCCGGTGCTATCGCTGGCTGCGGAATTGTAAGCGAAAGCTAGCTCTGACAAAAGTGCGTCCCACTTCTTCTGCGACTTTTCCAGGTACTGGTTGATGGCCGTCTTCAAGACCTTGTTGGTCCGCTCGACGGAATTGCACTGCGGGGTGTAAGGCGGAGTCCTTCGTTGTTCCACCTTGTAATCCTCCAGGAGTTGGGTAAACTCCTTGCCGATGAACTGGCGGCCATTGTCACTGACGACAGCCGTGGGGGTTCCAAATCGGAGGATGACCTGTTACTTCAGGGCTTTGGCGATGGCCGCGCTGGTGGCCTTGCTGAGGGCTCTTAGCTCGACCCATTTAGTGTAGCGGTCTTGCATTACCAAGAGCCAGATGTTCCCTCGGTCGGACCGTGGCTTCGGACCCATCAAGTCTACTGACACCATCTCCCAGGGTTGGTTGACGGTGGTAGCAGCATTGTTCCTGGAAGTGGTTGTTGCGAGGGCTTGTGCTTCTGACAGCTGGTGCAGTTCCGCACGTGACTGGCTCCTTCTCGCATCATTCCGGGCCAGTAGTAGTGGCGGGCAAGGCGGTTCAGCGTTTTCGTAATTCCCGGGTGTCCTGCAGTCGGGTTGTCGTGAGCTTCTTTTAGAACGCGTTGCCTCTCCCCTGCCGGGACGCACAGTTTCCACGCCTCGCTTTCGGAGTGTTCATTGAAATCTAACGTGTGCAAAATGTGACGAAACAACTGTCCTTCCTGAATACAATACTCCGGAAAGCTGTGAGGATTGGCTTGCACCCCGGCGAGGGTGTCTCGGTACCACTTTCCGTGGTCCTTTATGTTCACTGTACATATTGAAAGGGGTTGATGCGACAGAGCGTCCGCTACATGGTTTTCAACCCCTCGACGATAACGAATCTCATAGTCCCACTGACCTAGTTCGATGGCCCACCTGGCAAGACGTCCCGACGGGTTATCAATCTTTTCTAACCACTTCAATGACTGATGATCAGTCAGCACCGTAAAATGATAACCTTCCAGGTAGTCTCTCATCTTCCAGATGCCACATTTAACCGCCAGACATTCCTTTTCTGTCGCAGAGTAATTTCGCTCTGCTGGCGATAGAAAGCGACTAGCGTAAGCTATCACCCGCTCTTTGTCGTCGTACGGTTGTGTCAACATAGCCCCAAGCCCGTCGTTACTAGCATCGGTCTGCAAGATGAAGGGCTTGGTGAAGTTCGGGCAAGCCAGGACGGGTGCCTGGGTAAGGCGGAGTTCGAGTTCTTCGAACGCTCTCTGCTGGTCTTCCCCCATACCCATTTCATTCTTTTCCTTAACAATTTATTTAACGCTGAAGCTAGAGCAGAGGCGTTCGGCACAAACCGCCTGTACCATGAGACTAGGCCGACGAACCGTCGTAATTCCCGGACGTTGGTCGGCGCGGTCAGGGCGGCGATGGCCGCGGTTTTCTCCGGGTCGGTCCGGATCCCTTCCTCGTCGATTACGTGCCCCAGGTATCGGAGACGTTTACGTCCGAACTGACACTTGTCCCAGTTGGGTTTGAGTTTCGCTTCTCTTAACCTCCGTAACACTTCTTTTGTGATTCGCACGTGGTCATCGAAGGGGGAGGTGACGATGATGATGTCATCCAGGTAGCAAAAAGCGTGAGGCTCGAGTTCCGGGGTGATGATGCTGTCGATAAGGCGTTGGAAGGCGGCCGGTGCCGAGTGCAGTCCGAATGGCATGACCGTGAACTGCATCAGGCCACGGTTGGGCACAGTGAAGGCCGTGAGTGGTTTGCTATCCTCGGTGAGGGGTATTTGCCAATATCCGTTTTTCAGGTCGATGGTGGACAGGTACTTCGCCCCCCTCAGTTTGTCCAGGGTTGGATTCACCTGAGGTAGCGGATAGGCGTCCTTCTCTGTGACTCGTTTGAGTCTCCGAAAGTCAATGCAGAATCGGTATTTTCCGCCCTTCTTCTTGGCAATGACGATTGGCGAGCTCCACGGGCTATCGGAGGGTTCGATCACCCCCTCGGCGATCATACGACTGACCTCTTCGTCAATGACCTTCTGCATGGCTGGATTCCTGGCGCGGTACCGCTGCTTGAGAGGGGTGGAGTCCTTCAGTTTAATTCGATATGATGTCAGGTGAGTTGGGCCGGCAATGACGTCGAACAGCTTCCTCTCCCCGACGATGAAGTTATTGATGAACTCCTTCTCTCCGGAGGTTAGCTCGTTGATTCCGACGGTGCAAACGTTTTTGGTCGCGGCCAGCGCGGTCGCAGCAAGTGGCTGTCCGTCGATGGTCAGTTGTAAGCCGAGCTGTTCCAGGATATCCATCCCTAGTATGATCTCGTGGCCCATTTGCTCCATGGCCAAGAACGTGCAGGTCACCTGTCTCCTGCCGACACTACAGGTGCCCGTGACACTGCTCTCAATCCGGGTTTCGGAGTTGTCGGCTAAGGTGGCGACCATTTGCGATGGTTGCCTTGTCCATTCGCAGGAGACGCACCACTCCGCGATGTGGGGGTGGACGAAGGAACTAACAGCTCCTGTGTCGACCAGTCCGTCGAAGACCTGACCGTTTATGGTGATGGAGACGTAGCGGTCGGTGTCCTGGGGGGTCGAGAGCCGGCCGCGTCGTTCTCGACCCGGCGGTCGTTTCCCGCCGGCAACCCGTGGCAATCCTTTGTGTATACTCCGTCTTTTCCGCAAACAGAGCAGAAGAGTATGCGTGGATTACGACACTCGGCACGACTGTGACCTCGCTGTTTGCATCTCCAGCAGTCGTCCCGGTGGTTGTATCTCGGGGGGTAGCGGGGCGATGGGACTTCGGCGTTGGCCACCGCAGTGCTGGTGCTCTTCTGGTCCTTCTTTATCTCGAGGAGAATTGTTTCGTGCTCTGCCACCAACTGCATCAGGGTCATGGTGTCGGATACTTGGGTTCTGCGGAGGTGAAGTTTCAACTCCGGTCTCATACCGAAGTATAGGTTGTCGAGTTGTTCCTCGGCCGAATACCCTCCCCTTCTCCTCATCAGTATCTGTAGCGCCGTGACGTAGGCGCGGATTGGCTCCTGGGGTCTTTGTGTCCGCTCAGCGACCTGGCGGCTCAGTTTGCGACGTTCCAGGGGAGGGCAGATAGAAGCCTCGGAGTTGTTCCTCAAAATCCGCCCAGGTAGTGCATCGGCTGGCTGCGTTCCGGTACCAGTGGAGGGCATCGCCGCGAAGCAGTTCCGGTAGGCCTTGTAGGAGTTGTCTCTCTTCGACGCCGTAAGCGAGTCGTAGCCCCTCTACTCGTTCGAGGAAAGAGTATACGTCTTTCCCATCGAAGTAGCAGTTCCATTTCCGCATCTGATCCACCACCTTCCGCCCTTCGGTCACTAAGGGCTGTGTGGTGGGGACCGGCTGCGCGGGTCGGGGAACACCCCCGGCTAGCGTTGACGTTCACATGAACTCCCCGCTAAAAGGTGGGGTCCGGTTGGCCATGTCCTCGGACCGTTGCGCTGGTAGAGGTGCGTTACCTTCGTCCCCCTGGTCTGTTGCTGGGACGTACCGTCGTTGCTGCAGAGCATCCTTCCGGCTACAGGGGATACTCCCTCCCCTCTGCGCTCGTCGGCGATTGATTGTTGATTGGCGCTGCCGAGGTCCTGCGGCCGGTTTAAAATGTCCGCCGGCTTCTGCTCCTCGGCTGCATCTTTTGTACGGTCCAGTTCTTCATCGTAATCCTCTGGGTCGGTCGGCCTGTCCTGAAATAGCTCCTCGTTCTTCCTAACAAATTCTACGAATCGCTGGCGGAGTACTGCGACGGAACCCCGGATGTCAATCTGGTACTTGTGCAGCTCCTCCACGAGTTCCTCCTTCTTCAAACGGTAGATCCACCACACGGCCATGGTCACTATTCGATGAGCTTACAGTCTTCTTACTTGCTAAGCCAAAACGAATCTTATTCTCTAAGTTATATGATAGGACCGGAATTTATTAAATGTTTATGAAATACACCTTGGACAATTGATAAATTATACAATAGTTCGGACTTAGCGTAATTTCTAAGCACGTTTGTTTTTAAAACGGTCCCTGTTCGGGCGCCATGTAACGGTTGCTCCTCCCCTGCCGGACGCTCAGGAGTTTACCAGGGTGTGGAAGGGGGAGAAAGGAGTGTCACGTGGCTTAAGAGACGAAATGCATAGATATATATTTGAATATAGCAAGGCTAGTTTATATGACTAATGAACCTTTAGACTGCCGGGAGTTGAAGGGCTTTAATCCCCTTAAAAAATGTCCAAACCATGTCACTATATCTTAGGTATAACGTATACAATGTTCCGATCACAGGTAGAGCCTATATTTAGGCTTTCCGGCAACCTAGTGGTTAAAAATACTAATTAACAAAGATGAAAAATACTAAATAATGAAAATAAATGAGAAACTGAAACAACAATATTCGCCACCACTGGCCGCAGTAGCCTTAGTTCGCCACCTGAAACATGTAAATCAAAACAAACGTGCTTACTTCGGCGTACGACCAAGTCCGCGGAACTTACAGACCAAATGCTATCGCAGCGCCCTCTCGCAGGAGGGCCTCGGTTATGCTAAGCTTTGCTACTACGCGTATGTGGAGTCACGGTGCCGTCAGCGCGGTGAGTTGGCATCAAAGTCGTAAAGTCCGGGGTCCTGTTCCGGTGTCTACGGTACTTGAATGCCCCCTTACCCTTAGTCGCGTGTGCACACGCCGATTAAGGGGGGTTGGCAGCCTCGAGAACTCGGTCTGTGCCTACCTCGTGTGCTCACGGGGTAGGATCAGGGTTCGTTCCGGCTTCCCTGGTGCCGGTCCAATTAGTCCGCGTTCCGCTGGTCACGTGTGCTTACGCAGACTAGTGTCCCAGAGACTCTAGGAACACGCCTCGCGACTACCTCGTGTGCTCACGACGGTACATACATACATAGGAGAAACTAAAAGATCGTTACACACACGCATTAATGAACATAAAATAAACAAAAATAAAGAGTCTTTTCTCAGTACACATCGATTAGAAAACAAACATGAGTTAGATGGGAAAATACATCCATCTTAGATTTTGAAAGCAATTACAAAAAAAGACTGATTTCGGAAATGATCTATATAAAAAGCAATCGAAATAGTATTAATAAAAAGGAAGATATCCAAAGACTAAGTACAATGTATTTTCCTATTATTAACGAACTTGATGCTGTATAACTCTTTATATAAACATCGTCCAGCGTATATAAATACAGTGTACGTGTTATTGTTTTCAGTCGAGAATAACATCTAATCGACGTAGGATATATACGGTTATAATTTCGGTAATTTTGATTTTTGTATTTATACTTTGTTGTTTAAGGTTCTTTAAAAAAAAAGTTTTATATGTTAATTTATTTCTGTGTTTTGAATAAAGGCCTGATGAGGTTGGCGTACTAAGCCAACGAAACGTTGCCAAAAAAGAAATAAGATCATTTCATTTTGCCTCCAAAGATCGTCCTCAACTATTTAATACAAAAAAGGATGGCGTTATACCTTCAACATCGAGAAAACGTATGTTCGTGTTCCCCTAATCACGTGTGCGCACGAAGACTAAGGAACAGCGAATCCGGGTACGCGACCTGTGACTACCTTGTGTGCCCACGACGGTAGTAACAGTAGGTGTCCTGGTGATTGGTGTTGTCTGATGGCTGGCGATACCGAATTCTTCACGTGTGCTTACGAGAGGAAGGTGGTAGTTCTAGTCCCTGGGACGAGGCATGATTGCCTTCGTTACAATATGATTAAAGTACACATACGAATATTAAATATGTAAATACTATGATTGTAATTATATTTAAAATTAAAAACATTGTTTTCATTATTTCTTTTTGAATTATAATAATAGTTTTTATTTTTATTTATGCAAATGTTGAATAGAAAAAAAGTTTTATTTCAATGTTATCAACAACTTTTGTATTTGAAATTTTTGTGTTAAGTAAAATGCTTTTGAATAATATAAGGAAAAATACCGTTTCATTATTCCAGATTAATACAAAAATATAAAGTTAAATTTTACACAGTTTAACGAAAACTGTAGGCTAATCGCTCACTTATGTTCGTATAACTTATACATATACACACATGCACACATACACTAATACCGCGAATAGGAGAAAAACAAAAAGAGAAAACTCAACACTGGTGCATTCGTCAATGGTAATCTGGCTTGGTGCGGCGTGCGTGCAGAGTACTTACATCAGCCGTAACGGCTACCTCGGTTATACGCTGTGTATAATGCGTTCGCACCAGCGGAAAAACGCATGCGACCCACGTGACTGTGAGCGCTCCCTGATATATAAGATATGACATATGTATAGATCGCGCGCGCGCGCGCGCGCTTTCTGCTACTAGTCCTAGTGAGTCTGTGTTGACTGCGGGTCTGCGGCCCTACGGCGACGTGCGCGCGCGTATGTCCATGGTGTGATGTCAACATCGCATCATCTGGCTCCCGGCGTTCCCAGTGATGACGGTGGCTGCTGCATTACGCCGCCCTCGAGAATGTCGTCCCTTTCATCGTGTTTACTGGTTGATGATGATATCTGTCAGAGACAGGAAGGCAGCGTGTCGACGGCGAAAGCAAATTTCGTAAGCCCTTTCTCGTTCCTAACCTCTCTGATAGGTAAGCTGATAGTACTTTCTCCTGTTGCAGGTATCTGGCGACGAGAGTAGTGTAAACGATGGGCACTGCTGCAGAATCTTTCTTGAGTGTGGTGATGTTGCTTGGCTCATTTATTTATTAGTCATATGTGGTTTTCACATACTCAACTTTCCGTGTGTGTGTTTGACTCTTATACTAGTGGCTCTGTGTATAGTTAATCTGCTGCTGGTGCCTTCAGCGACTCTGAGGATGGAGGTGTTTTCAGCAATGAAACAACAAGTAAAGGTTCCGCCAGTCTTTCCCCCCTAATTGCTAGAGGTAGCTGATGCAGCGAGAATAATGAACAACAACCATTGCTACAGTATTTTCTTTTATAGGGTAATGTTTTTTGTGTCATTTTTTCATTAGTCATATGTGATTTCTAGGTGCTCAACTCTCCTCGCTTGTCTCCTAGATCAGTGACTGATCTATTCATGTGTTTTGTTCATTCCTACGGTGAGGAAGTCCTTGAGATTGAGACACGCATGTCGGTCTCTATAGTATTTTCCTCTCAGATGGCTATTAGATAACTCTGAGCAGACTGGCATCCATGGAGTAGTACCCGCCGTGGGCCATCCAGCCTCATTTTGCAGCTTTCCCAACTGTACAATGATCTTCAAGTGTTAGTGTGCGGTGGTACACTTTTACTATATATTTGAGTCAATTAAACTCTATAGTTGCCCGGTATACTGCAAAAAAATTTCACACTCAGTTCAGCCGTATTGTTCTTGTTCGGGCGGCGAAGAACTTGAAAATTGTGGGTGAAGGGTGCGCAAAATAAAGCATGCAAACACTCGAATAAATTTATAAGATTTCTCTTTATTTCCTATCCCTTACAGGCTAACTTACTGCATTCAATTTATCCCCCCCCCCCCCCCTATGAATACCCGTTACTACGCCTTCCCTTTATATCCCCTGATCGAGCCCGTAACTTCCTTTCCGTCCTTACTTCTACCCCCCCCCTCTCTCTCTCTCTCTCTCTCTCTCTCTCTCTCTCTCTCTCTCTCTCTCTCTCTCTCTCTCTCTCTCTCTCTCTCTCTCTCTCTCTCTCTGTCTCTCTCTCTCTCTCTGTCTCTCTCTCTCTTGCTCGTTCACTCTCGCTCTCAGGTGCGCGGACTTCCGAAGCACGAGACGAAGTTGCGCTCGCAACGTTCAAGCCAAACTTTCACACTTGCTCTCTCTCACTTCCCTTTATTCGAATCGCGCGTTTCGCGGAAGCGCGAGCCGCACACTACTCGCCATAAGTCCCTCACGCTCGCTCTCTCTCTCTCTCTCTTTATCCGGACTGTGCGATTCGCCGAAGCGCGAACTGCACCAGGATCGGGGTCCACTACCTCTCGCACTCGCTCTCTCTGGGTCTCTTAACGTCCCGGCGCAACTCTCCGGATCCCAGGACGCACGATATTCCCGGCAAAACCCCCTCTCATTCACTCACTCTCTTTATCTTCGCGTGCGCAGAGGCAGAAACGCGGGCCGCACGAGGTTCGCGATACCCTCCTCCCCCTCGCACACATTCACTCTTTTTATTTTCGTATGTTCGCCCGTTTCCCGGGAGCGTGCCAACCGTGCGCGCCATGAAATCTCTCGCGCGCGCTCTCCTTCCGAATACGAGATTTGTGAAAATACGCGCTGCAATTTAATACCGGTACCCGCTCGTACACTCTCACCTTAGTTGATCCTGCAGAAATAATAGCCGCGCCAACGAGGATGCCTCCCTGCGCGTTCTTCTCCTCTCCTTCTCTTCTTACTTCCTCCTCCTCTCTCTTTCTCTCTCTCTCTCTGACTCCCAGTGAAGGCGGGCTGTGACGCAGCCCCTGCTGGAGGTAGGTCGCCGGCCGATTGTTTCTCCTCGACCCCCTCGTCTATTGTCTTTCACTCGAGCTTTCTTTCTCCCCTTTCCTCAGCAGCACTCCTCCACTCCCTTCACTGCACTCTCTCACCCTTCTCGCACAATTCCTCTCTCTTTTCTTCCTCTCACGTTCTCTCTCCTCTCGCTCTATCTCTCGATACACAAAAAGACGACGTCGCTTGCACGCGTGTTCGCTTTACACTCTGCACCGGCAGACTGACTCTCTTCTTTCTCTCGCTCTCGCACGCAACTCGCCGTTCGAGCCTAGCTACCAGCGTACACTGTAGTCTCGTGGCCGCCTAACCATGCCCGCGCGGTGGCGCTCCACCCGGCTGCGCAGATCACTACTGCGTCGCCGCTGAGCCCGAACGCGACGGCCGCCCGGCTTCCCTCCTGGTGGGTGGAACGTTGGGGTGAAGGAAGGAGCGGTCCTCGTGAAGTCTGGTTCCGGAGACCCGGGTCCACCACCTCCTCTCGCCCCTCTCCTTTCGGTTTCCTCCTCTTGACGGGTGGACCTCACCTCCTCCCTCTCGGCGGGGAGCCGGGCGGGTGTCCAAACGGCGGAGGCCGCGCGATCGCCGTGACTGTGAGGCTCCCTCCCCCGACGGTGAGCCTCCCGACAGCGAGGACAGGAGTCGAGGTTCACCCCACTGTGGCCACAATTGTGACAGAACCTTCGCATGGTCGGACGAGGGCATTTCAATAGGGGGTGTCCCCCCTGCCAACAGTTATAACAAACTTTGGGCGGAGGGTCCAGCACGGGGTCCATTGGGATCGGGGCAAGACCGCCAAACAAGATCCCTCGCGTCTTAACGCGAAAGACTGGGCGCGCCCGGTTCGGCAAGGGACCTGGTGCGGATCCACGCCCGATTTCCCGGCCCCCGCTGCTGGATGACCCCCGACTTGAAGCTCCCCATCCGCCCTTCTCTCTGGTCTCTCCACTCTCGACGGTCCTTGCTCCCTCCGAGGGGGGGAGGAACGTCCCTCACGTGACTCACCGCCCGCCTCTCCTCCTCTGATGGCCTCCCCCTGTCGCCGATCCAACTCCCTCACTCGAGACCTCGGCGATAAGGGCCGTCTCAAGGGTCCGGAAGGAGGGGTTGGTGACCGCGGCGGAGTGCGGAAGTGGGTCGCCACGTAGCCCTCCATTTCGAGGTGGCGCCGGGGGTTACAGGGCCGAGCTCGCCTCCTCCTGCGTCGAGGATTGGCCTCCGCCGGAGGTTGTATCACCCGCACCACCATAGTGGGAACCCCGGACGACTCGGTTTCCGCATCCCCCTCCAAATCCCAATCCATGGGTACTGGATTGGGGTCGGCCGTGGGGACAGGCAACCAGGGCGCCGGGGGGCTCTCCACCAAGTACTGCGGGGGAATCTCGAGCTCCTCGAACATCGGGAGCCCCACGGCACCTTCCGGGCCCTCCCGAGCAGGTCGTAGGGGACCCGACCCCCGCGTCATCACCCCGTCCAGCAGACTAGTCAAAGAGGCGGAGAGAGGGTCACCCCGCAAATAATCTTGCAGCTCCTGCTCCGCCTCCCGACTCTACTGTTTGGCCTCTTCCATCGCCTCCTCCGCGGCCTCCTCTCCCTCCCTTCCGTCCCTCTCCTCCCCTTCGCCTACACCCCTCTCTGCCTTCTGCGCCGGGCTGATGGCGGTCGGCGGTGGAGCCTCCACACAAGTCACCGGAACACCCTCCCGCAGACGCGTAGCCAGCCTGCGGGGAATGGCCCCCTGACGTCGGAATTGCTGGAGTTCTATCTCCATTTTCTCGCCATTTCCGGCGTCGGAGGCCACCACCGTGGCCGACGCTACGGCGAGCTCCCAGGCAACCTGCGGTACCTCCACTCGTCGAACCCCTTCCCCTGCGGCGTTCTGGTTCCGTAACCGGGTCTCCTCACACTCTCTTTATCCTCTCCTCATCACTCCCTCTCTTTACTCTCCTTCTTTCCTCGCTCTCTCTCTCTTTATTCGCTCTCTCTCTTCGAATTCCCTTTTCACTCTCTCACTTTCTTCACGCTCTCTTTTCATTCTCTCCTCTTCTCTCTCCCTCTTTATTCTCTCCCTCTCATCATCTCTCTTTACTCTCTCTCTACGCACTCTCTCTTTACACTCTGGCATTCACTATCTCTGCCTTTCACCTCATTTGGGGTCTCCGGACCATCCGCGGTGGTATCCTCCACCACTCCCCGCTGACGATCTCCCTTTTGGGTGGTAGGAGGGGAAGACGGGGTCGTCGGGTCCATCCCGTCGCTAAGTCCTCTATTTCCCCTTGGAGAGTCAACCTAGCCGCATCGGTGGGGGCTTGAAATTCCTAGTAGGGAACGTGCCCCCCTGTGCAACGACGGTTCCTGGGGCCTCTCGACGTCCTCATAGTACTTCGCCTAGCTGTAAGAAAGAGAAATGATTAACGGATCTCAGGTTGCCACTTGATGCGATCTACTCCCTCTCCTCCTTCCCTTTCCTCCTCCAATCACTCTGCTTCCTCCTCTCTTTACTGCTTTCGAGTTCGCGGCGCTACGTATCTTTTCAATTCCGACACGTGTACCTTCGTGATCCGGCGATTCGAACCTTCCCAGGAGCCTAACACATACACGGTCGGTGACAATATCTCGGTTATCTCGAAAGGTCCCTCGAACTTCGGCGCGAGCTTCGCATTGAACTTCCTTGCCGTATCCGAGAGGAAATGAGTCTTCCGTAAGACCAGATCGCCTACGCTAAAACGCACGTCGCGCCTACCTTTATTGTATTGTTTCCCTTGTTTTTGTCGTGCCTCGTCCATGTGTTTGATGGGTTTGATGGGCCTGCAGCCGTGTTCACGGCCTGCCTGAATTCATGAATGTGAGTATCCCAATTCCGATGATCGGAGCCTACAATGGTCGAAATCATGGCCTTTAACGTATGGTTACTCCTTTCCACGGGATTGGCCTGAGGATGATAAGGCGGCGTAGTTATGTGCCGCACTCCGTACTCTTCTAGCATGCTCTTTACTACCTTGTTATCGAACTCCTTTCCGTTATCGTTCAACATGAACATCGGTGTTTCCCAGCGGAATAATATTAGCTCCTCTATTGCCTTCGCTACTGCTTTGCCGTCGGCTTTGCGGAGCGGTTTCACCTCGATCCATCGGGTGAACAAGTCCTGGAAGATCAGTAGATATCTGTTCTGTGCCTTACTCGGAGGAAACTCCATCGTATCTACCGCCACTACCGCCCATGGCCTCTCTACTACTCTCTCGCCCATCAACCCTTGTGGCCCGGTTTGAGCAACTTTATATCGCTGACACAAGTCGCACTCCCTCACGAATTGGTGGACGTCGTGATATACTCCCTTCCAATAGTACTCTCTCGCTACCCGGTCGTAGATCTTCTCGACCCCCAAATGACCCGCAGGAGGCAGGCAATGGGCATTACTCAACACTCTCTCTATATTCCGCGGGTACTACCAGTCTCCACTCTTCCTCTTTACTCTGAATTGGATCCAACAGCGGATCCATTCGATACCTGTACAACTTCCCCCCCTCTACCCTCCAGTTCCGGTATTTCCTCGGGTACTTTGGGACCTCTTCCAACATTCGTAGATACCAAGTGTCCTTAATTTCTTCAAACAAGGCAGCTCACAACTCTTCCGTCTCCTGCAGCCGAGACAGGGCGTCCGGGACATGGTGCAGTGCCCCCTTACGGTGGACAATTTCGAAATCCCACTGCTGCAACTGCAGAGCCCATCTGGCCAACCGTCCTGACGGTTCTTTCAGATTATATAACCATTTTAGGGCACTATGATCCGTAATGACCGTAAACTGATACCCCTCCAAGTAGGGTCTCAGCTTCTTGATGGCCCACAACATCGCCAAGCACTCCTTCTCTGTAGTACTGTAATTCTTCTCTGCCGGGGTTAGCACCCGGTTGATATACACCATGGGATGTTTTCCGTCTTCTCCCTGTTGTGTGAGCACGGCCCCGATTGCGAAGTTGCTAGCATCGCATTGCACCACAAACGGCTTACTAAAGTCTGGCCGCGCTAGCATCGGAGCCATGACTAACGCTCACTTCAAAGTCTCGAACGCTTCCTCTTGTTCATCTCCCCACTGCCACTCTTTACTCTTCCGTAGCAACTTTACCAATGGAAGTTTTATAGATGATTCATTTTTTATGAATCTCGCGTACCACCCGACCATCTCCAGGAATCTCCTCAGCTGTTTGATGTTACGGGGAGCCGGATATTTCAACACTGAAGCCACCTTCTCTGGATTTCTGGATCCGGACGTAGCCCCTTATCCAGCAAGAATCCCAAACACGTCACTCTGGAACAGCACACCTTACACTTCTCTTTATTTACTTTCATTTTCGCCCCCACTAATCTCTTTAAAACCAACTCCACCCAATATTGATGTTCCTCAAACGTCTCGGTCGCGATGATTATGTCATCCAAGTAACCAAACACGTTTGGTTGGAATTCCGGACCAAACAACGAATCGATCAGCCGCTGGAAAGTCATAGGCGCGTTGGTAAGACCAAATGGCATTCTCTTGAATTGCCACAACCCCGACCCAGGCACCGCAAACGCAGTGTACTTCCAGCTGGTTGGTTCCATCGGAATCTGGTAGTACGCTTGTTTGAGGTCTATCTTCGTTAACCCATTAAGTCCTAATCGACCATTTCACAGTCGATTGGTTTTTGGCTTAGAAAATAAAGAAAATTAATGAAAACTAATGAGGAAATGATTGTTTCCTATGTAAAATCGCCTGCTCTATCCGAATTCAGCATCCGATTTTTCACATTTTCCATGGAAAATATAATATGGCCACTCAAAAATGAGGAAAATTTTCTTTTTCTGAAAATCAACTGTGGGCATTTATTTTAGTTATAAATCGATATAATGAGGTCTGAATAGTCTGCATAGGGAAGGGCGGGGCACGTGTGACACCCTAACTTTGATTAAAAATAACAACTAAACCGTGTATTATTTCAAAATGTACAAAAATGGAATAATTAGATCAGAAAAAAATAAAATAAAATAAACTATTAACTTTTTTTTCATTTTCTTTTAATTATTGATAAAATACAGAAAAGAAATTCTGAAAAAAATGCTCTACGTGCCCCACCGGCGGGTGGATTGTGGCACCCGACGGGGCACGCATGGCACGGTCAAATTTAATATTTTACTATAGGTATTTTTCAATTCTTTTTTCCAGTAATTAATACTTTAATAATTATGCCATAATAAAATTTTCAAAAATCAAATAATTAATCAGTCTATTGAAAATTTTAAATTTTATTTTTATTAAGGAACATAACAATTTTTATTTTAAAATAAATTATTACATTTTAATAAATGATTTTATATTATAAATTCCTTCTTATAAAATATGATCACAACATAATACTTTTGTTTGATTAACAAATTATCATTATTATTACAATAAGTTTAAATTTAAAGATTTCGCATCATTTTCATCTATGTAGCATATTTGAACTACCTGACCATTGAAAAAGGCAGTTTGATTTGTAGTATCTACAATTGATTCTTCAGGTATTACTTCTCTAAAGTAATTTTCATTATTCACGGAAGCTGAATTATTATTAAAAATGGATAAATCAAGCTGATTTGTGTTTAAATATTCAAGTGGCTTTTTTCTATTCTAAATATAACTTAATACGCAGTCGAAATAATCGTTATTTACTTATTAATGTAATAATTGAAACTAAAAACTAGTTTAAACTAAATTATTGCAGTGCGTAGTTGTTAACCCATCTTGATCCGTTTTTGGTTTGTAGGTTACATCACTTCATCACTTCGCTCGGCGGCCGCCGCGGCGCACTGATACACCCGAGTGTGCCACGCGTGCCCCGCCAGCGTGTCACGTCATGCCCCATTTTAATACCATTTTCATTTTTTAATTATATTATTTATAAAGATTTTCTGAAAATAACAAAAACAGGGCTTGAAAGATAAAAGTTGAAACTATCAAACAGGTTTGGTCTCATTTAGAAAAAAAATCACTTTCTCGTTGCTCCAAGCGACTTAAAAATGAAGTCAACCTTGTTTCTAAGCACCGATTTTCAATCTTATTAAATTAAATGTTAAACATTATCTATAATCTCAAAAGTATAGAGGAAAATTCTAAAAGCATATCTAATTAGGTTTACGTAAAAATGACATTTTTTGCATTAATTAATATTAAAAATATGAGGGTGCCAAACTTACCTACCTGACACGTCATGCCTCGCCTTCCCCTATAGGTTTTCGAGGTTGCTGAGTTCGAATCCATCATCTGATTTTCACTTTTCCAAAATGGTGACTTCAAAATGGCGACTCAGTCTGTGGAAAATTAAATTTTTCCGAAAATATGCATGTGAGTATTCATTTTATAGGTTTTCGAGATTGCCGAGTTCGAATCCATCCTCAGATTTTCAGATTGAGTCGCCATTTTGAAGTCACCATTTTGGAAAAGTGAAAATCTGATGATGGATTCGAATTCATCAACCTCGAAAACCTATATGCAGACTATTCAGACCTCATTGTATCAATTTATAACTCAAATAAATGCCCACAGTCGATTTTGAGAAAAAGAAAATTTTCTTCATTTTTGAGTGGCAATATTAAATTTTCCATGGAAAATGTGAAAAATCGGATGCTGAATTCGGATAGAGCAGGCGATTTCACATAGGAAACAATCATTTCTTCATTAGTTTTCATTAATTTTCTTTATTTTCTAAGCCAAAAACCAATCGACTGTGAAATGGTCGATTAGGACTTAATGGGTTAAGTAGCGAGCCCGTCGCAATTTATCCAGTATCGAGTCCATACTGGGAATCGGGTACGCGTCCTTCCTCGTCACCTTATTTAAATCTCGATAATCCACACAAAATCGAAAGGATCCATCATGTTTCCGAATCGTTACGGGTGCGCTGCTATAATCGCTTACCGATCTCTCGATTATCCCTTCGTTAAATATCCTTTCCACTTTCTCTATCGCGATTTGTTGCACCCTCGGCAACATCCTACGTAAGCGGTGCTTGATTGGCATATATATATAATCCGTTAGCACTATGGAGTGTTCGGTTACATTGGTCAATCCTAGTTCACTATCTCCCTCCGGGTAGATGAGGATACGATCCATCAGTCGCTCCATACACTCTCTCTCTCTGTTTCTTTAAGCTTGGAAATCCCCGCACACTCTCCAAAAATAGAACGCTTGATTTCCTCTTCAGCCCTGATAAACGGCCTCCACTTGCCTTCTTCCACTCTCCAGCGCCGTCTACCCAATCGAGCGTCCACATCGAATAAACAGCAGAAATCCATCCCAAGTGTAATGTCTTGATCGAGATTGGGCACCGCCTTCATCGGAAGGGGTCGTACAGTTCCGTCTATTTCGAGGATTACCTTCAGAGTCCTCAACACCCGAGTGATTCCCCCAGTCACCGTGCGGATGACGATATCACTGGATTCGAGGCGATCGCTAAAACGAGCGGCCACTGTTTGCTCCGCCAGCGATAACATCGCCCCTGGGTCAAACAGCGCTTTTTACGACTGTTCTCCTAACTCGAGTCCGATGAAGTTGCTGTTCTCCTCCATGAGAGCCGCCACCTCTTCCGGCTCACACCCCATCTCCTCCCTCTCCAGCTTCTTATTTTCCTAGATCATCTCTCTGTCACTCTTTATCTCTGGACTCTTCGCGTTTACACTCCCGTCACTCCTCTCTCTCACTTTTTAACTCCTGGCTCTTCACGTTCTCGTTCTCCCCACCCCTTTTTGTCGCCTTCTTTAACTCTTGAATTTTCAGATCTGCGTCCCTCTCACTCTTCTCCCTCTCCTTCCCTTCTTCACCGCTTGTCCCCCATTGCTCTTCCTCTTTCGTCCTCTCGTTATCACCCTGCCAATCCTTCCCTCGCCTTCCCTCTCCACTCGGCTCTCCCCTCTCGCTCCTACCCTTTCTTTGCTTTTCTCGCTTATTCTGTCTACTTCCTCTGACCATGCAGTCGCAGTCTCTCTCTTCCCCGGTCCCTCTCTTTTCTCATCGTTATTCGTCGGCTCCACGAGGCCCTTTCTCTCTTCGCCCTCACTCTCCTCCGCGCTATCTTCAAACATCGCAACTCCCGAATCCTCATCCGAACATCTCCCATCGCACTCTCTCTCTCTCTGGAACTATCGCGACTCAAACTCCCCGTAGGAATCGATCGGAGAAGCCCGTTGTGGTCACTTTCGCTCTCCTCTTCTCCCTTCCTTGAATCTCCTCCTTTCTTCTCTCTCCTTTCTGCTCCTTTGCTCTCCTCAAAAGCTCCCTGTCCCGGGTTTACTACTTCGGCTTGCACTCTCTCATCCTGGGGTTCAAAGGTCGCCACGGGCAGATGCTCGCTTGCTTGCGGCATGGGTCTCGGGGGAGCAGACGCGTTTACTGCCTCCGTCCCCCGACCTGCCCGTTTTTTAAAGCCTCGCGGATGAACGCGCCGTGGGGGCTGGGGCACGGTTGGGGCAATTGCGAATCGTGTGCCCCTTCACATTACACCCGTAACACACTACTTCCGGGCACAGCGATGCCCGATATTCCACTGCTTGGCACAAGTAGCAGGTACCTAAGAAGTCTCTTGGTTGGAACGCCGACGGTGGAGCGTAACCATTCGAGTTGTTAGGCGAGCCGGCGGGCGGGGCATTCACTCGTCCCGGCCCTTCTCCTCGCCCTGCTCCTTGACCTCCTCTCCCATTGTCTCCTCTATTATCTCTCCCGGCTGGATTTGAGGTAAATCCGTATTTCGGCCCCCCGGTTGGTGGAGTTGGCTGCTGCGCCATTGTCGACGTCGCCAGCTGTTCCTCCTGGGGGAAGATCTGCATGGAGCTGAGCTTGGCAGTAACTGCCCTCTCCTCCTCCTCCTGTGACCTGCCCGGTCCGAGCTGGGCGCTCGCAGCGACTCGTTTGCGCTCCTTCTTCGACGGCTTCTGTTCCATGGTCTCTGACCCCGCTGCGGCAGCTTCCGTTTCCTCCTTTGTTACCCCTGCTGCGGCTTTCGCCTTACCTCCCATCTCTACATGCAGGGCAGCCCCAGACACTCTCATCTTTTCTGCTAGCGATGGGGAGACGTACCTAGAGTTCATTTCCTTCTGCCTCTCCCAGTACTTGCTGTATCTCTCTACATCGTCCATTGTCTCTATCACTTTATCCGCCATAGCCCTCCTGTATTCCGGTAGTAGATTCCGGTACGCTGTTTCCATTAGCTCTCGTTCCGACGGGGGTGATTTAAAGTGCGTGACGATATATCGGAGACTGTTGATGTAGGGAGCAATTCTCTCGCATCTCGCTTGCGTCCTCTCGTGTAAATCATCTAACAAGTCCGCTCGGTCATTCTCCGTCACGTACTGTTCTCGAAACCTCTTCTTAAAATCTCTCCACGACTTTATGTACGGCTTTACCGTTTTGTACCAGATAAAGGCGCGGTCGTCTAACACGCACGGCATAGCACTTAGTAAATGCTCCAATGACTCACCAGCATCCTCCACACAAGCTTCCAATCGGTCTAGAAATACCTCTGGGTCCTCCTTTGCCGACCCCTTGAAGCGAATACCCCATCTTTTCAACAACTTCACCGCTTGCGATTTGCCTCCCGGTCGCGAGACGAAGGGAGATCCCCTTTTGGTATGGCGCGAGATGCCACGCTCCGCCGGGAACTTCGGAACCAAGTTCGGAAACCAGTCATCCTCCGATTCCGTCTCGGTGCTCCCGGGTGTTCGCGTCCGCAATACTAACTCCCTGTTATCACCGTTGCTCCTGACACTCCTCGCTTTATATTCCTTCGTCTTCTTCCTCCGGTTATTCCCCTCCTCACGCAGCTCTTGAATTCCACCCTTCAATGAAGAAATTCCGTACCTTCGGTCTCTCGCATGCTCAGCGATTCGATTCGCTGTTCGTATTCCTCCAGCGCCTAATACCAGCGACTCTCTTTGATCAACCCGCTGACTCGGCCTCGTCTCATTCACTGCCACATACGTCGTCTGATCATCGCTCAGCTCTGAGTACACTCTCTGGAGTCCACTTCCGTCTCCGCGGAATTACTCTGTCTCCTCTGCTCTACCTGTCCCAACTCCTCCCAATACAGGACCGGCGTGTACCACTCTCGAGGCCCTGGTGTAGGGGTGGACTTGGTCATCGCCCCTTTAACTTCCCGTGCCAGCTTTGGTGCCGCTTGTACTGGGGGTGGGGGACGGAAACATTCCGCCCTCATCTTATCCGCCTGCTCTTCTTCACTAGGAGACCTATGTGCACTGAAGTACTCCCACGTTGACGTCCGGGAAGGTACGAACCGACTTGCGTCATAATGAGGCGTGGCCTGTGGCCTCGGCCTCGAAGCTGTGGACATCGTCAGCGTCGGCGCGCCTCCGCGGGCTTCTACTATGGTCGGTGGTGGACGCACCGACATGGTTGTGGTGTAGGGCGTGCTAACGGCAGTCATGGTGGGTACCGATGGCTGATGTACCACGACGCGAACCGTGCTCCGACGTAGCTCCTTCTCGACACTCTGATCCATCAACCCTCCGTCGTCGCCTTGCCGTTGTTCTGATCATTCTTCCTCAAGCTCTCGGATTTCATTCTCTTGGTTGTGGCACGATTTCCGACTCACTCCATCTCTAGCACTCGGCTCTTTATTTTTCTTGCTTACTTCTCCCGTTCCGTCTGCTGCAATGTGTATCCTCTATTGACTTCGCTCCTCTCTCGTCACAGTCATACCACGGAACGTCCTCATGTGGTTCCTCTATTCGCAAGATGGCCCTCCATAATCTCTCCCGTAGGCACTCCACGTTCCCTTTAGTATTAGCCCTCTTGGCCTCCAACTCAGCCACTACTTCGGTTGGGTGCAGTGCTAATACCTTCCGCTTCTAGTACCGACCCGCTCGAACGTCTAGGATACCGGCCATCCTCTCCGCATGGTCCCCCATTCTCCCCTGTCGTACCGGCGTTCCTCTCTCTTTAATCGCTCTTTATTCCTTCCTGCTTCGTTCTACCTCCACTCGATCTCTTTATACTCTCCTTAACACTCACTCGCTTTATTTTATAGGTATATGTATGTATATACATATATATTTATTTATTATAGACCACTTAATCTATGGTATAAGAATGGATAATTTACAAGAACACCGGAACAACCAGTAGACTATTATTGAAATCCCAAATTCAATTAACGTTATAAACTAAACTCGTTGTTCGGATCTTCCTTGTCGCCATGCACTTGCTTATATACTACTTTAGCGCTCGCTTTATCCTAACTGTCTATATTTCGCCGTCGCCAATTTCCTTTCTCGCACACTCACGCTCCACGACGCTCCCTCACTCCACAATTTCACGGCCGAAATCCCCACAAGGGATGCCAATTTGCGGTGATACACTTTTACTATATATTTGAGTCAATTAAACTCTATAGTTGCCCGGTATACTGCAAATAAATTTCACACTCTCGATCTACTCTCATTCACTTACCAAAAGGGAGTTCAGCCGTGTTGTTCTTGTTCGGGCGGCGAAGAATCTGAAAATTATGGGTGAAGGGTGCGCAAAATAAAGCATGCAAACACTCGAATAAATTTATACGATTTCTCTTTATTTCCTATCCCTTACAGGCTAACTTACTGCATTCAATTTATCCCGCCTTACATTCGTAGGGTACTCGTTACTACGCCCTCCCTTTATACCCCCTGATCGAGCCCGTAACTTCCTTTCCGTCCTTACTTCTATCCTATTCTCTCACTCTCTCTCTCTATCCCATTCTCTCTCTCTCGCTCGTTCACTCTCGCTCTCAGGTGTGCGGACTTCCAAACACGAGACGAAGTTGCGCTCGCAACGTCCGAGCCAAACTTTCACACTCGCTCTCTCTCACTTCCTTTTATTCGAATCGCGCGTTTCGCGGAAGCGCGAGCCGCCCACTACTCGCCGAAAGCCCCCTCACACTCGCTCTCTCTCTCTCTCTCTCTCTGTCTCTCTCTCTCTCTCTTTATCCGGACTGTGCGATTCACCGAAGCGCGAACTGCACCAGGACCGGGGTCCACTACCTCTCGCACTCGCTCTCCCTGGCTCTCTTAACTTCCCGGCGCAACTCTCCCGATCCCAGGACGCACGATATTCCCGGCAAACCCCCCTCCCCTCTCATTCACTCACTCTCTTTATCCTCGCGGGCGCAGAGGCAGAAACGCGGGCCGCACGACGTTCGCAATACCCTCCTCCCCCTCGCACACACTCACTCTCTTTATTTTCGTATGTTCGCCCGTTTCCCGGGAGCGCGCCAACCGTGCGCGCGATGAAATCTTTCGCGCGCGCTCTCCTTCCGAATACGAGATTCGTGGAAATGCGCGCCGCAATTTAATGCCGGTACCCGCTCGCACACTCTCACCTTAATTGATGCTGCAGAAGTAATAGCTGCGCCAACAAGAATGCCTCCCTGCGCGTTCTTCTCCTCTCTCTCTCTGTCTCTCTCTCTCTCTCTCTCTCTCTCTCTCTCTCTCTCTCTCTCTCTCTCTCTCTCTCTCTCTCTCTCTCTCTCTCTCTCTCTCTGTCTCTCTCTCGCTTGGTAAGTGTCGACATCGACAAATTTTTGCTCCTGACTTATTCGAGCATATCTAATAAACTATTCACTCCCCGGAGTGTTTTGTTAACAGAAAAGTAGCTCCAGCGGCTCTCAAGCTCTCCGCCTAAGGGCCCATGTATTACATGGTGTTCTATGAGCCAGGAGTTACTTTTCTTCAGAAGACGCTTACCATAACCTCCAAGGCCGACAAGCAACCAACATAGCAATGAGCACATCCTGGCTTTAATCGTGGATGACAACATCGGCATCAACAACACTCCTCGACATCTACTCCTCGTCAATCCTCCACTGCACTGCATTACACGGCAAGTTACTTCATAGTCTTCACTGCAACAGCTTTCCAAACATCTTAATGGCGAATTTGAATATCACGGGTAGCCGGCGAATGGTAGCGGTTGGAAAGCTGTCAACTACAGCAGAGGTGACTGTGTATCTGTCGCGAAACATGGATAAGAGGTGTGCTGTATGTGGTGAATTTTCGACGAGGCAGCTGGGAGTGTGCCTGAAATGTCGTCGGCCGTGCCACTCCAAATGCTCCGGCAAGAAAAAAGGTGCCCTGTTTGACTTATGCCGCAGTGAGGAGCAGCCAACAACATCGGCAAAGGCGTCAATTTTCATCAAGCCTACGGGTGCGCAGGTGAACGCGCGTGCGTCGCTCTCGCAACGGAGCACGCCTAATTCCTCTAATATTGACCCCCACCATCGCGCGCCACTTGGGTCATCGACCTGCTATTAAGCTCTCCTCGTGCGGCAGCAGCGCGCGCACGTCTTGCTCGCTGCCTGCTACCAGCGCTGAGTCAGCGGAAGGGGTTGCCGGAGTACAGGGGGCAGGAGCGCCAGCGAGAGCTGTCGGGCGGGACAACTGCCCGCAGGCGCACGAAACTTAGTGGAACGACAGTGCTGCGAGGTTCACTGTCTCGCAGCCGCCTATATCACCAGGCACCGATACCGGCATTCAGCCAAGCGATTCGCTTCAAGCGATATGTTCGCACAGAGCGCTTCACCACTGGTGGATATAAAGCGTAAGGGTGTGGAGAACCTGCTGATCCCTCTGACCACGATGGAACTACTATTCCAACGATTTCACATGCTCGAAGGGCAGCTTGACGACTTGAAAACACTCGAGAGTCGGAGATCCGTGTCACCTAGGACTGCCACCTCGTCTCCAAAATTGGAAAATAACACTTGTGTTACAGAGCTGGCCACGCGGATCTCTGCTCTCGAGGGGCTAATTAATAATCCAAATATTTTATTAGAAAGTCTGAATATAACATGCAAGCTGCTTCTCGAGGAAAATTCAATACTTAAATCTAAGTTTGACAACGCGCAAAATAGTGTTTTCGATATAAACACCAACCCTTGTGATGCTGGTGGCTCCAATCCAACTACGAGCAATCACTGCCAACCGAGTTTTCCGACCTCCCGGCCATGCCCTGGGGCTCTTGTCGCGGGATCTGGGGACTGCAGTGCTGAGTCGTGTGAGGTAATAAATATTAAACGGCGTACTAGAAAGGGAGTGTGAAATAACTAACGAGGTTCGAAATGATATTGCCTTCGCGGTCCTCAGCACCGTCCTTCCCTCTCTCAAAAGGGAAAATATCCTTGGAATATGTGATCTGCGGTCCCGAGGCCTGCCTGAGGAGGTAGGAGAGGCAGGGGAGGGCTTGGCTTCGCGTTCAGGTGCCCCGCGCTCTTGTATAGTGAACCTCAAGAGCGCGGACCTTGTCAGGGAGGTGATGCGGGTAAAGCGTGCGCTCTCCAACAATTACTTGACATCGTCGGATATTAAGTCTGAACTGCTTAGACTGCTGCCTGTATGCCGAGATCTAAGATTTTTATAAATGAAATGCTGCCCCGAGAGAAATTTTTGTTTTTTAAAAGTTTGAGGCCCATAGCTCAGGGGCTGGGCTTCAAATACGTCTGGCATGCGGGTGGTCGGTTTTTGGCTCGGCGCAAAGGAGGAGAGCGAGCGCACGTGTTCGCTTCAGCTGCCGACTTGCAAGCCATTCGTACGGCGTACCAGTCTGCTCTCAAACAACTTCTGCCTAAAAGTAACTCGCTGAGTAACGTAGTTACAAACAACAACACTGCTGAAATGAGGCAGGGAGCAGCCCAGGTGGTCGAGTCGGCGCAAGCCTTGTGACTGGGTCCGACTCCTGTCGACGGAGGAGGGGGAGAGTGCCCGCTCAAGGCGGGGTTTCTGAACATAAATTCTATTAGACCGCGAATAAATAATCTTCGCACGTACCTGGCTGAGGATCCTTCCTATCACCTCTTTGGTATAGAGGAGTCATGGCTGGGCCCGATTGTTGACGACGGTCTCATTCGGATTGAGGGCTACTCGGTGATCAGGCAGGATCGTAATATCAATGACGGCGGGGTTGCCCTGTTTGTGCGCGATGATTTCAATGTTATAAAATTGGCATCTTCTGATACTCAGGGATTGGGGAAGACCGGAAATTCCTGAGTATTTATTCTGCCGCATACAGAAGGGTGATTCTCCCCCCATTTTCGTCGGTGTTATCTATAGACCCCCACATATTGCCATGCAGAAAGATACCGACCTATTTGATGTCCTGCGCGATCTTGCCGGCGAGTATAGCTACAAAATCATCATGGGGGATCTGAATGCTGATTTGTCGTCGGCAACTGATGCTGATGCATATACTATTAAAGAGTTGTCTCTTCAAATTGTGCAGCATGGCCCGACTCACCATAAAACCCCAACAACTCACACGTGGATTGACTTGATCCTTGTAGATGACAATGACGAACTGCTAGGGCATGAGAATGAATACTTACCCAGTTTCGGCAAACATGCCATCATTGATGCTACCATCGCACGCTATGTGCCTGCTCCTGTAAAAGAGTCATTCTCTTACAGAGATTATAAAAAGATATGTCCTGTCACACTAAATGAACTGCTCGCACGCTGTGACTGGGTAAGCACAAATTCTATCGAATCCGATCTGGAGGGGGCGTTAGATAATTTAACTTCGAATTTGAACCTAGCTCTTGATCACTTAGCACCTTTAAAAACTGTAAAGCCCAGAAAAAAATATGCTCCGTGGCTTGGTCCCGAGCTGAGACAGCTCATTGACAAACGCAATGCAACGCACAGATGCTACAAGCGTACTGGGCGGGCGGTGCTGTTCGATGAGTTTCTTCGGCTCAGTAACGAGGTCGACTCGCGCATCGCTCAAGAGCGTAACTCCTTCCTTCACAAACATCTCTCAGATGCTCTTGATGCTAACAAGGATGTTCGGAAGGAAATGCGCAACCTCGGCCTCCTACCGCGGCGAAAAGAGGAAGATCTTCACGGTCTTACACCGGGGGAGTTGAACGCTCACTTTGCCGGGATATCCATGTCCCCGCTTGAAAACATCGAAGTTGCAATGGACAGCATACTATCTGCGAGCGAGGAAGGTTTTTCTTTTAAACCTGTTGATCTGAATGACGTAGTGATTGCAATATCTCACTTCTCCTCGCAGGCAAAGGGGGCAGACGGGGTTCCCCAATAGGTCATCGTGAAGGCTCTTCAGATCATAGGCGAGTACTTGGTTAAAATCTTTAACACCTCTTTTGCACAGGGAGTCTTTCCGGGCTCTTGGAAGCGGGCGCAGATAATTGCGCTGAAGAAAAATGCAACCTCGTCTACACCATCGGACTTCCGTCCAATTGCGCTACTCTGCTTCCTTTCCAAGGTGCTTGAAAAGATTGCCCATGACCAAATCACGGAGTATCTCAAAGACAATAGTATACTTGATCCTCTCCAGGCCGGATTCCGTAAGCACCATAGCACTCAGACAGCACTTCTCAAGCTAACCGATGACATTCGTATGGGTATTGATAACAGGAAACTGACGCTACTGTTACTGTTTGACTTCAGTAAAGCCTTTGACACGCTTTCACCGACAAAACTCCTGCGCAAACTCCAACAGCTCGGATTCTCCAGGTCGGCTCTCCTGTGGACTAAATCATACTTACAAGGTCGCTCGCAGATGGTAATTTCCAACAAAAGTGGAAATTCTGATTGGCAAGAAACGAATCTGGGAGTTCCACAGGGTTCCGTCCTGGGTCCTCTGCTGTTTTGTCTATACGTAAACGACCTACATGACATACTTGACGGGCGGACGATAAAACACATATTCTATGCAGACGATCTCCAAATTTACCTGCATATCACTAAGGATGAAATTTTGGAGGGTACGGCTCGGCTATCAGATGCGGCACGAATGGTGGCTGAATGGGCTGAGAGCTCTGGAATGCACCTCAATCCTAGCAAAACCAAAGCAATTCTATTTGGATCTAGAACCGGTGTGAATACGGTAAATTCACTGGGATTGCAAGGTATTGGCCTGTGCTCTGGAGAGCTTGTCCCATTCAGTAGCGAGGTCGTGAGTCTCAGTGTTACCCTTGACATCAAACTAACATGGAAACCGCATATTGAAAAACTTGCAAAAAAAGTCAATAAAGCCCTATATAGCTTGCGGTTTATTAGGGCATGTACCACCGAGACCCTTCGCAGGAGACTAGTTGAGTCATTAGTGCAACCGCATTTGGACTACTGTTCGGTGGTCTATATGGATGCAACCAAAGAACAGCGCGAGAAAGTGCAACGATTAAGCAATGCAAGTGTGAGATATATAACTGGGGCTAGGAAGGATGAGCACATAACACCCGACAGGAGACGCCTGGGTTGGCTCCGAACGGACTCACGCAGAAATTATTTCGCAGCAGTATTAATGTACAAAATTCTACGGCTGCGTGAGCCCAGTTATTTGGCTGCTTTCTTTACGGAGCACAAGCACAGGCCTACCAGTCGTGGTGTGCAGCCAGAGCTCAGAACCCCCGTCTTGAACTATAAAACGACCGACAGGGCGTTTCAGGCGCAGGGTGTCAAACTCTGGAACTCTCTCCCTCCCTCTGTACGCTACCTAACATCGTTATTGTCATTTAAGAGGGCGGTGCGCCAGCACCTATTTGATCTTGACGCCTGGCCTTTCCAGGAAGGCTGGAAGCTGCCAGCACAGGGATGTACATATAGATTAATACTTTAACTTTGCGGACTAAGTTTGATCTACGTTATTTTGACTAAGCAGCTGTGATTTTTTACACTAACTATTACTGTGATATTACTATAATAGATATTTCAAATGTGATATCTTATAAAATGTTTCTTAAACTGTGATTCTTTTACAAATTGTATTCTTAACTGTGATATCCATTTTAGAGTTTTACAAAATGTATTTTAACTGTGATATCCATTCTAGGGTGTAGTATAACCAGCTGTGATATTTTACATATTTTTACTCTTTTTATAAAAATTAAGGTCCGTGCGTAAATAGGTATTTAATATTGTATTCTGATTTTATCTTTTTTGATATATTCCATTTTATTTTTTTTTTTGTAAATTTAGACGCATTCTTTTATTGTATTTTTTATCTTCTTTTTATTTTTATGTTTAAATTGTATTTTTATTTTAACTTATGCATTGCATAAATTGTTGTATAAATTGTTTTGCCGTGAAGGCAAATAATAAAATATCTATCTATCTATCTCCTTCACCTTACCTTCGACGGCGTTCCTCTGTATCGGCAGCTACTGACATCTCTGCGGCCGTGTACATGAAAAGAAACGTTGCGGCTTTACATATAGTAGGTGTACTTACTGGCCGGTTGATCTCTCTCTCACTCTCTCTCTTTATCACTCACTCACTTACAACATCACAAGTGCTTTAGAATGTGAGGGGATAGATAATTAGGAACTGGGAGATATCATAAAAGTGCTGTGTGTGTGGTTAGATGCGATACCGGTAAGCAGTTGTCGCTGCTCATATTAGCTCATCTAGTTAATTTCTAAGTTTAGTCAGGGTATAAAAACTCATTTCAAGGTATCTATTGTATATACAAGTGAGTCTTGCGTATTTAATTGTTTTCATTTTAATTCTTTATACATATTGAACTTTACTATACTACAAAATCTATAACACATACGAGTACATTACACTTTTTTGTAATATGATATTACTTTAACATGTACTTTTATATTAGACAATTTTGTTTCTCTTAGTTCAATCGCTTAGGTTCTGTGAACATAATTAACAGGTTAAGCTGTGTAATTTTATATGAAATTTCTATTTGTTATCAAAACAGAAAGATAACATAATTATAGATTTTTAACAACGCAATTTTTAAACATTTTTCTAATTTTGATTTTACTATATACTAAGTTCTCTAGATCATGACAAGAAATTGTAAGATTTGACAGCTTTTATGTAACAGTTTTTGTTAGTTATTGTTTTAGTTTTTTTATTGGTATTTAAACGATATCCTTTGTATTTAAGAGTTCTATTGGACATCAATTCTTTGTACGATAAGCAAAAATTCTCTATTTTATGTATATTTTGGCGTTTAAAATCGTTTCTATAGATTTAAATCGTCAGGTATTTATTTTACATGAAAATCTTAAATGGGAAAAAGTTTTGTTTAACTATTATCTATAACTTATGTATTGAATATTTTTGTGTCAAATTAAATACTGTCAAGTTACAGTCGAAAATCGTCCATTTTTACCTTTTTTACCGTTTTTTGCAGTTATCTTGATAAATATTGCTCTTAGAGAAAAGTCTTCAACAGAAAAAATGTGTATTTTAATTAGTTTTAGCAGATAGACCTGTAGATATTAGCTTAAAATTAATTTTTCTAGACATTAGGCCTAAAAATCGATTTTTTGAGATATTTCTGTGTGCTCGCATTTGAACAATTTTTCATCGATCTTTCTGGTTAACGGACCAGCACTTAGGTATAATTAGAGGAGTATTTTCTCGCAATCCCGATGAAATCCATCGAAAATTCGCTGGGATAATCCATAAACTTGATTACATACGAACGTACATACATACATACATCATAGAAAACGCCTAAAATGAACTATTTCTGGGCGGAAAATAGTTTTTATACAGTAAATTGCCAGTTTTCGGGGAGTTACAGTTTTCACTCTGGTGAAAATATAAGTCCCGAGTAGCGGTCGTGCCTAAAAATGGAAATGCAATAAATACATAGCAAAATAGCAATACACTCGCAAAAAAGCATGAAAAATAGGGTGTTTTTGAAGCACTTGTGGAATTATTAAGGGCAGTTTCTATCCTTTTGAAAATTTGTATGTAAGTACTTCAAAGCAATATCAATAAAGCCCCCAAAGCTGATTTAGATTTGTCGTATAGTTTTCGCACAATTCATTTGTTAACTAAACTCGGTGGAAAAAATCACTATTTTGTTGCATTAATGCCGGAGTCAAACCGATTATCTAAAATCGGTCCTGATTTTTTTACGTACTAATAATGTTCCTAGCTATCATCTGGCATCGTCAGAATATCAATTTTATAATTGTTAATAATTTTTTAAGCAATTTTAAATGCTCGGAAAATTTTTTCCTTATAAATAATTACTTCTACGCTACCATTTTACAAGTAAAAAAATATTATAACACATATAATGTAAGTTCTTGCGATCGCCTTTCATTTAAAACTACGCTGGTCTCGATTGAACGTATAGATCGTGAGATATAAGTCTCCAAAGATGACGAGGGTTTATCGTTAAACTATTTGTTTTTTAACAACAATCAAAATTGATCTTGATAGGATATTACAAGGACTCTTTTTATATAAATTTCTGAATTCACTGTACACGTTCTTTTAGTAATAACAAAATAATAAACATTGCGAAGTTGGACATCGGTGCGTGAAAATCAGGTGAAGGAAAGTGCCGAAACCGCGCCTTCAAAATGAACGCGTGATCTAAACTTGTTATATCTCGGCTTCTATAACTCCAAATGAGATCATTTTTTTTAAATAGATATGCCGAAATGAGAGGAATACGATTGGGTAGGCTTCGATCACCAATTATTAAGCGTTATTGTGATATTGTTGTTAAAATAATTATTTTTAAATGTTGCAAAAAAATTTATATTAATAAAAATATCGCCGAAGAATGTACATTATTAACTGTAGACATGTAATAGTTTAAATAATTTCGCATTAACTATACTTTTATAGATAAAAATTTCATTTTTATTCTCTTTTGTTAATGTATAGTAGGTATAAAAAAAAAAAAAAAAAAAAAGAATAATTTTGTAACAGAATTATTTATTAAATTTATATATATATATATATATATATATATATATATATATATATATATATATATATATATATATATATATATATATATATATATATGTCGAGATAAACGGGACTTCGAGTTCCCACTTTCTCATATATACAAATATAGGTCACGACATATAAAGTTGAGATGGCGCCACGCAACAGCAGAGTAGCGCAGCGGACTGACTGCTGCGCTCTCCCCTACCGACGCCGTGCCTGCCGACGCCGTCGTTCCTGCCGCTCGCGCACTGGATGCGCTCGCTCTCTCTTCGTCAACCGCTGAGCAAGACGGACGCTTCTCCCGCTGCTACCGCAACCACGCTTCGCTACGATTTTGTGCTCGCTAATTCTTAGACAAGCTGCTCATTATTACAACTTTGCCTCAAATAAAGAGCTTCGCTCAGTTTTGCCTTTTAAGTGTGTCTTCCTCATTAATCCTACTCCAACAGGTTATTGGCCCGGCAACGCCAGGAAAGGTTTTTTAGAAGTGTGATTTGGTAAGTACCTGAGTCTTTTGGCTAACTTGAGACGCGCGGCCATTTTTTTCGAAGCAGTTTGTGCGCGAATATAGTAATAAACGCGATGTTAGTTTCTTTAGATTTAGATTAGACTCGGTAAAGTTATTTGAGCATTAGATTAGAAAGTATAATTAAGAAGCACAAATTAAATGTTTTTTGCTCAAAATGAATAATGGCGTGGGGCTGGTGTGAAACGTGAAATAAGTGCACGTGCGACAATTCTCAGAAACACTTCATTTCTGAGAAGCTAAATGTTAGATAGTTAAATCTGTGTTTGCATTGAGAAATTAATAGAATAAATTTTACAAACAAATAATATATAGATAGTTTCGTTTCGGATGTTTAAAAGCATTAACGATAAATAGAAGATAAAGTGAATTTCTCTCTCAATCTGTCGCGTGCATACACGTGTACACGTAATTTGAAATAGAAGTATTAGATCAGCAAAGTAAATAAACACTGGAATGACAACATGAGGCAGAGATGATACTGCCGTGCAGAGGATTCTCGACCTCATGTTAGTTTCTAATTCTCAGTGCGTATTGTGGCTTGCGTAAGTGTACGGCCGGCTCTCCGACATTTTTGACGCCATTGCTGTGCGTGACGTCACGTTCGGAGGGAGCACCAGCGCGGGCCCGGTGCGTTACGGGAATGACTAGCTTGGAACTTAGCTAGACTTGCTGTGTGGTCTAGTCTAGTGATAAGCAATATTTATATACTATCAAATTGTTACGTAGACTAAATGTTTGGCAATTGCAGGATTTAGAAGTTCCTAGAAGACGGAAAAAAAATAATGTCCAGCGGAGACAAAGCGCCAAAGGATCCGAGCAAGGAGACCGGCGACAAACGAAGTAATTTGTTTAATATATACATAAATATAATTGGATATATAGATATATAAATAAAAATAAAAGTCATTCATACAGTGTTCCTTATATATATATATATATATATATATATATATATATATATATATATATATATATATATATATATATATATATATATATATTTCATTAAATAACTAATATTAGAAATAGAAGCTAAATATAGAATGTAAACAATTAATTTAGAAATAATAGAATACAGATCTGTTTTTTTTCTCGAGTATGCAATAATTCTCTTGTTGGCATGCATTTAGGTAGATAGATGAAATAAAAGACCAAATATTTATTAGAAAAATTGTTTACAAATTTTTTAGACGAAAACAATAACCAAACGCCAACACACAGCCCACACACACCAAAGAGCACTCCGCCGACCAGGGCTGGAGTGCCCTTTCAGTTCACCCCGCCCGAGATAGCCAGGGTTCAAATGGAGGAGAACCTCCAAATGGTCAGGGAGAGTGCGCTGCAACAACGGCAGCTCATGACAGATATGAAGGTGCTGATCGAGGGGCAGCAGAAGCTGGCCGAAACCCTTCTAGAAATGCAGAAAGTAGCTGTTAGACGTCTAGAGGTAACACCACCCCTACATAATTCCACTCACACAAATTTAGAAGAAAATATAAATTTAGAAAATGAAGTAAATAATTCTATAATGCAGCCGGACATTTTGGGAGAACTAAATCAGACGTTTAAAAATTTGAAACAATCTTTAGATGTAAAAAGTAAAAATACAAAATTGAATATTAAAAGAGATTATAAACTCACTCAAAAAATAGCACTAAATGTCTGGCTGGATTACTTGAATTCTGAATTAAGATCAAACGACCTGCTCGATGTTATCGATGATAAAATAATAAAGCCGCCCAATTTAGAAAAGCATGATTTAGAAAAGAGAAAATCCTTGGTTCGGGATATTATAATAAACCATCTAGATGAATATTACCACAAAAAGATTTTAAACACAAAAGATCCAAAAGATATTATAAACAAAATCAAAGAATTTAGAAAAGTAGAGTCGAATGTAACGGCTTCCTCAGTCAGAGCACAACTGTATCGCATCAAAATGAACAATAAGGAAAAAGTTAATGATTTTAACGATAGATTTGAAACTATCATTAGAGATTATGAAAGCTGCGATACGGTGGTGCCACTGACGGAGGAAGAGAAGAGGTCAGCTTTTTACCATGCTGTCTCTAACAACTATCCCGAACTAAGGTCAGCTTCTCTAATTCTTAGACAAGCTGAAAATAAAGATATGACACTTGATGAGATAAAATCATTCCTATTGCAGTTAGAAGCAGAAAACAAAAATTTAGAGGAGGCAAGAAGGGCGGCGCCACGGGCGAACCTAGCCCAGAGGCCGTCAGAGGGCGCACGGAGGGACACAATAGATGCTATAGATGTAACAGAACTGGTCATGTGTCCTCCGCGTGTCCCCTGGCGGAGTATGGGCTATGGTTCTGTTACATATGCCAGGGAGAGAAAGATCATAAAGGAACGGACTGTCCCAACAAAGGGGCAGCCGCTACTTCAAACAGGTTCGTGAATAAAGATCGATATATAAATAACACTACACAAAACAACACTAACACAATTTAGAGGGAATAATAATTCTAGAGGAAGAGGTTATACAAGCAGAGGCGGTGGAATTAAACTCAGGGGGGGTGGCAGAAATAGAAGTAATTTTAGAGGGAGGGTCTTTAAAAGACGTGGGAATCGCGGCATACGCAGCGGATCTCAAACTGCCCTCGAACAAGGAGCAAGAGCTTATATCGCAGGTATGAATAATAGCAAAATAACTAAACCCACACAAACACAAATCACTTTTATCGCGGACTCAGGCGCTACCGATCACATAGTAAATAAAGGCATAATTTTAAGCGAGTTTAAACAATGCACGGGAGAAGTAATTAGAAGCGCTAATAAAAATGACTCGGCTAATATAGTTATAGATGGTAAAGGGAATTTAATTCTTAGATCGAATATAAATAGCGAAAATAAAATAATCCTAAAGAATGTAATATCTGCACAAGATATATCAGAAAATCTTATTTCCCTTAGACGCTTTGCAGATGTAGGATTAGGCATTTATTTAGATGACAAAACATTAACAATTTTTGATAAAAATACAGGAGTAGAATATTTAACAGGGAAATATGAGAAGCCTAATTGGTTAATAACTCTAGATGCTGATAACCAAAGTAACATTAACATTGAAAATTTAGAACGAGAAAAATATTCATGCATGGCTAGGTTAGTTTCCTTGGACGTGTTTTTATTACAATCTCAGACGGATGACATAAATTTAGAGATAAATAATGATTTAAATAATGATACAGAAAATAATTTAGAACAAATTAATGATGACACGTCTGAGATTGGGAGGGAGAATAGAGAAAAACTCGTTCAAACATGTAAAAATCCCAATAACTCCCAAAACAATAGCGACTTTGACTTAGATGAAAATATATTAAACAGGAAAATTCATAATCTAGATAGTATGAAAATTACTGAATCTTTAGAAATTGCAAATCAGAATTTAAGAACCAAAGAAGATAATGAAAATAAACTAGACGATGGAATGCTTTGGCATATTAAATTAGGACACGCATCTCTTGGTTACCTTAAGCAATTGCAAAAAGTAGAAGAAAAATTAAAAGGTATTAAATTTGAAAAGTCAATTTTAGATTGTGAGGTGTGTATCATGGCAAAGATGGAGAAAATGCCTTTCTCAGAAAATAGAACAAGAGCATCTAGGCCTTTAGAAATGATACATACCGACACTATGGGACCTATAAAGCCAGCTTCATTTCCAGGCGGAAATAGATTTATTATTATGTTTTTAGATGACCATACAAGATTTGCAAAAGCTTATTCTGTCAAACACAAAAATGAAGCTGGTGAATGTTTAGAAAGATTCCTAATAACCACTAGAAATTTATTAGGTAAAAACGAAAAAGTCTGTTATATCAGAGCTGACAATGGTACAGAGTTCACTGGAGGAAAATTTCTAGAGGTTATAAAAAGAGAAAACATTGAATACAATGTAGCACCTCCACATACACCTGAACTCAATGGTACAGCTGAAAGATTTAACAAGACTATACAAAATAAAATTAGATCATTGATGATTGATTCTGGTCTACCGGAAAGCATGTGGATATTGGCATTAGAAGTTGCGGTTCACATTTACAACAGAACCCCGCATAAATCATTAGGTTTTGAAACGCCAATACAAATGCTAACTCCTAAAACGAAATGCCATTTAGACAGAATAAAAAGATTTGGATGCATAGCCTATGCCAAAATACCTATAAATGAAAGAAAGTTTTCAGCAAAAGCAATCAGAGCCATTATGGTAGGATACTCGGCAACAGGCTATGTACTATGGCATCCGCCAACTAGAAAGTTTCTCCATTCTAGACATGTTAGATGCAACGAAAAATTAGTTTATAGTAACATAATACCTGACAAACCTGAAATGTGCAACAAATGGGATGAGACAGAAAATTTAGAAGAAACAGAAAAAGAAGAAGCACTGTCTAACCTAAAAGAAAAAGAATGTATAGAGGAAAATTATCAAACAGATAATTCAGAGGAAAAACAACTAGAAATGGAAAAACAAACAGAAGTAAAGCAAAAGAAGAGGAAAGCCGAAAGTAAAAACACAAACAATCTAGAAGTTAAGAAACGAAGTCTACCTGGTAGAAATGCTAAAACTCTCGAAAATAGAGAAAAATACATGGCAACTAGAAGAGCACAAAAAGAAAAATTATTAGAAGACACGAGTCTCACATTAATCAGTGATGACTCTGAAACAAGAAGTAACAAAAATAATTTAGATGACGAACTAGGACATGTATTATTAACATCAATCAATGAAGACCCCACTTCGTATCGAGAGGCTATGGAATCTAAAGATAAAAAGAAATGGCTTGGAGCTATAGATGAAGAACTTAACTCGATGCAAGAAAATAAAGTATGGGAAATTGTCGATAGACCCACTAAAACTATAGATGGTAAAAAGATACATACCATAGACTCCAAGTGGGTATTTAAAAAGAAATCTGGAGAACACGGAGAAACAGTGCATAAAGGTAGACTTGTAATTAGAGGATTTAAAGATAGAAAAGAATACGAGTTAAGAGAAACTTATGCACCTGTTTCCAGACTAGCAGTAATCAGAGCAACGCTCGCGATTATTAACAAATATGATTTAGATGTACACCAAATGGATGTAAAAACAGCCTTTCTGAACGGGGTACTAGAAGATGAAATTTACATGGAAATCCCCGATGGCCTAGAATGTGACCTAGAAACTAGAAAAACTAAAGTATGTGTTTTGAGAAAATCTCTATATGGCCTAAGGATAAGTCCGAAAAGATGGAATGTCAGATTCTCAGAAGAAGCTTTAAAACTAGGACTTGAGAAAGACATCAACGAACCATGCCTTTTCACATGGAGAAAAGAGGGAAAATTAGTTCTGCTAATTTTGTATGTAGATGATATACTCCTGGCTGGTAATGATCGTCAAAAACTAGATGAAGTCAAAACAAAACTAAGTCTTGCATTTAAAATGAAGGACTTAGGTGAACCAGAGAATTTTCTTGGCATGAAAATTATCAGAGATAGAGAAAATAAAATCTTGACGTTAAAACAAACAGAATATACTGAGAGAATCCTAGAACGTTTCAACATGAAAGACTGCAAGGCTCAAAGAACTCCAATGGTGACTAGACAAGTCAAAAATAGAGAGTTAAGAAATGAGGAAAACGTAGAAAAATCAGATGACTTACTGCACAAAACCAAAGTACCTTATAGAGAAGCTATTGGGAGTTTACTGTACTTAGCTGGTGCTACGAGACCAGATATAGCCTTTGCAGTGAATTATTTATCTAGACGTCAATTAAATGCAACCGAAGATGACTGGAAAGAGGTAAAGCGAATATTTAGATACCTCAGAGGAACCGCAGATCTTGGACTGATATATAAAGCCAAGGACGAAACCTTAGAAGCAATGACAGACGCAAGCTTTCGAGATTGGTCTGATTCATCGTCTACAAGTGGCTATATTGTAAAATTATTTGGAGATCCAATAATGTGGCGAAGCCACAAACAATCATATGTCACTTTGTCTACATGTCAAGCTGAATACCTCGCGATGAGCGAAGCTTGCCAAGAACTTGTCTCTAGATAAAGCCATTAGAGATATCACAGGAAAAACGATGTACCCAGTAACCATATGGTGTGATAATAAGTCTGCCGGTGACTGCACTCAGAAGGACGGTAGTCATAAACTTAAAAACTTTGACGATAATTTAGAAGCAATTAAAAATAACTTAGAAAACAGAGAAAAGACTGGAAGTAAAAGTCACATGGCTATCACTCATGGAGATTACATAAAATCATGTGTGTCAGAAGGTAAAGTAATAGTTAGATGGGTTTCGACTAAATAAAACGAAGCCGATATAATGACGAAACCACTCCCCTTTGATACACATAAATATTTGCGTGATAAAACTTTGAATATAGAATAAATTGAAACTTAGAAGAACATTATCGTACACATATACACAACACATACAAAATAAGTAACATAAATATTTAGATGTTTACAGAAAAATTTTATTCTTTCTTTCAGAAACAAGTCCACCCAAAACTAACGGGGATCAAAAGAAACAAAACTTTTAGAGGAATTTTTTTTTGAGTTGTATTTATTTTTTTCATGTACTCTTCTTATACAATAAAAATTTGATTAAAACTATATAGATAAATTCTTAGATGTTTAATTTAGAACCGAATATCCAGATCCATATAGACGTTAGAAAGTGCGTGCCCTCGAAGGGAGGGAGTGTCGAGATAAACGGGACTTCGAGTTCCCACTTTCTCATATATACAAATATAGGTCACGACATATAAAGTTGAGATGGCGCCACGCAACAGCAGAGTAGCGCAGCGGACTGACTGCTGCGCTCTCCCCTACCGACGCCGTGCCTGCCGACGCCGTCGTTCCTGCCGCTCGCGCACTGGATGCGCTCGCTCTCTCTTCGTCAACCGCCGAGCAAGACGGACGCTTCTCCCGCTGCTACCGCAACCACGCTTCGCTACGATTTTGTGCTCGCTAATTCTTAGACAAGCTGCTCATTATTACAACTTTGCCTCAAATAAAGAGCTTCGCTCAGTTTTGCCTTTTAAGTGTGTCTTCCTCATTAATCCTACTCCAACAATATATATATATATATATATATATATATATATATATATATATATATATATATATATATATATATAATATTATAATTTTTATTTTTTATTTGCGATTATTTTCTCATGATCATCATTATCACTCTCGCTGACTGAATTATCCTCAAAATCATTGAGAACTGGGCTCTCTATCGCAATATTTAATTCCAATTCATCATCTTTATCTGTATTAATTTCGCTTTCATCACATTCTTCAAGTTCTAGATTGCAACTTTTTATATCTTCATAACTATTTTTTCAATTTTGGCCATGGCACCCTACGCAATAATCCGAACATTTTAATTCATGTTTTGGCCGAATCCATCTCAAATCAGACAGCCCGCGTATGCCTATTTCACCTATCATGTTGAAATCAAAATATTTATGTTCTACTCGAAAAAATATTTTACACGTGTTTTTTTATTTTTTTGTTTCATCAAAATTTCATGCGTTCAGCGATACCGAAAAATTCCGAGAAAATTCTTTCATTGAGAAAAAAAATTTTCAATGTGATTTTCAGACTGCTATTGTTTCAGCAGTTTTTCAAGCTTTTAAACGTGTAACACATAATTTCACTCAGTTTTGAGCCCTCTTTAACGGCCTTAATGTCATTTTCAAAAAAAAATAAAAAATCTACGAGCTATGCACTTTTTACTGAAAAATTCATTTTTTAGAGAAGTGCCTTTTTCTCGAAAACCCCATGTTTTTTTTGCACAATTTTTGTTGTCGTGATAGAGGACGGTAATGCCTAGCTAGACGTATTTGTGAGATTCGGTACTTTTTCCCTGGGATAGCGATCACTAATGAGATAACACACAAACAAATTTTTCACGCTTAACGCTTATATATAGTCAATGATATTAGAGTCAATGTAAAGGTATTTATCTTTGTGCGTATGTAATATACATGTACGTGCGCCTACTTATAGGAGTATATGTACTAGTACATTTGTCCGCTAGATGGATATGGTTTGACTTAACATTTACAAAGAAAAGTTCGGTTTCTGCTATATATCACACATCTCGTCTTATTTAAAACCATCATCTTTTGGAAAATCATTACATATTTACACCTTATCAACTCAACTACGATGTCTCAATATTACTCAACAGAGAGAATCAAATGTGCAGACTTTTTAGACAAACACAAACAAATTATTTACAAATCTAGTTCCGTACGTTTAAAACAACTTGAGAATCTTGCTCATCCATTGAAGCACCTCTATCCTCATTTACCTTTTGACACCTTCTACATATCTGTGTCAACATTGTTACAATCGTGCTTTTGAATTGGTGAGTAGTACTGACAATGAATTTATAACGGATAATGAAGTTACCGATAACGTAGTTGATTAGAGGGAGTAACGTCACAGAGTTGGATGAAAGTCGGTCACAAATAATAAATGCAACAATGTGTTCTGAGCCATCTGATTTATGTTATTTACAAGAATGTAAACTATGTCCAGGGATTAAGGGAATTACGTTTCATGTTTTAAAACTGCAAGATGTAGAAGGCACAGAAGAAATTACATATGCTTTGTGGGATAATGGAAACCTGATTAAAAAGACACTATCAATTTCTGCTTTTAAAGATGAACTTTCGGTTTGGACCATGAGGGTTAGTACTCACATGTATGTAAATAATATACAACGCAAAGCTATAAAAACAGAAAGAGAAAGTGCTAAAAAAGACTCACATCATTTAGTTCTTCAAATAGACTTCGCTGAAAACTGGGCTGTGATTCATAATAAAGCTGTTCAAGGAAATCATTGGGTTAATGATCAAATTTCTATTTTCACAGCAGTCTCTTATCAAGGGGATTCGACACAAAGTTTCGCAGTTATAAGTAATGACCGAAAACATGATTCAGCGTATGCTTTGCTAGCAGTACAAAAAATTATAAAATTCTTGAAAGAAAATTGTTGTGATTCAATTAAAAAAATTACCATCGTATCAGACGGCGCTGCGAGTCACTTTAAAAATCGCTTTCAATTAGATGAACTAAAACGAGCACCGTGTGATATAAAATGGTTGTTCTCTGCTACTGGGCACGGCAAAGGAGCTGTAGATGGTGTGGGTGGACTTATAAAGCATTATGCTACTTCGCATAATCTTCGAGAGCCCCTTGAAGAAGCTATTCAAAACGCAAATGATTTTGCAATACATGTTCAAAAATATACTGGTGCTATTAAAATAATACATTTACAAGATGCTGAAATAGAACAATTCAGAAAAGAAAAAAATATTGATTGGCTTACAACTCCAAAGTATCCTGGAATTCAAAAAACTCATATATGGGTTAAAAAAACATGTGACGATAAAATACATTGTTTGACAGCAAAGACCGCTGATCGTCCGCTTACTGAATTAAGAACAATGAAGCAGAAAAACAAAGGTAGTAAAATAGGTATACAAATGAAAAAAAGGTATAAAAATAAAAAATCAAAAAGACGCAAATAACAAATAAATACATAGTTATGTGTACCTGTATATTACATACACACAAAGACAAATACCTTTACATTGACTCTAATATCATTGACTATATATAAGCATTAGGCGTGAAAAATTTGTTTGTGTGTTATCTCATTAGTGATCGCTATCCCAGGGAAAAAGTACCGAATCTCACAAATACGTCTAGCTAGGCATTACCGTCCTCTATCACGACAACAAAAATTGTGCAAAAAAAACATGGGGTTTTCGAGAAAAAGGCACTTCCCTAAAAAATGAATTTTTCAGTAAAAAGTGCATAGCTCGTGGATTTTTTATTTTTTTTGAAAATGACATTAAGGCCGTTAAAGAGGGCTCAAAACTGAGTGAAATTGTGTGTTACACGTTTAAAAGCTCGAAAAACTGCTGAAACAATAGCAGTCTGAAAATCACATTGAAAATTTTTTTTCTCAATGAAAGAATTTTCTCGGAATTTTTCGGCATCGCTGAACGCATGAAATTTTGATGAAACAAAAAAATAAAAAAACACGTGTAAAATATTTTTTCGAGTAGAACATAAATATTTTTATTTCAACATGATAGGTGAAATAGGCATGCGCGGGCTGTCTGATTTGAGATGGATTCGGCCTTTTACGCAACTACATGTTTTGGTACACCCTTTTGCACATTTACAACTAATATTCCACAAAATATTTTCAGGTACTAATAGAGCATTTGTATATATTGACTGCAGCTTCTCTTCTTTGATTTCCCAAGTCCATTGTGTTGGATCTAAAGTATTCCAAAATCAAGGAGCGCGGGAGCGCTCCGAAGGCAAGTATAGAATAAGCCTGAGGGTCGACCGCGCTACATATACATTGAAATGGGTGCTCCAGATTTTGAAATATTCACTGCGTTTTTTGAATCGCATTTATATTATTCCATTAAGTATAAACGAGATCTATTTTTGGTAAATCTCTTGGCAGTTTTTCCTCTACTTGGTTTTAAAAAGTATACTTTTTTATCTGTAGGCACGCTTATTGTTAAAATTACTAATACGTCTATATCTTCAGCTACGATTACGGCTGGTTTTTCGTCAGTGGTTGCATTTATAGCTGTTTCAACGATAGGAACATCAGCATCTTCGTCAGCTTGTTTAGTGCGAAAAGCAGATGCTTCTAGTTTTTGACATAAATGTAAAATAAAACGATTTTTATTCTTCGCATTTAAAAAAAATTTCTCTTATACTGTAGCATTGATCAACAAATCAAATTGAATTTGTGTACACTGTTGTCTAGCCTGTCGTCGCTGTCTTTCAAATTAACAGATGCTCTGAATCTCCAAACTGGTACTATTTGTCACAGCTTTTAAACTACAAACTACACAATATTTTCGATGATCCTTCGTTCTAAAACTCGTCTTTCAGGCTGATGTGACTCGCACGAGAACACTTCCAAAACTAGCTACCTTTCCTACGACAGAGACAACCTTTTGTGTTCCAACCGTATACCTACGCATAAAGGATATGTAACAGTCGAAATACCTTTTGCTATATGTAGAAGGGACGTCAAACTTTTGAACGAATCCAAGTAGGGGGGATGATTCTCTCTCAACTGGCTAAATTTACAGTAAGATTATAAAATTTTAACCTGGCGAAATTTCTCGTTCGATGGTCGCCGTAATGACTTTATTGTTCCTACAATACATTCAAATCCCGGTGAAAATTTAAGGTCTTCTCAAATCTTAAGTATGCAAGATGTTATATATCACAATAATAGTTGTCTGTAATTTGTACAAAAGGCCCAATGCGACAAATTATGGGAAACTCAGTCATTATCTGCAAACGCAGTATATCACGTGCCATTATTTAAAGTAATAGTGTGGATAGTGTGAAATTATTTAAACTAATACATGTCTACAGTTAATAATGTACACTCTTCGGCGATATATTTATTAATATAAATTTTTTTGCAATACTTAAAAATAATTATTTATTTTAACAACAATATCACAATAAGGTTTAATAATTGGTGATCGAAGCCTACCCAATCGTATTTTTCTCATTTCGGCATATCGATTTAAAAAAAAAAAATGATCTCATTTGGAGTTATAGAAGCCGAGATATGACAAGTTTAGATCACGCGTTCATTTTGAAGGCGCGGTTTCGGCACTTTCCTTCACCTGATTTTCACGCACCGACGTCCAACTTCGCAATGTTTATTATTTTTTTATTACTAAAAGAACGTGTCCATTGAATTCAGAAATTTGTATAAAAAGAGTTCTTGTAATATCCTATCAAGATCAATTTTGATTGTTGTTAAAAAGCAAATAGTTTAACGATAAACCCTCGTCATCTTTGGAGACTTATATCTCACGATCTATACGTTCAATCGAGACCAGCGTGGTTTTAAATGAAAGGCGATTGCAAGAACTTACATTATATGTGTTACAATATTTTTTTACTTGTAAAATGGTAGCGTAAAAGTAATTACTTATAATTATTTATAAGGAAAAAATTTTTCGAGCATTTAAAATTGCTTAAAAAATTATTGTTGGAGAGGGCGATTAAAGTAAACGACAAATAATACAAAAATCAATGTATTACAAAGAGACATATGACGTGTTACTCGTTGAACATTACATAGTCGACTGACTGGAATAAAGAACGAATGTCATGACATGAACGCTACGCGAGAACATCTAGCGGAAATTCAAATAAACATATTTGAAATAATAATAATTTAGATTAAATTAGATATAATGAAAGCAGTAAATTCAACACACTCCCGTAATCGAAATAATTATTATTGTAACAATCCCAAATTTTTAGCACAAAAATCAACTTTTAATTTCGGTACAGCCTTGGTTAGAAAGTCCGCAATCATCTTGTCAGTAGGTAGGTATTTAAGCTCAAATTTTTCCTCCTTAAGAGCATCTCGAATGAAATGCATCCTTATGTCGATGTGTCTCGACCTCGCGTGGAAAATCCGGTTCGTAGCCAATTTTCCGGCTGACTGGTTATCATTGTAGATTGTTGTCTTGGCCAAGTAAGCGAATCCAAGCTCCTTCATCAAGTTGGATAAGAAAATAGCTTCTTTAGCCGCGTCGGTCAAACTCATATATTTGGCTTCGGTTGAAGATAAAGCCACTGTTCTCTGTTTTCTCGAGCACCATGAGATAGCTCCACCTGGTAAGCAAAATGCGTATCCAGAGTAAGAATGCCTGTCCGTGACGCCCGATCCCCAATCAGCATCGGCGAATCCTGTCAGGGTGTCTTTAACACTTGAGTAGGTCAGCTTCATATTCGAGGTTCCTTTGAGGTAACGAAGAATTCGCTTGCCGGCCTCTCAATGAGCTTTGCCGTAGCAAGTGTTGAATTGGCTCAACGAACTCACGGCATGAGCGATATCAGGTCTCGTCCCAATAGACAAGTACATGAGAGCACCGATTAGTTCGTGATATGGATAAGCGTCTGCAACGTGGTTCGGACAAGGTTCGAGCTTTGTCCCGACCACCAACGGTGTAGAGACAGGTTTGCAGTCAGTCATGTTGAATCGTGCTAGCAGCTCCTTGATGTATCCGCTTTGACTCAGCGACATAGATTTGTCGCCTTGGTCTATTTCTATTCCAAGACAGTAGTCCGCTAAGCCCAAGTCCTTTAAATCGAAGTTTTCTGCGAGGCGTTTCTTAATAATTTCGACCCTCTTTGCGTTATTGGAGGCAAATATTGTATCGTCAACGTAGAGCAGAACAAATGTCAACCTGTCATGAGAGTCCGTGTATAAACATGGGTCACAGTTGGTTCGTTTTAAAACTAACCCTTTAAGCACAGTGTCGATTTTCTCGTGCCACTGTTTTCCGGCTTGACGCAGTCCGTAGAGAGCCTTATTCAACCTGCATACGGTGTTGTCGCTTTTCCTTAAGTCGTTCAACATGGCTCTTGATTTGTCTGCAATAGTGTGATTCGACTCGGTGGCCACGATCGACTCCAAGATTTCATTAAGCATCTTGGGTGGTTTCATGTAAAGCACAGTATCCAGGTCTCCGTGAAGAAATGCCGTAACAACGTCACATTGATGCAGTCTTAGATTCAGCTTCGCCGCTATGGCACACAAAACACGCAAGGAATCCAATCTCGCTACCGGAGCGAATGTGCTGAGGAAGTCTATACCGGGGATCTGAGAGAATCCTTGAGCCACTAGGCGGGCTTTTCGACGACATAAGGTACCGTCTGGGTTGAGTTTATTTCGGAGCACTGTTCTACTGCCTATGAGTTTGGCATCTCCGGGTTTCTCGACTATCGTCCAGGTATCATTGTTGATGAGACACTTTACTTCGTCACACATTGCTTCAAACCATTCAGCTTTGTCCGGTCCAGTCAGTGCTTCCTTTATACCAATTTCGCTGGCACTCATTGCCTTTTGATTCTCATCGATGCTGTTTTGACGAAGCGTGACATGGCCTTGATACTCCCCTTTGCCGTTTGGATTTTCAACTGGAATTTCAAAACCATGAAAGTCTTCTTCACTTGAATTCGTTGAATTAGATGGGTTGCGTTTTTCAAATCTACGAGATAGAGATTTGTCATCCATGCCAGAATTTGTCCTCTTCTCCGCATTGTTGTTTTCGTTAGGTCCAAATCCCAAAAATGGGGGCTCGTCGACCAAGCTCGTGTTAATCCTTTCTTTAACACCGTTGCTCGGGAGTTCAACTGCGACTGGAATCGATCTCGGTATCGGTGCGATCCTTTCTCTCACTACGTCAACAGTGTCTATGTTAGTTGAGGTGTATGGTTTTCCTTCGTCCACAAAACTCTCCGTCGTTGAAGGAGGGTGTCCAAATTGTTGTGAGAATTTTACGTCTCTCGAAGAAACGACCTTTCTAGCATCAACGAGCCAAATTCGGTATGACTTCGAGCCATCGGTGTACCCAAGGAATATGCCTTCGAGTCCACGAGGATCAAATTTCCCTCTCGCCGGATTCTTGTTTAAAACATAAACCTTTTCACCAAAAGATCTCATGTGCGAGATGTCTGGCTTTCTTCCGGTCCATTTTTCGAAAGGTGTGCAACCAATGGTCTCCGTAAAGCATCTATTGCGAATGTAGTTCACGGTGTGTATGGCCTCGGCCCAGAAATCCGTGGGTAGGCCGGATTGTGTAAGTAGACACCGAGCGACCTCGACGACGGTGCGATTTTTCCGTTCGGCCATGCCGTTCTGTTGCGGCGTATACGGAACGGTGAATCGACGCTGAATCCCGGAATCTCTTAGAATTTTGTCTAGCTTACCGTTGTCGTACTCCTTACCACGATCGGAATGAAGCGCTTTGATTTTATGTTCGGTCTGGTTTTCGACCAAATTCTTATACTCGATAAACTTCATTTTTCTGTTTCATGAAATAAATGCTACACCATCGAGTGTGCTCATCGATAAATGTAACAAACCACCTGGCACCACCTTTGGACGTGGTTCTCATTGGTCCGCAAACATCCGTGTGAATGACTTCGAGAGGTTTGCTGGCATATTGTATACGAGGTTGAAAAGGTTTGCTGGTCTTCTTAGCAACTGCGCAGATACTACAATTGCTGATATCCTTAATAATCACATTCTCGATCTCTTCGGTGTGTCCTTTGCAGATCGTGGTCTTCAGGTCCTTAGAATTCAAATGCCCAAGTCGAGCATGCCACTCGTACATGTCTGTGGTTGCATTAGCAAGAACGGATACATGAGGTGGCTTCTCAGCACCATTTAAGTAAAATAGATCGCCGATTCGTTCAGCGCGAGTATGGACTTTTCCTTCTGCGTCGACGATCGAAGCGCATTGTGCGTCGAAGTTTACGTTAAAACCCGCATCTACCACTTTCGCGATGGAAATGAGGTTAGTTCGAAGATTAGGCACGTAGAGAGTGTTTTTCAGGGTTATGTCGCGGGCATCGTTTTTCGAGATAATGTTCACATCTCCGTCGTCGCGTCGCTAGCCAGTTGTAAACTGGAGTCAGCGTATGTTATGTTTATAAAAGAATTTTTGTCACTACAGACATGCGATGTGCTCCCGCTATCTAAGCACCATTTGTCCTTCGACGTTTCACCCGTCAGGAAGCATAAGCGTGATTGTTCGTCCTTCGATCCCTTAAGATTTTTCTTTTTCTTGAAGCAATTAGCCTCTTTGTGTCCCTTTATTCCACAAAATCCGCACTTGTAGTTCGGTTTCCGGCGTTTCTGCGATCCGCTACTACTAGATGTTGATTGCGAGTTAGCGCCACCTGCGTATGACTGGAATTCTGCTGCGGTTTGGCGAACATGGCGGAGCTTTGGTTACTCGCTTACTCTCGTCTCCTCTATGGCGAGACTTATATTCCTCAAGAATTTTAATTTTTAAAATTTCGAGGTCAGGCAGGTTGTCGCGTGATTCTATTGCGCACCTGAAATTTTCAAAACTGGCAGGGAGGCTGAGAAGCAGCATGATAGCCAGCAAATCATCGTTCAAATTAGCGCCTGTGGACTTTAGTTACAAGACCAAGTCTTGTAAGCCGTCTCTGCAGCAATACGAGCCGCGGCGTCGCACAGTGGGCTAAAACCCGATTTTTTTTTTCAAAATAAAATAACTCCACACAGAAGCCACCAATTTGGATGATTTTTGTTTCTACTTATAGCAAATTAAATGTAGATTAGAGGAAAAATAAAGAAAATTGTTAAATAAATTTTTATAACCTCCAAATTCAACTAGAAACATAGGTATTTTTCAAAATTTTCTAGGAAACCGTATTTAAGTTTCAGAAAAATGTTTCTTTTTGGGAAATATGTTGCCTCCTGAGTTCATCCATGTATAATATATAACCCCTACACCTGTGAACCATAACCTAAACACCTTGCAGATGAATACTTCGCCGCAAATTCAGGTTAATACGATAATCTGTAATGAACTATGTATTGTAAGGTATTTATGACAAAATAAGTGATCTGTAACATTAAAAACTTATAATGACCATAACCTAAACCATTTTACAAATTAGCTTATTATTTTTATTTAGAAAAAAAGTAATTCCACACAGAAACCACCGATTCGGATGATTTTTGTTTGTACTTATAGCTAATTGAATGTAGATTAGGGGAAAAATAAAGAGTATTGTCAAATCAATTATTATAACCTCCAAACTCTACAAGAAACATAGGTATTTTTCAAAATTTTATAGGAAACCGTATTTAAGTTTTAGAAAAATGATTCTTTTTTGAAAAAATGTTGCCCCCTGAGTTCCTCCATGTATAATATGTAACCCCTACACCTTTGACCATAACCTAACAACTACGTTGAATACTTCGCCGCAAAGACATGTTAATATGATAATCTATAATGCACTATGACTTTGTAAGTTAGTTATGAAAAATTAAGTGATCTGTAATATTAAAAACGTTTAATGATCATATCCCAATACTTTTTACCGATTAGCTTATTAATGCGATTTAGAAAAAAGTTATTCCAGACAGAAACCACCGATTCGGATGATTTTTGTTTTTACTTACAGCTAATTGAATGTAGATTAGGGGAAAAATAAAGAGTATTGTCAAATCAATTATTATAACCTCCAAACTCTACAAGAAACATACGTATTTATCAAAATTTTGTAGGAAACCGTATTTAAGTTTTAGAAAAATGATTCATTTTGGGGATAATGTTGCCTCCTGCGTTCATCTATGTATAATATATAACCTCTACACCTAAGAAACATAACCTAACAACTCTACGTGGAATACTTCGCCGCAAAGTCAGGTTAATACGATAATCTGTAATGCACTACGACTTTGTAAGGTATTTATGACAAAATAAGTGATCTGTAACATTAAAAACTTTTAATGACCATAACCTAAAACTTTTTACCGATTAGCTTATTATTTGGATTTAGAAAAAAAGTTACTCCAGACAGAAACCACCGATTCGGATGATTTTTGTTTGTACTTACATCTAATTGAATGTAGATTAGCGGAAAAATGAAGAGTATTGTCAAATCAATTTTTATAACCTCCAAACTGTACGAGAAACATTTTTTCTAAATTTTTCTAAATTTGGTTGAAAACTGTATTTATGTTTTAGAAAAATGATTCTTAGTGGTAAAAATGTTTACTTCTGAGTTCGTCCATATATAATATATTACCATTAGACCTGTGAACATCAAGGAGCGCGGGCGCGCTCCGAAGGCAAGTATAGAAGAAGCCTGAAGGAACGACCCGCACTACATATACATTGAAATTGGTGTGTGAGAAATTCAATGCGCCTATATACCTATTACGTTAGTTTTAACTATATAACATATTACTCTTAATCGAAAGCTATTTCATTGCTCTACTCAAATCAAAAGATTTTATTTAATAAGATTATCTTGTTTAAAAGATATAGACAACTGAATTTTTTTATGTCCGTTTTCCTTTCAGAATTTTAGTCTTTTTCCGGCATCCGGTTTGCAGTTTTAACCTTACAACTATAAGTAAAATACTTCGCCGCAATGACAGGTTAATACTTTATTCAGTATATCTTTTGAATATAATTATCACTGGATTAGTGATTTGTAAACAATTCGATATATACAATCTTTGGTGAAGCTAAATGCAGTATAACCTTCCGGCTCTTTCATATTAAAAAACCGCTGCCAATTCACTGGCCCGTAGCTTCCTGAAAATTAATTTGATGATCCCTTTAATTCATTTTTAATAACAAAATTTATTATTTTTGCAACAATTTATTACATTATTATAATTAAATTTATTATTGAAAAATTAAAAGTTTGGGTTTATAGTACATGGTCAGTTATTGTCAGTTTACCAGACAACATACAAATTTTTCATATTTTTGTTTTTCTGTCAGTGCATGATATAAGTATCTACAACTATAGAGGAACTAGAATGGAAATTTAACCAGAGTCTAGAAACCGTCAGCTGTTGAATGATAGCACACGGCTTCAAACTGCCATGCGGGCCTCAAAGGCCTGCTATGTGTAGAGAGAGTACGTCTACAACGTGCCACCCAGCGTCTGGTTTTTGGTTTCGGAACCCCCTCTCGGGGCCTGATTCTCTAACTCTATCTCGGTGCGATAGATACAAGACGAGAGTTTTAGCCCAATCAGAGAGATTCTTTAGAAGGAAAAACAGTTGGGTGCGACGGACGTAAGCTTATCAAGGCCCCATACCGCTCTAGTGATGTTTTGTCTATTTTTGCTCGACCAAAAATCGAAATCCTGAGGCTGGGTAGCAGGTTGTAGACGCTCTACTATACCTGCATTTGTGTCTCTCTCAGAGCAGCCAAGCGAAGTTTGCGATGAAAATGTTTGTCTTCAAATTTTACGATAATAATGGAAGTTGGATAAATGAAAAAAAAGAAATTTTTCTTATATTATTTTAATTATTCGTCAGTTTTGAATACTTAAACTCAAGAATTCATTCTTGAAAATTCAAACATATTATATTTGGGCGCCAATACACCTCAGAAAATAATTATAACATGTTTTTACAACAACTCAAAAAATCACTATCACAAAGCTTCCTCTAGGAGGAAGCAAAAAAAAGCTTAAATTGAATTATCTTATAATTTGAAATTACTCATACAATGGACAGGCAGAGCTTGAATCGAAATAATCTGTAATCTTATGAACCTTGTAGATTGAAATACCAGGTTGAAAGGAAAATATCCGATAGCCTCAAAACTCTTTTATATAAATAGAATAAAGCTTTAAAATCAATAGGCTAGCTTGGCTTGAAGCTAAATCATCCACAGGCTTTGATTTTTTATATTTGTTACCCCAGGTAACTCGACTCGATTTTTTCTCTTTTGTTTATATACAGTTACGTATACATTTAATAATATTTATAATACAATAAGAGAATAAATAAATGAACGTTTATTTTTCGTTTGTACATTGCATCGGTTATCTGAGGTAAGTATTTTTAACTACATGTATCGGATTGCTTAATACAAATTTTAGACTGTCCAGTGTTCCTGGTTTGTATTGTTATCATTTAAAGGAAAAGTTCTAATGTACACCCTAATGAAATACTTAACCTTTAGAGGACGGGGATTTGGGTTTACTGTTTTCTCTCACTTTTCTATAGAAATCGAGTTTTTGTGATGTCTCACATCTCAAAACTAACACATGTAAAGGGTCGATCATGGGCATGGCCCGTATAGGGGCCATCCCGTCCTCTAAAGGTTAAGCCGTAAATTATATTAACATTAAATTTTTATATATAATTTTTGCAAATTCGGTTCGAAAAAATTAATACTCGGTTAACTAATAAGCATAAATAAGCGTAGAATTTCTTTATTACTTTATAAATTTCTTAATGAGTTATTAAATATAATTTTATCTAAATTATAAGATAAGACAAGTATGTATGTATACTAATTCGAGTCGAAATTAGCATTTATGTTGTCTTACAGAAATAAAGCAATATTCTGTAAAATATAAAATTTAAAAATTATACTATCAATTTGGAATATAATTATTAACTATACCTATAATCTATAAGTATCTTATTATCTGCAGTACAATAAATAATCAAATTATAGCATAGCAACCGTATAAACAATTATGTTAAATAGGTATAATCATATCACAGATTTTCAAAACACGAAGAAAAAAGAAAATACTTTAGTTTAGTATAATTTGATTCGTGTCCATCAAACATTGCATCGTTAAGATAAGGTGAGGTTAATGCCAGACTATTGTTTTAGCCTGATTCGAATTACATTATGGGTTAATTATTTGAATATGTTATAGAATAATAATTAAATCATAAATAAATAGGTGATGCAAATAATGTAGAGTACAGGGTCAAAGATGCCAGTGCAGGTAAAATGTCATATAACGTATATCTTAAGGGGGTATTTCGCTAAGGAGCATATTTAACGAGTACTTCCTTGGGCCTCCAATATTTTTAGCTCATAATATTAATATTATTGCTTGAAAAGTAATCTATAGTCAAATTAATAATGAAACAATAGATTTTATAGGTAAAAAATATATAAAATTTGCTTACACAATCAATTCACAAATTTTATGAAATTTAAAATCAGTATGTCACGCATTTTGTTTAAATTTTCGTGACTAATATTAAATAACTTGGCCAAATATTTTTTCATTGATTCTTTTTTCTGGTCGTTCGTTGGCCCATATATTTTTCATTGTTTCATTTTTCTGGTGGTTGCTTGAATACATATGCGTTTTCTTATTGGCTAAAATAGGCTGGAAGTATAAAAATTATGCAAACATACAAAAATCGTGCTATCCCACAAGGCTATGTAGCAATGTAACCTGAAAACTCAATTTTTATTAATGTCGTGCTCAATTTATTCTTCATCAAGGTACATTAAAATTATGCAGAGAGATTGGAATAATCATTATTTATCACGTATTTAAATTTTATTTGAAAATATTTGGTTGGATTTTGCGAAAGACCCTCCTTAATGCGTGGATGTATTCAACAATTACCAAGGTGTTTAAAATTAATCAACGGCAAGTTTTAAAAAAGGGTTGCATCTTTATTTTAGTTATTCGATTGTTGTTATATAAATACTCTCAAAAATATTTTTTATATAATTAAGAAGATAATTTTTTTTTATTTTTAGAGGCAAATGCTATGTACAAAATATAAATATGTCAAATAATACTTCTGAGGATTATATTTAGTTATTATTTATTTTTGTAAAGTGGCATATTACTTTAGGGCGAGTAGTAACCGGTCAAAAATATCCAGCTAGGAAATCCAGATGGATTTCCTGCTGGATTCAGGTGGATTTCCTAGTAGGATCGGGTGGATTCACGTAGATTTCGATGGATTTTTAGCTGGATTCCTACTCTTATCCATGTTGCGTGGATTTCTTATCCATTTTCAGTAAAAGTTAAGTAGGAAATCTACGCAACATGGACCAGAGTAGAAATCCAGCTAAAAAATCCATTGAAATCTACGTGAATCCACCCGATCCAGCTAGGAAATCTATCTAGATCCAGCTAGGGAATCCATCTGGATTTCCTAGCTGGATATTTTTGACCGGGATATCGTACACCTAGGGTTTGAAGAATCAAGAATTAATTTTTATTATTCGATAATTATCCGATTTTATATTATCCGATGTCATACGTGTAAGAAATTAATGTTTTCGTAAATAAAATAGTGTTTCATAATTATTTTTGATTGATATTGTAGCAAAACCCGATCTTTATAAATAGCAAAGTTTGGTTAACATCAATATATATACACTTTTTAAAATGGATTTTCCTTCAATTGTTGTATCACCCCTCCCTCTCACCTTCTACAGTAAATAATATATCATTTAAAATAAAAATATGCATTTAACTATAGCATGTTCAAACCCAAAACAAAAAAGAGAAAAAGTGAAAATATTCAAAGAGGTCGGCCGAAAAAGAAAACTCGTAGCAGTTTTAACGGAGGAAGAAAACGAATAGTGACAACGGATTCTGATCCCGGTAAAAAATAATGTCATCATAAATGAAACCAATAATTGCAATGTCCTGCAATTTAATATATATATATATATATATATATATATATATATATATATATATATATATATATATATATATATATATATATATATATATATATATATATATATATAATCATATGAACATCGACTTATGCTGACACCAATGTATAAGACCACGTGACCTGTCTGCATAAGTGTAGTACCGTTTATACGAGTGTCTGCACAAGTCTAGCGTGACTAAAGAAATAATCCCTCTACTTATGCTGACGTCTGCATAAGTCGGTCTCTGTCTGCATAAGTCTATTTAAATTTCGGAAAGTGTCTGCATAACTAGCGTTTCATATATTTATATATATATATATATATATATATATATATATATATATATATATATATATATATATATATATATATATATATATATATATATATATATATATATATATATATATATATATATATATATATATAGGGGGCAAAGGGTATCCGCTCGGAAAAGCCCTTTTATTTCTTTTGTTCAATATATATATATATATATATATATATATATATATATATATATATATATATATATATATATATATATATACGCGAATTTAGTAAGAACTTATATTAGTTAAAGAAAAACTAAAACTTTGATTTTAGAGTAGGATTGTTTTATTAATTGCCTTAATTTTTTTGATTAAGGTTCTTTTTTCTATAGGACTTACTTAGTTCATCATCAGTTTGGGTTTGATCTTCATAAGCAATGTGATTGTTTCCATCAATACTTCAGTATAGTGAACATTATTTGAAAATTGCGATGTATTAACGACTTTTTTTATACAAAAAGCTTTGTGACAGTAAAAAAGGTTACAAAAATGTTGAAATATTTCAATGTTAAAGTATAATTAAGTTTCAATTACATTGTAAATATAATGCGCAAGAGTTTAAAAGCTTTCTCGTTTTGAAAGTAAAGCTATATGAGTATAAATCGTCCGCTGGGAGGAAAATAGTGCCATCTCGTTATTTTGCCAAGAAAAGTGCTAACTCGTTATTTCGGGAAGAAAAGTGTCATCTCGTTATTTTGCTAAGAAAAGTGCCAACACGTTATTTCGGTAAGATAAGTGCCATCTCGTTATTTCATTAGGAAAAGTGCTAACTCTTTATTACACTAAGAAAAGTGCTCCGCTGAGTTGGTAGTTTTCTTAGCGAAATTGGCACTTTTCTTAGCAAAATAACGAGATGGCACTTTTCTTACCTAAATAACGAGTTGACACTTTTCTTGGCAAAATAACGAGGTGGCACCTTTTTTCTCCCAGCCGACGAAATAATGAACGTTACTTTAAATTTTTTGACAAACGTTAGGTGAAAGTTTGTTTAAAATTCAAGACCAATAGGGTAATAGTGCTATTTTTGTGTTAGTTTGCGTAACGATAATCAATTTCCATTCAAACTAATTATTTAACGTGTAAAATAAAGTAATATTGTTTTTCCAATTAGAAGTGAAATGGTTGAATGTTTACCTACACGAGTTTATGCGACAGAAGTGGAAGTTAGAGTACCTCTGCAAATCATGCTCAACAAAACCGTAGAAAGGTTATGTGAAACTGTAGCTACTGATTGGAGACCAGAAGCCTTAAATGATGTCACCTTGCTGTTTACATCAGGTTTTGATAGCTTGTCTGGACACATGAATTCGCACCAAAGGTGTGAAAATCCTGAAAATGACAGCCTGCTTGCTCAACAAACTTTGTTTTTAACAAGTATCTTATTGATTAAGTTAAGGTAACATTAATTTTTAAACAACAAAACTAAAATGAATTTCCTATTTTTGTTTTTGTAATCTGTAGATCAGATTAAAATTATAAAACCTGGCTTGATTTGACATACTTGTATAAAAAATATGCGTATAATAATTCACAGCTCAGAGGCTTATCTGTCTATAAGGTATCTTACGGAAAAAAAAATCACTTTTTGGGGGTTTACATCCAAATTTGAGTGTGGAAGTTCGACTGTAAGGATTATACACTCAAATTTGGGTATACACGCTCAATTATAAAGAGTATACACTCAAATTTTGGAGATGATACTCATCAGTTAAGAGTACACACTTAAAATTAAAATTATAACACTGAAGTCAAGTGTTACTTTTACTGTTTCTTTATACTTCAAAGTAATACTTAAATTGATAAAAACCTCTGTGGCTAAAGCTTTTTGCCCTTACGTGATAAAATCAACTATATAAAATACAGAACTTTATACATAGGCAAGCTCAGCTTTGAATCTAAACACCTGCACCCCAAAGCATGTTGGTGATAAATATTTAACAAAATGTAAAGTATTATTTATTTCTATGAAGATTTTAATAGTAAATTTACCGAACGATATTTAATTTAAGGAGCATAAAATTGATAGTTTACGCACACTGAATCAAAAAATATTTTAACATTACATATTGGACATATAATACAGTAAAATATTAAATTAATATATTCTTATATCAAGTGCTGAAGAATATAGCTGGATTAATCCCACACCACAAAGTGTTCGGTTTTGTCGACCGTTGCGAATCGCCCTTGAAAAAGAAGATGAAACAGCAACTATTCGGGAATTTCAGCGTTTAACTAATGAGATAAATTCGCTTACCACCCACAAGTTTCAGATGTTAAATAATAAAAAAGTGACCGTAAAGTTTCAAGTGTCTAAAACCATGTTTGATGGAAAATGTGTAAATACAATCACAGGGAATAGGGCGACTTGCAAATGCCCTATGTGTTTACGAACCACGTACAAGTTTAAGCTACAAGATCCATTCACTCCTAAAGAGGAAAATTTGCAGTATGGATTAGGATTATTACATGTTGAAATCAAAACATTTGAACATCTTTTGCATTTGGCTTATAGATTAACAATCAAAGAGTGGGATGTTACTGAACCACGGAAAGGTACGTTAGTTAATATTTTAAATTAAGGGGATGTTGGGGCTATGAGGATTGATTGATATTTTCTACCTTTTGTAACTTTGAAAATTGAATTTGATCATATAAACTAAATACGTTGAAGTGTTCGAGAAGTTACTTAAAAAAGTAACTCATTACAGTTACTTGGTTTAAAACCTTTTCAAAGGTTTAAAACCTTTTCAAAATAATTGACCAGCTTATATTTTTTCGTAGACCTTGCGTTCTCCGATTAATTGGGTTTGTGACTTTGTTGAATGACTGACTCACTTATTGCTGCACGTATGCATAACGCCCTTTTATTTTGTGTTGACCTTGCGTCTCTTTGCTATTTGGGTTGAATTTTTGAAATAATTGACTTGCTTACTGTTGCACGTCTATGTAATTCCCTTTTTTACATAAACATCGCGTCCATGGCCATTTATATTTGACACTTCTGAAATAATCGCCTCACTTACTGTCGCAGTACGAATTACAGTACGTGTAACTTCCTTTTTTGTGTGGATCACGCCTCCTCCTGCTATTTGGGTTCGAGACTTTTTTAAATAAACTCCCTTACTGTCGCACATCTGCAAAAACTCACATTTTTTTGTAGACCTCGCTTCCCCTTCCTATTTGGGTTTGAGACTTTTTTAAATGATTGATTCGCTTACTGTCATGTCGCACGTCTGCGTAACTCCAATTTCACGTGGACCTTGCGTCCTCTGAGTATATTGGTATAAAGATTTTTTAAATAATCGTCTCTCAGACAGTCGCACGTCTGCGTGCCTTCCTCTTCTACGTGAGCCTCTCGTCTTCTGGCTATTTGGGTATCAGAATTATAATTGACTCGCTAACTGTCGAATGTCTATGTAACTCCCTTTGTAACGTAAACTTACATTAGTGCCTCCAGCTATTTGGATTTGAGACTTTTTTAAATAATTGTGCGTGGAAATCACATCTCCCTGCTATTTGGGTTTAAGACTTTCTAATAATCAACTTGCTTAGTATTTCACGTCAGTGTACCTTGTTCTTCTACGTTGACCTTACGTCCTCCGACTATTTGAGTATAGAAACTTTTTAAATAATCGTCTCGCTTACGGTTGTACGACTGCGTGCCTTCCTTTCTTTCGTAGACCACCTCAGATTTCGATTTAAAAAATTGTGGATTCTTGGATTAACTAATGTTCTGAGTTTAATGATTTCCTATATAAAAATGTATTATTATCAATATTATTTTTGATGATATGAACTATTTTTTAAATAAATAATGAGAAATACAGCTTGGTATGCTTGCTCCTACAACCTCTATAAATATAGACTCAAATTTTAATATTAAATTTGTAATTGAATACGTAAAGAGAGAGTATAGTGAAAATAAAAATAGATTAAAACAAAATTTTGGCTTAATATTAAACATCCACCTACATTATAACATATGTTTAATAAAATTAAACAAAAATTGTTACATAAGCAATTTACAAGCCGCTATTTTTTCTCTCTCCAAAATAACTGTATCTATTAAAAGTAGTAATTTCATAAATCGTACTTTAAAAAAGAGATGGTAATCCTTCTATATTCGTTCTCTTATTAATCGTTCGGCCAACGAATAAGAGATCTAACTCAGACCCTCTGGGTGGCTGTTCGTCTTTGCGCGCGATCTCTACATATGCATGAATTCCTAACCTCAAAAGTAAAAATTGAGAAAATATAACAACAAGAACGTGCAATCCGCGTCTCGAGTCTCTAGTTCATAAAAATTTCAATGTAATCTATTACTCTTCCTGATTGAAAAAAATGATTAGTATTTCATACTTCATGTTAAATTATAACTACGTTTTCAGAAAAATACAATGAACAAAAAACTGCTGTACAAAAAATACTTTTTGCTCAATTTGGAGTAAGAGTAGACCAAGTTTTACAAGGTCACGGTACCACAAACACTTGAAATTTAGCACGAAAATGTTTTAGCAATCCACAAAAATTTGCACAATCTTTAGGATTAGATAAACTATTTGTAGCCAATATTGCTTTATTATTGCAGTTATTTAAGTGCAAAAAAGAATTAAAGTTTAAAAAAACAGAGAAGTTTTGTTGGGAAACATATGATATGCATTATAGTTTATACCCCTGGGCTCGCATGAACCCAACAATGCACAAATTTCTTACACGGAGAGAAATTTTAGAGTAAAAATTACCAAGGTGCCTTGGTAGTGCATGGATAGACTGTCAAAAGCCGTGATATTCCCAGGTTTCTAATACAATTTATAAGTTTCCCAGGAAAAACTACCATAACCACTTAAAAAAAATACCAAATTATCGGAATAAAAATTACCAGACACACTGGTAAAAATTGAGATCTAGTCATTTTTACAGGGTAACCTAAGAATTTTTACTAAGAAAACTGATAAATTTTACCAAATAACCTGGTATTTGTGTATTCGCGCATGCGCACTGCGCATTATTGTGTTTCAGAAGATTGATACTAGAGGCGTGCGCGACGTTAAAATGAAAGCAATACACATATTTTCAGTAAGTAATAACGGCGATTCAAATAACTGTTGGTAACAGCTTCCGTGGCGCAGTCGGTAGAACGTCGGACTCTCAACCCAAAGATCGTCGGATCGAATCCCGCTTCCGTAAAAATTTTTTTTCAGTTTAATGTTTTTTCATCCTTGTTTCTGTTTCTATTTCTATATTAAAATACTATATATCCATCAATATGGATAAAAAAAGTTCATTTTTTTAATTTAAATTAACTAAAAAAAAATTTTACCAAGGCACTTTGGTAAAAAGTTTGAAATTGTCAGTCTGTCCATCCATTACCATAGAAACTGGTAATTTTGTCTCGAATATTTGTAATTTTCACTACAAAATTTCTCTCCGTGTAGGCATGGCTGTGAGATATCGAGTCGCTTCCCTTTACCTATAGCTTATTATGCGGAAGATGCCCTTGAAGCAGCCCACAAGTACTATAGAAGAAATATGGTTTTGCATGCTAGACAGAACAGCAGAAAAAACCGTATTTTAGATGTATTTAACCGAGCTGTATATATGAGTGACCCAAAAATTTCCTTAATTACAATTAAGAACAGAATACAAAGACGAAAGAAAAACAAGATTACTTTGGATATGTTAGAGTACATAAACGAAGTGTAAGTAAAAAGATATCATTGAGTAAATATAAAATTAACGTAGCTTTATTCGAGACTGAATGATAATAAGTACTAAAAAGTAAATTCTACAAGAAAGGAATTAATTCGTTTATATTATTCTCGAGAGAAGGTAATTCATTTTTTTTTTTTTTGTTGCTGGGAAGTTAATGAGGGAACAGTCTATATTTATGTAATAGTAAATCCCTTCATTTATTTTGTTATTTTATTATGCCAAAAATTGGGTAAATTTACTCATACTACAAAAAAGCCTGGTGGAAATTTTCTCTATAAAAAATAGCCGAAAAGTTCTGGGTAGTCATGAAACGATTTTTCTGGTCCAATTATTTATTTAACGGAGACAAGGTAACCTCAAAATGTTTTTACTAAAAAGGACCCACCCCCACAACCATTATGTATTGATTTGCAGATCTAGATCCTATTGACACATTTGATCGGAAGGTCAAACAGTACAAAAATACTAAATTTTCAGAAGAATTGGCCGGGAACCAAAATCAATAAGGTTGCTGGGTGGTCCTTTTCTCTATAATTTGATTATGTATTTAAAACCAAATATTAAAAAATAGCTATAGCCTCTTACTAGTTATATTCTAACTAAAAAAACTGGCCAAATTTGATATCTTTAAAATACTCATTAATAAGTTAATGTAAATTTGTGAAAAACTTATTCTGATATTCTGCCTATTAAATGGTGAACATGAGCGGAAAAATTGTTTCATTGATGAATAGAAATGGGCAAGAAAAGTGTATAATTTTTACGATTGTTGGTGAAACTAGCTATGATTATGCAAATAATGGAATTGATTTCCACCAGGGTAATTATAAATATATTGATAACATTTATATATGCGTTTGAAAAAACTATATACTGCTAAATACCTATACCTACATTTAAAAAAATGAGTTGGGCTTATTCAATATAGGCACTTGACATTTAATTTTATTATCGTATACAAAAATGGAAAATAAATCACAACATAGTTACAAAGGCACATAAAGTACAAAGTAATTTTTATTTCGACGAAAATTTTTAATATGAGACTTTATTCCAGAGTAAATGTGGAAGATAAAGAAACTGAAACGAGTGAACCTGAAGACGAACTACATTCAATTAGCTGTAAGTAAAAACAAAAATCGTCCGAATCGGTGGTTCCTGTCTGGAATAACTTTTTTCTAAATCGAATTAATAAGCTAATCGGTAAAAAGTATTGGGATATGATCATTAAATGTTTTTAATATTACAGATCACTTAATTTTTCATAACTAACTTACAAAGTCATAGTGCATTATAGAGTATCATATTAACATGTCTTTGCGGCGAAGTATTCAACGTAGTTATTAGGTTATGGTTCAAAGGTGTAGGGGTTATATATTATACATGAAGGAACTCAGGGGGCAACATCTTTTCAAAAAAGAATCATTTTTCTAAAACTTAAATACGGTTTCCTATAAAATTTTGAAAAATACCTATGTTTCTTGTAGAGTTTGGAGGTTATAATAATTGATTTGACAATACTCTTTATTTTTTTCCTAATCTACATTCAATTAGCTATAAGTACAAACAAAAATCATTCGAATTGGTGGTTTCTGTGTGGAATTACTTTTTTTCTAAATAAAAATAATAAGCTAATTTGTTAAATGGTTTAGGTTATGGTCATTATAAGTTTTTAATGTTACAGATCACTTATTTTGTCATAAATACCTTACAAAGTCATAGTTCATTACAGATTATCGTATTAACCTGACTTTGTGGCGAAGTATTCATCTGCAAGGTGTTTAGGTTATGGTTCACAGGTGTAGGGGTTATATATATACATGGATGAACTCAGGAGGCAACATTTTTCCCAAAAAGAAACATTTTTCTGAAACTTAAATACGGTTTCCTACAAAATTTTGAAAAATACCTATGTTTCTTGTAGAGTTTGGAGGTTATAATAATTGATTTGACAATACTCTTCACTTTTCCCCTAATCTACATTTAATTAGCTATAAGTACAAACAAAAATCATCCGAATCGGTGGTTTCTGTGTGGAATTACTTTTTTTCTAAATCAAAATAATAAGCTAATCTCTAAAAAGGTTTAGGTTATGGTCATTAAAAGTTTGTAATGTTACAGATCACTTATTTTGTCATAAATACTTTACAAAGTTATAGTGCATTACAGATTATCGTATTAACCTGACTTTGCGGCGAAGTATTCATCTTCAAGTTGTTAGGTTATGGTTCACAGGTATAGAGGTTATATATTATGCATGGATGTACCGAGGAGGCAACATTTATCCCAAAAAGAATCATTTTTCTAAAACTTAAATACGGTTTTCTACAAAATTTAGAAAAATACCTATGTTTCTTGTTGAATTTGGAGGTTATAAAAATTTATTTAACAATTTTCTTTATTTTACCTCTAATCTACATTTAATTTGCTATAAGTAGAAACAAAAATCATTCAAATCGGTGGCTTCTGTGTGGAGTTATTTTATTTTGAAAAAAAAAATCGGGTTTTAGCCCACTGTGCGTCGGCACCCTCTAGTTTAGGAGGTGTATTGGCTCCTGAAACGTAGTCCCATACGTCATTTTTCACGAGTAAGGCTTCTACTTGAATCCTCCACGTATCATAGTTATCGCGAGTAAGCAATTCAAAGCGTGGAGGGTGTGATATATATTGAATGTCCGACATCTTTGGATACGTCGATTTTGCGTGTACGGTATTAACCTCACTTCTGACTTCCAACGTTTTAGATCTTTTTAACCGATCCTGCGTGCTTCGCGTTAGCTTTTGTTTTTATTTGTCTTTTGCGATCTCTGGGCCCATAACCTGTTGGAGAGGGCGATTAAAGTAAACGACAAATAATACAAAAATCAATGTATTACAAAGAGACATATGACGTGTTACTCGTTGGACATTACATAGTCGACTGACTGGAATAAAGAACGAATGTCATGACGTGAACGCTACGCGAGACATCTAGCGGAAATTCAAATAAACATATTTGAAATAATAATAATGATTTAGATTAAATTAGATATAATGAAAGCAGTAAATTCAACAATTATTAACAATTATAAAATTGATATTCTGACGATGCCAGATGATAGCTGGGAACATTATGAGTACGTAAAAAAATCAGGACCGATTTTAGATAATCGGTTTGACTCTGGCATTAATGCAACAAAATAGTGATTTTTTCCACCGAGTTTAGTTAACAAATGAATTGTGTGAAAACTATACAACTGATCGAAATCAGCTTTGGGGGCTTTATTTATATTGCTTTGAAGTACTTACATACAAATTTTCAAAAGGATAGGGCCAGCCCTTAATAATTCTACAAGTGCTTCAAAAACACCCTATTTTTCATGCTTTTTTGCGAGTGTATTGCTATTTTGCTATGTAATTATTGCATTTCCATTTTTTTATTTAACTCTTCCTTGTAGAAAATTTCATGAGGAACCAATTTGGTCCTATGAATATTTTCTCTAAAACGTATAGTTAAGAAGTTATTTTCAATCATGTATCAGAAAAATCGTGATTTTGACGTATTTTTTCACGTTTTGATTGTTCCTGCAGTTAGCATAACTTTTTTTTTGGTGCACCCCGATATTTTCGTTCTATATGTTATGGAGAAGCTATAGCCAAAAAAGATAATATACGTCAGAACGCATCCATATCTGAATGATTATGGGCTTAATGCTCCTGGCCTACAGAGCATTTGTATCACCTTGTGACTCGGGCCATTGGCTCATGCATAATTATTGAAGAGAGTTGAATAAAGACTCATATTTTGTGCAACACTTATCATTTATTATTCTACAAAACCCATAATTCATAAGATTAAATTAAATACTTTTGGGTAATAAATGTGATTTTTTCTTCTGTTTTCAGGGTGATATTTGGGCAGAATCTCGTATGATGGGTTTTCTTTGGCATTATTACGCTTGTATGGATGGAGCAGTATATAACGTTACAGATTGGGCTGCTTGTCAGGCTAGTAACTTAAAACATCTCAAAGCAAATATACACACTGTTCAATACAGAATTGTTCTGGGTCAACGACCACCAGCATATATGTCAAGTAATAATAAAAAAAGACAATCAGATCCAAATTCTAGGTATGTTGTTACAAACAAAAACTTTTTACATTATAAAAAATTTTATTTTAGAATTTTATAAGAGAATAATTTGAGTAAAACGAAATACTTCTTATTTATATAACCATTTATTAAAAGTACAATTATTTACAAAATAAAATTATTAACTAACTTAATTATGTAATTTAAATACTATCAACATAAAACCTCTATTGATTATTATACTGTTCAATTTTTCAATTTTGTTGAAATAGCAAAGTGGATTTTGAAGATTTCTTACATAATCTATATAAACAGAAAAAAACTGGTACATCGAATGCAGCAACTGATCCTAATTTAATGAAAGGAGACAATCGACGACGTAAAACCAAGCGTAAGAAGTAAACAAGTGTGATAATGTACTGTTTCAAAGGAATACTGAAGTCAACTAAAACATATGCTTTAATATTGCGATTACAGTTTTTTAATTAATCATTCAATGACATTTTCACTTTTACAGAAATACAAAAACATGTTCCAGACATTTACAAATACTTTGATTTGTAAGTCATTACGAACTTAGCGATTATCTTCATTTACATGGTATGATGTGCTGTGCATTGTCTTGCAATGGTGTAAAAACTTAAAAAATAATCTATAATTTAAAGGAAGTTTATTTCTACAGATATCATATTTTTATTAGTTCTTGATAGATTAAAAAAAAATCATTTCCTAATAAAATTACTATAGAAATTATTTTATAGAAATAAGATAAATGAGAAAAACAAAATTCTAAAATCTTAAATATGAAAATAAATTAGTTACAAGACATTGATACTTATCTCCCAAATATTAAACTAGTTTAATTATAATTTGGAAGAATAAAATATTTAAAAAAGAAAAAAAAAGAAATTTATTAACTCCTAAGTTATAATTCATGAATTAAAATGAACAATATACATTAAACTTTTATCACTGTATAATATTTAGTTTTTGATTATTTGTTTAGTTTACAAACTGTGCAACTAAACATTAGTATGATTCACAAATTGAACGATGATTTCAACATCAATTAGTTTGATCAAATTACTTGAGCAATGTGGAATAAGACTGATTTTTTCCCTTCATAGAAAAAAAAGCAATGTTCATAAATTTGTAATAAAATATGTATAGAATTGTAATTTGTTTAGTTATTTAAATATTTATGTTTTCTACAAGATATCATTTGACATTGAAAAAATACTTAATAAATTTTTATTGTGATATTTTATATATGCCTTAAGAACATAATAAAGAATTGTTTTTAAAATCACTATAATAGTATTCCATCTAAAAACATTAAAGGGTCAACATTGTTAATAACACTTTGGACATCATTCTTTTGGATTGTTCTCTTCTTAGTTTGATATGTATGCTTATAAGATTCTTTGGATAATGAATCAATGAATAGCTCCTGAAATGACAATAACATCCATTATGTAAAAACAAGAATTTCATTTCATAAGTGTTTTATATCTTAATGTGAAGAACATATAATAATATAAATGATACAAATAATTCAGCCATTGGTTTTTTTATTTCTTTTCATCTTTCATTCATCATCAATTATAAATTATACCTAAGTGTGTTTATGTACTATCTTTTATAAAACTTACTGTAGCTTTAGTTACTAAGAAAATAGCTTCTTGATTGATAAGACTGATATCAGGATCAGTTTTGATTATGGTACGAATCCTTCCTATCGGTAATTTGGTCAATTTCGTTTTTGGTTCCTCATATTGTTGAGATTCATGTTCGGCTAATTCAATAGGTTCAACGTCCACCTGAGAATTCTGGTCACTTTTCTCTGTCAGCATACTGACATTACTAGAGTTCATTTCGTTATCGGTGTTACGTGTGTTTTCCATTGACAAGTTTTCCATTTTTTATAGGTAGTGTCTATTTCTTTGAATTTGACTAGAAATAATTTTCAGGCAGAACGTTTGAATATATGCTAAAAAAACGACCACGTACTCTCAATATCAACCTAGTGCTTATAACTCATAGACTTAGAGCGAATCCACATTACGTGCCATGATCTTTGTGCCATGAGTTTTGTGCTATACCAGAAAGTGTTGTTCTACATCTACATACTTATTACCACAGGATAAAGAGGAAGGACCTACTCTCGTATTGAACAGAGCATAGATGTCAAACATAGATAATAGTTACATAGATGTCGAACAACACTTTCTTTCTGGTATGGCACAAAGCTCATGATAAGTAATGTGGATTCGCTCTTATAGATAGTGGTGGGTACGTATAATACGCGGTTTCGTAAATTGTATTTACGACACGTCGCAAATCAGTGTCGCAAACATCGCAAACGCAGTTGAATTTGATACGCGCGTATAATACGCGTATGAATGAAAAATTCGAAATATTCTATTAAAACTACTTTTATTAAGTAATTCGTTATACTAAATTACATATTGTTATTTAATAATAAGTAATAAATTATAATGTTAAATAAACTAATTCATTAATTTTTAATAAATAAAAAAGTTCCAAATTTTTTGTATTTTCTGAACTACTCTCAATATTAACTTTTTTATTTACAGAAAAAGCTGGAATCCTCAATAATTTTACGGCAAATGTAAGTAGTTAGTTTTGCATGCTTTTTTTTAGTTGCCTTCCAAAACGTTTGGTAAGAAGAATAATTTTTTTTGACCATGTTTCAAATATGTCACTGTTATCTTGATAGTTAAAAAAACTTATCATTTCATCTTCATCCATAACGAAAGGGATCCATTTATCTCCAAAATCAAGAATTGTTAATGCATTTCTTCCTCTGTACGTTGGATGAAAACAATTTTCAGCTATTATTGCTATAGGACTGAAAACTCTCGTAAGAGTTTCTTCCATTGTTGTTGGCGAGATCCAGCCAGAAAAGTGGAGGCGCGTAGACAGGCTACATATAAATTATCAATTAAATAAATTCTAAACCGAAATAGGCAGGGAAAGCCAGTTTCGCCAAGGAAAGTGAAGGTACGTTGGTGGACAACAGATAGAGTTTTTAATAAGATATTTCTTAAGCCCCAAATAGGCAGGGGAAGCAAGATTCACGCAGAAAAGTGGAGGTGCGCAGGCAGGCCAAATATAAAATTATTAATCATATAATTTCGGATTCTAAGTAGGCAGGGGAAGAGAGTTCTATGCAAGAACGTGGGGACACACGATCTAGAAAAATAAACCCTTTATAAATTAGTAATCCAAAACCCAAAGAAGTTTCGGGGACGAGCGCAAGGGTGAACCGGAGACAAAGAGCACGTCTTGGTGATTAGTTTTTAAAGTAGGAGACACTTTTAATATTTTCTTGTGTGGATCTCGCTTCCCCTGCCTATTTTGATTTCGAAATTATTTAATTGATAATTTTATATGTAGCCTATCTGCGCGCCTCTACTTTTCTGCGTGGATCTTGCCTCCACTTTTGGTTTAGAAATTAGTTGCCCCTGCCACTTTTGGTTTAGAAATTAGTTGCCCCTGCCACTTTTGGTTTAGAAATTAGTTGATTGATAATTTAATTAGTAGCCTGTATGCGTGCCTCTACTCTTCTGCATGGATATCGTTCCCTCTGCCTATTTTACTTAAGAAAATATTCTATCGATAATATTATAGGTATAGCCTGTCTGCGTGCCTTCACTTTCGTACGTAGAACTCGCTCCCCCGCCTATTTGGTTTAGAAATTTATTTAATTGATAATTTTATGTCTAGCCTATCTGCGCGCCTCCACTTTTATGCCTGGATCTCGCCTCCCCCGCCTATTTCGGTTTAGGAATTATTTAATTGATAATTTTATATGTAGCCTATCTGCGCGACTCTACTTCTCTACTCGGATCTCGCTCTCCCTCCTATTTAGGTTTTAGGTTTTAGGAACGGAGCAGAATTATGGAGCAGAGCTGAGCAGCGAGGAACGGCGCTTACGTTCATTTTGCCCCTTACTTCAAGGTTATATTAATTACTATTAATTTAAAAAATTCTTTCGTTTCATTCCAACGTTGCAAACTTCAGACTCATAGAAAAATGTGTAACATTAGGGAAAAAAGCAAATTAATTACAGTTGATTTATCATTTTAATTTTTTATATTTATTTTTCAATAAATCTATATCGCAAAGGACTCTATTAAAATATTTACTTATTTAATTTTTAAATTTCGCGCGTTTTTAATTGATTACGACGTTTGCGACGTCTGCAACACCATTGCGACATATTATACGCGTCGCAATGATTCATACGCGTATGATGTCGCAAATTGTTTATACGCGTCATTTACCCACCACTGCGTTATAAACATTAGACTGCGCGCTCTTACGGGTGGCGTGAAGCCCATGATGGCGGCGCGTAGTCATGCTATCTCTCTCGTACAGCTGCAGTGGTGGGGGTAGAGGGGAAACGGTGACGGCAGAAGAGGAGAGGGCGTTGAGGGGAACACTCTCCCCCCACCAAGCGCCCATTAGAAAGAGAGCATGACCACAGCTATTGCCCTCTCTCTCTTGCTCGGCTTCAGCTCTTTACACGGGAGCGCGCAGTCTATCTCTTGTTATGAACTGCGTTCGCGTGAACGAGTAACGCAACACTTAGGGTCGTTCTACAATAATAGTTTAGAAATTAAAAGATTAATTCTGAAATTAATATTTAAATAAGGCAACAAACATATTGGAAAATATTCCCATAAAATGGTAATCTCGATAAAGATTCTCACAATAAAAATCATTTATTTATTTAACTAATCGGATAAATAAATTCAACCCGTTCCGTAAATATATAATTAACGAATTTGCAATCATCCGAGTAGGAATAAACGATTCTGACGAAATAACAATAATTGATAATTAATTAACTATTAAATAAGGGAAACTCGCTCAGGGTGAAAAGCTCTTCCAAGGATTATTTATAATTCTGAGATTGTAGGAAATCCCAAGGTGACGGTTAGCTGCAACGGCCATCAGGGCTCCCAAGGACAAGGAGTACAAGGTGGTCGGAGTCAACAATACCAGGAATCCATTAGCACCAACGGTCACCCAACGTGAACACGAGCAATTCCGAGAACCAGTAACGGCCACAGAACACAAACAACAACAATCCCAGGAATCCATTAGTGAACAGGCTCGGGAGTCAAGCAATTCCCAGAACTATTGCACAATGGAGCACAACAGACGAGGAAATTGAAACAGCAGCATAGCCTGTAGCCAAGGTCGATGGGTCAAACAGCCTACTATCCTACAGCATCAAGAAGACGTAAATAGCAGCGTAGGCTCCATTCAAGGACGGAAGGTTAAACAACATTCGATTTCGCAGCAGGTCGACACCTGGAAGGGATTAGCGAAGAAGTAAATACTTCCAAGGGATCCAAGGCGCAAACACTTCCGAGAGTTGTTTACTCCTGAGTCACCTCCCGAGGACAGTAGACGATCAGCAAGGAAGGTCACCTCAAGGGCAAGCCTGCTTTCTGATCTGGGGCCCCTTCATCGCCGCTCTTCCTACCTAGGGGTGGGGAGAGCCTCTGAGGCAACCTGGCGCCCTACAGCTTCTACATCGTACTGCCTCCCACTACCAACCTGAAGCTCCACCTACGACCCAGAATATAAATTGGGCCTCATCGCCGGCCTCGAGCGGTCGCTACCAAGCACATGATAAGCTTCGTAGGTTGTTCAATTGCACTAGTGCACGCACCCTGATCACGTCATAGTGTCAGTCGATATTGAATTGTATAGAGTCACGATTCTAAAGTTCATTGTTTGTCAAAGTTAACAAAGTTCTTAATTAATTCAATAAAAATCAAGTTAAAGTTTGTTCTCTCGAGTTCAAGTCTTTATTTCAAATCTCCCGCGACTCCTTGCGCTTCAGCGCTTAAATGAACGAACGAATTCCACAATCTAATTGGTCAACGCGGCGACCATTGCAGAAGCGCTCTTCTGCTAGAAGACCCCGACTCGGGTCGTAACACTCTATGACCCCCACTACATAAGCGCGTATGCACGCGTATGCGCGCGTAAGATATCTAGTAAGGGAGCTTCTACATCGATGCAGTTGCGTGTGTGCTCGCCGTGTATAAGATATGCCTATATGTATCGCGCACGTATATATAGGTATACCTTATACATGGCGTGCGCACATGCAGCCGCATCGATGTAGAAGCTCCCTAAGGCCTCCGCTACATAAGAGCATATGTACGCGGACGCACGCGTAAGTAATTAGGGAATACCTAGTAATTTTCAATGTAGCCAACGTGAAAAATTTAGTGCCTCCAAAAAAGCTGTTCGTTCTCTGCTTTCTTTGGAGGCACTAAATTTTTCACGTTGGTTGCATCGACAATTTCTAGATATATTTCGCGCGCATACGCATGCATTCGCGTGCGTACGCGCTTATGTAGCGGGGGCCTAATTGTCGATGCAGCCAACGTGAAAATTACTAGATATTCCCTAGTTGCATACGCGTGCGTCCGCGTGCATACGCTCTTATGTATCGGGGGCCTATAAGTCTATGTTATAACTGATCATTTTTTTTCATTGTTTCGTATTTTATTACTTCGCGTTTTTTGGTATATTAGGCGCTCTGCTCTGCACATAACGGAGATTACACAATGGCCGGGTCTACATAGACGCGTTGAACGCGCGTTGGTGTGCAGACTAATCACAGCTCAACTCGAGAGAATCAAGTCCGGTCAATTCGAGCTGCGATAGGTCAGCGCACACCGCGCGTGCACACGCGCGTGTACAAACGCTCGTTCAACGCGTCTATGTAGACCCGGCCAATAAGCTGCTCTGCTTGCAGCTTGCTCTGCTCTACTCTGCTCTGCTCCGCTCTGCCCTGCTCTGCCTGCTCTGCCTTACCTGCTAAGCCTGCTTCTGACGGTGATTGGTTAATTCCTTCCATCCCATCAGTTTCGTCAAGGGAATTAACCAATCAAAGCCAGAAACAGGCTTAGCAGGTAAGGTAGAGCAGGGCAGAGCAGGGCAGAGCAGCTTATTGTGGAATTTCCGTAAAAAGAATATTTTTTTCGAAGTATCAGTTCCAGGGTACGTCCTCAATAAAAATGATATATATATATATAACTATGGGAATTGGTATATTTGAAGAGATATCAACGTATAGATCGGTACTTTTGAAGAGATGTCGGCATTTTGAAGAGACTCCTCAAATTTCTCAACGCAAGAATCGCGACTTTTGAGGAGAAATCGATACCCCATTTTCCAAGAGTCGGTAACCTGAGGGTCATTATTTCTTTAGTCACATTGTCCGAACTCTGAGCGAAAGGTTCACATCTCCTCAAAAGTACCAATTTACAAACAAAGATATATATATATATATATATATGAATTTTACGTTATTTTGTGGAGGGCACTTTGCGGAGGGACGCGGAGGGACGCGGAGGGTTAACGACTCAATTCAGCGTTGACCCTCCGCGTCCCTCCGCGTCCCTTCGCGTCCATCCGCATCCCTCCGCGTCCCTCCGTGTCCCTCCGCAAAGTGCTCTCCACAAAATAACGTAAAATTCACTATTTTTTGCGTTATTTGGGGTCTGCATTGTCCCTCCGCATGTCCCTCCTCGTCCCTCCGCAAAAAGGGTCTTGTCCCTCCGCATCCCTCCGCGTCCCTCCGCATTGTCCCTCCGCATTGTCCCTCCGCATTGTCCCTCTAATGACAACTATCTGTGATGCAGAAGACACTTCTGTCGACAACTTTTGCATCGCTCCGTTGTCAGTTCTTCAGCTCGATACACAAACAACAGGCTGCTTTCTGAAAACAAACTATGCCACCCTCCTGCCATCAGCGCAAGAAGCGCGTTCGCGCATTTATTATAATGCGCGCCTTTTCTCCGCAATTAACGAGACCAATTAATTACAGAGCAACTTTTTGAAAGGAAACTTCTTAATTATTCAAATCAAGGATAACGCCAAATTCACGCGAGCGCAGCGCGGCGTATGCGCATTCATTTGACAGTTCAATTACAAGTCGAACGCTGTCCGTATTTTTTCTTCCCAAAAAAAAAGTGCAGCAACTGCAAACAAAGCATGAGAAAACGGCGACAGACGGATTGAGTGCATTCGTTAGTTCTTTCTCTCCCCCTCTCTCTATCTCTCTCTTCTTCTCTCTCTTTCTCTTATATATACACGGTGACCCATTTTAATTGCTACACCCGGATTTTTCGGATCCTAAGACAGATAGGAAAAAATGATTCAGACAAAAGTTGTAGGGGACGAAGAGGGCCAAACGATGGTCCTAACAGCTTTGACCTTGAACTTGACCTTCAAGGTTATTTCAAGGTCAAGTGGTTTTTTTTAATAGGAACACCTATTTTTGACCCCGGATTCGGAAAGAGCGGCAAATTTTACGTTCAAAATCATATTGAGACATTTTTTTTCAAGGTCATTTCAAGGTCATTTCAAGGCCAAATGAAGGTCGAACTCCGAAAAATCCATTTTAAGTCGTTTTTTCCATGAGTCACAGGCTTAAGTGGTTCAAACTAGTCGTAGGTTTAATAGGGAAACCCACACACCCAAAACTTTCACATCCTAGTAAACAAATATCAAACTTGCACATCCGAACCCCATGCTCTTCATAGCCTCACATGCTAAACTGTTACACCAGACATCCCCCAGTCCCACACATCTCTACCCCATGTCTGATGTTTGTTTAACGGAAACTTCAAGATCATTAAAGCTTCTGTTGTAAATGTGTCAACCTTACGTTTAGCGCTACCCAGAAACAACGACGTGGACGTAGTAAGGATTGTTTCCTTTGGGGTGCTTGATTAAAGTGAGTCCCCTTGCCTCTCACTGTTCAGGGTGCTTGATTTAAGTGAGTCCCTTCGCCTCTCACTGATCGGGGTGCTTGATTAAAGTGAGTCCCCTTGCCTCTCACTGTTCAGGGTGCTTGATTTAAGTGAGTCCCTTCGCCTCTCACTGATCGGGGTGCTTGATTAAAGTGAGTCCCCTTGCCTCTCACTGTTCAGGGTGCTTGATTTAAGTGAGTCCCTTCGCCTCTCACTGATTGGGGTGCTTGATTAAAGTGAGTCCCCTTGCCTCTCACTGTTCAGGGTGCTTGATTTAAGTGAGTCCCTTCGCCTCTCACTTATGTGTTTATCTAACCTCGAAGAAAATGTTCGAAATTACGACCATTTGCTTCCAGGCACATAGTCAAACGCCTTTGGAAGTGGCGAACGGTGTTTAGCAAAGTTTGCCTTGGAATGGCAGCGCATGCTCGACGAATTCTGTCCATCATGTCTACTCTTGTGGTGGGCCTTTCCTCAAAAACGGCATTTTTTAAATACCCCCATAAGTAAAAATCTGGTGATGTAAGATCTGGTGAGCAAGCAGGCCATTCAACCGTCAAGATTTTTGTACAAAAAAGAAATGTTGTATCTTTATTCTTTTGAAAGTTATGACTTCTCTTTTTAAACAATGACATTTTTTTACAGCTCATATCTTTAATTTACTCATAACTTTCAAAAGAATAAAGATACAACATTTCTTTTTTGTACAAAAATCTTGACGGAACAGAAATTATTTGTAAATGTGCCTTTAATGATTACATTATCAATATTAGTATTTCTCAAGTTTGAACGGCAATAATTCACAATATTTAAAATAAAAGCAAGTTTTAGTATTATGTGCAGTTCAAATTAGAAATAATTTAATGATTATTACTTTATTATAAAACTTACAATTACAAAAGTGTGACAATCGGGGTACTTTTGGCAAATACACTTAGTCAGATAAAGTTACCATAATTTAGGAACATTTTTCTTTTTTGGTCGCGACCGTATACGGGCAAATATTATAATTATTAATATTTTTTATACCATTTCACTATTCAAATTTAATAGTAATTAATAGCTGGCTCTGAAATGGCTGACTATCCGCCCAACGAGATCGTTGACATGATGTTGGCTTTAGGAGAAAGCCGAAGTAATTATCGTGCTGCGGCAAGAATTTATGCTGAACGCTATCCAGACAGACGACATCCTGACGCTATGGCTATCAGACGTTTAACTCAAAGAGCTCGTGGTGGACACATGGTTCGTCAACGTAGGCGCCATCAATATGATGAAAATGATAATCGGGTTGTGACTATTCTGGCAATAATTCATCTTGACCCACAGATAAGCGCTCGTCGAATCGAAAGGGAAATCGGTCTTCCAAAAAGTACATTTTTAAGAATTATGAAGGTGCTTAGATATCATGCGTATCATATTACTCTGGTCCAAGAGCTACAGTTTGCTCATTTTCAACAGCGTATTGTGTTTTGCCAATGGGCTTTACAAATGATAGAAAATGATCCAGACTTTTTTAATTTTGTTCTTTTTTCTGATGAGGCAAAATTTCAAAGTGATGGGGAATTGAATAGACATAATTGTCATTACTGGTCTGATGTTAATCCTCATTGGGTCAGAACTGTAAACCATCAAAGACGATGGAGTATTATGGTATGGTGTGGGATTATTAATGGATGTGTGATTGGCCCTTATTTTTTCGAAGAAAATGTTAATCAACACACGTACTTAACGCTAATAAGAGATGAACTACCTGTATTGATGGAAGATGTTGACTTAGAAACGCGACGAAGAATGTGGCTCCAGCAGGACGGCGCAACACCACATTTCGCTCGAATTGTCAGGACTTCTTTGAATGAGCAGTATGGTAACAGATGGATTGGTCGAGGTGGTCCGGTTGAATGGCCTGCTTGCTCACCAGATCTTACATCACCAGATTTTTACTTATGGGGGTATTTAAAAAATGCCGTTTTTGAGGAAAGGCCCACCACAAGAGTAGACATGATGGACAGAATTCGTCGAGCATGCGCTGCCATTCCAAGGCAAACTTTGCTAAACACCGTTCGCCACTTCCAAAGGCGTTTGACTATGTGCCTGGAAGCAAATGGTCGTAATTTCGAACATTTTCTTCGAGGTTAGATAAACACATAAGTGAGAGGCGAAGGGACTCACTTAAATCAAGCACCCTGAACAGTGAGAGGCAAGGGGACTCACTTTAATCAAGCACCCCGATCAGTGAGAGGCGAAGGGACTCACTTTAATCAAGCACCCTGAACAGTGAGAGGCAAGGGGACTCACTTTAATCAAGCACCCCGATCAGTGAGAGGCGAAGGGACTCACTTAAATCAAGCACCCTGAACAGTGAGAGGCAAGGGGACTCACTTTAATCAAGCACCCCGATCAGTGAGAGGCGAAGGGACTCACTTAAATCAAGCACCCTGAACAGTGAGAGGCGAAGGGACTCACTTAAATCAAGCACCCTGAACAGTGAGAGGCAAGGGGACTCACTTTAATCAAGCACCCCAAAGGAAACAATCCTTACTACGTCCACGTCGTTGTTTCTGGATAGCGCTAAACGTAAGGTTGACACATTTACAACAGAAGCTTTAATGATCTTGAAGTTTCCGTTAAACAAACATCAGACATGGGGTAGAGATGTGTGGGACTGGGGGATGTCTGGTGTAACAGTTTAGCATGTGAGGCTATGAAGAGCATGGGGTTCGGATGTGCAAGTTTGATATTTGTTTACTAGGATGTGAAAGTTTTGGGTGTGTGGGTTTCCCTATTAAACCTACGATCAGTTTGAACCACTTAAGCCTGTGACTCATGGAAAAAACGACTTAAAATGGATTTTTCGGAGTTCGACCTTCATTTGGCCTTGAAATGACCTTGAAATGACCTTGAAAAAAAATGTCTCAATATGATTTTGAACGTAAAATTTCCCGCTCTTTCCGAATCCGGGGTCAAAAATAGGTGTCCCTATTAAAAAAAACCACTTGACCTTGAAATAACCTTGAAGGTCAAGTTCAAGGTCAAAGCTGTTAGGACCATCGTTTGGCCCCCTTCGTCCCCTACAACTTTTGTCTGAATCATTTTTTCCTATCTGTCTTAGGATCCGAAAAATCCGGGTGTAGCGATTAAAATGGGTCACCGTGTATATATAGTGTAGGAGAGGCGTTGCTGAGCTCGTCCTCGAACATCTCGCGTCATCATCCTTTTTTACGTTAAAAGTAAATAAACAGAAATGTAGTAAAAATAAAAATTTAGAGTATAAATTATATTTTGGTAATATGAGTTATGTTTGTAAATTTTGTTCGGCAGTATATTGGAAAGAAGAAAATAATAAATCAATTTGTTGTAGTAAGGGTAAAATAATTTTGTCTCCGCTAAGTATATATAATATTATTATTATTATTAATGATAGGAGTTGGGATACGTTAAGTAGCCTCCAGACGCATGGGTAATCCTTTGGCGTCCCTCAGTTTCCGGGTGAATTCAGCCCATTGCCTTCTCATAAAATTGAAGGATTCTTTTGGCGTCCCTCACCTCGATGTTATTTGCCAGTGGAAAGGGGTCACCTAAGTACAGGCGCCTCCTCTCCACTAGTGCAGGGCATTCGAGAATAACGTGCAATGACGTCTCATCCTCCTTTCCACAGAATCTGCAAGTCGGGTCTTTCTCAAGTCCCATCGTGTGTCTGTGTTTCCGCAAAGTACCATGCCCGGTTATGATCCCTACCATGGCCTTTGCGTTTTTCCTACTCAATGCGAGTATTTGCTTTGTTCATCCCTCCATCTCTGAATCCTTGATGAAGGTTTTGGCTGTTCGACATCCCTGGGCGTTTTTCCACGCCTCCGAATGTTTTTTAGCGATCCATCTGTCAATTTCCGCGTTGATTACTGTGTCGCATATTCCAGTTGCCGGTTCTGAACCCGTTAAGACCTCCTTCCTCGCCTGCCTGGCAAGCCTGTCCGCTATTTCATTTCCTTTTATTCCTGCGTGGCCCGGCAGCCAGAAAATGCTTATTGGACGGCTTTCTGCCAGCCAATTCAGGGTCCGGTAACAGTCGTACACTAGCCTCGAGATGGTTGTGTACGCTCTAAGAGCCTCAATGGCGCTCCTACTATCTGTGCCGATATGTAGGTGCCCTTTACCGCTCTCCGCTTCTGCCCAGAGAGCGCAGTTCAGCACCCCTACCAGTTCAGCTTGTAGTACCGTCGTATACCGCCCAAGTGGAAAGGTGCACCCCCCCCCCCTGCGGCGGTAGACTCCGGCACCTGTTCCCTCTACCCCTTTGGATCCATCCGTATACCAGATTTCACCATTGGCTGGTAGCTTCTCCCGGCCCATTGCCCAATCAGATCTCTCCGCCAGGCTGATCCGGTATTTTCTGTCGAACATAAATGCCTTGGTCATCTTATCGCGGGGCATCTTGAAGACGCCTCCGGGCTTCAGGACCTCTGGTATCTTGCCCTGGAGGTTCTCCCCAGCGTTCTTGCTGACCCTGAGCATTCCTCTTGCAGCAGCAGCAATGGTCAGGTGGAGAGGCTCCATACATAGCGCAGCTCTTAGAGCAGCTGTTGGCGTAGACCTGCCCGCTCCAGTGATGCACTGTAGTACCAAGCCTCTCAACCTTCCCAGCTGACCTTCTGCTGTTTTCAGATGCGTTCTATCCCACCAAACCATCGCCGCATAGGTAAGTCGGGACTTTAGAATTGCATCATACAGCCACTTCATCGCTACTGGTTTTAATCCCCAGTTCCTGCCCATGGCCCTTCGCAGTTGCCATAGGGCCGCGATGAATTTCCGGCACTTTACCTCTAGGTGTCTTCCCCATGTCAGCTGGCTATCCATGGTGACTCCTAGATATTTGACCTCTTTAGATAGCTTGAGTACCTTCCCATTGAGCGTCAGTTGACAGGTTCTATCCCATTTATATTTCCTGGTAAACACCACGACCCCTGTTTTGTCTGGGTTGACCCCAAGGTTCGTGCTCCTACACCAGGCTTCTACAATCCGTAAGTCCCCCTGTGTGAGTTCTATGACGGTCTGTAGGAAGGGTCCGCGCCTTATGATCAATATGTCATCGGCATAACCTACTACCTGACATCCCTGTTCACTAAGGTTTGTTAACAGATTGTCCACTACCAAGCACCACAGCAGGGGCGATATAACTCCCCCTTGCGGGCAGCCAGAGGAGACATCACCCCTTACTGTAGTGTTGCCTTTGGTCACTTCTAGTTGCCTGCTTCCGAGCATATGGCTCGTCCAGTCTACTAGCATTGTAGGCACTCCAAACCTCATCAGGGCATCCCTAATAACGCCTCTTGAGGTATGATTGAACGCCCCTTCTATGTCCATGAAGGTGCTGACAGCAAAGCCTCCATTCTCCAACTGGGGCTGAATTAGCTGTATCAGCCTTTGCAAGGCTGTCTCCGTGGACATCCCTGCCCTGTATGCGTGTTGACTCGTATGCAGGATCTTGCTTCTTAACGTCACATCTCTGATATATCTATCGATGAGTCTTTCAGAGGTTTTAAGCAAGAAGGAAGTCAAGCTTATAGGGCGGAAATCTTTCGAAGAGATATATCCGCTTTTTCCTGGTTTCGGTATGAACACCACCCTCGCCCCTTGCCAAGCGGCGGGCACGTGTCCAAGCATGAGGCTCGCCTTGATCACCTTAATCAGGGGCCCAACTAGGACATGCTCCGCCTTCTTCAGGTGCACAGGGTATATCCCGTCCGGTCCAGGTGATTTGTATGGTTTAAAGGAATTTATGGCCCATTTGATCCTCTCCGGGGTCACTATCTGGTTTGTGCTGTATAGGTATACGCATGCGCATACGAATATATCGACTTTGTGTTTTTGGGTAATGCCAACCCGAAATTTTTCTTTCTCTATATCCAATTTTGATAAATTACATCGATACGTTTTTTGTTAGTTCAAACCGTTTGAACTGCGTTATTTTTTATAGAAGACGTCGATACGATCTGCAAGTTTATGTGTAAAAAGCAAAACTATTTTATAATAAATTTATCTTTGAATAACCAATCAACCACTTTAATTTTTATAATACCAGAGCTGTTTTATAATATTTAATTAATTCCAGAGTTTGATGAGCGCGCGTGCCACGCACATAAAATTATACCACGCAACACATCCCTCATTCATTCCGATTCTATTTGAAGTTCTCTCCGTTATAGGAGAACACGCCTTGAAATTTAAAATATACAGCAAATAAAACTAAATTTTATATGTACCTTTTTATCTATTTTTTTGTTTTCACATTCTAATGTGGAATTGGATATTGGATCCAGAGAATTTTCCTCTGAGGTGGATGTAGATCGAGCATTGCCATTTTGAGTATCTGGCGATAATAAATTACTTTCGAAAGAATTCTCATTTCTTTGATCCAGAAAATTTTCTTCTGAAATCCGTAAATTTGCTGAAGATGATGCCTGTTTCGTAGAAAAAACGAATTCAGACATGCGACGAACTTTTCTTAGAACTTCATCTTCCTTCTTTTGCCTCTCTTCTGCTATTTTGCGTTTAGTAGCACCACTCTTATAATCACGCTTTGATTTGTGTCGATCAATCTCTCGAATCATTACTTTTTTCGTTAATATTTCAAAAGTTTGTTATAAAGATAAGAAATTGCGCACTACTTTATCTCACTATGAAACTTCTTGGTAAATAGATGATAAAAAATCACATAACTACTTACACGAAAAAATACTATACATTTATAATTCACACTAATAAAAAGTCGAGGCAGAATGTTTACATCTATCACTAGACGTTTGAACTTTCGATGCAAGTCTCCACTCGTAAAAACAAAAACCGAGCGATGAGAGAGAGAGAGAGAGAGAGAGAGAGAGAGAGAGAGAGAGAGAGAGAGAGAGAGAGAGAGAAGTTGAGCGCTATTGGGATTTGACGTTGGTCATGCGATCTTCCGACCATCGTGGTGGCGCGGTGAACTAGCGTTGGCCAGGTTTTAACGCTGTATAGAACTCCCTATTGAAAAAAATCATGTGACTAATCATATGATTAATCCAGTGATTAATCACATGATTAATCATATGATAAATCATGTGATCAATCATGTGATTAATCATGTGGTTGATCATGTGATCAATCATGTGATTAATCACATGATATTATCGACGGAAAAATCATGTGATTAATCACATGATGAATCACATGATTGATCACATGAATTTTTCCAAAATCCAGGAATATGCTCTGCTGAATTTATAACTTAATTTATTTATTATCTAGCAGTTTACCACTGCTATTATAAATGAAAAATAATAGTTAAATGAAACATTTACAATATAATATAATTATTTGTATATTACAGTTATTTAGATAATTAATTTAATTGAAGATATAGACAACTTTATTGTTATTACAATTATAATGTTCCGACATAACTGAAGAATGGGACAAAATAAGAACTTCTAAATATATTCTGCCCTAATGAAAAGATGGGATATTTGGGTTATTGGGTATAGATGGGCAATTGATATACGATAAATGGGCCCTATGGGTTTTCCTTGCGGGTCCCATATGACTGATATAAAACTAGTTAACATTTTTTTTCGGATTACAAACATTTTATTCGAATAATAATCAATATTACTTCTTATACTACTTTAATAAAAGTATATTTTTATTATAAATTAAGGCTACAACTGTAAATAAACAATAAAGACACGTAACATACCTGTATAAGGGAATAAGATTATTATAAATGATATTGTTATTAATGTAGAGAAATGATGTGTAAGGAGCCTCGTGCTCGCGCTACTCGACTCCGACCCGTGGTACACGGAAAAAAATTTGGAAGCCTGGGATGTCGGAGGTATGGAATTTATACTTTCCTAAATTTTCAATGGGAGACGCTTACACTGTTAATACACTCTATTTGTAAACTTCATACCTATTCGAAACTAAATTTTATAAGCAATCTATTATTATGTGTACCAAAGCTAAAAGTAAAATACTATAAAAAAGTTGCAATCAAATTAGTTGAAAGACAACTAACAATTGTATATTCCAATGCGCATACAAATACTTCTTACTCAATAATTTTCAAATAAAATATGGTGTTCTTATTAAGGCTTCGTTTCATGAATTTCATAAACTATGTAATCTACAAACTTATAACTCATTAAGATCCATAATACAATTATTTAATTTTCAACTTAACACTGAATAGTTTATGAAATTTCATAAAGCGGAGGCTTAATAAGAAAACCATATTTTATTTGAAAATTATTGGTTATGGAGTATACGTCTGTGCATTTGAATTTGCAATTGCTAAATTGTCTTTCAACTACTTTACTGCAACTTTTTTATAGTCATTTACTTTTAGCTTTGGCACACGATAATATAGATTACTTATAAAATTGTTTCGAATAGATATGAAGATTACAGATAAAGATAAGCGTCTCCTATTGAAAATTTAGGACAGTAAATAAAAATATTATTACTTATAAGCCAGTCAAAAATATTGTTGAAAGTAAATATTTAATATATTTTTTATGCTTTGAAAAAATCAGCTACAAGATCCGTGACATGAGATATATGAATAATATTAAGATCTCAAATCCAGCAGGTTGTCAAAAATAGCAATTATTGGTTTCTACTGACATTAAAAAAATATACAATTCTTTTCAAGTGGGTTTGCGAACATCGATCAGGGCTTATTTGAAAGGGACTTTAATAAAGATTCAGTAAAAATTTTGTCCAATCAAAAATATTCTGCTGTACTTATTATTTTCTTTTTTTCAGATGAAGGTATACTAATAAGTAGCGAATCTGAGACTTTCCAAATGGATCATTTTAAATGTTTGCTAATGTCGTTCCAGGGCTCATTTTAAATGGTTTTTAATAAAGAATTAGAAAAAATTTTGTTGAATAAAAAATATTAGTTAACTCACAAATTAAACATAAACAATTCTAAAATTTTGAGCAGCTGACTTTATGTAAAATATCTTCTCTGTTTTTTTAATAGAAACAGCATCGCCATGTAGTGGCCTCCTCGCGCTGTCGCCGACGTCGTCTCAACTGTTCATGGTAGCTGCCAAAATCGAGTACACGTGAGCGCGCTCGGCTCCGGCTTCGTGTGAATTTGCTACCACGGGTCGGAGTCGAGTAGCGCGAGCACGAGGCTCCTTAAACATCATTTCTCTACATTAATAACAATATCATTTATAATAATCTTATTCCCTTATACAGGTATGTTACGTGTCTTTATTGTTTATTTACAGTTGTAGCCTTAATTTATAATAAAAATATACTTTTATCAAAGTAGTATAAGAAGTAATATTGATTATTATTCGAATAAAATGTTTGTAATCCGAAAAAAAATGTTAACTAGTTTTATATCAGTCATATGGGACCCGCAAGGAAAACCCATAGGGCCCATTTATCGTATATCAATTGCTCATCTATACCCAATAACCCAAATATCCCATCTTTTCATTAGGGCAGAATATATTTAGAAGTTCTTATTTTGTCCCATTCTTCAGTTATGTCGGAACATTATAATTGTAATAACAATAAAGTTGTCTATATCTTCAATTTAATTAATTATCTAAATAACTGTAATATACAAATAATTATATTATATTGCAAATGTTTCATTTAACTATTTTTTTTCATTTATAATATAGCAGTGGTAAACTGCTAGATAATAAATAAATTAAGTTTTAAATTCAGCAGAGCATATTCCTGGATTCTGGAAAAATTCATGTGATCAATCATGTGATTAATCATGTGATTAATCACATGATTTTTCCGTCGATAATATCATGTGATTAATCATATGATTGATCACATGATTAACCACATGATTAATCACATGATTGATCACATGATTGATCACATGATTTATCATATGATTAATCATGTGATTAATCACTGGATTAATCATATGATTAGTCACATGATTTTTTTCAATAGGGCTGGCTTGTCTGCGCCATGGCTAAGGTATACCTATATATAGTGGCCACGTCCCCATGTCAAATCCCAATATTATACAAAATTTCAAAATGACTACTGTATTTTCGTGTAAATATAGCTGGAGAGCTTTCTAAAATTATTCTCGGCTTGTCTTATATTTATTGACGAGTAAGAATATAATTTTAATTCATATATTTTCACTTAATTTTCTATATATATAAAGTTCTTTTTTTTCATTACTGACGGAAATAATAAGATCTCAATAGTTGATTCAACATCCATTAATTTATTTATTCATTTGAATGATGAATTATTGTAATCCAATGAAAAGAGGGCAAGGCAATAAATCTTATCGGGTAAAAAAAAGTGGAAAAATACAAAGGAATCAATTGTTCAATCATGAGCGTAGTTTCGCATAGACGATTCGGATCATGATACGTAAGTGTTGTTGATGGCACAGTTAGTAAGTCGTTTGTTTATCAATCCGAAGTTCCGAGGTTCGATTCTCCACGCACGCTGGATTTTTTGGGTGACAAATTTTTTTTTCCTATTTTTGAAACAAATATAGAAAACTTTAACATCTTGGTTTATAAAAGTATAATTCTCAGTGTATTATTCCTCATTTTCGCAATTTTTGGACGTTTTCCTGAAAAGAATTAAAGAAGTAGATATAAAAATTCTCATTCTGTGGGGGCCCTCGTTTGTGGGGGCCCTGGGGCCCGTGCCCGGAGTGCCCATTGGTAAATCCGCCTCTGCCACGAGTAGCTAGGGAACTAAAGGTCCGCCACCGCAGAGCCCCGTATGCGCCGGTAAGACGACTAAAATACTCAGAGGTTGCGCCAGGTGCCTCTGAGGCTCCGTTAGAGACCCTCCAATACCCCGAGGGCCACGAATCTCCATCGGCACGGGTCACCTAACACCTTCAGATCAGGGGGTGTCTATACCCATCCAGACCACCATCTTGGATGGGGGGCTGCTTGTGGTCATCAGCGCTATCCGGCCCGGGCCAGGCGGGAGCCGGGACTTACCTGCCCTACATTCACTAGAACGAACCTATGATTTTCGTAATTTAGAATTTCGAAATTTTGCACAATCTGCAGTAGCTTATATCGAAACCGAGCACGTCTATAGTTGACTTCAATTTTCAAGTGAGTCGTCTAAACTTTGGACCCCCCCCCCCCCCCCCTGCTAAACAGTATAAATATTTACACGAAATAACTAATACAGAGAAACTTTCAAATTATAAATTATATTTTGTTCGTAAGAATAATAATCAAAAACATAATTATACTAAACCATTAACGTCGGAATGTGCAGTTATAATTATTTCCAAATCAGGAATCCCTCATAATTATGATCTATCTGTTTATCCGAAAAATAGTTCTAATGAAAAAGAATACACATAGGGTAGATATCCGTATTAGTGTGGGTTTAAGAAACTATTCAGTTTTGTCGTATAATAATAGACTATTTAATTGTCTCAGAGATTCCGGGCAGGTTTATATTGATAATAAAAGTAATAATTTACACGAAACAATTTTTTTTATAGAAAAATATTAATATTTACGAAAGTTACAAGCAATATAAAAAAAAATTTTGTACGCATTTGTGTGCCCTAGCAGACAACAAAGTACATTTTTGTGTGCCCCGTATTAATATGGGTGTACACGTTTGTGTGCCCCACATTAGTGTGTCTTGATAATATTATCATTGCCAACAAAATTATTTTGTTAACTGTAGTGCATTTCTAATCACTTTCTAACCCTTGTTTACATTGAATGTTAATTAATTCCAATACGGTAAAAACTGCTGAAGGTCGTCAATGCGATATAAAACAACGTTTGTGCGCAGACAATCTAACCTAACTTTTTTGTTCAAGCGCCGATACGAGCACGCTCGTATTGTATTTCTGCACACACAAATCTGGACAAGTCGTTTTTCACTGCCCTATTAGTAGACACCATTAATTAAATATTAAAATCAATTAAAAACCTTTATATTAAGGTTTATTATAAAACATAATATTATTTTATGATGTAATCAATTGTATCCCACATTAAAATCCTTCCGAAACATTCTTTAATGTTACTTTTAAAAATGTCATTTCTAAGCAAGTTTGGACAAGAAAACACCATGACACACCGCTAACCGTAAAACATATTTTTGAAAGTTCTTTTTTAATGTTATAGTAAATGAAAACAAATTAAGTAATTAATTCTATTTAAACTTAATTAACTTTATGAAAAAAAATATTTTAGTGTTACTTTTTTACTCGTTCATTTCTAGGATATGTTTTAATAATAGGGCACACAAATATGGACAGGCACACTAATGCGGACCACTACCCTATTTAAGTAAATTATCACATCATGTTGACCCAATGGTATTTCCATTATTTTTTCCTTCAGGAGATTTAGGCTGGAGTATTGGTTATACTAAAAAACCATATGATTCAAAAGAAAATCTTCTAACAATATTACAGCACTATTCTTATAGATTAGCTTACAGACCAAATTCAGAAAATTTCAATCCACTTTTATTTGGAGGGAGACTAACCCAACAATTCTTTTTACATGCCTATATTATGATAAAAAACAATAGAATGAATTATTTTAGGCAGAAAAAAAATTACGTACTGAATGTTATCAAGGTTTGAGGGATCATGTTATAAATAGTGCATTAAATATATCAGAAAATTTTGAAAAAAAAAAAGACTAGGAAATATTTTTGTACTACCAGCAACTTATAGGTAGTCCTAGATATATGCAGCAACATTATCAAGATGCAATGGCAATAGTAAGAAATATTGGTCGACCTGATTTATTTATAACTATGACGTGTAATTCTAAGTGGAAAGAATTAAAAAATGTATTAACGACATTCTTGGAAATGCTTTAGCTTATGTGTATACTATTAAATTTCAGAAAAGAGGATTACCGTATGCACATCTTGTAATAACATTAGATTATACAAATAAATTAATGACACCAGAAGCTATTAATAAACACATTTCTGCTGAGATACCATCTAATAATGATAAAAAATTACAAAAATTAGTTATAAAACATATGTTACATGGACCACATAGTGAAAATTCTCCGTGTTACGATAAATGTAAAGACGTTTGTAAAAAAATTTTCCTAAACCTTTTCAATCGTCAACAACATTTAAAAAAAATGGTTATCCTCAATATAAACGAACAAATAATTCTTCTGATAATTACACATATCGATTTAAAAGAAGTAAAAAAATTATTCCAGTCGATAATTCAATGGTAGTTCCTTACAATAAATTTTTATTAGAAAAATATAAATGTCATATTAATGTTGAATATTGTGCTTCAATTCAAAGCATCAAATATATTTTTGATTATATACATAAAGGTAGTGATAGAGCTTTTTGTACATTAAAAAAAATGATGACAAAAGAAATGGAATATATGATGAAATTACTGAATATATTGATGGACGGTACTTGAGCCCAATGGAAGCAGCATGGCGGTTACAAAAATTTCCCTTATGTGGAAGGAGTCATACTGTTATCCGTTTAGCAGTTCATACAGAAAATCAACAAAAAATTGTTTTTGAAGAAAATTGTGAAATAGATGCTCTTGATAATTGGAAAACAACTTTAACAGCGTGGTTTGACTTGAATAAAAATGATAAATTTGCAAATAATATAAAATACGTTAATATTATACCGCATTATTATATATTTAACGCAAAAAAAGTTTGGGTAAAACGTGAACAAAAACATTATGCTATTGGACGTTTAAATATAGTATGAAAAAGTTGTGAAATATATCTAAAAAACATTTTACAAAAGTTTAAACTAAAACAAATATTAGTCTCTCCCGCCCTCCCTCCCTTTATCGCTCTCTCTCTCTCTCTCTCTCTCTCTCTCTCTCTCTCTCTCTCTCTCTCTCTCTCTCTCTCTCTCTCTCTCTCTCTCTCTCTCTCTCTCTCTCTCTCTCTCTCTCTCTCTTTCTCTCTCTCTCTTCCCCTCCCCTCTCTCTCCCTCTCTCTCAACTTCCGTGAAACTGAGTACCAAAAACTTTAATGAGAGCTTAAATATTTTTTTAAAACAATCAACACGTTTTTTAAAAGCTATTTTTTAAGTACGTTAAATTCTAACAACACAATTTGTCTAGTCCTTTTATTTCTTTTAGTCTCATCTATTCAATAAGGACTCTCTACAAATGGTAATAATTTTTTTCATGACTATAAACTCTCTCCCTCCTTCTCTTTCCCATCCCACTCTCTCTCCCTCCCTCCCTCTCTCTCAACATCCGTCAACCAAATACCAAATACCAAATACCAAAAACTTCAATGAGAGCTTAAATATTTTTTTTAAAACAATCAACACGTTTTTTAAAAGCTAATTTTTTAAGTACATTCTATAACAACATAATCTGTCTAGTCCTTTTAATTCTTCTACTCTCTTCTATTCAATAAGCACTCTTTACAAATGGTAATAAGTTTTTTCATGACTGTACAAATAATAATATTGCTAATATAAAACTTTCTACGAATGTATAAAATAAGGCAAGTATAGACGTTTTTTCTGGATAATCTATAAAAAAAACACAATTTGTCTAGTCCTTTTATTTCTTCCAATCTCATCTATTCAATAAGCACTCTTTACAAATGGTAATAATTTTTTTCATGACTGTACAAATAATCTATAAAATAATAATATTTATGATTTTGTAAAAGAAATCAAATAAATACGAATGAAAAAGTCTTTTAATTCTTTGAGTCATTGTATGCTGAACAAATTATATGTACCCTAGCGGAAATCGAAAATGTTAAAAAAGTGTAATAAACTGTAAAAAAAACGTAAGAAATCGTAAGAAAATGTAAGTAATCGTATATTTATGTTGAATTTCGGACGTTTTTTACACTTTCTTACATTTTCTTACATATTTTTACAGTTTCTTACATTTTCTTACCGTTCTTTACTTTTTTTAAATTTGGCATTTTTTCATTTATTTTAACGTAACGTAAAAAAGTGTAAAAAAATGTAAAAAAGGAATGAAAAGATATAATAAAATGTAAGAAAGTGTAACACTTTACAGTTTCTTACAGAAACTTATATTTTTTTTACATAATTTTACAGTTCTATACAATTTATTACATTTTTTCACATTTTATTACATATTATATTTTTTATTTCGTTACAACAAAAATATGAAAAAGTGTAAAAAAAATGTCAAAAAAGAACAAAAAAATGTAATAAAACGTAATAAAGTGTAACACTACAGTTTTTTACAGAAACTTACATTTTTTTACTTAATTTTACATTTCTATACAATTTATTACATTTTTTCACATTTTATTACATATTTTTATTTTTTATTTCGTTAGAACCAAAATATGAAAAACTGTAAATAAGTGTCAAAAAAGAACGAAAAAATGTAATCAAACATGAGAAAGTGTAACACTTTATAGTTTTTTACAGAAACTTACATTTTTTTAAATCATTTTACATTTCTATACAAATTATTACATTTTTTGCCTTTTATTATATATTTAATTTTTTACTTCGTTAGAACTAACATATCTAACTAGGGGGGCTACGCGCCTCTATATAGATATATACAATCTCAATTACAAAAAAATACTCGCGGCATATATGCACATATACACTAATACCGCGAAAAGGAGAAAAACAGAAGGAGAAAGCTCAATACTGATCTGGCTTAGCCCTGCGACCTGCGTGCATGAGTATACTATTGCAGCAGTCATAACGGCTACCTCGGCTAGGCTACGTTCGCACAGTAAGTACCTACAGCGGAAACACACATGCGACTCGCGCGACCGCGAGTGCTCCCTGTGTATAAGATATATCTATAGGATAAGATATGGACCCCGCGCACTTTCTGCTACTCTATAGCGAGTAGTGCTAGTGCGGCATGCCGTTGAGCGCATGTGTCCATGGTGTTATTGCAATGTGTGATGTCAACAATCGCATCCCTAGTGAATGTCATCCCTTTCATCGTGTCCGCCGATTAACGATGATTCATCGGAGATGGGAAGGCAGTGTTTCAACGTCGAGAGCAGATTTAGCAAGCCCTTTCTCGTTCCTAACCTCTCTGATGGGTGAGTTGATGGTACTTTCTCTTGTTGCAGGTATCTGTGGCAAGGAGAGTAGTGTAAACGACGGGCACTGCTGCAGACTGTTTCTTGGGTGTGGAAATGTTGTCTGGGTCATCCATTTATTAATTAATGTGTGGTTTCTAGGTGCTCAACTTTCCTTGTTTGGCTCTGATACTAGTGACTATGTGTACAGTTAATCTGTTGCTTGTGTCTTCAGCGACTCTCAGGGAGGAGCTGTTTCCAGCAGTGAAACAACGGTTGAAGGTCTCCACCAGTCCTTCCCCTTTAGTGGTTACAGGTAGCTGGTACAGCGAGTGAACAACATCCATTGCTGAAGACTTTTCATTTGCATGGTATGTTTTTTGTGTCCTCTATTTATTAGTCATATGTGATTTTTAGGAGCTCAACTCTCCTCGGTTGTCCTTCAGAATAGGGACTGATCTGCTGCTCATGTGTTTTGTTGATCCCTAGGCTGAGGCAGTCCCTGATATTGATACACAATTGATGGTCTCTGTCAGTATCTTCCTCCCAGGTGGCGTGGTTACTGACGTACAGCAGACTGGCATCCATGGAATAGTGCCAGTCCAGACCGTCCAGCCCTATTTTGCTGCTTCTGTAGCTCTAAGTGATCTTTGAGTGTTAGTGCTTTAGAGTGTGAGGGGATAGGTAATAGGAACTGGGGGATATAAAAGTGCTGTGTGTATGGTTCAATGCAATATGGGTAGCTCATTGTCCCTGGTAATATTGGCTCGTCTAGTTAATTTCTAAGTTTAGTCAGGGTGTAAGAACTCGTTTCAGGATATCTGTTGTATTAAAATGCATCACTATGTATTTCGCAGACTTCTACACAGTGAGACTTACCTATTTAATAGTTTCCTACACAGTGTAGATTGACAGAGTCAGCTAGAACATTGCATATTTTATGCATTGAAATTTACCATATTACAAAATTTATATAGCGCATACATTACACAGAAGTTTTTTTTGTAATTATGATTGTAAAATTTATAATAAAAAATGCAATAGATAAAAATAACATATTTAAAAATATAAAAATGTAAGAAAACATAAAAAATAGTTGATAATACATAATAAAATGTAAAAAATTGTAAATAAATGAAAAAATACGTAATAGAACGTATAAAAATGTAAATAAACAAAAAATACGCAATAAAATATAAAAAAAAGTAAAAATACGTGAGAAAGTGTAATAAAATATAATAAAGCGTAGGAATATGTAAAATAATGTAAAAAGAGGTGAAAAAGTGTAATAAAATATAATAAAGCGTAGGAATATGTAAAAAAATGTAAAAAAAGACGTCAAAAAGTATAAAAAAGTATAATTATGTGTAGGAATATGTAATAAAAAATAAAAAAAATATAAAACGACGTGAAAAAATTGTAACAAAATATAATAATGTATAAGAATTTGTAAGAAGTTGTAAAAAACTGTAAAGTAATTTTATAATTAAGGATAAAAATGAAAAAGTAATAAAATGTAAATAAATGTAAGGAAACGTAAGATACTAAAAAAAAAGTTAAAAATTGTAATAAAATGTAAAAAAGTGTACGAAAACGTAAAAAGTGTCCGAAATCCAACAAAAAAGTACACTTACTTACGTTTGTTTACATTTTCTTACATTTTCTTACACTAATTTACATTTTCTTACTTTTTCTTACATTTACTTACGGTTTTTTACATTTTATAATTTCTGCCAGGGTAAGTAAGTACATTCAAATTGTTCACTGCAAATCAAACAAACGAAAGTTGTGAAATCAATTATCGATAGTCAAGTAATGCAAACAACTCTCGGAAACTACTGTATGACTGTTCTCAGAAATATATTCAAATTTGTTTATCTTTCTGAGCTATACAAATTAAACACAAGAAAGTACTGAAATCAATATTTATTGTAGTCAAGTACCGGCCATAAGTTAACTTACTGACATAATAGAACTTTTCATATGTAGCGTGTAAAATTACATTTTACGCCCACGTTGTAACTTCAAAATTATTCAGCCAGCAGGCATAAAATACTAGTTAGCGCCCGAGAGGCCCAATAGCTCACATACTCTTACAAAACTTTATAGAACCTAAGCACTTTACTCCCGTGTGGGAGAAAATTAATTGAATTATATAACTATAATGCCTTCTCTTTATTTCTAAAATTCATAAGAATTTTTTTAGATATTTACGAAAAGTCAAAGCCTATATAAAAAAATTACATAGTTACCAACACATCGCTATTTTTCATGATTCTTTCTCAATTTTGAACTTTCTATAATATTACGCACCTTGGGAGGAAAAGAGAAGTCTAGAGCTGCTCTAGCAGGGGTGGTCCTCCGATCTCCCATACATACTTGGCGGGCCCGACGATTTGCAGTTTACCGGTGGGCTACTTAAATATAGAATACAAAATTTTTGCATAAATTCATTAACAATATTTATACCTATAATTGGTACCGTTAAGTACAACATCCCTATATATGTGCAGAATCATGATTTACTTTTATTACCCACAATATTTTTCTTTGTGTCTGTGCTTTTTAAACGAGAATAAAATAAAAAATTCATATAAATTTATAGTCTACTTCTAAAGTGCTTTACATTTTTCTAACCGTTTTATAAGCAACTTATTGTGTATCCTTTTCCCGCGTGTAAATATCATAAAAATCTCATATGAGAATTTCAGGCATCGCATATCTCGTATCAGATCTCGATATGCGATGTCATCTGCAATATATTTTATATATTATGGGATTACATATGAGATCTCCTATGATACTTTCAGACGGGTTTGCACTTTCTATTTAAAAACAGAGTTATAGATTCACGGATCAGTAGTTAATATGTAGAAGCAACCTATTTATACATTTTATCTGATCCTTAAACATATGAATATTTATATGAAAATGACCATGTCTTACACCTTGAACTGCAAATCGTCGGGCCCGCCAAGTATGTATGGGAGATCGGAGGACCACCCCTGCTAGAGCAGCTCTAGACTTCTCTTTTCCTCCCAAGGTGCGTAATATTATAGAAAGTTCAAAATTGAGAAAGAATCATGAAAAATAGTGATGTGTTGGTAACTATGTAATTTTTTTATATAGGCTTTGACTTTTCGTAAATATCTAAAAAAATTCTTATGAATTTTATAAATAAAGAGAAGGCATTATAGTTATATAATTAAAATAATTTTCTCCCACACGGGAGTAAAGTGCTTAGGTTCTATAAAGTTTTGAAAGAGTATGTGAGCTATTGGGCCTCTCGGGCGCTAAGTAGTATTTTATGCCTGCTGGCTGAATAATTTTGAAGTTACAACGTGGGCGTAAAATGTAATTTTACACGCTACATATGAAAAGTTCTATTATGTCAGTAAGTTAACTTATGGCCGGTACTTGACTACAATAAATTGATTTCAGTACTTTCTTGTGTTTAATTTTTATAGTTCAGAAAGATGAACAAATTTGAATATATTTCTGAGAACAGTCATACAGTAGTTACCGAGAGTTGTTTGCATTACTTGACTATCGATAATTGATTTCACAACTTTTGTTTGTTTGATTTGCAGTGAACAATTTGAATGTACTTACTTACATATAATTTGTTCAGCATACAATGACTCAAAGAATTAAAAGACTTTTTCATTCGTATTTATTTGATTTCTTTTACAAAATCATAAATATTATTATTTTATAGATTATTTGTACAGTCATGAAAAAAATTATTACCATTTGTAGAGAGTGCTTATTGAATAGATGAGACTAAAAGAAATAAAAGGACTAGACAAACTGTGTTGTTAGAATTTAACGTACTTAAAAAATAGCTTTTAAAAAACGTGTTGATTGTTTTAAAAAAATATTTAAGCTCTCATTAAAGTTTTTGGTACTCAGTTTCACGGAAGTAATTGAGAGAGAGGGAGAGAGAGGGGAGGGGAAGAGAGAGAGAGAGAGAGAGAGAGAGAGAGAGAGAGAGAGAGAGAGAGAGAGAGAGAGAGAGAGAGAGAGAGAGAGAGAGAGAGAGAGAGAGAGAGAGAGAGAGAGAGAGAGAGAGAGAGAGAGAGAGAGAGAGAGAGAGAGAGAGAGAGAGAGAGAGAGAGAGAGAGAGAGAGAGAGAGAGAGAGAGAGAGAGCGATAAGGGGAGGGAGGGCGGGAGAGACTAATACTTGTCTTAGTTTAAACTTTTGTAAAATGTTTTTTAGATATATTTCACAACTTTTTAAGAGAAAATAATAATTACACAGTGTGATAACATTATGAGGGTTTATTATAGTATAGTATATTTTTAATATCATTCGTAAATGATAGTATTGTTATTCACAAAAGTTTTAAATTTGAATGTTTCTTCAAGGAGCTCGAAAAATGATTACATTAGTAAAATTTTTTGAAATAATATAATCAAACGCGTATATATTCTTAGGTATGATGATAATTTAACAATGCTATTAATTATTGTAAAGTCATATGAAAATATCATTCTTTTTATGTTTTCAGTTTGCAGGAAAAACTTATATACATACCTTATTTTATACTTTCAAAGATTATTATTAAGAAGACAAATTACATAAATACTAAAGGGATCGATATTTTTTTGAACAAATTAGATCTTAAAACGAAGCTTTAATTTAGTTAATATTTTTATAATTTTTTTTCAGATCATATTATAAGTATTTTCATTTTTTGGTACTAGAAATTGATTATTAAAGCCTTAAATTAGTTCTACTATAAGACTGCTATATGATAATATCATTAATTATTTTTGTAGCTTCACAATTAATTATTGGCACCATGAGCCAATAATTAATTATATTTTATTCTCAACACTTGGATTTGTTGAAATTATCACTAGAACCCGGTCAAAAATATCCAGCTAGGAAAACCAGTTGGATCTATGTCACATGGGAAATCCAGCTGGATCCGGGTGGATTTACACAGATTTCAGTAGATATGATTAGGCCACTTGTATTAATAACCCATCATTGCCACACATAATCTTGTAAAATTAAAAATGCAACCAGTTTATGAACTAAGAATCACTGAGAATAAAAGCTTTCTTGACATTCTTGTATAGATAAAACTTTTTGAAATTATTATCTGAATCTTGTCTAGAAAAATATTTACTAAGAACTCTGAAACATTTTGATGTCTCCCATGGTGAGAAATCATATATTAGATTAACTGAGCACTTTTATTCGTTGAAATTTTCACAATAGCATATCATTTTTACTTTTTTCAGTATTTCCATGTTCGTTAGGTATAATCTTTTTATTGTCACTTGAATAAATATGTACAACAGCACAGCACTGATATCGACTAAGTTTTTTGAAGATGACAGATGCTTTTTAAACCAAGGCTCAGACCAATATTTCAAATCGGCATCATAAATTATATTGTATATTTATATAACCTCACATGTCACTCAGCAATATTTTCTTCTATGCAAAAACTTATTATGAAAATTATGAGCCTCATAACACATAATTATTCAATAAACACTTGTTCTATTCTCAAAACATTTGAAACTGATTTTTAATAGAAGTTTTAAAATTTGATTATAAACACTTCATGTAACACGTCATACTATATTTTATTTATTATTACACAAAACACTGAAAATTATATTGTATATTTATAACCTCGCCCATAGAAAAATATCCAGCTGGATGCGCTGGAATCCAGCTAGATTCTACTGGATTCCAGCTAGATTACATTGGATTCCAGCTGGAATCCACTCATCCCAGCTGGATATTTTTAATAGGGCGTGTATCTCTCAGCAATATTTTCTTCTATGCAAAAGCATATTATGAAGTTTATGAACCTCATAACACGTAATTACTTATTAATACATACTTGAGCTATTTTCAAAACATTTCAAACTGATTTTAAGTAGAAGTTTTAAAATTTGATGTAACACTTCATGCAACACATTTTACCGGTATTTTATTATTTTATATTACGCAAAACACTGATTAGATGCCATTTTTTAATCACTATGTTATTTGTTATCTATAACATTTGATTATATGTGCACTTCATGCAACACATCATACCGGTGTTTTATTTTATTTAACACAAAACACTGATTACATGCCATTTTTTAATCACTATGTTATTTGTTATCAATAAAATTTGATTATATATGCACTTCATGCAACACATCATATTGGTATTTTATTTTATTTATTACACAAAACACTGATTAGACGCCATTTTCTAATAATCACAACATTTTTATTATCAATATAATTTTCAACTAGATAGATGATCTTTGAAAATCACATTTTTTTTTTCTTATTTTGAAAAACTTACTTCAAAACATAATACTTCTTTCGTACTTTGAGTCCAATACTGTCTAAATAAACATCTTAGTTGTTGTTTGTTTTATGTGTGATTCATTGAAAGCAATGAAACTGTCATTTTCTTCATTGACATCCACGTACTCTATTTGCCCTGTCAAATATGAAGACAAATTTTTAACATTCTTCTAAAATTATATCTCATATAAAAAATTTTCATGTTAGGAATATATAGATACATCTTGAAAAATATTGTGTTGTAAATAGTATTTGCCTGCTCTTCCATAATAATATTGGTTTGGTTTTTCTTTGTTGGGTAGTACTATATTCTTACTATCTTCTTTAATATAAATTATTCTATTCTTAAGCGTCTGTTCTTGTATTAAAATAACTTTTTCTTGTCCATTAATAATAAAATAACCACCAGGGTCATGAGGGCACTCGTTCATTTTTGCTAATTCAAAATTAGATTTTTCAGACAGTACACAATTAGAACTCAACATTATTGGCTATATTACATATATCTCCATATTTCCAAAATGAGTCGAAAAAATCTTCTGGTATAATATCTGTAAGATAATAATTAATGAATTCTTCTTTGTTAAAAAATATTTTTTAACAGTTATCTATTTACTTGGTAATATCCTTATATTTTCTGATATACTCTGTAAAAATAAAAACAAGATTTCACAAAGTAATAAAACTTATTATAAACTTTATTGATTTTGCGATGGTGTACTTAAGCGATGAATCGCCGAGCCCGAACACCCGCAAATAAAAATGATTATTAACCTCCTCTCTCTTCCTCTCGCTTTCTCGCGACACTTACCGTCCAAAAGGGGATTCCGCTGTGATGACGTACGCCTGGGCGAGCTACGATGCTGAAAAAGGTTGGGAAGGGTATTGCGCTAAATAAATTTTCAAAAACACTCACTCCAGTTAAACTCTCAATTTATTAAGCTAAAAACCCTAACTACAATTAGCTAGAAGGTCTGAGCGCTTACACACGCTGCAATTGCCTCGGCGCAATTTCCCGAAGGCTACGCGCAAATTCACTCTCGCTCTCTCTCTCTCTCCCTCTCTCCAATCTCCACGTTCTAAGTCGCCGCGAAAATCATGTGTGCGAACTTAAGGGATCGCCGCCATGCGATTCCCGGGAACGCCACGCGCGAATTCTCTTCCTCTCTCGCTCTCTCTCTCTCTCCCTCTCTCTCTCTCTCTCGGCGTTAGACGCACGCACCCTCAAGAAGCACCGCCGCGCGATGCGTGATTCTTGGCCGCGACACTCTTTTCTCTCTCTCTCTCTCCACCGTCGCTAGACGCGCGCACTCTCAAAAAGCATCGCCGCGCGATGCTCGGTTGTCAACCGCGACACTCTTTTCTCTCTCTCTCTCCACCGACGTTAGACGCGCGCACTCTCAACAAGCTTCGCCGCGTGATGCTCGGTGTTAACCGCGACTCACTTTCTCTCTCTCTTTTTCTCTCTACTCTCTTTCTCCACGCGAAATGGTAAAATTCCCGCGACGCGATTCCGAGAATCGCCGCACGTTTGAACCTCGCTCCCTACACTTTCTTGCCGTGCACGAGGCTGCGCGGGAAGCGCGCCAGCCAAAAACCGCCGCAGCGCGATTCAAAGAATCGCCGCGTCCGCGAACCTCTCTCTCTCTCTCTGTCTCTGTCTCTCTCTCTCTCTCTCTCTCTCTCTCTCTCTCTCTCTCTCTCTCTCTCTCTCTCTCTCTCTCTCTCTCTCTCTCTCCACTCTCGCCACGCGCCACTCTCCGCTCTTGGGCCCGCTGTCCACGTACCTTCCGTCGCACGAAGCCTTGCCCTGGTTGGGGGGTTGGACCGCCGATCTCCCAGCTGCTTCCTCTCGCTCTCCAGATACTCTCTTTCTCTCCACTCGCCGCGACTCCCCCGTCCTCTCTCTCTCTCCAGTTCTCTCTCTCCTCGCCACCGCTGCTCGTTGTCGTCACCTCGACCTCTCTCGCTGCTCTCACTCCTCTTCCTCTCGCGCACACTGGTAATCCCGGCTCGTTTCGCCCTTGTCGCCTTCGCTGTCGTCTCGACACTCTCGATTTTCCCGCTCGCGCCGTGCAGCCTCCCCCCGCGCACGCGCAGCAGAACGGCGGGTTGCATCAGCCCGGCACGAGGGGCCTGGTTGCGACTACGCCACTGCCGCCCGCGGGGTGCTGCCATCTCGCACCTCGCTGCTGCACCGCTCACGCGCGCGCGAGATTCAAACTCGCCTCATGCTCCACTCTACTTCTCTACACTTTCTCTCTCTCTCTCTCTCTCTCTGTCTCTCTCCACTTACCTTCTTCTGCACCACGGAGCATTCCGCTATCGCTGTCATCTCTCATGGTCTCGCAAGTTGTCAAAACCCGGGAACAAATAAAGAATATTCCCCCCCCGTTAGCTTTCGAATTATTTAATTACCATTCGGCCGTCGGAATCGGTGCGCCGCGAGTCCAGCGAGAAGAAGAGGCATTGGGGCGAAAATACATCGTCACAAACTCCCCCTCCCTAAGGCGGAATACTCCCCGAGATTCCGTTTCCTTAATCTCGTCTGTCTCGCTTCTCTCGCAGCGCTCCGGTCCAAACAGCTTCGCGTATGGAGTTTTTGACTTACCGGGGGGGACTGCACCCCTCGCTTGCTCTCCACCTTGGGCTCTACCGGGTCGGCCTCGGGTAGCTCTCTCATGCCTCTCCTCCTCTGGTGGCATGGCCGCCCCTACCCTTCCCTCAGTACCAGCCCCGGCTCTCTCTCCACTCTCCACTCTCTCTCCACTCTCTCTCTACTCTCCACTCTTCCCTCTCCCTCTCTACTCTCCACTCTCCTCTCTCCCTCTCTCTCTCTACTCCCTTACCCCCTATTGTCCTCGGGTTCCGGAACAGAACCCCGGCCAAAAACTTCCAGGAGTACGGCACTCCGGACCTCTAGGGGTAGGACGCGCAGGCGATCCATCAGCTGCAGCGCCTGTGCTACTGGGTGGATCGCCTCCGCTCGCTCCCCCGAACTCTCAGAGCGCCGCTCCTGGGGGCGTCGGTCCCCCGGTCCCGTCTCCCTCGGACTCGGTGGTAGTGGCACCTCCACCACTGACGCCACCGCGGGACCCGTGGCTCCACCCCCGCGGGCTGCCGGCGTGGAGGGGAAACGCTCCTCCTCCGGAGCCTCTCCACTGGCCCGGGGAATGGAACGGCGGCGGCCGCTGTGGCCCGGGCTCCCTGCCGGTGGGAGGCCGAGAGTCGTGGGTCCTCCCGCCCGTACCGCTCTCGGATATAAGTGCGGTGGGCCACCCAGCAGCGGGGACACACCGTCAGGTCCGCGCCCCGCCGACCGCAATTGTGGCAATACACACTCGGGGGACGCGGGCACTGGATGCAGGAATGACCCACCCGCCAACAATTATAGCAGGCCTTGGGAGGCGGGTCGAGCGCCGGGTCAGTGGGGATAGGGAGGAGCTCCCCGAACATGATCCCTCGGGTTTTTACGGGTAGCGCTCGCCTCCGGCTTCCCCCCGACCCAGCGCTCGCCCTTGGCCCACTTCTCGGCCTCTCTTTCTCCACCCGCGACGAAGAGGGAGGCCGCAGCGGGGGACCCGGAGGAGGCGACAGTGACCTCGGTGGCGTCGGCACCCCCGAGACATAGTCGCCTACCTCCAGGTGCCGCCGCGGGTTATAGGGCCTCGTCTTCTTTTTTCTCCGTCTTCTCCTTCTCTCTCCCAGCTCTCGTTCGCCTCTTTCCCCCGACGGCTCCCGGGCGACGCTTGCCCCCACGGGAACAGACGGAACCTCCTCCCGATCCCACTCCATGGGCTCCGGAGAGGCCGTGAGGGTCGGCACTGGCAGGAATCGGAGCAGGTACTCAGCGGGAATCCCAGGTTCCCTGTACTCCGACTCCTGCTCCTGGCCATCCGGCCCCGGGCGCCCTGGAGGGGACTGATGAGTGGAGGTCCCATCACTTCGCCCGTCACCGCCGGGGGCAGCGCCCCGATCGGCCGCCAAGTAAGCGGCGAACTCCAGCGCAGCCGCGCGGCTGAGTTGCTCCTCGGGGCTCCCCTCGGCCGTCGGCTCTACCGAGTCGGCTCTAGTCGGCGACAGAGGGGAGTCTCGTTCGGCGCCACGGGAGGCGAGTAGCCGCCGGGGAATGGCCCCCCGGAGGCGACACGCCTCCAGCTCGTCGCTCACCCCGACGGCCGTCTCCTCCTCTTCTTCTCTCTCTCCCTCTCCACCGCCTCTCTCACTCTTCTCTCCACTCTCTCTCTCTAGGGACGTTCTCTCCCCTCTCATTCTTTCCATTCTCTCTTTTTCCTGTTCTTCCCATTTCATTCCTTTTAACTCTAGCTCTTTCTCTCTCACTATCCTCTCTTTCTCCCTCTCCTCTTTCTCCACCCTGACTCTCTCCACCCGCTCTGCCTCCAACCGCATTCTTACCTCTCCTTCCCTCTTCCTTCTCTCACTTTCAACTCGCTCACTCTCTCGTCTTTCATTCTCACTCCTTTCTCTCTCCTTCCTCTCATTCTCCTTTCTCTCCTTCTCCCACTCCTCCCTCTCAACTCTTTCTCTCTCTTTCCTCTCATCCTCTCTTCTCTCCTTCTCCCGCTCCTCCCTCTCAACTCTTTCTCTCTCCTTCCTCTCATTCTCCTTTCTCTCATTCTCCCGCTCCTCGCTCTCAACTCTTTCTCTCTCCTTCCTCTCATTCTCTCTCCTTTCATGCTCTCTCCTCTCGCTCTCCACTCTTGCTCTCTCTCTCTCCACTAGTTCCCTCTCCACTTTCTCTCTCTCTACTTCCTCTCTCTCCACTTCCTCAGCCCAGTTCAGCCGGGGCAAAAGCCGGGGCGGTACAAAAGACTGCACTCGACCCGTCCCCATGTCCACGATCTCCCCGGTGGGCGTCGCTCGTGACGTCTCCGGGAGCTCGTGGAATTCCGGGTACGGGGAGCGCAGCGCTCCCAACCCACCCCTCTTCGGCCACCCCCTCCTGGCTCGCATCTGAAACAACACCAAGGGATTAGTCCTTCAGTCGCGCCGGGACCCCAGCAGTTCGTCTCGGAACATAACGCTTTAGTTCGGAAACATGCACTTTCGCGATCCGGCGGTTCGCTGCTTCCCCTTGTCCTAACACATAAACGGTAGGAGAAAGTATCTCGACCACTTCAAACGGGCCTTCGTATTTCGGCGCTAGCTTCGCGTTGAATTTCTTCGCCGCGTCAGATAAATGATGCGCTTTCCTCAACACCCTATCTCCCACTACGAACTGCACCTCATTCCTTCCCTTATTATAATGTTTCTCCTGTACTTCTCTAGCTCTATCGATGTGGCGGCCTACTAAATCTCGCAACGCATCCAAGCGCTTCATTCTATCCTCCCATACTCCCGGGTCGATTCTCTCCACTAATCTCTCACTCTCCACCTCTCGTCGCAGACTCTTAACCGGGCGCGGGTGTCGTCCGAAGTTCAGGAACGCGGGCGACACCTTGGTGCTCGACTGCACCGCCGTATTTACCGCGTGCCTGAACTCATGGACGTGCTGGTCCCAGTTCCGGTGGTCCGCTCCCACGAATGCCGAGATCATGGCTTTCAGTGTTCGGTTGCTACGCTCCACAGGGTTCGCCTGAGGGTGGTACGGGGGCGTGGTCACATGCTTTACCCCATACTCCTCCAGCATCCCCTTAAAGAACTTATTGTCGAACTCCTTGCCATTGTCACTCAGCAAGTAATCGGGAGTTTCCCAGCGGAACAGGATCAGCTCCTCGGTGGCCCTTGCTACAGATTTTCCGTCCGCCTTGCGGAGAGATTTCACCTCGATCCAGCGAGTGAACAAGTCCTGGAAAACCAAAAGATAACAATGCTGGCCCTTGCTCGGCGGAAACTCCATTGTGTCCACCGCGACCACCGCCCACGGTTTCTCCACGATTCGCGTGCCCATTAGACCCTGAGGTCCCGTTTGGAGACCCTTGAACTTCTGACAGGACTCACATTCCCTGACGAAGGTCCGCACGTCATGATAGACTCCTTTCCAGTAATATTCCCGGACCACCCGATCATACGTCTTTTCAACGCCAAGATGGCCCGAGGATGGGGCACAATGAGCATCTTCCATCACTCTTGCTCGGTGCTCCACCGGCACAACCAATCTCCATCTCTCTTCTCGGAACTCCACGGGATCCAGTAATGGATCCGTCCTAAATCTAAACAAACACCCGTTCTCCACTCTCCACTGCTGATATTTGGCCGGAAATTTCTCCACTTCGTCCATCATCTTGAGATACCAGGGGTCTTTAATCTCATCGAACCCTGCTATCTCCGCCTCATCTGGCTCTTGCGCTCGTGATAGAGCATCTGGCACCTGGTGAAGCGTACCCTTGCGGTGAACTATGTCAAAATCCCATTGTTGCAGCTGCAATGCCCAGCGTACCAACCTTCCTGTCGGCTCTTTGAGGTTACACAGCCACTTCAATGCACTATGATCCGTCACCACGGTAAACCTGTTAGCCCTCCAGATACGGTCTCAGCTTCTTAATGGCCCACACCATGGCCAGGCACTCCTTCTCGGCCGTGGTATAATTCTTCTCGGCCGGGGTCAGTACGCGACTAACGTAGACGATGGGATGCTCTCCGTCTTCACTTTCCTGGGTTAGAACAGCCCCTAATGCGTAACCACTGGCATCACACTGCACCTTGAAAGGTTTACTGAAATCTGGTCGCGCCAAGACCGGAGCAGACGCAAGCGCTCTCTTCAGTCGCTCAAACGCCTCTTCTTGCTCATCTCCCCAACTCCACTCTCTCCCTTTTCTCAACAACTTCACCAGCGGTATTTTTAACCCCGATTCATCCCTGATAAAGCGAGAATACCACCCCAGCATCCCCAAAAACCGGCGCAATTGCCTGACGTTCTTGGGGGCGGGGTAGTCAGCCACCGGTGCCACCTTTTCGGGATCCGGTCTCAAACCCTCTCGGTCGAGCAGAAACCCCAAGTAGGTGACTTGCGAGCAACAAAACTCACACTTCTCCCAGTTAACCTCTAACCCTGCTCCCACTAACTCTTTCAGCACCACTTCAACCCAATATAGATGATCCTCAAACGATTCAGTTGCTATGATTATGTCGTCGAGATAGCCGAAGACATTCGATTGCATCTCGGGACCGAACAGCGAATCAATAAGCCGCTGAAACGTACTTGGCGCGTTCATCAACCCGAAAGGCATCCGGGTGAACTGCCACAGGCCTGATCCCGGCACCGAGAAGGCGGTATATTTCCTACTCGCCTTCTCCAAGGGGATCTGGTAGTACGCTTGTCTGAGGTCGATCTTCGTCAGGTACTTCGCCTGTCTCAACTTGTCCAGGATTGTATCCATATTGGGGATAGGATACGCAACTCGACGCGTCACCTTATTCAAGTCCCGGTAATCGACACAAAATCGATAAGTACCGTCGGACTTCTTAATCATCACCGGTGCGCTGCTGTAATCGCTAGCTGACCTTTCGATGATCCCTTCATTGAACATCCGCTCCACTTCCTCTATCGCCACTTGTTGCATTTTTGGCGACGTTCGGCGGGGATGATGCTTAAAGGGTTTCGTCCCTTGCAGATCTATTGTATGCTCTGTCAACGTCGTCACCCCCTTTCGCTTCCCCCCTTCGGGGTAGATCAATAAGCGATCTACCAATCTCTCTACTCTTTCTCGTTCCTCCTCCTCTAACTCTGAGATCCCCGCACACTCTCCATGAATAACGGCGTTTTTCTCCTCGTCCGTCTTGGCGAAAGGTCTCCAACGCCCCTCTCTCACTCTCCACACTCCTTTACCTAGTTGCGCATCCACATGAAATAACTTGCAGAAATCCATGCCCAGTATAATCTCCTGGTCGAGGTTATGTAACGCCTTCAGGGGAAGAGGCGCCGAGTGATGATCGATTTCAAGCATCACGTTCAACACTCCCATGACTTTGGTAATTCCGCCGGTGACGTTCCGCACCGCCGTGGCGCTTTCCTGTAACCTATCTTGGAATTGTTCGGCCACGCCGGGGCCTACCAGTGATAGCATCGCCCCCGGGTCGAATAAGGCTTTGTAGGAGTGACCACCAAGCTTCACCATGACGAAATGACGATTCTCCCCGCACAATCCTGCGACTGCATCGGGGTCTTCCTCGGACTCCTTCTCTTCACTAATATCCAGTCTCTCTTCTTCCTTTCCTTTCTCCACTTTCTTTTCCTCTTCCCTCTCCCCATCAATCTTCCTGAACTCCTTCGACGGTATCACCTTCACGGGCGTTTCATCTTCTTCAACCTTTTTACCGACTAAATCGTTCATTATCTCCTCTAGCCATCCATCGTCACTAGACTCCTCACCCCACCCCTCTGCTGGCAGATGAACTGGAGGTTCTAAGTCTTGCTGGTTTTCTTCACTCTTCTTCTCTTCCCCCTTCTTTATTTTACTCTTCTTCTCCACTGGTCTCACCTCGCCTCTTACTTCTACTTCTATATGTCCCTCTATCTTCTTCTCTCTCTCTTTCCCTTCTCCACTTTCTCCGTCTCCACCAGACTTCTCGGCCTTCCGCCAGGGTCCCTGGGGAACAAGCACATTTAAGATACCTGTCCCCCAGCCTGCCCGTTTCCCAACTTCGCTCGTAAGGAGGCACAGTTGGGACACGTCTTGAAGGTGACATTCGGCGCGTCACAGTTTTGGCAGCTCACTCGTGGAGGCTGAGTAGGCTGATTACGGATGGTGCAGTTTCGCACCGTATGCCCCTTTTGCCTACACCAAAAACAGACCACTTCAGGACAAACGGAAGCCTTATGGCCCACCGCCTGGCAGAGGTTGCAGACCCCCATGAACGGCCTCTCCTCTCCTCCGGTAAGCGGGGCTTGACCAGGTCCAGCTGGACGCCCATAACTGCCTCTTGGAGGATCGGCTCGCAACTCTTCTGAACCCGAATTCTGAGCCGTAGCTCCCCTCCACGGGTCACCTCCATAGCCGCGTCCTGCACCGTAGGGGGGCCTGGGATTTCCCTGACCCCCTTGAACACCAGGTCCACCTTGCACCACTGCCGCGTACGTCTTTGCCTCCTCCTTCTCCATTATCTGCGCATTCGACATCTTCGGCGGCGCCGTCTCCGGCTTCGGCTCTCCGTCACTCGCCTTGGCGGAGGGCTGAACGTTGATTTTGGCCGCCTTCTTCGCCGCTTTCGTTTCGCTCAGCTTGGTGGGCTTTGGCGACACGTTCTCATTCTCCACTCCCTTCTCCACGGCTGCCACGGCTTTCTGGCGACCAGTAGTGCCCGTAAACGCTGCTCCGGGCACCCTCATCTTGTCAGCAGGAGGCGGCGGGAGATAGCGACTATCTAATTCCTTCTGCCTCTCCCAACGACGTCCGTACTTCTCCAAATCTTCCATCGTCTCCACAATTTTGTCAGACATCGCCTTCCTGTACTCGGGGAGGATATTCCGGTAGGCTGTTTCCACCAGCTGCCTCTCCGACGGCGGCCGTTTAAACCGAGAGACGATGTAATTGAAATTGGAGAGGTACGGGGTAATCTTCTCGCCCCTAGCCTGCGTCCTTCGTCTCAAATCATCCAACAGATCTTGACGGTCGTATTCTGTGACGAACTGATGTTTGAAAGCCTTGCGGAATCCCAGCCAAGAAGGCGTAGCCAGCTTGATAGTTCTGAATCACCTGCCAGCTCTCTTAGTTAAAATAGAGGGCAAGGCACCGAGCAGCTCTCGATCACGTAACCCTGCTCCCTCGCGGCAGTCTTCTAACTGCTCTAAAAACTCCTCGGGGTCCTCCTTCTCGTCTCCACTAAATTTGATGCCCCAACTCTTCAATAGCTTGACTGCGCGAGCCTTTTGCTCCGCTGCAGGTGTCGCTCTCCACCGTCTTCTCGGCTCCACTTCACCGTCATCCTCCGTCTCGCTGAGGTCTCGACGTCTGCGGCGGGCCAGGCTGCTCCTCTCTGAGTTTCCTTCGCTCTCACTACTGCTTGATATCGTGATGCTGCGTACTGCGGATTTCCTTTCTCTTGCGAATCTCCCAGTCCGCTTCGGTTCTCGCACTCTCTTATCGAGTGTCCCAGGCCTCTTCGATATGTTTTCCTGACGCTTTTCTATTTCTTCCATATCGCTTAATCGTTCCATGAGGGGAGGATCGATAGGTCTTCGACAAGGACGCCCTGATGCTTTTCTTCTCAATAGTGGCTCGATCCCCTCGTGGTCCGAAGTACAAGTCGGTTGAGGATTCTTTACAGGCCGGTACGTCGTGCCGCTGCCTCCTCTCTCCGAATATGACGAGCGAAGACTCCGTTCCTTCTCCCTTTTCGACTCTATTTCTGGTTCCACGTCACTTGCCTCTCCACTACTCGACTCCACGTCATACATCCGTTGTATCTCGTCCCAATTCTGGCCTGGAGTGTACCACTCCCTTTGGGGCAACCCCTTCTTCCTCACTGGAGTCTCCCTTTGAACAAGAGCTGGCGGTGCTCTGAACGGTGTCTGAACCGGCAGGGCCGAAGGTGGCAACGGTTCACTAGGCGGTAGCCCCCGATATAAACGAGCCGAATAGTATTCCCATGTCGACGCCACGGGAGGTACAAATCTGCTACTATCGAATGTGGCTGTCACTCTGGGCGCACTCAGAACTGAGACCGAAGTAGTCACGGCCGGTTGTGCCCCTGTCGTCCGCAGGACCAGTCCCGCGCTACTCCTGGCGGCGCTCAGTGAGCTAGTGACAGTCACCGTCACTGGCGTAGGCCCCTCCTGCTGGTGCACCATCACCTCCATCAGCTGCTCTCTTCCTCTCTCCACATCCTCGTCGCTCGCCCGCAGCGAGCCTTCACTACTGGTTCTAGCCCGAGAGCGGGCCGCTTCTTTCTTCTTCAAAGTCTTCATCCTTTGGGTTTTCTCACCTTTCTCCTCGCCTCTCTTCGCATCCACCCCTATAATCTCTTCAATGGCTTCAGACTCTGCCTCGTCGCAGGTGTACCAGGGGACCTCAACCCCCGGCACTTCCTCGCGCAAGATCGCACGCAATAAGCGATCTCGCAAACTCTCTAAGTTACCGCGGCTATTCGCCCTCCGTTCCTCGAGTTCCGCAACCAATTCTGCCGGCTGCAACTGGGCCACAGTTCGGGTCCAGCGCCTGGCCGCACGAGATTGCGCCAGCTCCTTCATTCTCGCAGCGTGCTCGCCCATGGCTCGCGTCCGCTTCTCCACGACTATTACTCGCTTACAAAAGCCGTGTAGTCCAACTCTCTCTCACTCTTTCCTCCGTTTACACTCCCTCTGACTCCACAAAGCACTTCTGAACGCACGGCCTCTGCCTGTGCGACCAACCAACACGCCAACAACTCTCCACAAGAAATATTCAAACTCAAGTACTATATATAATATAAGGGGGAACAAATAATTTAAATATTCAATATATATATTTATTATTCGCACGCTTTACTATCGCTACGCCGCAATTACCGCTAACTCGCCACAACTCTGACGCAACTCTCACACTTACTCTCACTCTATTTCTCTACACTACACGCACTTCCCAACCTTTATCACAGCAGATGTCTCCACAAGGGATGCCAATTTGCGATGGTGTACTTAAGCGATGAATCGCCGAGCCCGAACACCCGCAAATAAAAATGATTATTAACCTCCTCTCTCTTCCTCTCGCTTTCTCGCGACACTTACCGTCCAAAAGGGGATTCCGCTGTGATGACATACGCCTGGGCGAGCTACGATGCTGAAAAAGGTTGGGAAGGGTATTGCGCTAAATAAATTTTCAAAAACACTCACTCCAGTTAAACTCTCAATTTATTAAGCTAAAAACCCTAACTACAATTAGCTAGAAGGTCTGAGCGCTCACACACGCTGCAATTGCCTCGGCGCAATTTCCCGAAGGCTACGCGCAAATTCACTCTCGCTCTCTCTCTCTCTCTCTCCCTCTCTCCAATCTCCACGTTCTAAGTCGCCGCGAAAATCATGTGCGCGAACTTAAGGGATCGCCGCCATGCGATTCCCGGGAACGCCACGCGCGAATTCTCTTCCTCTCTCTCTCTCTCTCTCTCTCTCTCTCTCTCTCTCTCTCTCTCTCTCTCTCTCTCTCTCTCTCTCTCTCTCTCTCTCCCTCTCTCTCTCTCTCTCGGCGTTAGACGCGCGCACCCTCAAGAAGCACCGCCGCGCGATGCGTGATTCTGGGCCGCGACACTCTTTTCTCTCTCTCTCTCTCTCCACCGTCGCTAGACGCGCGCACTCTCAAAAAGCATCGCCGCGCGATGCTCGGTTGTCAACCGCGACACTCTTTTCTCTCTCTCTCTCCACCGACGTTAGACGCGCGCACTCTCAACAAGCTTCGCCGCGCGATGCTCGGTTGTTAACCGCGACTCACTTTCTCTCTCTCTTTCTCTCTCTACTCTCTTTCTCCACGGGAAATGGTAAAATTCCCGCGACGCGATTCCGAGAATCGCCGCACGTTTGAACCTCGCTCCCTACACTTTCTTGCCGCGCACGAGGCTGCGCGGGAAGCGCGCCAGCCAAAAACCGCCGCAGCGCGATTCAAAGAATCGCCGCATCCGCGAACCTCTCTCTCTCTCTCTCTCCACTCTCGCCACGCGCCACTCTCCGCTCTCGGGCGCGCTGTCCACGTACCTTCCGTCGCACGAAGCCTTGCCCTGGTTGGGGGGTTGGACCGCCGATCTCCCAGCTGCTTCCTCTCGCTCTCCAGATACTCTCTTTCTCTCCACTCGCCGCGACTCCCCCGTCCTCTCTCTCTCTCTCCAGTTCTCTCTTTCCTCGCCACCGCTGCTCGTTGTCGTCACCTCGACCTCTCTCGCTGCTCTCACTCCTCTTCCTCTCGCGCACACTGGTAATCCCGGCTCGTTTCACCCTTGTCGCCTTCGCTGTCGTCTCGACACCCTCGATTTTCCCGCTCGCGTCGTGCAGCCTCCCCCCGCGCACGCGCAGCAGAACGGCGGGTTGCATCAGCCCGGCACGAGGGGCCTGGTTGCGACTACGCCACTGCCGCCCGCGAGGTGCTGCCATCTCGCACCTCGCTGCTGCACCGCTCACGCGCGCGCGAGATTCAAACTCGCCTCATGCTCCACTCTACTTCTCTACACTTTCTCTCTCTCTCTCTCTCACTCTCTCTCTCTCTCTCTCTCTGTCTCTCTCCACTTACCTTCTTCTGCACCACGGAGCATTCCGCTATCGTTGTCATCTCTCATGGTCTCGCAAGTTGTCAAAACCCGGGAACAAATAAAGAATATTCCCCCCCGTTATTTTTATTTATTTATTTATTTATTTAACCAGAAAAGTTACAATGCAGTTTACAAAGTAAAATCTATTAGAGGTAAACATTGTTACCTGTACAATAGTCTGGTTGCATACAACTAATACTATATCTATAACTTAAAACTAACAGATTACTCATTCGAGTAACATAAACATTTTCAAAAACTTTATTTCATTTAACAATTTATATATTCTATAAATAAAATCCGCCAAAACGTAATATTATAATCTTCATTTTTCCAAAAGTAAACAGTGAAAATGATATGAAGTTGTGCGTAATGTTACAATTAAATGTTATTATCGAAAGAGCTCTCGAATTATTTAATTACCATTCGGCCGTCTGAATCGGTGCGCCGCGAGTCCAGCGAGAAGAAGAGGCATTGGGGCGAAAATACATCGTCACAATTTATAACTTGATAATAAAAGTTTGCTACTTATCTGATTATAATATATTGCTATTGCCCATTGATATTCACAGCTGCTTACATAGGTTATTTTCCAATCCACTTGAATATTTAAAAATTTCTTGAGACTCATGGACATATAGAAGATTCGGTTAGCCTACTCTACTTTTTCGATGAACTTGAATAATTAATAATAATTAATGAACTCTTCTTTGTTAAAAACTATTTTTTAACAGTGATCGATTTACTTGGTAATAATCCTTACATTTTCTGATATACTCTGTAAAAATAAAAACAAGATTTCACAAAGTAACAATACTTATTATAAACTTTATTGATTTATAACTTTATAATAAAAGTTTGCTACTTATCTGATTATAACATATTGCTATTGCCCATTGATATTCACAGCTGCTTATATAGGTTATATTTTTCCAATCAAATCCATTCCAATTCATCCAAAATGAAATAATCTGTATATATTGTATCTGTATGTATATATATAATACGTACTTATCTAACTAATAAAAGTTATTTTCCTCGTTGATTGATACACACAATTCTTCTCATAATTAGTTGATTTCTTGAGATCTTTAAAATATATTATTATTAACTAACTCATTAAATGATAACATTTGTATATAAAAATACTGGCATGTTATATGTAAGGTTAGGCGTCGACCAGATACGGGTGTGTATATGTACTAAATCTCTTTCTCTCTTGGTTTTTTTTTTATATATATATACTAGAGTTCGACACGCGCGCTTCGCGCGCTGATTGTCTTTTTTTTTTTATTTTGCTAATAATTTGTTAATAAAGCTATCAAAATGGTCAAGTATTTATGCAAATACATATATGTGGCTTCCAGGAATGACGACGTAACTACATTTTACGTGTTTTCGAGAAATTACCGTTTTAAAATTTCTGTCATTCGTGAGTATCTACATAATGTACCTTGTGCATTAAGGTACCCAACTCTCAGCCAATCGGAGCCAATCTTCGGCTTCGATGCTTAGTGGTGGGCAAATTACATGCGTGGACCTCATATCCCCTGACTACTGGGGTTTACAAGTTATTTAAATAATCGTTTTGCTTATTTTTTTACGTCTACATAACTCCCTTACATGCGTGGACCTCATATCCCCCGCCTACTTGTACTAATACATGTTTCGTAATTATAGTTTCAAAAAATTCAATTTTGTAATAGTTTGTTAAATAAATAATCCGGTTTAAATTAATTATTTCATTATTTTTATATCAGATTCGTGATTGGCAACCCCAAAAACAAAACATAATACAGTTCCGTAATTATAGTTTCAAAAAATTATATTTCTCAATAATTTGTTTAAATAATTTTGTTTAAATTCATTATTACATTATTTTTTATATCAGATTCGTGATCATCGCCTATAAAAACCGCAAGTTTGTTGTATTTTGTGTCTCAGATTGAGCTACATTTGAAAGCGGTAGTCCCGAGTATAGTGTAATAGGAGCTACATTTAATATTTGTCATTATAAAGTTAATTTAATCTAATAAATTATTTTGTGATTGTAACTTTTATTCTTGTAATAAAATATATTTAAATTGTAATTTTGATAGTTAAAAAATAGTTTATGTATATCTATATAGGAGTTTTAAAAACTTTAGACAAATATGTATTGCATTTATCCAATCTATAACCCTATAAATCTATATAGATGTAGAATGACCGTCTTAAAAGTTTTGGTCACGTCATGAATTTTAATTTTAATCTAAGTTTTGCTATTAAAAAAATAGTTTAAATATAAAAAGTTTATTTTAAGAAATATACGATACGAGTTTTAAAAACTTTAGACAAATATGTGTTGCATTTATCAATATCAAATCTGTTAAAATGGCGATAAGCGTCATTAGGAACTTGACAAAGTATGGTCATTTGCTTCATATTTTCGACGGTCTTGCGACGGTCGCATGACCGTCTTATGACGCGCGTCACAGTCACGTTGCATCTCTGCGCATGCAACACGGCGTAACATCTGAATGTATACGCCTCTTTAATATTATTATATTACAAATGCAATAATTACAATAATGTAATATACAACAACATGTCAACATAATGCAAAATACAATTTACATATTACTACAATATCTGTATTCAAAACTTAATTTAGTTCGCATTTAAAACTCTAGTCCCTCTAACTTTAGCAGACGCAATTGACGCGATTCGAGATTTTCGAGATATACTTCGAGATTTTGGAGAAAAAATCAACACGGCGCCGAACATGTCTGGTTGCATTTTATATAGAGGGATAAAAAAAGGTTAGGTCGATCGACCAGACGATAAAGTATACGGATAATAATATACAAGGTGTCCCATTTTAATCGCCCCAGGCAAATATCTTGAAAAGTATGAGAGATGGAAAAAAACTTTAAAAACAAAAGTTGTAGGGTGTAAAGGGGGTCAGCTAACGGTAACAACGACTTTGACCTTGAACTCTATTTTCAAGGTTATTTCAAGGTCAAAGTGATTTTTTTAAATGAGAATCCCTACTTTCGACCCCGGAAATGGAAAGATCAGAAAATTTTACGTTCAGAAAGATCTGATATGTTGGGGTTTCAAGGTCAACCAGCTAATTTAATGAGGTCGACCTGGGAATACCTCTAGGAAGGATAAAATTGACCTTGACGTTCAAGGTCATTTTAAGGTAAGTTGATTTTATAAAATGGAACCCCTTATTTTTGACCCTGGAAATGAAAAGAGCGGAAGAATTTACGTCCGAATATGACCTTGACCTCGACCTTGACTTTAACCGTGATCTGGAAGGTTAATTTAAGGTCAAGTCGATTTTTTAAAAATCCCCTTATTTTTGACCTCGGAAATGGAAAGAGAAGAAAATTTTACGTTCAGATATGTACCGTCATATGGTGTCAAAGTTGGCCCTCTGGGGTCAATTAAGGGTCAAATCGTGCTTGAGGTCAATTGGGGTCAAATTAATTTTTTTAATCTGATGTTTTCTTACTTTTGTCAGCGTAACTCTGAAGGATTTTTGGGATTAATTTTCGGTATGAAAAGGTACTTTTCTTCTTGTTCTTTCTTGGTTAGGTTGGCACCATTGAAATGTACGGCTACGTCAAATGATATTTTTTAAGTACGAGTGACCCATTACTTTAAGGTAGTTATGAAGGTATGATTTAATGGTTTTGTTATGGGTCAATTATAAGTATTCGAATTCTTTAGTTTGGTCAATTTGGGAATATTTTCATTTTTTTAAAGAGTAATAACAATACTGCACTCGAAAATAGGTAGAGTTAGTTATTTTTAGTGGTGTCACTGTGCACAGTACAAATAAAGAAAACCTTTTGATTTCTTATTATTGAATAGCATACGGTAATGATTTCATGTGTTTATTAGAATAAATAACTTTTTCGCTCATTTCCGAAAATTGCCTTCTTAATTTCTTTTTATGCATACAATTGAAGTGGAAAACCAAATTTCTTTTGTGGTGCCATATTCCTTTTTGAGATGGCTGATTACACGCCCCAGGAGATTGTGAATATGATAAAAGTTGTTGGCGAATGTCATGATAAAGTTGTTGGCGAATGTCATGATAATTATAGGGCTGCAGAAAGACGCTATGCCGAGAAATATCCCAATGCCCGTCACCCAGATAGGAAAGCCATCAAAAGATTATTAACGCGAGCTGCACAAGGCTCCATCGTTCGTAAGAGGCGCAAAACTGGAACGAAACAGCACATTGCGCTGGGTGTGCGAGCTATTATTGCTGAAAATCCCCACATTTCAACACGAGATTTGCAACGAATGCATGGTGTTCCCAAATCAACAGTAAATCGCCTGTTGAAAACATCTAAATTTCACTCCTACCACGTTCGCCTTACACAAACACTAGAGGATGGAGATTATTCACGGCGTTTAAATTTTTGTCAATGGGCAAATAATCAGATACGTAGAGACCCTTTCTTTTTTGATCGAGTGCTATTCTCAGATGAAGCAAAATTTGATAATATGGGTGGTGTCAATCTTCATAATGCCCACTATTACGCTGAACAAAATCCTCATTGGCAACGAGATCATCGAATCCAGAGACGTTGGTCAATAAACGTGTGGGCAGGTATAATTGGAGATCATGTGCTGGGACCTATCTTTTACAATCAAAATTTGAATGGACAATTATATTTGGATATTTTGCAAAACCAGCTACCTTCTCTATTAGAAGATATCCCACTTATCTTACGGCGGGATATGTGGTTCTATCAAGATGGAGCTCCTGCACATCGCGTTCGATCAGTCAAGAATTTTCTCAATGATATGTATCGTAATTGTTGGATTGGCATCGGCAGCCAAGTACACGAGTGGCCGCCTAGATCCCCAGACCCCACACCTCTTGACTTTTTTTTGTGGGGAGTAGTTAAAGGCAAAGTTTTTGCACATACTCCAACAACCTTAGAGAACATGAGAGGAAAAATTATGGAATCCATTTCAGTGGAAACATTGAGGAATGTTCAAGCAAGCTTCCGAAGAAGGATGCAAATGTGTTTCAGAGAGAACGGACACTTGATCGAGCATTTGCTGCCTTAGATCTTCAAATGACAGTCCGTTAATCAATCGGCCCTTTTCAGGGCCAATGATGTGCGAAATCCTTTCGGCAACCTCCCCGCGGTGCACATTGGGTAATGCTAATATCGAGGGTAGTCTTTCTAATTTTCGATTCATTTGAGGGAGAAAAAATACTTTTAGATTCCTAAGTAACTCATAAAAACAGTGAAATCCACTTCAAAAAAATTAATTTATTTATTATTACCCTTAATTCACCCCAGAGGGCCAACTTTGACACCATATGACGGTACATATCTGAACGTAAAATTTTCTTCTCTTTCCATTTCCGAGGACAAAAATAAGGGGATTTTTAAAAAATCGACTTGACCTTAAAATAATCTTCCAGATCACGGTTAAAGTCAAGGTCGAGATCAAGGTCATATTCGGACGTAAATTCTTCCGCTCTTTCCGTTTCCGGGGTCAAAAATAAGGGGTTCCATTTTATAAAATCAACTTACCTTAAAATAACCTTGAACGTCAAGGTCAATTTTGTCCTTCCTAGAGGTATTCCCAGGTCGACCTCATTAAATTAGCTGGTTGACCTTGAAACCCCAACATATCAGACGTTTCTGAACGTAAAATTTTCTGCTCTTTCCATTTCCGGGGTCGAAAGTAGGGGTCCTCATTCAAAAAAATCACTTTGACCTTGAAATAACCTTGAAAATAGAGTTCAAGGTCAAAGTCGTTCTTACCATTAGCTGACCCCCTTTGCACCCTACAACTTTTGTATTTAAAGTTTTTTTCCATCTCCCATACTTTTCAAGATATTTGCCTGGGGCGATTAAAATGGGACACCTTGTATATGTAAGTATACTGTTATTATTCAGGACTCCTCTGGGTTTTCTGCAATAGAAGTAGGTATGGGCGGCGATGCGCGCCGCCATTGTCTGAGATAATCAAACCCTCAGGGTATTGACTAACACCACGACGCCTGCGGCGCCCCCTTTCAATTCCGCAGTATTTTCACGACTTAAAAGTTGATATAGAAATTTATAGTGTTACAGACAATCTGTCGTACATATAACACGGCCGTTTTTATTTGTTATCATTTTCACAATAATAACACATCCTTTTTCCTTTTTTCGTTCCACATAATCTTTGGTGAGATGTGTTAGATATAAGTTCTTCAATTGAAAGTATGTAAATTAATAATGCCTCATTATCTACACATAATCTTGTAAGAAAACACAACCAATTTATGAACTGGGAATCACTGAGAATCAAAGGTTTCTTGATGATATTCTTGTATAGATTAAACTTTTAAAGCCTCCCACCCTGGGAAAATCATACATGAGAATAACTGAGCACTTTTATTTGTTGACATTTTCACAATAATAACACATCCTTTTTCCTTTTTTCGTTTGACATAATCTTTGATAAGGTATAAGTTAGATATAAGTTCTTGAATTGAAACTATGTAAATTAATAACACCTCATTATCCACACATAATCTTGTAAGAAAACACAATCAGTTTATGCACTGGGAATCAATGAGAATCAAAGGTTTCTTGATGATATTCTTGTATAGATTAAACTTTTAACGTCTCTCACACTGGGAAAATCATATGAGAATAACTGAGCACTTTTATTTGTTGACATTTTCACAATAACACGTCCTTTCCGTTTTTTTCATATGACATAATCTTTTCTAAGATATACATAAAACTCCTTAACATTATTGGCTATATCTCCAAAATAACCCCTACTGAAAAATCTCAGGTGAGATGTCAGGTGATTTCTCAGGTGAGATCTCATGTAAAATCTCACGCCAAAATCTCACCTGAGATTCTGCTCCAGAGGCTGCAGAAAACTTTAATTGAAAATCAGCTTCTTCAGTATTGGAAATCGCCTTTTAGAATGTTTTACCCCCAGATGAGCTCAAAAATACATGTTTAAAAGCATTTTACACAATTTTTCAATTTTTAAACTTTGATACATGAGATCTCAGGTGATTTCTCAGGTGATATATCATGTGAGATCTCAGATGAGATATCATGTATCAATTTTGAAAAATTGAAAAATTGTGTAAAATGCTTTTAAACATGTATTTTTGAGCTCATCTGGGGGGTAAAACATCCTTAAAGGCCATTCCCAATACTGAAGAAGCTGATTTTTAATTAACGTAAGTTTTCTGCAGCATCTGGAGCAGAATCTCAGGTGAGATTTTGACGTGAGATTTTGCATGAGATCTCACTTGAGAAATCACCTGAGATCTCACCTGAGATTTTTCAGTAGGGACTCCAAGCAATCTTCTTATGTAATATCTGTAAAAATTAGATATCTAAAAAATTATTGGCTATATCTCCAAAATGTCTTCATAACTCTTCTTGTGTAATATTTGTATCTGTAAAAGTAAAAAATCATACAAAGTATCAATTTTTAAAAGATGATTTTAGCAATTTAACATTTAGCCAGTAAGTACTTATCTAATAAAAGTTATTCCTCCGTTGATTGAAACATGAATAGATGAATTCTTCTTATCACCAGTTGACTGCTTGAGATCTATGAAATTTATATTAATTAACTAATAATTTTAAACTAACTCACGTTATTTATTTTCTAATAAAAGTTTGCTACTTATATTATGTTATATGTGTATGTATATTTTCACATATACATATAGAGAGGTTATGTCATAATATTTAAACTTTCAAATCATGAAAAACATATAGTACTGTTACGACCCAAGTCGGGGTCTAAGAGTAGAAAATCGTTTCTACAATGGTTGCCCAGTTGACCAACAGGAACGTGGAATTCGTTTGTTCGATGAAGCGCTGAAGCGCAAGGAATTGCGGGAACTTTTAAATGAAAAGTCGAACTCAAGAGAATTAAATTTTAACTTTCAAGTTTATTCAATTGAGAAATTAACTTTAGAACTTTAGCAAATATAGAACTTTCAAACGTGACTCGATACAATTATTAAAAAATGATCTTGAATTTCAGTGCTCTGAGGCACTTGCACAGAGACCTCAGAGAGACTACCGAAGACCGGTGAGGAGGCCCTATTTATATTCTAGATTGCAGGTGAAGCTTCAGGTCGGTGGTGGGAGTGAAGCCAATCAGAGCTATTTATTTCCCTTCCTCAAGTGGGAGTGGCTTCGATGGATAATTCTAGTTTAATCCGGATCGTCCTCGAGAGTGGGGTGGCCTTGCTGGAGAAATCCGGTTTTGTCTTTGAGAGTGAGGGTGAACCGGCTTAATCTATTTCAGGATTGTTTACGCATTCCTGGCTTGACCGTTAGCGCCAACCGTCACTTTGGGATTATCTAAAAATAAAAGATAAACAGGATGAAGAGGGGGGGGGGGGGATTTCCGTTGGAATCCCGCCGGTTTGACCTTGGTGGTTCTAAAAATAAAAGGAGAGACAGGAAGGGGGGGGGGGGAAGAGGTAAACAACTCCTGGAAAAAATATGAAGTAAATAACTCAAGGAATTAAAAGGAATGAGCGTTTCCCTGAGCGAGTTTTATCCTGTTATAACTTACTTAATCTTAATATTAATAGACTACTAATTATTATTATTAATGCCTAAATTAATTGTTATTAGGTTATTTGAATCGCAAGTTATTAATTATCAAATTCTATTACATACGGAATTAGTATTTATCGTTAGTCATTTATTTCTATTTGCGTTATCATAAATTCATCTATTATTTATTTACTATTTAATTACGGAACGGTTGATATAAATTATCTGATTAAAATTAACCAAATTAATGATTCTATTGTTAAAATCTTCAACAAGTTATTATCTTATGGGAACACGTTTCGATACGTTTAGTATTTAATTGATTGATTTATTTAAGATTAATTTTGAAATCAATCTTCTAAATTCGAGATTAATATTGTAGATCGATCCTAAATATTCTGCTACTCGTTCACGCGAACGCAGTTCATAACAGTATACACGGGCGCCACGCATGTATATATGTATGTATTATAAGCAAAATATTATCCGTGAGATGATATGTGTGTGTATATGTATATAAAATAAGGTAAGGATAAGTCGACCAGAGATATGGCCATATAGGTGTGTGTATAGTCTACATATATATATATATATAACCGGAGGTCGGAAGAATCGAATGGAGAAATGGAGAATATTTTAGAATCGGAAACCAGACATATAAAATTTTTCTCTATTTAATATCTCTAATATGAGAACATCTTTTTATATGAAACTTTTTTTGCAACATAGTATAACAATATAAAGCATGTTGTTATTTTTTTCGAGTTAATATAAAAGCGTTGAAAGTTGCAGTAAATATTTCAAAATCTCGGGCACCCATTTCAATGTATATCATCGCGCGGTCGTCCTAAGGCTCTTCTATAACTTGCCTTCGAAGCGCTCCCGCGCTCCTTGATGATATCTCACATGAGATATAATTCCTGAAATTTTTTCATTTAATGGAAAATTGCAGATGAGATTTCATATGAGATCTCTTGTGAGATATAATGTCTGAAATTCGTAATAGGATCTCATATGAGATCTCATATCATATTTTCACGCGGGTTATTAAATCATTGAAAAAAAAAGCATAATGAATAAACGTATTTTATATTTAAAATATAAACTATACATATAGGAACGATACATTAATTTGGAGGAAGCTACGTGCCAATGAATTGGCAGCAGTTTTTTGTTTGCTAGAACAAAATAAGATAATAGTAAGATAGTAAGATTAGTGTGAAACCTAAAAATATATCTAACAATACTTTTTGTTTTAATTCCATGTTAATATAGCAATGATTTTTGCCTCTGCTATTCATCCATCAGATTTCTGTATTGAAGGTATATCTATATATTATTAGATATAGTTTCTTTAGTCAAGGGCCAAAACAAAACAAATATTGAAATATCACTACTCTGAAACAAAGTACTCTAATCTGATAGATGTTTAGCAAGAACCATGATTTTTATAAGATAAAAAACCAAAATATGATAAAGGTTCTGTCACTGATAGGCTTAGAAACTTGCGCGTTCACCCTTTTTGTCAGAAATGGCATTTGTTTATAATATATTAATTCAATGCATTATTAATTTTCTTTTAGATGATTTGGTCGCAGATTTTAAGGTGCAAGATGGCCATAAGTATAATTATTTAATAAGAATGATAAAAAATAAGTTACATAGGATTTTACTTTTATAAAAAATAAATTATAAATCACTTTAAAAAGTTAATAAACTTTTATTTTAGAAAAAACATTCTAAAGGCAGCCACATTTAATGTATCAAAAAAATGAAACTAATGGCCCAGCTGCCTAGTGTATCAGATAGAATAGATCACTTAAAATTATAAGAGGATCTTTTTCCCAATTTTTGTACACTATATTTAGCAAAACCAAAACAAAACATTGAGAGTTTTCAAATAAACTAAAGCGTTTTATCCAGACTACTGGGGTGGACTGATCAATGATGCTTCAGTAGTCACCATCAAAAACCTACTGCAAAATGTTCTGCTTTAGATACAAAGTGTAGAATAACTTTCTCATAATGAAAAAATGTTCTCGCTCTTTTGATTCTACTAACTATAGTGGACAAAAATTGAGAAAAAATTTCCTCTTATAATTTTAAATGTTCTATTCCATCTGACACTAACTACTAAGCAGCTGCACCATTAGTTTCATTGTTTTGAAACTTTTATTTTGATTTATTGTTTTTATTTAAAAAATTTGTGGATTCTCCTGACTCATCTTTCCATGGTGATCTTATTTTGAAAGTTTCATCTATTTCTTTTTTTTTAGCTTCTATATCTGCATTTTGTTTCTTGAAATTATTTGATACTACAAGGGGATCTGAATCTAGAGCATAAAAATCAAATACAGTTTGAGACTGTGCTCTTGATATATTCTTTTTATTGCTATCTTTTAATAATATGCTTTCTGGTGTTTTTAATTTTGGAGGTATCAGTGCACCTGCTGCATATCTATTTTCAGAATTAAGAAAATTAAAAGTTGAACAAGCATGATGAGTTGGTAATATTTCTACTGGGATTTTTAGTTTCCTAAAAATATCTTTAATGTTTTGAATAAATGGTGCGTTCAATGGATATTCATCATCTAACCCAATAACAACAATGTCAAGTTTAGGGTGAAGATGCAAGAGAAGTGAAAAAGATTCTTGATTCATATTTACTGATGAACTAACATTCCAACTTAAGATAGTTTTTGGAAAAACTATCATAGGTCCAACTGTTCGAATTCCATTATTCAGTATAAATCCATGCTAAAAAAAAGAATAATTTGTCTTTTTTCATTTCATGAAAATAAATAAAATGAAACGTTAAGATATATACTCTACCTCGCTAACGTTATCAATCATGAGACCATAATTAAAATTTTTGTTAAGAACAGTTACCGTAGTTTTGCCATCTCCTTCATATGATTGATGAGAGGATATTAAAAACAAGCTTCTAAAATTATCAATAGCTTGATAAAAAATATTTAATTGTTTTTATTTTTCTACATGTGGGTCAGAATGAGAGCGGTGCAAGTCACATATTTATCGTTTTGAGATACTGTTACGTGCTATTTTTTGGGTTATTTATTATTTATAATTTAAAAGAAAGAGCAATAGAGGCTCTGTTTTAGAGCTATTTAGTAAAGTTTCAGTTGTTAGAAATCCAAATATATCCATATCAATTTTTTTGCACATGGAACTTACACCACTCTTATTGTGACCCACGCATATCAAATAAAAAATTTTACCTCTTTATTACATTGACTGAATGTGTAATAAATAATTTCGTAAATAACATTGTTATATATTTTTAAATTATTCAGAAAATTATATTTAATATTATTTTATAAATGATATTATTTTCATTATTTTAATAATCAAAGGCTTTTTCCTTTTTTCCTCCCTATTGATATTTATTATTTATTGAAATATCAACACTAGGTTATGACCTCATTAAAAAAAAATGCCCGAAGTAGTTCCTCTGGGCTCAGGCCCTTTCTATATATGCCCTGTTCTTTGTGTTCGCAGATGTCTCTGATGTAAGCATAGAGATAGACTGCGCGTCCCGTGTAAGCCCCTATAGCACTCAATATTGGAGCAATATTGCCTCAATATTGCTTCAACATATTCTCCATATTCGCTAATGTTCCCTCAACTTAAGTATACATGGATGCAACCATGGAGCAATATTGCTGCAAACCATGATTTCCGTTTTTCCATTGCTTTTTTAAAGTAATGGGTCAGGCTCTCTGTCACAGCAATATTGCAGCAATATTTAGCCAATATTTATCAACACGAAAGGAATATTAATTTTATAGTTCTATTTTTATCCTAATTTTTCTCATGATTTTGCAATATTGCAAGAATATTTGTATAATATATATCAACACTAGACGAATATTCCCGTATAGCACTGATTGTTGGAGCAATATTGCCTCAATGTTGCTTTGACATATTCGCCATATTCCCGAGACTTAATAACACTAGAGGCACATTAAATTTGAAGTGCTTATGTTTTAAAATCAATGTTTAAAACAAACTTAATTTAATTCACGCATATATGGCGTAAAATTGAGTCTACATTGCAAAGGGGATATCAAAAACAAGACAAGCCTTGTAATTCAGACTCTCCGAAAGAGTCATCTCAACGGTTGAATTACATGGCTTATATACTCTTGGCCATCCAGTGTATTCACAGAAAGCACTACCGACGCGCCGCATAGCGGTGATAAAGGAAAACTTGTGATGGACGGCTCTCGGTAAGCAAGCTTCGGCTATTTATCCGGTATGCGGCGCGTCGGTAGTACTTTCTGTGGATATACTAAATAGCCGAGAGTATATAAGCCATGTAATTCAACTGTTCAGATGACTCTTTCGAAGAGTCTGAATTACAAGGCTTGTCTTGTTTTTGATATGCTCTTTATAATGTGGACTCAATTTTACGCCATATATATACGTGACGTAAATTAAGTTCGTTTTAAAGATTGATTTTAAAACATAAGTACTTCAAATTTAATGTGTCTCTGGTGTTATTCAGCCTCGCGAATATAGCGTTTATGTCAAAGCAACATTGAGGCAATATTGCTTCAACAATCAGTGCTATGCGGGAACATTCATCTAGTGTTGATATATATTATACAAATATTCTTACAATATTGCAAAATCATCTGAAAAATCAACAGAAAAATAGAATTATAAAATTAATATTCCTTTCGTGTAGATAAATATTGGCTAAATATTGCTGCAATATTGATATGGCAGAGAGCCTGACCCATCATTTTAAAAAAGCAATGGAAAAATGGAAATCATGGTTTGCAGCAATATTGCTCCATGATTGCATTCATGTATACTTACGTTGAGGAAACATTAGCGAATATGGAGAATATGTCGAAGCAATATTGAGGCAATATTGCTCCAATATTGAGTGCTATAGGGGAGGGCTCGAACACTTAAAAGGAACAGATAAAAAGAACAAGAACTACATGGGTTTCTATATCTATATATACATCTTGTTCCTTCCGTATCTCGCTGTTCCACATATACATAGATATAAAGACCCATGTAATTCTTGTTCTTTTTATCTATTCCTTTTTATGGCCCGGGCACTTAAAAAGGAACAGATAAAAAGAACAAGAATTACATGGGTCTCTATATCTATATATATATAGTTATATATATATATATATATATATATATATATATATATATATATATATATATATATATATATATATATATATATATATATATATATATATATATATATATATATATATATATATATATATATATATATATATATATATATATATATATATATATATATATATATATATATATATATATATATATATATATATATATATATATATATATATATATATATATATATATATATATATATATATATATATATGGAACAGAGAGATACAGAAGAAACAAGATATATATATATATATATATATATATAAATATAGAAACCCATGTAATTTTTGTTCTTTTTATCTGTTCCTTTTTAAGTGTTGAGCCTTTAAGAGTGATCCCTACCCCGATCGCAACGCCACCTACTGTCAAAAGTGTTTTTTGTCAATTAAATTAATTTGGGGCAATTATAATATAAAATTCGAGTTTTCGCACGTGTATTAAGTATTAAAGAAAACATTAGAACAGTTTTTACAAACTAAAGTCAATCAATAAATGCGTATTTTGTAGAGAAACGCGGGGAGCAGCTTACCGTAACGTCCACTGGACGTTTGATTTTTCTCTACAAAACACAAGTACATTTATTCATCTAAATTCATGAAACTTGTTTAAACGTAATCCTTATTAACTTCTACACATGCGAAAACTGAGTTTTGATGAATTAAAAATTTATAAGTACACCTAAATTAATGAAAATACGTAGGTGAAGTCATGGGGGGGGGGGGCGCTGCGATCTATTCCGGAGTTGGGGTTTGGATAGAGAGCACTCTTAGGGCCTTTGCACGCTAAAAGCATAACGCTAAGGAATAAGGAATAAGAGGGCATAAGGTGGACATAAGGTACTTATGCTCCGCTTATTCCTCTTATGCCCGTTTTGTGTACGCAACGAAACGTGCATAACCTCTTGATTTTTATGGAGTAAAGTTTTCGAAATGAAATAGCTTACTGTAATTATTCATTGACTCTAATTGGTTACAATCTAAAAAGTTGACAAAATAATAAAACTTGAGGGGCTTTTGTATTTTATCATTTCAACGTGCTGAAGTGAGAAACGTTTTCTTCTTAATCATTTAGTGATTATTTTTATAATAATTTATAGTGTAGACATTTTTGAACAATGGATGAAGAGGTAAATGTTTACTTGCAATTTATTATTAAAAATCTTACTCCAAAATAAGCAATTTAGGGGTTATGCACGATCCGCTGCGTACATAACACGGGCATAAGAGGAATAAGCGGAGCATAAGTACCTTATGTCCACCTTATGCCCTCGTATTCCTTATTCCTTTGCGTTATGCTTTTAGCGTGCAAAGGCCCTTAAGGCCCCCGCTACATAAGAGCGTTTGCACGCGGGTGCACGCGTATGCAACTAGGGAATATCTAGTAATTTTCGATGCAGCCAACGTGAAAAATTTAGCGCCTTCAAAAAAAGCTGTTCGTTCTCTGCTTTTTTTGGAGACACTAAATTTTTCACGTTGGTTGCATCGACAATTACTAGTTATCCTACGCGTGCATACGCGTGCGCCCGCGTGCAAACGCTCTTATGTAGCGGGGGCCTAAGTGTCTGAGCCATATAGCGCTGAAGCCGGGACAAGAGAGAGGGCAATAGCTGTGGCCATGCTTTCTCTTTCTAATGGGCGCTTGGTGGGGGGAGAAAGTGTTCCCCTCAACGCCCTCTCCTCCTTTGCCGTCACCATTTTCCCTCTACCCCCATCACTGTAGGTGTGCGAGAGAGATAGCATGACCACGCGCCGCCATTGTTGGCTTCACGACACCCGTAAGAGCGCGCAGTCTACCTCTATAACGGCCTTTCCACATGGGAGGCGTCGTGCCGTGTTTCGTGACCCGTCATCCTCCAATTCTTGTAAACCGTATTACCCATTTTTGATAATACCAAAAATTTCAACCAATCAGCAACGCGGTCTACAAAAATTGGAGGATGACGGGTCACGAAACACGGCACGACGCACTCCATGTGGAAAGGCCGTAAGTCTATGGTTGTAAGGAACTGGCGTTTCTTGGAGTATGAAACCGACATAGATCCAACCTTTAGGCCCCTTTTACAATGAATGCAATAAATAGTACCCTTACATTACTCATTCATGTAGATTACTGTCATGAGAATGAGCCCAACCGATTTATACGAGTAAATAATAATAATAAGCTAAAAATTATAACAAATATTGTGATTATTATAAACAATACTACAAATTCTATTAATATCTTGGGTATGAAACGTTCTCTCTCTATTTAGTCTATTTATATTTTAAACTACAAAGTAACATTATTAAGAAAAGATACATATATATCTGGCAAAACATACTTTTGAGGCTTATATTCGGCAACAAACCGAACTTTGGAGGACTTTTCGTACTTTTGGGGACGATCCCCAAAAGTAATATATACGTAACTAGACTTTTGAGGATTTAAAATGGCGGATATTAATACCTTCCACGCAGAGAGGGATATATTTCTTTAGTCACGCATCCTAGACTATATATATATATATATATATATATACACTAGGGGGCTGCGCCCCCTACTCGCTCGGCTCGTCAACCCCCCATCTTTGAAAAATAAGACCTTGAAGACTTTGAACCTATTTATTTTCAGGGTAGTGCTTTTTTTCAATATATAAGAGTACATTTACGCTATCAATTTTGATTTAAAAATCTTTTGTTGTATTTTATTTTTATTATTTTATGTATAAACTTAAAATTAAATAAATTTCGCATACCGATTTCATTTAGCTATTGATTTAGATCTCTTATAATATCGTTTAAACAATTCCTCATTTATTTTATACTATTATTACGTATATTTTATTTGTGAAATTTGTTTTTTGAAAATATAAGAGCATAATCACTTTAAAAATTTTGATTTAAAAATCTTTTCTTTGATTTTATTTGTATTTTTATATGGATCAAATCGAAACTTAATTAAATTTTAGTGTTGGAAATAAGACTATTCATCAATTGGAGTTAAAAGTTACTCTTTATTTCTGCCGACGTTTCGGAGGCATAATCCTCCCTCTTCAAGGCTACATAATCATAATACATAATTAAGTCATTATACATTATTTAATTCTTATAAGGAAAACAAAGTTATTCTTACCACAGTAATATAAAAACAAGGCATAATTCCGTAGAATTTAGCTAGTCAGTGTACTATTGAAACTATATTGAGATAACATTTGAATATTAATGTGTATAATTAAGAATGTAATTGTTTTAAAAGAGACTTACAAACGACGTCGAAATCCGAGTTTTTCTCCGACTCTGGAGGGGGTCCACTAGATGTTATTCGTGACCCTCTCTCACAAGTCGAGGAAAATTTGTAACTGAGACGAACCGATACAGTGGAGACGGATTATATAGTTGACTAGTATGAATGTGTGTGTACGTTGTTTGTATGATATCAAATATGGAAAGAAATTTAAGTTGGAAGTAGGAGATTTAAGATGGAAGGAGGGGATTCTTATTTAAATTTTTTTGGATTTTTTGATGGCAATGGGGAACGATTGTTGGCTTTTTTAATAATGTTGATGGATGATTTATATACGTGTTTAAATAATGGTGTCTTCAGTTCTATTAATAGTATTATCAAAATAGTGTATGTGAAGCATTTCGGAAAATCTCCTGTTATAATTTGATTTTTCTCTGTCAATTATTTTGATGTTGTCGAAGTCAAAATTGTATCCAGTGTCAATGTTATGAAGTGCGAGGGGAGATTTCATGTCTTTGTTTTTTACACAATACTGATGTTCGTATTGTCTTTTTTTAAGAGGTCTGGAAGTCATGCCTATATATGTTGCATCGCAATCATTGCAGTCTATTTTATAAACGATATTGTTAATGTTGTTTTTTTCCGGTTTGTCTTTTCCGAGTTTGATATATCTGTTAAATTTGTTGGTAGTCTTGTTGATAAGGGAAAGATTATGGCTTTTTAGTGTGTGTTGTAAGTGATTGTTGATGAATATGACAGATCTACTACGCAAGAATACAAACGAGGCTATTACTTCCGCGTTCACAGACTATTTACAAGAATTTTTTATGCACACAAGAGTGAAACAGGATCGATTACACCGCAATAAAATAATCCAAATCATCCAATCCGATAACTTAAAGAACAATAATCCCGATATCAATCCTAATAACCCCCCTATAGACATAAACAATAATGAAATCGAACAAATCAGAAAGAGGTGGCTTGTAAACTTGTCTGATGTTGATCTCCCGGATTATGCCATAAAAACACTGTCACTCGGCGACAAATTCAATTTTTCAGTCGACTTTGATTCCCTATTGAAAATATCCATTGGGATTTCCATATAGAAATATACATGGATTCCATATGGATATTCATATGGAAATCCATCTGAAAATCTGTTCCAAAACGTCATATGCAAATCTGTATGAAAATCCATATGAAAATCCATATGAAAATCAAAATAAAATATTTGCACGAAATCAACATATGGAAATCCATGTACAAATCTATATAGAAATCTATGTAGAGATGCAATTGAAAATCTGCCCTAAACCTGGATTATTTATGGACTGCAGATACGATTTGAACTTCGCCAAGAACCATCATTGGAATATACGTATGGAAATCCATGTACAAACTCATGTGGAAAACCATGTACAAATCCATGCGGAAGTCCATGTACAAATCCATGTGGAAATCCATGTAGAAATCAATATAAAAATCGTGAGAAAATACTTAGGAAGATACAAATGGCCATCCCTATTGAAAAATATCGCGCGATGATCGTGCCAGTTTATCGACCATTTTCTGGCGCGATAATCGCGCGAGTTAGCCGAAATTCAACATTAAAAAATAAGTTTTATTTTCACAACTGTGTACGTGCTTGCATAATTGACAAACATTATGACTGTAAATGTATCAGTGCGTAACTGCAGTGTTAATGCACGTATCAGTATGTGACTGTATGTACACTTGATAGACATTGATTCTCGTGGAACGTGCTTACTGAATTTTAAAATCCTGCAATCCTATTGGACAATTTAAGTGTAGCCATTAACTTAATAGCGATTGCAGAATTTTTAAATTTATCAGGCGCGTTCTACAAGAATCAGTCTATCAAGAAGTGTACATATGCGCATGTGTACACTTATATCAGAACGTGCACGCCCTGTTAAAAAAACAGCTAAAAAAATAGCTAAAAAAACAGCTAAAACATATAGCTATATCGACCTGAAATACTGCTTTATTTCGTTGGATATTTAGTTGTATTTTTTATCTGAAAATTTAGTCAAATTTTTAGCTGTAAATCTAAGTAAACGATTACGACCTATTAACAACTTGAAATTTAGCTAACATTTTTAGCTGCAAATCTACCTGTTAGCAACTGGAAATTTAGCTAAAATCCACCTATGAATAACTGGAAATCCAGTTATATATTTAGTGGCATGGAAATTTCCAGCTACTAATAGGTAAAAATTTAGTTAATTGTTCACTTGTAAATACACCTATAAATTTATTATTAAATGGAAATATAGGTAGATTGAAAGGTGAAAATATAGCTATATTTTTTAGCTACAAATAGAGCTATATTTTATTCTCGATTTGGCCATATTTTTTAGCTGTAAATCAATGTATTAATATAAATTGGATTGTTAATTTCATTTTATGCTAATAATAACAAAATTTACAGATCATATCTGTTTAACATAGGTATATTGCAAAAGATATATTTATATACATCCCTACTGAAAAAAACCACATGGGATCCCATATAGGATCCCACGTGGAATCCCACACGAGATCCCACGTGTGAATTTGATATGGGATCCCATGTGGCATACCACGTTTGAACTCGAAGCATGAATTCCCACATGAGATCCCACAATAGATCCCACATGGGATCTCATGTGGGATACCATGTGTTTAACTTGATTACGGGATCTCATGCAGATATGGCGTAAAACTTTGAGTCCCCCATTGTGAGTAATGGGGATATCAAAAAACAAGGCAAGCCTTGTAATTAGGACTCTTCGTAAAGAGTCATTTGAACGGCTGACTTACACGGCTTATATACTCTCGGCCATCCAGTATATCTACAGAAAGCGCTATCGGAGCGCCGCATAGCGGTGACAAAGGAGAACTTGTGATGGGTGGCTCTCCATAAGTAAGCTGGGGCTATTTATCCGCTATGTGGCGCTTCGGTAGTGCTGTCTGTGGATACGTTGGATAGCCAAGAGTATAAAGCCGTGTAAGTCAACCGTTCAAATGACTCTTTATGAATCGTCCTAATTATAAGGCTTGCCTTGTTTCTGATAACCCCGTTACTTACAATGGGGGACTCTAAGTTTTACGCCATATCTGCATGAGATCCCGTATTCAAGTTAAACGCATGATATCCCACATAAGATCCCATGTGGGATCTTTTGTGGGATCTCATGTGGAAATTCATGCTGCGAGTTCAAACGTGGGATGTCACATGGGATCCCATATCAAATTCACACGTGGGATCACGCGTGGGATTCCACATGGGATCCTATGTGGGATCCCATGTGGTTTTTTTCAGTAGGGATAATATTACTATTTAAAACTAAAAGAACTTTTCTGCTTCAAATATATTCAAATATATATTTGAGCCGCTATTTACATGGTTTAAATACTATTGGCATACCCCAGATCATCCATACACACTATAAGTACACTAGCGTGTTGACATGAACGACGCCTGAGTTGAAATTATCCAAACTGTCCTTTTCATGATTTGATATGTATGGTTTGCAAGTGATATTAACAATTAAGTGATACTTAATTATTATCACATACCATTGAATTAGGAAAAAATACACACAAAGAAAAATTTATTTATAAACATCACTGTGTTTATAAGAAAATTTATTATTTTATAGCGCTGGGATACACTCGTCATGTGGGATTTTTACTGTTTGAAACAGTAATTTTTATGATTTTCGTAACAAATTTTTCTTTTTGAATAATAATTTTTATTATTTTTGTAGCAAATTTTACTTTTTGAAATAGTAATTTTTATTATTTTTCAGCAGTCATAAAAAGTACTATTTCAAACAGTAAAAATCTCATATGTCGAGTGTGTCCCAGCGCTATTATAAAAAATAATATATTTTTCTCCATGTCTGTAATAAATATTATATTGTTTTAAATTTACTGCTAAGTTTCCTCCTTCACTGTAAGTTATATAAAAATAACTTGTACTTGTACTCTAGTATGAAGGAACACTGGCATTTCATAACTTTACACCTCTGCCAATGTAGAGAAAGGAGAAACGATGGTCAACGAGTCTCGTGCTCGCGCTACTCGATGCCGACCCGCCATAGCAAAATCACACGAGGCCGGCGCCGAGCGCGCCCACGTGTACTCGATATTAGCAGCTATCAAGAACAGTCATGATAGCGACGGCGACAGCACGAGGAGGCGACGTCTTGGCGATGATGTCCCCGTTGACAGAACTCAGCTAAAATTTTACGCCAAGTCTCATATAACAAAATAAAGTAAAAAGTATCTTACAAAATTTGAGTCCTCACTACTCTTGGTGATGAATCCACATATATACTTATAAAAGCACTTAACATATGAAATAGTATTTAAATGTGGATGGCTTTACTAGTTTATTAATTGTAATCGATTTTTAAAGAAATTGTTTGTACATTCATTATTATTTATGATAATTGAAGTTTTTCTCCACCACTCACTGTTGTACTGTGAGGTATAATTAAAAATTTTTTAATATATTTATTAATTTTGTTATTTAGTAAATATTGTATACTTACAGGTACAGTCTTTAGGCTGTAATTATAGGCACATCTCCTTTGAGATCCACAATTTGGTTGCTCGTTGATAGATTTAAGACTTGGGTCGCCTTAGCGTTGGAAATATGTTTGGACCCAATGAACTAAATAATATTGTAGATAACTTATACGAAAGAACCAAAATCAACCTTGATTGTGTGTAAATTGTAGCTAAAGATACTAAGTACCTACAAGCATACAAAATTTTGTAATTACATAGATTATTTTGTATACTCATAGGTAGTCCCTTTAGTTACAACTTTTATTACTCGATAACTCACTTATGGGCTTGGCTGACTTTATCGCAGGAAATATTGGGACCTTATGGACAAAATGACTTGATTCATATTTGACTATAATAGTTATGGCTTGTACGTATTGCTTTTTTCAAATAAAATTTATATTTAGCACGATATTTTTACTAAATCATACATTTTCTTTTAATTTAAAGCAATGTTTTCAAAAACATACTTAACCATTACGGTCACAAAGAATCATATCAAATATGATGCCATTTGGTCCATTGAGTTCAAATACGTCCAGCGGTAAAGTCACCTAGCCTATGTAAATGTGGATTTTTATTTAAATATATTTTTGAATTTTGCTATTTAGTAAATATTGTATACTTATAAGTATAGTCTTTAGGCTGTAATTAATAATTATAGGTACATCTCCTTTGAGATCCACAATTTAGTTGCTCGTTGATAGATTCAAGACTTGGGTGGTCTTAGCGCAGGAAATATATTTGGACCCAATGATCTAAATAATATTTTAGATAACTTATACGAGAGGACCAAAATCAACCTTGGCTGTGTGTAAATTGTAGCTAAAGATACTAAGTATCTGTAAGCATACAAAATTTTCTAATTACATAGAATATTTTGTATACTCATAGGTAGTACCTTTAGTTGCAACTTTTATTACTCGATAAATGACTTATCGGCTGGGTGACTTTATCGCAGGAAATATTGGGCCGTATGGACAAAATGACTTGATTCATATTTGACTATAATAGTTATGGCTTTGTATGTATTGCTTTTTCAAATAAAATTTATATTTAACATGATATTTTTACCAAATCATACATTTTCTTTTAATGTAAAGCAATGTTTTCAAAAACATAATTAACCATTACGGTGACAAAGAATTATTTCAAATATGATGCCATTTGGTCCATTGAGTTCAAATATGTCCAGCGGTAAAGTCACCCAGCCTATATAAATGTCGATTTTTTATAATAAATTATGGTATTAATTTATTTATATTATGACCAGTTCTATTTATAAATTAATAATGTGAAAGAGTTAAAATTATATGATTAATCATATTAAGGGGGCTAGACACCTTTTTTCTCTGAAATAAGAAGTCACATTTTAATACATAAATGTAAACTAATTATTTCATACTTTTTACATATAAAAGTGGGTATATTTGCCTTACCTTAAAACTTTCTCCGATGGGCCTTTTATATGGTCCAGAACCATAGTCATCGATGAAACAAGTTTTTCCACTAACCGTAAGCTTTGAAATTTTCCTGTGAATGGATTGACTCCAGATTTGAACTAAATTACTCCTGAATAGTATAATTCTCATATGAGCGTAGGGATTTTTGATCTAATGAGAAAAAAAATATTGTGCTGTTTTTCAAGAGTTTTTTTTTTAATTTTATTAAATTTTTTATATTTTTTCATAATTTTTCTAATGTAAAAATTTTTTCCGACATTTAATCCTAAATCCCTACACTCATATGAGAATTATACTATTCAGGAGTAATTTAGTTCAAATCTGGAGTCAATCCATCCACAGGAAAATTTCAAAGCTTACGGTTCGTGAAAAAACTTGTTTCATCAATGACTATGGTTCTGGACCATATAAAAGGCCCATCGGAGAAAGTTTTAAGGTAAGGTAAATATACCCACTTTTATATGTAAAAAGTATGAAATAATTAGTTTACATTTATGTATTAAAATGTGACTTCTTATTTCAGAGAAAAAAGGTGTCTAGCCCCCTTAAAGAGGATTGACATGTGCGTAGCTGGGACTGTAATTTTCTTAATGTTTTATTTATGCTTTGCAAGTATTTTATATATGTACACTATACAAGTTATTGTTAAAAAATTTACAATGAAAGAAGGAACCAATGCATTATTGCTAAATGCTACTTGATCATTAAAATGTAGCTTACAGCTTGTTTGCTAAATGCAGCAGTAAATTTAGAACAATTATATTATATTTATAACATAACCTTTTACAAACTGTAAGCTATACTGTAAGCAATACTGTATGAGACAGGACAGAAGCAAAAATACATAAAAGTATATGGGCTTACCAAGATATAAACCTGGGGAACATAACCTCAGGGATGACAGCATGATCACGGACAGCAGCAGGTCTTTCTTAGCGTTGAAAACACAATGACCACTCACTTACGTTTGAACTCTCGCTGACTGCTGCACACCTGCACTTCCGAAGGCGCCCCTCTCTCTTCCTCCCTCTCTAGTGACTAATTATACGTGTGCGTGGTAGTCATCGAACAAGGAACAACGTGTGGCAACCGGCGCTTTCGCGTTTCATGTATTACGAGTTACGACTAACGACGACGAAAGTTCGAACGTGAGGGAGTGGTCATTGTGGCTTCTACGTTTAGAAAGACCTGCTGCTGTCCGTGCTCATGCTGTCATCGCTGAGGTTATGTTCTCCAGATTTATATCTGGGTAAGCCCATACACTTTTATGTATTTTTGCTTCTATCCTGTCACATACAGTATTGCTAAATGTTATTTAATCATTAAACTATAGCTTACAGTTTGTAAAAGGTTATGTTATAAATATAATATAATTGTTCTAAATTTACTGCTGCATTTAGCAAACAAGCTGTAAGCTATAAATTTTAATGATCAAGTAGCATTTAGCAATAATGGATGGGTTTCTTCTTTCATTGTAAATTTTTTAAAAATAACTTGTACAGTGTTATATATAAAATACTTGCAAAACATAAATAAAACATTAAGAAAATTACAGCGTCAGCTACGCACATGTCAATCCTCTTTAATATGATTAATCATATAATTTTAACTCTTTCACATTATTAATTTATAAATAGAACTGGTCATAATATAAATAAATTAATACCATAATTTATTATAAAAAATTGACATTTATATAGACTGGGTGACTTTACCGCTGGACATATTTGAACTCAATGAACCAAATGGCATCATATTTGAAATGATTCTTTGTGACCGTAATGGTTAATTATGTTTTTGAAAACATTGCTTTACATTAAAAGAAAATTTATGATTTGGTAAAAATATCGTGTTAAATATAAATTTTATTTTAAAAAAGCAATACGTACAAGCCATAACTATTATAGTCAAATATGAATCAAGTCATTTTGTCCATACGGCCCAATATTTCCTGCGATATAGTCACCCAGCCGATAAGTGATTTATCGAATAACAAAAGTTGCAACTAAAGGTACTACCTATGAATATACAATATATTCTATGTAATTAGAAAATTTTGTATGCTAGATAGATACTTAGTATCTTTAGCTACAATTTACACACAACCAAGGTTGATTTTGGTCCTCTCGTATAAGTTATCTACAATATTATTTAGTTCATTGGGTCCAAATATATTTCCTGCGCTGAGGCCACCCAAGTCTTGAATTTATCAACGAGCAACTAAATTGTGGATCTCAAAGGAGATGTACCTATAATTATTAATTACAGCCTAAAGACTGTACTTATAAGTATACAATATTTACTAAATAACAAAATTCAAAAATATATTTAAATAAAAATCCACATTTACATAGGCTAGGTGACTTTACCACTGGACATATTTGAACTCAATGGACCAAATGGCATCATATTTGATATGATTCTTTGTGACCGTAATGGTTAAGTATGTTTTTAAAAACATTCCTTTAAATTAAAAGAAAATATATGATTTGGTAAAAATATCGTGTTAAATATAAATTTTATTTGAAAAAGCAATACGTACAAGCCATAACTATTATAGTCAAATATGAATCAAGTCATTTTGTCCATAAGGTCCCAATATTTCCTGCGATAAAGTCAGCCAAGCCCATAAGTGAGTTATCGAGTAATAAAAGTTGTAACTAAAGGGACTACCTATGGGTATACAAAATATTCTATGTAATAACAAAATTTTGTATGCTTGTAGGTACTTAGTATCTTTAGCTACTATTTACACACAATCAAGGTTGATTTTGGTTCTTTCGTATAAGTTATCTACAATATTATTTAGTTCATTGGGTCCAAATATATTTCCAACGCTAAGGCGACCCAAGTCTTAAATCTATCAACGAGCAACCAAATTGTGGATCTCAAAGGAGATGTGCCTATAATTACAGCCTAAAGACTGTACCTGTAAGTATACAATATTTACTAAATAACAAAATTAATAAATATATTAAAAAATTTTTAAATATACCTCACAGTACAACAGTGAGTGGTGGAGAAAAAACTTCAATTATCATAAATAATAATGAATGTACAAACAATTTCTTTAAAAATCGATTACAATTAATAAACTAGTAAAGCCATCCACATTTAAATACTATTTCATATGTTAAGTGCTTTTATAAGTATATATGTGGATTCATCACCAAGAGTAGTGAGGACTCAAATTTTGTAAGATACTTTTGACTTTATTTTGTTATATGAGACTTGGCGTAAAATTTTAGCTGAGTTCTGTCAACGGGGACATCATCGCCAAGACGTCACCTCCTCGTGCTGTCGCCGTCGCTATCATATGACTGTTCTTGATAGCTGCTAATATCGAGTACACGTGGGCGCGCTCGGCGCCGGCCTTGTGTGATTTTGCTATCGCGGGTCGGCATCGAGTAGCGCGAGTACGAGACTATAGTTGACCATCGTTTCTCCTTTCTCTACATTGGCAGAGGTGTAAAGTTATGAAATGTCAGTGTTCCTTCATACTAGAGTACAAGTACAAGTTATTTTTATATAACTTACAGTGAAGGAGGAAACTTAGCAGTAAATTTAAAACAATATAATATTTATTACAGACATGGAGAAAAATAATTTATTTTTTATAATAGCGCTGGGACACACTCGACATATGAGATTTTTACTGTTTGAAATAGTACTTTTTATGACTGCTGAAAAATAAGAAAAATTACTATTTCAAATAGTAAAATTTGCTACAAAAATAATAAAAATTATTATTTAAAAAGAAAAATTTGTTACGAAAATCATAAAAATTACTGTTTCAAACAGTAAAAATCCCACATGACGAGTGTGTCCCAGCGCTATAAAATAATAAATTTTCTTATAAACACAGTGATGTTTATAAATAAATTTTTCTCTGTGTGGATTTTTTCCTAATTCAATGGTATGTGATAATAATTAAGTATCACTTAATTGTTAATAATATCACTTGCAAACCATACATATCAAATCATGAAAAGGACAGTTTGGATAATTTCAACTCAGGCGTCGTTCATGTCAACACGCTAGTGTACTTATAGTGTGTATGGATGATCTGGGGTATGCCAATAGTATTTAAACCATGTAAATAACGGCTCAAATATATATTTGAATATATTTGAAGCAGAAAAGTTCTTTTTAGTTTTAAATAGTAATATTATGTATATAAATATATCTTTTTCAATATACCTATATTAAACAGATATGATCTGTAAATTTTGTTATTATTAGCATAAAATGAAATTAACAATCCAATTCATATTAATACATTGATTTACAGCTAAAAAATATGGCCAAATCGAGAATAAAATATAGCTCTATTTGTAGCTAAAAAATATAGCTATATTTTCACCTTTCAATCTACCTATATTTCCATTTAATAATAAATTTATAGGTGTATTTACAAGTGAACAATTAACTAAATTTTTACCTATTAGTAGCTGGAAATTTCCATGCCACTAAATATATAACTGGATTTCCAGTTATTCATAGGTGGATTTTAGCTAAATTTCCAGTTGCTAACAGGTAGATTTACAGCTAAAAATGTTAGCTAAATTTCAAGTTGTTAATAGGTCGTAATCGTTTACTTAGATTTACAGCTAAAAATTTAACTAAATTTTCAGATAAAAAATACAACTAAATATCCAACGAAATACAGCAGTATTTCATGTCGATATAGCTATATGTTTTAGCTATTTTTTTAGCTATTTTTTTAGCTGTTTTTTTTTAACAGGGCGTGCACGTTCTGATATAAGTGTACACATGCGCATATGTACACTTCTTGATAGACTGATTCTTGTAGAACGCGCCTGATAAATTTAAAAATTCTGCAATCGCTATTAAGTTAATGGCTACACTTGAATTGTCCAATAGGATTGCAGGATTTTAAAATTCAGTAAGCACGTTCCATGAGAATCAATGTCTATCAAGTGTACATACAGTCACATACTCACACGTGCATTAACACTGCAGTTACGCACTGATACATTTACAGTCATAATGTTTGCCAATTATGCAAGCACGTACACAGTTGTGAAAATAAAACTTATTTTTTAATGTTGAATTTCGGCTAACTCGCGCGATTATCGCACCAGAAAATGGTCGATAAACTGGCACGATCATCGCGCGATATTTTTCAATAGGGATGGCCATTTGTATCTTCGTAAGTATTTTCTCACGATTTTTATATTGATTTCTACATGGATTTCCACATGGATTTGTACATGGACTTCCGTATGGATTTGTACATGGTTTTCCACATGGCTTTGTACATGGATTTCCATACGTATATTCCAATGATGGTTCTTGGCGAAGTTCAAATCGTATCTGCAGTAGTATGTCCATAAATAATCCAGGTCAGGGCAGATTTTCAATTGCATCTCTACATAGATTTCTATATAGATTTGTACATGGATTTCCATATGTTGATTTCGTGCAAATATTTTATTTTGATTTTCATATGGATTTTCATATGGATTTTCATACAGTTTTGCATATGACGTTTTGGAACAGATTTTCAGGTGGATTTCCATATGAATATCCATATATGGAATCCATGTATATTTCTATATGGAAATCCCGATGGATATTTTCAATAGGGATTACAAGCAAGCATTCGAGTTTTTCAATAGCCTAGAAAATGTCCTCTACTTTAACAAAAACACTAACCCTAAATTGAGAAACGATGTCTTACACATTATTAATAACAATATTTCCAACAAAAGACACATCACGTACACAGACAAAATCATAAATAATAACTTTATCCGCACACAAAAATTTTTAAAACAAAATAAGAACATTTTTTTCACAAAAGCTGACAAAGGTAATGTCACTGTCGCAATCGAAAATGAAAAATACATTGAAAAAGTAGAGAATTCACTTAATGACACGAAGTATTATTTACCCATCAAGAAAGACCCAACCAAATTAATACAAACAAGAATAAAGAAACTCATTGACACATGGGTAACAAGAGGAGTGTTCGAATGTGACGGCCCAATAAGCAAAGATTTCAAGCAAAATAATTCTTTAAGAACTAACGAATGCCCGATTAATAAGAGTACTTATAGTAATCACCAAGTGTTCAGAAAGAATACTTTATCAAAAATACTTTACTGAAAAATTAAACAAAGGAAACAAAAACTCTGATAAAAAGCCGTCACGAAATATTCATAAAGAAGTCTTAAAGTAATAAAATAATGATAAATCTTCTATCAATAAGATTGCTCAAAGTAATCAGCAAGTATTCACAAAGAAAACTTAATCAAAAACATTTTGCTACAAAATTACGGAAATTAAAAAAAGCGCTATAAAAAATAATCACAAGATATTTTTAAAGAAGTTACAAGGTAGTGAAAATATTAAAAATGTTCATAAAATGAGGTATTTAAATGAAATTTCTTAGATGAGTATAAAATAAATATTACAAATATTTATATACTGCTACAATATATTTACGCTATTCTCCGCTATTCGACTATCATTGTTATAGCTAAAATATTATAGCCACAATAAATACGTAAGAAATTTTTAAAATTACTTTGTTGAAAATAAGCATTCATGTAGTAATCATAAACAGTTAACAAAAGCCCCTACATACGGCGGTAGGTCCGGCCACATATGCACACCCTACTGAAAAAAACCACATGGGATCCCACGTGGAATCCACACGAGATCCCACGTGTAAATTTGATATGGGATCCCATGTGGCATCCCACGTTTAAACTCGAAGCATGAATTCCCACATGAGATCCCACAAGAGATCCCACATGGGATCTCATATGGGATATCATGCGTTTAACTTGAGTACGGGATCTCATGCAGATATGGCGTAAAACTTTGAGTCCCCCATTGTAAGTACCCGGTCAAAAATATCCAGTTGGGAAATCCAACTGGATTTTCCAAGAGGGAAATCCAGCTGGGGAAGAGTGGATTCCAGCTGGATTTTGGTGGATTTCCAGTCGGATTCCCAGTTGATGATATCAAATATTCCCACCCATTTTTAACTGGATTAAATGGAAATCCACTTATAATAAATGGGAATTCCTGGGCGAAGGCGGAAATCCATGTAAAAATCCAGTTAAATGTTGGTGGGAATCCACCTAACTTTCGCATTTCTATTAAATGGGAATCCACTCAAAATTCTACTTAATAATAAATGGGAATCCCAGCGTGACGGCGGAAATCCATGTAAAAATCCAGTTTAATATAGATGGGAATCCATCTAACTTTCGCTTTTCTATTCAATGGAAATCCAGTTAATAATGCATAGGAATCCTGTTATATCTAGGTGGGAATCCACTTAAATATCCAGTTAAAAATGGGTGGGAATATTTGGTATCATCAACTGGGAATCCGACGGGAAATCCACCAAAATCCAGCTGGAATCCACTCTTCCCCAGCTGGATTTCCCTCTTGGAAAATCCAGTTGGATTTCCCAACTGGATATTTTTGACCGGGTAACGGAGTTATCAACAATAAGGCAAGCCTTGTAATTAGGACGCTTCACAAAGAGTCATTTGAACGGTTGACTGTAAGCCTTATATACTCTTGGCCGTCCAACTTATCCACAGATAGCACTACCGAAGCACCGCATAGCGGATAAATAGCCGAAGCTTACTTATGGAGAGCCGTCCATCACAAGTTCTGCTTTGTCACCGCAATGCGGCGTTCCGATAGCGCTTTCTGTGAATACACTGGATGGCCGAGAGTATATAAGCCGTGTAAGTCAGCCGTTCAAATAACTCTTTACGAAGAGTCCTAATTACAAGGCTTGCCTTGTTTTTGATATCCCCGTTACTCACAATGGGGGACTCAAAGTTTTACGCCATATCTGCATGAGATCCCGTACTCAAGTTAAACGCATCATATCCCACATGAGATCCTATGTGGGATCTCTTGTGGGATCTCATGTGGGAATTCATGCTTCGAGTTCAAGCGTGGGATGCCACATGGGATCCCATATCAAATTCACACGTGGGATCTCGTGTGGGATTCCACGTGGGATCCTATGTGGGATCCCATTTGGTTTTTTTCAGTAGGGCATACGCTTGCGTACGGATGCGGACCAACGTGGCAAGGCAACATACCAACAGCCAATGATAGCTTTACTCGAGTGGAAGAAAAGAGTGTTTACAACTCAAAGCAATCTATGATTGGCTTCCGGCATGCTCCCTTACCACGTTCGTTCGCATCCGTACGTATAAAGCGTATGTGCATATCTGGCCCGGGTTCGTTAACCAAGGTCAGGATATCAGAGTAATAAACTGAAATCAATAACCTAAAACAGAATAATATGGCGGAATAACTCTGATTGGTTATCTCCAAGACGCAACCTCTATTCTACAGCGATGTTCCGCACCATGTGATTTCACAATATAGTCTTATAGGTATTATGCGCGCACAGTGCCGCCTGCCGCACCTTGCTGCCCGGTATGCAGAAGGTTGTCGGTTCGATCCCGACCTGGGCCGTTATTTTTTTTCGTTCTCATTTTTTCATCCTATACGTTTACCTTTCCTTTCCTCATCCTTTAAAAATTCTTGACTGCACTTTAAAATTATTAAAAATAATTGTGCATTAATATCCTTGACTGCTTTACTCTAATAGCTTAGAATAATTAGAGATGTGTAAGTATACACACGTAAAAAGAATAAAATCGATCATTGATAAGTTAGGTACCTTCCTTATCCTTTATCGATTGCCCGTAATAGCCATTAGCTTCATTTATTAATTAACATAAAAATATTCGGGCATTAGCTTCAATTGATAAATTAACATTGTCTGCTTTGGCTTAATATAGCAGACGGGGGTTTTTGGGAAATACAAAATTGAGAACGATTAAGAACCGGCTAGGGTCCTGATAGAATCGTCATCCCAGTGGCGCAAATGGTAGCGTAGCTGCCCGGTATGCAGAAGGTTGTCGGTTCGATCCCGACCTGGGCCGTTATTTTTTTCGTTCTCATTTTTTCATCCTATACGTTTACCTTTCCTTTCCTCATCCTTTAAAAATTCTTGACTGCACTTTAAAATTATTAAAAATAATTGTGCATTAATATCCTTGACTGCTTTACTCTAATAGCTTAGAATAATTAGAGATGTGTAAGTATACACACGTAAAAAGAATAAAATCGATCATTGATAAGTTAGGTACCTTCCTTATCCTTTATCGATTGCCCGTAATAGCCATTAGCTTCATTTATTAATTAACATAAAAATATTCGGGCATTAGCTTCAATTGATAAATTAATTAAGTTTTGGTAAATCGTTATTGTCAAGGTATGATTATGCATTTATTTACTTGTAATTCAGATTATTAAGATTGCGATCACTTTTTTATAAAAATTATTTCTTTTTTATGATAATGTTATTGATATATGGTATATATATTATAGCTAACTTTTATGATTTATGCGTATGGTAACTTACTACACCATAAAACAACATTGTAATTAGTATGTTTTAGTATTCTGTAGCATTACATCCTGTATTATTTTTATTAGTACATTTATTTAGTGGTAATATTACTTAACATTCAGATTATGAAGGTTATGTTTTCACTTTTATTATATCTAAAAATTATTTATTTCTTTATGATAATATTATTAATACATGATGTGTGTGTATATATATATATATATAACCTTTATGATTTATGTATATGGTAAATTACTACACCATAAAACATAGGGCCGTTACAGCTAAAAAGGCATAAAGCACAACCGTAATGCATAAGAAGGCACAACGGAACTGTGTGTCCTTGTGTGTTCTTGTGTCTATGGTCTAGTGGTCCTAACCTATTAAAAGCAATATCTCTTTCGACAATTGATTTCTCTCTGTGGATTTCACATATATATGTAAAATGTATACTGGTCTAAATAAATAAAGTTTTACTCCAATTTGAATATGTTTAGTTTTTAATAGGTTAGGACCACTAGACCATAGACACAAGAACACACAACGACACACAGTTCCGTTGTGCCTTCCTGTGTATTGCGGTTGTGCCCTATGCCTTCTCAGCTGTAATGGCCCATAGTATTGTAATTATTATCATGTTTTATAGTGTTCTGTAGCATGGCAACTTGTATTATTTTTATAAGTCAAAATATTTATTAGTCTTTATGCTATAAACATGGATTTAATTTCAATCTATGCTAATGCGTGTAGAATAACAACGGCTTTTATACATTACATGCAATTATTAAATACACTTAATATAATTTTATTGAGAATAAAGATTGAATGTATTTTTTTATATAAGGTTTCAATTGAGATAAATTGAATTTTGCTATTTTTGTTTTATTATCAGTTCAATTTTTTTTGTGTTAGTAGTGCCGGGGGAAAAGATAATTTAGGAGAATAAAAATTTTATTGCCTTTAGTTCATTTAAAGATTTGGTTTATATTGTAAAAATTGTTAGTTTTTACTTAATGTGGTGTTAATATAACAATGGCAACTGCTCATGTTAAGAATATTGGGTTTGTTACAAATTGTTATTTTACATTTGTCAGAATAGAGTAGAGAAAGATAAAATCTATATTGTCTTTAAAGATTCTGCTTTTAGACGTACACATGAAGACCTTATTCTTGACTTATTTCTCTACCAATTCTTGTTGTAGCTATTAGTAACTGTAATAGTTGTAATTAAATCAAATGGGATATGATGTTTTATATTTTATTGTGCAGTAGAATTGATATTGCTCGACAGAATTTGATACCAAAAAACTGCTTTCGCATGTTGTGTTTTTATTCAGTAGTTATAGATTAGAAATTATAGATAGTTGTTTTCTGGTAAATAATCATTTGAAATTTAAGTTAATTAGTATAATTTTAAACAATATTAAATTTTATTTTATTGTAAATCAATGATTGCTGAGCTTGATTTTATTTTTCAAACATTTTGGTTTTAATGAAAATTGTATTAATAGGATATCTCCTTCTCTTATCTAACCTGAGCCGTAGTTTTAATTTTTTCTGGTTGTATTTTATTGACTATATTTTAATTTTTTAATGTAAAACATAGTTTATATTTATAAAATTATTTAACAGAATTATAAATATTTCTACTATTATTAAACATACAAACAATGAAATTTTATTGAGTATATTCTGCTTTCCTAGCTTAACTTCGTAGAGTAAAAGTTCATTTGCTGTTCAACGACTGCTGTAATATTATGTATGACCATTTTTTTTTTTCGATATTTTAAATCAATAATTACAGTCGGTCCATACCGACATTCACCGACCATAATACACAGAATTTCTAAAGTCACACAGCAATAAACATTGTTGTTTGAGTTGCCACATGTACTTTATTTTTTTATTTCATTTATATGCTTTTTTAATTTGATAGTTTATTTGTATTGGAAATTTTGTATTTTTAAAATGTAAAAAAAAATAAAAATGAACTATTAGATATGTTGATAATGATCAAATTTTACTAGATAGTGGACCTATCAAAAACACAAAACCAGTTTTATTAAATTAAAACCTCATGAATCCTGCTACAGCAACAAAAATATTTGTGCAAACAGCGAGACTTGCAATGTGCAATTTAAAGATGTTTTTAATGAGTTCATAACAAACTCTCTGATCGTTAAAATGACTGCAGCGTATTTAAGCGCAAAAGATTTCTTTAGTTTTTATGAAGCTTGTAACTATCCTTGTTCTTTCAAGTCTGCTAATATTACCTTCGATTCTTCTATACCAAGATATAAATGTGGAAATTTCAACATAATTTATGAAGATGCACGGACTTTTAAATTTGATTTGAACATTCTTTTTAATAATCCTGAAAATGAAATACCAGTATCAGTTGTTGTGAAACTATTGTCGATGCAAGTCAAACGGTTTCATGGAAATAGTAGAAACAATAAATGTTTGCAAGTTGAAACTATCGATTTATCAAAAATAGATACAACCATAGAGGTTGTCTCGTATATCTCGAACAATTTTCAGGTTCGAACACTTCGATTGGGGATAACTCGTGATAATATAGATACTGCACTAAAAACAATAAAATTAAAAGAATTATTTTGTACAAATAATGTAAACTTGAGATGTCATTTCCTTTCTCATGAATCATTTTTTAATTTAACAGTATTATCACTTGTACGGTGCCAGAAAGTCTTTGCTAAAATGTTATGTCAATTTGTAAAAGGTAATAGTGTATTAAAAGAATTTTACGTAACTGATTGTTATAACATAGACAAGGAAGTATATATGTTTGATATAATTGCAGCTGTATTTTCGGGACAAAATAATTTGGAAATTTTCCACTTTAACTATGAGGAGAGAGTGGAATTTTCTCGATTCCACAATTACTCAGCCTTTGATTTTAATCCACTTCTGTTCATGTCAAATTCAATTGAGCACTTAAATGTTAAAAATAACGGATGTTTTGATAACATTTATAACGATGTTATTACTTGTATGCCTAATGTTAAAATATTGATACTTTCGGGAGTCATAACAACTGATGAAATTGATTTTTCACACCTTACAAGGTTACAACATTTAGAAATAAATTTTAACACCGCAGTTAATTTAAGTATTCAAAGACTTAAATACTTAGATGTAAGAAAATTGATAGTCATTAATCTCAAAGGAAAAAGTAAAACGAATCCATTCAATACAGACTTTTTAGAAGCTTTGATTGCACAAAGAAGCGCCATGTCCGTAGATTTGAAAAATTGTAAATTATCAGAATGGAAAATACAAAGATTAAGGAATTTAGGTGCCGTGGTAGAAGGTGATAGTCAAATGTTGCATTTACAAGTCTTCAAAAAGTAATAGACAGGATGAAATACATGAAAATATGTTTCAAACAATTTTCATGTGCGAACGCTTCGATTAGGGGTCACTCGTGATCATATAGATAGTGCACTAAAACAAATAAATTTAAAAGAATTATTTTTTACAAATAATCTCAACTTGAGATGTCATTACCTTTCTCATGAATTATTTTTCAATTTAACAGTATTATCACACAGAGAAAAATAACATAGGAAAAATTACCATATTTGATTGTAAGTCGAGGACAGACTGAAATCCTCCACAAAATTGCCATAATTTATGGTAAAAATTGCCATAAATTTATGGCAATTTTTCCTACATTGTAAAAATTACTATAAATGTATGGCAATTTTTACCATAAATTATGGCAATTTTGTGGAGGATTTCAGTCTGTCCTCGACTTACAATCAAATATGGCAATTTTTCCTATGTTATTTTTTTCCGTGCACTTGTAGGATGCCAGAAAGTCATTATTGAAATATTATGTAGATTTGTAAAAGATAATAAGGTATTGAGAGAACTATATGTAAAAAATGACTGTTATAATATAGACAAGGAAGTACACATGTTTTACCTAATTGAAGCTGTATTTTCAAGACAAAATAATTTAGAAACTTTCCACTTTAACTATACGGAACGCGTAGAATTTGCTCGATTCCACAATCATTCAATTTTTAATTTTAACCGACTATTGTCCATATGAAGTTCAATTGATCACTTTAACATCAAAAATAATGGGTGTTTTGATAAAATTTATAACAATGTAATTGCTTGTGTGCCTAATGTTAAAACTTTGATACTTTTGGGAGTCATAACTACTGATGAAATTTATTTTTCATCACATACAAGATTACAATATTTAGAAATAAATTTTAACACCGCAGTTGATTTAAGTATTCAAAGACTTGAATACGTAGATGTAAGAAAATTGATAGTCATTAATCTTAAAGGAAAAAGTAAAACGAAACTATTCAATACAGACTTTTTGGAAGCTTTAATTGCACAAAGAATCGCCATATTTGTAGATTTGAAAAATATTAAATTATCAGAATAAAAAATACAAAGATTAAGGATTTAGGCGCCGTGATGGTACGTGATAGCCAAATGTTATATTTGCAAGTCTCCAAACAGTTATAGACAGAATGAAATGTACGAAAATTATGTATTAGGTGAAAAATGTACTAATAAAAAGTTTTGCAAGTCTAGGTATTATCTTTGTATTGCAATATTCATACAAGAATTCTTTCTATTTTTCCTACATTATATGGTTTATTATTCTTCACAGATTTCGAATAATTTAGCTAAGGTTTTGTCACGCTCTACTCACTCATAGATATTTGCATTATAACAAGAGGGATATCCTGACCTTGGTTAACAAGTATCCCACAAACACTGCTACCTAGGGGGTCGTCCCTGTTTATTGCAGTTGGGATAACCACGTTAGCCAAGAGTTTTTTGAGTATAGTATATAAGCATAAAGATACCACGTTGAAACACGTACAAGATTCGCATAATAAGTAGTGTATCTTAAACTAAAAAGTTTGTTTAGCATAGTGTCCAGAACATTCGTGTTCATCCAACAAATACTACATAAGCATGCTAACATTTTATGTGGGGGGGGGGGGTATTTTATCAGATTGGTAAAATGTTAGATGAATATTTTCTCAGAAAGGTAAAAAACAAATTAGAATATCTTATGATAGAAGCGGAAAATTTCCGAATGCTTAAAAATGTATAATATATAAACATACGAAAAAATTTGCAAGAAGGCCATAATATTTTCATTAAATTATTTTTATATGATATGTGATGTCAATTTTTAGAATGCCATTTCTATCTAACAATTAAATTGTAGAAAATGGAGTGATTTAGAAAAGCTAAAATGTCGACAAATGAGCTGAAAATCGTATAGGAATGAACATTTCAGATTTTTTGGAATTTTATTTTTCTAGTAAAAAGTATTTTTATAATTTCATGCAATCTGTTTTCAATTTTTATAGACGCAAATTTTTCTTATATTTTCTTTTCGAAAGTAATTCCTAGTGTGTTCTGAATAACTCCTGTTCGGAATTAACAGTTTCGGATTCGCAAAATAATTTAAACGATAGTATATTTTCTGAAAAATACCTATCTAACATTTTATCATTCTGATAAAATACCTCCCCCCATTTTATATATGTGATTGTTGCATTATTCCATCATATTGAATATTTTTAATCTTACGAATTATCATACAAAAAGTAAAAACGCACAAACGTACATGCGCACCCGCTCATACATGGTCTCATGTATGCACATACATCCTTCAGGCTTACGGTTCCTATTTCAGTTACCGTTTGGTTTGGGTTTTGGCTTGGTTTTGGATTTTCTATTTTTAAATAATAAGGAATGGTTATAGTTTATGCTTATTATTCATTGTTTTTAGGTTAGTGATTTGAGTTTATTACTTTCTGCAAGGTTCGAACAATTTAGTTAATAAAATGTTGGGTTTTGTCACGATCTACTCAATACATATCCGCATTGTTATGAGAAAGATATCCTGACGTTGGGTAACTAGTGTCTCACAAACACTGCTATCTAGGGGGTCGTCCCTGTTTATTGCAGTTAGGATAACCACATTAGCCAACATTTTTTTGAGTATAGTATATAAGCATAAAGATACCACGCTGAAACATGTACAAGGTTCGCATAGTAAGTACTGTATCTTAAACAAATAAGTTTGTTTGGCATAGTGTCCAGAACATTCGTGTTCATCCAACTAATACTACATAAGCATGTTAACATTTTATATATTTGGTTGTTGCATTATTCCATCACATTGAATATTTTTAATGTTACGAATTATCATATACAAAGTAAAAACCCATAAACGCATACGCTCACTCGCACATGCATGCTCTCGTGTATTGTACATAGGCATCCTTCAGGCTTACGGTTTCTATTCCAGTTTTCGTTTGGCTTTCGTTTATAAGAAAAGAATTTAGTAAAAATTCCAAATGATTTTATAAAAATTACCATACTCTCGGGTAAAGCCACTCAGACTGTAAAAGCCCAAAAAAATTATCATTCTTTAGGGTAAATTTTATAATAAAGTTTAGTAAATTTTCCTATATTTTTAGCAAAATTTTTATATAGTGTGGTTATTTTTTAGGTTTTTACAGTCTGTAGTGGTTTTACCCGACAGTATGGTAATTTTTATAAAACCATTTGTAATATTTACTAAATTCTTTTGTCAGTGTATTATTATCTGTTTTTAGATTATTGATTTCAGTTTATTACTCTCTGCAAGGTTCGAACAATTGAGTTAATAAAATGTTGGGTTTTGTCAAGATGTACTCAATACACATTTGCATTGTCATGAGAAGGATCTCCTGACGTTGGTTAACTAATATCCCACAAACACTGCTACCTAGGGGGTCGTCCCTGTTTATTGCAGTCGGGATAACCACGTTAGCCAAGAGTTTTTTAAGTATAGTATATAAACATAAAGATACCACGCTGAGACACGTATAAGATTCGTATAGTAAGTAGTCTATCTTAAACCAAAAAGTTTGTTTAGCATAGTGTCCAGAACATTCGCGTTCATCCAACGAATACTACATAAGCATGCTAACATTTTATATATTTGATTGTTGCATTATTCCATTACATTGAATATTTTTAATCTTACGAATTATCATATACAAAATTAAACTCTCACGTATAGTGTCCGGATATAGCATTCTGCACATACTGTTTTTCTAGGTTAGTTTTATGATTTTCAAGAAGCTCTGAAAAACTGGCGGTGTATGAGTGTTTTTTACGAGTTAGAAATTTCGTAGCCTTTGCATCCTCCCTTTTCTCCCATCCGTATACACTCAGAAAACGATCGTCCTGTACCAACGAGAATCTGTCTGTCGGAGGAGGATTTTCAGTTAGAAATAGAGCCAAGAGAATTTCCTCCTGTGGAAGGAAGAAGATCCGCTTGGTGTAATGTTGCATCGCGACAAGAGGAATTCCTCCTGTATATAAAATAGTTATTAACAAACAAATATATAAATAAATAATATAAATTGTATTTGAATGTAAAAAAGCCTTTTGCTATTTTTTGGAATTTATATATGAGGCGTTTCGCCTCAACTCTCCCAGCGCGGCGCGCTAGCGTCAAATCATGCTATTTTCAAGTCGTGTTTACGATATTAATATGCATTTCAAAAAATTATGTGATAAGCGTTTCCGACGTATTTTTTCCTCAGCTTTCCAATGGCGTAGGTGGTTTTTCCGAAATTTTCCATTTTCCCCCCGAACAAGTATAAAACATACTATATCTCGCAAAGTATATTTTTAATATTTTTTTTACCCCCTAGATCGAAAGCTGAGCATTTTTTACGTCGGAAAGGATTTTTTTCAGAATTTGCTCGAATGTTTTCTTAGAGAAACAGAACGCGAAAGAGCAGACGCAGCGTCTCCTTCGCGCGCGGTTTTCGGCGCGCTGTACACCGCGTGGACTAGATGCATTTCGCTCTCTAACAACCACTTAAAATTTTGATTTCCTTAATAATAGCAACAATAAACTAGTATTTATATTAATAATTCTTTTTTTTTAAAGTAGATAATTTTATTTTGTTTTGTTTTACGGGTTTTAGGGAAGATTTGATATTCTGAACTCATTGACGTTTTTTTTAGTATTAATGTTGTTTTATTCATTGGAATAACGGCATGGTACTGTAAAGTTCCCGGTATAGATTTAATTTTACTTAACCTTGATTTTAGTTTCAAAACGGCTTTTTCATAGGTCTCTTTAGTGCTGTAAAAACTTTAGTTTCTTTGCAATTACGTAAAGCCCAGTTGTAAAGGTCTTCTGGTGTTAAAATATGATTACTCGAAGAGAGTTGAAGACTTGCTCTTTTCGCCCCTCTTTTCAAATTTGCGCCTATACCATCGCACGCACCTTTACCGTGCGCTGTTGCATGAAAATGCCATTCAGCAGGAACTCCAAAATCTTTTTGATGAAACAGAAGATTTTGGAAGGTAGACTTGTTCTTAAAATGCTGACCTGCTCCATCAGTTAAGTAATAAATTTTCTTGACTATGAAATTACTTTTTAAATACGATATTATAATTTTTTGATATTCATAAACAGCAACAGTATCGTGATTTAGATTATCAGAAATTATAGCAATGCTTATATGTTTAAGATCTTGATTTTCGTTATAATATACCACTGTTGTAAAAACTGTTGCTTGATTATTGTTCCAGTGGAACGATTGTGTTGAATTTTGCACTATAAACGCATAGTTTTCTGCAAAATCACAACAAACAAGGAATTCTCCTTTTTGAAGGTTTTTTTCAAATCGCTTAAGAAAAGATATTGTTCTCTCGCAAAGAAGTCATGAGTTTTAAATTTTATTAATTTTTCTCCCAGTATGTTCATGAATTCATAAACATTTACAGTTGTAGATACTATTGTGCAACGATCTGTCTGAAGCCATGACTCATACTGTATTTGAAAAATATCATTTCTCTCAAAACATTCAAGCAAATGTTTCCGTAATACAGGCATATTGGGGCAATCTAAACAGTCTCCCAAGTAACATTTCGAACTAGCATTACTACATACGATTGCTTGGATGCAATCGTGGTAGTTTTTAAGAAATAGTCGAGTACCTTCAGTTAAACTCTGTAAATTAATAGCATTTAACATCAGCTTGATATTTTCGTGGTGTACACATACGCATACATTATGCGTACCACTGCTTCCCGCTAGAACACAATGCGGCGGCCTCAATTGAGTAAATTTAGTGAAGCCAATATTAACAGATTCATGCTCTTTTTTAAATAAACAATAAATTTCACGTAAATTACCAAGTAGTAACCTTTTCTGTACATGTTCTCTTTTACCATTATCCTGCTTAACAGATATACAATCTTTTAATCCGGGCATTACACGACTAATATCGTCCCTCTCATAAAAACGTTTAACTGAATCTACACTTTCAACTGGAAATATTTTGCCCCTTTTCTTTTCAGGTTTTGAAAAAATTCCACTTTCAGTTACTAACTTTTTCGCTTCTCGAGCTTCCCACTCAGTACAACCGAACTCTCTGATTAAGTCTCTGCGAGACCAAAAATCAGGAGCAAGCGTGAGTAGCTGAATTTTATCTTCCTTACCCGGTGATTCTAAAAATTTTTTTTTTAATTGGTTGAGAACTACCACGCCTGCTTTATGATATTCATCAGTACATTCAATTTTAGCTTTTTTGGCATCGCATGAAGGTAAATCTAACTTATGTTTATAATGTTGACGTTGACAGTTGGAACAAATTTTCGCGTTTTCTGGTACGAGGGGATACGCACTCCTAAATATTGAAGGAAAATTCGACAAATTTTTACGCACAGAGTGATTAATTTTATTAAAAGGATTTATGCATTTCAGCTTCAAAGCTGGATCCATTTCAGTAGCGAGAAAATAAATGCAATAAATAAACCAAAAATAAATTATGATTTAATCAGCAAACACACGAAGAACACAAATATAACGGAAACAGCGTTAAAATTCTTAAACAATTTCAAGGATAACAAAGATCGAAAATTCATCAGACTTATATAATTGGATACAATAAATTACTCTCGGGCAAAAATTTTCTATACGCAAGCCACCTATCGGGTAAAAAGTAAGTGAGAAGCGTTGCGTCTGCTATTTCAAATTGATTGTAATGTTTTTGCTTCCTCAAAGAGGAAGCTTTGTAACGGTGACAAAATTTTCGAAAAAAAAGTCTTCAAAAAGATGTTTTATGGTGGTATATGTGTATATTATTTGATTTTGATGATTTTTGATTTCGTGGATGTATGTATGTGTGTGTGTGTGTGCGTGTGTGTGTGTGTATATTTCAACTCTTAATATCTCCGAAACTAATCAACCGATTTTCGTCGGGTAAAGCTTATTCGCTTCGTCTTGCGGCAAAAGGAAAGTATCCTGATGGATTTGGGATTTTATTGATTTTCTTTTGTTTTATAACCAAAAAACGATTTTGAATTTTTAGTTTTTTTGATTTTTTCGTATCTTATAGTAATTATTACATAAAATAATATACTTCTCTTAAAAGGTATTCAAATTACCTACATTTTCTTTTTTAAAATTTAAAATTTAAAATATCTTCACTCTGTCATTTGTTATTAATGAAAACTTTTTTATATTTAAAAAATTAATATCTCAAAAAATAATTTATTTATCGACTTGAAATTTTAACTGTTACTTATTACACTTGTTGGTGGCAATATTGTGTTGCAATTTTAAGTGATTATCTATATGAATATATATTATACATTTATTTTCGAGAACTATCATTTTAATATTTTTATAAAATGTAGTAGATTAAAATATCAAAACGTATTAATAGTGCGATTTTTAGCCCCTTCTTTTATCTCTTTTTAATCTCAATTTTTTTTAAACTTGGTGGTCTGTCAAAGCTTTTTTTAAAATAGGTACGTAATATACTATTTTGCAAGAAACTGGTATAAGACGCATCGGTTCAAAGTATTATTGAAATTCTTTAGCATTCCTTTTTATGAAAAATGTATTTTCAGAATTTCAATTTTTAATTAGGAAACGATGAATTAGTTTGAGGAAGCTAAGTGCCAAAGAATTGGCAGCGGTTTTTTTTTGCGAAATAACTTATGAAAATGTCAATCGTGCATATAAGTGAAATTCGAAGTGCAAAAAGATATTCCATAAAGAATTAAAAATGATAAATAAAAATAATAAGGTTACTAGAGAGCGAAATACATCTAGTCCACGCGCTGTACAGCGCGCCGCATACCGCGCACGAAGGAGACGCTGCGTCTGCTCTTTCGCGTTCTGTTTCTCTAAGAAAAACATTCGAGCAAATTTTGCAAAAATCCTTTCCGACGTAAAAAATGCTCAGCTTTCGATCTAGATGATAAAAAAAAATATTAAAAATATACTTTCCGAGATATAGTATGTTTTATACTTTTTGAGGGTGAAAATGGAAAATTTCGGAAAAACCACTTACACCATTGGAAAGCTGAGGAAAAAATACGTCGGAAACGCTTATCACATAATTTTTTGAAATTCATATTGATATCGTAAACACGACTTGAAAATAGCATGATTTGACGCTCGCGCGCCGCGCTGGGAGAGTTGAGGCGAAACGCCTCATATATATAACCGGAATCGGGAAGAAAACGTGTACCGGAAGTGGAATCTTATGGAAAACATGACGATTTTAGAAAGATCGGAACAGACATAAAATTTTTCACTATTTAATATCTTTAATATGAGAACATATTTTTACATGAAACTTTTTGTGCAACATAGTATAACAATAATACACATGTTGTTATTTTTTTTAGTTAATATAGAAGTCTTGAAAATTGTATAAAATCTTTCAATTTCTCCGGCACCCATTTCAAAGTATATATGTAGCGCGGTCGACCCTCAGGCTTTTCTACATTGGACAGATACTTGCTTTCGGAACGCTCCCGCATTCCTTGATGTAGCGCGGCCGACCCTCAGGCTTTTCTACATTGGACAGATACTTGCCTTCGGAACGCTCCCGCGTTCCTTGATCTCCAAAAGATTCTGAAAGATTCGCTTTAAAATTAATGTTAAGTCGTATAAAAGGCGCTACTCCCTTTAAAGATTTACGTACATATAAAAATGTAGCGTATAATACTCATAAAGAAGCTGCGACTGCAATGGATTTAATAGAAAACGATTTACAAATTGTGACGTGGTAAGTCGTCACCATTTTCTTTTTCTCTCTCTCGAGCTGCGTGGCCGGGGCACTGTTGTCCTAAGCTCCCTTATTTATTTTTCGGGATGTTTCTTTCTGTTTCGGTGCTTGATCCCGGTGGGTATCGAGTGGAGGAGAGTCCCTGTGCCCCCCCCCCCCCCGCCCAGGTATGTAAGTAGATCAAGTGGCGTGGTAGTCGCGCGGGGCGCGTTCGAATTTCGCGCGCCTCCGTGCGCCGCGGAGCTGGAGAGCGCGGTGGCAGCACCTCGCGGGCGAGGATGCGCGGCCGTGCGCTGCTACAGCGGGGAGGCGCTCCGCTGACGGGCACGGCCGAGAGAAGCGAGAGAGGAGCCACGTGCGAAGCAGTAGTATAGCCGATCTACTGATGCAACCCGTGGGACGCCGGCGCATGTGCGGGGGCATCGAGAAGGCGCGCGCGGGAGAGATCGGCAGTACCGAACGAGCGGTGAAAGAGAGTGGTGCGTGGGCCGTGAGATTGTGTAGAGAGAGTGAGAGTGGGCGAGATTGGTGTGTTGTGTGGGAGAGAGAGAGGGAGAGAGGAAGAAGAGAGAGACGGGAGAGCGACGAGGGCGACGACAGGAGGGCACCAACGCTGACGAAAAGAGGGCGACGACAGGAGGGCACCAACGCTGACGAAAAGAGGGCGAGGACCGAGGGGATAGGAGGAGGACGACGACGACGAGGAATCGAGCGTGGGCGAGGTGGAGAGACGGAGAGACGAGCGGCGTTTTGCGGATTGACGAGGTGAGATTTACCGGCGTTCGCGCATGCGGGAGCGTGGAGAGCGAGAGAGTGTGGAGAGTGAGAGAGATTCGCGAGCGCAGTGATTCTCGGAATCGCGCCGCGGAGGATTTTCTCAGTGGAGAGCGGGAGTAAGGGGAGAGAGAGAGATTCGCGTGCGCGACGATTCTCGGAATCGCGCCGCGAGGAGTGTTCGGTCTGTGTAGAGTGAAAACCCGTGGAGAGAGAGAGATTCGCGTGCGCGGCGATTCTTGGAGTGGTGCCGCGGGGAGGATTTCGTCCGCGTAGAGTGAGAGTGAGTGAGAGAGTGATTCGCGCGTGTGGCGATTCTCGGAATCGCGTTGCGGGGAGTCTTTGGTACGGGGAGAGATAGAGCAGTGGAGAGTGAGAGAGAGAGATCCGTGGGGGCAGCGATTCTCGGAATCGCGCCGCATGAAGGATTTTGTTGTGGAGAGCAGAGTGAGAGAGAGATTCGCGTGCGCAGCGATTCTCGGAATCGCGCCGCGGGGGATTTTCTCCGTGTAGAGCGGGAGTTTGCGAGTGTGAGAGAGAGAGAGATTCGCGTGCGCAGCGATTCTCGGAATCGCGCCGCGGGGGATTTTATCCGTGTAGAGCGAGAGTTTGTGGAGTGAGAGAGAGAGAGAGAGATTCGCGTGGGCAGCGATTCTCGGAATCGCGCCGCGGGGGGATTTGCTCAGTGGAGAGCGAAAGTGCGTGGAGACTAGGGAGTGAGAAAGAGGGACTCGCGTGCGCGGTGCTTCTCGGAATCGCGCTGCGGCGGATTTTGGTTGCCTGCGAGTTTACTCTCGGGGTGTCGGCGGGGCCCGCGGGAGTGAGAGGAGTGAGTGTGAGCGTGTAGGCGTGAGTGGATTTAGATACTTGTAATAGGGATTTTTTTTTGTTGATTTGAATAAATTGAGAGTTTATCTGGCGTTAGTGGTTTGATTATTTATTTGACGATATTACCCTTCCCAACCTTTTTCAGCTTCGTAGCCTGCCCAGATACAACGTCACAGCGGAATCTCCTTTTGGACGGTAAGTGAGGCGGAAGCGAGAGAGAGAGAGAGAGGAAAGGAGGAAATATATAACTATATTTATTTGCGAGTGTTCGGGCTCGGCGTTCTATCGCCTAATTACACCATCGCAAAATTTAAAAAATTTTTGAAGAAGCATGTCGTATCATGTTACCTTTTCAATTACGTAAATTTTTAGGCACGACCGCTACTCGGGAGAGCCTTATAATTTCACCAGAGCGAAAATTGTAAGAATTCAAATACTGAAAAATTAATGTGTAAAAATCATGTTCCACTCAGAGCGAGTGCGTTTTAAGCGTTTTCTGAGATGTATGTATGTCTGTACGTCTGTACGGAAAATACTCCTCTAATTATACCTAAGTGCTGGTTCTATATTGAGATAGATCGATGAAAAATTTTTCAAATGCGAGCACAAAGAAATATCTCAAAAAATCGATTTTTAAACCTAATGTCTAGAAAAATTAATTTTAAGCTAATATGTACAGGTCTATCTGCTAAAACTAATTAAAATACAGCTTTTTATGTTGAACACTTTTTTGTACGAGCAATATTTGCCAAGATAACTGCGAAAAACAGCCACAAATGGTCAAAAATGAATGATTTTCGGCTATAACTTCTCAGGTTTGATTTTACACAAAAATGTTAAATACAAAAGTTGTAGATACTATTGAAACAAAACTTTTTCCCATTTAACGTTTATTTGTAAAATCAACTCCTGACGAGCTAGACTTATAAAAACGATTTTAAACGCCAAAATACACATAAAATGAACGATTTTCGGCTATAACTTGTCAGGATTTGATTTTTCACAAAAATGTTTAATATAAAAGTTGTAGATAATATTGAAGTAAAACTTTTTCCTATTTAACATTTTCGTGTAAAATCAACTCCTCTCGAGTTAGACTTATAAAAACGATTTTAAACGTCAAAACATACATAAAATGGACGATTTTCGGCTAAAACTTGACAGGATTTGATTTTACACAAACATGTTCAATACAAAAGTTCTAGATAATATTTAATCAAAACTTTTTCTCATTTAACATTTTCATATAAAATGGATTCCTGACCGCTTAGACCTATAAAAACGATTTTTAATGCCTAAATACACCTGAAATAGTCGATTTTCGTTTGTCATACAAGAATTTAACTTTCAATAAAACTGTTAAATACAAAGCATATAGATATAGTTTAAACAAAACTTATTCCCAATTAACATTTTTATGTACAATAATTACTGGATCATCTAAACGTATAAACATGATTTTTAATACCCCAATACACGTATAGTGAATTTTCGCTTATTATTTCACAGAATTAGATTTACACAGAAGTATTCGATACAATAGCTCTAAATAAGATGGAAAAAATCGACATAACATTCCAAAGATAATATAATTACAAAAACATAATAATAAGATACAAAATTACATTTGATTACAATATTCAATGGGATAAACACATTGGAAGAATAATTAAAGAAACAAAATATCTATTTCCCTGTGTTCTGCAAAAAGATTTTTAATAACAAATTTAAAAAATTTGATATAAGATTACCCAGCTTAACCTACTATGTTCCCAGGACCTAAGCGATTGAACTAAAAGAATCAAAATTGTGTAATATTATATAAGTACATGTTAAAGGAATATCATATGTACAAAAAAAACTTTTGTGTAATGTATGAGCTATAAATGTTGTAATATGGTAAATTTCAATGCATAAAGAATGCAATGTTCTAGCTGACTCAGTCTTACAGCATGTAGAAAACTATTAAATAGGCAAGTCTCACTGGGTAGAAGTCTGCGAAATGCATAATGATGTATTTTAATACAACAGATACCCTGAAGCGAGTTCTTACACCCTGACTAAACTTAGAAATTAAATAGACGAGCTAATATTACCAGGGACAACTACCTACCCTTATCGCATTTAACAACACACACAGCACTTATATAATATTTCCCAGTTCCTATTACCTATCCCCTCACACTTTAAAGCACTAACACTCGAAGATCACTTAGAGCTGCAGAAGTTGTAAAATAGGGCTGGACGGTCTAGGCTGGCACTACTCCATGGATGCCAGTCTGCTGAGAATCATCTAACAGCGATCCACTGTGTCAGTAACCACACCACCTAGGAGGAAAGTACTGACAGAGACCGTCAATTGTGTTTCAATGTCAGGGACTGCCTCAGCCTAGGGATCAGCAAAGCGCATGAAGAGCAGATCAGTCCCTATTCTGGGGGACAAGCGAGGAGAGTTGAACACCTAAAAACCACATATGACTAATAAATAGATGACTCAAAAAAACATACCATACAAAAGAAAAGTCTGCAGCAATGGCTATTGTTCACTCACTGTACCAGCTTCCTGTAACAACTAGAGGGGAAGAACTGGTGGAGACCTTAAAGCATTGTTTCACTGAAGACGCTGAAGACACAAGCAGCAGCATAACTGTACACATAGTCACTAGTGTAAGAGCCAAACAAGGAAAGTTGAGCACCTAAAAACCACATATAATTAATAAATAGATGACTAAGACAACATTTACACACCCAAGAAACAGTCTGCAGCAGTGCCCGTCGTTTACACTACTCTCGCTGCCACAGATACCTGCAACAAGCGAAAGTACCATCAGCTCACCCATCAGAGAGGTTAGGAACGAGAAAATGCTTACTAAATCTGCTCTCGCCGCTGACACCCTGCCTTCCCATCTCCGACGAATCATCGACAGTCGACGAACACGATGAAAGGGCGAACACGATTCACCAGGGCGGCATACTACAGCAGCCATCACAGTCATCGCTGGGGACGCCGGGAGCCAGACGATTCGATTGTTGACAACACACACCATGGACACATGTGCGCCACGGCTGACGGCACGCCGCACTACTCAGCAGTAGCAGAAAGCGCGTGCGATCATATATGTATAGATATATCTTATACCTCGCGGTCGCACGAGTTGCATGTGTTTTTCCGGTGAGTCCGTGAGCAGCTAGTTTTTTATTATTATTATATATTTAATTTCTTTTTTATTATAAATATCGGAAGTGTTGCAATTTTCGCTTTTATAAAAATACAAGTTTCTCCTGAGTATTGCGGTCGTGCCTATTATGTAAAAACGAAGTTTTTACATAGGGACGGGGCGGGCGACGAGCGAAGCGAGGAGCAGGTGTGTGTGGGGGCGGGGGGGATGGCGTGCTGAAGGCACGCTGGAGGTCGCAGCTCCCCTAGTTTACTTCGTTTCTACTAACAGAAAATATTCAAGCCAATATTATTTGGGAAAATTTTGAAAAATACTTTCGTAAAGATTTTCATGAAAATAAAGATAACTTAGCTTTAGATCATATAAATAAATTATTATTGTTGGAAGATTTATCTTGTACAGATTTTGGATTACCTGAACCTGATCCCATCATAAATGATATAAAATACGATAGTAAAATAATTTCAATTAGTAAGGAAATATTCGAAGATATGTTTACAAAATTAAATGAAGATCAAAAATTTATTTTCTAACAACTTATAAAAAATATAAATAAAATAAATTTTATAGAAGGTCCTGGAGGTTCGGATAAAACATTTTTATTCCATAGGATTTCTTTGTCACTCATTATTGAATAGTTTTGGAAAGGTTCGATGTTAATGCGTACATTGAGTTACTATTTGTGCAACGTTTCGATAACTGTTTTGTTATCCTTATCAAGCACTAGAATTTATTAAAATATGGAGATAAATACAAGTCAATAATTAAACTACATACAAATAAACAATTTGCTCGTCATTCTTACCTAAAATAACATTCATTATAATGTTAAAACATCGTCAAATTTATAAGATTGTGTTTTTGTTTATCTAAAAATATAGAAACAATAGTGAAAAATCAGATGGTAAACTTTGCACAAAGGTTAAGAATTCAAATTGATTACAACTGTTACCTTGCTTTCTTGGTAAAAACAATATAAACATCGTCAATTGTACACGGAGAGAAATTTTGTAGTGAAAATTACAAATATTCGAGACAAAATTACCAGTTTCTATGGTAATGGATGGACAGACTGACAATTTCAAACTTTTTACCAAAGTGCCTTGGTAAAATTTTTTTAGTTAATTTAAATTAAAAAAATTAACTTTTTTTATCCATATTGATGGATATATAGCATTTTAATATAGAAATAGAAACAGAAACAAGAATGAAAAAACATTAAACTGAAAAAAATTTTTACGGAAGCGGGATTCGATCCGACGATCTTTGGGTTGAGAGTCCGATGTTCTACCGACTGCGCCATGGAAACTGTTACCAACAGTCATTTGAATCGCCGTTATTACTTACTGAAAATATGTGTATTGTTTTCATTTTAACGTCGCGCACGCCTCTAGTATCAATCTTCTGAAACACAATAATGCGCAGTGCGCATGCGCGAGTACACAAATACCAGGTTATTTGGTAAAATTTATCAGTTTTCTTAGTAAAAATTCTTAGGTTACCTTGTAAAAATGACTAGACCTCAATTTTTACTAGTGTGTCTGGTAATTTTTATTCAGATAATTTGGTATTTTTTTTAAGTGGTTATGGTAGTTTTTCCGGGGAAACTTATAAATTGTATTAGAAACCTGGGAATATCACGGCTTTTGACAGTCTATCCATGCGCTGCCAAGGCACCTTGGTAATTTTTACTCTAAAATTTCTCTCCGTGTATTAAGAGCTTTGCACACTTTTTTACTCACATTAAGATAGGACAGTAACTAAATAAATTAACATATAATAAACAAAAAAATAAAAAAAAACATTTTTATATAAAACTTTAATTTATTATTTTCTATCAAAAGGAAAAAATATTATATCAATGGCTTGGACTGGTATAGCGTCTATTCTATTACCCAAAGGAATGACTACTCATAGAACCTTTAGATTACCATTAGATTTAAATAGTATAGAAAATTCTTTTTTAAAATTAGAATCAGATAGAAAGAAATTAAGAGAAACAGAAGTCATAATTTGGGATGAAGCATCTATGATACCCAAAAAAGCTTTAGAAATTATTGACAGAACTTTAAGAGATTTATGTACAAACGATTTACCTTTTGGGGGAAAATTAATAATTTTAGGAGGTGATTTTCGAGAAATACTCACAGTAATGAAAAACGGATTTAGAAGTGCTATAATTGAAGACACTATTAAATATTCTGAACTTTGGCATTTATTTAAAATTTTCAAATTAAAACACAATATTCGTTCTCAGAATAATGAATTCTCAAAATTATTATTACAAATTGGAGACGGTAATATAAATCCTTTTATAATACCTAATAATTGAAGAACTAACTATGTTTGCTTACAAATTTATAAAAATATTAATAAAATAAATGATTATGATCGTGTTATTTTGGCACCTCATAATGAAGACATTAAATTTTTGAATAAAAAAATTTTAATGTTATTAAATGGTGATAAGAAGACTTATTATAGTACAGATTATGCGACTCATAAAGGTGTTGATCAAAGTGATGACAACATTCATCTACTTTTTCCAATAGAAACATTAAACAATGTTTATGAAGGTTTGCCACCTCATTAATTAGATTTAAAATTTAATGCTATTGTTATGTTAATTAGAAATTTGAGTATACACGAAGGTTTGTGTAACGGTACTAGACTTAAAATAACCAAATTATTTAGATATAATATTGAAGCAGAAATATTAACAGGAGAAAAAGTAGGTAATAGATTTTTTATTCCAAGAATTACATTAAATACAGGAGAATCTTCTTCATTACCGTTTATTCTTTATAAAAAACAGTTTCCATTAACATTAGCATTTTGCACGACCATTAATAAATCTCAGGGACAAAGTTTTGATTATGTAGAGTTATACATCAAAAGGCAATTATTCTCACACGGTCAATTATATGTTGCTTTACCAGGATGTAGAAATCCAGATAACACATATATACAAAGTAATTTAGAAAATTCATTAGAAATTGAAAATATTGTTTGGGAAGAAATTCTTGATAATTAAAAAAAAACAATTAGTTATATAAGTAAATATGTATATATGTTTATTGCATATATTTATTCAAAAATATGTTCATATATATTCAAAAACCAAATTTCTCAATATAAAATATACGCAATAAAAGTATAAAATAAAGGAGAAATTATTTGAATGATAAGAGATTTTAATAATTAGCTAAATGAAAATTGTATATAAAATTTAATTAACTATTAAATTTGAATTTATTACTCCATGAAGGTATTATAGTGTCGGAAAAAAGACTATTCATCACTTGGAGTTAAAAGTTACTCTTTATTTCTGCCGACGTTTCGGAGGCATAATCCTCCCTCTTCAAGACTACATAATCATAATACATAATTAAGTCATTATACATTATTTAATTCTTATAAGGAAAACAAAGTTATTCTTACCACAGTAATATAAAAACAAGGCATAATTCCGTAGAATTTAGCTAGTCAGTGTACTATTGAAACTATATTGAGATAACATTTGAATATTAATGAGAATAATTAAGAATGTAATTGTTTTAAAAGAGACTTACAAACGACGTCGAAATCCGAGTTTTTCTCCGACTCTGAAGGGGGTCCACTAGATGTTATTTGTGACCCTCTCTCACGAGTCGAGGAAAATTTGTAACTGAGACGAACCGATACAGTGGAGACGGATTATATACTTGACTAGTATGAATGTGTGTGTACGTTGTTTGTATGATATCAAATATGGAAAGAAATTTAAGTTGGAAGGAGATTTAAGATGGAAGGAGGGGATTGTTATTTGGATTTTTTGGATTTTTTGATGGCAATGGGGAACGATTGTTGGCTTTTTTAATAATGTTGATGGATGATTTATATACGTGTTTAAGTAAATTGGTGTCTTCAGTTCTATTAATAGTATTATCAAAATAGTGTGTGTGAAGCATTTCGGAAAATCTCCTGTTATAATTTGATTTTTCTCTGTCAATTATTTTGATGTTGTCGAAGTCAAAATTGTGTCCAGTGTCAATGTTATGAAGTGCGAGGGGGGATTTCATGTCTTTGTTTTTTACACAATACTGATGTTCGTATTGTCTTTTTTTAAGAGGTCTGGAAGTCATGCCTATATGTTGCATCGCAATCATTGCAGTCTATTTTATAAACGATATTGTTAATGTTGTTTTTTTCCGGTTTGTCTTTTTCGAGTTTGATATATCTGTTAAATTTGTTGGTAGTCTTGTTGATAAGGGAAAGATTATGGCTTTTTAGTGTGTGTTGTAAGTGGTTGTTGATGAATTTGTTGTACGGAAAAACAGCAGTGTTACTCTTATTGTGATTGTTAGGATTTTGTTTATTGTTAGTGGGGCGGGCGTTGAGACTGGAAATTCTTTTTTTACAGTATTTGTTAATAATGTGGAGGGGGTAATCATTAGCTAAAAGGAATTTTTTTATGATTGTGACAGTATTATTGTGGAAGGAAGGATGTGAGAGAAGGATGGCTTTGTCAATCAAGTTATAGATAATAGCTATTTTTTGTGAAAGAGGGTGGTGTGAATGAAAGTTAATATATCTACCTGAAGCTGTGGGTTTTCTATACTAGTTAGTTATTGAGGGGTTATTAGGTTGACGAATGATTTCCATATCTAAAAAACTAATCTTATTTTGATATTCTCTTTCACATGTAAATTGTATATGGCTATTGTAATTATTAAAGGTGTGTAACGATTCTTCCATTTTATCGTTTTTTATAACTAAAAAACAGTCATCAACATATCTAAAGTATAAAAGTATTTTGTTATTAAGAATGTTTAAGCAGTGCAATTCGAGTTTTCCCAGTACCATGTCAGCGAACCAAGGACTCGTGCAAAAACCCATCGGGGCTCCCATGATTTGCTTGTAAAACTTATTGTTGAATTGTAAGTATGTAGAATCTATGAGAATTTCTATGCCTTCTAAAAACTCAATTTTGGAGAGATTTATCTTATTCCTTAAGTATTTCCATTTTTCACCAACAGCTTGAATGATAAGATCTTTCGGAAGGTTACTAAATAGGGAAACGACGTCAAAAGAGACTAAATTGTAGTCGGAAGGAATAATTAAATTGTCGAGTTTATTTTTCAGGATCTGACTATTTTTTATGGATGATGATGGTTTAGGAATATATTTATTAAAAAGGATTGAGATGCTTTTGTCGAATTGGTAAGTGGGGCTATTAATGGCAGAGACAATGATTCGTATTGGAAAATCTTTTTTATGTATTTTGATAAGGGCATATATGCTTTAGGAATGAAGGTATTTTCTGTTTTGGAGGTAAGATGGTTAAATGCTCCCCCAATAAGCAAAAAATGTTTTTTAAGATCACTTTGTTATTACTATGTGAATTCTTTTTTTCAGAAAGTTGTCTCAAAGAGTTCTTTTTTAATACTTTATTTAATAACGAATGTCCGATCATAGATTATTCAAAAAGTGTTAAAAGAATTCTTTACTTGTACGATTTTAACAGACCAAAATAATATTTTACGTGTAATTGTCTTTGGAAAAATCAGAAGTATTCACAAAGAAGTCTTTATTTATATGAAAAGTATTCTTATATTCAAAAAAGTGTTCAAAAAGAATTCTTTACTTGTACGATTTTAACAGACCAAAATAATATTTTACGTGTAATTGTCTTTGGAAAAATCAGAAGTATTCACAAAGAAGTCTTTATTTATATGAAAAGTATTCTTATAGTACAATATAAGAATTTAAAAAAAAATAAAAATTATTTTATGTAAGGTAAAAAACGATATTAAAGTAGTCACAAAGAAGTCTTAATTGCTATTAAAAGTGTTTTAATAGTACAATATAAAAACTAATAGAGATATTGGAAAAAGTATTTTAATCGGGATAATTTGATGGGTACAATTATAATTTCTAAAATATAAAGTTAACTCAATGTTTTTTTATTACAAAAAATGTATTTGCTATACATTATAACTCTATATCGCTAACTTCGCGAGTTACATAAAACAATCCATAATTTAATGAAATAAATACTTTTTTATAATTATAATTATCTACGAATAAAAATATTTTGCGTGATTGTTTTATATTATTTATAACCACGTTTTATATTAATCTTCATCTTCAACTCCACTTTCATCTGGAGAAAGTTCTGCAGCTCTTCGTACCCTGGTCTTCGCGTTATTCAACCACCGCTTCAAATAAACTAGACAGTTCGACTCTGTGTAGCAATGCTTTGAATAAACAATGGCATCTGTAAATAAAATATATCATTAGTTTTGAATTAAAAAATGGAGTTTAGTCTCATTTCAATGTTTGTGTGTTTACCTATTACATATTTACATATGTTAAGTTTTTTAAAACTCAAGGTTTTATGCTGATTTTTATCGCCACGAGACTGTCCGGAATAAGAATATTTAACTGCTAATTCATCAGTCATCAGTCTTCTCAAACTTCTGTTTGTAAAGGACATTAAAGTTGGTCCATCGATTTTCAGCAAAATTTCCTTCTGAAATAAACGAAGTATTTAATTCAAATTATAAGTTGAAAATATATAAAAAAATATACTAAAAACGGCTTACAAATTGTTTTCTTGCGTTTGAGTCCCGGGTTAATAGGGAATTTAAATTGTTCATTTCGTCAACTGATTTAACGGGTAACTTTTCCACTATTTCATTTTCATCATTTTCAGGAACTTTTTCTTTATCTCTATTCAACTGTTGTTTTTTATTGTTTATAAATATTTTTTTCTTTAATTTATTAAAATTTTCCAATGTAACATATCTGTTTTCTGGAAAGAAAAACAAATAACTTTTAATACAGTTCAAACGTATAATCAATCAAATGCGGCATCCCCTTCATAATCGCATTCTAAAATAACTATACCGGTGTCTCGTGAGGTATGTTTGTCGTTAGCATTACTAGGACCTGCTATCTCATCGTCATTTCCTAAATCTCTATTTTTAAGGTGATTTCTATTTTTAAATTTGTCATGAGCAGCATCTTGGCTTTGTAAATCTGCAGATTTGTTACAATTTCTATTTTTGATTTGATCGTTAGCAGTACTAATGTCTTGAACCTCATCGTACTTTTGCAAACTTTCAGATTTATCGGAGTCTCTGTTTATAATATTTATCTTTCTGTTTACCTTACAAATGCTTTTTACTATAATTCCACTTGTTTGTTTACCTTTCACTTTTTCTTCTTTAAAAAAAATATATACATATATATTATTAGAACAATTAATAATGGATAATTTGAATTATACTCTATCGAGAAAAATTAATGCAAATAACTAATATATGTCTCAATTTCAGTCAACAACTTTTCTAAAAAAACAAACAATAAAAAATTGAAAGAATCAATGTATGAATTTAGAAAATATTTAAGTATTTGTTTGAACAATTAAATTTTTTAACTGGAAGCGGATGTCTCTTCTAGTCAATTTTTTAGACACTTTCCGGGCTTTCTTTTTTGACGCACTGGATATAATTACTGCAGGATGATTTTAGAACAATATAATGAAATGGCTTACTTGAATTGTTTGTTAAATTTTGTAAATTTTGAAGTCTTTGTTTTTATAATATTCGTTATACTATGTTATTTAAATCTAAAAAAACACTGAAGAAGATAAATAAAATATCAGAAATTTTTATATAATTCATGGAAAATAAATTGTTACATGTACATATTATGCATAGCATGATGAGGCGGATCGAATTGCATTTAACAATATGAGGACGACTCCAACAAAGCAACCGTCGCAAAAACGGAAGGTCCGAGGTGCGATCTTCAGCTGAGTCACGCCGAGCTGTTTTTTATCGAGTCCGCCTCTATTTATTTGCCTACTAGTTCTCACTTGTAACAAAATATTAGTCATAATATTCTGAGTATTTAAATCATACATATGACTACTATAAAAACAGATCCCTTCAAAATTTCAGGTGGTTTCATTGACTGGTTCCAAAGAAATTCTATGCAGTAAAGTTATCCAGATCGTAAATAAAAGGCAAATGCTACATAATATATCACGTCTTAAGGGGGTGACATTGTCGTACCATTACCGATCGAGCAACTCACACAGTTTCAAGCTGATTAAAAAAAATACGTAGGAATGAAATTCAAACTTTTATTGGGTGATAGAACGTTTAAAAACGCAGAGCCGCGATGTCTTCATTTTTCATAATCCTACGATATTTTTCGGTAATAGTAGGTCTATCACACCTTGTTAAGAAGGATCAAAAGACTAATTCTAACTAACTATGGATAATTTTATGCAGTTCAATACCATTATCTATATGATCTGTGGCTGCCGGTTCACTTTCCGAAATATCCTTTGTGAAATCACTACAATTTTTTTTATATTCGGCTGATTCATGTTGTTCTGATTCCACTTCATGACATTGATTACATGACATTAATTCTGTAAAGAATAAAACTAATTAAAAATACAATATTACTTGTTTACTCTACTAGTACAATTCATTATATTTTGATTTAATGATTTAGTTTTAAATAGTTTTAAATAGTGAAGAATAAAAATTAAATTTAAAAAATTCTAATGTATCGGAAATAGCGGATTTTCGCGCCCTTTCCTTAAAATATTACTATCTTTAATCTTTAAATGCTTCACAAAATCCGGCTATTATTCTTTTAAGAGTGGAATAAAATTATAATAAAATTATCAATTTCTTAATATTTTAATTACCAGAAATATCTACATTTTCATCGGCTAATGCTCCTTCGCTTATGTTTAAAAGATATGAATCGCCTTTCTGAATACCTTCATTTAAAGTATTCTTCTCGTTACATCTTATTTTTGGTGGTGTGGGAATAACTAGCTTCTCGTTACTCTCTGGAAAACAATTACATTTAAGAATTTTGATAATTTCATTAACATAAGAACTGATAAAATTTTAATATTATTGTTTTTGTATTTAAGACATTAATGGCTGCTTCAAATATAAAATTAACACTTTCACTGCCGCATGAACCATATATGCATCTTGAAATATTGTCATTTTTCTTTATTTATCTATTCTTTGAAAGAATATTCGTGATAAAAAATTTCTTACGGTCAACTAAGTACGATATTTCTCAAAACCTTAGAAAAGGAAAACGCCATTAAAATTTTTATTTTCATTTTAAATTTTAATTTAACGTTAAAGTATTGTAAACATCACTTTATGCATAAACCGCAGTGAAAGTGTTAAAAATCGATTTATTTCACATTACTTGAATAAAATTAAATTTTAATATAAATAAATATGTAATTAATCGTATTCGATCAGTCATTTTTAGCAAAGATATAATTATGATTGATTAAAACTTGTATATAACCTACTTTTTTTATCGATGTTGTTTATACTTCGAAGAACTGAATCTTCTGAAACTTTACGTTTTAATTTGGACTTGCCCTTTGATAATTTTTTGTAAAAATTTAAATATTCTTCGGATTCTAAAAATAAAATACTTATTAACTCCATTCTGGTTTATTTTTCAGCTGAGAACTTTATCATAAATTTTTTCGATCGGATACCTGAATCCAGCTCAGAATCTTCTTCTACGATATCACTTTCTTCATCAGAAGTTAATTTTTTTGGCTTTGGAAGCCGCTTCTGACTCATCGAACCAATTTTTTTCATAACTTCATCGGTTTCTTCGCCTGTTGATACATTTGTTGTTTCCTTTTCAACTCTGTTTGCTTCTCTATATGCTAAAATAATTAAATATTTTAATATATTTATACTTTATTTGGTCAACTTTAAAGTAAAATAAAACATAGTTTTGAAAAAACTTTTTCCACACAGCGTGCGCAAAACACGGCTTTCCGTGCTTGTTTTCCATACGCAAAGAACTAGATTTACACACTACGAGGAAGCGTGCGCAGAACACTTGCTTTGCGCAGCGAGGGCGACAAAACTCAACTCGTGCGTAAATCACCGGCTTTGCGCACTAGTTGCGTAATATACTATTTCCTATCATCGTGTGCAAAGTTCGAGTTTGCACACGCATTTGCGTGCGCAAATTGTCACTTTTCCACACGCTGAAAGAAGCGTATGAAAGGGCGGTGGATTTTGCCCGCGCAGGTGCGTGTGCAGGCTTAAGAGAGTATCACCGGTTAGTAGCTAGTCAAGCGAGTGCACATCCGCTTTCTTAACCTCTTTGGCAATGCTGCATACTACGTCTACAGCTGTAACAGTCATATTGTTTAGGTCAGATTTTCTTTTCATTTGCTCATAACTATGCTCATAGGCTCCTAATCTTGATTATCCAGCACTCAAATTGTTCGTTATTTTTTTCACTATTACCCTGCCAAGTTTGAGCAAAATCAAAGCCGTCAATGTTTTACAATTGAGAATGAAAGAGAAAAATTGCGATTTCCCATAAGCCCCGTGTTAAATGATCACCAAAATTTAACTGATTCATTTTTAAACTAAAATCCATCTATCTGCCAAATTTCAGATTTTTCTAAGGCGTCAATCCCTTAACGGTGGTACTCTCTTAAACTTTGCATAACTTGATAGGAAAAATAATGTACTATTTCTTCATAGTATGCGTAAAGTGTATCGATACGCATGGTTTTCACTGCGTAAAATTCAATTTTACAAACAATGCGATGATGTGATTTACTCATAATATAAAATAGTATATTTCGACACTAGTGCGTGAAAGTGATTTTATCCTTGTGCGGACATTTGTGCTGACTGTACCATACTTGTTACACAATATATTATTATTTAAAACTTAATTATATTTCATTTATTACTTTTAGTATATTTTACAACATACCAAAAGGTCCCAAAATTGTCCTATATTCATAAGTTTTCCAGTTTTCATCTGGAACCATGGTCTTCATTTTTTATTTCGCCGTTATAGGTCCAAGAGGCCATTGTAGTGTTTTAGCCTCGAAATTTATCCACGTAGTTGGGATCATCGACGTGAATTTATCAAAAAAAGCGACGTACCAACAATTTTTAGACATCTGTAAAAGATATAATAAGTACTGTCTTGCAATGACTTTAGGGGAAGGTTCAGAAAATTTGCCTGCAGTTATAGTAGTTTTCGTCACTAGAGTGTAAAGTTGAATTTTACGCACCGAGCGATCGACGCTCATGAGAGTCGGAGTAGCCGGCGCGAGTGTTGCGCGATCACGAGGTCGTAAAAATTTCGCCCGTGTGGGGAACAATATTTTTTTTTATAGTATGAGTAAAGTATGTCGTACCGTAAACGATGCGTAACGACGTACTTTACGCATACTACGTAAAAAAATAATTTTATGCGTAAACTTCAACTTTACACATTAGAACGATACGACGACGTGCTTTACTCATACTATAAAAAAAAATATTGTTCGCTACACGAGCGAAATTTTTACGACCTCGTGATCGCGCACCACTCGGGCCGGTTATGCCGACCCTTGTGAGCGTCGATCACTCGGTGCGTAAAATTCAACTTTGCACCTTAGTGACGAAAACTACTATTTCGATATAGTGTGAAAACATTCTGTGAATTTTAGAAATCGCTTTTACGCCCGCTGTAGTGAAAAATATCGTTCGATGTTCGTGCGAAAGATGATTCTACACTCGTGCGATTGTCACCCTTGCTCACACAAACCTCACACTCGTGCTAGAATCAACACTTTCGCACTTGAAATACGAAATACGAAAATCAATTTCAAACTTTTATATATATTATGATAGCTGTCCCTATTAAGTTAAATTTATAGACTTGGAATTCAACAGTGATGAGAATAATATTCACAGACTTTAACTGTTAACAATTACTTTTTCGTTATGCAAAAACAAATTTTGAGTCATTGATACAATTTATGATTTATATTTTCATTCCCTCAATCCTTCTTAATTTAAAATTTAGTGTAATATAAAAAAGCTAAATATTCCTATTCGATAATAATGTTACGTTTGTGACGTATTTTTAAAATTAAATTCGAAATTCATATTCTCATTAGTGATTTTCTGACCCATAAAATGATGCGATTACGAATTTCAACGACGCAGCATTTCGGCTACGAAAACAGCATGGCTTAGCGAGTCACCGACCTCACGAAAGCATACGCGCGTCGTAACTTTTTAGAGTCAGCATTTTTCAAATTTTAAACCGAACGACTTACGTTCAAATGTTTATTTAAAGATGATTTTGACTCATCGTCAAGGATTGAACCTGATTTAACTACTTAATAAATACAGCGATTTTTAGTAGTCGAGTTTCATACGCACACATAAAACTTAAAATTTTACTATTACAAAACTTCCTCTAGGAGGAAGCAAAATTTAATCTAAAAAACGGTTCAACCCAAAATAGTTAATTATTTTTATTGATACAGAAAAATCTACCCAAAGCTATATTTCAAATGAAATGTTTGTGTTAACTTCTAACAAAATTAATGAACCATGATCAATATCGTGATCAATAGAATCTTATAAATCTTTGAGGGCATTCAAGACTTTATGTTATGTATTTGCAGAAAAGTAATAGATTATGATACCACATGGCTAATGTATAATAATCACATGATATTATTGGGAGTCCTTAATAGACTACTATCAATAAGGCAATTTGTCTTATAGACATCTAAATGCTATATAATATTTACCAAAAAATGTTTAATGATGTAGCAGTGGTACAACATATGATTTTCCTTGATGAAAAAACAAACAAGCTTTCCTATCAATCTCATTTATTAAAAATATCTTCTTTTGTGATAGATCCTCGACTTCGGAAATTCCCATCTCTGTAGAAGGTAACGGATAACGAGGTATATCTGTATTTTTTTTTAATTCTCGAGCAATTACCATATATTCATTATTTTGTTATCATATGCGTTCAATCACAATTACATTATTATTCTTCGTTATGCAACAATTATTTGGTCTTTCATCCTTCAATTCAAAAGCTTCAAATTTTAGAGAACGATGACAGGAATGGCAATCATTTGGAAGTCTTCTATTTGCAGGTTGCTGCATAACTGGGTAACACTTATCCTCTTTTTTCAATGTTTTCGTAAAGTGACTTTTCTCTGTAAGACGTCGATGAATTTGCTGTAACTGCTGTCCCTTTTTTCTAATCATCCTCTTAATAACCTGCATGTAATTTTCGAAATCAAAAGCGCTAAAACTATCCAAAGGTCCAAATTTTTTTGCGTCATCAGCCAAGTGACACAGATTGTGAACACTCCATGTTACTGTATGTTCACCATAAAGATTTTTCAATTGACATACAAAATAAATCAGTAACTGTTTAGCATAATCATTATGCTGTAAATATGTCCTCGAATCACTTAAAATTCGAATGTCACAATGAAAAGCATTGAAATGTTCTAGGTATTCAACGGGAAGAACGTTCAGTAAAATTATTGGTCCCGCATAGTTTAAAAATAATCTAAAAGTAGTCGCTTTCCAATTTTTTAATTCTAATATAGTCTGTGGTTTACGTGCAAACTCTTTTGGTATCCACGGAATTAATGATACAAAATTAGATGATAATTGTTCTAACTGAATTATATTTAAAGAAGCCTTTGTTCTTGGTTTAATCCAACGTCGAATTAATTGTTTAGTTACTCCCAAACAGACTAAATGCATATAATCCAGAGGTACTTGTTGAACCATATCAAATTGTAACTTCTCAAATGGAGATTTACCATTGTGATGTTCTTTTTGTGAACGATTCCGAAAAGATGCATCAGTTCTTAGGGGTTCATGTTCTTGTAAAAATACTGTGCGTGATTTCCAATCCCCTTTAACAGTACATTTTCTACAACCATAATATCCATTAAATTGCTTAACGCATAAAATGAAACTGGCAGCAGGACTATCACATATAAGACATCTAATTTTAACTGTAAAGTGAATGCCTTTCAACCGAAACCCCTGATCATGTAAGTATAGATATTCATTTATGAAATTTTCCAAATATATTGATGGCGATTCAGGTTTTGTTTTACCTCGATATACTCCAATGATAAAAACTTCGCTGAAATTTTTATCAACTATTCTTCCAAGTATAGGCCACAAAGCTAACGGTGGAGATTTTGAAATTGGTAAACCATCAATATTTATATCGATTATGATCTGTTTCGGAATTTCACACTCATATTTTGATATGACATCTTTGATTCCAGTTTGTAAACCATAATGAAAATATTCACCAGGTGGACATGGTATGATATCAGTGTCTTTTGGCGTATCGCGTAAACTACGAACATCTTTGGGTAGATATGTTAATCCTGCCTCACGTAATATTACTAAAAAAGAATTTACTTTTATGTCTGCTATGCTATTTAACGTAGCCCAAGAAGCGATTTTATGTTTAGTTTCTATTTGTTTTGCTCCCTCAATGTTCATAAAAACATCATGATCATCATTATCTTCGTCAGAATCATGATTATCATCAGAATATTCATCAAATGAATCGGTTTCTTCACAATCGAGAATAAATCTACGAAACTCAGCTGTGATATAATCAACTGAATTAGTACATTCATTAGGTATCATGTGATCTATCTGCTCTATACTGTCCAAACTTAATTTCTTATCAATAGTTTTATCTCCTCTATTATTTTTACGTTTGAATGAAGCTATATTTTCTTGATTATTTTCATCAGATGTATCCGACTCTTCCATAACTTTTTCGTATTCAGCAGAAAGCCTTCTTAGTTTCTGTCGTTAACTTAATTCATCAAAGAATTTCCTTGCAGACACTTTTTTCACTAAAACGTGTTTCAATTCTTATTATATTACATTGTAAAATTCTTAAAACATATTAAAATACTGAAATTTAAAATTTACAAGTAAGAAAATACCCATTAAAAAAAATTGGTGGTTTCCGCGCAGTCTATTAGTTTAGCGTGTATTCTCCCACAGCTTTATTTTCAATTCCTCTTATTACATTATACCTATACATATCCTGAGGACCTGTCTATTACCTACACTGCTTTCATTACCTGATCTAACCCGCATTCGCCCAGGGTCGTCCCTGTTGAAAAAAAATCATATGACAATCATTTGACTTTTTGGCGTCATTTCGAGGATAATCATCAAGTGATTGTCATATGATTTTTTTCAACGGAAAGAGATTTTATTCAAAAAATTTTTAAACCCAAGTACACGGGCGCCGCGATGTTCTCACATAAATGGGAGTTACGTAAGATGTGCGACAATAAGCAAAATGATTTTTTAAATTATTTTCAAATCCAAAAAACTACGGAGCGCACCGTCCAGACTCCATCATCAGATACACCAAGAACCTGGACCACGTATTAGATGCATCCTGAGATCTGAGTGCAAAAAACTAGAGAGTGCACCACCTAGACCCCATAATCGGCCACCTTCCCCCACTAATATTCCTTCCGCCCACCACGTGGACGACAAGGACTAAACTGTCGACCAGACGGAAAAATCTGGTGGGTCGTAAGTAAATATAACAATATAACAACACGCTTTCTTTGAGTGAAGGCACTACTTTTTCAGAAAGATGCTAAGGTATAACCCATTGAGGATTGAAGTATTTATAGCGTAGAGTAAATGCCCTTTTTATAGCATGAATTTCATTCTAATTTTACTTTAACTAGCTGCATTCAACGCAATTTTTTTTTTTTTAGGGTTATGAACATGATTAAATTAGTTACTTTCAATTTAAAAGTTCTTTTAAATTAGTTTAAATTATACGATAATAACGTAAGCTTGATAAATAAAATAATGAAATTTTTCTTATACTATTTTAATTATTCAGTTTTAAATACTGAAACTCAAGAATTCAATCTACAAAATTCAAACATATTAGATTTTAGCGCTTATTCTATGTAGACCAATCAAATGAGATAACAACAACCAATCAAAACACTCTTATTGTGATGACAGATTCAACCATCACTTTTTAAAGAGAGGACTAGCAAAATTCAAACTCGCTCCGCGCGTACTGGTTTGTTTTTGAGATTATAAACGCTATTTTCCAATATGATAGTTTTAATTAGTTAAAATGATGAGATAATTAGATACATTATTTTAAACAAAAGATCAGATTTTTTATTTTATTTTAATTATTTAGTACTTCTAACTTGCGTTTCAAAATTTAAATCTAGCAGATTTTTAATCTAAAAAAAAATTCGAATATTCGCGGTTTTCTCAAATATCCAATTACATCGAGTCTTTAAACGAGTCATTACTTCTGGACATCACTCTTTTAAGGGAGTATTTTGTACATATATTTACGTGAGAAAACGTCATATTTCTCTAACGTGGGACACCAACTTATATCACTTCATTTTTCTCTCTGTGTATGTAACATTCTGTAAGCTTAGACACACAAACTTATTTATCTACACCTCCCTTGTAGCGGAAAAACAAGGGTACAAGGTCTAAAAGAAATTGTAACTCGTAAAATAACTCACACGTTGCCAGTTACTTGAGAGGTTCGTGTAAATAATAAATGTAACCTAGAAAAAAAATTACGAGCAAAATCCTATGTCCCTAGGTTACCCTTGTGGGGGAAGTCCGTTAAGAAAATAGAATTATACACCGCCAGCTTTTAGAGAGCTTCTAGTACTTGAATACTAAATTTAACGTACAAAAAGAATTAAGAGCGAAACCCTATGTCCGTTACTACCATCATAGGAAAAATAGGTGTTGCAAAGCCTAAAAAAATTTCTAAGTCGTAAAAATAAGTATAGCGCACCAGTTTTCTTGCAGATTGTTGTAAATCATGAAACTAACCTGGAAAAATTCTATGTCGGGCACTATACGTATGGGGGAAAAGTGAGGGTGCAAAATTGCAAAATTGTAAATGTAGGCTTACCAAAATTGTAAATCGTAAAAAAATGCAGATCCCGCCTATTTTTTTAGAGCTTCATCAAAATCATGAAACTAGCCTCAATAAATATTACGTGCAAATGATATTTCCGCGGACACTATACGTATCGGAAAAAATAGGGGTGCAAGGCCTAAAAAAATTTTAATTTAAAAAAATCATACTCTACCCGTTTTCTTACAGATTCTTGTAAATAATTTATCTAACCTAGAAAATAATAAATGACAAAAATCTTATGACCGAAATTATCCTTATGGGGGCAAAACGAGGCTGCCAGGTATACAAAATTCTAACTCATAAAAAAAATTCATACCTCGCCGGATCTAAGAGAGTTTCTTGTCAATTATAAATCTACCGTACAAAAACTATCAAGAGCGAAGTGCAATGTCAAGAAACTATCCGTTTGGGAAAAACCGATGGTGCAGGTATGAAAGAAATTCTAACTCGTAAAAAAATCATACCCCACTAGTTTTCTCAGATCTTTCTGGAAATTATGAAACTAACCTCAAAAAACATTACTCGTAGACTGCTATGTCCGGACACTATACGTATGGGGGAAAAGTGGTGTTGCAAATCTTAAAAAAATTTTAACTCGTAACAGAAACCCATACCCTTCAGTTTGTTAGAGCTCCTTGGAAATCATGAAACTAACCTCAAAAAACTCATATCTCGCCAGTTTTTTAGAGATTCTTCGAAATCATGAAAGTAACCTAAAAAGAAAATTACGCGCAGAATGCTATGTCCCGACACTATGCGTGTGGGGAAAAGTGGTGGTGCAAATCCTAAAAAAATTTTAAGTCGTAACAGAAACTCATACCCCGCCAGTTCTTTTGAGCTCCTTGGAAATCATGAAACTAACCTCAGAGAAAACATTACTATGTAAAACATTAGGCTATGTCGGAACACTACATATTTCCTCCAGGGAAAAAACTCCTGCAGTGAAAAGGCATTCCTCTTGCAGGAGAATGAAGCAATGTTTTCGCAGGAACTACGTCCTCACGAATCAGGATGCAAATCCTCCTGCATGAAGAGAATTTTATTTTTGCATGCAAGAATATCGTGCGTCAGTAATGGAGGAATGATATTTCGGGCCTTAGGACCCCGAAATGATATTTTTCAGATTTCATTAAATTGACTGAAAAACTCATTAAAACACGTTCTTCTGGTATCTGATGACCCTAGAACTAATATGAGGCGTTTCGCCTCAACTCTCCCAGCGCGGCGCGCGAGCGTCAAATCATGCTATTTTCAAGTCGTGTTTACGATATCAATATGAATTTCAAAAAATTATGTGATAAGCGTTTCCGACGTATTTTTTCCTCAGCTTTCCAATGGTGTAAGTGGTTTTTCCGAAATTTTCCATTTTCACCCTCAAAAAGTATAAAACATACTATATCTCGGAAAGTATATTTTTAATATTTTTTTTATCATCTAGATCGAAAGCTGAGCATTTTTTACGTCGGAAAGGATTTTTTGCAAAATTTGCTCGAATGTTTTTCTTAGAGAAATAGAACGCGAAAGAGCAGACGCAGCGTCTCCTTCGTGCGCGGTATGCGGCGCGCTGTACAGCGCGTGGACTAGATGTATTTCGCTCTCTAGTAACCTTATTATTTTTATTTATCATTTTTAATTCTTTATGGAATATCTTTTTGCACTTCGAATTTCACTTATATGCACGATTGACATTTTCATAAGTTATTTCGCAAAAAAAAACCGCTGCCAATTCTTTGGCACTTAGCTTCCTCAAACTAATTCATCGTTTCCTAATTAAAAATTGAAATTCTGAAAATACATTTTTCATAAAAAGGAATGCTAAAGAATTTCAATAATACTTTGAACCGATGCGTCTTATACCAGTTTCTTGCAAAATAGTATATTACGTACCTATTTTAAAAAAAGCTTTGACAGACCACCAAGTTTAAAAAAAATTGAGATTAAAAAGAGATAAAAGAAGGGGCTAAAAATCGCACTATTAATACGTTTTGATATTTTAATCTACTACATTTTATAAAAATATTAAAATGATAGTTCTCGAAAATAAATGTATAATATATATTCATATAGATAATCACTTAAAATTGCAACACAATATTGCCACCAACAAGTGTAATAAGTAACAGTTAAAATTTCAAGTCGATAAATAAATTATTTTTTGAGATATTAATTTTTTAAATATAAAAAAGTTTTCATTAATAACAAATGACAGAGTGAAGATATTTTAAATTTTAAATTTTAAAACAAGAAAATGTAGGTAATTTGAATACCTTTTAAGAGAAGTATATTATTTTATGTAATAATTACTATAAGATACGAAAAAATCAAAAAAACTAAAAATTCAAAATCGTTTTTTGGTTATAAAACAAAAGAAAATCAATAAAATCCCAAATCCATCAGGATACTTTCCTTTTGCCGCAAGACGAAGCGAATAAGCTTTACCCGACGAAAATCGGTTGATTAGTTTCGGAGATATTAAGAGTTGAAATATACACACACACACACGCACACACACACACATACATACATCCACGAAATCAAAAATCATCAAAATCAAATAATATACACATATACCACCATAAAACATCTTTTTGAAGACTTTTTTTTCGAAAATTTTGTCACCGTTACAAAGCTTCCTCTTTGAGGAAGCAAAAACATTACAATCAATTTGAAATAGCAGACGCAACGCTTCTCACTTACTTTTTACCCGATAGGTGGCTTGCGTATAGAAAATTTTTGCCCGAGAGTAATTTATTGTATCCAATTATATAAGTCTGATGAATTTTCGATCTTTGTTATCCTTGAAATTGTTTAAGAATTTTAACGCTGTTTCCGTTATATTTGTGTTCTTCGTGTGTTTGCTGATTAAATCATAATTTATTTTTGGTTTATTTATTGCATTTATTTTCTCGCTACTGAAATGGATCCAGCTTTGAAGCTGAAATGCATAAATCCTTTTAATAAAATTAATCACTCTGTGCGTAAAAATTTGTCGAATTTTCCTTCAATATTTAGGAGTGCGTATCCCCTCGTACCAGAAAACGCGAAAATTTGTTCCAACTGTCAACGTCAACATTATAAACATAAGTTAGATTTACCTTCATGCGATGCCAAAAAAGCTAAAATTGAATGTACTGATGAATATCATAAAGCAGGCGTGGTAGTTCTCAACCAATTAAAAAAAAAATTTTTAGAATCACCGGGTAAGGAAGATAAAATTCAGCTACTCACGCTTGCTCCTGATTTTTGGTCTCGCAGAGACTTAATCAGAGAGTTCGGTTGTACTGAGTGGGAAGCTCGAGAAGCGAAAAAGTTAGTAACTGAAAGTGGAATTTTTTCAAAACCTGAAAAGAAAAGGGGCAAAATATTTCCAGTTGAAAGTGTAGATTCAGTTAAACGTTTTTATGAGAGGGACGATATTAGTCGTGTAATGCCCGGATTAAAAGATTGTATATCTGTTAAGCAGGATAATGGTAAAAGAGAACATGTACAGAAAAGGTTACTACTTGGTAATTTACGTGAAATTTATTGTTTATTTAAAAAGAGCATGAATCTGTTAATATTGGCTTCACTAAATTTACTCAATTGAGGCCGCCGCATTGTGTTCTAGCGGGAAGCAGTGGTACGCATAATGTATGCGTATGTGTACACCACGAAAATATCAAGCTGATGTTAAATGCTATTAATTTACAGAGTTTAACTGAAGGTACTCGACTATTTCTTAAAAACTACCACGATTGCATCCAAGCAATCGTATGTAGTAATGCTAGTTCGAAATGTTACTTGGGAGACTGTTTAGATTGCCCCAATATGCCTGTATTACGGAAACATTTGCTTGAATGTTTTGAGAGAAATGATATTTTTCAAATACAGTATGAGTCATGGCTTCAGACAGATCGTTGCACAATAGTATCTACAACTGTAAATGTTTATGAATTCATGAACATACTGGGAGAAAAATTAATAAAATTTAAAACTCATGACTTCTTTGCGAGAGAACAATATCTTTTCTTAAGCGATTTGAAAAAAAACCTTCAAAAAGGAGAATTCCTTGTTTGTTGTGATTTTGCAGAAAACTATGCGTTTATAGTGCAAAATTCAACACAATCGTTCCACTGGAACAATAATCAAGCAACAGTTTTTACAACAGTGGTATATTATAACGAAAATCAAGATCTTAAACATATAAGCATTGCTATAATTTCTGATAATCTAAATCACGATACTGTTGCTGTTTATGAATATCAAAAAATTATAATATCGTATTTAAAAAGTAATTTCATAGTCAAGAAAATTTATTACTTAACTGATGGAGCAGGTCAGCATTTTAAGAACAAGTCTACCTTCCAAAATCTTCTGTTTCATCAAAAAGATTTTGGAGTTCCTGCTGAATGGCATTTTCATGCAACAGCGCACGGTAAAGGTGCGTGCGATGGTATAGGCGCAAATTTGAAAAGAGGGGCGAAAAGAGCAAGTCTTCAACTCTCTTCGAGTAATCATATTTTAACACCAGAAGACCTTTACAACTGGGCTTTACGTAATTGCAAAGAAACTAAAGTTTTTTACAGCACTAAAGAGACCTATGAAAAAGCCGTTTTGAAACTAAAATCAAGGTTAAGTAAAATTAAATCTATACCGGGAACTTTACAGTACCATGCCGTTATTCCAATGAATAAAACAACATTAATACTAAAAAAAACGTCAATGAGTTCAGAATATCAAATCTTCCCTAAAAAACCCGTAAAACAAAACAAAATAAAATTATCTACTTTAAAAAAAAAAGAATTATTAATATAAATACTAGTTTATTGTTGCTATTATTAAGGAAATCAAAATTTTAAGTGGTTGTTAGAGAGCGAAATGCATCTAGTCCACGCGGTGTACAGCGCGCCGAAAACCGCGCGCGAAGGAGACGCTGCGTCTGCTCTTTCGCGTTCTGTTTCTCTAAGAAAACATTCGAGCAAATTCTGAAAAAAATCCTTTCCGACGTAAAAAATGCTCAGCTTTCGATCTAGGGGGTAAAAAAATATTAAAAATATACTTTGCGAGATATAGTATGTTTTATACTTGTTCGGGGGGAAAATGGAAAATTTCGGAAAAACCACCTACGCCATTGGAAAGCTGAGGAAAAAATACGTCGGAAACGCTTATCACATAATTTTTTGAAATGCATATTAATATCGTAAACACGACTTGAAAATAGCATGATTTGACGCTAGCGCGCCGCGCTGGGAGAGTTGAGGCGAAACGCCTCATATATAAATTCCAAAAAATAGCAAAAGGCTTTTTTACATTCAAATACAATTTATATTATTTATTTATATATTTGTTTGTTAATAACTATTTTATATACAGGAGGAATTCCTCTTGTCGCGATGCAACATTACACCAAGCGGATCTTCTTCCTTCCACAGGAGGAAATTCTCTTGGCTCTATTTCTAACTGAAAATCCTCCTCCGACAGACAGATTCTCGTTGGTACAGGACGATCGTTTTCTGAGTGTATACGGATGGGAGAAAAGGGAGGATGCAAAGGCTACGAAATTTCTAACTCGTAAAAAACACTCATACACCGCCAGTTTTTCAGAGCTTCTTGAAAATCATAAAACTAACCTAGAAAAACAGTATGTGCAGAATGCTATATCCGGACACTATACGTGAGAGTTTAATTTTGTATATGATAATTCGTAAGATTAAAAATATTCAATGTAATGGAATAATGCAACAATCAAATATATAAAATGTTAGCATGCTTATGTAGTATTCGTTGGATGAACGCGAATGTTCTGGACACTATGCTAAACAAACTTTTTGGTTTAAGATAGACTACTTACTATACGAATCTTATACGTGTCTCAGCGTGGTATCTTTATGTTTATATACTATACTTAAAAACTCTTGGCTAACGTGGTTATCCCGACTGCAATAAACAGGGACGACCCCCTAGGTAGCAGTGTTTGTGGGATATTAGTTAACCAACGTCAGGAGATCCTTCTCATGACAATGCAAATGTGTATTGAGTACATCTTGACAAAACCCAACATTTTATTAACTCAATTGTTCGAACCTTGCAGAGAGTAATAAACTGAAATCAATAATCTAAAAACAGATAATAATACACTGACAAAAGAATTTAGTAAATATTACAAATGGTTTTATAAAAATTACCATACTGTCGGGTAAAACCACTACAGACTGTAAAAACCTAAAAAATAACCACACTATATAAAAATTTTGCTAAAAATATAGGAAAATTTACTAAACTTTATTATAAAATTTACCCTAAAGAATGATAATTTTTTGGGCTTTTACAGTCTGAGTGGCTTTACCCGAGAGTATGGTAATTTTTATAAAATCATTTGGAATTTTTACTAAATTCTTTTCTTATAAACGAAAGCCAAACGAAAACTGGAATAGAAACCGTAAGCCTGAAGGATGCCTATGTACAATACACGAGAGCATGCATGTGCGAGTGAGCGTATGCGTTTATGGGTTTTTACTTTGTATATGATAATTCGTAACATTAAAAATATTCAATGTGATGGAATAATGCAACAACCAAATATATAAAATGTTAACATGCTTATGTAGTATTAGTTGGATGAACACGAATGTTCTGGACACTATGCCAAACAAACTTATTTGTTTAAGATACAGTACTTACTATGCGAACCTTGTACATGTTTCAGCGTGGTATCTTTATGCTTATATACTATACTCAAAAAAATGTTGGCTAATGTGGTTATCCTAACTGCAATAAACAGGGACGACCCCCTAGATAGCAGTGTTTGTGAGACACTAGTTACCCAACGTCAGGATATCTTTCTCATAACAATGCGGATATGTATTGAGTAGATCGTGACAAAACCCAACATTTTATTAACTAAATTGTTCGAACCTTGCAGAAAGTAATAAACTCAAATCACTAACCTAAAAACAATGAATAATAAGCATAAACTATAACCATTCCTTATTATTTAAAAATAGAAAATCCAAAACCAAGCCAAAACCCAAACCAAACGGTAACTGAAATAGGAACCGTAAGCCTGAAGGATGTATGTGCATACATGAGACCATGTATGAGCGGGTGCGCATGTACGTTTGTGCGTTTTTACTTTTTGTATGATAATTCGTAAGATTAAAAATATTCAATATGATGGAATAATGCAACAATCACATATATAAAATGGGGGGAGGTATTTTATCAGAATGATAAAATGTTAGATAGGTATTTTTTCAGAAAATATACTATCGTTTAAATTATTTTGCGAATCCGAAACTGTTAATTCCGAACAGGAGTTATTCAGAACACACTAGGAATTACTTTCGAAAAGAAAATATAAGAAAAATTTGCGTCTATAAAAATTGAAAACAGATTGCATGAAATTATAAAAATACTTTTTACTAGAAAAATAAAATTCCAAAAAATCTGAAATGTTCATTCCTATACGATTTTCAGCTCATTTGTCGACATTTTAGCTTTTCTAAATCACTCCATTTTCTACAATTTAATTGTTAGATAGAAATGGCATTCTAAAAATTGACATCACATATCATATAAAAATAATTTAATGAAAATATTATGGCCTTCTTGCCAAATTTTTTCGTATGTTTATATATTATACATTTTTAAGCATTCGGAAATTTTCCGCTTCTATCATAAGATATTCTAATTTGTTTTTTTACCTTTCTGAGAAAATATTCATCTAACATTTTACCAATCTGATAAAATACCCCCCCCCCCCCATATAAAATGTTAGCATGCTTATGTAGTATTTGTTGGATGAACACGAATGTTCTGGACACTATGCTAAACAAACTTTTTAGTTTAAGATACACTACTTATTATGCGAATCTTGTACGTGTTTCAACGTGGTATCTTTATGCTTATATACTATACTCAAAAAACTCTTGGCTAACGTGGTTATCCCAACTGCAATAAACAGGGACGACCCCCTAGGTAGCAGTGTTTGTGGGATACTTGTTAACCAAGGTCAGGATATCCCTCTTGTTATAATGCAAATATCTATGAGTGAGTAGAGCGTGACAAAACCTTAGCTAAATTATTCGAAATCTGTGAAGAATAATAAACCATATAATGTAGGAAAAATAGAAAGAATTCTTATCATTAAAAATATTACTTATGTCGACTGCAATTTAATATCAACTGATAAGAATTTTTCCATCGGTCTTACAGTCTTACAAATTAAATTAAAATAATTAATATTTATGGCAGTCAGATTGCCCTTGTTTATAATCACCCCCGCAGAATCTGAAATAAAAACTTAATTAAAATCTGGAAAAAACTTTGTTAGCAAAGGACGATCTGACTGCCCACCACCACCACATTGTCCGACGTTTCGAGCCTGCTCCGGCTCCTCCTCAGGGACTGAAATAAAACCCGCGATACACCTCCTTATATACCATGCACCCATACCCCCTTCTTTTCTCTTACCCCACCACCCTCCACATTCACCTCTCCAACTTGCCATTCTCACTTAAATTAATAAAGAATGATAAATGTTATCTAATTTACTTGACTCTATCATTAAATTTACATTATTCCGATTTCTCATAAAGAATTCTTGTATGAATATTGCAATACAAAGATAATACCTAGACTTGCAAAACTTTTTATTAGTACATTTTTCACCTAATACATAATTTTCGTACATTTCATTCTGTCTATAACTGTTTGGAGACTTGCAAATATAACATTTGGCTATCACGTACCATCACGGCGCCTAAATCCTTAATCTTTGTATTTTTTATTCTGATAATTTAATATTTTTCAAATCTACAAATATGGCGATTCTTTGTGCAATTAAAGCTTCCAAAAAGTCTGTATTGAATAGTTTCGTTTTACTTTTTCCTTTAAGATTAATGACTATCAATTTTCTTACATCTACGTATTCAAGTCTTTGAATACTTAAATCAACTGCGGTGTTAAAATTTATTTCTAAATGTTGTAATCTTGTATGTGATGAAAAATAAATTTCATCAGTAGTTATGACTCCCAAAAGTATCAAAGTTTTAACATTAGGCACACAAGCAATTACATTGTTATAAATTTTATCAAAACACCCATTATTTTTGATGTTAAAGTGATCAATTGAACTTCATATGGACAATAGTCGGTTAAAATTAAAAATTGAATGATTGTGGAATCGAGCAAATTCTACGCGTTCCGTATAGTTAAAGTGGAAAGTTTCTAAATTATTTTGTCTTGAAAATACAGCTTCAATTAGGTAAAACATGTGTACTTCCTTGTCTATATTATAACAGTCATTTTTTACATATAGTTCTCTCAATACCTTATTATCTTTTACAAATCTACATAATATTTCAATAATGACTTTCTGGCATCCTACAAGTGCACGGAAAAAAAATAACATAGGAAAAATTGCCATATTTGATTGTAAGTCGAGGACAGACTGAAATCCTCCACAAAATTGCCATAATTTATGGTAAAAATTGCCATACATTTATAGTAATTTTTACAATGTAGGAAAAATTGCCATAAATTTATGGCAATTTTTACCATAAATTATGGCAATTTTGTGGAGGATTTCAGTCTGTCCTCGACTTACAATCAAATATGGTAATTTTTCCTATGTTATTTTTCTCTGTGTGATAATACTGTTAAATTGAAAAATAATTCATGAGAAAGGTAATGACATCTCAAGTTGAGATTATTTGTAAAAAATAATTCTTTTAAATTTATTTGTTTTAGTGCACTATCTATATGATCACGAGTGACCCCTAATCGAAGCGTTCGCACATGAAAATTGTTTGAAACATATTTTCATGTATTTCATCCTGTCTATTACTTTTTGAAGACTTGTAAATGCAACATTTGACTATCACCTTCTACCACGGCACCTAAATTCCTTAATCTTTGTATTTTCCATTCTGATAATTTACAATTTTTCAAATCTACGGACATGGCGCTTCTTTGTGCAATCAAAGCTTCTAAAAAGTCTGTATTGAATGGATTCGTTTTACTTTTTCCTTTGAGATTAATGACTATCAATTTTCTTACATCTAAGTATTTAAGTCTTTGAATACTTAAATTAACTGCGGTGTTAAAATTTATTTCTAAATGTTGTAACCTTGTAAGGTGTGAAAAATCAATTTCATCAGTTGTTATGACTCCCGAAAGTATCAATATTTTAACATTAGGCATACAAGTAATAACATCGTTATAAATGTTATCAAAACATCCGTTATTTTTAACATTTAAGTGCTCAATTGAATTTGACATGAACAGAAGTGGATTAAAATCAAAGGCTGAGTAATTGTGGAATCGAGAAAATTCCACTCTCTCCTCATAGTTAAAGTGGAAAATTTCCAAATTATTTTGTCCCGAAAATACAGCTGCAATTATATCAAACATATATACTTCCTTGTCTATGTTATAACAATCAGTTACGTAAAATTCTTTTAATACACTATTACCTTTTACAAATTGACATAACATTTTAGCAAAGACTTTCTGGCACCGTACAAGTGATAATACTGTTAAATTAAAAAATGATTCATGAGAAAGGAAATGACATCTCAAGTTTACATTATTTGTACAAAATAATTCTTTTAATTTTATTGTTTTTAGTGCAGTATCTATATTATCACGAGTTATCCCCAATCGAAGTGTTCGAACCTGAAAATTGTTCGAGATATACGAGACAACCTCTATGGTTGTATCTATTTTTGATAAATCGATAGTTTCAACTTGCAAACATTTATTGTTTCTACTATTTCCATGAAACCGTTTGACTTGCATCGACAATAGTTTCACAACAACTGATACTGGTATTTCATTTTCAGGATTATTAAAAAGAATGTTCAAATCAAATTTAAAAGTCCGTGCATCTTCATAAATTATGTTGAAATTTCCACATTTATATCTTGGTATAGAAGAATCGAAGGTAATATTAGCAGACTTGAAAGAACAAGGATAGTTACAAGCTTCATAAAAACTAAAGAAATCTTTTGCGCTTAAATACGCTGCAGTCATTTTAACGATCAGAGAGTTTGTTATGAACTCATTAAAAACATCTTTAAATTGCACATTGCAAGTCTCGCTGTTTGCACAAATATTTTTGTTGCTGTAGCAGGATTCATGAGGTTTTAATTTAATAAAACTGGTTTTGTGTTTTTGATAGGTCCACTATCTAGTAAAATTTGATCATTATCAACATATCTAATAGTTCATTTTTATTTTTTTTTACATTTTAAAAATACAAAATTTCCAATACAAATAAACTATCAAATTAAAAAAGCATATAAATGAAATAAAAAAATAAAGTACATGTGGCAACTCAAACAACAATGTTTATTGCTGTGTGACTTTAGAAATTCTGTGTATTATGGTCGGTGAATGTCGGTATGGACCGACTGTAATTATTGATTTAAAATATCGAAAAAAAAAAATGGTCATACATAATATTACAGCAGTCGTTGAACAGCAAATGAACTTTTACTCTACGAAGTTAAGCTAGGAAAGCAGAATATACTCAATAAAATTTCATTGTTTGTATGTTTAATAATAGTAGAAATATTTATAATTCTGTTAAATAATTTTATAAATATAAACTATGTTTTACATTAAAAAATTAAAATATAGTCAATAAAATACAACCAGAAAAAATTAAAACTACGGCTCAGGTTAGATAAGAGAAGGAGATATCCTATTAATACAATTTTCATTAAAACCAAAATGTTTGAAAAATAAAATCAAGCTCAGCAATCATTGATTTACAATAAAATAAAATTTAATATTGTTTAAAATTATACTAATTAACTTAAATTTCAAATGATTATTTACCAGAAAACAACTATCTATAATTTCTAATCTATAACTACTGAATAAAAACACAACATGCGAAAGCAGTTTTTTGGTATCAAATTCTGTCGAGCAATATCAATTCTACTGCACAATAAAATATAAAACATCATATCCCATTTGATTTAATTACAACTATTACAGTTACTAATAGCTACAACAAGAATTGGTAGAGAAATAAGTCAAGAATAAGGTCTTCATGTGTACGTCTAAAAGCAGAATCTTTAAAGACAATATAGATTTTATCTTTCTCTACTCTATTCTGACAAATGTAAAATAACAATTTGTAACAAACCCAATATTCTTAACATGAGCAGTTGCCATTGTTATATTAACACCACATTAAGTAAAAACTAACAATTTTTACAATATAAACCAAATCTTTAAATGAACTAAAGGCAATAAAATTTTTATTCTCCTAAATTATCTTTTCCCCCGGCACTACTAACACAAAAAAAAATTGAACTGATAATAAAACAAAAATAGCAAAATTCAATTTATCTCAATTGAAACCTTATATAAAAAAATACATTCAATCTTTATTCTCAATAAAATTATATTAAGTGTATTTAATAATTGCATGTAATGTATAAAAGCCGTTGTTATTCTACACGCATTAGCATAGATTGAAATTAAATCCATGTTTATAGCATAAAGACTAATAAATATTTTGACTTATAAAAATAATACAAGTTGCCATGCTACAGAACACTATAAAACATGATAATAATTACAATACTATGGGCCATTACAGCTGAGAAGGCATAGGGCACAACCGCAATACACAGGAAGGCACAACGGAACTGTGTGTCGTTGTGTGTTCTTGTGTCTATGGTCTAGTGGTCCTAACCTATTAAAAACTAAACATATTCAAATTAGAGTAAAACTTTATTTATTTAGACCAGTATACATTTTACATATATATGTGAAATCCACAGAGAGAAATCAATTGTCGAAAGAGATATTGCTTTTAATAGGTTAGGACCACTAGACCATAGACACAAGAACACACAAGGACACACAGTTCCGTTGTGCCTTCTTATGCATTACGGTTGTGCTTTATGCCTTTTTAGCTGTAACGGCCCTATGTTTTATGGTGTAGTAATTTACCATATACATAAATCATAAAGGTTATATATATATATATATACACACACATCATGTATTAATAATATTATCATAAAGAAATAAATAATTTTTAGATATAATAAAAGTGAAAACATAACCTTCATAATCTGAATGTTAAGTAATATTACCACTAAATAAATGTACTAATAAAAATAATACAGGATGTAATGCTACAGAATACTAAAACATACTAATTACAATGTTGTTTTATGGTGTAGTAAGTTACCATACGCATAAATCATAAAAGTTAGCTATAATATATATACCATATATCAATAACATTATCATAAAAAAGAAATAATTTTTATAAAAAAGTGATCGCAATCTTAATAATCTGAATTACAAGTAAATAAATGCATAATCATACCTTGACAATAACGATTTACCAAAACTTAATTAATTTATCAATTGAAGCTAATGCCCGAATATTTTTATGTTAATTAATAAATGAAGCTAATGGCTATTACGGGCAATCGATAAAGGATAAGGAAGGTACCTAACTTATCAATGATCGATTTTATTCTTTTTACGTGTGTATACTTACACATCTCTAATTATTCTAAGCTATTAGAGTAAAGCAGTCAAGGATATTAATGCACAATTATTTTTAATAATTTTAAAGTGCAGTCAAGAATTTTTAAAGGATGAGGAAAGGAAAGGTAAACGTATAGGATGAAAAAATGAGAACGAAAAAAATAACGGCCCAGGTCGGGATCGAACCGACAACCTTCTGCATACCGGGCAGCTACGCTACCATTTGCGCCACTGGGATGACGATTCTATCAGGACCCTAGCCGGTTCTTAATCGTTCTCAATTTTGTATTTCCCAAAAACCCCCCCGTCTGCTATATTAAGCCAAAGCAGACAATGTTAATTTATCAATTGAAGCTAATGCCCGAATATTTTTATGTTAATTAATAAATGAAGCTAATGGCTATTACGGGCAATTGATAAAGGATAAGGAAGGTACCTAACTTATCAATGATCGATTTTATTCTTTTTACGTGTGTATACTTACACATCTCTAATTATTCTAAGCTATTAGAGTAAAGCAGTCAAGGATATTAATGCACAATTATTTTTAATAATTTTAAAGTGCAGTCAAGAATTTTTAAAGGATGAGGAAAGGAAAGGTAAACGTATAGGATGAAAAAATGAGAACGAAAAAAAATAACGGCCCAGGTCGGGATTTTTTCATCCTATACGTTTACCTTTCCTTTCCTCATCCTTTAAAAATTCTTGACTGCACTTTAAAATTATTAAAAATAATTGTGCATTAATATCCTTGACTGCTTTACTCTAATAGCTTAGAATAATTAGAGATGTGTAAGTATACACACGTAAAAAGAATAAAATCGATCATTGATAAGTTAGGTACCTTCCTTATCCTTTATCGATTGCCCGTAATAGCCATTAGCTTCATTTATTAATTAACATAAAAATATTCGGGCATTAGCTTCAATTGATAAATTAACATTGTCTGCTTTGGCTTAATATAGCAGACGGGGGGGTTTTTGGGAAATACAAAATTGAGAACGATTAAGAACCGGCTAGGGTCCTGATAGAATCGTCATCCCAGTGGCGCAAATGGTAGCGTAGCTGCCCGGTATGCAGAAGGTTGTCGGTTCGATCCCGACCTGGGCCGTTATTTTTTTCGTTCTCATTTTTTCATCCTATACGTTTACCTTTCCTTTCCTCATCCTTTAAAAATTCTTGACTGCACTTTAAAATTATTAAAAATAATTGTGCATTAATATCCTTGACTGCTTTACTCTAATAGCTTAGAATAATTAGAGATGTGTAAGTATACACACGTAAAAAGAATAAAATCGATCATTGATAAGTTAGGTACCTTCCTTATCCTTTATCGATTGCCCGTAATAGCCATTAGCATCATTTATTAATTAACATAAAAATATTCGGGCATTAGCTTCAATTGATAAATTAACATTGTCTGCTTTGGCTTAATATAGCAGACGGGGGGGTTTTTGGGAAATACAAAATTGAGAACGATTAAGAACCGGCTAGGGTCCTGATAGAATCGTCATCCCAGTGGCGCAAATGGTAGCGTAGCTGCCCGGTATGCAGAAGGTTGTCGGTTCGATCCCGACCTGGGCCGTTATTTTTTTCGTTCTCATTTTTTCATCCTATACGTTTACCTTTCCTTTCCTCATCCTTTAAAAATTCTTGACTGCACTTTAAAATTATTAAAAATAATTGTGCATTAATATCCTTGACTGCTTTACTCTAATAGCTTAGAATAATTAGAGATGTGTAAGTATACACACGTAAAAAGAATAAAATCGATCATTGATAAGTTAGGTACCTTCCTTATCCTTTATCGATTGCCCGTAATAGCCATTAGCTTCATTTATTAATTAACAAAACTTAATTAGTTTCCAAAGTAACCAAATTGAATAATTGTTTGGTCCAAACAAATAAGGCCTGTGCAATTAGCAGCTTATGAAATGGATGTAGCAATTTGTCAGTTACGCAAACATCTCAGTATACCAGGCTTCAAGCTTAGGCCAAAAATGAACTACGTAATAAGCTGGACCTCGTGTACGCAAACTCCAATACTCTGCAATGCTAGATATTGAACAAAAAAAAAGTAAATAATTAATAATTTAAGAATAAATGTGAAGTAATATATAAACAAAATAGCTTGCTAAAAATTAATGCATAAAACTTTCAATTTCCCTTAAATTACATAACATACATTTAAACACCTTAAATTTCATAAAATTCTCGACTAGAATTTTTACATTTATAAAAATTTTAGAAATCGATAATGCAATAATTAATATTAATTTTATTAAATAATTTTTTTTTAAATATTGCACAAATATGATACATGATTATGATATTTACATGTGACATAACCTTATTTTACTTTTAAGAAGTCTAATCGATTACTTAATACTACTTATTTAAAAAAATATCTTTACTTTAGTAAAGCATGAATGATAAATAATCCAAGCAATTACTTACCTTATTGTAAGAGGAAAAGATTTTCTTGTCAAAAAAGGATTAATAAAACCTTCGTAATATACTTATAGACCGTGCCTCGTGGTCCGCGTACAAGATCCGTTTGTCCGGAAATGGCGCTGTCGTCACCGTGCAAGGTGCGGCAGGCGGCACTGTGCGCGCATAATACCTATAAGACTATATTGTGAAATCACATGGTGCGGAACATCGCTGTAGAATAGAGGTTGCGTCTTGGAGATAACCAATCAGAGTTATTCCGCCATATTATTCTGTTTTAGGTTATTGATTTCAGTTTATTACTCTGATATCCTGACCTTGGTTAACGAACCCGGGCCAGATATGCACATACGCTTTATACGTACGGATGCGAACGAACGTGGTAAGGGAGCATGCCGGAAGCCAATCATAGATTGCTTTGAGTTGTAAACACTCTTTTCTTCCACTCGAGTAAAGCTATCATTGGCTGTTGGTATGTTGCCTTGCCACGTTGGTCCGCATCCGTACGCAAGCGTATGCCCTACTGAAAAAAACCAAATGGGATCCCACATAGGATCCCACGTGGAATCCCACACGAGATCCCACGTGTGAATTTGATATGGGATCCCATGTGGCATCCCACGCTTGAACTCGAAGCATGAATTCCCACATGAGATCCCACAAGAGATCCCACATAGGATCTCATGTGGGATATGATGCGTTTAACTTGAGTACGGGATCTCATGCAGATATGGCGTAAAACTTTGAGTCCCCCATTGTGAGTAACGGGGATATCAAAAACAAGGCAAGCCTTGTAATTAGGACTCTTCGTAAAGAGTTATTTGAACGGCTGACTTACACGGCTTATATACTCTCGGCCATCCAGTGTATTCACAGAAAGCGCTATCGGAACGCCGCATTGCGGTGACAAAGCAGAACTTGTGATGGACGGCTCTCCATAAGTAAGCTTCGGCTATTTATCCGCTATGCGGTGCTTCGGTAGTGCTATCTGTGGATAAGTTGGACGGCCAAGAGTATATAAGGCTTACAGTCAACCGTTCAAATGACTCTTTGTGAAGCGTCCTAATTACAAGGCTTGTCTTATTGTTGATAACTCCGTTACCCGGTCAAAAATATCCAGTTGGGAAATCCAACTGGATTTTCCAAGAGGGAAATCCAGCTGGGGAAGAGTGGATTCCAGCTGGATTTTGGTGGATTTCCCGTCGGATTCCCAGTTGATGATACCAAATATTCCCACCCATTTTTAACTGGATATTTAAGTGGATTCCCACCTAGATATAACAGGATTCCTATGCATTATTAACTGGATTTCCATTGAATAGAAAAGCGAAAGTTAGATGGATTCCCATCTATATTAAACTGGATTTTTACATGGATTTCCGCCGTCACGCTGGGATTCCCATTTATTATTAAGTAGAATTTTGAGTGGATTCCCATTTAATAGAAATGCGAAAGTTAGGTGGATTCCCACCAACATTTAACTGGATTTTTACATGGATTTCCGCCTTCGCCCAGGAATTCCCATTTATTATAAGTGGATTTCCATTTAATCCAGTTAAAAATGGGTGGGAATATTTGATATCATCAACTGGGAATCCGACTGGAAATCCACCAAAATCCAGCTGGAATCCACTCTTCCCCAGCTGGATTTCCCTCTTGGAAAATCCAGTTGGATTTCCCAACTGGATATTTTTGACCGGGTACTTACAATGGGGGACTCAAAGTTTTACGCCATATCTGCATGAGATCCCGTACTCAAGTTAAACGCATGATATCCCATATGAGATCCCATGTGGGATCTCTTGTGGGATCTCATGTGGGAATTCATGCTTCGAGTTTAAACGTGGGATGCCACATGGGATCCCATATCAAATTTACACGTGGGATCTCGTGTGGGATTCCACGTGGGATCCCATGTGGTTTTTTTCAGTAGGGTGTGCATATGTGGCCGGACCTACCGCCGTATGTAGGGGCTTTTGTTAACTGTTTATGATTACTACATGAATGCTTATTTTCAACAAAGTAATTTTAAAAATTTCTTACGTATTTATTGTGGCTATAATATTTTAGCTATAACAATGATAGTCGAATAACGGAGAATAGCGTAAATATATTGTAGCAGTATATAAATATTTGTAATATTTATTTTATACTCATCTAAGAAATTTCATTTAAATACCTCATTTTATGAACATTTTTAATATTTTCACTACCTTGTAACTTCTTTAAAAATATCTTGTGATTATTTTTTATAGCGCTTATTTTAATTTCCGTAATTTTGTAGCAAAATGTTTTTGATTAAGTTTTCTTTGTGAATACTTGCTGATTACTTTGAGCAATCTTATTGATAGAAGATTTATCATTATTTTATTACTTTAAGACTTCTTTATGAATATTTCGTGACGGCTTTTTATCAGAGTTTTTGTTTCCTTTGTTTAATTTTTCAGTAAAGTATTTTTGATAAAGTATTCTTTCTGAACACTTGGTGATTACTATAAGTACTCTTATTAATCGGGCATTCGTTAGTTCTTAAAGAATTATTTTGCTTGAAATCTTTGCTTATTGGGCCGTCACATTCGAACACTCCTCTTGTTACCCATGTGTCAATGAGTTTCTTTATTCTTGTTTGTATTAATTTGGTTGGGTCTTTCTTGATGGGTAAATAATACTTCGTGTCATTAAGTGAATTCTCTACTTTTTCAATGTATTTTTCATTTTCGATTGCGACAGTGACATTACCTTTGTCAGCTTTTGTGAAAAAAATGTTCTTATTTTGTTTTAAAAATTTTTGTGTGCGGATAAAGTTATTATTTATGATTTTGTCTGTGTACGTGATGTGTCTTTTGTTGGAAATATTGTTATTAATAATGTGTAAGACATCGTTTCTCAATTTAGGGTTAGTGTTTTTGTTAAAGTAGAGGACATTTTCTAGGCTATTGAAAAACTCGAATGCTTGCTTGTAATCCCTATTGAAAATATCCATCGGGATTTCCATATAGAAATATACATGGATTCCATATATGGATATTCATATGGAAATCCACCTGAAAATCTGTTCCAAAACGTCATATGCAAAACTGTATGAAAATCCATATGAAAATCCATATGAAAATCAAAATAAAATATTTGCACGAAATCAACATATGGAAATCCATGTACAAATCTATATAGAAATCTATGTAGAGATGCAATTGAAAATCTGCCCTGACCTGGATTATTTATGGACATACTACTGCAGATACGATTTGAACTTCGCCAAGAACCATCATTGGAATATACGTATGGAAATCCATGTACAAAGCCATGTGGAAAACCATGTACAAATCCATACGGAAGTCCATGTACAAATCCATGTGGAAATCCATGTAGAAATCAATATAAAAATCGTGAGAAAATACTTACGAAGATACAAATGGCCATCCCTATTGAAAAATATCGCGCGATGATCGTGCCAGTTTATCGACCATTTTCTGGTGCGATAATCGCGCGAGTTAGCCGAAATTCAACATTAAAAAATAAGTTTTATTTTCACAACTGTGTACGTGCTTGCATAATTGGCAAACATTATGACTGTAAATGTATCAGTGCGTAACTGCAGTGTTAATGCACGTGTGAGTATGTGACTGTATGTACACTTGATAGACATTGATTCTCATGGAACGTGCTTACTGAATTTTAAAATCCTGCAATCCTATTGGACAATTCAAGTGTAGCCATTAACTTAATAGCGATTGCAGAATTTTTAAATTTATCAGGCGCGTTCTACAAGAATCAGTCTATCAAGAAGTGTACATATGCGCATGTGTACACTTATATCAGAACGTGCACGCCCTGTTAAAAAAAAACAGCTAAAAAAATAGCTAAAAAAATAGCTAAAACATATAGCTATATCGACATGAAATACTGCTGTATTTCGTTGGATATTTAGTTGTATTTTTTATCTGAAAATTTAGTTAAATTTTTAGCTGTAAATCTAAGTAAACGATTACGACCTATTAACAACTTGAAATTTAGCTAACATTTTTAGCTGTAAATCTACCTGTTAGCAACTGGAAATTTAGCTAAAATCCACCTATGAATAACTGGAAATCCAGTTATATATTTAGTGGCATGGAAATTTCCAGCTACTAATAGGTAAAAATTTAGTTAATTGTTCACTTGTAAATACACCTATAAATTTATTATTAAATGGAAATATAGGTAGATTGAAAGGTGAAAATATAGCTATATTTTTTAGCTACAAATAGAGCTATATTTTATTCTCGATTTGGCCATATTTTTTAGCTGTAAATCAATGTATTAATATGAATTGGATTGTTAATTTCATTTTATGCTAATAATAACAAAATTTACAGATCATATCTGTTTAATATAGGTATATTGAAAAAGATATATTTATATACATAATATTACTATTTAAAACTAAAAAGAACTTTTCTGCTTCAAATATATTCAAATATATATTTGAGCCGTTATTTACATTGTTTAAATACTATTGGCATACCCCAGATCATCCATACACACTATAAGTACACTAGCGTGTTGACATGAACGACGCCTGAGTTGAAATTATCCAAACTGTCCTTTTCATGATTTGATATGTATGGTTTGCAAGTGATATTATTAACAATTAAGTGATACTTAATTATTATCACATACCATTGAATTAGGAAAAAATCCACACAGAGAAAAATTTATTTATAAACATCACTGTGTTTATAAGAAAATTTATTATTTTATAGCGCTGGGACACACTCGTCATGTGGGATTTTTACTGTTTGAAACAGTAATTTTTATGATTTTCGTAACAAATTTTTCTTTTTAAATAATAATTTTTATTATTTTTGTAGCAAATTTTACTATTTGAAATAGTAATTTTTCTTATTTTTCAGCAGTCATAAAAAGTACTATTTCAAACAGTAAAAATCTCATATGTCGAGTGTGTCCCAGCGCTATTATAAAAAATAAATTATTTTTCTCCATGTCTGTAATAAATATTATATTGTTTTAAATTTACTGCTAAGTTTCCTCCTTCACTGTAAGTTATAAAAATAACTTGTACTTGTACTCTAGTATGAAGGAACACTGACATTTCATAACTTTACACCTCTGCCAATGTAGAGAAAGGAGAAACGATGGTCAACTATAGTCTCGTACTCGCGCTACTCGATGCCGACCCGCGATAGCAAAATCACACAAGGCCGGCGCCGAGCGTGCCCACGTGTACTCGATATTAGCAGCTATCAAGAACAGTCATATGATAGCGACGGCGACAGCACGAGGAGGTGACGTCTTGGCGATGATGTCCCCGTTGACAGAACTCAGCTAAAATTTTACGCCAAGTCTCATATAACAAAATAAAGTCAAAAGTATCTTACAAAATTTGAGTCCTCACTACTCTTGGTGATGAATCCACATATATACTTATAAAAGCACTTAACATATGAAATAGTATTTAAATGTGGATGGCTTTACTAGTTTATTAATTGTAATCGATTTTTAAAGAAATTGTTTGTACATTCATTATTATTTATGATAATTGAAGTTTTTCTCCACCACTCACTGTTGTACTGTGAGGTATATTTAAAAATTTTTTAATATATTTATTAATTTTGTTATTTAGTAAATATTGTATACTTACAGGTACAGTCTTTAGGCTGTAATTATAGGCACATCTCCTTTGAGATCCACAATTTGGTTGCTCGTTGATAGATTTAAGACTTGGGTCGCCTTAGCGTTGGAAATATATTTGGACCCAATGAACTAAATAATATTGTAGATAACTTATACGAAAGAACCAAAATCAACCTTGATTGTGTGTAAATAGTAGCTAAAGATACTAAGTACCTACAAGCATACAAAATTTTGTTATTACATAGAATATTTTGTATACCCATAGGTAGTCCCTTTAGTTACAACTTTTATTACTCGATAACTCACTTATGGGCTTGGCTGACTTTATCGCAGGAAATATTGGGACCTTATGGACAAAATGACTTGATTCATATTTGACTATAATAGTTATGGCTTGTACGTATTGCTTTTTTCAAATAAAATTTATATTTAACACGATATTTTTACCAAATCATATATTTTCTTTTAATTTAAAGGAATGTTTTTAAAAACATACTTAACCATTACGGTCACAAAGAATCATATCAAATATGATGCCATTTGGTCCATTGAGTTCAAATATGTCCAGTGGTAAAGTCACCTAGCCTATGTAAATGTGGATTTTTTATTTAAATATATTTTTGAATTTTGTTATTTAGTAAATATTGTATACTTATAAGTACAGTCTTTAGGCTGTAATTAATAATTATAGGTACATCTCCTTTGAGATCCACAATTTAGTTGCTCGTTGATAAATTCAAGACTTGGGTGGCCTCAGCGCAGGAAATATATTTGGACCCAATGAACTAAATAATATTGTAGATAACTTATACGAGAGGACCAAAATCAACCTTGGTTGTGTGTAAATTGTAGCTAAAGATACTAAGTATCTATAAGCATACAAAATTTTCTAATTACATAGAATATATTGTATATTCATAGGTAGTACCTTTAGTTGCAACTTTTGTTATTCGATAAATCACTTATCGGCTGGGTGACTATATCGCAGGAAATATTGGGCCGTATGGACAAAATGACTTGATTCATATTTGACTATAATAGTTATGGCTTGTACGTATTGCTTTTTTAAAATAAAATTTATATTTAACACGATATTTTTACCAAATCATAAATTTTCTTTTAATGTAAAGCAATGTTTTCAAAAACATAATTAACCATTACGGTCACAAAGAATCATTTCAAATATGATGCCATTTGGTTCATTGAGTTCAAATATGTCCAGCGGTAAAGTCACCCAGTCTATATAAATGTCAATTTTTTATAATAAATTATGGTATTAATTTATTTATATTATGACCAGTTCTATTTATAAATTAATAATGTGAAAGAGTTAAAATTATATGATTAATCATATTAAAGAGGATTGACATGTGCGTAGCTGACGCTGTAATTTTCTTAATGTTTTATTTATGTTTTGCAAGTATTTTATATATAACACTGTACAAGTTATTTTTAAAAAATTTACAATGAAAGAAGAAACCCATGCATTATTGCTAAATGCTACTTGATCATTAAAATTTATAGCTTACAGCTTGTTTGCTAAATGCAGCAGTAAATTTAGAACAATTATATTATATTTATAACATAACCTTTTACAAACTGTAAGCTATAGTTTAATGATTAAATAACATTTAGCAATACTGTATGTGACAGGATAGAAGCAAAAATACATAAAAGTGTATGGGCTTACCCAGATATAAATCTGGAGAACATAACCTCAGCGATGACAGCATGAGCACGGACAGCAGCAGGTCTTTCTAAACGTAGAAGCCACAATGACCACTCCCTCACGTTCGAACTTTCGTCGTCGTTAGTCGTAACTCGTAATACATGAAACGCGAAAGCGCCGGTTGCCACACGTTGTTCCTTGTTCGATGACTACCACGCACACGTATAATTAGTCACTAGAGAGGGAGGAAGAGAGAGGGGCGCCTTCGGAAGTGCAGGTGTGCAGCAGTCAGCGAGAGTTCAAACGTAAGTGAGTGGTCATTGTGTTTTCAACGCTAAGAAAGACCTGCTGCTGTCCGTGATCGTGCTGTCATCCCTGAGGTTATGTTCCCCAGGTTTATATCTTGGTAAGCCCATATACTTTTATGTATTTTTGCTTCTGTCCTGTCTCATACAGTATTGCTTACAGTATAGCTTACAGTTTGTAAAGGTTATGTTATAAATATAACATAATTGTTCTAAATTTACTGCTGCATTTAGCAAACAAGCTGTAAGCTACATTTTAATGATCAAGTAGCATTTAGCAATAATGCATTGGTTCCTTCTTTCATTGTAAATTTTTTAACAATAACTTGTATAGTGTACATATATAAAATACTTGCAAAGCATAAATAAAACATTAAGAAAATTACAGTCCCAGCTACGCACATGTCAATCCTCTTTAAGGGGCTAGACACTTTTTTTTCTCTGAAATAAGAAGTCACATTTTAATACATAAATGTAAACTAATTATTTCATACTTTTTACATATAAAAGTGGGTATATTTACCTTACCTTAAAACTTTCTCCGATGGGCCTTTTATATGGTCCAGAACCATAGTCATTGATGAAACAAGTTTTTTCACGAACCGTAAGCTTTGAAATTTTCCTGTGGATGGATTGACTCCAGATTTGAACTAAATTACTCCTGAATAGTATAATTCTCATATGAGTGTAGGGATTTAGGATTAAATGTCGGAAAAAATTTTTACATTAGAAAAATTATGAAAAAATATAAAAAATTTAATAAAATTAAAAAAAAAACTCTTGAAAAACAGCACAATTTTTTTTTCTCATTAGATCAAAAATCCCTACGCTCATATGAGAATTATACTATTCAGGAGTAATTTAGTTCAAATCTGGAGTCAATCCATTCACAGGAAAATTTCAAAGCTTACGGTTAGTGGAAAAACTTGTTTCATCGATGACTATGGTTCTGGACCATATAAAAGGCCCATCGGAGAAAGTTTTAAGGTAAGGCAAATATACCCACTTTTATATGTAAAAAGTATGAAATAATTAGTTTACATTTATGTATTAAAATGTGACTTCTTATTTCAGAGAAAAAAGGTGTCTAGCCCCCTTAATATGATTAATCATATAATTTTAACTCTTTCACATTATTAATTTATAAATAGAACTGGTCATAATATAAATAAATTAATACCATAATTTATTATAAAAAATCGACATTTATATAGGCTGGGTGACTTTACCGCTGGACATATTTGAACTCAATGGACCAAATGGCATCATATTTGAAATAATTCTTTGTCACCGTAATGGTTAATTATGTTTTTGAAAACATTGCTTTACATTAAAAGAAAATGTATGATTTGGTAAAAATATCATGTTAAATATAAATTTTATTTGAAAAAAGCAATACATACAAGCCATAACTATTATAGTCAAATATGAATCAAGTCATTTTGTCCATACGGCCCAATATTTCCTGCGATAAAGTCACCCAGCCGATAAGTCATTTATCGAGTAATAAAAGTTGCAACTAAAGGTACTACCTATGAGTATACAAAATATTCTATGTAATTAGAAAATTTTGTATGCTTACAGATACTTAGTATCTTTAGCTACAATTTACACACAGCCAAGGTTGATTTTGGTCCTCTCGTATAAGTTATCTAAAATATTATTTAGATCATTGGGTCCAAATATATTTCCTGCGCTAAGACCACCCAAGTCTTGAATCTATCAACGAGCAACTAAATTGTGGATCTCAAAGGAGATGTACCTATAATTATTAATTACAGCCTAAAGACTATACTTATAAGTATACAATATTTACTAAATAGCAAAATTCAAAAATATATTTAAATAAAAAATCCACATTTACATAGGCTAGGTGACTTTACCGCTGGACGTATTTGAACTCAATGGACCAAATGGCATCATATTTGATATGATTCTTTGTGACCGTAATGGTTAAGTATGTTTTTGAAAACATTGCTTTAAATTAAAAGAAAATGTATGATTTAGTAAAAATATCGTGCTAAATATAAATTTTATTTGAAAAAAGCAATACGTACAAGCCATAACTATTATAGTCAAATATGAATCAAGTCATTTTGTCCATAAGGTCCCAATATTTCCTGCGATAAAGTCAGCCAAGCCCATAAGTGAGTTATCGAGTAATAAAAGTTGTAACTAAAGGGACTACCTATGAGTATACAAAATAATCTATGTAATTACAAAATTTTGTATGCTTGTAGGTACTTAGTATCTTTAGCTACAATTTACACACAATCAAGGTTGATTTTGGTTCTTTCGTATAAGTTATCTACAATATTATTTAGTTCATTGGGTCCAAACATATTTCCAACGCTAAGGCGACCCAAGTCTTAAATCTATCAACGAGCAACCAAATTGTGGATCTCAAAGGAGATGTGCCTATAATTACAGCCTAAAGACTGTACCTGTAAGTATACAATATTTACTAAATAACAAAATTAATAAATATATTAAAAAAATTTTTAATTATACCTCACAGTACAACAGTGAGTGGTGGAGAAAAAACTTCAATTATCATAAATAATAATGAATGTACAAACAATTTCTTTAAAAATCGATTACAATTAATAAACTAGTAAAGCCATCCACATTTAAATACTATTTCATATGTTAAGTGCTTTTATAAGTATATATGTGGATTCATCACCAAGAGTAGTGAGGACTCAAATTTTGTAAGATACTTTTTACTTTATTTTGTTATATGAGACTTGGCGTAAAATTTTAGCTGAGTTCTGTCAACGGGGACATCATCGCCAAGACGTCGCCTCCTCGTGCTGTCGCCGTCGCTATCATGACTGTTCTTGATAGCTGCTAATATCGAGTACACGTGGGCGCGCTCGGCGCCGGCCTCGTGTGATTTTGCTATGGCGGGTCGGCATCGAGTAGCGCGAGCACGAGACTCGTTGACCATCGTTTCTCCTTTCTCTACATTGGCAGAGGTGTAAAGTTATGAAATGCCAGTGTTCCTTCATACTAGAGTACAAGTACAAGTTATTTTTATATAACTTACAGTGAAGGAGGAAACTTAGCAGTAAATTTAAAACAATATAATATTTATTACAGACATGGAGAAAAATATATTATTTTTTATAATAGCGCTGGGACACACTCGACATATGAGATTTTTACTGTTTGAAATAGTACTTTTTATGACTGCTGAAAAATAATAAAAATTACTATTTCAAAAAGTAAAATTTGCTACAAAAATAATAAAAATTATTATTCAAAAAGAAAAATTTGTTACGAAAATCATAAAAATTACTGTTTCAAACAGTAAAAATCCCACATGACGAGTGTATCCCAGCGCTATAAAATAATAAATTTTCTTATAAACACAGTGATGTTTATAAATAAATTTTTCTTTGTGTGTATTTTTTCCTAATTCAATGGTATGTGATAATAATTAAGTATCACTTAATTGTTAATATCACTTGCAAACCATACATATCAAATCATGAAAAGGACAGTTTGGATAATTTCAACTCAGGCGTCGTTCATGTCAACACGCTAGTGTACTTATAGTGTGTATGGATGATCTGGGGTATGCCAATAGTATTTAAACCATGTAAATAGCGGCTCAAATATATATTTGAATATATTTGAAGCAGAAAAGTTCTTTTTAGTTTTAAATAGTAATATTATCCCTACTGAAAAAAACCACATGGGATCCCACATAGGATCCCATGTGGAATCCCACGCGTGATCCCACGTGTGAATTTGATATGGGATCCCATGTGACATCCCACGTTTGAACTCGCAGCATGAATTTCCACATGAGATCCCACAAAAGATCCCACATGGGATCTTATGTGGGATATCATGCGTTTAACTTGAATACGGGATCTCATGCAGATATGGCGTAAAACTTAGAGTCCCCCATTGTAAGTAACGGGGTTATCAGAAACAAGGCAAGCCTTATAATTAGGACGATTCATAAAGAGTCATTTGAACGGTTGACTTACACGGCTTTATACTCTTGGCTATCCAACGTATCCACAGACAGCACTACCGAAGCGCCACATAGCGGATAAATAGCCCCAGCTTACTTATGGAGAGCCACCCATCACAAGTTCTCCTTTGTCACCGCTATGCGGCGCTCCGATAGCGCTTTCTGTAGATATACTGGATGGCCGAGAGTATATAAGCCGTGTAAGTCAGCCGTTCAAATGACTCTTTACGAAGAGTCCTAATTACAAGGCTTGCCTTGTTTTTTGATATCCCCATTACTCACAATGGGGGACTCAAAGTTTTACGCCATATCTGCATGAGATCCCGTAATCAAGTTAAACACATGGTATCCACATGAGATCCCATGTGGGATCTATTGTGGGATCTCATGTGGGAATTCATGCTTCGAGTTCAAACGTGGTATGCCACATGGGATCCCATATCAAATTCACACGTGGGATCTCGTGTGGGATTCCACGTGGGATCCTATATGGGATCCCATGTGGTTTTTTTCAGTAGGGATGTATATAAATATATCTTTTGCAATATACCTATGTTAAACAGATATGATCTGTAAATTTTGTTATTATTAGCATAAAATGAAATTAACAATCCAATTTATATTAATACATTGATTTACAGCTAAAAAATATGGCCAAATCGAGAATAAAATATAGCTCTATTTGTAGCTAAAAAATATAGCTATATTTTCACCTTTCAATCTACCTATATTTCCATTTAATAATAAATTTATAGGTGTATTTACAAGTGAACAATTAACTAAATTTTTACCTATTAGTAGCTGGAAATTTCCATGCCACTAAATATATAACTGGATTTCCAGTTATTCATAGGTGGATTTTAGCTAAATTTCCAGTTGCTAACAGGTAGATTTGCAGCTAAAAATGTTAGCTAAATTTCAAGTTGTTAATAGGTCGTAATCGTTTACTTAGATTTACAGCTAAAAATTTGACTAAATTTTCAGATAAAAAATACAACTAAATATCCAACGAAATAAAGCAGTATTTCAGGTCGATATAGCTATATGTTTTAGCTGTTTTTTAGCTATTTTTTTAGCTGTTTTTTAACAGGGCGTGCACGTTCTGATATAAGTGTACACATGCGCATATGTACACTTCTTGATAGACTGATTCTTGTAGAACGCGCCTGATAAATTTAAAAATTCTGCAATCGCTATTAAGTTAATGGCTACACTTAAATTGTCCAATAGGATTGCAGGATTTTAAAATTCAGTAAGCACGTTCCACGAGAATCAATGTCTATCAAGTGTACATACAGTCACATACTGATACGTGCATTAACACTGCAGTTACGCACTGATACATTTACAGTCATAATGTTTGTCAATTATGCAAGCACGTACACAGTTGTGAAAATAAAACTTATTTTTTAATGTTGAATTTCGGCTAACTCGCGCGATTATCGCGCCAGAAAATGGTCGATAAACTGGCACGATCATCGCGCGATATTTTTCAATAGGGATGCCCATTTGTATCTTCCTAAGTATTTTCTCACGATTTTTATATTGATTTCTACATGGATTTCCACATGGATTTGTACATGGACTTCCGCATGGATTTGTACATGGTTTTCCACATGAGTTTGTACATGGATTTCCATACGTATATTCCAATGATGGTTCTTGGCGAAGTTCAAATCGTATCTGCAGTCCATAAATAATCCAGGTTTAGGGCAGATTTTCAATTGCATCTCTACATAGATTTCTATATAGATTTGTACATGGATTTCCATATGTTGATTTCGTGCAAATATTTTATTTTGATTTTCATATGGATTTTCATATGGATTTTCATACAGATTTGCATATGACGTTTTGGAACAGATTTTCAGATGGATTTCCATATGAATATCCATATGGAATCCATGTATATTTCTATATGGAAATCCCAATGGATATTTTCAATAGGGAATCAAAGTCGACTGAAAAATTGAATTTGTCGCCGAGTGACAGTGTTTTTATGGCATAATCCGGGAGATCAACATCAGACAAGTTTACAAGCCACCTCTTTCTGATTTGTTCGATTTCATTATTGTTTATGTCTATAGGGGGGTTATTAGGATTGATATCGGGATTATTGTTCTTTAAGTTATCGGATTGGATGATTTGGATTATTTTATTGCGGTGTAATCGATCCTGTTTCACTCTTGTGTGCATAAAAAATTCTTGTAAATAGTCTGTGAACGCGGAAGTAATAGCCTCGTTTGTATTCTTGCGTAGTAGATCTGTCATATTCATCAACAATCACTTACAACACACACTAAAAAGCCATAATCTTTCCCTTATCAACAAGACTACCAACAAATTTAACAGATATATCAAACTCGGAAAAGACAAACCGGAAAAAAACAACATTAACAATATCGTTTATAAAATAGACTGCAATGATTGCGATGCAACATATATAGGCATGACTTCCAGACCTCTTAAAAAAAGACAATACGAACATCAGTATTGTGTAAAAAACAAAGACATGAAATCTCCCCTCGCACTTCATAACATTGACACTGGATACAATTTTGACTTCGACAACATCAAAATAATTGACAGAGAAAAATCAAATTATAACAGGAGATTTTCCGAAATGCTTCACATACACTATTTTGATAATACTATTAATAGAACTGAAGACACCATTATTTAAACACGTATATAAATCATCCATCAACATTATTAAAAAAGCCAACAATCGTTCCCCATTGCCATCAAAAAATCCAAAAAAATTTAAATAAGAATCCCCTCCTTCCATCTTAAATCTCCTACTTCCAACTTAAATTTCTTTCCATATTTGATATCATACAAACAACGTACACACACATTCATACTAGTCAACTATATAATCCGTCTCCACTGTATCGGTTCGTCTCAGTTACAAATTTTCCTCGACTTGTGAGAGAGGGTCACGAATAACATCTAGTGGACCCCCTCCAGAGTCGGAGAAAAACTCGGATTTCGACGTCGTTTGTAAGTCTCTTTTAAAACAATTACATTCTTAATTATACACATTAATATTCAAATGTTATCTCAATATAGTTTCAATAGTACACTGACTAGCTAAATTCTACGGAATTATGCCTTGTTTTTATATTACTGTGGTAAGAATAACTTTGTTTTCCTTATAAGAATTAAATAATGTATAATGACTTAATTATGTATTATGATTATGTAGCCTTGAAGAGGGAGGATTATGCCTCCGAAACGTCGGCAGAAATAAAGAGTAACTTTTAACTCCAATTGATGAATAGTCTTATTTCCAACACTAAAATTTAATTAAGTTTCGATTTGATCCATATAAAAATACAAATAAAATCAAAGAAAAGATTTTTAAATCAAAATTTTTAAAGTGATTATGCTCTTATATTTTCAAAAAACAAATTTCACAAATAAAATATACGTAATAATAGTATAAAATAAATGAGGAATTGTTTAAACGATATTATAAGAGATCTAAATCAATAGCTAAATGAAATCGGTATGCGAAATTTATTTAATTTTAAGTTTATACATAAAATAATAAAAATAAAATACAACAAAAGATTTTTAAATCAAAATTGATAGCGTAAATGTACTCTTATATATTGAAAAAAAGCACTACCCTGAAAATAAATAGGTTCAAAGTCTTCAAGGTCTTATTTTTCAAAGATGGGGGGTTGACGAGCCGAGCGAGTAGGGGGCGCAGCCCCCTAGTGTATATATATATATATATATATATATAGTCTAGGATGCGTGACTAAAGAAATATATCCCTCTCTGCGTGGAAGGTATTAATATCCGCCATTTTAAATCCTCAAAAGTCTAGTTACGTATATATTACTTTTGGGGATCGTCCCCAAAAGTACGAAAAGTCCTCCAAAGTTCGGTTTGTTGCCGAATATAAGCCTCAAAAGTATGTTTTGCCAGATATATATGTATCTTTTCTTAATAATGTTACTTTGTAGTTTAAAATATAAATAGACTAAATAGAGAGAGAACGTTTCATACCCAAGATATTAATAGAATTTGTAGTATTGTTTATAATAATCACAATATTTGTTATAATTTTTAGCTTATTATTATTATTTACTCGTATAAATCGGTTGGGCTCATTCTCATGACAGTAATCTACATGAATGAGTAATGTAAGGGTACTATTTATTGCATTCATTGTAAAAGGGGCCTAAAGGTTGGATCTATGTCGGTTTCATACTCCAAGAAACGCCAGTTCCTTACAACCATAGACTTACGGCCTTTCCACATGGAGTGCGTCGTGCCGTGTTTCGTGACCCGTCATCCTCCAATTTTTGTAGACCGCGTTGCTGATTGGTTGAAATTTTTGGTATTATCAAAAATGGGTAATACGGTTTACAAGAATTGGAGGATGACGGGTCACGAAACACGGCACGACGCCCTCCATGTGGAAAGGCCGTTATAGAGGTAGACTGCGCGCTCTTACGGGTGTCGTGAAGCCAACAATGGCGGCGCGTGGTCATGCTATCTCTCTCGCACACCTACAGTGATGGGGGTAGAGGGAAAATGGTGACGGCAAAGGAGGAGAGGGCGTTGAGGGGAACACTTTCTCCCCCCACCAAGCGCCCATTAGAAAGAGAAAGCATGGCCACAGCTATTGCCCTCTCTCTTGTCCCGGCTTCAGCGCTATATGGCTCAGACACTTAGGCCCCCGCTACATAAGAGCGTTTGCACGCGGGCGCACGCGTATGCACGCGTAGGATAACTAGTAATTGTCGATGCAACCAACGTGAAAAATTTAGTGTCTCCAAAAAAAGCAGAGAACGAACAGCTTTTTTTGAAGGCGCTAAATTTTTCACGTTGGCTGCATCGAAAATTACTAGATATTCCCTAGTTGCATACGCGTGCACCCGCGTGCAAACGCTCTTATGTAGCGGGGTTTTAAGGGCCTTTGCACGCTAAAAGCATAACGCAAAGGAATAAGGAATACGAGGGCATAAGGTGGACATAAGGTACTTATGCTCCGCTTATTCCTCTTATGCCCGTGTTATGTACGCAGCGGATCGTGCATAACCCCTAAATTGCTTATTTTGGAGTAAGATTTTTAATAATAAATTGCAAGTAAACATTTACCTCTTCATCCATTGTTCAAAAATGTCTACACTATAAATTATTATAAAAATAATCACTAAATGATTAAGAAGAAAACGTTTCTCACTTCAGCACGTTGAAATGATAAAATACAAAAGCCCCTCAAGTTTTATTATTTTGTCAACTTTTTAGATTGTAACCAATTAGAGTCAATGAATAATTACAGTAAGCTATTTCATTTCGAAAACTTTACTCCATAAAAATCAAGAGGTTATGCACGTTTCGTTGCGTACACAAAACGGGCATAAGAGGAATAAGCGGAGCATAAGTACCTTATGTCCACCTTATGCCCTCTTATTCCTTATTCCTTAGCGTTATGCTTTTAGCGTGCAAAGGCCCTAAGAGTGCTCTCTATCCAAACCCCAACTCCGGAATAGATCGCAGCGCCCCCCCCCCCCATGACTTCACCTACGTATTTTCATTAATTTAGGTGTACTTATAAATTTTTAATTCATCAAAACTCAGTTTTCGCATGTGTAGAAGTTAATAAGGATTACGTTTAAACAAGTTTCATGAATTTAGATGAATAAATGTACTTGTGTTTTGTAGAGAAAAATCAAACGTCCAGTGGACGTTACGGTAAGCTGCTCCCCGCGTTTCTCTACAAAATACGCATTTATTGATTGACTTTAGTTTGTAAAAACTGTTCTAATGTTTTCTTTAATACTTAATACACGTGCGAAAACTCGAATTTTATATTATAATTGCCCCAAATTAATTTAATTGACAAAAAACACTTTTGACAGTAGGTGGCGTTGCGATCGGGGTAGGGATCACTCTTAAAGGCTCAACACTTAAAAAGGAACAGATAAAAAGAACAAAAATTACATGGGTTTCTATATTTATATATATATATATATATCTTGTTTCTTCTGTATCTCTCTGTTCCTCATATATATATATATATATATATATATATATATATATATATATATATATATATATATATATATATATATATATATATATATATATATATATAACTATATATATATAGATATAGAGACCCATGTAATTCTTGTTCTTTTTATCTGTTCCTTTTTAAGTGCCCGGGCCATAAAAAGGAATAGATAAAAAGAACAAGAATTACATGGGTCTTTATATCTATGTATATGTGGAACAGCGAGATACGGAAGGAACAAGATGTATATATAGATATAGAAACCCATGTAGTTCTTGTTCTTTTTATCTGTTCCTTTTTAAGTGTTCGAGCCCTCCCCTATAGCACTCAATATTGGAGCAATATTGCCTCAATATTGCTTCGACATATTCTCCATATTCGCTAATGTTTCCTCAACGTAAGTATACATGAATGCAATCATGGAGCAATATTGCTGCAAACCATGATTTCCATTTTTCCATTGCTTTTTTAAAATGATGGGTCAGGCTCTCTGCCATATCAATATTGCAGCAATATTTAGCCAATATTTATCTACACGAAAGGAATATTAATTTTATAATTCTATTTTTCTGTTGATTTTTCAGATGATTTTGCAATATTGTAAGAATATTTGTATAATATATATCAACACTAGATGAATGTTCCCGCATAGCACTGATTGTTGAAGCAATATTGCCTCAATGTTGCTTTGACATAAACGCTATATTCGCGAGGCTGAATAACACCAGAGACACATTAAATTTGAAGTACTTATGTTTTAAAATCAATCTTTAAAACGAACTTAATTTACGTCACGTATATATATGGCGTAAAATTGAGTCCACATTATAAAGAGCATATCAAAAACAAGACAAGCCTTGTAATTCAGACTCTTCGAAAGAGTCATCTGAACAGTTGAATTACATGGCTTATATACTCTCGGCTATTTAGTATATCCACAGAAAGTACTACCGACGCGCCGCATACCGGATAAATAGCCGAAGCTTGCTTACCGAGAGCCGTCCATCACAAGTTTTCCTTTATCACCGCTATGCGGCGCGTCGGTAGTGCTTTCTGTGAATACACTGGATGGCCAAGAGTATATAAGCCATGTAATTCAACCGTTGAGATGACTCTTTCGGAGAGTCTGAATTACAAGGCTTGTCTTGTTTTTGATATCCCCTTTGCAATGTAGACTCAATTTTACGCCATATATGCGTGAATTAAATTAAGTTTGTTTTAAACATTGATTTTAAAACATAAGCACTTCAAATTTAATGTGCCTCTAGTGTTATTAAGTCTCGGGAATATGGCGAATATGTCAAAGCAACATTGAGGCAATATTGCTCCAACAATCAGTGCTATACGGGAATATTCGTCTAGTGTTGATATATATTATACAAATATTCTTGCAATATTGCAAAATCATGAGAAAAATTAGGATAAAAATAGAACTATAAAATTAATATTCCTTTCGTGTTGATAAATATTGGCTAAATATTGCTGCAATATTGCTGTGACAGAGAGCCTGACCCATTACTTTAAAAAAAGCAATGGAAAAACGGAAATCATGGTTTGCAGCAATATTGCTCCATGGTTGCATCCATGTATACTTAAGTTGAGGGAACATTAGCGAATATGGAGAATATGTTGAAGCAATATTGAGGCAATATTGCTCCAATATTGAGTGCTATAGGGGCTTACACGGGACGCGCAGTCTATCTCTATGCTTACATCAGAGACATCTGCGAACACAAAGAACAGGGCATATATAGAAAGGGCCTGAGCCCAGAGGAACTACTTCGGGCATTTTTTTTTAATGAGGTCATAACCTAGTGTTGATATTTCAATAAATAATAAATATCAATAGGGAGGAAAAAAGGAAAAAGCCTTTGATTATTAAAATAATGAAAATAATATCATTTATAAAATAATATTAAATATAATTTTCTGAATAATTTAAAAATATATAACAATGTTATTTACGAAATTATTTATTACACATTCAGTCAATGTAATAAAGAGGTAAAATTTTTTATTTGATATGCGTGGGTCACAATAAGAGTGGTGTAAGTTCCATGTGCAAAAAAATTGATATGGATATATTTGGATTTCTAACAACTGAAACTTTACTAAATAGCTCTAAAACAGAGCCTCTATTGCTCTTTCTTTTAAATTATAAATAATAAATAACCCAAAAAATAGCACGTAACAGTATCTCAAAACGATAAATATGTGACTTGCACCGCTCTCATTCTGACCCACATATAGAAAAATAAAAACAATTAAATATTTTTTATCAAGCTATTGATAATTTTAGAAGCTTGTTTTTAATATCCTCTCATCAATCATATGAAGGAGATGGCAAAACTACGGTAACTGTTCTTAACAAAAATTTTAATTATGGTCTCATGATTGATAACGTTAGCGAGGTAGAGTATATATCTTAACGTTTCATTTTATTTATTTTCATGAAATGAAAAAAGACAAATTATTCTTTTTTTTAGCATGGATTTATACTGAATAATGGAATTCGAACAGTTGGACCTATGATAGTTTTTCCAAAAACTATCTTAAGTTGGAATGTTAGTTCATCAGTAAATATGAATCAAGAATCTTTTTCACTTCTCTTGCATCTTCACCCTAAACTTGACATTGTTGTTATTGGGTTAGATGATGAATATTCATTGAACGCACCATTTATTCAAAACATTAAAGATATTTTTAGGAAACTAAAAATCCCAGTAGAAATATTACCAACTCATCATGCTTGTTCAACTTTTAATTTTCTTAATTCTGAAAATAGATATGCAGCAGGTGCACTGATACCTCCAAAATTAAAAACACCAGAAAGCATATTATTAAAAGATAGCAATAAAAAGAATATATCAAGAGCACAGTCTCAAACTGTATTTGATTTTTATGCTCTAGATTCAGATCCCCTTGTAGTATCAAATAATTTCAAGAAACAAAATGCAGATATAGAAGCTAAAAAAAAAGAAATAGATGAAACTTTCAAAATAAGATCACCATGGAAAGATGAGTCAGGAGAATCCACAAATTTTTTAAATAAAAACAATAAATCAAAATAAAAGTTTCAAAACAATGAAACTAATGGTGCAGCTGCTTAGTAGTTAGTGTCAGATGGAATAGAACATTTAAAATTATAAGAGGAAATTTTTTCTCAATTTTTGTCCACTATAGTTAGTAGAATCAAAAGAGAGAGAACATTTTTTCATTATGAGAAAGTTACTCTACACTTTGTATCTAAAGCAGAACATTTTGCAGTAGGTTTTTGATGGTGACTACTGAAGCATCATTGATCAGTCCACCCCAGTAGTCTGGATAAAACGCTTTAGTTTATTTGAAAACTCTCAATGTTTTGTTTTGGTTTTGCTAAATATAGTGTACAAAAATTGGGAAAAAGATCCTCTTATAATTTTAAGTGATCTATTCTATCTGATACACTAGGCAGCTGGGCCATTAGTTTCATTTTTTTGATACATTAAATGTGGCTGCCTTTAGAATGTTTTTTCTAAAATAAAAGTTTATTAACTTTTTAAAGTGATTTATAATTTATTTTTTATAAAAGTAAAATCCTATGTAACTTATTTTTTATCATTCTTATTAAATAATTATACTTATGGCCATCTTGCACCTTAAAATCTGCGACCAAATCATCTAAAAGAAAATTAATAATGCATTGAATTAATATATTATAAACAAATGCCATTTCTGACAAAAAGGGTGAAGCAGCGCCAAGTTTCTAAGCCTATCAGTGACAGAACCTTTATCATATTTTGGTTTTTTATCTTATAAAAATCATGGTTCTTGCTAAACATCTATCAGATTAGAGTACTTTGTTTCAGAGTAGTGATATTTCAATATTTGTTTTGTTTTGGCCCTTGACTAAAGAAACTATATCTAATAATATATAGATATACCTTCAATACAGAAATCTGATGGATGAATAGCAGAGGCAAAAATCATTGCTATATTAACATGGAATTAAAACAAAAAGTATTGTTAGATATATTTTTAGGTTTCACACTAATCTTACTATCTTACTATTATCTTATTTTGTTCTAGCAAACAAAAAACTGCTGCCAATTCATTGGCACGTAGCTTCCTCCAAATTAATGTATCGTTCCTATATGTATAGTTTATATTTTAAATATAAAATACGTTTATTCATTATGCTTTTTTTTTCAATGATTTAATAACCCGCGTGAAAATATGATATGAGATCTCATATGAGATCCTATTACGAATTTCAGACATTATATCTCACATGAGATCTCATATGAAATCTCATCTGCAATTTTCTCATGTGAGATATCATCAAGGAGCGCGGGAGCGCTTCGAAGGCAAGTTATAGAAGAGCCTTAGGACGACCGCGCGATGATATACATTGAAATGGGTGCCCGAGATTTTGAAATATTTACTGCAACTTTCAACGCTTTTATATTAACTCGAAAAAAATAACAACATGCTTTATATTGTTATACTATGTTGCAAAAAAAGTTTCATATAAAAAGATGTTCTCATATTAGAGATATTAAATAGAGAAAAATTTTATATGTCTGGTTTCCGATTCTAAAATATTCTCCATTTCTCCATTCGATTCTTCCGACCTCCGGTTATATATATATATATATGTAGACTATACACACACCTATATGGCCATATCTCTGGTCGACTTATCCTTACCTTATTTTATATACATATACACACACATATCATCTCACGGATAATATTTTGCTTATAATACATACATATATACATGCGTGGTGCCCGTGTATACTGTTATGAACTGCGTTCGCGTGAACGAGTAGCAGAATATTTAGGATCGATCTACAATAATAATCTCGAATTTAGAAGATTGATTTCAAAATTAATCTTAAATAAATCAATCAATTAAATACTAAACGTATCGAAACGTGTTCCCATAAGATAATAACTTGTTGAAGATTTTAACAATAGAATCATTAATTTGGTTAATTTTAATCAGATAATTTATATCAACCGTTCCGTAATTAAATAGTAAATAAATAATAGATGAATTTATGATAACGCAAATAGAAATAAATGACTAACGATAAATACTAATTCCGTATGTAATAGAATTTGATAATTAATAACTTGCGATTCAAATAACCTAATAACAATTAATTTAGGCATTAATAATAATAATTAGTAGTCTATTAATATTAAGATTAAGTAAGTTATAACAGGATAAAACTCGCTCAGGGAAACGCTCATTCCTTTTAATTCCTTGAGTTATTTACTTCATATTTTTTCCAGGAGTTGTTTACCTCTTCCCCCCCCCCCCTTCCTGTCTCTCCTTTTATTTTTAGAACCACCAAGGTCAAACCGGCGGGATTCCAACGGAAATCCCCCCCCCGCCCCTCTTCATCCTGTTTATCTTTTATTTTTAGATAATCCCAAAGTGACGGTTGGCGCTAACGGTCAAGCCAGGAATGCGTAAACAATCCCGAAATAGATTAAGCCGGTTCACCCTCACTCTCAAAGACAAAACCGGATTTCTCCAGCAAGGCCACCCCACTCTCGAGGACGATCCGGATTAAACTAGAATTATCCATCGAAGCCACTCCCACTTGAGGAAGGGAAATAAATAGCTCTGATTGGCTTCACTCCCACCACCGACCTGAAGCTTCACCTGCAATCTAGAATATAAATAGGGCCTCCTCACCGGTCTTCGGTAGTCTCTCTGAGGTCTCTGTGCAAGTGCCTCAGAGCACTGAAATTCAAGATCATTTTTTAATAATTGTATCGAGTCACGTTTGAAAGTTCTATATTTGCTAAAGTTCTAAAGTTAATTTCTCAATTGAATAAACTTGAAAGTTAAAATTTAATTCTCTTGAATTCGACTTTTCATTTAAAAGTTCCCGCAATTCCTTGCGCTTCAGCGCTTCATCGAACAAACGAATTCCACGTTCCTGTTGGTCAACTGGGCCACCATTGTAGAAACGATTTTCTACTCTTAGACCCCGACTTGGGTCGTAACAGTACTATATGTTTTTCATGATTTGAAAGTTTAAATATTATGACATAACCTCTCTATATGTATATGTGAAAATATACATACACATATAACATAATATAAGTAGCAAACTTTTATTAGAAAATAAATAACGTGAGTTAGTTTAAAATTATTAGTTAATTAATATAAATTTCATAGATCTCAAGCAGTCAATGGTGATAAGAAGAATTCATCTATTCATGTTTCAATCAACGGAGGAATAACTTTTATTAGATAAGTACTTACTGGCTAAATGTTAAATTGCTAAAATCATCTTTTAAAAATTGATACTTTGTATGATTTTTTACTTTTACAGATACAAATATTACACAAGAAGAGTTATGAAGACATTTTGGAGATATAGCCAATAATTTTTTAGATATCTAATTTTTACAGATATTACATAAGAAGATTGTTTGGAGTCCCTACTGAAAAATCTCAGGTGAGGTCTCAGGTGATTTCTCAAGTGAAATCTCATGCAAAATCTCACGTCAAAATCTCACCTGAGATTCTGCTCCAGATGCTGCAGAAAACTTACGTTAATTAAAAATCAGCTTCTTCAGTATTGGGAATGGCCTTTTAGGATGTTTTACCCCCCAGATGAGCTCAAAAATACATGTTTAAAAGCATTTTACACAATTTTTCAATTTTTCAAAATTGATACATGATATCTCATCTGAGATCTCACATGATATATCACCTGAGAAATCACCTGAGATCTCATGTATCAAAGTTTAAAAATTGAAAAATTGTGTAAAATGCTTTTAAACATGTATTTTTGAGCTCATCTGGGGGTAAAACATTCTAAAAGGCGATTTCCAATACTGAAGAAGCTGATTTTCAATTAACGTAAGTTTTCTGCAGCTTCTGGAGCAGAATCTCAGGTGAGATTTTGGCGTGAGATTTTACATGAGATCTCACCTGAGAAATCACCTGAGATCTCACCTGAGATTTTTCAGTAGGGGTTATTTTGGAGATATAGCCAATAATGTTAAGGAGTTTTATGTATATCTTAGAAAAGATTATGTCATATGAAAAAAACGGAAAGGACGTGTTATTGTGAAAATGTCAACAAATAAAAGTGCTCAGTTATTCTCATATGATTTTCCCAGTGTGAGAGACGTTAAAAGTTTAATCTATACAAGAATATCATCAAGAAACCTTTGATTCTCATTGATTCCCAGTGCATAAACTGATTGTGTTTTCTTACAAGATTATGTGTGGATAATGAGGTGTTATTAATTTACATAGTTTCAATTCAAGAACTTATATCTAACTTATACCTTATCAAAGATTATGTCAAACGAAAAAAGGAAAAAGGATGTGTTATTATTGTGAAAATGTCAACAAATAAAAGTGCTCAGTTATTCTCATGTATGATTTTCCCAGGGTGGGAGGCTTTAAAAGTTTAATCTATACAAGAATATCATCAAGAAACCTTTGATTCTCAGTGATTCCCAGTTCATAAATTGGTTGCGTTTTCTTACAAGATTATGTGTAGATAATGAGGCATTATTAATTTACATACTTTCAATTGAAGAACTTATATCTAACACATCTCACCAAAGATTATGTGGAACGAAAAAAGGAAAAAGGATGTGTTATTATTGTGAAAATGACAACAAATAAAAACGGCCGTGTTATATGTACGACAGATTGTGTGTAACACTATAAATTTCTATATCAATTTTTAAGTCGTGAAAATACTGCGGAACTGAAAGGGGGCGCCGCAGGCGTCGTGGTGTTAGTCAATACCCTGAGGGTTTGATTATTTCAGACAATGGCGGCGCGCAGCGCCGCCCATACCTACTTCTATTGCAGAAAACCCAGAGGAGTCCTGAATAATAACAGTATACTTACATATACAAGGTGTCCCATTTTAATCGCCCCAGGCAAATATCTTGAAAAGTATGGGAGATGGAAAAAAACTTTAAATACAAAAGTTGTAGGGTGCAAAGGGGGTCAGCTAATGGTAACAACGACTTTGACCTTGAACTCTATTTTCAAGGTTATTTCAAGGTCAAAGTGATTTTTTTGAATGAGGACCCCTACTTTCGACCCCGGAAATGGAAAGAGCAGAAAATTTTACGTTCAGAAACGTCTGATATGTTGGGGTTTCAAGGTCAACCAGCTAATTTAATGAGGTCGACCTGGGAATACCTCTAGGAAGGACAAAATTGACCTTGACGTTCAAGGTCATTTTAAGGTAAGTTGATTTTATAAAATGGAACCCCTTATTTTTGACCCCGGAAACGGAAAGAGCGGAAGAATTTACGTCCGAATATGACCTTGATCTCGACCTTGACTTTAACCGTGATCTGGAAGATTATTTTAAGGTCAAGTCGATTTTTTTAAAATCCCCTTATTTTTGTCCTCGGAAATGGAAAGAGAAGAAAATTTTACGTTCAGATATGTACCGTCATATGGTGTCAAAGTTGGCCCTCTGGGGTGAATTAAGGGTAATAATAAATAAATTAATTTTTTTGAAGTGGATTTCACTGTTTTTATGAGTTACTTAGGAATCTAAAAGTATTTTTTCTCCCTCAAATGAATCGAAAATTAGAAAGACTACCCTCGACATTAGCATTACTCAATGTGCACCGCATGGAGGTTGCCGAAAGGATTTCGCACATCATTGGCCCTGAAAAGGGCCGATTGATTAACGGACTGTCATTTGAAGATCTAAGGCAGCAAATGCTCGATCAAGTGTCCGTTCTCTCTGAAACACATTTGCATCCTTCTTCGGAAGCTTGCTTGAACATTCCTCAATGTTTCCACTGAAATGGATTCCATAATTTTTCCTCTCATGTTCTCTAAGGTTGTTGGAGTATGTGCAAAAACTTTGCCTTTAACTACTCCCCACAAAAAAAAGTCAAGAGGTGTGGGGTCTGGGGATCTAGGCGGCCACTCGTGTACTTGGCTGCCGATGCCAATCCAACGATTACGATACATATCATTGAGAAAATTCTTGACTGATCGAACGCGATGTGCAGGAGCTCCATCTTGATGGAACCACATATCCCGCCGTAAGATAAGTGGGATATCTTCTAATAGAGAAGGTAGCTGGTTTTGCAAAATATCCAAATATAATTGTCCATTCAAATTTTGATTGTAAAAGATAGGTCCCAGCACATGATCTCCAATTATACCTGCCCACACGTTTATTGACCAACGTCTCTGGATTCGATGATCTCGTTGCCAATGAGGATTTTGTTCAGCGTAATAGTGGGCATTATGAAGATTGACACCACCCATATTATCAAATTTTGCTTCATCTGAGAATAGCACTCGATCAAAAAAGAAAGGGTCCCTACGTATCTGATTATTTGCCCATTGACAAAAATTTAAACGCCGTGAATAATCTTCATCCTCTAGTGTTTGTGTAAGGCGAACGTGGTAAAGAATTCGAATATTTATAATTGACTCATAACAAAACCATTAAATCATCGCCTCATAACTACCTTAAAGTAATCGGTCACTCGTACTTAAAAAATATCATTTGACGTAGCCGTACATTTCAATGGTGCCAACCTAACCAAGAAAGAACAAGAAGAAAAGTACCTTTTCATACCGAAAATTAATCCCAAAAATCCTTCAGAGTTACGCTGACAAAAGTAAGAAAACATCAGATTAAAAAACTTAATTTGACCCCAATTGACCTCAAGCACGATTTGACCCTTAATTGACCCCAGAGGGCCAACTTTGACACCATATGACGGTACATATCTGAACGTAAAATTTTCTTCTCTTTCCATTTCCGAGGTCAAAAATAAGGGGATTTTTAAAAAATCGACTTGACCTTAAATTAACCTTCCAGATCACGGTTAAAGTCAAGGTCGAGGTCAAGGTCATATTCGGACGTAAATTCTTCCGCTCTTTTCATTTCCAGGGTCAAAAATAAGGGGTTCCATTTTATAAAATCAACTTACCTTAAAATGACCTTGAACGTCAAGGTCAATTTTGTCCTTCCTAGAGGTATTCCCAGGTCGACCTCATTAAATTAGCTGGTTGACCTTGAAACCCCAACATATCAGATCTTTCTGAACGTAAAATTTTCTGATCTTTCCATTTCCGGGGTCGAAAGTAGGGATTCTCATTTAAAAAAATCACTTTGACCTTGAAATAACCTTGAAAATAGAGTTCAAGGTCAAAGCCGTTGTTACCGTTAGCTGACCCCCTTTGCACCCTACAACTTTTGTTTTTAAAGTTTTTTTCCATCTCTCATACTTTTCAAGATATTTGCCTGGGGCGATTAAAACGGGACACCTTGTATATAAGAATTTTTGAAATATCATTTACTTTGTTTTTTTTTTTTTGTATGTGTTATTGATTTTTTATTATATTTTATTACTGTATTTTAGTGCTGTATTTTATTCAAAATCGTTCGTATTCTGTCGTTCCTATGTATCGCCCTCTGCCGGCGGTCTATTGTTTTCACAGACATTTCATCACGTTTCCTTACTATTCATTTATATACTAATTTTCCCACAGATTCACTTGATGCTTGCATTATTTATTGTATTTTATAACAATGTGATAAACATTATACGGTTTTTAGTGTTTCAATATAAACTTTACGATAGAACCCTCAATTTCCGACTAATTTTGAGTGTTTATCCGACAGATTAGTCGAAAAAAGCATCCGTCGTACATCTGTCGTAGGTTTAACAACGGCCGATTCCCAGTTCATAAATTGGTTGTGTTTTCTTACAAGATTATGTGTAGATAATGGGGCATTATTAATTTACATACTTTCAATTGAAGAACTTATATCTAACATATCTCACCAAAGATTATGTCGAACGTAAAAAGGAAAAAGGATGTGTTATTATTGTGAAAATGTCAACAAATAAAAGTGCTCAGTTACTCTCATATATGATTTTCCCAGAGTGGGAGACGTTAAAAGTTTAATCTATACAAGAATATCATCAAGAAACCTTTGATTCTCAGTGATTCCCAGTTCATAAACTGGTTGTGTTTTCTTACAAGATTATGTGTAGATAATGGGGCATTATTAATTTACATACTTTCAATTGAAGAACTTATATCTAACATATCACACCAAAGATTATGTCAAACGAAAAAAGAAACTAGGGGGGCTGCGCCCCCTAGCGTGCCTTCGGCACGCCATCCCCCCCGCCCCCACACACACCTGCTCCTCGCTTCGCTCGTCGCCCGCCCCCTCCCTATGTAAAAACTTCGTTTTTACATAATAGGCACGACCGCAATACTCAAGAGAAACTTATATTTTTATAAAAGCGAAATTGTAACACTTCCGATATTTATAATAAAACAAAAAATTAAATATATAATAATAATAAAAAACTAGCTGGTCACGGACTCACGGGTGTTCCTAACTATATATATATATATATATGTATATATATATATATATATATATATATATATATATATATATATATATATATATATATATATATATATATATATATATATATATATATATATATATATATATATATATATATATATATATATATATATATATATATATATATATATATATATATATATATATATATATATATATATATATATATATATATATATATATATATATATATATATATATATATATATATATATATATATATATATATATATATATATATATATATATATATATATATATATATATATATATATATATATATATATATATATATATATATATATATATATATATATATATATATATATATATATATATATATATATATATATATATATATATATATATATATATATATATATATATATATATATATATATATATACACACACACCTATACAATCTCAATTACAAAAAAATACTTGCGCACATATACACCTATACAATCTCAATTACAAAAAAATACTTGCGCACATATGCATATATATCATGGAACGCGGGAGCGTTCCGAAGGCAAGTATAGAAGAGCCTTAGGACGACCGCGTGAATATATACTTTGAAATGGATGTACGAGAAATTCAATGCGATTATATACCTATTGCGTTAGTTTCAACTATATAACATATCCCTCTTAATCGAAAGCCATTTCATTGCTCTACTCAAATCGAAAGGTTTCATTTAAAAAGATTGTCTCATTCAAAAGATTTAGAGATCTGAATATTTTTATGTACGATTTCCTTTCCGATTTTTTCTCCACATTCTTCAGTCTGCACAAACTATACATTTTTGTCCGACCGGTACATAGTATAGCATTTTTGTCCGACCGACTAGAAGAGAGAGAGGGAGGAAAGAGAGAAGAGCGACGGAGAGAGAGAGAGAGAATCCGTATATGGTATATATATATATATCTGGTCAATCAACCTAACCTTGTTACTTTATGTATACATACATAATAACTTTCAATATTTACGCATTAGTTCCGTATACAATCATCATCATTTATACAAATCATTTATACAAGTTATATTGAAAAGACTTTTTACATCGTTGAAATTCGATTTAAATTGACTTGGTGTATATTATAATATATATATATATATATATATTCAGATATATTTTCAGATAAGTAGCAAACTTTTATTATAAAATAAAAAAATAATGTTCTTAATATAAGTATTGTTACTTTGTGAAATCTTTTTTTTGTTACAGATTATATCAGAAAGAACAAGGATAATTGACAAGTAGATTATGATTATGATTAAATAGTTTGCAACATATATAGAAGAATTCAAAATTATTATTATTATGCATTATACATTAAGGCCACTAAAAGATTATTTTCAAGTCTGTCAAAGAATGCAACCACCTGTAATAGAAAAAAAAGAAATACTGTTGCAGATAATATTTCTCTCGCAGAGCCTCGTTCTACTTTATGGTGTTTTAATTATGGATGCTTTACTGGCCCTACGATTTCTAAAGGTAAACTAGCATTATTAAAACCCGGAAATAGTGATATATAAGATTTTCTTAGATTATTATTAAAAGTGCATCATGCTCAAGTATTTTTTTTTATTTTACATTACATTAATTCTTTCAGGTTCAGTCCTCATTTCATTTTTTGCTTAAAGTTCAAATACAGCATGAAAAAAGATATTATTCATAAAAACACGCTAAAAAATGATGAAGTTCATTGCATATCAATGCGTCAAAGAATAGATTACCACGAATTTTTAATTACAGTGACATTAATTAAGTAGTGACATTAAGTGATGATTCATTATTTTGAGAAAATAACGCGCCAGATATTAGCAACCTGTTGAGATTGTATGTTATTTTCATAATAACTTTAATGTTTGTGGTTAAAGTTGGATAACATTTTCTCATATTGTTAAAAGTGCATCATGCTCATACATTATTACATTACATAATTCTTTCATATTCAGGCGTCATTCCATTTTTTGCTTAAAGTGCAAATACTTGAAGAAGATATTATAAAAACAAACTGACTAAAATTAGATGAAGTTCATTGCACATCAATGCATCCAAGAATGACCAAGAATTTTAATAATAGTGACATTAAGTAGTGTGACATTAAGCTATAACTAAGATGTTTTAGATAATATTGTTGTTGTGATGATTAAGTAGTGACATCAAGTAATGGTTCATTTTTTGAGAAAGCAACGCGCAAAGATATTAGCAACCTGTATAGATTATATGTTATTTTCATAAATAACTTTAATGTTTGTGGTTAAAGTTGGATAACATTTTCTCAGATTGTTAAAAGTGCATCATGCTCAAGTATAATACATAATTCAACTGGTTTCTAGTGAAAACTTCATCAAGTAATGGTTCATTATTTTTTGAGAAAACAATGCGCAAAGATATTAGCAACCTGTATAGATTATATGTTAAAAAAAAGGACAGGAGTAAATAAATAAGTGAATTTAAACAATACATTTAAAAATATGTTGACTGAGTTGTGATCTATATGAATGTAGGGTTTATAAGTAATTGAACCCTGAAATATGATTCTATTATATTAATAATTTGAGAAAACAACGGGCAAACATATTAGTAAACTTTTTAGATTATCTTATTTTCACAGACACCGTTAATTATTGAAGTAAAAAGTTGGACTGTTCTGATTAAAGTTTAATGTATTATTATATTTATAATAGAAAAAGTGCAGGTAAATAAGTAAATTTAAAAAATGGATTTAAAAATTATTTATTATGTTGGTGATTTATGGATCTAATATCTTATGTGAGTGAACCTTGGAACATGAATTTGTTATATGTGTGAGTGTGCTAAAACTATTTAAAATAAACAACAAAAATTAGCACAGAGAAATAAGATTTTCGGCATTTGTGATATAACTTGTTCTTTGTAATATAATAAAAACATGATGCTCCCTAGTGAAATACATTTGTGGGTTCTTATGCGAGACAAATGTACTCCCTATTGAAAAAAATCATGTGACAAATCATATGATTAATCCAGTGATTAATCACATGATTAATCATATGATAAATCATGTGATCAATCATGTGATTAATCATGTGGTTAATCATGTGATCAATCATATGATTAATCACATGATATTATCGACGGAAAAATCATGTGATTAATCACATGATTAATCACATGATTGATCACATGAATTTTTCCAGAATCCAGGAATATGCTCTGCTGAATTTATAACTTAATTTATTTATTATCTAGCAGTTTACCACTGATATTATAAATGAAAAATAATAGTTAAATGAAACATTTAGAATATAATATAATTATTTGTATATTACAGTTATTTAGATAATTAATTTAATTGAAGATATAGACAACTTTATTGTTATTACAATTATAATGTTCCGACACAACTGAAGAATGGGACAAAATAAGAACTTCTAAATATATTCTGCCCTAATGAAAAGATGGGATATTTGGGTTATTGGGTATAGATGGGCAATTGATATACGATAAATGGTCCCTATGGGTTTTCCTTGCGGGTCCCATATGACTGATATAAAACTAGTTAATATTTTTTTTCGGATTCCAAACATTTTATTCGAATAATAATCAATATTACTTCTTATACTACTTTGATAAAAATATATTTTTATTATAAATTAAGGCTACAACTGTAAATAAACAATAAAGACACGTAACATACCTGTATATAGGAATAAGATTATTATAAATGATATTGTTATTAATGTAGAGAAATGATGTTTAACGAGCCTCGTGCTCGCGCTACTCGAAACCGACCCGTGGTAGCAAATTCACACGAAGCCGGAGCCGAGCGCGCCCACGTGTACTCGATTTTGGCAGCTACCATGAACAGTTGCGACGACGTCGGCGACAGCGCGAGGAGGCTACTACTTGGCGATGATGTTTCTATTCAAAAAACAGAGAAGATATTTTACATAAAGTCAGTAGCTCAAATTTTTAGAATCGTTTATGCTTTGTGAGTTAACTAATATTTTTTATTCAACAAAATTTTTTCTAATTCTTTATTAAAAACCATTTAAAATGAGCCCTGGAACGACATTAGCAAACATTTAAAATGATCCATTTGGAAAGTCTCAGATTCGCTACTTATTAGTATACCTTCATCTGAAAAAAAGAAAATAATAAGTACAGCAGAATATTTTTGATTGGACAAAATTTTTACTGAATCTTTATTAAAGTCCCTTTCAAATAAGCCCTGATCGATGTCCGCAAACCCACTTGAAAAGAATTGTATATTTTTTAATGTCAGTACAAACCAATAATTGGTATTTTTGAGAACCTGCTGGATTTGAGATCTTAATATTATTCATATATCTTATGCCATGGATCTTGTCGCTGAATTTTCTCAAAGCATGAAAAATATATTAAACATCTATTTTCAACAATATTTTCAACAGGCATTTATACTTTCCTAAATTTTCAATGGGAGACGCTTACACTGTTAATACACTCTATTTGTAAACTTCATATCTGTTCGAAACTGAATTTTATAAGTAATCTATTATTATGTGTACCAAAGCTAAAATTAAAATACTATAAAAAAGTTGCAATCAAATTAGTTGAAAGACAATTAACAATTGTATATTTCAATGCGCATACAAATACTTCTCATTCAATAATTTTCAAATAAAATATGGTGTTCTTATTAAGGCTTCGTTTCATAAATTTCATAAATTATGTAATCTACAAACTTATAATAACTCATTAAGATCCATAATACAATTATTTAATTTTCAACTTAACACTGAATAGTTTATGAAATTTCATGAAGCGGAGGCTTAATAAGAAAACCATATTTTATTTGAAAATTATTGGTTATGGAGTATACGTCTGTGCATTTGAATTGGCAATTGCTAAATTGTCTTTCAACTACTTTATTGCAACTTTTTTATAGTCATTTACTTTTAGCTTTGGCACACGATAATATAGATTACTTATAAAATTGTTTCGAATGGATATGAAGATTACAAATAAAGTTAAGCGTCTCCTATTGAAAATTTAGGACAGTAAATAAAAATATTATTACTTATAAGCCAGTCAAAAATATTGTTGAAAATAAATATTTAATATATTTTTCATGCTTTGAAAAAATCAGCTACAAGATCAATGACATGAGATATATGAATAATATTAAGATCTCAAATCCAGCAGGTTGTCGAAAAAGCCCTGATCGATGTTCACAAACCCACTTGAAAAGAATTGTATATTTTTTAATGTCAGTAGAAACCAATAATTGGTATTTCTGAGAACCTGCTGGATTTGAGATCTTAATATTATTCATATATCTTATGCCATGGATCTTGTCGCTGAATTTTCTCAAAGCATGAAAAATATATTAAACATCTATTTTCAACAATATTTTCAACAGGCATTTATACTTTCCTAAATTTTCAATGGGAGACGCTTACACTGTTAATACACTCTATTTGTAAACTTCATACCTATCCGAAACTGAATTTTATAAGTAATCTATTATTATGTGTACCAAAGCTAAAAGTAAAATACTATAAAAAGTTGCAATCAAATTAGTAGAAAGACAATTAACAATTGTATATTCCAATGCGCATACAAATACTTCTCATTCAATAATTTTCAATTAAAATATGGTGTTCTTATTAAGGCTTCGTTTCATAAATTTCATAAACTATGTAATCTACAAACTTATAACTCATTAAGGTCCATAATACAATTATTTAATTTTCAACTTACGCTGAATAGTTTATGAAATTTCATGAAGCAAAGGCTTAATAAGAAAACCATATTTTATTTGAAAATTATTGGTTATGGAGTATACGTCTGTGCATTTGAATTTGCAATTGTTAAATTGTCTTTCGACTAACTTGATTGCAACTTTTTTATAGTAATTTATTTTTAGCTTTGGTACACATAATAATAGATTACTTATAAAATTCAGTTTCAAATAGATATGAAGTTTACAAAAAGAGTGTATTAACAGTGTAAGCGTCTCCCATTGAAAACTTAGGAAGTATAAGCCTGTTGAAAATATTGTTGAAAATAGATGTTTAATATATTTTTAATGCTTTGAGAAAATTCAGTGACAAGATCCATGACATGAGATACATGAATAATATTAAAATCTCAAATCCATTGTGTTGTCGAAAATATAAATTATTGCTTTCTACTGACATTTAAAAAATATACAATTCTTCTCAAGTGGGTTAGCGAATATCGATCAGGGCTTATTTGAAAAGGTCTTTAATCAAGATTCAGTAAAAATTTTGTAGAATCAAAAATATTCTGCTGTACATATTATTTTCTTTTTTTCAGATTAGGTATACTAATAAAGAAAATATAACCACATATACAAATAAAAAGCAAATTTTTTCCCAATCAATATTTTATACAAAAAATTTCAGGATTCCACATTAGAGAGGTTAGAAGCGAGAAAGGGCTTACCGAATCTATACTTTGCAGATTACTTCGCTGTCTTGTTGTCTCAAATGGGTGATCACCTCCAAGTGATGGACGCGACGAAAGAATCAAAACCCACAGGACACCGTACTACAACCGCCGCTGTCATCGCTGGGAACGCCACGGACGAGACACGCGCACGGCAGCCTCGGTAGGCATTTCTTATACAAACAATTCAATCAGCTGTTGGTGCTGCCTTGCCTCGTGCGTGCTTTCGAATTTGCGATAGAATCGTCTCGTCCGTGGCGTTCCCAGCGATGACAGCGTCGGTTGTAGTACGGTGTCCTGGTAGGTTTTGATTCTTTCGTCGCGTCCATTACTTGGAGGTGATCACCCATTTGAGACAACAAGACAGAGAAGTCATCTGCAAAGCATATATTCGGTAAGCCCTTTCTCGCTTCTAACCTCTCTAATGTGGAATCCTGAAATTTTTTGTATAAAATATTGATTGGGAAAAAATTTGCTTTTTATTTGTATATGTGGTTATATTTTCTTTATTAGTATACTTTCATCTGAAAAAAAGAAAATAATATGTACAGCAGAATATTTTTGATTCTACAAAATTTTTACTGAATCTTTATTAAAGACCCTTTCAAATAAGCCCTGATCGATATTCGCTAACCCACTTGAGAAGAATTGTATATTTTTTAAATGTCAGTAGAAAGCAATAATTTATATTTTCGACAACACAATGGATTTGAGATTTTAATATTATTCATGTATCTCATGTCATGGATCTTGTCACTGAATTTTCTCAAAGCATTAAAAATATATTAAACATCTATTTTCAACAATATTTTCAACAGGCTTATACTTCCTAAGTTTTCAATGGGAGACGCTTACACTGTTAATACACTCTTTTTGTAAACTTCATATCTATTTGAAACTGAATTTTATAAGTAATCTATTATTATGTGTACCAAAGCTAAAAATAAATTACTATAAAAAGTTGCAATCAAGTTAGTCGAAAGACAATTTAGCAATTGCAAATTCAAATGCACACGTATACTCCATAACCAATAATTTTCAAATAAAATATGGTTTTCTTATTAAGCCTTTGCTTCATGAAATTTCATAAACTATTCAGCGTAAGTTGAAAATTAAATAATTGTATTATGGACCTTAATGAGTTATAAGTTTGTAGATTACATAGTTTATGAAATTTATGAAACGAAGCCTTAATAAGAACACCATATTTTATTTGAAAATTATTGAATGAGAAGTATTTGTATGCGCATTCGAATATACAATTGTTAATTGTCTTTCAACTAATTTGATTGCAACTTTTTTGTAGTATTTTACTTTTAGCTTTGCTACACATAATAATAGATTACTTATAAAATTCAGTTTCGAATAGGTATGAAGTTTACAAATAGAGTGTATTAACAGTGTAAGCGTCTCCCATTGAAAATTTAGGAAAGTATAAATGCCTGTTGAAAATATTGTTGAAAATAGATGTTTAATATATTTTTCATGCTTTGAGAAAATTCAGCGACAAGATCCATGACATAAGATATATGAATAATATTAAGATCTCAAATCCAGCAGGTTGTCAAAAATACCAATTATTGGTTTCTACTGACATTAAAAAATATACAATTCTTTTCAAGTGGGTTTGCAAACATCGATCAGGGCTTATTTGAAAGGGACTTTAATAAAGATTCAGTAAAAATGTTGTCTAATCAAAAATATTCTGCTGTACTTATTATTTTCTTTTTTCAGATGAAGGTATACTAACAAGTAGCAAATCTGAGACTTTCCAAATGGATCATTTTAAATGTTTGCTAATATCGTTCCACGGCTCATTTTAAATGGTTTTTAATAAAGAATCAGAAAAAAATTTGTTGAATAAAAAATATTAGTTAACTCACAAATTAAACATAAACAATTCTAAAATTTTGAGCAGCTGGCTTTATGTAAAATATCTTCTCTGTTTTTTAATAGAAACAGCATCGCCAAGTAGTGGTCTCCTCGCGCTGTCGCCGACGTCGTCGCAACTGTTCATGGTAGCTGCCAAAATCGAGTACACGTGGGCGCGCTCGGCTCCGGCTTCGTGTGAATTTGCTACCACGGGTCGGAGTCGAGTAGCGCGAGCACGAGGCTCCTTAAACATCATTTCTCTACATTGATAACAATATCATTTATAATAATCTTATTCCCTTATACACCCGGTTGAAAATATCAGAGCAGATTTCCGTACTGAAATCCGCCCGGAATTCGGACTGAATTCCGCGGAGAAATCCATGCAGAAATCAGTCCAACAAATCCACCTGGAAATCTACGTGGAAATCTAGGTAAAAATCCAAGCCACGTCGCATCGCGTCTACAACTGCGTTGAAATCCGCGCAGATATCCGTAGGGAAATCCAAATGTTCAGTACGCCTTCATATATGTTCGGATTTCCGCACGGAAATCCATGCTGAAAACAGAATGGTGATTATTAGCTTACGCATTTAGACGGAAATTCGCGCAGAAATCCGCGCGGAAATCGAAGTGATCGGTACGCCTGCATACATGTCCGGATTTCCGCGCGGCAATCCACCTAGAAAACCGAGCAGTGGTTTCGCTTATGCAGGTGCACGGAAATCCACGCGGAAAATCGAAGTGATCAGTACGTCTACATATATATATCTCTGGATGTCCGCGCGGAAATCCACGCGAAAATCCATGTAGAAAACCGGGCGGTGGTATCGCTTATGCAGGTGCGCGGAAATCCACGCAGAAATCCGGACGGATACCTTAGCGATTATTACTTGTCTAGAATACGTCCGGATTTTCACATGGTAATCCACGCGAAAATCCATGTAGAAAACCGGGAGGGGGTTTCGCTTATCCAGGTGCACGGAAATCCACGCAGAAATCCAGACGGATATCTAAGTGATTATTACTTGTCTAGAATACGTTCGGATTTCCACGTGTAAATCCACGCGAAAATCCATGCTGAAAACCGAGCGGGGTTTCGCTTATCCAGGTGCGCGGAAATCCACGCAGAAATCCGGACGGATGTCTAAGTGATTCCCGGTTGTAAATATTCACCTGGTTTTCACCTGAATTTCCACCTGAATTATCACCTGAATTTCACCTAAATTTTACGTGAAATTCGTGTAAAATGTATGCGAAAACCACCCAAATTTTATGTGATTTATACCTGTATTTCACGTGTCAAAATTCTAAAAACGTCAGGTGAATTTCACGTGATTTTCACCCGATGCTCACGTGAACTTCACCAGAGATAAATTAAAGCTTCCTTCTTGTGACATCGTTTTTCAGGTGAATTTCACGTGATTTACATGTGAATCCACACGAATTTCACATTTATTTCACCTATATTCCGTAGTATTTTCGGGTGAATTTAACCTGAAATTCACGTGATTTTCACCCAATATTCACTTGAACTTCACCACAGATAAATTAAAGCTTCTTTCTCTTGTTATCGTTTTCTCAGGTGAATTTCACGTGATTTTCACCCAATATTCATGTGAACTTTATATAGACCCTATTGAAAGTATCCATCGGGATTTCCATATAGAAATATACATGGATTCCATATGGACACTCATATGGAAATCCACCTGAAATCTGTTCCAAAACGTCATATGCAAATCTGTATGAAAATCCATGTGAAAATCCATATGAAAATCCATGTACAAATCTATGTAGAGATGCAATTAAAAATCTGCCCTGAACCTGGATTATTTATGGACATACTACTGCAGATACGATTTGAACTTCGCCGAGAACCATCATTGGAATATATATAAAAAAGGCTATATCAGTATTAGTATATATAACTAATGGATATGATACATACCTAGCTGCAACATTACAATAAGATATAAGATCACTGATGATATTTTGCTTAATGTGGAGAAAGAAGTAACGACGTTTAACGAGCCTCGTGCTCGCGCTACTCGACAACGACCCGTGATATCAAATTCACACGAGGCCGGAGCCGAGCGCCCCTACGTGTACTCGATTATTAGCAGCTACCATGAATAGTTGGGACGGGCGGTTAAACTCGGCGACAGCGCGAGAAGTCGACATCTTGGCGATGATGGTGCTCTTCAAAGAAACAGCTCAAATTTTTAAAATCGTTTATGCTTTGTAAGTTTACTGATAATTGTTATTTCACAAAATTTTTTCAGATTCTTTATTAAAAATCCTTAAAAATGAGCCCTACTAAAACAATATTGGCGAACAACCCTCTTTTGTAAAGAATTGTATATTTTTTAAATACCAATAGAAACCAATCATTTGTATTTCTGACAACCAGATGGATTTGAGATTTTAATGTTATTCATATATCTAATGTTATAGATCTTGTCAATAAGTTTCTCAAAGCAGAAAAATACATTCAACATCTATTTTCAACAATATTTTCACCAGGCTTGTAAGTAAAAATATTCATCTTTATTTTCCTAAATTTTCAATGGGAGCGGTTACACTGTTATTAAACTCTATATGTATTTTTCATATCTACTCGTAAGAAAATTTCATAAGTTATCGAGTGTTATGTGTGCCAAATGAAAAAGTATATTACTATAAAAAAGTTTAAATCAAAGTAGTTGAAAGACAATTTAGCAATTGTGTATTCCGATGCCCAGACAAGAACTTCTTACTCAATTATTTTCAAATAAAATATGGTTTTCTTATTAAGTCTGCGCTTCATGTAATTTCATAAATTATGTAATTTACAATCTTATAAATCATTAAGATCCATAATTCAATTATTTATTTGTGACTTATTCACTGAATAGTTTATGAAATTTCATGAAGCGAGGGCTTAATAAGAACACCATATTATATTGGACTATTATTGAGTAAGAAGTTCTTGTCTGGGCATCGGAATACACAATTGCTAAATTGTCTTTCAACTACTTTGATTTAAACTTTTTTATAGTAATATACTTTTTCATTTGGCACACATAACACTCGATAACTTGTGAAATTTTCTTACGAGTAGATATGAAAAATACATATAGAGTTTAATAACAGTGTAACCGGCTCCCATTGAAAATTTAGGAAAATAAAGATGAATATTTTTACTTACAAGCCTGGTGAAAATATTGTTGAAAATAGATGTTGAATGTATTTTTTCTGCTTTGAGAAACTTATTGACAAGATCTATAACATTAGATATATGAATAACATTAAAATCTCAAATCCATCTGGTTGTCAGAAATACAAATGATTGGTTTCTATTGGTATTTAAAAAATATACAATTCTTTACAAAAGAGGGTTGTTCGCCAATATTGTTTTAGTAGGGCTCATTTTTAAGGATTTTTAATAAAGAATCTGAAAAATTTTTTGAAATAACAATTATCAGTAAACTTACAAAGCATAAACGATTTTAAAAATTTGAGCTGTTTCTTTGAAGAGCACCATCATCGCCAAGATGTCGACTTCTCGCGCTGTCGCCGAGTTTAACCGCCCGTCCCAACTATTCATGGTAGCTGCTAATAATCGAGTACACGTAGCGCCGCTCGGCTACGGCCTCGTGTGAATTTGATATCACGGGTCGTTGTCGAGTAGCGCGAGCACGAGGCTCGTTAAACGTCGTTACTTCTTTCTCCACATTAAGCAAAATATCATCAGTGATCTTATATCTTATTGTAATGTTGCAGCTAGGTATGTATCATATCCATTAGTTATATATACTAATACCGATATAGCCTTTTTTATATATATTCCAATGATGGTTCTCGGCGAAGTTCAAATCGTATCTGCAGTAGTATGTCCATAAATAATCCAGGTTCAGGGCAGATTTTTAATTGCATCTCTACATAGATTTGTACATGGATTTTCATATGGATTTTCACATGGATTTTCATACAGATTTGCATATGACGTTTTGGAACAGATTTTCAGGTGGATTTCCATATGAGTGTCCATATGGAATCCATGTATATTTCTATATGGAAATCCCGATGGATACTTTCAATAGGGTCTATATAAAGTTCACATGAATATTGGGTGAAAATCACGTGAAATTCACCTGAGAAAACGATAACAAGAGAAAGAAGCTTTAATTTATCTGTGGTGAAGTTCACGTGAATATTGGGTGAAAATCACGTGAATTTCAGGTTAAATTCACCCGAAAATACTACGGAATATAGGTGAAATAAATGTGAAATTCGTGTGGATTCACATGTAAATCACGTGAAATTCACCTGAAAAAACGATGTCACAAGAAGGAAGCTTTAATTTATCTCCGGTGAAGTTCACGTGAGCATCGGGTGAAAATCACGTGAAATTCACCTGACGTTTTTAGAATTTTGACACGTGAAATACAGGTATAAATCACATAAAATTTGGGTGGTTTTCGCATACATTTTACACGAATTTCACGTAAAATTTAGGTGGAAATTCAGGTGATAATTCAGGTGGAAATTCAGGTGAAAACCAGGTGAATATTTACAACCGGGAATCACTTAGACATCCGTCCGGATTTCTGCGTGGATTTCCGCGCACCTGGATAAGCGAAACCCCGCTCGGTTTTCAGCATGGATTTTCGCGTGGATTTACACGTGGAAATCCGAACGTATTCTAGACAAGTAATAATCACTTAGATATCCGTCTGGATTTCTGCGTGGATTTCCGTGCACCTGGATAAGCGAAACCCCTCCCGGTTTTCTACATGGATTTTCGCGTGGATTACCATGCGGAAATCCGGACGTATTCTAGACAAGTAATAATCGCTAAGGTATCCGTCCGGATTTCTGCGTGGATTTCCGCGCACCTGCATAAGCGATACCACCGCCCGGTTTTCTACATGGATTTTCGCGTGGATTTCCGCGCGGACATCCAGAGATATATATATGTAGACGTACTGATCACTTCGATTTTCCGCGTGGATTTCCGTGCACCTGCATAAGCGAAACCACTGCTCGGTTTTCTAGGTGGATTGCCGCGCGGAAATCCGGACATGTATGCAGGCGTACCGATCACTTCGATTTCCACGCGGATTTCTGCGCGAATTTCCGTCTAAATGCGTAAGCTAATAATCACCATTCTGTTTTCAGCATGGATTTCCGTGCGGAAATCCGAACATATATGAAGGCGTACTGAACATTTGGATTTCCCTACGGATATCTGCGCGGATTTCAACGCAGTTGTAGACGCGATGCGACGTGGCTTGGATTTTTACCTAGATTTCCACGTAGATTTCCAGGTGGATTTGTTGGACTGATTTCTGCATGGATTTCTCCGCGGAATTCAGTCCGAATTCCGGGCGGATTTCAGTACGGAAATCTGCTCTGATATTTTCAACCGGGCAGGCATGTGACGTGTCTTTATTTTTTATTTACAGTTGTAGCCTTAATTTATAATAAAAATATACTTTTATCAAAGTAGTATAAGAAGTAATATTGATTATTATTCGAATAAAATGTTTGTAATCCGAAAAAAAATGTTAACTAGTTTTATATCAGTCATATGGGACCCGCAAGGAAAACCCATAGGGCCCATTTATCGTATATCAATTGCTCATCTATACCCAATAACCCAAATATCCCATCTTTTCATTAGGGCAGAATATATTTAGAAGTTCTTATTTTATTCCATTCTTCAGTTCTGTCGGAATATTATAATTATAATAACAATAAAGTTGTCTATATCTTCAATTGAATTAATTATCTAAATAACTGTAATATACAAATAATTATATTATATTGCAAATGTTTCATTTAACTATTTTTTTTCATTTATAATATAGCAGTGGTAAACTGCTAGATAATAAATAAATTAAGTTATAAATTCAGCAGAGCATATTCCTGGATTCTGGAAAAATTCATGTGATCAATCATGTGATTAATCATGTGATTAATCACATGATTTTTCCGTCGATAATATCATGTGATTAATCATATGATTGATCACATGATTAACCACATGATTAATCACATGATTGATCACATGATTTATCATATGATTAATCATGTGATTAATCACTGGATTAATCATATGATTAGTCACATGATTTTTTTCAATAGGGCTTACGTCATTTTGTGTATGTATATAAAAGTGTTGTAAAGTGAAAAGCATAAATGAAAAAATAAAAGGAAATTAAGGAATAAATAAATAAGTGAATTTGAAAAATCCATTTAAAAATGTGTTCACTATGTTGCGATCTATATGAATGTAGGATCTATATGCAATTGAACCCTGAAATATGATTCTATTATATTAATTGATGGTTCATTAATTTGAGAAAACAACGGGCAAACATATTAGTAAACTGTTTAGATTATCTTATTTTCACAGACAACGTTAATTATTGAAGTAAAAAGTTAGATTGTTGTGATTAAAGTTTAATGTACTATTATTATTTTTTAATTTATAATAGAAAAAGTGCAGGTAAATAAGTAAATTTAAAAACTGCATTGAAAAATTATTTATTATGTTGATGCTCTATGGATTCAAGGTCTTATGTGAGTGAACCTTGGAGCATGAGTTTGTTATATGTGTGTATGTGAAAAACTATTTGAAATAAACAATAAAAACTAGCGCAGAGAAATAAACATTTGACATTTGCGTATAACTAGTTTTTTGTAGTACAAAAACATGATGCTATCCAGTGAAATACATTTGTAGGTTCATATGTGAATAAAATGTATTGCTCAATGACATGGGATATAAATATACAATATAATTTTCAGTGTTTTGTGTAATAAATAAAATGATGTATTAGAACAAGTGTATTTTATAAACGGATGAATTATTAAAATAGAACATTTGTTTATGCCGGAAAGGTATAGTAGCCTTAAACATCGACTGCACTCACTATGATACAATTGACATTTTAATTTATAAAGTTGAAACAGTTATGCACTGCAATCAATTTATGAGTCGTATGAAGTATTGCTGCTATAAACATTTTTATTTAGCATTTGGCGACAGCGTTACTGGTTTGGTAACATACATTCTGGAGTTTGAATTGCTCAACATATTCTACATTTATCCCTGTATATACACGGAGAAAAATTGTGTAAGAACAATTACAATTTTCTATAGTAATTGTGGGACAGATTCATATTTTCATGAAAATGGCTACAATTTATAGTGAAAATTGGTATTTTTGTAGTGGAAGTAACAAAATCATAGGAATTTTTATTGGTATTTTCCCTAGCAGAAATATTTTTGTTTAGGAAAGTTGAAAACTGTTAATAAGAGTTTAAACTGTTAAAAATAATTCTAAAATGTAGGATTACGGACGTTACGAATTGTTTATAACTGTTTGTAACATTCCTTATAATAACTATTAAATATTTAATTACATTCAAATGGGTGCCCAAGAATTTGAAATATTTATTTTGCAATTTACAATCGCTTTTATTTAACTTGAATTTATAATAATAATCTACCTCTCTCTCCTCCTCCCACTCTTTCCCTCCTCTCTCTCTCTCCCTCTATCCCGCTCTCTCAACATCCGTCAAACTGAGTACCAAAAACTTTAATGAGAGCTTAAATATTTTTTAAAACAATCAATACGTTTTTTAAAAGCTAATTCCTCTCTTCCCGCCTTTTCCTCCCTCTCTCTCTTCCTCTCTCTCCCTCCCACTCTGTCCCTCTCTCTCTGCCTCCCTTTCTCTTTCGCCCTCTCTCTCCCTCTCTCTCTTTCTCTCCCTCCCCTTTGCCTCTCTCTCAACATCCGTTAAACTGAGTACCAAAAACTTTAATGAGAGCTTAAATATTTACTAAAACAATCAACACGTTTTTAAAAGCTAATTTTCTAAGTACGTTCTAACAACACAATTTGTCTAGTCCTTTTATTTTTTCTAGTCGTATCTATTAAATAAGAACTCTCTAAAAATGGTAATATTTTTTTTCATGACTGTACAAATAATAGTAGTGTTATTATATAAAACTTTCTACGAAAGTATAAAATAAGGCAAGTATCGACGTTTTTTCTGTATGTCCCTATTGAAAAAAATCATGTGACTAATCATATGATTAATCCAATGATTAATCACATGATTAATCATATGATAAATCATGTGATCAATCATGTGATTAATCATGTGGTTAATCATGTGATCAATCATATGATTAATCACATGATATTATCGACGGAAAAATCATGTGATTAATCACATGATTAATCACATGATTGATCACATGAATTTTTCCAGAATCCAGGAATATGCTCTGCTGAATTTATAACTTAATTTATTTATTATCTAGCAGTTTACCACTGCTATATTATAAATGAAAAAAAATAGTTAAATGAAACATTTGCAATATAATATAATTATTTGTATATTACAGTTATTTAGACAATTAATTCAATTGAAGATATAGACAACTTTATTGTTACTACAATTATAATGTTCCGACATAACTGAAGAATGGGACAAAATAAGAACTTCTAAATATATTCTGCCCTAATGAAAAGATGGGATATTTGGGTTATTGGGTATAGATGAGCAATTGATATACGATAAATGGGCCCTATGGGTTTTTCTTGCGGGCCCCATATGACTGATATAAAACTAGTTAACATTTTTTTTCGGATTACAAACATTTTATTCGAATAATAATCAATATTACTTCTTATACTACTTTGATAAAAGTATATTTTTATTATAAATTAAGGCTACAACTGTAAATAAACAATAAAGACACGTAACATACCTGTATAAGGGAATAAGATTATTATAAATGATATTGTTATTAATGTAGAGAAATGATGTTTAAGAAGCCTCGTGCTCGCGCTACTCAACTCCGACCCGTGGTACACGGAAAAAAATTTGGAAGCCTGGGATGTCGGAGGTATGGAATTAACTGAAATCCAAAAAATATCGTATCTGTACGCGTCCAAAATTGAATATAGTCACTTCCAAATTGAATTGCGTGGACTCCAACAATTTCGGTTGTGTACGGATCTCAAAATGGGATTATGGGTATGCCATCTTGGAATGGCGGGGACTCCGAGACTTTCGGTACCGTCGGGATACGCCCGATGGCGTCCTCAGGCCCCCATTCCTGGTATCTCGGCGGGTCGGCTATACATTCGGACGTATTTCACGCGCGCCGCTTCATAAATATACTAATATAATATATATAAACGGTTCAAAACGTGTGTGCTATATTATACTATAATAATACTTTGATATATAATGATGAAACGCATATATATATATATATAAGAAAAACGCGCGCAAATGCGAACCGTTCCCCTTCTCTCAACGCTGTCGCGCCACGATACCAGAGATGGGGGCCTCAGACGTCCAAAGTGGAATCGCTACAATACCGAAAATCTCGGAGTCTGGGGATGACCGAATTGGAGTTCAGAACATACGTTTTTGAATCGTGAAGACTTCGAAGATATTGGATTCTTACAGGTTCAACTTTGGATGCGCCTTAATTCCAAATTCGTCATAAATTAAGACGATCGATGGTATTGCACGGAGCCCATATATACCGGAGGTCTGGAGATCCTATAGTACATTACGATACGTGGGCCGGAAATTGGATTTCCGGGCCGTACGTGGTATGACGCCCGAGGCGAAGCCGAGGGCGTCATGACGCACGGCCAGGGCATCCAATTTCCGGTCCAAGTATTGTATACTATTTTTCTTACTCCCCGGCCGAAAGTACGTTCTGTAATTGTTAAATAATTGATAAAATTGCGTTGTCGTCTGCTAGCTGTGTTTGAGTGTTAGTTTTTCTTTCGGCCCGCTCGATAGTACTGCCTCTGTCGGACGCTTTGGGTAGCTCGGTCGCTATTACCGACTGTTCTTTCTTTCGGCCCGGCGTGGAGAGCTGGTTTTTTGGCCGTCTGCTACTTTCGCTGTTACACAGATGGTTTGATGCCCGCCCGACATTTGCAAGACCGAGGCGAAGCCGAGGCTTTGCTGGCCGGGGCGGGCATCAGAAACACATTCATTAAAAAAAGACAACACCACTTTTTATTTCAACTAACTCTTTTTTCTCGTCACCCGTGCACTTTCCTCTGTTTATTTCGTACGTGTCTAACCTTCACACCGCACAAACATCTTTCCTCGGACATGCGCGCGGGCGCTCAAGCGCCGCGGGTTAGGAAATTTCGTCAGCCAATCAGAGCGCGCGGTTGGTCTAAAATAGGATGCGAAAGTTTCTCTTTGGGCTCGGAGATGCGGGCCGGAAGTACGTACTTTCGGGTGGGCGAGTAAGAAAAATTTTTTTCCGTGTAGCAAATTCACACGAAGCCGGAGCCGAGCGCGCCCACGTGTACTCGATTTTGGCGGTTACCATGAACAGTTGCGATGACGTCGGCGACAGCGCGAGGAGGCCACTACTTGGCGATGCTGTTTCTATTAAAAAAACAGAGAAGATATTTTACATAAAGTCAGCTGCTCAAAATTTTAGAATTGTTATGTTTAATTTGTGAGTTAACTAATATTTTTTATTAAACAAAATTTTTTCTGATTCTTTATTAAAAACCATTTAAAATGAGCCCTGGAACGATATTAGCAAACATTTAAAATGATCCATTTGGAAAGTCTCAGATTCGCTACTTATTAGTATACCTTCATCTGAAAAAAAGAAAATAATAAGTACAGCAGAATATTTTTGATTGGACAAAATTTTTACTGAATCTTTATTAAAGTCCCTTTCAAATAAGCCCTTATCGATGTTCGCAAACCCACTTGAAAAGAGTTATATATTTTTTTAATCTCAGTAGAAACCAATAATTGGTATTTTTGAGAACCTGCTGGATTTGAGATCTTAATATTATTCATATATCTTATGTCATGGATCTTGTCGCTGAATTTTCTCAAAGCATGAAAAATATATTAAACATCTATTTTCAACAATATTTTCAACAGGCATTTATACTTTCCTAAATTTTCAATGGGAGACGCTTACACTGTTAATACACTCTATTTGTAAACTTCATACCTATTCGAAACTGAATTTTATAAGTAATCTATTATTATGTGTAGCAAAGCTAAAAGTAAAATAGTATAAAAAAGTTGCAATCAAATTAGTTGAAAGACAATTAACAATTGTATATTCCAATGCGCATACAAATACTTCTCACTCAATAATTTTCAAATAAAATATGGTGTTTTTATTAAGGCTTCGTTTCATAAATTTCATAAACTATGTAATCTACAAACTTATAACTCATTAAGATCCATAATACAATTATTTAATTTTCAACTTACGCTAAATAGTTTATGAAATTTCATGAAGCAAAGGCTTAATAAGAAAACCATATTTTATTTGAAAATTATTGGTTATGGAGTATACGTCTGTGCATTTGAATTTGCAATTGCTAAATTGTCTTTCGACTAACTTGATTGCAACTTTTTTATAGTAATTTATTTTTAGCTTTGGTACACATAATAATAGATTACTTATAAAATTCAGTTTCAAATAGATATGAAGTTTACAAAAAGAGTGTATTAACAGTGTAAGCGTCTCCCTGGTGAAAGTAAAAACTGCACATTTCTGCACATTTCTGCACATTTCTGCACATTTCTGCACATTTCTGAACATTTCTGCACATGTCTAGACATTTCTACACATTTCTACACATTTCTACACATTTCTGCATATTTCTACACATTTTTGCACATTTTATCTACTTATTAGACTTTTGTACAAAAATGTGTAGAAATGTGTATAAATGTGTAGAAATGTGTAGTAATGTGTAGAAATGTGCAGAAATGTACTGAAATGTGCAAAAGTGTGTAGAAATGTGCAACTCGATGTTATCAAATAAAAAACTTATGAGGTACTTAAAATTTTATGATTTTTTTATTTAAAAAACATATAAATCAATTAGAAACTAAGAAAATTGTATAAAAATAGCTATGTTTAACATTATTTATTAGAAATACATAGATAAAAATTTAATTACAATAATATTAATCACCAATACATGCTACGGGTACAGGAGAAATATAATTTTGTGTATTTATTGTAACTAAAATGCATTGAGTGTGTAAATCACTAGGAGTACAATATTCCCATTCATTTGTATGAATATGACATTTTTTTATGTGATCTAATGATGGAAAAATTTTATTTTTTTCTACTTTAATAACTTTAAAAAAAATGATGATTTCTCCTTTCCACTTTTGTGTAACTACGCATATATTTGTATAACACCAAATTTTCCTGATTTTGTTTGTATAATGGAGTCATTAATTTTTAATAATTCTGTATAACTATGTGTGGTGTATCTTCGTTTCTTACAAATTAATTTTGCATATGTCAAACAAGTACCTTCAAAGCCAAATTGTTTTTCTTCATCGTTGAAGACATGCTCTTTTCCAGTGCCAAGTAATACAATATTATTTATGTGTATGCATTGTTTGACTCTGTTTTCAAAACTTTCTACAAATTCAATCACTCGATCTCCGACATCAAATAATGAAGAGAATATTGGTACAAATTTATAAAATTGAAAACGTTTTGCAATTTGGACAGGTATTTGCATTGGGCTTGTTTTAAGTTTTAATAATAATCTATTTTCGTTTTCAAAAACAAATGCATCGTGCAAATGAAGAGGTCCTAAATTAAAAACGCTATTAGCTAAGTGCTGTAATAGATGCACATTATACATCATTTGCTCTTTGCCATAATACACTTGAAAATAAACACAAAATTCTATTAATAAATTGTGAGCATGTTTAACGTCATTGAAAGAAATAGAACTTCTTGACAAAATTTCTATCGCTGCAACCAACTTTGATAAATGAGATAAGTATTTTGTAGGTAATATGCCTTCTAAGCATATTAAGCTATAAAAAAGTAACCATGACCGCCATTCCGATGCTTTCCACATTTTTCTTGTACTGATAGGTCTAGGAGTTCGTGTGATTATTTTAGGTATCTTAAACGAAGCCAATCTATCATTTAATAAGGTGACATTATTTGGTGATCCTACATAGTAGGGTTTATCAGCATCTGAGAGAAGCAAATTTGTCAATTGTTCTGTCACGCCTAAATATACTGAGTGCATAACCTCTGGTGTCATACCATCTGCTAAATTAAAATACTGTAAATTCATTAAAATAGATGGTCCTTTCACTCCTTTTTGTTCTTTAAAAATTATTCTGTCTTTTTCTAATATTTGTGTAGCAATCATATCTTTAGTAATATTATCATGTGTTCTTAAATCAGGAACTTTTTTATCTATTGGGTATTTTCGAGTTCCAGAAATATTCTCAGTTGGATGATAACAAAATGTACAACCATAGAAGCCATTATACTGTTTCATATTAAGCATACTACATCTACAAGGTGAATCAACACTGCAGCATAATGGAATAAATCTTGAAACAACTTTTTCTTTATTTCTTTCCCATTCTATTCCTACAATTGATAAATTGTTCAATTCATGTACCAGTGGCAGTAAAAAAGTATTCATGGGAGGTTTTTCGGTATTTACCCATAAGCCTGCTAAAATTAAATGCTTATTTCTTATTTCTGGAGGCAATTCTACAATTTTCATATATACAGGCCATACTGTTGTAGTACTTGAAGCAGCCGTTTGGCATCCATCAGTGTTAAATAAATAAGAGAAGTTCAAATCACTGTGTAAAACTTGACCTGCCGATGAAAGATGTTTATACAATTTTCCATCTAATATATCTTCAAGATTGTCAATATTTTCTTTTTGTCGATGCTGTTTATATTGAAGATATGGTTGTACAAGATTATTTTCTAAAAGTCCTTTTAATTGATTTTTAATATTAAGTGTCAAGAAATAAGGTAACTCTTTAACATTTTCAATAATTATATGGCAAACAGGACAAACTAAATTACTATTCGGTAAAGTAGCACGTTCACCTATATAACTCTTACATTGGAGACAATTGATGTGATATTTATACAATTCATTATTGCTTGAAAAAAAGTTAAACAATTTGAATTTAGTAAGGTTAATTACATCTTCATCAAATAATTTATTTATCAAATTAATAATATCCATCATTGCTTCCCAAGTAAGAGAGTGTCGAATTCCTAGTAGCATGCACATGAGTATTATTTCGCCATTGCTAATATCTGTTTTTTTCTTAATCTTTTTATTTAAATATCTTCTTTTTCTATCTTCTTTTCTTTGCCTCTAAAATATAGAACCACAAATAAAAAATATCCAGTAGTCATACACTCCTTAATAAAATGAAAAATGTTCATAAATATAAATAAATAAAATAGATATGCATCTGTTATTGATAAATCTTTTTCGAGTGTCAAATGATTTTGATGGAGTGAAATAATTTGGAAGATAATATATTTGCACGCAGCTAGCCATATTATTTTTGGTGTTTCAGGAAGTACAAATATTGGAACACTAAGTTATCTTTATTTATATAATACTAGAAGGAATACACAAAAAATTCTGTAAGAATAAGTGAAAAAATAAAATCATAATTATTGACAAATTTATAACTAAAATAACATTGTTTAAGACAATTTTTTTATTACAAAATGTCTCATGAAAGTAAACGTGTTAGAAATAAATGGTTAAGTCCAGACTCCAAAGAATTAGTTCCACGTTCAACTCATTACTACAAGAAAAAGAAAAAATTTGAATTGGATTTTGTAAGTATTATATTTTTTGCATTTTAATGATATAACTTGATTTTGTCTTCATTTTGTCTTATAGTAAATATTTTACTATATTTTATATTATTTTACCATATTTTTTAGAATTTATCAGAAATATTAAAGGAAAGTGATAGTAGTATATCTGAAAGTGAACCAGATATAAATATTGAAGAAAATCTATCATTACATGACTTACAACAAGACGCTGCAAGTACTTATTTCATAAATGAGAATAATTCTGATGAGATAACAAATAATACAAATTATTTAAGTATTTATGACGAAGACATTCATAATAATGATGATTGGGATTGGATTAATGTAAGTAATAACGGTTCCATCTGTTGATATTAGATTGAGTAAAAAATTATTGATGACATTCCTGCACTTGATAAAGCATCTTTGTTGTACATAGTGTAACACAGTTTTTTAATTTCAAATAAATTTTGAAATTCTGTAACTTTTCATCCCTTGTGGAAAAAATTTTCAGGATTGTATAAATATTGTACGTAGTGACTGTATATAATTTGTATACAGAAATGATCATAAACAAATTTTATACAATTTGTGTACAATCCTGAAAGAATGTTCTAAATGAAATTCAAATAATTATAAACGCCTAACAATTTTTTAAAATAATTTTCACAGGAATTTATTAAATTTCAAAAATCAATTCAAATTCAAATGAATATTAAACATACATGCTCATAATAAATCCACGAATTCATAGGTTTTCAATAATGCAAATATTAGAGAGGAACCTGCTTTACTTAGTGATGTCGAAAATGATAGTGCAGCTGAAGAAGAAAATCAGTTTTATACAAATTCTAAGGTTTGTAAAATATTATTTAACTTAATCTTATAACTGATCAAAATTAAAAATGTATATAAGGGATACTTCAGGAGAAGTCAGCAGCTCAAAATTTTAAAATCGCTGAAAATTGGTTTACTTCTAGTTTTTTTATGAAAAAATAATATTCCTAGAGTTTGAGACCGAAATTTTCAAAAATAAAAAAGTTATGGAACATTGAAAATTCAAATTTTTTCCAATTTTTGGTTAAAATTCAACTTTATTAATTTTTTTACTCAAAATCTTGAAACTTTTTGTATAGAACATTGATTGGGAAAAAGTTTGCATTTTTTCTCTAGAATGTGCCAGTATTTATTTTATGACCCTTTAAATTTTTTTCATTAAAAAATTTTTTTTTGTATTCTTCTTTGAAAACCCTTCAAAATGCTTTTTTGGTCAATACTGGCCGAGCAAAGGGAAAAGAGTTACAATTTTTTGAAATATCAAGAAAAATCCATACTTACAATTTTGCATAGCATGATTGATGAAACTGAATATATTATTCGTATATCCTATGGCATGGACCGTACCACTGAATTTTATTAGAGCATCAAATAGTACATATTTGAACATAATATAAATATATATTTTCAATAATATTGGGCTTACACAATAAGCGATACCTAATTATGAATTAATAATAAATTAACCTCTATAGAGGTTAATTATTATTGCCCAATATTATTGAAAATATATATTTATATTATGCTCAAATATGTACTATTTGATGCTCTAATAAAATTCAGTGGTACGGTCCATGCCATAGGATATACGAATAATATATTCAGTTTCATCAATCATGCTATGCAAAATTGTAATTATGGATTTTTCTTGATATTTCAAAAAATTGTAACTCTTTTCCCTTTGCTCGGCCAGTATTGACCAAAAAAGCATTTTGAAGGGTTTTCGAAGAAGAATACAAAAAAATTTGTTAATGAAAAAATTTAAAGGGTCATAAAATAAATACTGGCACATTCTAGAGAAAAAATGCAAACTTTTTCCCAATCAATGTTCTATACAAAAGTTTCAAGATTTTGAGTAAAAAATTAATAAAGTTGAATTTTAACCAAAAATTGGAAAAAATTTGAATTTTCAATGTTCCATAACTTTTTTATTTTTGAAAATTTCGGTCTCAAACTCTAGGAATATTATTTTTTCATAAAAAAACTAGAAGTAAACCAATTTTCAGCGATTTTAAAATTTTGAGCTGCTGACTTCTCCTGAAGTATCCCTTATATACATTTTTAATTTTGATCAGTTATAAGATTAAGTTAAATAATATTTTACAAACCTTAGAATTTGTATAAAACTGATTTTCTTCTTCAGCTGCACTATCATTTTCGACATCACTAAGTAAAGTATAATATTGGGCTTACACAATAAGCGATACCTAATTATGAATTAATAATAAATTAACCTCTATAGAGGTTAATTATTATTGCCCAATATTATTGAAAATATATATTTATATTATGCTCAAATATGAACTATTTGATGCTCTAATAAAATTCAGTGGTACGGTCCATGCCATAGGATATACGAATAATATATTCAGTTTCATCAATCATGCTATGCAAAATTGTAATTATGGATTTTTCTTGATATTTCAAAAAATTGTAACTCTTTTCCCTTTGCTCGGCCAGTATTGACCAAAAAAGCATTTTGAAGGGTTTTCGAAGAAGAATACAAAAAAAAATTTGTTAATGAAAAAATTTAAAGGGTCATAAAATAAATACTGGCACATTCTAGAGAAAAAATGCAAACTTTTTCCCAATCAATGTTCTATACAAAAAGTTTCAAGATTTTGAGTAAAAAAATTAATAAAGTTGAATTTTAACCAAAAATTGGAAAAAATTTGAATTTTCAATGTTCCATAACTTTTTTATTTTTGAAAATTTCGGTCTCAAACTCTAGGAATATTATTTTTTCATAAAAAACTAGAAGTAAACCAATTTTCAGCGATTTTAAAATTTTGAGCTGCTGACTTCTCCTGAAGTATCCCTTATATACATTTTTAATTTTGATCAGTTATAAGATTAAGTTAAATAATATTTTACAAACCTTAGAATTTGTATAAAACTGATTTTCTTCTTCAGCTGCACTATCATTTTCGACATCACTAAGTAAAGCAGGTTCCTCTCTAATATTTGCATTATTGAAAACCTATGAATTCGTGGATTTATTATGAGCATGTATGTTTAATATTCATTTGAATTTGAATTGATTTTTGAAATTTAATAAATTCCTGTGAAAATTATTTTAAAAAATTGTTAGGCGTTTATAATTATTTGAATTTCATTTAGAACATTCTTTCAGGATTGTACACAAATTGTATAAAATTTGTTTATGATCATTTCTGTATACAAATTATATACAGTCACTACGTACAATATTTATACAATCCTGAAAATTTTTTCCACAAGGGATGAAAAGTTACAGAATTTCAAAATTTATTTGAAATTAAAAAACTGTGTTACACTATGTACAACAAAGATGCTTTATCAAGTGCAGGAATGTCATCAATAATTTTTTACTCAATCTAATATCAACAGATGGAACCGTTATTACTTACATTAATCCAATCCCAATCATCATTATTATGAATGTCTTCGTCATAAATACTTAAATAATTTGTATTATTTGTTATCTCATCAGAATTATTCTCATTTATGAAATAAGTACTTGCAGCGTCTTGTTGTAAGTCATGTAATGATCACTTTCCTTTAATATTTCTGATAAATTCTAAAAAATATGGTAAAATAATATAAAATATAGTAAAATATTTACTATAAGACAAAATGAAGACAAAATCAAGTTATATCATTAAAATGCAAAAAATATAATACTTACAAAATCCAATTCAAATTTTTTCTTTTTCTTGTAGTAATGAGTTGAATGTGGAACTAATTCTTTGGAGTCTGGACTTAACCATTTATTTCTAACACGTTTACTTTCATGAGACATTTTGTAATAAAAAAATTGTCTTAAACAATGTTATTTTAGTTATAAATTTGTCAATAATTATAATTTTATTTTTTCACTTATTCTTACAGAATTTTTTGTGTATTCCTTCTAGTATTATATCTATATCATGCATTTTCAAAAAAGTACATTTATTGTATAGAAAGATATTCTTTTCAAATTAATTTTTAAATAATGAGACGAAATATGCGACACCAGTTTCTTTGTACGAAAGCAAAACAGTATTATTCAAACCGCTTAATACAATATACAAACATGTTTACTTTGTGACGGCTGTTAAGGGCGCTACACACAAAAGGAAAAAGTTACAGATACACACTGTTCCTCAGATATATAGATATACATACCCATGTTATTCTTATATCTGTTCCTGTTCCTGTAACATTTTCATTTTGCCTGTAGCGCCCTTAAGGTATTCCTTTTAGCTGTTCCTGTTCATCATATATATATATATATATATATATATATATATATATATATATATATATACATATCGTAGTGGCCTTAACCTTAACCTTAACCCTCGCACTTATCGCAGACTAAGTATTTCACTGATGTAATATATGTAATATATCATATCGATTAAGTATAGGTTACTTAGCAGATTTTGTTATAATTGTTAATTTCATATGAAATATAAAAATCCATTAACATTAATGTTAATTACAAATATCCTACAAATAAATTTGGTATCATTTACGGTAAGGGACAATTATTTCTAAATTTATAGTTTTTAAGTTAGAAAATATTTAATTTAGTTAAAATATAAAACGTAATATGATTTTTGGATATTTACAGATTACAGATAGATATATACGTGTACATAATTTTTTCAAAACAAAATGGAAATGTTTGCCTATATTTATATTAAGGCAAAAAAGAAATATTTTACAGTTAAAGGAAGTGAGATAGAAGATTTTTATTATCAAACCCCTGGTCGGCAAAGCACTAAATTTTCCTCAAAACCATTTAAATATATTGGAGCTGATGGTACAAAAACTGATACATGTCAGATTCTAATTGTAGCTGGTATATTTATCATATGTTTGGAATAATTTAATTTTGAATTTTCATTTCAACTTTTAAAAAACTTTTTTCCTACTTTCAGGTAGCATTGAGACTATGAAACAATATATTGATGAGAAGAGGATAGTTGTACCCAATTTAAATAATTCTGACTTGAATGTCTTCAATGATGATCAAACTTGTCAACGTATCCAAGCTGTTGCAATGAAAAAAACTAGATCGGTATTGTTACTTAATTGTACTTAATACTACAGAATCATATACTTAATTGATATTTATATCAATTGGTTTTTATTAAATTTGTAACCTAGGATTTAAAAAGGACCCTTTCAAAGGCTAGTACACTTAAAAACCAGGAAATAATAAAAGCTCATTTATCACAGTTCAGTAATGATGAGACCACTGAAAAGAGTAACAAAGTATTACGTAAAGATCATAACAGCATAAGTACTGAAGCATTGGGACATACAGATGATATTGAATCTCAACTGGGGAATGACAGTGATGAGAATGGAGGTAAGGATGACACTACATCTTCAGAAAAAGAAAGCACAGATGAAGAAGATAATAAAACTGCGGGAAACAACAGAAGTCCTGACCTTCGTGCTAACAAAAGTAGAAACAAAATGCTAAAAGCTTTCAATAATATAGGCACATCCAATAATGATGATGGTGAACACGTAAGTCTTATGGTAATTTATTTTAATGATTAAGTAACACTTTTTATAAATATGAACACAAAATATTTACAAATTTTTTAGTATAATAACATAAGAAAACAAAATGAAGTCTTAAGTAATAAGCTATCTGAAGAGCGAGGTAAAAAAAATGTTGCGGAACGTATCAATAAAAAGCTACAAGAAAAATGTAAAATACTACAGAATGCTCTACGTGATAAAGACACTGAAGGTATTTGAAAATTTTACTTTATATTTAATCATTTTTTTATGTAAATAAAATAATATTTTGAATTCTTATTCTAAACATATCTAATTATTTCATTTTAGTTTCAAACAAAAAGGAGAATCCTGAGCCAAAAGGTGTACCTGTACCGATCTGCACAAATAGTGGCATTATGGTTAGAGCGGATTCTCTTGATGACTGCTATAATAAAATAAAGTCAAGCTTTTTTTACGAGCACCTATGTTATTTAGCCTGGTCTCGTAAAGAATTAGCTAAGCGATGTGTAAAAAAAAGAAGAAGTACGCCAAGTGATATTACTCCGCTTACTCCCCGTAAAAGGAGAGCAATAAGACAACATTTTGTCAACTACTTGACATTTTATAATTACCATGACGTTTTGTTTAACTACGAACTAGGAAACATTAATGCTTACGCCAATAGGGCTATTTACTGTTCAAAAGACATGTAGAGCTGCTGAAGAAATATCCCGAGTTGGACGACGAAGACTTTCTTGAAAGCCATGCAGAGGACATTGAAAAAGTAGAACTATAAATGTTAAATAACTGTTAAAATACTATTAAAATACAGTATTATATTATTGACTATTTTGTAAGTCATATTTTGTATTTTTGGATTAAAATATTCACATATAAATACTGTTGACTATTTTATAAGTCATTCTGTAATTTTGTATAATCATATAACGCTTACAAATAAAAACCTTTAATACAACAGTATTTCTTTTGAATTCGAATTCACTCGTCATTCGTTCCATCCGCCTAATACATACCTTCCATTCAATTCATTTATCCATACTATTATTGTCTTATATTATTCATGTAATGGCATAAAACACATTTCTGATACTTTGTTAATATTAATTATTCATAATTGGTTAATATTATAATATAATTATAATTAGTTCATTCATTCTTTATTAGAATTATTATTCATTCTAATTCATACATTAGAAACATCGAATTGCACATTTATGCACATTTATGCACATTTATGCACATTTCTACACATTTCTACACATTTTTCAACAAAAGTCTAATAACTTCACAAAATGTGTACAAATGTGTAGAAATGTGCAGAAATGTGCAAAAATGTGCAGAAATGTGCAGAAATGTGCATAAATGTGCATAAATGTGCAGTTTTTACTTCCACCAGGGCTCCCATTGAAAACTTAGGAAAGTATAAGCCTGTTGAAAATATTGTTGAAAATAGATGTTTAATATATTTTTAATGCTTTGAGAAAATTCAGTGACAAGATCCATGACATGAGATACATGAATAATATTAAAATCTCAAATCCTTTGTGTTGTCGAAAATATAAATTATTGCTTTCTACTGACATTTAAAAAATATACAATTCTTCTCAAGTGGGTTAGCGAATATCGATCAGGGCTTATTTGAAAGGGTCTTTAATAAAGATTCAGTAAACATTTTGTAGAATCAAAAATATTCTGCTGTACATATTATTTTCTTTTTTTCAGATGAAGGTATACTAATAAAGAAAATATAACCACATATACAAATAAAAAGCAAATTTTTTCCCAATCAATATTTTGTACAAAAAATTTCAGGATTGAGTAAAGAAAATGAAAATAGTTGAGTTTACACAAAAAAATTGCAAAGAATAACAACTTTCCACATTAGAGAGGTTAGAAGCGAGAAAGGGCTTACCGAATCTATGCTTTGCAGGTGACTTCGCTGTCTTGTCTCAAATGGGTGATCATCTCCAAGTGATGGACGCGACGAAAGAATCAAAACCCAGCAGGACACCGTACTACAACCGCCGCTGTCATCGCTGGGAACGCCACGGACGAGACACGCGCACGGCAGCCTCGGTAGGCATTTCTTATACAAACAATTCAATCAGCTGTTGGTGCTGCCGTGCCTCGTGCGTGCTTTCGAATTTGCGATAGAATCGTCTCGTCCGTGGCGTTCCCAGCGATGACAGCGGCGGTTGTAGTACGGTGTCCTGGTAGGTTTTGATTCTTTCGTCGCGTCTATCACTTGTAGGTGATCACCCATTTGAGACAACAAGACAGCGAAGTTACCTACAAGCATAGATTCGGTAAGCCCTTTCTCGCTTCTAACCCCTCTAATGTGGAAAGTTGTTATTCTATGCAATTTTTTGTGAAAACTCGAGTATTCTCATTTTCTTTACTCAATCCTGAAATTTTTTGTATAAAATATTGATTGAGAAAAAATTTGCTTTTAATTTGTATATGTGGTTATATTTTCTTTATGATCTATTTGGAAAGTCTCAGATTCACTACTTATTAGTATATACTTTCATCTGAAAAAAAGAAAATCATAAGTACAGCAGAATATTTTTGATTCGACAATATTTTTACTGAATCTTTATTAAAGTGCCTTTCAAATAAGCCCTGATCGATGTTCTCAAACCCACTTGAAAAGAATTGTATATTTTTTAAATGTCAGTAGAAACCAATAATTGGTATTTTCGACAACCTGCTGGATTTGAGATCTTAATATTATTCATATATCTCATGTCATGGATCTTGTAGTTGATTTTTTCAAAGAATGAAAAATATATTAAATATTTATTTTCAACAATATTTTTGACTGGCTTATAAGTAATAATATTTTTATTTACTGTCCTAAATTTTCAATAGGAGACGCTTAACTCTATTTGTAATCTTCATATCTATTCGAAACAATTTTATAAGTAATCTATATTATCGTATGCCAAAGCTAAAAGTAAATGACTATAAAAAAGTTGCAATAAAGTAGTTGAAAGACAATTTAGCAATCGCAAATTCAAATGCACAGATGTATACTCCATAACCAATAATTTTCAAATAAAATATGGTTTTCTTATTAAGCCTCCGCTTCATGAAATTTCATAAACTATTCAGTGTTAAGTTGAAAATTAAATAATTGTATTATGGATCTTAATGAGTTATAAGTTTGTAGATTACGTAGTTTATGAAATTCATGAAACGAAGCCTTAATAAGAACACCATATTTTATTTGAAAATTATTGAGTAAGAAGTATTTGTATGCGCATTGGAATATACAATTGTTAATTGTCTTTCAACTAATTTGATTGCAACTTTTTTATAGTATTTTAATTTTAGCTTTGGTACACATAATAATAGATTACTTATAAAATTCAGTTTCGAATAGATATGAAGTTTACAAATAGAGTGTATTAACAGTGTAAGCGTCTCCCATTGAAAATTTAGGAAAGTATAAATGCCTGTTGAAAATATTGTTGAAAATAGATGTTTAATATATTTTTCATGCTTTGAGAAAATTCAGCAACAAGATCCATGACATAAGATATATGAATAATATTAAGATCTCAAATCCAGCAGGTTCTCAAAAATACCAATTATTGGTTTCTACTGAGATTAAAAAAATATACAATTCTTTTCAAGTGGGTTTGCGAACATCGATCAGGGCTTTTTCGAGAACCTGCTGGATTTGAGATCTTAATATTATTCATATATCTCATGTCATGGATCTTGTAGCTGATTTTTTCAAAGCATGAAAAATATATTAAATATTTATTTTCAACAATATTTTTGACTGGCTTATAAGTAATAATATTTTTATTTACTGTCCTAAATTTTCAATAGGAGACGCTTAACTTTATTTGTAATCTTCATATCTATTCGAAACAATTTTATAAGTAATCTATATTATCGTGTGCCAAAGCTAAAAGTAAATGACTATAAAAAAGTTGCAATAAAGTAGTTGAAAGACAATTTAGCAATTGCAAATTCAAATGCACAGATGTAGACTCCATAACCAATAATTTTCAAATAAAATATTGTTTTCTTATTAAGCCTCCGCTTCATGAAATTTCATAAACTATTCAGTGTTAAGTTGAAAATTAAATAATTGTATTATGGATCTTAATGAGTTATAAGTTTGTAGATTACATAGTTTATGAAATTCATGAAACGAAGCTTTAATAAGAACACCATATTTTATTTGAAAATTATTGAGTAAGAAGTATTTGTATGCGCATTGGAATATACAATTGTTAATTGTCTTTCAACTAATTTGATTGCAACTTTTTTATAGTATTTTAATTTTAGCTTTGGTACACATAATAATAGATTACTTATAAAATTCAGTTTCGAATAGATATGAAGTTTACAAATAGAGTGTACTAACAGTGTAAGCGTCTCCCATTGAAAATTTAGGAAAGTATAAATGCCTGTTGAAAATATTGTTGAAAATAGATGTTTAATATATTTTTCATGCTTTGAGAAAATTCAGCAACAAGATCCATGACATAAGATATATGAATAATATTAAGATCCAAATCCAGCAGGTTCTCAAAAATACCAATTATTGGTTTCTACTGAGATTAAAAAAATATACAATTCTTTTCAAGTGGGTTTGCGAACATCGATCAGGGCTTATTTGAAAGGGACTTTAATAAAGATTCAGTAAAAATTTTGTCCAATCAAAAATATTCTGCTGTACTTATTATTTTCTTTTTTTCAGATGAGGTATACTAATAAGTACCGAATCTGAGACTTTCCAAATGGATCATTTTAAATGTTTGCTAATATCGTTCCAGGGCTCATTTTAAATGGTTTTTAATAAAGAATCAGAAAAAATTTTGTTGAATAAAAAATATTAGTTAACTGACAAAGCATAAACGATTCTAAAAATTTAGCTGATGACTTTATGTAAAATATCTTCTCTGTTTTTTGAATAGAAACATCATCGCCAAGTAGTGGCCTCCTCGCGCTGTCGCCGACGTCGTCGCAACTGTTCATGGTAGCTGCCAAAATCGAGTACACGTGGGCGCGCTCGGCTCCGGCTTCGTGTGAATTTGCTACCACGGGTCGGTTTCGAGTAGCGGCGAGCACGAGGCTCGTTAAACATCATTTCTCTACATTAATAACAAGATCATTTATAATAATCTTATTCCTATATACAGGTATGTTACGTGTCTTTATTGTTTATTTACAGTTGTAGCCTTAATTTATAATAAAAATATATTTTTATCAAAGTAGTATAAGAAGTAATATTGATTATTATTCGAATAAAATGTTTGTAATCCGAAAAAAAATGTTAACTAGTTTTATATCAGTCATATGGGGCCCGCAAGAAAAACCCATAGGGCCCATTTATCGTATATCAATTGTCCATCTATACCCAATAACCCAAATATCCCATCTTTTCATTAGGGCAGAATATATTTAGAAGTTCTTATTTTGTCCCATTCTTCAGTTATGTCGGAACATTATAATTGTAATAACAATAAAGTTGTCTATATCTTCAATTAAATTAATTATCTAAATAACTGTAATATACAAATAATTATATTATATTGTAAATGTTTCATTTAACTATTATTTTTCATTTATAATAGCAGTGGTAAACTGCTAGATAATAAAGAAATTAAGTTATAAATTCAGCAGAGCATATTCCTGGATTTTGGAAAAATTCATGTGATCAATCATGTGATTAATCATGTGATTAATCACATGATTTTTCCGTCGATAATATCATGTGATTAATCATATGATTGATCACATGATTAACCATATGATTAATCACATGATTGATCACATGATTTATCATATGATTAATCATGTGATTAATCACTGGATTAATCATATGATTAGTCACATGATTTTTTTCAATAGGGATTTCTTTTAAAAAATTATAAATATTATTATTTTATAGATTATACATACAGAAAAAACGTCGATACTTGCCTTATTTTATACTTTCGTAGAAAGTTTTATATAATAACACTACTATTATTTGTACAGTCATGAAAAAAAAATATTACCATTTTTAGAGAGTTCTTATTTAATAGATACGACTAGAAAAAATAAAAGGACTAGACAAATTGTGTTGTTAGAACGTACTTAGAAAATTAGCTTTTAAAAACGTGTTGATTGTTTTAGTAAATATTTAAGCTCTCATTAAAGTTTTTGGTACTCAGTTTAACGGATGTTGAGAGAGAGGCAAAGGGGAGGGGAGAGAAAGAGAGAGACGGAGAGAGAGGGCGAAAGAGAAAGGGTACACTAATACGGCGAAAAGGAGAAAAACAGAAGGAGAATGCTCAATACTGATGCATTCGGCAACGGCAATCTGGCTTAGCCCTGCGACCTGCGTGCATGAATACTTATACTGCAGCAGTCGTAACGACTACGCTAGGTACCTCGACTCACGGTCGTACACACTTTCCGGACCTATGTATACTACCGTGCCTCGGCTAGGCTGCGTTCGCACACCAAGAACAGCGGAAAAACACATGCGACTCGTGCGACCGCGAGGTATAAGATATATCTATATATATGATCGCACGCGCTTTCTGCTACTGCTGAGTAGTGCGGCGTGCCGTCAGCCGTGGCGCACATGTGTCCATGGTGTGTGTTGTCAACAATCGAATCGTCTGGCTCCCAGCGTCCCCAGCGATGACTGTGATGGCTGCTGTAGTATGCCGCCCTGGTGAATCGTGTTCGCCCTTTTATCGTGTTCGTCGATTGTCGATGATTCGTCGGAGATGGGAAGGCAGTGTGTCAGCGGCGAGAGCAGATTTAGTAAGCATTTTCTCGTTCCTAACCTCTCTGATGGGTGAGCTGATGGTAATTTCGTTTGTTGCAAGTATCTGTGGCAGCGAGAGTAGTGTAAACTACGGTCACTGCTGCAGACTGTTTCTTGGGTATGTAAATGTTGTCTGAGTCATCTATTTATTAATTATATTTGGCTTTTAGGTGCTCAACTTTCCTTGTTTGGCTCTTACACTAGTGACTATGTGTACAGTTATGCTGCTGCTTGTGTCTTCAGCGTCTTCAGTGAAACAACGCTTTAAGGTCTCCACCAGTTCTTCCCCTCTAGTTGTTACAGGAAGCTGGTACAGTGAGTGAACAATAGCCATTGCTGCAGACTTTTCTTTTGTATGGTATGTTTTTTTGAGTCATCTATTTATTAGTCATATGTGGTTTTTAGGTGCTCAACTCTCCTCGCTTGTCCCCCAGAATAGGGACTGATCTGCTGTTCATGCGCTTTGCTGATCCCTAGGCTGAGGCAGTCCCTGACATTGAAACACAATTGACAGTCTCTGTCAATACTTTCCTCCTAGGTGGTGTGGTTACTGACACAGTGGATCGCTGTTAGATGATTCTCAGCAGACTGGCATCCATGGAGTAGTGCCAGCCTAGACCGTCCAGCCCTATTTTACAACTTCTGCAGCTCTAAGTGATCTTCGAGTGTTAGTGCTTTAAAGTGTGAGGGGATAGGTAATAGGAACTGGGAAATATTATATAAGTGCTGTGTGTGTTGTTAAATGCGATAAGGGTAGGTAGTTGTCCCTGGTAATATTAGCTCATCTATTTAATGTCTAAGTTTAGTCAGGGTGTAAGAACTCGCTTCAGGGTATCTGTTGTATTAAAATACATCATTATGTATTTCGCAGACTTCTACCCAGTGAGACTTGCCTATTTAATAGTTTTCTACATGCTGTAAGACTGAGTCAGCTAGAACATTGCATTCTTTATGCATTGAAATTTACCATATTACAACATTTATAGCTCATACATTACACAAAAGTTTTTTTTTGTACATATGATATTCCTTTAACATGTACTTATATAATATTACACAATTTTGATTCTTTTAGTTCAATCGCTTAGGTCCTGGGAACATAGTAGGTTAAGCTGGGTAATCTTATATCAAATTTTTTAAATTTGTTATTAAAAATCTTTTTGCAGAACAGAGGGAAATAGATATTTTGTTTCTTTAATTATTCTTCCAATGTGTTTATCCCATTGAATATTGTAATCAAATGTAATTTTGTATCTTATTATTATGTTTTTGTAATTATATTATCTTTGGAATGTTATGTCGATTTTTTCCATCTTATTTAGAGCTATTGTATCTAATACTTCTGTGTAAATCTAATTCTGTGAAATAATAAGCGAAAATTCACTATACGTGTATTGGGGTATTAAAAATCATGTTTATACGTTAAGATGATCCAGTAATTATTGTACATAAAAATGTTAATTGGGAATAAGTTTTGTTTAAACTATATCTATATGCTTTGTATTTAACAGTTTTATTGAAAGATAAATTCTTGTATGACAAACGAAAATCGACCATTTCAGGTGTATTTAGGCATTAAAAATCGTTTTTATAGGTCTAAGCGGTCAGGAATCCATTTTATATAAAAATGTTAAATGGGAAAAAGTTTTGATTAAATATTATCTAGAACTTTTGTATTGAACATGTTTGTGTAAAATCAAATCCTGTCAAGTTTTAGCCGAAAATCGTCCATTTTATGTATGTTTTGACGTTTAAAATCGTTTTTATAAGTCTAACTCGACAGGAGTTGATTTTACACGAAAATGTTAAATAGGAAAAAGTTTTACTTCAATATTATCTACAACTTTTATATTAAATATTTTTGTGAAAAATCAAATCCTGACAAGTTATAGCCGAAAATCGTCCATTTTATGTATATTTAGGCGTTTAAAATCGTTTTTATAGGTCTAATTCGTCAGGAATTGGTTTTACACAAAAATGTTAAATAGGAAAAAGTTTTACTTCAATATTATCTACAACTTTTATATTAAACACTTTTGTGAAAAATCAAATCCTGATAAGTTATAGCCGAAAATCGTTCATTTTATGTGTATTTTGGCGTTTAAAATCGTTTTTATAAGTCTAGCTCGTCAGGAGTTGATTTTACAAATAAATGTTAAATGGGAAAAAGTTTTGTTTCAATAGTATCTACAACTTTTGTATTTATCATTTTTGTGTAAAATCAAATTCTGAGAAGTTATAGCCGAAAATCATTCATTTTTGACCATTTTTGGCTGTTTTTCGCAGTTATCTTGGCAAATATTGCTCGTACAAAAAAGTATTCAACATAAAAAAGCTGTATTTTAATTAGTTTTAGCAGATAGACCTGTACATATTAGCTTAAAATTAATTTTTCTAGACATTAGGCTTAAAAATCGATTTTTTGAGATTTCTTTGTGCTCGCATTTGAAAAATTTTTCATCGATCTATCTCAATATAGAACCAGCACTTAGGTATAATTAGAGGAGTATTTTCCCGCAATCCCGATGAAATCGGTCGAAAATTCATTGAGATAATCGAGAAACTTGAGTACATACGGACGTACAGACATACGTACATCTCAGAAAACGCTTAAAACACACTCGCTCTGAGTGGAACATGGTTTTTACACATTAATTTTTCAGTATTTGAATTCTTACAATTTTCGCTCTGGTGAAATTATAAGGCTCTCCCGAGTAGCGGTCGTGCCTAAAAAGGATGTGTTATTATTGTGAAAATGTCAACAAATAAAAGTGCTCAGTTATTCTCATATATGATTTTCCCAGGGTGGGAGACGTTAAAAGTTTAATCTATGCTGAAACGAAACTGAGCTGTTGTAAAAGCAACATTCACATCTCACTTAGGTTTTCAAGAAAAAAACAAGCAGCAATGCTTGCTGGTAAAGAATTGTGCAGCTGCGATCTACTAATCCAACGACACCTGCGTTAAGGGGGTGCCATAGCCGTATCATTACCGACTGAGCAATTGGCACAGTTTCAAGCTTATTAAAAATAAAATACGTAGAATCACAACAAATCAAGAGAACACCCTTCTACGGTTTTGAACGTTCTATCATCCAGTAAAAGTTTGAAGTCGAAATATCAAGTGGTTTTTGCAAAAACTTTGAACAAAACACAATTCGGTTTCGTTCAAAGTTTTTGCAAAAACCATTTGATATTTCGACTTAAAATTTTTACTGTGTGATAGAGCGTTCAAAACCACAGAAGGGTGTTCTCTTGATTTTTTGTAATTCTACGTATTTTATTTTTAATAAGCTTGAAACTGCGTCAATTGCTCGGTCGGTAATGGTAGGACTATGCCACCCCGTTAAGATCGTTTTTAATTTGACAAAATACAATAATAAATGGAATGGAATGAGTATTTTGTGAAAAAACTTTGCACCACCTGCCTTTATGGATATTGTAGTTGGCATAAGAAATAGAAATGGCATAAATTGAATCGATCCTCACTCTTACATAAAACAGATAGTACACCAATTCAAATGAACTTTCAAAGGAAGAAAAACATGTGATACTATATAAAACTACATTAGAATCTTTGTTTATGCCGGAAAGCTATAGTATCATCAAACATCGACTGCACTCACTATGATACAACTGACATTTTTTTTTCTGAAGTGGAAACAGTTATGCACTGCAATGAATTTATGAGTCGTGTGAAGTTTGCTGCTGTAAATATTTTTATGAAGCATTTGGCCACAGCGATATTGGTTTGGTAACATGCATTCTGAAGTTTAGATTGCTTAACATATTCTACATTTATCTCTGTATATACACGGATCGAGAAAAAATGTGTAGGATAAATTACAATTTTCTATAGTAACCATGGGACAGATGCAAATTTTTGAGAAAAATTTGACTACAATTTATAGTGAAGATTGGTATTTTTGTAGTAAAATTTACAAAATCATTCGAATTTTTATTGGTATTCTTCCTAGCGGAAATATTTTTGTTCAGAAAAGTTGAAAACTGTTAATAAGATTTATATATATATATATATATATATATATATATATATATATATATATATATATATATATATATATGTATATATATATATATATTGTAACGGGCTAAAAGCTGTCCTCGGTGCGCTATATGTCAACGCGGACTTGCCGATGAACGGCGCAGCAATTGGCAGGCGCGAGCACTTACTCGTGCCAACCCTCGATGATTAGCGGCCCGTCAGCTCCGTGCTGTTGCTCGCCGTCGGCTGCTTTCAGTAGCAGCCGCGCCTTTTTGCTCCGTTACAACGCGCGACTTCGTCGTTGCGCTCTCTCTCAAGCGTGCTGCCCCAGCTGCTGAGTTATCACGCGAGTACTACGTACTCGCGACCGCGGAGGTCGGCGGTATTCTTCACCGTGCCACCGAATAGGGAATTAAAAGCAGGATGCGTGAAATAATACGCGAACAAGTAAAAGCAAAGAATTATCTTTATTGCCCCTGGAGGCTGTTCACTATTTACATGCGCGGCGCGTACTCTAGGTACGCGCCGATTCGGGTGGTACGCCCGCGCACGCGAAGTACGTGTGTGCTCTGCCGCACACCCGTACGCGCAAAAGCGGCTCGCGCTGACGTCGGCCGATCGCCGCGCACGATCGGCGCTCACGCACGCGTCGGCGGCCTCGCTCGCTCGCCCGTCTCCGCTTCCTGGACGCTCGTCGTCCGCGGGGGAAGCGCGCGCTCGCCTGGCCAGGACTTTCCTCCTCAGTTGCAGCGAGAAGGCGCGGTTGAACGCGCTCGGCGGTGCCTGCTGCAGCGCGTCGCTGTGTCTCTCTCTCTCTCTCTCTCTCTCTCTCTCTCTCTCTCTCTCTCTCTCTCTCTCTCTCTCTCTCTCTCTCTCTCTCTCTCGCTCCTGCGAGTATCGGCCGCGATGCTCTCTCTCACTCGCTCCCGTGAGTGAGCTCGGCCGCCCTGCTCTCTCTCGCTCTTTCGCTGCCTTGGTCGAGTGTGGCTCTCTCTCCCTCTCCCTCAACCACCGGCGACGAGGTTCTCGGAGCCGTGCTGCGTCTCTCTCTCTCTCACTCTCGTGCACTACACTGCACCCACTCCGCGATCCTCGTGCACTTCACTTCGACTCTCTCTCTCTCTCTCTCTCTCTCTCTCTCTCTCCAAGTCGTCGCGCACGGGGCACGAGCAGCTGCCTCAGCTACGGCAGAAGCGATACTACCGGGCTCTGTCTCTCGCTCTCCTTCCCCCTCGCGCAAGGTTGTCGCGAGTTTTCATTTCGGGGCTCATTGTGTGTCGTAGTTGCGCTCGGTACTTTTCGCACAGCTATACGTGCGAGCAACTACACACACACACGCAAGCCCCCGGAGTCATACGAGGACAAGCCCGACTCTACTTGCGAATCCTCATGCCGCAATTGTCGGCCTTGCCTTCTCCAAGGCCGCGGTATGTTTATGTTTTCGGTCAACTACCTGTGTGTATACCGTGCGTCGGAGATCGGCTCGATCCGTGCTCCGTATTCGCGCACATACACACACACAGACGCGCCTGCCGTTACACCCCCCGTCCAGACGCGGACTATACCCTGGATAGTCTGCTCTGCATCCTTGAATCCCTTACACGTGGGCGCGTCGGCTACCTCTCCGGAGAGATATCGCAGGACTCGAACTTCCGTCCGTTCCTGCTTTGAACCGATTTACCTCCCTCTCCTTTTCGTCGTTGCCCTCGGAACTTCCGCGTTCTATAGGGTTTTCGGGGGTTTCTCGGATTCCTCCTCCTGCCGTCCGTATCGCGACGCGAACCGATCCGCGCGGGCGTCCCCATGGACGCTTTCATCCGATCGCATGACGCTCGCTGCTCGGCGGCGCTCCGCCGGCTTTCGGTGGGTCGCTCTTCACCGGTCGATCCCTCGGCGGTCGCGATCTCTCATCCTTGAACGGCTCCTTCGTCTCTTGGAGGGGATGTCTCGTTGTTCCAGGAGGAAATCTCCCCTTCTGCTGGTTCGTACGATGGAAGGATTCGTCTCCCTCGCTCCGTACCCGACCCGTCAGTGTTCACAAGTTCACTGCGTGTCGTCAGCAGACGAACTCATTTACCGAGGGCCTCTCGTTCGATTCGGGCACTCTCGGCGAATGTAACCAGGCACCCGGCAGTCCCAGCACTTCCACGGCCCGTACGCTGCCGCCCTCGTGTCGACTGTTCCGTCGGAGCCTGTTCCTACTCGGTCGTTGGTGTTCGTCCCGCTACTCGAGCTGAACGGGCCGCAAGCTCTCCTTCCGATATCGCCGAAATTTTCTGTTCTTCTCCTTCTTTTTCTGGCTCTCTGGCGATTCGGTAATATAAAACTTTCTACAAAATTATAAAATAAGGCAAGTATAGACGTTTTTTCTGTATAATCTATAAAATAATAATATTTATGATTTTTGAAAGAAATCAAATAAATACCAGTCAAAAAGTCTTTCACTTCTTTGAGTCATTGTATGCTGAACAAATTATATGTAATCGTTCAAATTGTTTACTGCAAATCAAACAAACGAAAGTTGTGAAATCAATTATCGATAGTCAAGTAATGCGAACAACTCTCGGAAATAACTGTATGACAGTTTTCAGAGATGTATTCAAATTTGTTCATCCTTCTATACAAATTAAACACAAGAAAGTACTGAAATCAATTTATTGTAGTCAAGTACCCATAAGATAACTTGACTGACATAATAGAACTTTTCGTACCTTGCGTGTAAAATTACATTTTATGTCCACGTTGTAACTTCAAAAATATTCAGCCAGTGGGCATAAAGTATTACTTAACGCCTAAGAGGCGCAATAGCTCACATACTCCTATACAAAACCTTATAGAACCTACGCACTTTACGCCCGTGTAGGTGAATATTATTTTATGACTATTATGCTTTCTTTTCATTTCTAAAATTCATAAGAATATTTTCAGATATTTACGAAAAGTCAACGTTTTGAACTTTCTATAATATTACGCATCTTGGGAGGACAAGAGAAGTCTAGAGCTGCTCTAGCAGGGGTGGTTCTCCAATCTCCCACACATACTTAGCGGGCCTGACGGTTTGCAGTTTACCGGTGGGCTTTGTAAATGTAAAATTCTAAATTTTTGCATAAATTTATTAAAAATGTTTATACCTATAAATCCACTATAATTAATAAATAATTACAATGACTCTAATTTTTAATTGATACTTTTCAAATATATCATCCCTACATATGTGCAGAATCTCATGATTTACTTACATTACCCAAAATATTTTTCCTTGTGTCCGTCGTTTTTAAACAGGAATGAAATAAAAATGCATATAAATTGTACTAAAAAATCTACTCAAAAGTGCTTTAGATTTTACTAACCATTTTATAAGCCACCTATTTTTTATCCTTTTCCCGCGTGTAAATATCATATAAGATCTCACGTGAGTATTTCAGCCATCAGATCTCATATGAGATCATATATATGCCCGCCAAGTATGTGTGGGAGATTGGAGAACCACCCCTGCTAGAGCAGCTCTAGACTTCTCTTGTCCTCCCAAGATGCGTAATATTATAGAAAGTTCAAAACTTTGACTTTTCGTAAATATCTGAAAACATTCTTATGAATTTTAGAAATGAAAAGAAAGCATAATAGTCATAAAATAATATTCACCTACACGAGCGTAAAGTGCGTAGGTTCTATAAGGTTTTGTATAGGAGTATGTGAGCTATTGCGCCTCTTAGGCGTTAAGTAATACTTTATGCCCACTGGCTGAATATTTTTGAAGTTACAACGTGGACATAAAATGTAATTTTACACGCAAGGTACGAAAAGTTCTATTATGTCAGTCAAGTTATCTTATGGGTACTTGACTACAATAAATTGATTTCAGTACTTTCTTGTGTTTAATTTGTATAGAAGGATGAACAAATTTGAATACATCTCTGAAAACTGTCATACAGTTATTTCCGAGAGTTGTTCGCATTACTTGACTATTGATAATTGTATGAGATCTCATCTAAAATTTTCTATTAAATAAACAACTGAAGCCATTAGATCTCATGTGAGATCTCATATGAGATCTCATCTATGATAAAAAGTTTTAAATATTTTTTTATTTCAATTATACAAATACTATTTGCATGTCTTTAGTGTATTTAATTTAATTTGTCGCTGAATCGACGACAAAAAAAAGACATGCCTTGTAAGTTTGACTCTTGAAAAGTCATTGAAGTGATCGACTCTCACAGTCTTATATACTCGACATTGACAACTTGTTTATAGGAGCAGTCGGCGGATCGCCACGTATTGGCCAGTGGCGGTACTAAGCTTGTCACCCAGATCCATTCCTTATTACCGCCACTCGCCGATACGTGGCGACCCGCCGACTGTTCCTATAAACAAGTTGTCAATGTCGAGTGTATAAGACTGTGAGAGTCGATCACTTCAATAACTTTTTAAGAGTCGAACTTACAAGGCATGCCTTGTTTTTGATACGTCGATTCTACGACAAATTAAATTAAATACACTAAAGACATGCAAATAGTATTTATGGTAATTGTATAATAGAAATAAAAAAATATTTAAAACTTTTCATCATAGATGAGATCTCATATGAGATCTCACATGAGATCTAACGGCTTAAGTTCGTTATTTAATAGAAAATTGCAGATGAGATCTCATATGAGATGTCACACGAGATCTAACGGCTTAAGTTTTTTATTTAATAGAAAATTGCAGATAGATCTCATATGAGATCTCATGTGAGATCTCATGTAGATCTCATTTGAGATCTTTTTAAGATCTCATTTACAATCTCATATGAGATCTCATATCATATTTTCAAGCGGGAAATTATTAATATTTAAAAAATTGCATATTTTTGTCTTATTACTGAAATTATTTATTATTTGACACTTATTTTATTTAAAAAAAAGTAATATTTTAAAATATAAAATTAAAAAATTGCTACCTATAGGTTATATATTAATAAAAATTATATTTTATTACTTTTTTTCAGTATTTATTATTTATTTTCAAAACATCCTTCCGCCAGGGTACCCTGAGATCAACTTACTCACCTTTTCAAAATCATATATAATAACTCCATTTTTTACATTACAAATATATTATTATTCAATAATTGTGTACATATTATAAAAATTGAAATTATACGATTCTAATTTTGATTTTTTTAATGGCTCATTATAATTTTTGTCATCCTCTTCTTTTATTTTCAATAAAATATTGTTGATTGTTGATTTTGTCATTTCTTACCCTACTGAAAAAAAACACATGGGATCCCACATAGGATCCCACGTGGAATCCCACACGAGATCCCACGTGTGAATTTGATATGGGATCCCATGTGGCATCCCACGTTTGAACTCGAAGCATGAATTCCCACATGAGATCCCACAAGAGATCTCACATAGGATCTCATGTGGGATATTATGCGTTTAACTTGAGTACGGGATCTCATGCAGATATGGCATAAAACTTTGAGTCCCCCATTGGGAGTAACGGGGATATCAAAAACAAAGCAAGCCTTGTAATTAGGACTCTTCGTAAAGAGTTATTTGAACGACTGACTTACAAGGCTTATATACTCCCGGCCATCCAGTGTATTCACAGAAAGCGCTATCGAAGCGTCCCATAGCGGTGATAAACCAGAACTTGTGATGGACGGCTCTCCATAAGTATGCTTCGGCTATTTATCCACTATGCGGCGCTTCGGTAGTGCTATCTGTGGCCAAGAGTATATAAGCCGTGTAAGTCAACCCTTCAAATGACTCTTTACGAAGCGTCCTAATTACAAGGCTTGCCTTGTTTTTGATAACCCCGTTACTTACAATGGGGAACTCAAAATTTTACGCCATATCTGCATGAGATCCCGTACTCAAGTTAAACGCATGATATCCCACATGAGATCTCATGTGGGACTTCTTGTGGGATCTCATGTGGGAATTCATGCTTCCAGTTCAAATGTGGGATGCCACATGGGATCCCATATCAAATTCACACGTGGGATCTCGTGTGGGATTCCACGTGGGATCCCATGTGGTTTTTTTCAGTAGGGTACACCATCTCAATAAAAAAAGCAAATAAAATGTTATGTAAACACATCAGTGGCAGCTAATAATAGTACATTATATAACAAGGGACTAAAGTCGCAAATTATTCCCGTGGGCAGTGATCACCTGTTAATAATATGAGCAGATGGGGTTCTTCAAATAACCACTCCCGTGAACAGTAACAATAACGAACTTTATTCAACAGCTTCTTCTCCAGTACAGCTCTCTCTCTTACAACCGCTCTGTGCGGAGGGTGACGATCAAGTGAGCTCCCGCTCGCTCTCTCCATATACGCTTACTACTGTACTTGCGTGATGGCGCTGCGTATGCATTGTCTCTACCTCACACGCTGATATAAATGTACCTCATATTGTAACACGCCTCCTTACATTTATATCTCTCGCAATACAATATTCTTTAAATCAAATTTAATAAACTCTTTAAATTTTCGAATCTAACTCTCCCAAGAGCTTTGGTCAAAATATCTGCAACATTTTTCTCTGAACTAACTTTCACAATTTCAATTACGCCTTTTTTATAATCAAGGAGCGCGGGAGCGCTCCGAAGGCAAGTATTGTAGAACAGGCCTGAGGAACGACCGGGCTACATATACATTGAAATGAGTGCCCGAGAATTTGAAGTATTTATTGCAATTTTAAATGGCTTTTATATTCGCTCAAATTAAATAACAACATTCCATTTCGTTATATCATGTTGCAAAAAAAGTTTCATGTAAAAAGATTTTCTCGTTTGCGAGATATTTCAAGGAGCGCGGGAGCGCTCTGAAGGCAAGTATTGTAGAACAGGCCTGAGGAACGACCGTGCTACATATACATTGAAATGAGTGCCCGAGAATTTGAAGTATTTATTGCAATTTTAAATGGCTTTTATATTCGCTCAAATTAAATAACAACATTCCATTTCGTTATATCATGTTGCAAAAAAAGTTTAAATAGTGAAAAATATTATGTCATGTTTCATTTTCACAATTCTCCATTCGATCGCAGTTTTCTTCCCACTTCCGGTTTCCTGTTTCAGGGGCCTTTCTACATATGTGTGTTCTGTGTGTTCTGTGTGTTCCCGACAAAGACAGATAGATCTGTTCCGTTTATGTAAGACAGAGACAGACATAGAGAGAAGTTGTCTAGAACAGACAGAACACACATATGTAGAAAGGGCCCAGTGTTGTGTTATATACACACATACACACCCACACACACACACGTACCACGCACGCATTAAACATACTTGCTACTATACGCATTAGTCCGTATACAACCATCATTTACAGGTTATATATTCAATCAAGACTTTTTACATCATTGAAATTCGATAGATATTTTAAATGGACTTGGTATATCTCAGATATATTTTCAGATAAGTAGCAAACTATCATTATAAAATAAAAAAAATAATTTTATTAATATAAGTATTGTTACTTTGTGAAATCTTTTTTTTTGTTATTACAGAGATATCAGAACAAGGATAATTGACAAGTAGATCATGATTAAATAGTATGTAACATAGAAGAGTTCAAAATTATTATTATGCATTTTAAGGCCACCAAAAGATTATATTCAAGTCTGCCAAAGCACGCAACCTCCTGTAGTAGAAAAAATATAAATACTGTTGCTGATAATATTCCTCTAGCAGAGCCTCGTTCTACTTTATGCTGTTTTAATTGTGGAAAGCCCTATGATTTCTAAAGGTAAACTAGCATTATTAAAATCCGGAAATAGTGATATATTAAGATTTTCTCAGATTATTAAAAGTGCAGCATGCTCAAGTACTCTTCAATTTTACATTTTACATAAATTCTTTCAGATTCAGGCTTCGTTCCATTTTCTGCTTAAAGTTTCACATATATTCAGATAAGTAGCAAACTTTGATTATAAAATAAAAAAAATAATGTTATTAATCTAATATAAGTATTGTTACTTTGTGAAATCTTTTTTTTTATTGTTACAGAGTTATATCATAACAAGGACAATTGACAAGTAGATTATGATTAAATAGTTTGTAACATTATAGAAGAGTTCAGGAGTTAAACATATATTATTATAGCATTCTTTACAAATTTTTCATGTTTGATGGTGTAAATCAAAATCTCATTATTATTATGCATTAAGGCCACCAAAAGATTATGTACAAGTCTGTCAAAGCATGCAACCTGTAGTAGAAAAAATAGAAATACTGTTGCAGATAATATTCATCTAGCAGAGCCTCGTTCTACTTTATGGTGTTTTAATCATGGATGCTTTAACTGGCCCTATGATTTCTAAAGGTAATCTAGCATTATTAAAACCCGGAAATAGTGAGATATAATATTTTCTCAGATTATTAAAAGTGCATCATGCTCAAGTATTTTTTAATTTACAGTACATTAATTCTTCCAGATTCAGGCCTCATTTTTAATTTTTTGCTTAAAGTTCAAATACTGCTTGATAAAGATATTAACATAAAAACACACTAAAAATTGATGAATTTCATTGCATATCAATGCGTCAAAGAATGGATAAAACCATGAATTTTAATAATAGTGACATTAAGTAGTGACATTAACCTACAACTAAGATGTTTTGACGGTATTGCACAGAAAGTGCAAAAAAAGTATTATGAATATAAAAGAAATTAGTTTTATTAGAATACAAGTTTTCAAAAATTAGTTCTTCAAAATAAAATTAGAAAATTGTGATTTTAATAGAAGGGATCATCTACCTAGTTGGAAATAATATTAGAGCTGGTGAAGTTTTTTGAAGATTCATGTAACAAGCTCAGCCTATGATTTTTTTGGAGGGATTGTTGGAAACTCTATAATAACAAATAACGTAGTGATATGCTCAATACATTGCAAAGCTAATGTTGTTTGGCCATATGCTGGTGGTAGAAAAACCTACTTTTGCATATTATACAACTGCCTGAGGAAATGGAAATCTACAAGTGTCATCTATAAGAAAATAATGTAGAAATATCCTGATTTCATTCTCCAATTCGTATACATTCAATAGATCTTCAAAATGTGACAAAAGCTGTTGGGAGCTACAACTAAGATGTTTTAGACGGTATTGCACAGAAAGTGCGAAAAAAGTATTATAAAAATGAGTGAATTAAAAGAATACAAGTTTTTAAAAATTAGTTCTTCAAAATAAAATAAGTAAATTGTGATTTTAGAAGGAGAAATCATCTATCTAGTTGGAGATCATATTAGAGCTGGTAAAGTTTTTTGAAGGCTCATGGAACAAGCTCAACCTGTGCTTTTCTCGAGGGATTGTTGGAAATTCTCTAATAATAAATAACGTAGTGATCTGCCTGATACATTTCAAAGCTAATGTTGTTTGACTATATGTTGGTGGTAGAAAAACCTACTTTTGCATATTATAAACAACTGCCTGAAGAAATGTAAATCTACAAGCGTGACCTACAAGAAAATAATGTAGAAATATCCTGATTTCATTCTCCAATTCGTATACATTCAATAGATCTTCAAAATGTGACAAAAGCTGTTGGGAGATACAACTAAGATGTTTTAGACGGTATTGCACAGAAAGTGAAAGAATTAGCTTGAAATTATAATTTTATTTTATTGATTACAATATGGATGAGTATTTTGTGAAAAAATTTTGTATGAGCTGCTGTTACGGAAATTGTAGTTGGCATGAAAACTAAACTTTTTGTCAACTTTGAGTTTCAAGTTTTATAAAAGCTAGAGGATCAAGTGATATCAGAAATTTAAATTTAAATTTTGAAAACTGGGCTGTCGTAAAAGCAGCATTGACAGCTGGCGTATACCCAAGTAAAATTGTGTATAGACAAGAAATACACCCAGCTCAGAACCCAGTATGTATTAAGGAGGTACGGAGTATTTTGTCAATCATCAAAAAAACAAGCAGCAATGGTTACTCGTAAAGAACTGACTATATGACTGTGTTCAAAGCTTTTCAAATTTGATAAAATTAAAGAACAAAATTTGTATCTGCTACTGTTATGAAAATAGTAGGTGACACAAGAACTCAACTTCTTGGCAAACTTTGAGCTTCAAGTTTTCTAAATACTCGTATGGGCCGGAGCATATTTTCTTTATATCTTTAAATAAATAAATCTATAATATAATGTAAATATAATTGAGTCTATTCTCACTTTCACATAAAACACATAGTGCTCAGATTCAAATCAACTTTTAAAGAAAGCAAAAGATGTGCTGACATGTAGATCGAAGTATGTACATTAGAACCTTTGTTTCTGTCAGAAAGTTATGCTATAAGCATTTTTATGAAGCATTTGCCCATAGTGATACTGGTTTGGTAAACATGCATTCTGGAGTTTGGATTGCATGCATAACATATTCTACATTTATCTCTGTATAAGTATCTATAAAAAGAAAAAAATTTATATTTTCATATGACTTTACAATTAATAGTATTGTTAATTGTTAATTTATCATCATACCTAAAAAAAAAATACACGTTTGATATTATTTCAAAAAATTTTACTAATGTAATCATTTTATCAAGCTTTTTAAAAAACATTCAAATTTAAAACTTTTTTGAATAACTATACTACCATTTAATAATGTTATTAATAATATACTATAACAAATCTCATAATGCAGTTTTCACATACTATGTAATTATTTATTATTTTCTCTTATAAAGTTGTGGAATCTATCTAAAAAAAGTTTTTACAAAAGTTTAAACTAAGGCAAGTATTATAGTCTTTCCCTCCCTCCCTCCCTCCCTCTCGCCTCATCCCTCTCCCCCTGTCACGTTCAGGCTCTCTCTCCCTCTCTTTCACTTCCCCCTCTCTTTCTCCCTCTCACCATCCCACTCAATATCGGTCCAAACTGAGTACCAAATTCTTTAAATGAGAGCTTAAATATTTTCTCAAAACAATCAACACGTTCTTTAAAAAACTATTTTTTTTAAGTATATTCTAACAACACAATTTGTCTATAGCCCTTTTATTTATTCTAATCTCATCTATTCAACAACCACTCTCTACAAATGGTAATATTTTTTTTATGACTACGAATAATAACATTGTTAATAAAACTTTCTACGAAAGTATAAAATAAGGCAAGTATAGAAGTTTTTTAGTCTATAAAATAATAATATTTATGATTTTTTAAAAGAAATCAAATAAATACTAGTGAAAAAGTCTTTTACTTCTTTGAGTCAATGTATGCTGATGCTGAACAAATTATATGTTACTAAATACATTCAAATTATTCACTGCTAATCAAACAAACGAAAGTTGTGAAATCAATTATCGATAGTCAAGTAATGCAAACAACTCTCCGAAACAACTGTATATGACTATTCTCAGAAATGTATTCGAATTTGTTCAAATTTCTATACAAATTAAACACACGAAAGTACTGAAATCAATTAATTGTAGTCAAGTACCGGCCATAAGAACTTTTGGTACCTCGCGTGTAAAATTACATTTTACGCCCACGTTGTAACTTCAAAATTATTCAGCCATCGGGTATAAAGTACTACATAACGCCCAAGAGGCCCAATAGCTCACACACTCCTACCAAACTCTATAGTACCTACGTACTTTATGCCCGAAAATTATTTTAATTATATAACTATAATGCCTTCTTTTTATTTCTAAAATTCATAAGAATTTTTTCAGGTATTCACGAAAAGTCAAAGCCTATATAAAAAAATTACATAGTCACCAACACATCACTATTTTTCAGTATTCCTTCTCAATTTTGAACTTTCTATAATATTACACATCTTAGAAGGACAAGAGAAGTCTAGAGCTGCTCTAGCGGGGGTGGTCCTCCGATCTCCCATACATACTTGGCGGGCCCGACGGTTTGCAGTTACGTGGGCTACTTAAATCTAGATTACTAAATTTTTGCATAAATTCATTAACAATATTTATATCTATAAGTCCACCATAAATAATTACATTGGCTCTAATTTTTAATTGATGCCGTTAAGTACAACATGTCCGTACATGTGCAGAATCATGATTTATATTACATTACTAAACATATTTTTCCTTGTGTCCGTCGTCCTTTTTAAATGAGAATAAAATAAAAAATTCATATAAATTTATAGCCTGCTCAAAAGTCCTTTACATTTTACTAAGCGTTTTATAAGCAACATATGTTATATCCTTTTCCCCCGTGTAAATATCATATAAGATCTCATATGAGAATTTCAGACAGCGGATATCTCGAATGAGATATTATATGTGGTGTCATATGCAATTTTAGATATTATATGAGATCTTATATGACATCTCATATGATATTTTCACGCGGGTGTGTACTATCTATTTAGAAACAGAGTGATAGATTCATAGATCAGTAGTTAATATGTAGAAGCAACCCATTTATACATTTTATCTTTAAACCTATGAATATTTATATGAAAATGACCATGCTTTACACCCTGAACTGCAAACCGTCGGGCCCGCCAAGTACGTATGGGAGATCGGAGGACCACCCCCGCTAGAGCAGCTCTAGACTTCTCTTGTCCTTCCAAGATGTGTAATATTACCCATACAGCATGAAAGAAAACTGAAATAATTACATGAAATAATTCATGAATTAATACATTGAAATGATTTAGAAAGAATTTTAAAAGGAAAAAAAATTAATTTTAAATTAATTTTTAAAATAATATATGGAATCCTTACAAAATACTTTCAAAAATCTTCCAAAAAAATAAAAAAAGTGTTACCAAAAAATAATTACACGAATTAATTCTGAAAGGACTTTGAAAAGATTTTTTGAAAGAATACATAAAATAATTTCGAAATTATTGCAAGTATTCTTTCATGCAATAATTCAGAAATAATTTCAGAAAGATACAAATTAATCATTCACAAAAATAATTCAGTATCTATTCAAAAATCTTACATGAATTATTTCATGAAATCTTCTGGGAAACTCGTGTGAATTAATACAAGAAATAATTTTGAATTCTTTTGAAAAAGATTTTTAGAATAAAATTTTTTAAAACAAAATAGCAAAAAAAATAATTACACGAATTAATTCTGAAAGGATTTTTTGAAAGAATACATAAAATAATTTCGAAATTATTGCAAGTATTCTTTCATGCAATAATTCAGAAATAATTTTAGAAAGATACAAATTAATCATTCACAAAAATAATTCAGTATCTATTCAAAAATCTTACATGAATTATTTCATGAAATCTTCTGGGAAACTCGTGTGAATTAATACAAGAAATAATTTTGAATTCTTTTGAAAAAGATTTTTAAAATAAAATTTTTTAAAACAAAATAGCAAAAAAAATAATTACACGAATTAATACTGAAAGGAATTTGAAAAGATTTTTTGAAAGAATACATAAAATAATTTCGAAATTATTGCAAGTATTCTTTCATGCAATAATTCAGAAATAATTTCAGAAAGATACAAATTAATCATTCACAAAAATAATTCAATATCTATTCAAAAATCTTACATGAATTATTTCATGAAATCTTCTGGGAAACTCGTGTGAATTAATACAAGAAATAATTTTGAATTCTTTTGAAAAAGATTTTTAGAATAAAATTTTTTAAAACAAAATAGCAAAAAAAAATAATTACACGAATTAATTCTGAAAGGACTTTGAAAAGATTTTTTGAAAGAATACATAAAATAATTTCGAAATTATTGCAAGTATTCTTTCATGCAATAATTCAGAAATAATTTTAGAAAGATACAAATTAATCATTCACAAAAATAATTCAGTATCTATTCAAAAATCTTACATGAATTATTTGATGAAATCTTCTGGGAAACTCGTGTGAATTAATACAAGAAATAATTTTGAATTGTTTTGAAAAAGATTTTTAGAATAAAATTTTTTAAAACAAAATAGCAAAAAAAAATAATTACACGAATTCTGAAAGGACTTTGAAAAGATTTTTAGAATAAAATTTTTTAAAACAAAATAGCAAAAAAAATAATTACACGAATTAATTCTGAAAGGACTTTCAAAAGATTTTTGGAAAGAATACATAAAATAATTTCGAAATTGTTGCAAGTATTCTTTCATGCAATAATTCAGAAATAATTTCAGAAAGATACAAATTAATCATTCACAAAAATAATTCAGTATCTATTCAAAAATCTTACATGTATTATTTCATGAAATCTTCTGGGAAACTCGTCTGAATTAATACAAGAAATAATTTTGAATTCTTTTGAAAATGATTTTTAAAATAAAATTTTTTAAAACAAAATAGCAAAAAAATAATTACACGAATTAATTCTGAAAGGACTTTGAAAAGATTTTTTGAAAGAATACATAAAATAATTTCGAAATTATTGCAAGTATTCTTTCATGCAATAATTCAGAAATAATTTCAGAAAGATACAAATTAATCATTCACAAAAATAATTCAATATCTATTCAAAAATCTTACATGAATTATTTCATGAAATCTTCTGGGAAACTCGTGTGAATTAATACAAGAAATAATTTTGAATTCTTTTGAAAAAGATTTTTAGAATAAAATTTTTTAAAACAAAATAGCAAAAAAAATAATTACACGAATTAATTCTGAAAGGATTTTTTGAAAGAATACATAAAATAATTTCGAAATTATTGCAAGTATTCTTTCATGCAATAATTCAGAAATAATTTTAGAAAGATACAAATTAATCATTCACAAAAATAATTCAGTATCTATTCAAAAATCTTACATGAATTATTTCATGAAATCTTCTGGGAAACTCGTGTGAATTAATACAAGAAATAATTTTGAATTCTTTTGAAAAAGATTTTTAAAATAAAATTTTTTAAAACAAAATAGCAAAAAAATAATTACACGAATTAATACTGAAAGGAATTTGAAAAGATTTTTTGAAAGAATACATAAAATAATTTCGAAATTATTGCAAGTATTCTTTCATGCAATAATTCAGAAATAATTTCAGAAAGATACAAATTAATCATTCACAAAAATAATTCAATATCTATTCAAAAATCTTACATGAATTATTTCATGAAATCTTCTGGAAAACTCGTGTGAATTAATACAAGAAATAATTTTGAATTCTTTTGAAAAAGATTTTTAGAATAAAATTTTTTAAAACAAAATAGCAAAAAAAATAATTACACGAATTAATTCTGAAAGGACTTTGAAAAGATTTTTTGAAAGAATACATAAAATAATTTCGAAATTATTGCAAGTATTCTTTCATGCAATAATTCAGAAATAATTTTAGAAAGATACAAATTAATCATTCACAAAAATAATTCAGTATCTATTCAAAAATCTTACATGAATTATTTGATGAAATCTTCTGGGAAACTCGTGTGAATTAATACAAGAAATAATTTTGAATTGTTTTGAAAAAGATTTTTAGAATAAAATTTTTAAAACAAAATAGCAAAAAAAATAATTACACGAATTCTGAAAGGACTTTGAAAAGATTTTTAGAATAAAATTTTTTAAAACAAAATAGCAAAAAAAATAATTACACGAATTAATTCTGAAAGGACTTTCAAAAGATTTTTTGAAAGAATACATAAAATAATTTCGAAATTGTTGCAAGTATTCTTTCATGCAATAATTCAGAAATAATTTCAGAAAGATACAAATTAATCATTCACAAAAATAATTCAGTATCTATTCAAAAATCTTACATGTATTATTTCATGAAATCTTCTGGGAAACTCGTCTGAATTAATACAAGAAATAATTTTGAATTCTTTTGAAAAAGATTTTTAAAATAAAATTTTTTAAAAAAAAATATCAAAAAAATAATTACACGAATTAATTCTGAAAGGACTTTGAAAAGATTTTTTGAAAGAATACATAAAATAATTTCGAAATTATTGCAAGTATTCTTTCATGCAATAATTCAGAAATAATTTCAGAAAGATACAAATTAATCATTCACAAAAATAATTCAATATCTATTCAAAAATCTTACATGAATTATTTCATGAAATCTTCTGGGAAACTCGTGTGAATTAATACAAGAAATAATTTTGAATTCTTTTGAAAAAGATTTTTAAAATAAAATTGTTTAAAACAAAATAGCAAAAAAAATAATTACACGAATTAATACTGAAAGGACTTTGAAAAGATTTTTTGAAAGAACACATAAAATAATTTCGAAATTATTGCAAGTATTCTTTCATGCAATAATTCAGAAATAATTTCAGAAAGATACAAATTAATCATTCACAAAAATAATTCAATATCTATTCAAAAATCTTACATGAATTATTTCATGAAATCTTTTGGGAAACTCGTGTCAATTAATATAAGAAATAATTTTGAATTGTTTTGAAAAAGATTTTTAGAATAAAATTTTTTAAAACAAAATAGCAAAAAAAAAATAATTGCACGAATTAATTCTGAAAGGACTTTGACAAGATTTTTAGAATAAAATTTTTTAAAACAAAATAGCAAAAAAAATAATTACACGAATTAATTCTGAAAGGACTTTGAAAAGATTTTTTGAAAGAATACATAAAATAATTTCGAAATTATTGCAAGTATTCTTTCATGCAATAATTCAGAAATAATTTCAGAAAGATACAAATTAATCATTCACAAAAATAATTCAGTATCTATTCAAAAATCTTACATGAATTATTTCATGAAATCTTCTGGGAAACTCGTGTGAATTAATACAAGAAATAATTTTGAATTCTTTTGAAAAAGATTTTTAGAATAAAATTTTTTAAAACTAAATAGCAAAAAAAATAATTACACGAATTAATTCTGAAAGGATTTTTTGAAAGAATACATAAAATAATTTCGAAATTATTGCAAGTATTCTTTCATGCAATAATTCAGAAATAATTTTAGAAAGATACAAATTAATCATTCACAAAAATAATTCAGTATCTATTCAAAAATCTTACATGAATTATTTCATGAAATCTTCTGGGAAACTCGTGTGAATTAATACAAGAAATAATTTTGAATTCTTTTGAAAAAGATTTTTAAAATAAAATTTTTAAAACAAAATAGCAAAAAAAATAATTACACGAATTAATACTGAAAGGAATTTGAAAAGATTTTTTGAAAGAATACATAAAATAATTTCGAAATTATTGCAAGTATTCTTTCATGCAATAATTCAGAAATAATTTCAGAAAGATACAAATTAATCATTCACAAAAATAATTCAAAATCTATTCAAAAATCTTACATGAATTATTTCATGAAATCTTCTGGGAAACTCGTGTGAATTAATACAAGAAATAATTTTGAATTCTTTTGAAAAAGATTTTTAGAATAAAATTTTTTAAAACAAAATAGCATAAAAAAATAATTACACGAATTAATTCTGAAAGGACTTTGAAAAGATTTTTTGAAAGAATACATAAAATAATTTCGAAATTATTGCAAGTATTCTTTCATGCAATAATTCAGAAATAATTTTAGAAAGATACAAATTAATCATTCACAAAAATAATTCAGTATCTATTCAAAAATCTTACATGAATTATTTGATGAAATCTTCTGGGAAACTCGTGTGAATTAATACAAGAAATAATTTTGAATTGTTTTGAAAAAGATTTTTAGAATAAAATTTTTTAAAACAAAATAGCAAAAAAAAAATAATTACACGAATTAATTCTGAAAGGACTTTGAAAAGATTTTTAGAATAAAATTTTTTAAAACAAAATAGCAAAAAAAATAATTACACGAATTAATTCTGAAAGGACTTTGAAAAGATTTTTTGAAAGAATACATAAAATAATTTCGAAATTATTTCAAGTATTCTTTCATGCAATAATTCAGAAATAATTTCAGAAAGATACAAATTAATCATTCACAAAAATAATTCAGTATCTATTCAAAAATCTTACATGAATTATTTCATGAAATCTTCTGGGAAACTCGTGTGAATTAATACAAGAAATAATTTTGAATTCTTTTGAAAAAGATTTTTAGAATAAAATTTTTTAAAAAAAAATAGCAAAAAAAATAATTACACGAATTAATTCTGAAAGGACTTTGAAAAGATTTTTTGAAAGAATACATAAAATAATTTCGAAATTATTGCAAGTATTCTTTCATGCAATAATTCAGAAATAATTTTAGAAAGATACAAATTAATCATTCACAAAAATAATTCAGTATCTATTCAAAAATCTTACATGAATTATTTGATGAAATCTTCTGGGAAACTCGTGCGAATTAATACAAGAAATAATTTTGAATTGTTTTGAAAAAGATTTTTAGAATAAAATTTTTTAAAACAAAATAGCAAAAAAAAAATAATTACACGAATTCTGAAAGGACTTTGAAAAGATTTTTAGAATAAAATTTTTTAAAACAAAATAGCAAAAAAAATAATTACACGAATTAATTCTGAAAGGACTTTCAAAAGATTTTTTGAAAGAATACATAAAATAATTTCGAAATTGTTGCAAGTATTCTTTCATGCAATAATTCAGAAATAATTTCAGAAAGATACAAATTAATCATTCACAAAAATAATTCAGTATCTATTCAAAAATCTTACATGTATTATTTCATGAAATCTTCTGGGAAACTCGTCTGAATTAATACAAGAAATAATTTTGAATTCTTTTGAAAAAGATTTTTAAAATAAAATTTTTTAAAACAAAATAGCAAAAAAAATAATTACACGAATTAATTCTGAAAGGACTTTGAAAAGATTTTTTGAAAGAATACATAAAATAATTTCGAAATTATTTCAAGTATTCTTTCATGCAATAATTCAGAAATAATTTCAGAAAGATACAAATTAATCATTCACAAAAATAATTCAGTATCTATTCAAAAATCTTACATGAATTATTTCATGAAATCTTCTGGGAAACTCGTGTGAATTAATACAAGAAATAATTTTGAATTCTTTTGAAAAAGATTTTTAGAATAAAATTTTTTAAAACAAAATAGCAAAAAAAATAATTACACGAATTAATTCTGAAAGGACTTTGAAAAGATTTTTTGAAAGAATACATAAAATAATTTCGAAATTATTGCAAGTATTCTTTCATGCAATAATTCAGAAATAATTTCAGAAAGATACAAATTAATCATTCACAAAAATAATTCAATATCTATTCAAAAATCTTACATGAATTATTTCACTAAATCTTCCGGGAAACTCGTGTGAATTAATAGATTTTTTAAAGAAAACATAACAATTCAGCAATCATGTCAAGAATTATATCACGAAATAATTCAGAAATAATTTCAGAATGATAAAAATTAATCATTCACAAAGATAATTCAATATCTATTGAAAATAATTTCATGAATTATTTCATGAAATGTTGCGGGAAACTCACGTGAATTAATACAAGAAATAATTTAGAATTCGTTTGAAAAAGATTGTTACAATAAAATTTTTTAAAACACAATAGCAAAAAAGATATTTACACGAATTCTTCCTGAAAGAACCTTGAAAAGATTTTTTGAAAGAAAACATAAAATAATTTCGAAATTATTGCAAGTATTCTTTCATGCAATAATTCAGAAATAATTTTAGAAAGATACAAATTAATCATTCACAAAAATAATTCAGTATCTATTCAAAAATCTTACATGAATTATTTGATGAAATCTTCTGGGAAACTCGTGTGAATTAATACAAGAAATAATTTTGAATTGTTTTGAAAAAGATTTTTAGAATAAAATTTTTTAAAACAAAATAGCAAAAAAAATAATTACACGAATTAATTCTGAAAGGACTTTGAAAAGATTTTTTGAAAGAATACATAAAATAATTTCGAAATTATTTCAAGTATTCTTTCATGCAATAATTCAGAAATAATTTCAGAAAGATAAAAATTAATCATTCACAAAAATAATTCAGTATCTATTCAAAAATCTTACATGAATTATTTCATGAAATCTTCTGGGAAACTCGTGTGAATTAATACAAGAAATAATTTTGAATTCTTTTGAAAAAGATTTTTAGAATAAAATTTTTTAAAACAAAATAGCAAAAAAAATAATCACACGAATTAATTCTGAAAGGACTTTGAAAAGATTTTTTGAAAGAATACATAAAATAATTTCGAAATTATTGCAAGTATTCTTTCATGCAATAATTCAGAAATAATTTTAGAAAGATACAAATTAATCATTCACAAAAATAATTCAGTATCTATTAAAAAATCTGGCATGGTGTGGTTTCTACACATAAGAATTATGCACATATTTATTGTGCACACTTTAGCATTGGAGTATACACATAGATATAGATATACACCAATGCTAAAGTGTGCACAATAAATATGTGCATAATTCTTATGTGCACAAACCACACCATGCCAAAAATCTTACATGAATTATTTAATGAAATCTTCTGGGAAACTCGTGTGAATTAATACAAGAAATAATTTTGAATTGTTTTGAAAAAGATTTTTAGAATAAAATTTTTTAAAACAAAATAGCAAAAAAAAATAATTACACGAATTAATTCTGAAAGGACTTCGAAAAGATTTTTAAAATAAAATTTTTTAAAACAAAATAGCAAAAAAAATAATTACACGAATTAATTCTGAAAGGACTTTGAAAAGATTTTTTGAAAGAATACATAAAATAATTTCGAAATTATTGCAAGTATTCTTTCATGCAATAATTCAGAAATAATTTCAGAAAGATACAAATTAATCATTCACAAAAATAATTCAGTATCTATTCAAAAATCTTACATGTATTATTTCATGAAATCTTCTGGGAAACTCGTCTGAATTAATACAAGAAATAATTTTGAATTCTTTTGAAAAAGATTTTTAAAATAAAATTTTTTAAAACAAAATAGCAAAAAAAATAATTACACGAATTAATTCTGAAAGGACTTTGAAAAGATTTTTTGAAAGAATACATAAAATAATTTCGAAATTATTTCAAGTATTCTTTCATGCAATAATTCAGAAATAATTTCAGAAAGATACAAATTAATCATTCACAAAAATAATTCAGTATCTATTCAAAAATCTTACATGAATTATTTCATGAAATCTTCTGGGAAACTCGTGTGAATTAATACAAGAAATAATTTTGAATTCTTTTGAAAAAGGTTTTTAGAATAAAATTTTTTAAAACAAAATAGCAAAAAAAATAATTACACGAATTAATTCTGAAAGGACTTTGAAAAGATTTTTTGAAAGAATACATAAAATAATTTCGAAATTATTGCAAGTATTCTTTCATGCAATAATTCAGAAATAATTTTAGAAAGATACAAATTAATCATTCACAAAAATAATTCAGTATCTATTCAAAAATCTTACATGAATTATTTGATGAAATCTTCTGGGAAACTCGTGTGAATTAATACTAGAAATAATTTTGAATTCTTTTGAAAAAGATTTTTAAAATAAAATTTTTTAAAACAAAATAGCAAAAAAAATAATTACACGAATTAATTCTGAAAGGACTTTGAAAAGATTTTTTGAAAGAATACATAAAATAATTTCGAAATTATTGCAAGTATTCTTTCATGCAATAATTCAGAAATAATTTCAGAAAGATACAAATTAATCATTCACAAAAATAATTCAATATCTATTCAAAAATCTTACATGAATTATTTCACTAAATCTTCCGGGAAACTCGTGTGAATTAATAGATTTTTTTAAAGAAAACATAACAATTCAGCAATCATGTCAAGAATTATATCACGAAATAATTCAGAAATAATTTCAGAATGATAAAAATTAATCATTCACAAAGATAATTCAATATCTATTGAAAATAATTTCATGAATTATTTCATGAAATGTTGCGGGAAACTCACGTGAATTAATACAAGAAATAATTTAGAATTCGTTTGAAAAAGATTGTTACAATAAAATTTTTTAAACACAATAGCAAAAAAGATATTTACACGAATTCTTCCTGAAAGAACCTTGAAAAGATTTTTTGAAAGAAAACATAAAATAGTTCAGAAATTATTGCAAGTATTCAACACGAAAAGGGCAGCGTCCGTATATAAGAGGCATCGTATAATGTATTTATTTTGTTTTTAATTCGAATTTGTATCAATCAAATAAGTCCTAATTAATACAATATTTAATAAACAAAACTTACTAAATAAGTATATACTAATTAAACAAAGTTAATATTAAAAAATAAAGAAATATTAGAAATAAATATTCTAATTTATTTTGTCAGTCATTTTGCACTATATAATGAAAAAAATGAAATGATTGGATAATGATCGGATTTAGTCGTCCATTGTTTTCTACATTCGTATGATCCTATTAAAGAACGTATTAAAATGTGTGGGGGTATATAATTTTTCGTTTTTGTGAACTAAGATAGATTGAAACATTTACTAATTGCGAAAAATATTAATTTGAAAAGTTAATGTAAGAATATAAAAACTTAAAATAAAAGGAAAAAAAAACATTTAAAGATGAATAATATAGGTACTTAAGATAAGCAATATTTTTTATTATTATTCATAATAGTATTCTTTCAGTATGACAATGTTTAGAAGTCCCCTCAAAATCGACAGAAATATTATTTATACGTCTGCCAAGAGTAAAGAGCCTTTGACTCTAAAAGTTGATTCTAAATTGAAAACACTACAAATAATAATAACGTCGGTAAGGTAGAGCTCATTCTATTCATCTCTGCATTATATGCAATTATCATTTTTTTATTTTTATCGAATTTCGGGAAAAGAGCTCTTTATTGCCCTTCGTAATGACAAAAATACACTATGTGTAAATTTTCAAGTTATTGCTCGTTATAGATTTTACAGGAAACGGGTTGAAAAATTTTCTACCAGTTTTTTATGAAAAATAATGAACAGAATTTCTGAAAAATTTATAGGTGTATTATTTATGCAATTACGGAGTGCAGTGAAGAGCTTCATTCATCAAAAGTTGAATCTAAGATCAAAAAAATGTAAAAACTCATAACGTCGGTAAGGAAGAGCTCCCTTTATACACAGACATTTCACATCGACTTAATACAATATTTAATAAACTAAAAGTATTAAATAACTATGAATTAATTGATCAAAGTTAATATTAAAAATAAAGTAATATTAAGAATAAATTTTCTGTATCACTCATATTGCAGTATATAATGAAAAAAATGAAATGATCTAACAAGCGAGCGATAGCGTAATGGATAGCGTATTTGCGTAGTACCCAAGCGACCCGGGTTCGAATCTCCATCATGTAAAAAATTTTTCTGCGTTTTTTCTGCGATAAAATAGTGTAAAATTATTAACAATGTAAATATATGTAAAAATAGTTAGAATATTATTTAAATAATATTCTAAATTATAAAAATGTACCTTCAAATACGGGATTATATATACCCTTCGAAATTTATTGTTAGTAATATTTACTAAATATTTTCTAATTAATTCACAATATTTATTCCTGAATCCTTCCAAAAATCTTTCATTGAAAGGATTCTGCAATAATACATGATTTTATAACCTTCGAAATTTTTGTTAGTAATATTTCCATTATATTTTCGAATTAATTCACAAAATTAATTCCTGAATCCTTTCAGACATCCTTCATTGGAAGGATTCTGTAATAATACGGGATTTATCCTCTTCAAATTTCTTGTTAGTAATATTTCCATAATATTTTCTAATTAATTCACAATATTAATTCCTGAATCCTTTCATACATCTTTCATTGAAAGGATTCAGGAATTAATTTTGTGAATTAATTCGAAAATATTATGGAAATATTACTAAAAAGAAATTTCAAAGAGTATAAATAACGTATTATTGCAGAATCCTTCCAATGAAAGATGTCTGAAAGGATTCAGGAATTAATTTTGTGAATTCATTCGAAAATATTATGGAAATATTACTAAAAAGAAATTTCGAACAGTATAAATCACGTATTATTACAGAATCCTTTCAATGAAAGATGTCTGAAAGGATTCAGGAATTAATTCACAAATTAATTCCTGAATCCTTTGAGACATCTTTCATTGGAAGGATTCTGTAATAATACGGGATTTATCCGTCTTCCAAATTTCTTGTTAGTAATATTTTCATAATATTTTCGAATTAATTCACAAAATTAATTCCTGAATCCTTTCAGACACCTTTCATTGAAAGGATTCTGCAATAATATGTGATATTAATTCTGAAAGGATTCTGAAAGATTCTTTCAGAAATCATTCAGTGAAAGGATTCTGTAATGATGCTATGTCCGGGGTATTTTCCTTTCAGAATTATTTCAGGAAATAATTTTGAAATATCTTTTAGTAACCTTTTGGTAATAATCCATGAATCCTTTCAGAAATCTTCTATTGAATAAATTTTGCAATGATATTATAAATTATTTTTGAATTATTCCATTGAATTAATTCTGAAAGGAAAATACCCCGGACATAGCATTATTACAGAATCCTTTCACTGAATGATTTCTGAAAGAATAAAATTATTTCATGCATTCTTTCAGAATCCTTTCAGAATTAATACATGCTGTGTGGGTATAGAAAGCTCAAAATTGAGAAGGAATACTGAAAAATAGTGATGTGTTGGTAACTATGTAATTTTTTTATATAGGCTTTGACTTTTCGTGAATACCTGAAAAAATTCTTATGAATTTTAGAAATAAAAAGAAGGCATTATAGTTATATAATTAAAATAATTTTCGGGCATAAAGTACGTAGGTACTATAAAGTTTTGTAGGAGTGTGTGAGCTATTGGGCCTCTTGGGCGTTATGTAGTACTTTATACCCGGTGGCTGAATAATTTTGAAGTTACAACGTGGGCGTAAAATGTAATTTTACACGCGAGGTACGAAAAGTTCTTATTGCCGGTACTTGACTGCAGTTAATTGATTTCAGTACTTTCTTGTGTTTAATTTGTATAGAAATTTGAACAAATTCGAATACATTTCTGAGAATAGTCATATACAGTTGTTTCGGAGAGTTGTTTGCATTACTTGACTATCATTGATTTCACAACTTTCGTTTGTTTGATTAGCAGTGAATAATTTGAATGTATTTAGTAACATATAATTTGTTCAGCATCAGCATACATTGACTCAAAGAAGTAAAAGACTTTTTACTAGTATTTATTTGATTTCTTTTAAAAAATCATAAATATTATTATTTTATAGACTAAAAAACTTTTATACTTGCCTTATTTTATACTTTCGTAGAAAGTTTTATTAACATCTCATTTACAAAATGATAATGTACCTCGATGTACCTAGATCTCTTCGTGAAATTTCCGTATTTCGCAATACTTACAGCACCTGAGTTATCCTCATACATATTTACAGGTTTCTCAATTTTCACCTTAAAGTTATTTAATAAGTCCTTTATCAATAATACTTCGCTTACTGCTTCTGACAGTGCAACATATTCTGCAGCTGTCGCTGACTTAGTTACGCTTCCTTGTTTTCTTGATTTCCAATGAATCACATTTCCATACATTCTTACAATATAACTAGTTGTTGACTTTCTGTCTACGCAATCTCCTGCCCAGTCGTATCAACGTAACATTCAAGAATATCTACTTTATCATTTCTTTTAAATCTTAATTTTAAATTTTTGGTAAAATACAAATATTTTAAAATTCTTAAAGCATATTTAAAATGCGTTTCATCAAAACAATTTTGAAACCTACTTAAGTAATTTACGCTATAGCTTATATCTAATCTAGTTCCTGAACTAATATACAAAAGCGCTCCTATCAAATTCCTATACTTTATTTTCTCATTTGATTCTTCCGCAGGTTCTAACTTTAATTTCTGTTCCATTGGCGTTCTATATAATTTAGTTTCTTCAATCTGATATTTTCTAACTAATGACTCTATATATTTTTCCTAATCCAATGACATCTCATTTTTCTTTTCATCATACTCTATATTTTTACCTAAATACATACTCACTCTTCCTAAATCTTTCATCTGAAATTTTTCCTTTAACATACTTTTAATAGAATCTAAATTTTGTCTATTTTTACAGCAAATCAAAAGGTCGTCTACAAATATAATCAAATATATAATCATCTTTATCTATCAACGTATATAAACAATAGTCATGTTCATTTCTTATAAATCCTAATGATTTTAAATAATCATCCAGACACTCATACCAAGCTCTGGGACTCTCACGCCATACATTGCTTATTTCCATACAATGCTTTATGGAACCATACAATGCTTTATTCAACATACATACTCTTTCAGTTCCATCCTCATAACCTTCAGGCTGTTTAACAAATACTTTTGATTTAACCTTCCCATTTAAAGGGAATGATCGACTTTAGTCCCGTGTAACATATAGTACTTTATTCCCATCGCCACTGTGGCTACTTAATAGATTTGAAAAGTTATTTTGAATTTATGTGTTACAATTTTGTTAGTGCGTATACGGGAGCGTGTCAGACGTGTATACATGGCAAAATAATTATTTAAATAATTCTTGACCGCAAGCAGGCGGTGGGTGCGAGTTCCACGCGTTTACGGGAGCACGTCAGAAGTGCATACATTGCAAAATAATTATTTAAATAATTCTTAACCCCAAGTAGGCGGGGGATGCGAGTTCTATACGCGTATACGGGAGCGCGTCAGACATGCATACATGGTAAAATAATTATTTAAATAATTCTTAAACCCAAGTAGGCAGGGGATGCGGGTTCTACGCGTATACGGGAGCGCGTGAGACGTGCATACATGGCAAAATAATTATTTAAATAATTCTTAACCGCAAGCAGGTGAGAGATGCGAGTTCCACCCCTACTGAAAAATCTCACGTGAGAGCTCAGGTGAGAACTCATATGAGATCTCATGTGAGATCTCACGCCAAAATCTCATCTGAAATTCTGGTCCGCGAGCTGCTAAAATCCCTTTAATGATAAAAAATCAGTTTCTGGGAATTACGAGTCGCCTATTTATAGGTTACGCCACCCCCAGATAAATTCAAAAATCTATGTTTTGAAGCGATTTAGTCTTTTTTTTACATTTTTAGAAATTTTGCACATGAGATCTCACGTGAGATCTCACATGAGATTTCACGTGAGATCTTACGTGAGATCTCACGTGAGATCTCATGTGTAAAATTTCTAAAAATGTAAAAAATGACTAAAATGCTTCAAAACGTAGATTTTTGAACTTATCTGGAGGTTTGCGTAACCTAATAGGCGGTTTCTAATTCCCTGAAACTGATTTTTTATCATGGAAGGATTTTAGCAGCTCGCGGACCAGAATTTCAGATGAGATTTTGGCGTGAGATCTCACGTGAGATTTTTCAGTAGGGTATGTATTTTTATAGCTATCATAAAAATTTTCTTATTTCAAAATCTATCTTATTTATATGATTTTTATATTTGAATCGAATTAATTATTATATTCTTATAGCAGGAAAACAACTCTGCCACCCGCATACACATCAAATATGATAGATGTTCAAAGCCTACAGAATAGATATATTGGATCTCTATGTTTAGCTGTCAACGTGTCCCTCTTATCCTTGGCGTCCAGCAGATAAAATTTGTGTGCAGTGACTGAGGTCCTCGAAAAAGTGGAAAAATGTAAAGTCCGAGTACAAGGTGCAATAATAGTTAAAATTTGTGTTAAAACTTATGAATTTATAACTGCGAGTTTGAGTTATTAATGTATATCTGTATATGTGTGGATATCTTGACTATAATTTTGAGGAGTACCAATCATTTCTGATTCTCGCTACGTACTGATTTCCTACGACGACCGAAACCACGTCGTCTCGCACTTTCGACCGCCCGGGCCGTTTCCCCTCTCTCTCTTTCTCTAGTGATCTTTTGACAGCGCTTGCATTTTTCGCGCTTCACGGCACTACCCAACGTGCGATGCAGGTATGCTACGCGACGGATTCCTACACAAGTTGAATGAACAACATTATGATGTCGAAATATGCCCCACTAATATACGTTTTTTAAAAATTGAATTGCGGAACTTTCGTGAACATATTTTAATAGGTTTCAATTCAACTTGAATAAAAATCCGTCACGTAACAACACCCCCTTCTTGGAATGGTTGCCGTCCTCGGTGACATATAGCCGATGATCATCTTCGTGTGATGGAATAAATTCCTTTATAAAGTCCTTAACTACAGAAAGTACAAAGCAATTAAAGTTAATGAATCAAGGTATATTATTCTCTTTGTTCCATGAATATCCGAGGTGACGCTGGTCGCATTAATTCACGCTGTTTGCGGCACGTCTCCGAATGTAATTTGTTGTTGCGTATATCAATGGAAAGTCCACATGGAGCGTGAATTCTCCTGACGAGGTGAGTGGTGGTAGTATATTGAGGTCGAGCAGGTTTTGCATGGTATTTATGTTCGGAGTATCGAAGTGCTTTGGAGACTGAATTTCTCGTGAAATACTTCACAAACCCGTGAGACAATCGACCTTTTGCGTCTCGAATAGTGTGACAATACTCCATAATCCCAAATTGAGAAAATTGCAGGAAAAATTGATTCTCTTGTTCCTTTTCAGCTTACACTTTATCAGCTATTTTAGAGTCTACCCATGGAATTTGACAAAATATTCGAGTGTGGTCGGAAGTGCCCATCAGTCGAGAGTGTTTTGCTTGAAGATTGTTAACCACGTGTACCACAGATCGCATTTTTGGTGGTTCCGGAGTCTTTTCTCGGGAAGTGGCAAATGGTTTCATGATATGTTCGAGAAGCCAGAGATCTTTGTGGTTTTCGCCGACGCTAGCGTGTTCGCCCTGGTAAAAATTTGTATGTGATAAATTATGTGATTAGACACATACTAAAATACGTGCTTTATCACGTGATTTGTCATGTATAAAAGAACGTGCTTTTGCACATGCCGAATCACGTATTAAATAATGTGAATAATAACTTGCTTTTTTCGAACCGATTTGGCATGTATAAAATCACATGATTTTATACATGATAAATCATGTGATGTAAGAAAATTTAATATATAATATGAATAAGAAAACTATTATTTTTAATACTTTCATAAATGATATTAAAATTATGATGCAAATAATAAGGTGTTTTATAAAAATTGAAAACTGACTTATAGAAAGGCCTTTTCACTGATACGGCCGAGTGGTCACCCCATCCAAGTATTATCCGCGTCGATTTTTGCTTAACTTACGTGAACCGACTGCCATGCAGCCGAGAACTCCTCCAACGATGTATTTGATCTACTGCTTCTATAAAAGCGATGTAGCAAAACAATATCATACCAACATTAAATTTTTTTTTTTTATTTAATAATAGTAGTACAGTGATTTATTAAATAATAAAGTCCTTGGCTATTTTTTAAAATTTATTTTAATGTTACAATATGTACCATGACCAAAGTATCATTTATTGTTTATTTACTAAGTATAATAGAAAATTATCTTTATCCAAAACAAGAATTACAACGAATTTCATTTCAAGCTAAATATTCATAATATATCGACGGCTGAGCGGAACAAGATGCTATCTCGGCTGAGGCTAACAGAACGTGTTATCTCGGTCGAGGCTCACAGAAGATGCTATCTCGGCCAGGGCTCACAGAACGTGCTATCTCGGTCGAGGCTCACAGAAGATGCTATCTTAGCCAGGGCTCACAGAAGATGCTATCTCGGCCAAAACTAGCTGGAAAATGCTATGTTACTCGGCCAAGATAGCACGTTCTCTGAGGCTCGGCCGAGATAGCATCTTCTGTGAGCCACGGCCGAGATAGCACGTTCTGTGAGCCTCGGCCGAGATAGCACCTTCTGTTAGCTTCGGCCGAGATAGCATCTTCTTGTTAGCCTTAGCCGAAATAGCATCTTGTTCTGCTCAGCCGCCGATATAGGATATTTATGATACATAATTTGTTATTATTAATAAATTATTTGTAAATAAATACTATTAGTTAATAAAAAGCAAATTTAATGTTGGTATGCTATAGTTTTGCTATATCCCTTTTATAGAAACAGTAGATCAAAGGCATCGTTGGAGGAGTTCTTGACTGCATGGCCGTCGGTTTACGTAAGTTAAGCAACAATCGGCGCGGTTAATACTTGGATGGGTGACCGCTCGGCCATATCAGTAAAAAGGCCTTCAAGTCAGTTTTCAATTTTTATAAAACACCTCCTTATTACTTGCAACATAATTTTAATATCATTTATGAAATAATTAAAAATAATAGTTTTCTTATTTATATTTTATATATCAAATTTTCTTATATCACATGATTTATCACGTATAAAATCACGTGATTTTACACATGCCAAATCGGTTCGAAAAAAGCAAGTTATTAGTCACATTATTTAAGACGTGATTCGGCATGTGCAAAAGCACGTGCTTTTATACATGCCAAATCGCGTGATAAAGTACGTGTTTTAGTATGTGTCTAATCACATAATTTATCACGTAAAAATTTTTACCAGGGCGGGTTCCTTGAAGGTAATCACAGCGGTGTAAGTTGATAGCGTTTCCGAAGTAATTTGAACTGCTAGTATAGGTCCTGCTTGTGCTAGACAATTTAGAAGCCCTCCTATGGTAAGGTCCTTATCAGACGTGACGATAAAGTCTCTCGACTCAGTTGAATCATTAACTGAACTTATGGGAGCCATGTCTAAAGTCCTGAAATTCGTATAAAGTTTAGTTAGTTTCAGCCATTTGATGCGCAGGGCCGCGGTTTAGGGTTCGGGACGGAGGATTTGTTGATCGATTTGACATAGAAAGTTGGTTCATCTCGATAGGGATATCTTGACTTTTAACTGTAGAAGTCACTACTAGGCCAGTCAAATTAGTCTTTTTTTTGTCTGTTTTGAAACCTAATTGTAAGCCGACCTTATCAAGCGGGTTATGATTGGGGAGGTCATCAGGAACAATAACCCGGTGAATGAGTATAAAAATTTACATGGGAAATGTTTTTAATTAACAATTGAATGCTCGGAAAAACAGTTTTTCGACTGCTACAAAAAAACTACTAACTTTACAGAAAAAAGTTTAAAGTAAACTTTGTAGATATTAAAAAGATCTATCGAACGCAATTTACAGATTTAAATTTAGTTAATTTGTTTATCTGCAAATCGAAAAAAACCGCTTAAAAAGGCCATTTTTACGATTGTTTATTACTCTGTTAAAAATGTCGCTAGGTGCTTGATATCTCGTTTAAGTATAGCTCTTATAGCACTTAATAAGCAGATAAAATTTTAGCTAAAAATATTTAATAGTTTTTGCATAATTCTATTTATTTATTAGATTTTGGTCATTTTTGCGTGATTTTTCCCAAGCCGTGGGACGTCGTACGAGAATGCAGTAAACGGATTTTGAAAGTTTAACATCTCTGCTTTCACGGACAATAAATAGCTAAGCGATTTTTTCAAATTTAATTGTTTAAAATCGCAAAATAAAAAGAAGTCATTTTTTTGTTATAAATAAAAGCAATTGCGGCTCGACTATTGGTTGTAGATAATCGACAGTAGGTTCGTTGGAAAGCTGGCATTTTTTCACAAATTTTAAGGGGTCTACGAACTCTCTAAGTGCTCTGGAAGCCGAGATAATTTTTTTTTTGTAAAAATCGCTGTGTCTTCAATTATTAATATTAAGAAACGAGACAGGGACGAAAAATCGAATTAATAGTTGTACTAACAGAAAAAAAATATTTCGTCACATTTATTGCAAAATTACATTGTTATAAATAATCACGAAGGTGCGGGTCTAAATTGGAGAAGGCTACAAGTGTCACGCGCAAAAACTGAGCGTAGGAACTTCAAATCTGACGCGCTCGAAATTTTTTTCATATATCGGTATATAATTGACGTAAACCCGTCATTTTTTTTTTAATTTGGGGTAGCTCGCCAAAATATTAACATACAGCCTACTCATTTCCCCGAAAAAGTTTATTTAACAATACTTAATTAACAACAATTATTTTTATTAACTTTTTTCTGTTTTTTTTCATAAATAAAGATGAATTAGTTATGGATAAATGCTGGGGTGTCTACTACTAGTTAATGAAATAATAAAAAATAATGTATTTGTTTTGAAAAAGTCATTTATTGCAGATTTAACACTTAAATGGTTATTTTACGTTTTTTTGCCTTTGTTGGGCGTGATACTGACTCATTCAATTCTTGATTATGTTCTTCTATTTCTTCTTCTTCATCTTCATCTTCATCTTCTTCTTCTTCTTCTTCATCTTCTTGATCTTCTTCATCATTTGTTTCTTGTGTACTTGGCGGGACTTCGCATTCGGTTTCGAATTGCTCACCATATTCTGCATCATCATGCATGATATCTGCCATATCAATAACCATTTCTTCCACATTTGTGCAGGTTTCACCGTGGCATGATGAGCATATATTTGAGCATCGCAAGCCATGCTTTTGGCAGCTGCATGTCTTTTTCTTGCACCCCGTTTCACATCTACAGCTAATTTTCCGCAGTACTTCGTCTGGGATGAGCGGCTCTAGTGTGGGAACGGGGTATAAAACATCAAGTCGCTCTTTCCAACCCCAATCCGTCGGATTTTTTGTGAAACCTTCCCACTGCTGCACTTGAAGATATGTGCGAAATGCATGCTGCATTGTGGCACCTTCAGTAGGCGGCAAATTTTCAAGTTTTGCGGAACCTTTTAACGCAGACTTTTGGAAGTTTAGATATCGCTGCTCATGTAAACTTTTTTTATCTTTTTTGGTTCCATATAATCGGCTAACAATTTCATATGCACTCGCAGCTAACGCTTCAGGCGTCGCATTGGGATCATAAAAGCGTTGAGCCTGTTGTTGGAGAGCGTTGTCGTTTAATAAAATATTGATAATTTTATTTTTGCCTTGCTTAAAAAAGCAAGACGTAGTATCACATCCTGTGAACGCGTGAAGGAACGTGAGCAAATACTGTAATTTTTCATGTTTAAAACTATTGCTGTCGTAAATACTGTCCTGTATATTTCCTTTGCCGGGTTTTAAAAAGTAGATGGTGTTATACGGTTTGTATTTGTTTAATATTACCAGTAAATCTATGTCTTCTCCAACGATCCACGTTCTCCACGTAAGGCTGCATTTTTCCGCCGTGGTGACTATAAGAAAATCTGCATCCTCCTCGGCGACTAAAGTGGTGCAATTTTCTTTTTTGAACTGTTCGCACAATAATGTTATTAAATTTTTTTTATTTTTGTTTTGACTTCAAAATTTGTCCTGTGAAATTGAAATAACAGTTTGTCTATTAAATTCAATTTCACGGCCCAAATTTTTATTTTCTCTCCGTGACCTCTCAGCGGCCTTTGTACTTTTTGTACTAAGTCTGTCGGGATAACCATCGAAAACTATAGTACCGTTTCTACTATAATTATTGATAGCGTAATTAACGTAGTGCTGTACTATAAATTCGATGGAATTATTCGTATCCCAACGAACCTTATGCAGAAGAAAGCCGCCACCCAGTTGAAAATATGGAGATCGATTCCACCTCGATTGCGAGGTCGATTTTGAGGTCGATTTCGAGGTCGATTCAACCTCGATTCAACGTCGATTTACCTCGATTCGACGTCGATTTACCTCGATATGAAGGTCGATATCGAGGTAACGGAAAGGTCGTTAAGAACTTATCAACGTCGATTTACGAGTAGAATGAAGGTCGATTGCGCTGCGTAACCGTCGATTTGGCACATATATTAAGGTCGATTTTACTACAAAGAACGTCAATTGCCATGCGTAGAGGTCGATTTTGCCCGCATTTAGAGGTCGATTTTGCCCAAAAGGGCCTAGATTCTTATTATAAACATGGATTTTATATATATTACGAGGTCGATTTAGGCAAAATGGACCTCGATTGCTATCATAGACGACGATTTCGCATGTATAGCGAGGTCGATTTTCTCGAAATAAACCTTGATTGTGATCCTAGACATCGATTTTACCCGCATTACGAGGTCGACTTATCCCAATGGGCCTTGATTGCTACCATAAACCTCGATTATGCATATATTTCGACGTCGATATTCTGAAAATAAACCTTGATTGCGGTCCTAGACATCGATTCAGCACGCATTTCGAGGTTGATTTAGCCTAAATGGACCTCAATTTCTAGCATAAACGTCGATTTTGTATATTTTTTGAGGTCGATTTGTCCCAAAATGGACCTCAATTTCTATCATAAACGTCGATTTTGTATATTTTTTGAGGTCGATTTTGGGATAATGGACCTCGATTGCTATCACAGACGTCGATTTTGCATATATTACGAGGTCAATTTTCATATAACAAACCTTGATGGCGATCCTAGACGTCGATACAGCCTACATTACGAGATCGATTTGCCAAATTGACCTTGATTGATACCATAAACGTTGATTTTGCGTATATTTGGAAGTCGATATCCTGAAAATAAACCTTGATTGCGGACCTAGGCGTCGATTCAGTCGGCATTTCGAGGTCGATTTGGCCAAAACGGACCCAAATATGGAGGTCGATTCCACCTCGATTTCGAGGTCGATTTTGAGGTCGATTTGGAGGTCGATTCAACCTCGATTCAACGTCGATTTACCTCGATGCGTTGTCGATTTACCTCGATATCAGGGTCTATATCGAGGTAACGGAAAGGTCGTTAAGAACTTATCAACGTCGATTTACGAGTAGAATGAAGGACGATTGCGCTGTGGAGATATCGATTTCTTGTACTATGGAAGATCGATTTTAACATAATGAACGTCGATTTTCTGGCGAAGACGTAGATTCTGCACGCGAGTCGAGGAAGATTTTGCCAGAATCTACGTCGAATGAGCTGCGTAAACGTCGATTTGGCACATATATTAAGGTCGATGTTACTAGAAAGAACGTCATGCGTATAATTGCCATGCGTAGAAGTCGATTTTGCCCACATTTAGAGGTCGATTTTCCCAAAAGGACCTAGATTCTTATTATAAACATGGATTTTATATATATTACGAGGTCGATTTAGGCAAAATGGACCTCGATTGCTATCATAGACGACGATTTCGCATGTATAGCGAGGTCGATTTTCTCGAAATAAACCTTGATTACGATCCTAGACGCCGATTCAGTCCGCATTTCGCGGTCGATTTGGCCAAAACGGACCTCGATTCTTACCATAAACATCGATTTTATATATATTTCAAGGTCGATTTTCTGAATATAAACCTTGATTGCGATCCTAAACGTCGATTTTGCCCGGATTTCGATGTCGATTTAGCTCAAATCGACCTAGAATGCTATCACAAAAACGTCGATTTTGTATATATTTCGAGGTTGATTTAGCGAAAATGGACCGCGATTGCTACCATAAACGTCGATTATGTATATATGCGGGAGTCGATTTAGGCAAAATGGACCTCGATTACTAACATAGACGTGGATTTGCACATATTACGAGGTTGATTTAGCCCAATGGACCTTGATTGCTACCATAAACGTAGTTTATGCATATATTTCGAAGACGATATTCTGAAAATAAATCTTCATTGCGGACTTAGACATCGATTCAGCCCGCATTTCGAGGTTGATTTAGCCTAAGTGGACCTCAATTTCTACCACAAACGTCGATTTTGTATATATTTCCAGATAGATTCTGGGAAAAAAGACCTCGATTACTAACATACACTTAGATTTTGCATGTATATCGAGGTCGATTTTCCGAAAATAAGCCTTGATTGTGATTCTAGACATCGATTTTACCCGCATTTCGAAGTTGATTTAGCCTAAGTGGATCTCAGTTTCTACCACAAACGTCGATTTTGTATATATTTCGAGGTCGATTCTGGGAAAATGGACCTCGATTAATAACATAGACTTAGATTTCGCATGTATATCGAGATCGATTTTCCGAAAATAAACCTTGATTGTGATCCTAGACATCGATTTTACCCGCATTATGAGGTCGGTTTAGCCCAATGGGCCTTGATTGCTACCATAAACCTCGATTATGCATATATTTCGACGTCGATATTCTGAAAATAAACTTTGATTGCGGACCTAGACGTCGATTCAGCACGCATTTCGAGGTTGATTTAGCCTAAATGGACCTCAATTTCTAGCATAAACATCGATTTTGTATATTTTTTTAGGTCGATTTTGGGATAATGGGCCTCGATTGCTATCACAGACGTCGATATTGCATATATTACGAGGTCAATTTTCATATAACAAACCTTGATGGCGATCCTAGACGTCGATACAGCCTCCATTGCGAGATCGATTTGCCAAATTGACCTTGATTGATACCATAAACGTCCATTTTGCGTATATTTGGAAGTCGATTTGCTGAAAATAAACCTTGATTGCGGACCTAGGCTGATTCAGTCAGCATTTTGAGGTCGCTTTGGCCAAAACGGACCTCGATTCCTACCATAAACGTCGATGTTGTATATATATCAAGGTTGATTTTGGTAAAATGGACCTCGATTGCTATCAAGGACGTGGATTTTGCATACATTATGAAGTTCATTTTCTGAAAATGGACCTCGATTCCTACCATAAACATGGATTTTGCATATACTACGAGGTCGATTTTCTGAAAATAAACTTTGCGATCCTACACGTCGATTTTTCCGCACTGCGAGGTTGATTTTGCCAAAATGGACCTCGCTTCTTACCATAAACATCGATTTTATATCTATATTACGAGGGCGATTTAGGCAAAATGGACCTCGATTGCTATTATAGACGACGATTTCACATATCTAGCGAGGTCAATTTTCCCGAAATAAATGTTGATTGCGATCCTAGACGTCGATTCAATCCGCATTTAGAGGTCGATTTAGCCAACACGTAACTCGATTTCTAGCATAAACGTCAATTTTGTATATATGTCGAGGTCGATTTTTGGAACATGGACCTCGATTGCTATCCCGGTCGTCGATTTTGCATATATTACAAGGTCGATTTTCCTAAAAATTGATTGTTATCCTAGACGTCGATTTTGCCCGCATTTGGAGGTCGATTCAGCAAAAAGAGACCTCGATTCCTACCTTAAACGTCGATTTTGTATATATGTCGAGGTCGATTTTGACGAAAAGGACCTCGATTGCTATCATAGTCGATTGTCATAAAACAAATCTTGATTGCGATCATAGACGTCGATTTGCCCACATTTTGAGGTCGATTTCGCAACAATAGACCTCGATTCCTACTAGAACCGTCGATTTTGTATATATTTCGTGGTCGATTTTCCTAAAATCAATGTAGATTAACCCTACACGTCGAGTTTGCCCGCATATTGAGGTTGGATTAACCGAATTGGACCTCGAGTGCTATATAAGGTCTTGGTTTTGCATGCAAAATCAAAGTTGATCAGACGTCAATTTTGGTTGCATTTGGTGGTGAATTATGCTAGAATTAATGTCGATACCGGATAGAAGACGTTGAGTTAAGCAGGTTCTACAATTATTCTTTAGTCAAATATGTGGTAGAGTAACTAATCAAATGTAGATTAAAAATGTTTAATAAATATCTAACGTTATAAATTTTCGTTATTAACATTTATTTGAAGTCAATTTGGCAACGTACCTGGTCACGTCCACTAAAGCATTGCAATTAAAATTGTTTGTTTACGTGCTCTTTTTTCTGCTTGTATGTGGAAGTCTAGGTTAAAATAGTATTCATTATTTATTTCATAATGAAAGATGACTCCGAACGAGAAAAGTTTTAGTATGAATTAACCCAAGATAAGAAGAGTATTTAGAAAAGGACAATTTATAAAAAAAAAAAATAGAAAAGGTAAGAATGAACTTAAAGATGGACTTGAAACTTAAAGATGTCGGATTGAAACGGATTTGAAACATAAAGGGGCCGGTTCGAAATGGATTTATAAGTATTACATGATTATTCAACACTGAAAATGATATTAAAATAGATTTAAAATATTAAAAATATTAAAAGTATACTGGATTGAAACGGATTCAAAAATTTTAATTATTAAACGAAATGATTGGAACGGATTTGACAACTTGAAAAAATTTTAAAACACTTTCGGATTGAAACGGATCTCATTGGATTAAAAAAAACGATTGAAACGGATTAGTACATTTTTATTTCAATCCATTTAGATCCTTTTTTTTAACGAAGGAGATTACATAACCGCATTTCGCCGGAAGAAGTAAGTAACGCAACACATACAAAAAATGTATAACCAAACTTAAAAACAATATTTTTAGTATTTTTGCTACGCAACATGATGAAATTTTTGCTTTAACATTCTACAGATGATTGTATCAAATTTTTTTAATGACATCGTATTGTTGAATTAGATTATTTGGCTGAACAACTATGGTGCAATTAATGCAATTTGTCTTTATAATTAAGATATATTAGTAATGAACAGCAATCACGTCTGATTGTAAACAAAATTTCTAATTATAAACGAGGTAATGATAATACTTTAGTGTAAACTGAAAATTAGTTGTAGGTATGTATCTAAGTTTATTTAATTTATAAACTTTACGAATAATTTTATATTATTTCCTAAGAACTGTCTCGATTGGTATCCAAAATCTATCCCTGGGGATGTGCAACCCTAATTTCAATATTTTTTTAAATCAACATTCAAATATTTATTTGGAAAAAGACGGCTGTCAAGCGCTCCGTACACGCAAACACTATATGCAGATTTTTTTCTGGATAATTCTATTGATATTTGCGTGAGTTATGCTCGTTTGAAAAGTAGGTCAATTGTAGATTCCTACTTACCGACAGTACGGTTTTTATTTAATTCAATAAATTCTCATCATTTTTTTGCAAAAAGACGTCTGTCAAGCGCTACGTACACGCAAACACTATATGCAGATTTTTTTCTGGATAATTCTATTGATATTTGCGTGAGTTATGCTCGTTTGAAAAATAACGTCGGTACTCACATCCCCTTAAGCTAAGTTTACTCTAGTTATGCAACGACAAAGAAAATAACTTTTTTTATAAATTATTTTTTCTTCAAAAATAACCAATAAAAAACAATAATTTTGCAAATTATACTATTCTATATTCTTTATAAGCCAAAAAATATGCATGTCAATATCTTCTTTTAAATCTGAAATATAACCTATTTACAAAAAATTACGTTTTCATCATTAACTTATGACTTAATATAGCTATCGGCATTATTTTTGTTAATTGTAGAGAAATTTATCCTGCATACCGTTAATTCATAATATATAAACAATATTAATTTTAAATATATAAAAAATCGAATATTAAAATTTGTAAAATTATAAATCGCTATAAACAAAAAAAAAACGATTTTGATAAATATAGAATATTGACCACAATTGTGTAAGCAAAATCAGAAAAAATGGGCCCTGTCTGGTTAATACTGGTCGAGTAGATCATGAGGTATCAGCGTACACACACACACACACACACACACACATCCATACGGACATTTTCTAAAAATAGTGTATTTCGATTCTAAATGTGCTAAACAACATTCTTAAAACATTTTCTCACATTTATATAGCTATATTACATGCTGGAATCCAGGTTGAAATCCCAGATTATAACTGAAGTAGGGGAGTCAGAAAGGTGTTAAAATGTTTGGTTTTATGTACATTTTTGAAGAGTAATTTTTTTTTTATTTTTTTATTTTTTTAGTTTTATATTACTTTTTTAATACAGATGTTACAAAATAATTACTAAAAAAATTACACCAAAATCTATTTTTTAAACATGACCGCTTCTTGGGAGAGTCCACCGGAAAATAAAAAAATACCAGAGCAAATAAAAATTTGAATTTTTTTATGATTTTTTATGGATTAATACCAATAAATGTTTGGCACAGTAGATATTTAACATTCTCTATTTATTCTCATGAAAACACACACTTTATCGATTTCTTCTGTTTTTATTACTTCTTCAGTGTCTTCGATCCGCTCCACTTTCAGTACACTCATACACTCAAATTGAAGATTTTCTACTAATAATTTTTTATAAACAGTATATTCCTTATTATTATCAGTATCAACTAAAAATTGCACTATTTGAATATATAAATTGTTTTTTGTTCGAGCAAATGCATTGTTAGATCGATAATTAATTTTCCTGCAGGATTTAAATATATTCTTGTTTCGAACTAATTTTTCGTATGCTCGCGTTCTATTTTGACATAAGTTAAGTTCATCGATATATTTTTTTTTTGGGTTGTAATCGCTTACCGAAATATCGATTTCGCCCTAAAACCTGACTATTTTTAGTGCACCTATTTTCTAGATAATAACAATAATCTGTAACTGCAGAGTCTTTGGTCAAAGCTATATGATTTTCAGTAGATAAGCTATGCTGGTTCTGGACCACCACGTGGTGGTCCAGAACCAGCATAGCTTTTTTGGGATCCCCTCTCCTCCCCTCTCCCCCTCCCACCATTTCAGGGCGTGGTGATACAGAACCAGCATAGCTTTTTTGGGATCCCCTCTCCTCCCCTCTCCCCCTCCCACCATTTCACGACCTGTTTGATGCAGAACCAGCATAGGGTTTCTGGATCACCCGCAATTGTACGGGGCACCAATAACCCATAACAAGTCGTGACTTGTTGATCCAGAACCCGCCTAGGGTTTTGGGCCACCCGCAATTGTACGGAGGTGACAATAACCCATAACATGCGGGCACCTTGCTGTCGGCGGGTGACAGCCCGCGACCAGACGACTGCGCACATCGGCTGCGCAGCGGCGGGCGGTCAGCGGCGGGCGGCGAGCGGCGAGCGGCCAGCCTGCTACTGCAAACAGGCAGCGGTCGGCGGCGGGCGGCCAGCGGTCGGCGGCCTGCTGCTTGTCAGCCTGCTGCTCTCGGCCAGCGGTTCTTATCTACTATAACCATTAAAAACTATTATGCAACCATTTAAAACTTTTTATAACCCTTTTGCTCGGGCAAAGAATACGTGTTTGTGGAAATTTTTTCTGAATATTTTTCCACTGCGACTGTTTTGAATCGTTTTGTATGAGTCGCTGTTGCTCGGGAGCAACGGTTTGACCCATTATGAGGGAATGAAAGTCTCTAACGACTGCAAATATATATTATTTAAAAAATGCAAAATTTAAAAAGGTAATAAAATAAAAATACGCTCCGTTTTCAATTATATTGCGAAAGTATAGTATTAATTTTACATTAAAAACTTTATACGGTAATATACATTCTACTATTACATTCTACATTTTACGGTAGTATATATTCTACTTCTTCTACCTCGTTTACTGAGTATAGTCTGTGATACTCAAAGTCACCTCCTACTTGTGCATTTTTATTCACCTCGGGTTCTTGCTGGTGCTGAGGCTGTTGGTGTTGCTGCTGCATCGCGTTGAAGCCTGATGCGTGCTTTCGAGATTGGGCGCATACCCACACAACCACATGTTACATGATTCGCGCGGAGATGAGCGTATCATCGCGGTGGTCAGCTGATTTCCGCGGTCATTAGCATATACCGACCCGCGTGTAAGTATATTTACCGCGTTGATGAGCGGACTTTCGCGGGCATTAGCCTACCGTCACTGGTAAGATATTTACCGCGCGTTTATTTTTTTCGACGTGACCTGCAGGTTTGATGTGGCTCTAAATCAGTAAATGTATTTCGGCTATAGCATGCTATCGCATCTCTTCGTTGTTCCGATATTCGTAGTTGCCTTATCGCTATTAATTCTAAGAACTCCAGAGTATTTCAATTGTGTTCTCATGGCAATCGTTTCCTGACAACGACTCACAAAACTTAATAGTATTTCATGTAATTTTACCCGCTAAATCAAAATACTGTTTTGGTTAACTGAATATACAAACGATAAGAGTGGCGGCGTCGATGGAAACCCTAGATATAATAATTATTGAAGTGACTCATACAAAGGAGGCAAGACGAAGAGTATTTCACTCTTGCCAGTAACCCCGACACGGGCGACGTTATCGCATGCTGTGCAGGTTGAAACGTGCCTTCTCGTGCGAGTATTTTCCGTGCCATGAGAACACAATTGAAATACTCTGGAGTTCTTAGAATTAATAGCGATAAGGCAACTACGAATATCGGAACAACGAAGAGATGCGATAGCATGCTATAGCCGAAATACATTTACTGATTTAGAGCCACATCAAACCTGCAGGTCACGTCGAAAAAAATAAACGCGCGGTAAATATCTTACCAGCGACGGTAGGCTAATGCCCGCGAAAGTTCACTCATCAACGCGGTAAATATACTTACACGCGGGTCGGTATATGCTAATGACCGCGGAAATCAGCTGACCACCGCGATGATACGCTCATCTCCGCGCGAATCAGCTCATCCCCGCGGTCGTCCAGCTTGTCGACGCGGTAAGATGCTAGTCCCCGCGCGCGCGCCGCCCGCCGCCCGCGCCGCTCTCTCTATTGAACAAAACTTATCTACACGTACGTGACTAAAATTGATGACCTCATTTCCGCTGTTACCGAATACTCAAGCGTAATAAAATACCTCTTGAACTACGATATGCATCGATTTATCAAAGGCAACGTTAAAATCTCGCTTATCGATAAATATTTTCAAAACAAAGATATCTTTCTCTTTGAGAATAGATCGTGTTTCTCTCTTGTACATTTCCGGTGTTACCGATGAACTCACGCGTAATAAAATACCTCTTGAACTACGATATGTATCGATTTATCAAAGGCACCGTTAAAATCGCGCTTATCGATAAATATTTTCAAAACAAAGATATCTTTCTCTTTGAGAATAATTTTTCGCACAAGGTCTTCCCCCACCACCACCACGCTCCAACAGCATGTATACGTCGCGATCTGTCATTGGATAAATGCTTACCACCACCACCACCGCCACCCACTGCGCAAAGGAGGGAGGTACGCGCTCGTACGCGTATAGAGAACCATAGGGCATCGCGAGCGGGATAATATAGTAGAAGCGCAGCAGCCGAAAGCACGACATCTCTACCGCCGAGCAGTATTTTCTTAAAAAGAAAGCACGAACCGCACTGTACACTATCTAAAAAACACATCATCTCGGGCGTTGCCGTCAGTATTTTTTTATTAAAAGTGCGCGTAAAAAGTGTTAAAATGAATCAAGAGAATATTCCGCACACGCTGCTATTCAGCACGTGCTACGCTCTCAATAAATCGCACTCAAAGTTTTTCTATCTCGGCTTACAATACTTCGGCAAACAGTTTCGCCCTGTTATTCAATTTGGCGGCGGCGTTTCACCTCACAAATACGTCACTATGGACAAACCTAGCTGGGAAAATTCACGGAACATTTTGTCACCATTCAAGAATATCTGATCAACGAGAATCGAACACCTAGAAAAATCATCCTACCCGCCCACGACATTTCATTGATGCTCTGCTACAGCTCAAAAGCCGTATCCGTCAACCATAGTCGGGAAATTACACCACCTGACTTCTCGAGCTGCTACGAACACGAGGCCCAGGACTGGGATACCGCCGATGGACGCAGTCCCTGCCTCACGCACGGCATAATACACGACGACGATACCGTCAGCACCACCAGCACCAGCACCACCAGCACCACCCCCACCACCGCCACCACCACCGCTGCAGCCACCGACGACGACGAACCACCCAAAAAGAAGAGAAAGATCGACATTTTACCGAGTGTTGTGATGCAGTTAAAGACATTTGCGCACTTGAAAAAATTACGCGAGTGTATAAATTTTAGATTCAAACAACTAGAAAATATCGTGATATTTGTTACAGTGTCAGATTTTAGGTCCAGCGCGATGCCTGGCCACAGCCTTATCGTTTTTGCCATTATAAAAGCCCGCATCAATAGGGTGTGTAAGAGAATACACCAAAAGCGCACCGCCTAAATGAATCTGCTCACGTTATATCAGTTTCGTCTTATAATTTAAACACGTGCGCAGGATGTTTTTTCACGATAGTACGTTAGGGTTCGTCATCATCTTTATTTCGTATTCGTTACTGTTTAAGCTCACGTCATTTCAACGTACTTTTTTATCGCGAATACAAAACGGGAAGTGAGGTTACGTTACATTCAAGGATTTCTTTCATCATAATCTTTCTCCGAAACCATTATTTTTATCTCGTATTCGCGTTACTCTCTAAGCTCACGTCATTCCAACGTACTTTTTTATCGCGAATACGAAACGGAAAGTGACGTTATGTTACATTCATCGATTTCTTTCTCGGAAACCGTTATTTTTTATCTCGTATTCGTTACTCTCTAAGCGCACGTCATCCCAACGTACTTTTTTTATCGCGAATACGAAACGGAAAGTGGGATTATGTTACATCCATCGATTTCTTTCTCGGAAACCGTTATTTTTATCGCGTATTCGTTACTCTCTAAGCTCACGTCATTCCAACGTACGAAAGGGTAGTAAGGTTATTGTTTTTAAATATTCAAACATAATCGATTTTGACGCTTTATTGTGAGGACAGTTCACTTTTTTAAGAGAGAAGAATATATATATATATATAATTATAAGAAATTAATATAACCACAAAATTTAATAAAAAATGTTTATTAACTCATAATAAATGAACAAATTATAATTCAAATATACATAAAGTGATAGGATTCTGATATTTCCTTCATGTTTTTGCTATGTTGATGCTCAAGCATCCATCTTTTTATAACTAGTGCGTTTCGAAGTGCGCATACTGGAAAGTTACAGGCAGTATGGTTGGTACACGAGACTGATTCTGCAGGTAGACTTTTCAATGAAGGACATCCCATCTCTTCAATATTAGTAACTAATCTGAACAAAATTATTATGAGAAAACTTTTTTTATGAAAATAATTTTATAACAAAAATAGCTTACTTGTCGGGGAAAAATCTCTTCAACCATTTACTTTTCTCCAAGCCTTTTACGTAAATCTCTGCTCCGAAGAGTGCACCATTTAGAATGTTTTTTAGTTCATCGTATGGGATATTGCCCGCTCCCCACATAATTCCGTGGAAATTTTGTTCAAGCCAGCGATTTTCGGACTTGTTTTTTTCCAACAATTTGTCCCATGCATATGGCGGTTTAAATAGAAAAACCGATGGCGTAGGGTCTTCCTCGAGAGGGACAATGGCTACTTCCTTGAAGACGAATTCATTCAAGGTAATTTTGAAACCTTGCACATCAACAATATACTTCATCTTGCTGCTGCGGTGACTGTTCTCGGGCGAGAGCAAAGGAGCGAATGAGGTTTTCAACGTCTCGCTGCTTATTTTATAGTCAGCCTTCCTATTTTGTTTAACCAATCGCGTTATTTTTACCCCCTCCACAACACCTACACCCAATCAGAATCGATCTCTTTTCGCGAATTTTTTAGATAAAAGGGGGTGTGCGTACGGCAGAAAGTCATTCGACTGCCTCGCGCGGTCAAGATGCCTCAATATTTTAAAAATACAGCTCTTATGCTATGTAAATCGTATCGGCTTGCTTTAAGTGGTGCGGTTGACCAAGACGATGTGAATAATTGGATTGCGCTTGGTCGCAAAGCTCTAGTGGAAGCTGAAAAAAAATTGGCTCAGCGCAGGCCCGAGGTGACGGACTTAACAGTGGCCGATAGGCAAAAACTGCAAGCTGCGATCGCGCTTATAAAAAGTGTTCTACGCTTGTTGAGTGAACATCGAGTGGGTGCTGGACTACAAGCGAGTGAAAATGGCCCCTCGGTGAGCTGGGATGATGTCGACTCAGCTTTCGAGAACAGAATAAAGACGGGTGTCATCACAAACCGGAGACATCTTGATTTATTAAAGTTTATGAAAGACGCTAAGCAACAATTTATTGAAAAAGTGCGTGAAATTCTTAAAGAACCTTTGAAAGTGAATACAGTGTTAGCAGCCGAGTACGCGATAGTTAAAAATGGTGAAGAGACAATCGAAATAAAATATTTCAACACTAAAACAGCTCCGATATATTCGACTACGGACTTGAACGAGTGGTTTGTGATGAACGTTCAAAATCCCATCGACACGGATATGGAGGAGTTTCAGGAGCGTGAGTCGGGCTGGTCGCTTAAATCAATTTTAAATTTAGTTGTTAATATTTACAAGTTTAATCCAATGAGAGGAAGTTCGTACATTGATTTGCCGCCATTCATCAAGAACAAGAAGGCCTGTATAAATGTAGAAAATCAAGATGATGAATGTTTCAAGTGGGCAATTCTATCGGCACTACACCCTGCTAAGACACATGCCAATCGAGTGGCGACATATGTACCTCATCAGAACGAACTCAACTTTAAGGGAATCGATTTTCCCGTTGATCCCAGAAAAGTTAGTAAGTTTGAGAAACAAAATGACATTTCTGTGAATGTGTACTATTTAAAGAAAAAAGGAAAAGTGTTTGATGTCTTACCTCGTCACTTGACGGCCGACAAAAAAGATAAACATGTGAATTTATTACTTATTGAAAATAATTATGTTGACGAAGATGAAGATGACGACTCTGACGACTCGACTCTCGATGATGTTAACATCGAATTTAAATTCCATTATGTATGGATAAAAAATTTATCAAGACTGTGTAGTAAACAGCTATCTTCGCACAACCGTAAAATTTTCATCTGTGATCGATGTCTACACTATTTCATAACTGAAGAAAAACAAATGAAGCATGTGATTGACTGTGAAAAAATGAATAAGTGTAAAATTACTCTTCCAACAGTGAAAAACAATATTTTAGAGTTTACGAACTTTGGTTTTAAAAATCGTGTGCCGTTCGTAATATACGCTGACTTTGAATGTATATTGAAGCCTGTGATTGACGACGAACGAGCGTACCAGCATCACGTGCCATTCAGTATAGGCTATTTCATTAAATGTAGCTACAACGACTCTCTCTCGGAATATAAGAGTTATAGGCAAGAGGATGAACAAGCCGAATCCCCAGCCACATGGTTTGTACAGAACCTCCACTCACTGGCTGTAAAGTTGGATGACTCGTACAAACATCCAAAGCCCATGAGTAATTTAACACCACTCGAAAATATTATGTTTGAAAAAGCATCAATATGTCATATTTGCGAGAAGCCATTCACTAAGGAAGACAAGCGAGTACGCGATCATTGTCATTTCACGGGAAAGTGAGTACTTTTTTAATATTCTCTCTCTCTCTCTCTCAACTAAAAAATTATTTTTACAGATATCGTGGACCTGCACATAGCAAATGTAACCTTGGCTTTCAAGATTCAAGAACAATCCCCATAGTTTTTCACAATTTGAGCGGATACGATTCTCATCTCTTTATTAGAGAAATAGCGACATGCTTCAAAGGGCGAGTTTCGCTACTTCCACAAACAAAAGAGAAATACATATTTTTTACAAAGTTTGTGGAAGGTACAGACATAAATTTGAGATTCATCGACTCGTTCAAATTCATGGCTTCATCGCTAGACAAGTTAGCATCATACTTGGAGAAACTGAATACTCTGGAGCGAATGTTCAAAGAAGATGGCCTATGTGATGAACAAATTTCACTTTTGAAGAGGAAAGGAGTTTTTCCATACGACTATGTCTCATCGTTTGAAAAGCTAGAACAGCCAAATCTCCCTTCGAAAGATGACTTCTTCAGCAGCTTATATGATGCTCATATCAGCGATGAGGATTATGAGCATGCTCAGAACGTTTGGCAGAGTTTCAGTATTCAAGACTTATATCTTAAGACAGACGTTATCTTATTGGCTGAAGTTTTTGAGAACTTTAGAAATAACTGTCTTGAAGCTTATGAATTGGATCCTGCCCACTATTACACAACGCCCGGATTGACTTGGGATGCCATGCTAAAAAATACACAGGTAATATATTCACTTAAATTTAATTAAAAATTCGCATTTCAAATATTCTTTTTTTTTACAGATCAAACTTGAGCTTCTCACCGATGTAGACATGCTGCTGTTTATTGAGCGTGGCATACGGGGTGGAATCAGTCAATGTTGTAATCGTTATGCAAAAGCGAACAACCCGTACATGAAGGATGGTTACAACGCTAACGAGGACGAGAAATATTTGATGTATTTCGACGTGAATAATTTGTACGGTTGGGCAATGACTGAGCCCTTACCCTATGGCGGCTTCAAGTGGGTGCAGAATGTAAACGAACCAAACTTCTTCGACATCTCCGATGACTGCGACTTTGGATACTTTGTTGAAGTGGACCTGAAGTATCCCGAGTCACTGCATGATTCGCATAAAGATCTGCCATTCTGCGCCGAACACATGGCGCCTCCTGGCTCGAAACAGTATAAACTTATGACGACGCTTCACGACAAAACTCGTTACGTGCTACACTATCGAGCACTTAAACAGGCCTTGAAACATGGCCTAGTTCTCGCCAAAGTCCATCGTGCCATACAATTCCAACAAAGTCCTTGGCTTAAAAAGTACATCGATTTGAACAGCGCAAAAAGGAAGGAAGCCAAGAACGAGTTTGAAAAAATGCTTTTCAAACTTTTTAACAACGCTGTTTATGGCAAGACGATGGAAAACGAGAGGAAACGAGTTGACGTGAAGCTAGTCAACAAATGGAAAGGTCGCTATGGAGCTGAGGCACTCATCGCACGGCCAAATTTTCACAGCTCTGACATTTTTGACGAAAACCTCATCGCTGTGCAGCTGTTGCGAACGGAGATCTGCATAAGAAAGCCCATCTATATTGGCTTGTCAGTTTTGGACCTTTCAAAAACACTCGTGTACAGGTTCCATTATGACTATATGCGAGATCGTGTAGGAGACCGAGGCAAGTTGCTATACACCGATACGGATAGTCTAATATACGAGGTTACAGGCGTTAACGTGTACGATGTGATGCGACGAGACATCCACGAGTTCGACACATCAGACTATCCTGAAACTAATCCGTTTAATATGCCTCGTGCCAATAAGAAAATCGTCGGCTTGATGAAGGACGAGTGCAACGGTGAGATCATGCTGGAATTCATCGGGCTGCAGAGTAAAATGTACAGCATCGAAGTGCAGAACCAACAAGCCATCAAGAAGGCAAAAGGTGTCAAGACTTCTATAGTTAAAACCACGATCACCCCTGAGGACTACAAGAAGTGCCTTCGAGAGAACGTCATCGTCACTCGTGAGCAGCGAAACATCAGGTCTCGGCGTCATAACATCCACACTGAGAAAGAGAGAAAAATTGCTCTCAGTGCCCGTGACGACAAACGCTGTCTACAGCCCGGCACGACAGATACGCTGCCCTGGGGCCATTATACAGCAGGAGCGGTGCAGGCCAATGAGAATGATGCTGTTGGAGAGGGGGAACGCGAGCCGCCGAACGCCGCTGAGGCATCCCTATATAATGCGGCGGTGTTAGAGCAGGAGCTCATTCGATCAGTCGACTCTCTTCAGCAGCAGCACCAGCAGCAGATCTCAGCCTCGCCTCCAGCAGTCTGGCAACAGATACCTACAGACTCGCAGCCGCTTCTCGCTGTCTCACAGCCGCTTCCTGCTGTCTCGCAGCCGCTTCTCGCTGTCTCGCAGCCGCTCCTCGTCTTAAAAAGACCTTGTGAGTCATTTACTGGAAGTAGTAGTAAGAAACGAAGAGAAATCTGAGGTTAGTATTTTTTTTAAAGTAATTTTTTCTCATATTTTAAAAAAACTAATCATTTTTCTGTTACAGATGGATTTTACAAAACTAAATGCAGTTGCCCGTGGAGGATTCCTGCCAACAAAAAGATTGGTCGATCTGACCAAGGGCCAGCGCTACATGGTGACTAGTCTAAAGGCTGTGACGACTAAGTATGGAGATAAGGTCGTGGCTGAACTGGAGAGCGAGTTTGATGTTTTCATGCCAAAGAGAGTATCCGAAGCCATTCAACAAGACGAGAAATTCTTCGTCAATCTCCAAGACGCTGCCAACAAATATGAACTTTTTATAGTATACAATGGTGGTTCTAGTGTTGAATTTAGCGGCAAGTGATTTTGTGAAAATATTAATGTAAATTTTTAAGTACTGCGAAAATAAATATATATTGTTATTGTAAAATGTTTAAGTGATACGAATATATAGTTAATGTAAAATCATTAAGTATTGCAGAAATATATATAGTTAAGTATTGCGAAAATATATAGTTAAGCATCAATGTATATAATTTTTTTAATCTAATAATAAACAAAACTCTTTGTTTAACTTTAAAAATTGTTTTTATTCAACATTCCATATGTTTACATATCTTTTTTCTCAATCCAACTATTATGTGAATTATCAAAGCCAAGCCATTTTACAAAAATTTTACTTCCTTTTTTCTTAATTACTTTTTCTACAAGATAAATATCTGGATACTTGGCTTTGAGTAGTTCTTGCTCGTAGAAACCTCCTGAGACGGGCAGATCTTGATAGTCCTTCAGATGGTAAGTTGGAGGATTTGTAGCTGCTACACGTACAATTGTAAATATTTCTGTAGACCAATTTGGAGTATATCCTTTGTCAAATACTGCTTTAGCCTTGCTCACTCGGACTTTGTCACCAATTTTAAATTTTGGTTTAATTTTCTTAGTTATTTTAGGGGCAAATTTCCTCAGTATATCTGCTTCATTATTGGCTGTTACATCTTTTGGTTTCGCACCAATAGTACGATGTTTACGATTATTGTATGCAGCAAGTAAATCAGGTAAAATATCTAACCACTTATAGTTGCCGCGCAAACTGAATTTTTCCTCATTGCACTTTGTAGAGTGCGAGTAAAGCGTTCACATATCGCTGCTTTTAGATTACTAAAGGTTGAGTATAACTTTATTTTATGTGTGCTCATAAGTTTTTGAAAATCCGTGTTATAAAATTCTTTGCCTCTGTCGGTGTGGAGATTCTTCGGTACTCTGCCTTTAACAAGCACAGATTTCATAGCTTCTGAGACATCTTTGCCTGTTTTTCTCTTTACAGGAATAGCCCATGCATATTTGGAGAAAATGTCGATTATAGTGAGCAAGTATCTATAGCCCTTATTATCGCGAGCATATGGAATCATTTCGACGAGATCTGCTTGCCAAGTTTCGTCCAAACCACGCACGTCAAAGCTTCGACGTGTATAGTTACGTCTTGCAGGTTTGTGTAGTTCTTCAACTAGTCTTTCGTGTTCCATGTTTGTGGAATTACTGATTGAATACCTGTGCCAAACTCTCTTTTATAGTCAAAATGTCAGCTTTTATTTGAGATTTCTGGGCATCAAGTTCATTTGTATGATTATCAACTATTATATTCAAATCATCTAGCCGAGTTCTAAGTCTTGTAGTTATATCAATAATTCCTCGAATTTCTATTTGAATAATATTTCGTAGAGACTCTAAGTTTACAGCATCGCTCGGCTGTTGAGGTTCGGCAATATTGCATAATTTTTTATTTTCCATGTCGTAGTGACCGTCAGACGTGACTTTAAAGCCAACGCCAGGTGGCCCTCGACTGCTTTCGGTTTTTCCAAGATTACGTCCAAACACGTCGACGCTCATTTTGAGAATGATTCGTTTATTCATGTGCACTTAATATATATAGCCTGCTTCGCGAAGTTCTTCGATTATAGAGTGTATCTCGTTTACATGACTTGGATTTCCGGCAGACCTTTCAGCTACTAGTAAGTGAAGCCGGTCAACGAGCTCGTTTGGATCGTCCCAGTACACATAGTCTAAAGCAGTATGTTTTTTCGCAATTTTATAACGAGGTAATGAACCACCTTTAATCGATTCTCCGGTTTTCGAGGTAATTTTGAACATTGGAGCAATAAAATTATTAAATTTATTACTATTATGAAAACGAATCTTTTCGTTCTTGTCATATCGCGTTTTATGAGCAGACGATAGTTTTAAAATTTTGCGATAATTTTTTAAATCATCTGAACTTATATTATTTTTATTTGGTTGTTTCGCTATGAGTAACTCGAGTAATCCTGTAGTTTTCGGATATGGTACTCTGTTAATTTTAATTTTATTATTATGAAAACTAATCGGTAAATTACCAATAAAAAATTCACCATTTTCATTTCTTACTCCATAAATTTTGTCAAGATACTGAGGCTGATTAAGCTTGAGGGCCTTGACGTACAAATCAGAGTCATCAGCATCGTTATCGCTACCTGCTGTTTCGAAAGATGTGTCATGGACGTTCTGTAGAGTATCATTGAACTCACTGTCAGAACTTTCATTCTTTTTGTCATTCTCGAAACTTTGTTCGACTGTATTATGTTTAACACTACTTTGTTCAATATTTTTCTGAGCTACAAGTTTTTGAAGCGGATCTACTATTGGTTTGAAAGTTTCACTTAAAATCTTTTCTGTCTTGTCTTTTCCAAATTTTAATATTCTATATTTGCGTTTAATCGCATCTCGTGCCTTAACAAGTTGATGAAGCACGTTTTTTTCTCTTTGAAAGTCAGCCATGTTGTTGTTTCAACGTTCAGTCTGAAACTGCTGATTGTTACCTATAGGCATGCTATATTTATAGCAAAATTATCAAAGCCCTTACGAAATCTGCCGTCATTTATTCCTCGATCTTTATCGATGACTAGAAAACCGTGCTTATCATCTCTCCAACACTTGGAGCACAATTCTTTAAAATGTATATAAGTCATATCGGTATTTACATGATCGTCATAGATATGCTTTAGATTTACTTCATCTTGTCGAAAAATAGCAAGTAAGTTTACATTATCTCTGACAAGATGTTTGGGGACATGAGCATAAGTTTGACATAGATAAAAACAATCAACCTTTTTATGTCTGCCCATGCAAAAGAAGGCTCTAACATTATCTTGTTTTTCGCAAGCAATATCGTCAAATATCATGATAGAGTTCGGAAGCGCGTGGTCAGGATCGACAACTGCATCGTGCTCGCTGAATGGAAAATATTGTACACCTTCTATAGGTTCTAAGATTTCATTTAAAAATTTATATTTCGGCTGATTGAGAGACTTTGAGTAGACGTATACGTTTTCAAATCTAATGCCATTAGGATGCGTTATGAGAGCAAGTAAACTATTGGTTTTTCCGCAGTTTGAGGGGCCGCAGAAGACGGCTCGTATACTATCAGGAAGTAGATCACCATGTCGTTTCGCTCTTTTATCATGCTCTACAAGTACATCAAAATTTTCTATTGGTAGCTTGACCGACTGCTCTTTGAAGTTCATGATCTTTACTCTATGACAATCAAATCACGACTGATTGTTATGAGTATAAATAGCGGTCTTATATAGCTCTTGCCATCAGTTGACCATTGACTTTCGAAGAGTGATGATCATTCACAAACGCGGTCGCGGATTTGTTAATAAAATTCTCAATAAACTGCCATTTGAACTTCATATACCTGGTTATCAGTACTGCGGTCCAGGCACTAAGTTAGCAAAACGTTTAGCTCGAGGAGATCTTGGAATTAATCCCCTAGACACTGCTTGCAAGGAGCACGATATAGCTTATTCTAAAAATCGCGAAAACGTCCAGGCGAGGAACGAAGCAGATAAAATTTTAGCTGAAAGGGCTTGGAATCGCGTTAAATCAAAAGACGCTAATTTTGGTGAAAAAGCGGCTGCATACGCTATAACTAATACTATGAAATTAAAATCTAGACTTGGCATGGGTTTAAAAAATAAGAGTAAGAAGAAGAGAAAGTCAAGTAAGGCTAAAAAATTAGGAATGGGTTTAAAGAAGAGAAGTCAAGTTTCCTTGAAAAAATTATCAAAGCTGGTGTCTTTAAATCAACGCCAAATAACTGCGCTCTAACAGTCATACGATCAGCTTTGTAAAAAGCACGGAGCGCTGTTAAAGAAGCTGGAGGTAAAAAGAATATTAAAATTCCACGTATTTTGCCAGTGCCCGTGAAAACAGGTGGCATATTGCCATTTCTCATACCTCTATTTGCCGGTTTGAGTGCAACTGGCGCTCTAGCTGGTGGTGCTGCTGGAATAGTAAAAGCCGTAAACGACGCAAAAGCCGCTAAGGAGCAGTTGGAAGAAAATAAAAGGCATAATAAAGCTATGGAAAGTGTATCGTTGGGCAATGGCTTATATCTTAAACCACACAAAGTAGGGTTAGGTCTCCATTTAAAAAAAAAAAAAAAAAGTTCATGAAATTACCGCAGCGTGCGCTTACCGATGTTGACATATTAAAATACGCAAAACTTTTAAAAATATCTAATTTTCGGGGAGTATTTATGAGGAATGCAATGCCAACTTCTGGACCGCACTACAGTGAATCCGCTATAGTTAATCTAGATGATGCTAGCGGCCCTGGAACACACTGGGTTGCATATAGAAAAAGAGGCAAAAATGTTGTATATTTCGATAGTTTTGGCGATCTCCGACCGCCTTTAGATTTAATATTATACCTCGGAGTAGACGAAGTTAAATATAATCATGAAAGATATCAAGATTTTGACACGTACAATTGTGGTCACCTCTGTCTAAAATTCTTGTGTGGGGCTATATAAGGAGAGGTAGGGGAAACATTGTATCATTCTGATTTAAGCTGTCATGGAAGGTTCATTAACTCTGACACTTTCAGGTACATCTTCTACACTAGAAGCACAGTATTTTCCACCAATCGAGTTATCGCCAAACAAAAATTACGTTTTAGGGCTTGTTGAACTTTTAACATTTAACTCAATCCCCAATATAGATAGTAACAATAATAAGTTTTACGTAGGTGAAAACGTTATCCTTCTTCCGGTGGGAAGTTACGAAATTGAGGATATTGACAAATTTCTTCGTAAAAATTAGCGCATAACGACATTACTTTCAATTTAAAGCCAAATAATAATACTCTTCGCTGTACAATCAAGTGCAGTCAGCCTATAGATTTTCGACCTGAAAATTCACTCGGTCGTCTACTGGGCTTGACCAGACGTATTCTCGAACCGAACGTTGTTCATAATTCTGACTTACCTGTTACAATTCTCAAAATCAACGCTTTGAGAGTAGAGTGTAATATCACTTCGGGAGCATATATAAACGACAAAAAAGTACACACGATACACGAGTTTTTTCCTGCAGTACCTCCGGGGTATAAAATTATCGAAGTTCCCTCACACGTCATTTACCTTCCGATTGCCGTAAAGCGTATAGATCATTTACATGTACGCATCATTGATCAAGACGGAGATTTAGTAAATTTCCGCGGAGAAGTTATAACTATAAGATTGCATATTCGACAATCATAATGGGAATCGTTTACAACAAAAACTATATAAGCAGAGAAACATGCCCGCTACGTATCAGTTATCAACGAACTGTGAAGACGCTAACACGTCAGAGCATAAAAAAACTAAAAAGTCTAGGATTAAAAGTAGTACTTGGTGGAAAATAACTTGCATCATCTTTTGCTGCTTTCAACGAAATGGAAGAAATTCTAAGCATACAAACACCTGTAACTTTCGATGAATCCGTAGCGCACTACGAGGTTCACGCTCACCAACCGTACACAGCAACATTCAACAACAGCGATGAAATACGTATATCTATTCAACATCAAGATTTATGTCTCTTACCTTCCCGCAGTGCATTACATATCTGGGGGCGATTGGTTAAAACTAATAATACTCCCGTTGAAAATACAAAACTTGTGAATAATGCCATTTGTCATTTGTTTGAAGAAATCAGATATGAGTTGAACGCCATTGAGATAGACAAGTGCAAAAATGTTGGCTTAACCACACTCATGAAAGGTTGGATCTCACTCAATCCCACTCAGAGTCATTGAAAATGCGGGCTGGATCGATGTAGAAGAAACACAAAAGATAATCGATGATGCTGGTTACTTCGATGTATCGATTCCATTGAGTCTAATTTTTGGCTTCGCAGAGGACTATCGCAAAATTGTAGTAAACGCAAAGCATGAACTCGTTCTCATGAGATCAAGAAACGACTTAAACGCCGTTAAACAAACACCTATAAGAGTAGACAATGCAGAGGGTTACGAGGACTTTAATGTTGAAATAACTAGAATCGAATGGCTAATGCCATACGTACTTGCATCGAACTCTAACAAAATTCGCTTACTCGATTTCATAGGGAAAGATCGCCCCATTGCCATGAGTTTTCGCACGTGGGAATTGTACGAGTATCCACTACTTCCGATTACGTTGAGACAAGTATGGACTGTAAAAACATCAAATCAACTTGAAAAACCACGCTTTGTCATTTTAGGTTTTCAAACTAATCGAAAAGATCGAAGAGCTGCAAATGCTAGCCAGTTTGATCACTGCAATCTTACAAATGTAAAACTCTTTCTCAATTCTCAGTCATATCCGTATGGTAATCTTAACCTCGATGTGAATCGTAATCAATTTACCATGCTCTACGATATGTACGCTAATTTTCAAAATTCTTACTATAGCAAAGATCCAGAACCTATGTTGAAAAAGTTGCAATATCTCACTTACATGCCGCTGATAGTAATAAACTGCTCAAAACAAAACGAATCCTTAAAGAGCGCCCCTGTAGACATTCGTCTGGAATTTGAAGCAAAGGAAAATTTTCCTGCTGGAACTTCAGCCTACTGCTTGATCTTGCATGATCGCATAGTTCAATATAATCCCGTAAGCGGCGACGTGCAGAAACTTTAAGGAGTATATAAGGTGAGCGAGTCTCCGGCTTCTCCTCATTCGTCATTTGAATTTCAAAGTGAAATTTTGCCATGGATTACGCAGTGGATATGCAGGGCTTTAAAAAGCCTGGCAATGATTTCGTTCTGAAAGAGTTGGCTTTCGTGTCTCTCAACAACGGCGATGAGCCAGTAGTGCACCTCTTCAAGCCACCATTTCCTTGGCGAAGACTAACAGAAAAATATAAAAGTGAAAATTTGTGGTTAGAACTTTGCTATCATGGACTATCGTGGAATGACGGTGATTACGATTATACTGAAATTGGAAAAATTCTTCAAGATGCATTCAAAGATGCTAACAGAATTTTCGTGATTGGTGAGATAAAAAAGTTGTGGTTAGAGCGTTTTAATTTTAATGTTATCGATATCAATGAAATGAACTATCCATCTTTCGACTATCCAAGATCAGTGACTATATGTACTAACCACAATGGAGCGTGCAAAACTACTTGTGCCCTGTACAACGTAAAGCGTATGAAGCAATTTTACGTCAACGATTCAAACATGGAGTGGGAAAACATCATGGAATGGGAAGATATTGATGAATAAAATTTTTAAGGACAATGGAGGGGTTGATAAACAGGTAGAACCTCACAGGATAGGAGCGAGGTGGGGCTCCTATCTCCTTAAAATTTTGACCAGTAGATGGCGCTCGCAAGCAATCGAGGTCTTATATAAACGTGTTGCAGTCGTTAGAGACTTTCATTCCCTCATAATGGGTCAAACCGTTGCTCCCGAGCAACAGCGACTCATACAAAACGATTCAAAACAGTCGCAGTGGAAAAAATATTCAGAAAAAATTTCCACAAACACGTATTCTTTGCCCGAGCAAAAGGGTTATAAAAAGTTTTAAATGGTTGCATAATAGTTTTTAATGGTTATAGTAGATAAGAACCGCTGGCCGAGAGCAGCAGGCTGACAAGCAGCAGGCCGCCGACCGCTGGCCGCCCGCCGCCGACCGCTGCCTGTTTGCAGTAGCAGGCTGGCCGCTCGCCGCTCGCCGCCCGCCGCTGACCGCCCGCCGCTGCGCAGCCGATGTGCGCAGTCGTCTGGTCGCGGGCTGTCACCCGCCGACAGCAAGGTGCCCGCATGTTATGGGTTATTGTCACCTCCGTACAATTGCGAGTGGCCCAAAAACCCTAGGCGGGTTCTGGATCAACAAGTCACGACTTGTTATGGGTTATTGGTGCCCCGTACAATTGCGGGTGATCCAGAAACCCTATGCTGGTTCTGCATCAAACAGGTCGTGAAATGGTGGGAGGGGGAGAGGGGAGGAGAGGGGATCCCAAAAAAGCTATGCTGGTTCTGGACCACCACGTGGTGTTCCAGAACCAGCATAGCTTATCTACTATTTTCTAATATTAGAACTCCTTGATTTCTACAAAGATTTCTACAAATTTGCATGCACCATTCGGATAATTTTTCCATTACCATCTTCAAATGGATAGCCACAATGTGCCCATAGTGATCCCCAATCAACTATACTTTGAACAAAGTGAATAAGTTGGTGAATATTAAATGTCATCGCATCTTTTCCATAATATAATTCTGTCAAAGCCACAAATTTTTTTAGAAGTTCATGGGCTCTATGTACTTCTATTATTGTAATATTTTCTTTTAGTAAGACATGTATCGCCTCTACTAACAATGCCCAGTGTTTTAAATAATCTTCAAAGTCAGGTATAATCATCACCTATGTATGCTATAATGTAAAAGAAAGTTTTCACATTCCTTCGATTTCCAATACTTACGGTCATTAATGGAACGGGATAAACGGCCAAGTTGGTTTGGAACTTTCAATGATTCAAGTATTTTTCCAATGTCATCAATCGTTTCTTTCGGAACACTATAAGGCTTTCTTGGAGTCTCGAACCAATATTTCATGAATTGTTTAACGATTCCTAAGTTGATATTATGCATGAAATCAGGCACAAAACTATCAATTATATTAAATGCCTCTAAATTTATCAACGGCGATATTTTTTTAAATCCAAAGGTTGGTACTCGCAATTCCGTTGTCTGTTGCATGTGACTTAAACTATCAGTTTCTGTTCTTCTACTTGGAACTTCATCGAGTAAAACATACTTTCCTGCAGTACGTGTTTTATGAAGCACTTCTTCGCCTTCATGCAAACACCAATTACATCCAAAACGTCCGTTGAATTGTGTTAGGCCTTGCATTGGTGCTCCAGCAACCGAATCCACGCAGGAACAAACAATATATAAAAATATTTCTTTCATTTCATTTTGAATTTTACAAATTATTCCGTTGGTTGATAAACTGTTCATATCTGCTACAAATGGACGTAGAAAATTTGTCATGTTGGGTTTGTCTTTACCAAACCATAAAGAATGAATTATTATTATTATTGCTCTTGAAAACCTCACATGAATAGGTAATTCATTAATTATGATTTGTACTGGCCATATGGAAAATTTTGAACTTTTGAATACCGGAGATCCATCGCTATTTAGTATTCCCGTAGCATATGAATGTTTTTTTTCATTTGTCAACGATTGAACGAATTCTTTATATTTTCGACCATTTTTTATATCACTATAACCAGTATTGTTACCTTCTTCTATTCCGCAAACAGTATTATTGTAAAATTCATCATTGTTTTCAATTAATCTCCGAAATTCATTTCTTATGTCGAACGTTATGAAAAAGTCGTGATAAGATGGATTTTTCAAATTAATGTTGTTATTACACGTCTCACAATGTAATGAACGTTTATTTCGATCGTACGAACCAATGTACGCTTTACATATTGGACATACAGCGTGGTAATGTATATTTTCTTTAGAAAAAAACAGCTTATCAAGGAGATAGCGTGTCTCAGGGATGACACGTTGGTCTAAAAAACCATTGACCATTTTGCAAAGATCTTCTATAGCTGAGTTAGATAAGGAGTGTATAATTGCAAACTTAAAAATTGCCAACAATATCTCGACTTTACTAACAACAAAATTAGCTCTAATAGTTTCATTAGATTCATTATTATCTAACATTTCTTTTAAATTAGTGAATGGGTCTGGTAGTAAATCATCTTCGGCGTCGAAAAAGTTATCTTCATAGTTGTCATCCGAATCACTACTACTATATACATTTTCGTCTATGCCATCGCTATCAAAACTAGGCTGCAAAATATAAATATTATATATATATATATATATATATATATATATATATATATATATATATATATATATATATATATAATAAACACATATGCACATACACGCGCACACGAACACACGGAACACACATGCACGCACACACAATTATTTGAGCGGATCATATCTACTAGATTCAAGGTAGCTTACAACAGGACGAAACTTGTCTGATAACCAGTTCGCCTTTAGGAAGGGTTGCTCAACAATCGATGGCATCAATATGGTTGTATCACTAGCCAATTTGCTATTAGTGGTAGCCGGTGTACAAAACGTAAGTGTGCTATGATCGGTTTAGACGTACAGATTGCGTTTAACACGGTGAGGTGGGATGAAATCATCTTGGCCTAGGAAGACCTAACAGTACGACTGTATCTTCGAAGAGTCATCTCCAGCATTCTAATGGACCGAACCCTTCTCTGATACCGACGATGGCACACATTCTTATAAGATCACAGCTGTGCTGCTGGGCTCGATACTGGAATTCCTAATCTGGAACGTCCTGTACGACGGCCCGCTTAGGCAACCACTCCTAGATAGAGTGTCGATCGTAGCCTATGCGGACGATGTTGTCCTCATCGTCATAGCAAAAATCATCGAAGAGGTGCAATATCTCGGAGATACCGCAACCGAGGTAGTAGGGTATTGATTAAGCGACCATGGACTCAGTCTTACTGCCGAAAAGATCGAAGCGGTGCTTATTATCCCGACAAAAGAAGACGTACGCCACTTTCACGGTTTACGACAGAAAGATCAGAACAGGGGGCACCATTAAATACCTAGGAGTTACAATAGATGCGCGGCTGTCGTTCAAAGACCATATTAGGAACGCAGGACTAAACCCTACCAGAAAAAATCAGCTGATAAATCAGATCATTTGTCAGATGATTTATCAGCTGATTTCTCATCTCAAAAAGTGACCTGAGATTCTGCCCGGATATTGCCAAAAGCTTACGTAAATTAAAGATCAGCTTATTCAGTATTGGAATTTTGCAGATTTTTTAATATTTTACAAATTTTGTACATGAGATATCAGCTGAGAAATCAGCTGAAAAATCAGGTGATTTCTCGGTGAGATCTCAGATGATTTTTCATCTGATTTTTCAGCTGATTTCTTAGCTGATATCTTGTATAAAAATTTTTAAAAATAGAAAAAATGTGCAAATTCTTCCAAACGTGCATTTTTGAACTCATCTGGAGGGGTAAAACATTCTGATAGGCAACATCCAGGTAGAATGTCAGATGACTTTTTGAGATGAGAAATCAGCTGATAAATCATCTGACGAATCATCTGATTTTTTCTGGTAGGGAAAGCATCAAAAGTGGCTCGAGGTCACACAGACACACACACACACACACACACACACATACACACACACACACAACGCACACACACGCACACGCACGCACGCACGCACGCACAAATTTATTTTATTCTATTATACATACTTGACAGATTCTAGAACGCACATCATCACTGTCATTAGAATCATTTAGATGACTTCCATTATAATCAGTATCATTCGAGTCATTATCGCTTTCTTCACCTTCGGTAATTGCATCATCCCTGGTATTTGTTTGATTGTCCAAGTTTAACAAAGATACTAAAATGGTACATTTAAAATCTTTACTTAAATTATCCGTTTCAAAGTACAAATTACATTATTTTAATTTATATATATCGTCGCGCGGTACGAAAAGAAGCCAACTTAACTTGTAAGTTCGCGCGAAGAAAAATCAGTTTCGCGCGAACTTAGCAGTTGAATTTTTCGTAACGCGCGACAACATATAAAATATAATATGACAGAGTTATTGAATGCATATATTTCATTTAATGTTTTCTTCATCATTTGCGACTGCTTTTAATTTAAGATATTTAGGTTCAGATTTATCTCAATTAGTGTATTTTGACAAAATATTTTCACATAAGTGCTAACCCTGACCCATCTGAGGTTAATATTTAATAAAAAGTAATAATATTTTTTTAATCAGAAAGAATTTAAAACTTTACATTTTATGAAAGTTTTACTGCAATACGTAACGGCATTAATGTATTTTATTTTATAACTATCAAACTCACTGTTTCGTTCGGATAAGTTCTCTGTTTCTACATTTTCAGAATTGGATAAAATATCATTGGACGCATTCATTCCATTATTTACATCAATATCTGAAAGATAATAAGTTAAGTATCATTCACATGATTAACACAAAATTTATACTGAAGAAGAAAACCATTATTAAACGATTTTGAAATTAATTAAATATGGTACGACAAAATGGTATTATCTAATTAATATCGTATCATGTTAAATCGTATAATAACAGTTTTCTTTTAATATTCTTAATGGCAATTCATTACCAAATTCTGTTTCAGAGTTGTCAAAGGAAGAATCGTATTCATTCCGTAAGCTACGAGTTATAGTGCCTGTACTACTACTACTGGAAGTTTTATTTAACTCTTGAGGAGATAAACTATTTGTCACATCATTTGCATTATTATTACTTGGAAGATCACGTTCCTATTGCAAATAAATACATTTTCATTACATGTAGTCAGATTATATTAATCCAGGTTGCAAACGAAAATGAAAATATTTCCGAGGGACGTTATTTTCAGCTTACTGACTTCAGCTTACTGTATTGTTAACGAACTCCTCTATTATAGAAGTATTACACTCATTGTTCTCCATGATCCCTATTATTTATCACTTGACTATATTATTAACCAGTTATTTTTATTTTTCACGACTTTTACTTTTAAACATAAGAACGAAGTATTTAAAAGGGTGTCTACCAAAAGTCGGAAAAAAAAATTCAAGGATATTTCCAAAAGGATATTACAAAAACGTGAAGATCGCGCAAATAATTGAGTTACGTAAACATGCGACAGTGAGCAGGACGATTAATTAATAAAATAATTTTTAAACGCAAGTAGCCGAGGGACGCCAGATCCACGCAAATAAGAGAGTTACGTAGACGTGTGGCGCTAAGCAAGACAATTATTTAAATAATTTTTAAATCTAAGTATCCAGAGAACGTTAGATCCATGCATATAAGGATGTTACGTAGACGTGCGAAACTCAACAAGACAATTATTTAAAAATTCTTAAACCCACGTAGCCAAGAGACGTGAGGCCCACGCAAATAAGGAAGTTATGTAGGTGCTTTATACTAAGGCAATTATTTAAATAATTCTTAAACCCAAATAGCCGAGGGATATGAGATCCATGCAAATAAGGGAGTTTCGTAGACGTGCGACACGATTATTTAAAAAATTCTTAAACCCAAGCTTACTATAGCACGTCTACGTAACTCTCTTATATACGTGGACCTCGCGTCCTCTGGCTATATGGAATGAAAAATTATTTTATAGCACTGCGTGGCAAAATCCGCATTTCTGTCACGCCTATGGCTGGCATGGCGGATTTATGCAGTAAGTGCTATAAAATAATGTACGATACACGTGTCATAAGTCGTTCTTCATGGCGTAAAGTATGACTTATGCCACTTGTATCGTAATATACTATAAATAATCGTCTTGCTTACTGTAGAGCATCTATGTAACTTTCTTATACGCGTGGACCTTGCGTTCACCGACTCATGTAGCCTAAGAATTTTTTAAATAATCATCTTGCCTGTCGCACATCTACGTAAATCCCTAATTCGCGTGGACCCCGTATCCCTCGCCTACTTGCGTTTAACAATTAATTAAATAATCGTCCCTCTTAATTTCGCTCATCTACATAACTCCCTTATTTTTGTGGACCTCGCTCCCTGCTATCTAGGGTCAAAGCGCGCTTCTACTTCGTGTTCCTACGCGTTTCGTGAAGTTAGTAAAAAAATCGCCGTTTTGGCTACAAACCGACACACCTGGTCACCCTGCCAAAACTATGTGAGCGGCGTGATGGCATCGGGACGGGGCCGGCGTCGGCCGTCGGGTGCGTGTGTGCCCCATGCCGGGTGTGACAAGCAACTGCATGTCGCCACATGGGCGGACCGCAGCCGTGGTGTTCGAGCACGCTGCACGCCGCACTCACGCGTTGACAAATTACATACCTATACGTAGGTTTGATTTTTAAATTTGATACTACTAATTTTTCAAGGATTATATCAAAATAAGGCTGAAATTCCAGGAAATTGCGAAAAAATCGGCATTTTTCAAGGATTTCAAGGATACAAAAAAAAAAAATTCAAGGAGATTTCCAGGATTTCCAGGACCGGTAGACACCCTGTAATTAATATTAAGTTAAATTATGATTTCAGTTACAAAATCAGACTTTACTGGAATTCGATACGCGCGCTGCGCACGCTGATCTTCTCTCTAAAAAAAATAAGTGAAAAAGTCACTGTTTTGGTTAGTGAATACTCATTCCACTAAAAAATCAGTGAAAAAATCACTGTTTCTGACAGTGACTTTTGATTCCACTAAAAAATCAGTCAAAAAATCACTGCTTTTATCAGCGACTTGTCGATCCACTGAAAAAGCAGTGAATTTTCGTTGATTTTACGGTGCAACTGAAAAAGCAGTGACTTTTTGCTCCTTTTTTGGTTAATTTTGTAATAAACCGATCAGCGCAGTGATTATTGGTCTTCCCATCGTATTTCGGTGCTTGGCCAGCGGAAAAGCTCTCTTTAGTTTTCATCACGTGCATGTACAGAGATAAGCCCTTGCAACTACAGATAAATTTTCACAAGTAAGGTAACTTTATAATAATTATTAATCTCAATTTTACATAATTTCTTGTTTTTTATTCCTCAAAGAGGAATCTTTGTAACGGTGTAAAAAATTTTTCGGACAGAAAGTATTAAAAACATGTTTTAAGAATAATGGCATTAAAATTTTTTTATTTTTAGGAAATTTTTTTTCTTGTGTGTGTGTGTGTACAGAAGATATCCCGAGAACCGATTTCGACGGGACAAAGCTTATTTCTTCGGTTTTGATGCCGCTTTAAAATCCACAAAACGATTTTGAAAATTTATCGAATTTCCTTTGTTTTATGAACAAAAAACGATTTTGAAATTTCATTTTTCCTAATTTTTTTATATGATAGGGTAAATTTTTTTCAATTTTTTGAAATATTATACATTTGAAAGGGCATTAAATTAGCTACATTTTTTTTAAATTTAAATATCTATCGTCCTCCATTTGTTATGAAGGTAAATGTGTGATTTCTATAATTGCTTTCTCAAAGAGAAAGCTTGGCACCGGTGAAATTTTTCGACCTCGAGATTTCGATGATTTTCGATACTTCTGAGCTTCCTGAGTCGAGATATGCATTTTCTAGAAAATGTCTGTGTGTATGTATGTATGTATGTGTGTGTGTATGTCTGTGTGTTATAAATTTGTCCGCAGCATAACTCGAAACTGGCCAGAGATATTAAGTTTATCTTTGGGAGGTATTTAAAGCTTATTTTGAAGTTGTGCAAGTTCAAGTATATAATTGATCGGATAATATTAAGTCGGTTAAAAAAAATAAAGCAAAATATCGAAAAATCGAATTTTTTTTTTCGTCGCCGAATTTGGATATCGGTGGGAAGTAGGTACATTTTCTGAAAGGCCTTGAAATTACCTATCAATCCATTTTTTTGTCAGCCTGATCGAATAATATTAAGTCGTTTAAAAAAAAAATAAAGAAAAATATCGTAAATAGAAAATAATTTTTTTCGGCTCTGCGTTTGGATATCGATGGGAATTAGGCCCATTTTCTGAAAGGTCTTGAAATTACATATAAATCCATATTTTTTTCGGCCCAATCGGATATTATTAAGTTGGTTAAAGAAAATAAAGAAAAATATGAAAAAATCGAAAATAATTTTGTTTAGCTCTGGGGTTAAGATATCGGTCGGAAGTAGGTCCATTTTCTGAAAGATCTTAAAATTTCCTATCTACCCATATTTTTTTCGGCTCGATCGGATATTATTAAGTCGAATAAAAAAAATAATATGGAAAAATTGAAAATAATTTTTTGTTTGCTCTGGGTTTCGATATCGGTCGAAAGTAGGCCCATTTTCTGAAAGGTCTTGAAATTTCCTATCTACCCATATTTTTTTCGATCCAATCGGATATTATTAAGTCGGTTAAAAAAAAAAAGAAAATATGGAAAAATCGAAAATAATTTTTTTTGCCTCTGGGTTTGGATATCGGTCGGAAGTAGGCCCATTTTCTGAAAGGTCTTGAAATTTCCTATCTATCCATATTTTTTTGGCCCGATCGGATATTATTAAGTCGGTTAAAAAAATAAAGAAAAATATGGAAAAATCGAAAATAATTTTTTTAGCTCTGGGGGTTTGGATATCGATCGGAAGTAGACCAATTTTCTGAAAGGTCTTGAAATTACTTATCAATCCATATTTTTATCAGCCTAATCGGATAATAAGTCGGTTAAAAAAATAAAGAAAAATATGGAAAAATCGAAAATAATTTTTTTCGTTGCTGGGTTTGGATATTTTCTGAAAGGCTTTAAAATCCCCTATCGATTCATATTTTTGTCAGTCCAATCAGATAATATTAAGTCGGTTAAAAAAAATAAAGAAAAATATGGAAAAATCGAAAATAATTTTTTTAGCTCTGGGGGTTTGGATATCGATCGGAAGTAGACCAATTTTCTGAAAGGTCTTGAAATTACTTATCAATCCATATTTTTATCAGCCTAATCGGATAATAAGTCGGTTAAAAAAATAAAGAAAAATATGGAAAAATCGAAAATAATTTTTTTCGTTGCTGGGTTTGGATATTTTCTGAAAGGCTTTAAAATCCCCTATCGATTCATATTTTTGTCAGTCCAATCAGATAATATTAAGTCGGTTAAAAAAAATAAAGAAAAATATGGAAAAATCGAAAATAATTTTTTTTTTTCTTTGAGGTTTGGATATCGGTCGGAAGTGGGCTCATTTTCTGAAAGGTCTTAACATTTTCTATCTACTCATATTTTTGTCAGCCCGATCGGATAATATTAAGTCGGTTAAAAAAATAAAGAAAAATATGGAAAAATCGAAAATATATTTTTACGGCGTTGGGTTTGGATATCCGTTGGAAGTAGTTACATTTTCTTAAAATTCTTGAAATTACCTATCAATCCATATTTTTGTCCGTCGAAACGGATAATATTAAGTCGAAAAAAAAATAAAGATAAATATGGAAAAATCGTAAATAATTTTTTTCATAATAATGCACCTTATGTAGATGAAAATCTCCAAATTCTTTCAAGCGAGCGATAGTGTAGCGGATAACGTGCGTACGTAGTAACCCAATGTCCGTGGGTTCGATTCTCGATTAGGTCGAAAATTTATTTTTCTGCGATAATAAAATTGCGATTAATTTAGCAACATGTATAATATGCGAAAATTTATAATACTTAAAAAAAAATTGTGTATGCATTCATAAATTAACATTTTCGTACAATGCAAAGAAGTAGTAAGTAAATTGTAATAAATTTGAATCAAAATAATGATAGCAATTAGAACCTTTGGTATTATTAAATTTTGTAAAATTTTTTGAACCTTGATATTTCACTAAAATATCAGAGATTTTTCACTAATTTATCAGTGATTTTCCACTAATTTATCAGTGATTTTTCACTAATTAATAAGTGATTTTTCGCTAATTTATCAGTGATTTTTCACTAATTTACTAGTGATTGTTCGCTAATTAATCAGTGATTGTTCACTGCTTCATCACAATATACGTGTGCGTGCGTGCGTGCGTGTGTGTGTATGTGTGTGTGTGTGTGTTCACTGCTTTGAAAAGTGAACATTCACTATTTCGCAGTTACCTGATTGTCACTTATCGGAAAAGTGAATATTAACTGCTTTTCAGTGAAATTTCACTGATTTTTTTTAGAGAGTTTATTTAGAGGTTTTCGAAATTTTCGAGATATTGAAGAAATTCAAGATGGCATCGACGATACTTAGGATGCAGTTTTTTAATAGAGGGATAATAAAAATATCAACTTACTAACAAAATTTCACCTTAATTTCATAAAACCAGACAATCATGTTTTTTACTGTTGTACATTCAAAATGCTGTATCATTTCTAACTTAAAACCTTAAAATACAAAACTTATATGGATATGTGTATATAGCGAACAATATCATACTACTATAGGTAAGAATTTACTGGTTATTTGATAATCATTTGACCAGTTATACTTTTTGAAGGTACCTAATAAATACAGCACATCTCCCTGATTCCTCCTTAAAATGACTTTCATTTCAGTTTGCAACCTGGGGATACCAGTAGTCATCTCATGAAAACTGTCGTTTTTGTAAATATTTTCATAATAAATTTGAATGCATTGAACGAATAAAATGTTTATAAATAAAATAAAAGATAAAAAATTATTAACTCAGTGTTACTTAATTAACAGTTACATACAATCAAATATGTCTGCTAATTTATCAGCCCGTCATTGGAGGTGAAAATGTGTAGATTTTCTAGTTTCGAACTTACTTAGGTCTACACATTTTTACCTCCAATGAAACTTTGTTTACAAAAATAGCTATTAAACTGGAGCTTGAAGAGTTGAGTGGAACATTTTGGCCCCCTGGACCTTTACGGGTTAATACTTCTTCAAAAATAAATAATTAAAAAACTAACCTCATCACTTCCGTTAAATGATCTTGATCGATTTTGATCCATTTGTATTGTTTACAATATCAAGTGAATTTTTCCAATAGATTTTTTCTTTTGTAGTTGGCCAAGAAAATCTAAAATAACTAATATTTGATGAAAAACACAGATGAAACATTTAATGACAGTTCTATGCTTTTATTATAAAGGCAGTTTTATATAATTACTTAACAGGGGATAGAAAAAATGCCAAGAGTATGAGTATAAAAAGTTCAAACAAGTATCATTGTACTATGCATGTGTTTGACAACTGGTTTTACTCTTACCGAGGTTTTGTCTCAAGAACTACTAAATCAGTACATAGCAGATCTTATTATATAAAAAATGATTTGTACAACTATTTGTAACGTTTGTTATAATAAAATAAATAATAATAATAATAATAATAATAATAAATATATGATATAAATTAGTTGAATCTAGTTCCTTTCCCAAAGAACGGTTCTAAAACCATTAATCATTGTACTTATTGTTAGTTTGTGAAAATGCTACATTCAGAAAAAATGTAATTGTCTAAATTAAACTTTATTTGCATGCGGACAATACAATCATTTTACGGAAACGAAAATATTAGATTGAATCAAGTGCATATACTATTTTAAGAGGAAATAAGTGAGTATGGGTATATAAGGAGGTGTATCGCGGGTTTCATTTCAGTCCCTGAGGAGGAGCCGGAGCGGGCTCGAAACGTTGGGCAATTGGGCAATTTGGTGGTGGGGGGCAGTCAGATAGTCCTCTGCTAATAAAGTTTTTTTTTCCAGGTTTTAATTAAGTTTTTATTTCAGATTCTGCGGGGGTGATTATAAACAAGGGCAATCTGACTGTCATAAATATTAATTATTTTAATTTAATTTATAAGGCTGTAAGACCGATGAAAAAATTCTTATCAGTTCATATATTATTTTATAAATTGAATCAAAATAAATATTAAACAAATTAATTTAATTTATCGTTGAACCAATGAAAGGCTGTAGCCGGATAAGCAAGTTAAAAAGACCCTGTCACGAATTTTATTCGGAGCTGGACTAACTTAAGGGGTTTGGAGTATATGAAATTCCTCCAAAATTCAGCCCCCTAACCCCAAAAATAAGCCTGAAAAGCGCATTATTCGTTTTTCAAACTTTCAGCAACTTCACAAAATTTCACTGACAAGGAGTGTATCTCAGATCCGGGTCATGGATCCTCACCAGCTCGCAGGACCTTTCTTCTTTTACTTAAAAATGAAAGCCTGTGCGATTCTAGACCCTAACGCTTTGGGGATTCTGAGATATAAGCCCTTGAATTATTTAAAAATTGAATAGTATTTTCCACTAAAATTACAGTTTTGGCGGGTGAACCTTCCTGTAATACCTATAAACAAGCATACAGACATGATAACGTGATTGATGATGGTATCACATGATAAAATGTATAAAAATCTCTAATGAAAGTATCCTTAATTATTTTACATTATCTTATTTGATGACGTAAAAGCAGTTAAATTGCTTATTTGACTATAAAACCTTGCATTTATACCTGTAAATAACCATTCAGACATTATTATCACTTAAGTTATATATTTATATGGTAAAATATATTATATTTTACTTTTCAAAAAAATACTATTGTTAAATTAACATTAAATTGTTTGAAGTTACGTCAAGACTAATCGCTACGCGATAATAAAGCCTGAAGAGGTCGACAAACCCGTCGACGAAACGTCGCATTCGACTACACCAACACCTCTGTAGTTTTGAATTTTACGCTTGCTCCCAACTGATCTCGTCAGAATTGACTGAATTATTTCTTTAATTACTGCAATGGGGAGTACAATCGTGAATACGATTAACCACACACTGGATTATAAGGTAATGTAAATTTTACAATAGTATTTTTGTGAAAAATTATAATATATTTTATCATACAAAACCATAACTTAAGTGATAATAATATGTCTCAATGCTTATTTACAGGTATAAATGCAAGGGTTTATCGCCAAATAAGTAATTTAAGGGCTTTTACGTCATCAAATAAGGTAATGTAAAATAATTAAGGATATTTTCATTCGAAATATTTATACATTTTACCATGTGATACCATAATCAAGCTAGTAATCATGTCTGTATGCTTGTTTATAGGTATTAGAGGAAGGTTTACCCGCCAAAACTGTAATTTTAGTGGAAAATACCATTCAATTTTGAAATAATCCAAAGACTTGTATCTCAGAATCCTCGAAGCGTTAGGGTCTAGTATCGCACAGGCTTTCATTTTTAGGTAAAAGAAGAAATATCCTGCGAGCTGGTGAGGATCCATGACCCGGATCTGAGATACACTCCTTGTGAGAGAGAAAAAAGTTGTGTTTACCGGACTGTTCGGTACAAGGAACCAAATTAGTTCGGTTTGGCATATGGGGTAGTAGTTACAGGACAAAGTTCGGTAACGATTACCGTCTTGTTTATAGTACTATTAATGATTAATGTGGTAATATTCTGTTATTATTTGAGAATTCTTTTATAATGTTTATGCTAATTGTTAAAACTAATTAACAAAAGTTCTCCAAAGTATGCAAATTATATATCTTTTAAAGATAAATAATGATACAAGGTATAAAAATGTTATTATAAAATTTTAAGAGTTATGTTTACTATAGACATACCGGAGTATTTCAGTAGTGGCTATCGAAATCTCCGATTCAGCGTACCGGATATTGTCCGGTTGACGTAACTTTATTCTGTTCGGTACTCTTAACTTTTTTTTTCTCTCAGTGTTCGACCAATCGGGATAAATTTTTTTTTAATCGACAGATTTTTTTAATACGCATCTAAAGGACCCACAGTGATTTGTTGTGGTGGGAAATTCAAAAAACTACACAGGTTTGAAAATTCGCGCCACTTTTCTTTTTGTAACCTAGCAACCCATTACTCTCATCAACCAAATCATGAATAAATTGATATCATAACAAATCTATCATTTTCTAAAGATATGTATTTTACACCATTTGTTTCCAATCATAAAAATCCTCTAATTTATTTCAGATTTTTAGGAATAGCGAAACATTATTTACAAAATTAAAAATTCGATTTTTGATCGATTTCTAGATTTCATCGTGCTGAACTAATAATAACTGAATACTTTAAAGAACTGCAAAAAGAAATTGTTTTTTCATTATCAACAGAACGCACTATCTGAATTTTCCTAGACTTGAAAACTTTTTTTTTACTTCCTCATAGTAATGGTGAAAAAAAAAAAAAAAAAATTTCCAAAAAAATATTTTAAGGCAATATATTTCGATATTTGTCGATTTTGTGAAAATTGCTTTCGTGTGTGTGTGTGTGTGTGTGTGTACACACACGCATACATACACATACACACACATAAGCGAAAGAGAGACCTAACCTTGTCTCTCTTAATATAATAATAACGTCAGTTTTTGTAGATGTTGAAATTTATATTTTTTCTATACTATAAAGAAGATAATTTATACTAAAAATGTCAGAAAGTCAACTGACGAGAAGAATTTTTATCTAATCTACATCATCGGAATACAAAACATAATAAACTTTCTACATCTGAAAAATTAACTACTAGAAGACAAAGGTCAACATTGCAAGTATTAAAACAACTTCATCATATCAATCAACAACAAAAATAATCATCAGATAAGTATTAAATGTCTAAATATTTATTTCAAATTTATTAATTTTCGTTGAGAAAAGAATACCGACTCTTTGTGTTGATTTCAACAAATTTTTTTCTAGATTTACATAACAAGAATCTACAATAAATATCGTGGATCACCGATATTCGTGCATTCAATAGACCTACAAAACATAAACTTTCTACATCTGAAAAATTAACTATTAATAGAAGACAAAGGTCAACATTGCAAGTATTAAAACAGCTTAATCATATCAATCAACAACAAAAATAATCATCAGATAAGTATTAAATGTCTAAATATTTATTTCAAATTTTTTAAATTTTTGTTGAGAAAAGAACATCGACTCTTTGTGTTGATTTCAACAAATTTTTTTTCAGACTTACATAATAAGAAGAATGATCTGTATTTTATACATGATTGTACAAAAGAAGGAAACATCATTAGTTAAAGTTATATTTTTTAAATTAAATTGGGTAAGATGAAAAGTCTACACAAGAACTAGGACAGAAATTTTTTTAAACAACAAAAAGAATAAATTATCAGATCAGATATAAGTCCAATTATTAAAACATGGAAATATTGACTTGTAATTTATATAAAATGTACGATGAGTACAAGTATATCTATATTTTTTATATATTTTATTTCATAGCATTTATAAATAGAATACGAAAATTGTTGTGTTTAGTACAATAGTAGTGTAGATATCAAAGATTCCAATAATAATTTTTGGTGGAACTTTGTGTGATTTTTCACTTTTACAGATACAGATATTACACAAGAATAGTTTTTCAAGTAATTTTGGAGATGTAGCCAAACATGTTGAGAAGTTCTAATTTTTACAGATATTACGTAACAAGATTTTTTCGAGTCATTTTGGAGATATAGCCAATAATGTTGAAGAGTTGTTAGGGATGTGTTATTGTGAAAATTTCAACAAAAAAAGTGCTCAGTTAATCTCATGTATGATTTAACCAAGCTGGGAGACGTCAAAAGTTTTATTTATACAAGAATATCACGAAAGCTTTGATTCTCAGTGATTATCTGCAGTTCATAAACTGGTTGTGTTTTTTTAACAAGATTATGTGTGGGTAATGCTGAGTTAATAATTTACGTAGTTTCAATCAATAATAATTTCAAGAACTTATATCTAACTTATTATCTCATAAAAGATTATGTCAAATCAAAAAAGCGAAAAGGATGTGTTATTATGAAAATTTCAACAAACAAAGTACTCAGTTAATCTCATGTATGGTTTTCCCAGGGTGTGAGACGTCAAAAGTTTTATCTATACACGAATATCAAGAAAGCTTTGATTCTCAGTGATTATCAGTTTATAAACTGGTTGTGTTATTGAAAATATTAAGAAACGATGGTGAGGGTCAACCCAGGATGTAAAAAATCACAACTCAAAGTTTCATTCTAAAATCACAACATTTCGCTAGTCTGCTTTTCTAGCCTCTTCAGGTGAACATTTATTACACTACATAACAAAAAGTAAAAACAATATAATCGCAACATGGTCATTTTTCGTTGTACACATATGAAATATCAAATAAAATTACATACATTCCATAACTCGTTAACAGATATTTTAAGAGCCGAAGCTCTGTGTCAGAACCTCTAGGGTAGATGTCCGTATTAGTGTGGGTTTAAGAAACTCTTCAGTTTTGTCGCATAATAATAGACTATTTAAGCTGTATCAGAGATTCCGGGTGGTTTATATAGATAATAAAAGTAATAATCTACACGAAATAATTTTTTTTTATAGAAAAATATTTATATTTACGAAAGTTACAAGCAATATAAAAAAAAAAATTTTGTACGCATTTGTGTGCCCTAGCAGACATCAAAGTACATTTTTGTGTGCCCCGTATTAATGTGGATGTACACGTTTGTGTGCCCCACATTAGTGTGTCTTGATAATATTATCATTGCCAACAACATTATTTTGTTAACTGTAGTGCATTTATAATCAATTTCTAACCCTTGTTTACATTGAATGTTAATTAATTCCAATACGGTAAAAACTGCTGAAGGTCGTCAATGCGATATGAAACAACGTTTGTGCGCAGACAACCTAACCTAACTTTTCTGTTCAAGCACCGATACGAGCATGCTCGTATTGTATTTGTGCACACACAAATCTGGACAAGTCGTTTTTCACTGACCCTATTAGTAGACACCATTAATTAAATATTAAAATCAATTGAAAACCTTTATATTAAGGTTTATTATATAACATCATATTATTTTATGATATAATCAATTGTATCCCACATTAAAATCCTTCCGAAACATTATTTAATGTTACTTTTAAAAATGTCATTTCTTAGCAAGTTTGGACAAGGAAACACCGTGACACACCGCAAACCGTGAAACATATTTTTGAAAGTTCTTTTTTAATGTTATAGTAAATGAAAACAAATTAAGTAATTAATTCTATTTAAACTTAATTAACTATACTTTATGAAAAAAAATATTTTAGTGTTACGTTTTTACTCGTTCACTTCTAGGATATGTTTTAATAATAGGGCACACAAATATGGACAGGCACACTAATATGGACCACTACCCTATACAGACTACATCGCCGCCGACGACTATTACACTGAGTATTAGATATATAACTCTCGATTTCCAAGAAAACATAAACAAACCAATGCTTGACTACGAATCAAAACACATTATAAATGTATAAACGATGAAAACTGGCGTGCTTATCATAGCTATAGTGTAGCAAGATGATTTTTCTTCCCTTTAATATCAAATTTATTCAAAATTCTCTTCAATCTTTTATACTGACTGTTTAAAAATTGCGTGTCTTCCTGTCTGTTAATTGTGTTATCAATCCAATTTATATGTAGCATTTCAGATATAAGTCGTTTTTCCCTATTACATTCTCTATCTAATATTAATGTGTTGGCCCAATCAAAATTGTGTGTAGGATTTTCTTTGATTTGTTGTGGAACAGGAAGTAATTTATGGGGGTCTAATTTTAATCCATCTATTACAGATTTTTTGTGCTCATTGATTCTCGTTTTCAAGCATCTTTTTGTTTCGCCTACATATACGCTATTACATTTCTCACAGTTAAATTTATAGATCACACTAGTCTCATTCCATTTGTCCGTTCTATCTTTGCCTAACTTAACAATATTATTCATTTTGTGGTTCATCAACGGGACACATCGAATGTTGAATTTTTTAAGGACTTTATTACAAGAATAAAAAAATTGTTCATGAAAAGGTAGTGCTACAGTTGATATTGGGTTAATTATATTTTGATTGTGTGAGTTATTATTCCCATATTTATGTTTATGTATGCGACTTGTAATACATGTATTAATAAAGTTTTCAGGATAATCATTTTTTATAAGCATATTTGTTTTTTTTAACAAGATTATGTGTAGGTAATGCTGAGTTAACAATTTACGTAGTTTCAATCAATAATAATTTCAAGAACTTATATCTAACTTATATCTCACAAAAGATTATGTCAAATGAAAAAAGCGAAAAGAATGTGTTATTGTGAAAATTTCAAGAAAAAAAGTGCTTAGTTAATCTCATGTATGATTTAACCAGGGTGTGAGACGTCAAAAGTTTTATCTATACAAGAATATCAAGAAAGCTTTGATTCTCAGTGATTATCTGCAGTTCATAAATTGGTTATGTTTTTTTAACAAGATTATGTGTGGGTAATGCTGAGTTAATAATTTACGTAGTTTCAATCAATAATAATTTCAAGAACTTATATCTAACTTATATCTCACAAAAGATTATGTCAAATGAAAAAAGCGAAAAGAATGTGTTATTGTGAAAATTTCAAGAAAAAGTGCTTAGTTAATCTCATGTATGATTTAACCAGGGTGTGAGACGGCAAAAGTTTTATCTATACAAGAATATCAAGAAAGCTTTGATTATCAGTGATTATCAGTTTATAAACTGGTTGTTTTTTTAACAAGATTATGTGTAGGTAATGCTGAGTTAACAATTTACGTAGTTTCAATCAATAATAATTTCAAGAACTTATATCTAACTTATATCTCACAAAAGATTATGTCAAATGAAAAAAGTAAAAAGAATGTGTTATTGTGAAAATTTCAAGAAAAAAAGTGCTTAGTTAATCTCATGTATGATTTAACCAAGCTGGGAGACGTCAAAAGTTTTATTTATACAAGAATACCACGAAAGCTTTGATTCTCAGTGATTATCTGCAGTTCATAAACTGGATGTGTTTTTTTAACAAGATTATGTGTGGGTAATACTGAGTTAATAATTTACGTAGTTTCACTCAATAATAATTTCAAGAACTTATATCTAACTTGTATCCCATAAAAGATTATGTCAAATGAAAAAAGCAAAAAGAATGTGTTATTGTGAAAATTTCAAGAAAAAAAGTGCTCAGTTAATCTCATGTATGATTTAACCAGGGTGTGAGACGTCAAAAGTTTTATCTATACAAGAATATCAAGAAAGCTTTGATTCTTAGTGATTATCTGCAGTTCTTAAATTGGTTGTGTTTTTTTAACAAGATTGTGTGTGGGTAATGTTCAGTTAATAATTTACGTAGTTTTAATCAATACACTGAAAAAAAATATTGGTAGTTTCAAGTAAATATTTAGTTGAAACAACTACATGATTTCATTAGAGCCTGCTAATTAAATATTATATTGAATCCGCTAATTTAGTTATTTAAAATAACAAAATATTTAGTTACATGAACTAAATATTTACTAAAAATAAAGAAATATTTTATGAAGTTAACTAAACGATTCATTGTATCAACTAACAGGTTATTTAGATTGATAAAATATTAAATGAATTCTATAAAATATTGTATTGAAATGACTAAATATTTAATTAAAGCAACAAAATAGTTTATAAAATTGACTAAACGATTCATTGCACAAACTAATTAGTTATTAAGAACAACGAAATACTTAATCAATTTGATAAAATATTTTATTCAAATTACAAAACATTTATCTGGAGCAACAAAATATTTTATGAAATTGACTAAATAATTCATTCCATCAACTAACGGGTTATTAAGAACAATGAAATACCTAATCAATTTGACTATAAATTTTCTTGAAATTACAAAATATTTTTCTGGTGCAACAAAATATTTTATGAAATTGACTAAACGATTCATTGGATGAACTAACAGATTATTAAGATCAATGAAATACTTAATCAATTTGACAAAACATTTTACTGAAATTACTAAGTATTTACCTGGAGCAATAAATAATTTTGTGAAACTGACTAAACGATTCATTGTATTAACTAACAATTTATCTTGTTTGATAAATTATTCAATTATGTTGACTAAATACTTGTTTGTAATTACTAAACATTTAATTAAAACAGTGAAATATTTTATGATACTAACTAACCGCTGCATTAGATTAACGAAATATTTAATAAATATGAATAAATGATTTGTTGAATCAACTAACTGTTTAGTCAATTTTACAAAATATTTTGCTAATTATTTCAAAAAAATTATAAAAATTTTTTTTTTAATAATTTTGAAATAAAAGTTTTTTCTTCCTTGTAGCCTTTTCGTACAACCATCCGCATTGAAGTTGGTGATTTTTCCTGAACTCCTGTAACTTAATATGGATTCTGCATAGTTATTATATAGTAATTTTATTAATATTAAATCAAATTATTATTACATATTCGCATTAATTTATATTAATTATCGCTCGCAGTTTCGCATTTACATATTATCTAACAGAAAAAAACGCAGAAAAAATTTTTGACCTAAGGTGGGATCGAACTCGGGACCCTCGGATTACAAGGCTAACGCTCTAACCGCTACGCTACGCAACGCTTGTACCCTACAAAATTTCAATTTTAACTAAGTATAGAGTTGCATGTAAATGTAAAATATCGCGCACATCAATCTAATAATTAATTATATTCTTATAATTAATATACATTCTTAATTACATTTTAATTAATGATTTATAAACTAAATAATATGTGTGTAACTCATCATTTGTAACTAACGATTTATTTGAAACTATGAAATATTTAGTAAACTTTAATAAAAAAGGCCGTGTGAAGTACCGACACGATCTCTACCTTACCGGCATCAACATTTTAGATTGTAAAACCTGTTAGTTACAGTTACTAAATATCTTGTCGGCTTAATAAAATGTTTGTTTAAAACAAGTAAACATTTAGTAAGAATGACAAAATATTTGGATACAAAGACATTGGCATTTCAAATAATTTATTAGTCAGACCTAACAAACATTTATTTAAGTTGACTAATTGTAACTTAGTAATCGCGAGACAAATTTTTTAACCAATATTTTGTTGGTGTGAGGAAATAGTTTTGTAGATAGAAGTACGCAGTTACTCCTTTTAACAAAGATTTATTTGAAACAAAGAAATATGTAGTCAAATTAACTACATACTTTTTTATTATCATAGTGCTGTTTTAACTAAACATTTAGTTAAATTTAATAGTTATTTATTGTAATCTAAGAAATATTTAGTCAAATCAAGGAAACGTTTGATTGACGAGAGAAGAAAATCGCGAATCATTTTCGTTCAGATCGCAAAACCTGTTAGTTACAGTTGCTAAATATCTTGTCGGCTTAATAAAATGTTTGTTTAAAACAAGTAAACATTTAGTAAGAATGACAACTTATTTGGATACAAAGACATTGGCATTTCAACTAATTTATTAGTCAGAACTAACAAACATTTATTGAAGTTGACTAATTGTAACTTAGAAATCGGGAGAGAAATTTTTTAACCAATATTTTGTTGGGGTAAGGAAATAGTTTTGTAGATAGAAACACGCAATTACTCCTTTTAACAAAAGATTTATTTGAAACCAAGAAATATGTAGTCAAATTAACTACATTCTTTTATATTGCCATAGTGCTTGTTTAACTAAACATTTAGTTAAATCTAATTAATATTTATTGTCGTCTAAGAAATATTTACTCAAATCAAGGAAACGTTTGATTAACGAGGGAAGAAAATTGACGAATCATTTTTGTTCAGATTGCAAAACCTGTTAGTTGCAGTTACTAAATATCCTGTCGGCTTAATAAAATATTTGGTTAAAACAAGTAAACATTTAGTAAGAATGACAACATATTTGGATACAAAGACATTGGCATTTCAACTAATTTATTAGTTAGACCTAACAAACATTTATTTAAGTTGACTAATTGTAACTTAGAAATCGGGAGAGAAATTTTTTAACCAATATTTTGTTGGGGTAAGGAAATAGTTTTGTAGATAGAAACACGCAATTACTCCTTTTAACAAAAGATTTATTTGAAACCAAGAAATATGTAGTCAAATTAACTACATTCTTTTATATTGTCATAGTGCTTATTTAACTAAACATTTAGTTAAATCTAATTAATATTTAGTATCTTCTAAGAAATATTTAGTCAAATCAAGGAAACGTTTGATTGACGAGAGAAGAAAATTATCGAATCACTTTCGTCCAGATTGCAAAACCGGTTAGTTGCAGTTACTAAATATCTTGTCGGTTTAATAAAATGTTTGTTTAAAACAACTAAGTATTTAGTAACAATGATAACATATTTGGACACAAAGACATTGGCATTTCAACTAATTTTTTAATGAGACCTAACAAACATTTATTTAATGTAGTTAATTGTCGCAAATGGCAGTCATAGTAGAAAGTTAAGTAAGTTAGGAAGCTGATGGTTCTACTGCCTAGGTAGTAATTAAATAAAAACAAAAGTTTTTAAAAAATTTATTCCGACGTTTCGGACGGTTTATTTCCGTCCCTTTTCAAGGTCTGTGAAAATACACACGAAATACAAGTTTATTAACATAAAAAAAGGACACTAAAATTGATAAACACTCGCTTAACAACACTTACCAAAAAACTATATATACAAATATAAATAAGTGGACACAATAAGAGACCACTAGTCAAAGTGAGACGGCGCACGCAATTTCCCAGTATTTATCATCTCTAGAGTATGTATAGGAGGGGTAAGAACTACGAAACACTTTAGCCATAAATACACAATAAGATATGTAAACCTATAATAGTAAGCCTTGTTTATATCAACTTATTATTATTAATAAAAATTTTATAATCTGACTTCAAAAAATTAGTGTCAAACTGTCTATTCAAACTATTGCATTGGGAATGGATATGTAGCATTTCAGATAGTAATCTTTTCTGTAAATTAGGCTCTTGATCTAAAATTTTAATATTTTTGAAATCGATTTTATGATTAGTATTCGCTATATGTCCGTGTAAAAAGATAGATACCATAAAAATGAAAAATCTCAAGTTGTATACAAAATTAATTGTTGCGATTGTGATGCGTCGTACGTGGGACAAACTTCTCGAAAATTGATTGTAAGAAGCAAAGAACATGTTAGCGATTGTAAATTTAAGAGAGACAAGTCAGTTTTACACGGACATATAGCGAATACTAATCATAAAATCGATTTCAAAAATATTAAAATTTTAGATCAAGAGCCTAATTTACAGAAAAGATTACTATCTGAAATGCTACATATCCATTCCCAATGCAATAGTTTGAATAGACAGTTTGACACTAATTTTTTGAAGTCAGATTATAAAATTTTTATTAATAATAATAAGTTGATATAAACAAGGCTTACTATTATAGGTTTACATATCTTATTGTGTATTTATGGCTAAAGTGTTTCGTAGTTCTTACCCCTCCTATACATACTCTAGAGATGATAAATACTGGGAAATTGCGTGCGCCGTCTCACTTTGACTAGTGGTCTCTTATTGTGTCCACTTATTTATATTTGTATATATAGTTTTTTGGTAAGTGTTGTTAAGCGAGTGTTTATCAATTTTAGTGTCCTTTTTTTATGTTAATAAACTTGTATTTCGTGTGTATTTTCACAGACCTTGAAAAGGGACGGAAATAAACCGTCCGAAACGTCGGAATAAATTTTTTAAAAACTTTTGTTTTTATTTAATTACTACCTAGGCAGTAGAACCATCAGCTTCCTAACTTACTTAAACATTTATTTAAGTTGACTAATTGTAACTTAGTAATCGCGAGACAAATTTTTTAACCAATATTTTGTTGGAGTGAGGAAATAGTTTTGTAGATAGAAGCACGCAATTACTCCTTTTAACAAAAGATTTATTTGAAACCAAGAAATATGTAGTCAAATTAACTACATTCTTTTATATTTTCATAGTGCTTGTTTAACTAAACATTTAGTTAAATCTAATTAATATTTATTGTCGTCTAAGAAATATTTACTCAAATCAAGGAAACGTTTGATAGACGAGGGAAGAAAATTGACGAATCATTTTTGTTCAGATTGCAAAACCTGTTAGTTGCAGTTACTAAATATCTTGTCGGTTTAATAAAATGTTTGTTTAAAACAACTAAGTATTTAGTAAGAATGACAACGTATTTGGATACAAAGACACTGGCATTTTAACTAATTTTTTAGTCAGACCGAACAAACATTTATTCAAGTCAACTAATTGTAACTTAATAAGAGTAAGAGAAAGTTTTTAACTAAATTTTGGTTGGGGTAAGGAAATAGTTTTGTAGATTGTAGTACGCAGTTTGTCCTTTTAACAAAATATTTATTTGAAACCAAGAAATATGTAGTCAAATTAACTACATACTTTTTTATTGTCATAGTGCTTATTTAACTAAACATTTAGTTAAATCTAATTAATATTTAGTATCTTCTAAGAAATATTTAGTCAAATCAAGGAAACGTTTGATTGACGAGAGAAGAAAATTATCGAATCACTTTTGTTCATATTGCAAAACCTGTTAGTTGCAGTTACTAAATATCTTGTCGGTTAAATAAAAGGTTTCTTCAAAACAAGTAAGTATTTAGTAAGAATGACAACATATTTGGATATACAGATATTGGCACTTCAACTAATTTATTTATTTGAATCTATGAAATAGTTAGTAGTAACAAGTAAAGATTTTGTAAATTAGGATTCGATTCTTTAATAAATCCTTTAGCTAGTTGAACAAAATCATGCTGTCGAAGTTACTAAATAAATAGTTGAGTTAACAAAATATTTGTTAAAGGAATGAATGGTTTAGTTAATGCGTCGGAGATATTTCCTTGTTTTTAATTGTTTAAATCAACCAAATATGTAGTTGTTTCAAACAAACATTTATTTGTTTTTAGAGATTGGGTTCATCAATATTTCAGTTATTTGATTTAAGTAAATATTTCGTTAACTCTACCAATTGATTTTGCTAAAAACAATAAACATTTATTTGAAGTTATTTTCTTGTTTCAAGAAAACGAATTTAGTTCTTTCAATGAAACCTTTTAATTGAATCAACCATACCATATTTGAAGTAACTAAATGTTTAATTAAATTTACTAATTATTATTTTAACTAAATAATTTAGTTGATTTTACTCTTTATGTAGTTGTTTCAGAGAAATATTTAGTTGATTTAACTAAAGATAACTTTACTAAATATTTTACTAAATATTTAGTTGAAACAACAAATCTTTTTTTTCAGTGTAATAATTTCAAGAACTTATATCTCACAAAAGATTATGTCAAATGAAAAAAGTGAAAAGAATGTGTTATTGTGAAAATTTCAAGAAAAAAAGTGCTTAGTTAATCTCATGTATGATTTAACCAAGCTGGGAGACGTCAAAAGTTTTATTTATACAAGAATACCACGAAAGCTTTGATTCTCAGTGATTATCTGCAGTTCATAAACTGGTTGTGTTTTTTTAACAAGATTATGTGTGGGTAATACTGAGTTAATAATTTACGTAGTTTCAATCAATAATAATTTCAAGAACTTATGTCTAACTTGTATCCCATAAAAGATTATGTCAAATGAAAAAAGCGAAAAGAATGTGTTATTGTGAAAATTTCAAGAAAAAAAGTGCTTAGTTAATCTCATGTATGGTTTTCCCAGGTTGTGAGACGTCAAAAGTTTTATCTATACAAGAATATCAAGAAAGCTTTGATTCTCAGTGATTATCAGTTTATAAACTGGTTGTTTTTTTTAACAAGATTATGTGTAGGTAATGCTGAGTTAACAATTTACGTAGTTTCAATCAATAATAATTTCAAGAACTTATATCTAACTTACATCTCATAAAAGATTATGTCAAATGAAAAAAGCGAAAAGGATGTGTTATTGTGAAAATTTCAACAAAAAAGTGCTCAGTTAATCTCCCCCTATAGAACTGAATATTTGAGGAATATTCCCTCAATATTCATTTGCGATTTTCGCAATTTTCACTAATATTCCTTCAACGTTAATGAACATGAAAGAAACCCTTAGGGAATATTCCTGCAAACCTTGATGACCGTTTTTCCATTCCTTTTCTAAAATGATCAGGTAGGCTACCTATTATTGTAATATTGCAGGAATATTCGTACAAGATTAATTAATACTAGACGAATATATAATTAAGTTTCACCAATTTTTCCTCGATTAAGCAGTATTGCAGCAATATTCGTACAAGATTCATGGACACGAGAGGAGCATTCCATATATTCCCCTATAACACTTAATATTGGAACAATATTGCTTCAATGTTGCTGCGACATATTCGCTATATTCGCTAATATTCCCTTAACGTATACAGGTAACTTTAGTATTTAAGTTGTTTATTTCACATAGATAAGGCGTAAAATTTTGAGTCCTCATCCCCCATTGCAAACGGGATATCAAAAACAAGGCAAGCCTTGTAATTCGGACTCTTCGTAAAGAGTCATTTGAACGGTTGAATTATACGGCTTATATACTCTCGGCCATCCAGTGTAACCACAGAAAGCGCTACCGGTACGCCGCATGGCGGATAAATAGCCGAAGCTTGCATATCGAGAGCCGTCCATCACAAGTTTCCCTTTATCACCGCTATGCGGAGCGCCGATAATACTACACCCACTAGGATCCTAACATGGAATGTTCATGGAATAAAGAACTTGAGTGATTTGAAAGATGTCTATCTAAAATCAGGTATTGTTTGTTTAACTGAAACATGGTCCACGCATGCAAACACAATCCTGCCTTTGTACATGTCAAATTGTGAGTTCATATACTCAGATGCTAAAAAAGAGAAAACAAAAGGCAGGCTAAAGGGGGGCCTCGCGATTATTCTCAATAGAGATGTTTACAACCACCACGTCATAGAACGCTCCTCGGAAAAACTAATACTGAAAATATCAACGCAGGATCTCTCCTTTATCTTGATTCTCATTTACTTTAATCCGCTAAACATTATCTCGGAGGCATTAGAAAATCTCAGCGACTCTATCTCTGGTTGCCTAAACGAATTCGCAAGTCTTCCGATCTTTGCAACAAGCGATTTTAATGCACGAATTAGAGAACTTAACAGCCTGGATCATTACTTATCAGATTGCGTAGCCAATGCATCTGCAATAAGACTGTCTTTGGATAAAGAAGTTAACACTCGAGGAAAGAAGCTGGTGGATTGTTTTGAAAAAAATGGCCTTGTAATCCTGAATGGGAGATTCCCAGGAGACTCTCCGGCTCAATTCACCTTTCATGGGCAAAGAGGTTTCACGGTCATCGACGTAGCAGCCTGCACTTGGGAGCATCTTGACATCATTGAAGATTTCGAAGTAATAAACTTAGTTACTAACTCCGATCACATGCCTATTTGTATAAAATTTAAAAACAAAACGGTTTGCGATCCAGGCCTTAATTTTAATTGTAATCGCGATTTGATAAAATGGAATAGCGAAAAAGCGCCGAGTTTTACATAAAAATGGAAAATTCGCCCACGGTAGCATGGTTTGACGGGACAATAGACGAACTCAACGTTAATCTCTTGGAAACAATTAAAGACAAAGCTTCAGAACTAAGCATGGTAAAAAAACAGAGTAATTCAAATCAATTTCCAAATGATAAGCCGTGGGTTGATCTAGAATGCATGCAATTAAAAAAACATATAAGTAAAGCGCTGAAACAATGTAAAAAGTCAAACTTTGAGCCTAGTCACTTACAAGAATACATTAATTTAAAACAAGAATTTAAGAAATTAATAAACAAAAAAAAAGAAGACTATAATATGAAAAACGCGGAAATGATTAGTAGTTGCGGCAATAGTAACCAATTTTGGAAACAAATCAATAAAATGCGGATAAAAAATAGATCCAATTCTAACAAAATCAGCAACAAAAAATGGCACGAATTTTTATCTAACCAATACCACAACAGGGAAAAGTTTGATGATAACATACAAGACGCAAGACACCCACTGTTAGATAAGCCAGTCTCTCAGAAAGAAATTTTATATAGCATTAAAGCATGCAAAAATAATAAAGGTCGGACGGGGTCAGCAGCGAGTTTTACAAATTTCTTCCCCAGAATTGGCTTCTGTATCTTGAGTGCGTTTTTAATAAAATTATCGAAAAAGGAAAAGTGCCAAATGCATGGTCCGAAATCGAAGCAATTATGCTACATAAAAAAGGAAATCTAGACGATCCTAATAATTATAGGTGTATCTCCCTCGTAAATTGTATAGCAAAAATCTTTACCCAAATCCTATATCAACGGCTTATAGAATGGTGCGAAAAGGCGAAAGTTATTCCAGAATTCCAATCAGGCTTTCGCAAAAACAGAGGGTGTCTTGATAACGTATTTACAGTAAACTCATTAATACACATTCATCTCAGCAAACCGAAAAAGAAAATTTTTGCTCTATTCATAGACTTTGTCCGCGCATTTGATTCTGTCAAACACTCCCTGCTGTGGAAAAAATTATTCAATATTGGTCTCAGTTCAAACATTATAAGAATTTTTATCAGCTTGTACGAGAGAGCGTCTATCGCCGTTCGATCATATGACGGTACCTCGAAGCAAGTGGACGTAACCGAAGGAGTACTGCAAGGCGAAATCCTAAGCCCGCTATTATTCTCACTATTTATTCATGATTTTGAAATTTTTTGTAGAGACAAAGGCGCTGAAGGGATACCGGTAGATTGCAAAAATGACATCTTATGCCTGGCATATGCCGATGACATTGTCCTTCTCGCAAACTCTGCTATCGACCTCAAGAAAAAAATTAAATTACTAAAAGAATATTGTGAACTGAATTCCTTAAATATTAATAAAAGTAAAACGAAAATTCTAATCTTCCACAAAGGAAATTTATCAAATAAATACAAATTTTATTACCAAAATGCAAAGATCTCGATAGTTAAGGAATTCTGTTATCTAGGTATCAACTTTTCCAGTTTAGGATTACTCAACAAAGCGTATTCAAAACAAAATTCCGCGGGGTCCATCGCAGCTAATTCGATTATGAAAATCGTATTTAATTTAAAAAAGATTGACCTCAAAACGGTGGATGCTCTGTTGCTCTCTCTCGCGTCGAGTGTTCTTCTTTATGGCACTGAGACCTGGAGATTGCGTTACCTTAATAACTTAGACTCGTTTCAATCGGCATTCTACAAAAAGCTATTAGGACTCCCCAAATATTGTCCAAATTACGCAACGAGAATAGAGACGGGCATCCAACGGTTATCTATAACAGCGATTGATAGAAGCCTCAGATGGCTTAAAAAGATGATGGATATGTCAGAAGAGAGATATCCAAAAATCTGCCTTATGAAGCTTTTGTCCCTTGCTAACCATCGTGACGTAGATATTAAGTACAACTGGGTCAAACAGTTACTCGCAGTAAGTTCAGTACCAACCGAAGATACTCTTACTCAGTCAACTCTTCAAAAATTATTAGACTTCAAAAAAGAAATTCTCGAGGCTCTAACTAATAAAGGCAATAATGAAGATCTCGATAGAATCAAAAATTCGAGCTCTCTTCTGATCTATCCACATCTAAAACTTGCCCCAAACAGACAGCCATATTTAAATACGAAATCCCCCCTATCAAATTTCAGAACTGTTGCTCAATGCCGATTAATCGGATCTAACTTAGGACGTCTAATCGTGAATAACGAATATGTTAAATCTGATCTAATTTCTGATTGTAATCTCTGCTATGAGCCATACTCAAATAATTTATATCATCTTTTATTCGACTGTAATTTACTAGCCTTTGTAAGAAATTCCATCTACCCAAATAATCCAGATCTTCAGCTGATTCTAAATGTAAACAATGTACATGGCATATTAACTCTTGTAAAATTTATTCGTCAAATAATTGAAGAAAGAGCAAAAATTTTAAATAATTAACTATTTATTGGCGTACGTATAAATTTTTAGCGAATCGTATAAACTCAATAATGTATCTTCAACAAGTCCCATGTAAATTTAAGGAAACAAACCGACAAGAAACATCTGACATTTGTACATCTGCGGAACTATATCAACACACTCGACATGAGCCTCATTTGTATTGGCACCTTTGCCTGTAAACAAATTATGAATAATAATAATAGTACCCAATAATATATTTCTAGCTATCTTGACCATAATATTAAATGTAAATAGTAGTATATAAAATAAGGTCGTAGTCAAACAATACTATATTTTATAGTACTTTTATGTAAAAATATACTATATTTTTTTCTCAGTATAGATATTGTCACTACAAACAATTATTGATAAATCACTAGAATCTTTTTTTGTTTCTGAACCGATTTTAGTTTTGAAGGTCTCATTTTGTTCCTTAAGGGGGTTCTCCTCGGGCACTACAGTTTGTGGCTCATCGAGAGCACAAACTATACCATGGGCGTCGTTCTGGCTCTCTTTCTCTCGTGCACGTCGTCTGCTATTTGTGTTTATAATCATTGATATCTTTTTAAAAAGATCGGCTTGACACATATTTGATAAACTTAATAGAAAGAGCCGAATTTCATCTTTCTTAAGCTATGTTTTTCTTTTTGAAGTCCAGTTTTTTTGATGAGTAATACTATTACTTTCTGTCACATTTGATATAGCACTCATTTACTCTCATGTAAAAATAACCATTTTCAAGAATTTTTTTCTCAAAAATTTGTTCCGCAATGTATGTAAACAAACATATGGTATCATTTCTGTGACTTTGAATTATATTTTTATATTTTTTTCAGAAGCTTTTTCAGTTTTTGCAATATGAAGAGAACTACCTTAAGCAATTTCATGGAGACTTGACAAAGGAAACATTAAAATTATTAAAAATCCAGAAAGTTATAGCTAATTGTTCATAAATTCATGTACGTGGTTAAAAATAGTACATTATGCAACAAGGAGCGAAAGTAGCAGATTTTTCCCGCAGGTGGGTTTACTGTTTTCCCTCACCCTCGGGAAAAATCTTCTCCCGAGGGCAGTAATCACCCGCGGTAAAATCTACTTCCGTCCCGTGTTGCATATAGTATTTTATTCCACTCTCAACCGTGGCCACTTTTTGACCCTGAGAAGAGGGGCCAATCCGGCCGACGCGTTTAAAAATTGTAAAACAAAAATAATGCCAATATTACTTTCGCCCCGTTAATTTTTACTTTCACCCCACATTTGCGGGGCGAAAGTAAATTTTGTCAAAAAATGAGGTTTACGTGAAATATATGCTACTTTCGCTCCGATTTTCAGGGCCGAAAAGTGGCCATATCGGTCGAGTGTGGAATAAAATATTTTTCTTCATTCCCCAGCCGAAAGTACGTAGCTCCCAGCTCGATTTCGCTTCGGTCAGTGCGACTTTTGTAGCCTTCTAGACAAACGCGCGCTCTGTTTGGCTGCGAGATTTTTGTGGCTCGCTGCATAGCAACGCGCCCGTATTGTAACCTAAACTGTGCTTAACCTCATAACTGAACATTATACGGATAAAAACTATAATTTATTAAAGGCTATAATTTATTAGCTTTTAAATAAAAACTGCATTTATACTGTAATAAATAGTATTTAGTATACAAAATTATAATTTTATTTCATAACCTACTCATGTATTAAATAAAAATTAAAAACATACTTAAGGAAATGTGAGTGCAACCCGTTACCGACGATTGCAGGGACCTGTTTTTCTATGGGTCTGAAATTTGCATCGTTGGAATGTAACGAAATAATTTCTTACAATTAAATTAATTTAATTTAATTTGTTAAATAATGGAAATTTCATCTAAACCTTTGTTATAAAGTTATTTTATTCTGTAAAACACTAAACCTACACACAAAATTAATTATTAAAATTAGTATAACCATGAAGCAAAATAAATTTTTTTTTTCATTCCGTTGCACTCCATGTTGCAAACTTCAGACCCATGTTTTTCTCATTTAATTGTATAATTGAACGGACTTACTTGTAAGTGAAGTTCGATTAAAATTGTATGAAGCACCTCTTCCGAAATGATCAAATGGTAGTACCCCCTCTTCCTGTCCAATTTACCACATGACCAAAGTAAAAAAGAGCGCTAGCGGCCGTACCACGCCGCCACCGTAGCTGTCTTTCGGCTCTGCCGCCGCTCGATCCTAATTATTTAAAGTGTTGCCGTTTCCAGTTGGGGTATCTATAAATGCTTATAGATAAGGGACCAGGATGGGATTGACCATTTCGGAAGAGGTGCTTCATATCATTTTAATCGAACTTCACTTACAAGTTCGTTCAATTATACAATTGTATTTCACACCTCTTCCTCATGGTCAAATAAATGGTAGATGTTCAAAGCTATGAAACGGCAACTGGATATACAGAAAAATGTATGACATTTTGGAAAAAATGTCTCACCCTTTTTTAATTTAAATATCATTCTTCATTTTTAATCCAACAAAACTACGAAATCGTAATGACAAATTATTAAATATTTTTGAAATTTTTAGTTCGAGTTTAACAATTATAAAATAATTGTAAAATTCAAATATCTGTATTGTATATCTATTAATCTTTCGTGTATGAAAGGTAAGTCAAAATTTACAGATGAGATTTACAATATAAAAATGCGTTAAATACTTCATAAGTAAAATTTCAAAAGAAACATGTGCAACATTGAGTGCAAGAACGCATAATTATTACAAAATCAGTTTTCAGAAAGTTCCAGAGTTAAGAAACAAGTAGTATTATCAATACGATTGATACCCCATTCAAAATATTTCTGCTGACACTTATGTTGTAGCTAATAATAATTGCTGTAGAAAATAATAAATCTAGTTCTCGTGCTAATCATCCAGCATTGTTAAATAAGAACCAAAACACTGTGTTAGTTTATTTTTAATAGTAAATAAAACTATTAATCAAAATTGAAGCAAGAAATGATACACAAGCCATAGATTGACGAATACCGCAATATAGTTTGTGTTTCAAAAATCATCGTTCTTAAAAATACTCCATTAGGTTGGGTAAATTAGGCCGTAAAGACTTTAAGTTGTACACGACGTAAAAAATACATACACATGCAACACGATTATTTAAATAATTTTTAAACCCACGTAGCTGGGGGATGCGAGGTCCACACATATAAGGGAGTCACGTAGACGTGTAACCGTAAACAAAACGATTATTTAAATAAACTAATTTTAAACCCAATTAGACGGGGGATTCGAGGTCCACGCATATAAGGGAATAATATAGATATGCAACAATTATTTAAATTATCGTCTTGCTTACTGTCACAGCTCTACGTAATTCCCTTATATACGTGGACCTCGCATCCCCCGGCTACTTGGGTTTAAAAACTATTCAAATAATCGTGTTGCATCTCTACCTATCTCCATTATATGCTGGACCTCGCATCCCTTGCCTACTTGGGTTTAAAAATTATTTAAATAATCGTCATGCTTATAGTGTCGCACGCTTACGTAATTCTGTTATATGCGTGAACCATGGGTCTGAAGTTTGCATCGTTGGAATACAACGAAATAATTTCATACAATTGATTAAAATTATTAAACAATAGAAATATCATCCAAAGCTTTGTTATAAAGTTATTTTATGACATAAAACACTAAATCTATACGTAAAATTAATGTTAATTAGTATAACCTTAAATTAAAATCAATTATTTCGTTATTTTGTTGCACTCCAACGTTGCAAACTTCAGACCCATCGTGAAACTCGCATCCTCCGAGTACTTGGGTTTAAAAATTATTTATATAATTGTCATGCTTAGTGCTGCACGTTTACGTAATTCCCTTGAATGCGCGGACCTCGCAGCCCCCAGCTACTTGGGTTTAAAAATTATTTAAATAATCGTGTTGCATATCTGTGTGATTCCCTTATATGCGTGTACCTTGTTCCCCTTTTTCATGAAAATCTTCCTCCTTTTTTGTTATAATTTTTCTCTATTCCTTTTAAATAAAAAAAAAGAGAGTACGATCTCTGGGTACGTTATAGTTCACTATCAAATCTATAACGTGTCAGAGAGATTTTTTGTCAAATTTCAAAATTGAATGAGAAAAACGAGTCTCTGCAATCGTCGGTAACTATGGGGCCTCGCATCGCCTTAAATTCACTATCAACTATATTTTCTTGGTCTCATTAGGGTAGATGTGGATATTGCTGCGGATGCATCAATTACTGTTGAAAATACAAATCCGATATTTCTAATTTCTCTACGGCTTTCAATAAATATCTAAAAATGTCAAAAATAATTATAGATATCACTAATCAAAACTATAAAAATCCTATTGTAAAAAAATTAATAATAAATTTATTATGAAATTTTAAAATGCCTCACTCCTGAAAAAGTAGAAAATTTTACAAAATAATGGGTATAGCTCGCTTGCTTAAAATCAAGATTATTTTGTTGTTGTAATCGTTTCTTTAATTATAATAACAGATTTATAATCTAGAATATTTCTTCTATCAAAATGTTTTTTTGAAAATTCTTTTATCTTAGTTTAAAGTATTGTTTTTCTCACCGCAGCATTGCATACGCATAAAACTATTAACCGTGTGGGTTACTGCGACATTTTAGTCGCGCCGGCGCAACCTAACCTATAATCCTCTCTAGTGCGCTGGACTTCGCTTGCTGGAGGTACACGTGCAGGCCGCGTCCCATCGAGAGGTTATCGGAAAATTCAGTGAGCTTTTGTGCAATTTCGATGACTTATCTACCTGATTTGTGCACGCATGAGTGTAATAAAAAAAGTGAAACGAAGGCTGAATTATACCCGAGAAAGTGTGGCTTTGGCGCTGGAAAAAAATTCGCAGTAAATAATACGCAATAATTGGTAGTTCAACAGGATCTGATACGCAGTAATTGGTATTTCAACAGTATCTGGTACGCAGTAATGTATGCACGCCAGCAGTAATTTCTGCAAATAGTTACTTACATAAATTTATTTTCTATGTATTTAAATTTTACTATTAACGCGTGTTCTTTTTTTTTTCTTACACCGTGATTGTTAAGCTTTTGATTAAAAAAAATAATAGATTTCGTTTATTTATACCCTACCCTGATAATTTTAAAGTTCGCGTATAATTTTACTCAGCAGTAATACCCACATCTACCCTACCTAATGCATGTGTTTTTGATGCCCGTCTCGACTTCGCCTCGGTTTTGCAAAAGTCGGGCGGGCATCAGCCACCCATGCACCGACTTATACGCACTCAGCTGACCGAGTAACAAAAGGAGCAGAGGCCGAGCACTGCGCGCCGCACTACGCGAGATTGCCAGAAAGGCTTGGCTTCACCTCGGGTCTCATATCACGCACGCGAGGAAATCCAACTTTCTGATCTTGTGTCGTAATATATTATTTTTAATTGGCTAAAGCTTTCGGTATTTTGAATAACTTTTAATTTTGGCTTCGATAAGTCCACATGAAATTACTTAAGGAACAATATGAGACCTTCAAAACTAAAATCGGTTGAGAAACAAAAAAGATTCCAGTGATTTATCAATAATTGTTTGTAGTAACAATATCTAGTTTCTAGAAGATCGATATTTTATAAAAAAAGTTATCTTAGTCACGTATGTTAACTACACTTTATTTATAATACATTGACTCTATCTCTATCATTTCAAATAAATAAATCACATTACAACTATAATTTTTTTTTAATTTTAGGTAATCTCTTCATTTAACATTGCTTTGAGAAGGGAATCGCGTTCAAACCACCTTAAGTACTAACATTTAGGATTTTTCTAGTAGTCGTACTTAACTTTTTTCTACTTTATTATTATATTTTAATTTTTTAGCCTTGTAATTTTTTCTGCAAATCGAAATCGTCCAGCTATACAGCCGATCCGAGACTTTAAACACCCTGTATAACAGATAATACTGTACAGGGAAAGAAAAGTGGTAATGGGACAATTCCACTATTGGACTACTCTAATGTCAAAAAGTCTCGGTGTTTTTGGAAGTAAATCCTCGGATTTATTTAAACTATAAACTCTCTCTGGAGTGCGCGCTGCTCTGGGTTCGGCAAACAGAACCTCCGAGTTTCTCGGATATACCGTAACTCGGTCTTGGACATGTGAGAGCTCCAACCTCGCAGTTCAGTGCGGTGTAGCCCGACGGGGGTATGAGGCGCGCGCTGACTGACTGCCCGGCGGTTACATGCGCTAGAGGAGGGGAGCGCCTGCCTTATATCCCTGCCCGGCTGCATATACACTGATCTCGTAGTTGGAGCTCTCACATATCCAACGTCGAGTTACGGTATATCCGAGAATTCTGGAGGTCCTACATGCTCACTCTTGAGTTCTGTCGCGCTGTAGTTTGTATTCAGCGTACTACAGGTTTTCCGGAGTTACGGTCACTCCACATTTCTTTCCGTGTACTACTTTCAATAAAAATTATTTAGTTATTTGACAAAAAAAAACTTCTTACCTCCACAACGCCAAAGCTACCTTAAATTAATCTATTTTTGAGTAAACTATTTTTAAAGCGGGAGTTCAACCTTATTTGTAAACAATTAAGACACTGAGAACATATTCTTTACTTCGTGTTTAAGTATTAGATATATTTTTCTTATGACTATTAACTTTTAGCAAAATATTTTATTTATAAATTTTAACAACACGTATTAATTTAATATATTTATAAGTCGAAATTTTTTTATTCAAAACATACATTAAATTAAAGAACTTCAAATCATTTATATAAAAATCGTCAAAATTTTTGCATCATACCCAAGAATAGGACAAATCGCTAAATCAGTTTTAACCATGTTGATACTACCTCTAATAAAAAAAAAAAAGTGCAATAAGGTAATGATATTTATTTCGGTCACTGACAAATTTAAAGAATTTTGCTACGGGATAAAACTGAATTGAATCCTATTGCCCATATTAGGAAAACGGGTTCTCAGTGTCTATAAGTGTTACTATTTTTGTTTTAAATGACAAGGTTGCAATTAAAGACAAAGTATTCGTTATAATTATTGGCCAACTCTGATGAAAAAAAAAAACATAACATATGCATATTACATTTAATTTTACAATTCAGCAAAATTTTTCAATTATTTAAAATATTTCTTTCTGTAGAGATACATACTGTTGAAGATGAAGAAAATTTTTTAAAAAACAGACCGAAATTCAAACCTTTGACTGTAAGCGATTTAAAAGTATTACAAGAAATGGATGAAGCAGTTGAAAGCACTGAATGTGAAGACAGTGACTCTGAAGTGGACGAAGAAAAGGTGAATAATGTTGAGGATAAAAAGGAAAAGAAAAAAGAAAAAAAGCGTTTGTCAGAGGTAAATGAAAATTTTTTGTAGAAAAATGGTAGCGTATGTCAAGTACCATAATTTGATATAAAGTAATGAAGCATGAAAAAAAAAAATCTTTTTTTAATCCTTGTTCGACACACTGGGATAATTTGCACCACACGATCATATTCCATAAATGTTAAGTACCTTTGTTGGCTATATAATCAAGGAGCGCGGGAGCGCTCCGAAGGCAAGTTATAGAATTTAGGACGACCGCGCTATCATATACATTGAAATGGGTGTCCGAAAAATTCAATGCGCCTATATACCTATTGTGTTAGTTTCAACTATATAACATATCCCTCTTAATCGAAAGCCATTTCATTGCTCTACTCAAATCGAAAGATTTTATTTAAAAATATTATCTCGTTCAAAAGATACAGACAACTGAATTATTTTATGTTCGTTTTCCTTTCAGAATTTTATTTCGTGCAAATGTTATTTCGTGAGTTAGTTAATTTAATAATAAGTATGTAACGATCTCAAATATGCAGCCAGTGATGAGAATTCAAAAGAATTTTAATCTATTCTTCGTGTATCAATGGGGAAAATAATCAACGGGGAAAATAACTTTTATCAGATAAGTACTTACAGGCTAAATGTTAAATAGCTAAAAACATTTTATAAAAATTGATACTTTGTGTGATTTTTTATTTTTACAGATATTATACGAGAAGATTATTTGGAGTATTTTCAAGATATGGATGTATATATGTTATATAGAATTATATTAAAGAAAATAGTAAGAAATCATATAAGTAGTACTACTCAAGAATATAGTACTACTCAAGAAAGAAAAAAACCTAATCAATATTATTATGAAAGAGCAGAGAATTATTACTATTTACAGCACAATATTCTTCAAGATATCCTCAACATGAAAATTTTTCATACGACCAGATTTAATTTTAGAAAAACAAAGATCTAAGATGTTTATAATTATTAGACAGTATTAGATTAAAAGTACGAAAAAGTATTTTGTTCTGAATTGAAGTAAGTTGTTAAAAAAATAGGAAAAGGAAATTGTGATTTTTGGTTATAGTTGCAAATTATATTGGCGACAAATAATGTAGTGATTATTAATTAAAAAATAATATCTAATCAGTGTTTTGTGTACTAAATAAAATAAAATACCAATATGATGTGTTGCATGAACTGCATTCAAATATTATTGAAAATAAGTGTTTAAAAAGTGATATCGACTCAGTGTTTTACGTAGTAAATACAAAACTGTTCTGGTGTGATGTGTTTAAAGTGCTTGTAATAAAATTTTAAACCTTTATTAAAAATGAGTTTCAAATGCTTTGAGGATAGAAAATGTGAGTATTAATAAATAACTATATTTTATGAGGTTCATATAAACTTCATAATAAGCTATGGCATACAAGAAAATATTGCTAAGTGATGCGTTATTTTAATACAAGAACAGATGTTTAGGAATAGAATTATATCAAAGAAGATAGTAAGAATATCGTACTACTCAAGAAAGAAAAATCAAATTAATATTATTATGAAAGAGCAAAGAATACATACTATTTACAACACAATATTTTTCAAGTCGTTCTCTATGTATCCTCAACATGAAAATTTTTCATATGATCAGATTTAATTTTAGAAGAATATTATTAATTTTTTTTTGATAATTTACAGAAGTAATATAGAGTATTTTAAATGAAGAAAATAAAAGAAGTGGATAAATAAGTGATTTTAAAATAAATTCATGTGTGTCATATAAACAGTATATTAGTGAATGAATATCTTCACAGGTTTTGTTTTGCAAGGAATAGATTGTGCAATATCATGAATATAAGCAACATAACAGGACATGTTTGCGATATTTGCAAAACACTGCTGTGGATATTTGTCAAATCATTATGCATTACGGCCACCAAAAGATTATGTTCAAGTCTGTCAAAGTATGCAACCTCCTGTAGTAAGTAGAGGCAGAAATACTGTGGCAGTTATCCCTCTAGCAAAGCATCGTTCTACTTTATGGTGAATGTCAGTGTTAGTGAACTTATGCACAATAAAGAAGGAAGATGTAATAATCTTGGTTAAAAAATGTTTCCGGAAGAATACTTCAACTGTAAAAAAAGGATCATCTAAAAAAATTTGTGAATCATTTGTGACAGCTGACGACATTTAAAATAAAAAGGATATCCACTTACTAAAAGCTGGAAATAGTGAGATGGAAGGTTTTTTATTAGAAGTGTTTAAATATACAGAACATAAATAATTAAAACAAAATGAGTTGTGTGATAAGTGAATTTTTAAGTAATTTATGGATACAGAATTAATATGAGAAGAATCCCTAAGCAAGTTTATAGTGTGTGAGTGAAAATAAAACATCGCGTAATCTTGAAATCACTTAGTATTGTGACATAAAACCTTGATGCTGTCCAGTGAACTTAATCTGTGGGCTTTTATATTAGTAAAATATATCAGTGAAATGTACGTTATTTTGTGTATTTTGATAAAAGTTTTGTAAAGTCGAAAGCATAAATAATTAATATAAAAGGAGTGAATAAATAAGTCAATTTAAAAAATTCATTTTATATAAAATAAAAAATATGTTTACTGTGTGATCTATAATGTGGATGTAGGGTCTAAATGCAATTGAACCTGAAACACGAGTTTATTATATAGCAAACTGTTTAGGACGTATCTTCTATTCATAGATAACTTTATCTTATTGTGCTATTAAAGTTAGATTGTTATAATAAAATGCTGAACATATAGTACATATGAATTCGTTACAAATTTTAAGGCCACCAAAAGATTATGTTTAAGTCTGTCAAAGCACACACAGCCTCATGAAGTGGAAACCAAGAGAAATACTGTTGTAGATATTCCTTTAAAAGTAAGCTGTAGCGACTCAACCTAAGAAAGTTGGCCCGCCCAGGACATGTGAGTTTAGTTATAAGGAGGTTTTATCAATCTGTCGAATAATATAGAAGTACAAGAATCTTAATAAAAATATTACAATGTAATATTGTTATAGTATGTACTAACCCAGATCCACCCAGACAGAAATAAATTATGCAGTTAATGTTAATAACTAAATATAATTTTTGTTTGCAATTTATAAATGCATGTTCTGGGACGCTAATACTTAATAAGTTTTTAAGAATTATTTGCTGTTAGAAACAGTTCTTTACAGTTATTTGTAGTTGTTTGCATGCTAACAAGAGTTATTTGCATTTTTAATAAAAAAAAATTGTATAGCAATTATTTGCATTTTCATTGAAAAAAAATTAATAACAGATATGAATGATATTTATAATTAAATATTAATATTGTTGTATAATTTATGCATTTTCATTGAAAAAAAATCAATAACAGATTATATGAATGATTATTATTATTTATAATTAAATATTATTGTTGTATAATTTATTTGAAAAAAATTAATAACAGATATGAATGATTATTATTTATAATTAAATATTAATATTGCTGTATAATTTATCTTCAAATATCGTCTATGATCGCTATATCACTACATCTTTTAAAAACTTTTGCAAGCAATTAAAAATTATTTTCCAAAACTTTTACAGTCCTTTTATAAGAACTTTTGAAAATCGTAAAAATTTCTCTCAGAAACCATAAGAATTACTTTCCGACATTTATGCAATGCTTTAAAATGATTTACGTTTTATTTATTATGAAAAGGAATTCTACGAATGAATAATAAATTTTTGTTTTTTAATTCAATTTCTTTCTTGCGATACTGAAAGTCAAATATAAAGGAAATTGTAAAATCACTTAACGTACAGTCTTATACTTAACAAACATTGTTAAATATACTTTCACGATTAATAATTGTATTAACGTTTTATTTATTAAAAGGGATTCTACGAATAAATAATAAATTTTTGTGTTTTCTAACCTCCAGTTTAACCTCCAGGCGGCCGGGGTGTCACCTTTTGGTGCCACCTCTTGGTTGATCGATATCTATGATCCTTTTAAAAAATTTTCTTCGGAAAATTTCTTCGAAGTATGACTCTTGGTATATGGTATATCTTCTTAAAGCCTGACCCATTATATTATCCATCCCTGTCCCTCCCCTCTCTTGCTCGCTCTCACCCTCCTTCTCAGTACTCCCTCAATATCTGTCACACTCCGTACCAAAAACTTTAATGAGAATCTAAATATTTTTTTTAAACAATCAGGAAAACAAATAGTATAATTATACAACTTTCTACGAAAGTATAAAATAAGGCAAGTTATAAGTGTTTTCTGTATAATATGTAGAACTCTCCCTCCCTCCATCCCTCCGTCCCTCCCTCTTTCTCCCCCTTTCCCCATCTTCCTCTCTGACTCTTTCTCTCTCTTCCCCCTCTCCCTCTTTCTCTCTTTCTTACCCTCCCCCTCTCTCTGCTTCTTTACAAAAGAATATCATAGTTTGAAACAAATACATGAACGAAGTGGAATCAATTAATATGTTGACAAGTACATTTTTGTAACATAACAATTATAGGAATTATGGAGTGATTTTTCTAACATAAAATCGTATAAGTACTTCTAAAAATAAACTCATGAAAGTGGTGGAATCAATTTTATGCAGGCAAGTACATTCTTATACTAAAGAGATCATAATAATTTATAACAAACACATGAAATAAGTGGAATCAATTAAGTACAGTAGGCAAGTCAATTATTATAATAAAAAAAATATTTAAAAATAAAATTTGTTTAATATATTTACTATAAAAATTTGTATAAAAAAATAATTACATCTAACATAAAATATTACAAATATCAAAAAGTATAATTTTATAAATACGATAAACTATAATTCAAACACAAAATGGTGAAACATTTTTGAGTAACCATTTTCTAAGTACAGATCATAAGCATTTTCTGACTAGCGTTAATCAGCGCGCTACGCGTGCCAGTGTTCGTCTTTTGTCTCGCTCTTTCCGAAATTCGAGCTGGACTCAATTATTCGATATCATTCGGGGACAGAATAGATTATCGATCGAATTCTCAAATTATATAAGTGAAATTTTAGCTGTTTTTTTTTTTTTTATTTAAATACACATACTTGCCGGACGCGTCGTTTCGCAGTTTTTAGGTGAACTGTAAATTGTAAATGTAAATTTGCATGGCATTATTAGTTTTCTGAAACTGTAAACGATTAATTCAAATTCGGTGTAAACGAGAACCTTAGCGGCAATAACTATACATTAGTAAGTTGAGAGGGATGTTAGCGCGTAAACCTTTAATGATTCTGAAATTACGTTGACATGACGCTCTACATCTTTGAAACATGAAAATTTCTAACAGGTACCCGATATTTGACATTTACTGATGTACGTTTTTTATTTTCCGCGAGCGATTATATATTAATGCAGTATATAAACAGCTTGAACTGCGAAACGACGCGTCCGGCAAGTATGTGTATTTAAATAAAAAAAAAAAAAAACAGCTAAAATTTCACTTATATAATTTGAGAATTCGATCGATAATCTATTCTGTCCCCGAATGATATCGAATAATTGAGTCCAGCTCGAATTTCGGAAAGAGCGAGACAAAAGACGAACACTGGCACGCGTAGCGCGCTGATTAACGCTAGTCAGAAAATGCTTATGATCTGTACTTAGAAAATGGTTACTCAAAAATGTTTCACCATTTTGTGTTTGAATTATAGTTTATCGTATTTATAAAATTATACTTTTTGGTATTTGTAATATTTTATGTTAGATGTAATTATTTTTTTATACAAATTTTTATAGTAAATATATTAAACAAATTTTATTTTTAAATATTTTTTTATTATAATAATTGACTTGCCTACTGTACTTAATTGATTCCACTTATTTCATGTGTTTGTTATAAATTATTATGATCTCTTTAGTATAAGAATGTACTTGCCTGCATAAAATTGATTCCACCACTTTCATGAGTTTATTTTTAGAAGTACTTATACGATTTTATGTTAGAAAAATCACTCCATAATTCCTATAATTGTTATGTTACAAAAATGTACTTGTCAACATATTAATTGATTCCACTTCGTTCATGTGTTTGTTTCAAACTATGATATTCTTTTGTAAAGAAGCAGAGAGAGAGGGGGAGGGTAAGAAAGAGAGAAAGAGGGAGAGGGGGAAGAGAGAGAAAGAGTCAGAGAGGAAGATGGGGAAAGGGGGAGAAAGAGGGAGGGACGGAGGGATGGAGGGAGGGAGAGTTCTACATATTATACAGAATCTAAACTACACTGAGAAAAAAATTTAATTGAATCAATGAATATTTAATTGAAATGTGGAAAATCAAATATTTCATTAGGGCAATTAAATATTTTTTTACATTCATTGATACTTTATTGTTTCAATTGTTTTTCTTTTTATTTTATTGTTTTCATAATATATTTAATTGCCCTAATGAAATATTTGATTGTCCACATTTCAATTAAATATTTCATTGATACAATTAAATTTTTTTCTTAGTGTACTCTAAAAAGTACAGTTTAAAGAACTCCCAAATAAAAAATCGAGTTAAAATATCAGATAGTTTATTTATTATTACGGTTTTGATCACTGGCGTGCATAAGATCCCAGTATACCGAATACGCGCCGACGGAAGTGTGCCGAACAACGGTTAAATTAGTGTCATAAAGGGTTAAGTTTTGTTAAAAACTAGCCCTCTAAGTTCAAACGCACTATGCGCGTAGAGGATACTGTGAGCATTCGACCCTTTAACCAATCATTTTTTGATAACGCTCTGAAGTTGGCCCTAAGCTTCAATTCGATAATAATAGCTATTTGCCTTTTATAATAGGACTAGGAATTTGAGGCGCGCTACGCGCGCCAGATGCCTGTACTTTAACCAATCAGCGAACTCTCTGAAGTTGGGTCTATATGTTTCAACCAATAATATTTTTTGCTCAGCAATATGGCTGCCCCGTAAAAGCATATGACTGCCTCCTCATACCCATCTCCCTTTTAATATAGGATATTTTACCAATAAGGGTGTGTGCGAGTGCGCGTGCGAAAAAATGTCAACTATTACCGAGTATCTTTTTGTTTCTTTTTTATTTCTTTGGTAGAAATCCTTTCAGTCACAAATTAAATTCACAAAAATATGATTTTTTTGCCATAAATTTATTTATAATTATAAAAAATTATAAATCCGAAAAGTATTATTATATTTCTCAAGCTTAAGTATTTATCTAACAGAAAATGCAAAAAAAATGAGGGATATGCTTTAATAAAAAAAAATTACGAGAAATATAAAAAAAATTTTGGTGTTTATATAGGTTGGCGAAATCGGAACGAGTTGGCTAACGGTTTAACCAACTCTTGCTTTAAAATGCTACTAATTTCCTCACAAAATGATGGTTCGCTTAGCCAACAGTTAAACCAATCGTTAGTTTAAAAATGCTATAAATTTATGTATTGAGTTAAGGAGCCCTTGGCCTACAGATCCTTAATTTTCAAAATTACTAAAATAATAAATTATTCATTTGGTATACAATAAAAATAATCAAATTAATAATAATAATACTATAGTGACTGTGTGTAAAAAATATTTTTATGGCAAATGAATGTTTTATACATATTAAGAGTTTAAACTTTTTGAGGTTAAATATATTTTTTTATAAAATTTTATATTATAAATAACACTTCTTTTGTTTTTCAAATGTTATATTCGTTCTTTTTCCGAACCGTTGGTTAACCCTTGGCTTACAGCTGTTGTAATCGTTGGCTAAATAAATTACCGAAGAATTACTTTACCAGCCATTTTCGTTAACTTATTTTCTACCAAAGTCACAGTACGTAAAAATAGCACATTGTTCCAGTATGAAAGATAGTACAGTTTTTCTAGTGAGGATGGTTATTGATCATGAGTAGCTCACGAGTGAATAATATTTTTTGCCTATACTACAATTGTACATATATTTACTTTTCAACGCGAAGAAAAATGTTCCATTAAAAATTACTATAATGTATAACAACCCGGGGACTAGCTCGTATTCTGAGGTTATTTAATGTAATCTTTTAGCAATTATTGATAAAAATGTATTAATAATTAACATAAAATGCTTTACAATTTAATGTATTATCATTATATTTTTTAGTATATAGTGTAGCAAAAATTGTTTTTGTAGAATTTAAAAGACTAAGATTAATTTTCAATATATATTTTATCAATTTTTACTAGAAATCATCCCAAATTTTACTATTATTTAATAGAATGCGAGTTTGTTCCACGATTAATAGTCAGTATAGCAATTTTTAAGTACAATATATTAATTATTAACCTCCAGGCGGCTGGACAAGCACCTTCTGGTGTCGCCTCTTGGTTCGCCCATATCTTTAGTCCTTTCAATTTTTCAAGGAAAAAGTTCCCCAAAGTATGACTTTGACACATTCTTGATGCCTGCCGCCTGCAGGTTAATGGAATATTTTATCCGTGAAAAAAATTAAAAATATTATTGAATTTTAGAAGGCTAAGGCTAAAGACATACAGATTCAACAGGAGATTTTCGAGCGTAAAATGAAGAATTTCATTAAAGATGATAATTTAGTAATTGAAACTACAAATAGCCTTAATGTAGAAGATACGCTGCAAAAAGAAAATACAAATTTGAAAATTGAACTCAACGAACTTAAATCTAAATTGGCTGCTATGCAAGCCAAATATGAGAAAGAAGTTCAAAAACGAGAAACTATGAATATGAATAGCGCAGCAGAACCTCGGTAGAAACACTGCAAAAAGAAAACCAATGTTTGACAGCCGAATGTGACAAATTAAAAAGCTTAGTCTCTGCTTTGAAAGTCACACGACAGAAAGAGGTTGAAAGACGAGAAATGTTTCAAAACCGTTATATGGAATTATGCTCTGGCCTAAAGAGTATTCTTCAAGCACAAGTCGGTAAATATTCTTATCAATTAATAAATAAGCTTTCATACCTAAAACTTATATACCTCATTAACTTTTATATCACTTTAATCTCAAAATCACAACTTTGGTATGATTTTTCGGCACTCGTGGTATAAAAAACCGTTCGAAACGAGTGCGGAAGTTGATTATTTACTTCATGTGACTTTTCGCACTCGCTTTGCTCGTGTGAAAAACATCACATGAAGTAAATCATCACCTTCCGCACCAGTGTCGAAATGTACTATAAATGGGTCGGGATTTGAGATTTTAGTACGTCTTTGTAAATTACCTAAAATTTGTGACTTCTGTCGTGTATAAACTATGTATAAAGTTCTTATCATGAGTCGAGGCAATATATTGCCTTTCCGGCTCTGTAAAGGTTAAGTATAGTAAAATGCCCTTAGTGTAGAATTTGAAACGCTCCTCTCTTAGTGACATTAACCTTAAAAAGCTATATTTTACCCATTAACGCTGAAACGTCTGCCAATTTTTGTTTCATTTCGATGGCTAATCTTGTATCAAATATTCCGATGAATATTGTCAGAAATCCATATGCTAAGATTTTCGAGAGCGCGCTTCAAGATTCTGTTATTAAAATGAGTTGATCTCAGTAGGAGATTTAGTATGGCGCCTAATCCTGAATAAAAATTGGAAATGACTTTTCGCGACTAAATACCCGCGAACCTATCATTTTTCTCAGCGACGCCCTTTGTTGTTGTATCGCAATTCTCTGGATACGTATAAGCTCATTTCTTCGGTACCAACGATGCTGGTTTTAGCTCGTGTCTTATCCTAATGCGTCCACTGGGCTGCTACTGAACGCTCGAGAATTCAGACGCGAGCACTGAAAAGTTGTAAAGCGAACTTTTTCAGTTAAGAAATGAAGAAAAAAATGGATCATGCGAAAAAAAAAACAGTTAATTTGAAATCGCAAAAAAGTGTTTAAAAAGATAGCAAATGGGTATTTTTTCCACAGTAGCCACTGTGGTGCAAAGGGTTAAGGTTGTATTGTCCGTAAGGTCTCATTCAAAAATTTAAGACAAATATTTTGGTCGTATAATTCGTCGAAAACAGTAATATTCTACAGTACTAAGAGTAATCAAATATGTAAAATATTTTTTAGTACTATGAAGAAAACTTTACATCGGTTTTAGAAAGAGTTTCATATTTTCCAAAAGCATTAGGGGGGGGGGGTAGTACAGTTAAATTTTTTTTTTTATTCTCCTACAAAATTTAAATTTTGATCAGTAATGATAATTTATATATATATATTCCTATAATATATAGCCGTTACCGTTATGATGGAACGCAACCCCTCCACCCCCCACCACCACCCCCTCCACTTTTTACTGTTAAATTCTTTCAAAATTCACGTTATTTTTGCTATCTTAGCCTCTCCGCATTCACCCCCCTCCACCGACTCCCCCACGGACTCCCCCACCAGCATAAATGAGAATTAGACATGAATGCCATATTACAATATTATGTTAATTATTAGGAATATAATGAGCTGACTTACGCAACAGGCGTAGCTGTAGGGATATTTCTGAGCATTTTTTCTTGAGTGATCAACTCCACTTCGTAAGCACCATTGTCGTTTTATTAATTAATTAATAGACGTGACCAGCAGCCACTTGGGATTCAGCAGTGGTTCTCAACAAAAAAAAATTACCTTTCCTAAATTAATCTTCCAGTGCCCTATTAATTAATTCTTCATACTCTAGATTAGATATACAACCTTAGGAAGTATATTGCAAAAGATTAGAAGTATAACCTGTCATGGGCTCAGCTCCACCGTCATCCGAGCCCTGACGTATCCGCTTCATGGTAAGAACTAGACGCTCGCGATGCTCGAGCAAGCATCGCGGCGTTAGCTCAGTCGTAGAGCGCGGGACTACAAACTTCGGGTCCGTCGGTTCGCGTCCCGCTCGTCGCATATTTTTTATGCAACTAATTCATTTTAATTCACTCTGCTTCCTTTCATACGTAACAAACCAAATCAATTTGTTTATTTATAACCGATTAATTGGAAAATTCGAGCCGCCTGCCCGCTAATTCGGTCCGTTTTTCGATTGTTAAAAAGAAACTAAGCCTGTTTATTTTCTATAAATAGATATACATACTGCCAACACCCCCAGAAAGTTGTTAGAAAAATTTTTTAAAATGAATACTTTCCACTATTTATTTATAAGCGTTTTATTGCACATTTAAAGCCGGCTGCTCGCTAATTCGGTCCGTTTTTCGGCTGTTAAAAAGAAGCTAGGCCTGTTCATTGTCTACACATGGATATAAAAACTCCTAATAAGCCCAGAAAGTGTGTGTGTGTGTGTGTGTGTGGATGTGGGTGTGTGTGTATGTGTGTGTGGTGTGTAGTTAAGAATTCCAATGGTCGAAAATTCCGAAAGCGAAAATCCCGATAGGTAATTCAACCGATACCTAAATTATCCGAATAAGTTTTGAATCGAATAGGAAAAATGACGACGAGAAAATTACCAATGGACAAAAATTCCGAAAATAATTACACACACACACACACACACACATACACACACACACACACACACAACACACACACACTGAACTCGACCGAGAACTATAAAAAATCTACCTCTAAAAGGAATTTTGAAGCCATTAAGTCAATTTTACTCTTGTAATCGTTGGACATACAAAACTGATTTTTTTCATTTTTCAATTTTTTACTCAAAATCTAGCCTACAGAATGTATTCAAATTTTAACAGATTATAGCTATTTATATTCTGTATTATCATGTTTTTTCTCAAGAAAATTGACCGTTAAGTTTAGGAGTTATAAGCTTCTAAAAAAAAACACGTTTTTGTTAATAACAAAAGAACCGTGATAGCTAGAAACTTTTTTTTTTAGAAAATATAGGTATTTTAATTCTCTTTCGAACGCCACCCATCAGATTCGAATAACTCGATCCTATCATTAAAAAAAATCAAAAAACAGTTTTGAGAAAATCGAAAATTTTGAAAAAAAAAACAAAAATGCATCGCCCTAATCAAAAAACGGATTTTTGACCCGCCATCACACAAAAAAAAAGAAAAAAAATGAGACCTGTCCGGTCAAAATCGACCGAGTAGAAGCTGAGATCCAGGTACACACACACACACACACACACACACACACACACACACACACACACACACACACACACACACACACACATTTTTCAAAAACCATGTATTTTGATTCCTAACACCTCGGAACACAATTATAACATGTTTTTACAACAACTCAAAAATTTACTGTCACAAAGCTTCCTCTAGGAGAAAGCAAACATTTTTTTAACTGTAGTACCCCCTTAAAGAGGATATGGGAGGGAGCTTATATAGAATGACATAGTTACCGACATTCTACTATTTTTCATTATTCTTTTTGAACTTTTATCTTTCTTAAAAAATTCTAGTCATATAGTGTTCGTGGAGTTATGACGAACACCAAATGACTACGATAATTTTGAAAAGTCTCAAAATAAATTTGAATAATATATAGGAATCTGTAATCGATTCCGACATTCCCTTGGTGGCCAAATTTGAGCAAAATCCCTAACAGGACTCTTTTTAGCTGTTTATAACCTTTTTACAATTTTTTTTATTATTATCATAAATGATTGTTATGCACATATTTTGTAAATTTTACAGACATTGAGTTTCATTCATTTACCAAAAGTAACGATGGCAATTACTCTGAGTATCTTCAAAAGACGAGTACACCAAAATCATTAAAGGAGTGTCATCGAAGTAGTGGATTGGTGAAAAGGCAATTGTTCGGCGACGATGCAATTGACGATATAAATGAAAATTCATCTTTAGCTGGCTATGGTATGATTCATAATTTTGTGGTTGTATTGGAGAAGGGCCTAAGTCACTTGAAAAAGTTTTCGAATAATTTAAGTTAAATATTATTAAATTACGGTTTAACTCTTTCAGTCACGTAATTCACTTCTGTCTGAAATATGATAATTATGGTCGCCTTATTGAAGCCGTCATTTTGAATTTTGTAAATCTAATAGTGATTCTATAATCTCTGTTCTTCAACCAATGAATTCCAAGTGTCTTTAGTATACATTTTACGTTACATACACAATTACGTTTTTTTTGCACATGTTTATTTATAATAATTATAAACAATTATAGATTAAAAAAAATTATTATGTTCCTAAAGTTTAAGTATTTTTTTAACTGAAAATGCAAAAAAAATTCAGAATTTTGCATCAAATATGAAAGAAATCACAAAAAATAAAGAAAAAGTAAAAGGGTGCCACTATAATGGCTCCTGTGACTGAAAGGATTAAAAGTGTAATTATGCTCTTTCTAATTTGTGTCTAATAAAGAATGTAAAAAAAAAAAATGGTGGTTTCCACGCAGCCTACTGGCCTAACATGTATCCTCCCACACCTTTATTTTCTTTTACCTATTATTACGCCATAACCTATAAATTTATCCTGTGGACCTCTCTTTCTAAAACTGTTTTCCATACCTATTATCCATCTCGCATTCGCTCATGATTATGCCTGTGGGGTAGGGAAAACCTATAGGAAACTATGTGGGATAAATCCTAATTAAGAAAACCCGCCCCGGGATGGTCGGTGTATTGGTGAATTAAAATCCAAGTTTATTAATTGTTTTACTTAAAATCTTGAAACTTTTTATATAGAACATTGATTGGAAAAAAGTTTGCATTTTATTTGTAGAATACACCAGTATTTTTTTATGATCCTTTTTGAAAGTCTCTGATTGGTTGGTTTTTGGTATACCTTCATCGACCAAAAGTAAGAACTACGCCAGTACCAAATTTCTCCACCAAAGTTTTTTTCAATTCTTTGGACAAAATACTTTAATTTAAAAAAAAAGTTTTTGTCTAGAGCTAAGGAAAAAATTCTACAGCACATTGAAAATTGATAAAAACCATAAAAATGTTAAATCATTCAACCGAAAGCCATTCTGTGATTGAGTATCATTTGAAGACTTTATGTCACTTATCTTGCTACAAAATTTTGTATTAGCAGTAAATGTACATTAAAAAACTAATTTGATTTGTCGATACAATATATATTTAGCCATGTGCTCAAACGTTACTTACTTTGAATTTTCTGAATAGATATTATAACTGCATCAAGAATTCATTCTAAACTTGAATCACTACTTTCTTAATATTATATAAGTATTTCTATAATATACTACAGTAATACTATATAAGTACTTTTTATAATGATTCAAATTATTTAATACAGAAAATCAGACATGTTGCGGATAAGCCTTTGCATAAATTCCATAAAAATAATTGTACTAAGATTATTGAAAAATAATTGTTAATTGCAGCCAGACAAAATAATGTAACAAAACATTACACTGAAAGCTTACATTAAAATAGCTGTGTAATTTATGTGATCGATATGAACTTTGGAAATTAAAAAAAAAAAATAATTGGACAAAAATACTTCATATATTTCATACAAAAGAACCCTATGAAAAATTATCGATTTTGATATCTTATAACTGAATTAAATACCTGTACTATCGCATTCTAATCACCAGTTTCACAATTCCAGTTCCAGTTAATTCATTAACAGTAAGATAGTAATTTTAAATTTTAAATTCATCTAAAGTAGTATAAAGCATGATTTTTAGTGAATATTCGATAAAGATTAACTTATTATAAATTTTATCCGCAACATGTCTGACTTTCTGTATTAAATGATTTGAATCATTATAAAAAGTATTTATATAATATTACTGTAGTATATTATACAAATACTTATATAATATTAAAAAAGTAGTGATTCAAGTTTTGAATGAATTCTTGATCCAAGTACCGGTAACTCTGATGTCAGTCAGTTATAGGCCGAATCCATCTCAAATCAGACAGTCCGCGTATGCCTATTTCACCTATCATGTTGAAATAAAAATATTTATGTTCTACTCGAAAAAATATTTTACACGTGTTTTTTTATTTTTTTGTTTCATCAAAATTTCATGCGTTCAGCGATACCGAAAAATTCCGAGAAAATTCTTTCATTGAGAAAAAAAATTTTCAATGTGATTTTCAGACTGCTATTGTTTCAGCAGTTTTTCAAGCTTTTAAACGTGTAACACATAATTTCACTCAGTTTTGAGCCCTCTTTAACGGCCTTAATGTCATTTTCAAAAAAAATAAAAAATCCACGAGCTATGCACTTTTTACTGAAAAATTCATTTTTTAGAGAAGTGCCTTTTTCTCGAAAACCCCATGTTTTTTTTTGCACAATTTTTGTTGTCGTGATAGAGGACGGTAATGCCTAGCTAGACGTATTTGTGAGATTCGGTACTTTTTTCCTGGGATAGCGATCACTAATGAGATAACACACAAACAAATTTTTCACGCTTAACGCTTATATATAGTCAATGATATTAGAGTCAATGTAAAGGTATTTATCTTTGTGCGTATGTAATATACATGTACGTGCGCCTACTTATAGGAGTATATGTACTAGTACATTTGTCCGCTAGATGGATATGGTTTGACTTAACATTTACAAAGAAAAGTTCGGTTTCTGCTATATATCACACATCTCGTCTTATTTAAAACCATCATCTTTTGGAAAATTATTACATATTTACACCTTATCAACTCAACTACGATGTCTCAATATTACTCAACAGAGAGAATCAAATGTGCAGACTTTTAGACAAACACAAACAAATTATTTACAAATCTAGTTCCGTACGTTTAAAACAACTTGAGAATCTTGCTCATCCATTGAAGCACCTCTATCCTCATTTACCTTTGACACCTTCTACATATCTGTGTCAACATTGTTACAATCGTGCTTTAGAATTGGTGAGTAGTACTGACAATGAATTTATAACGGATAATGAAGTTACCGATAACGTAGTTGATAGAGATGAAGATTTTTTACCAAGTACTCCAGAACGCATTGAAGAATTTAATAATGAAATAAGTACATCTTTCTTAGGTTCTGTATCGCCTCTTAAAAGAAAAAATCTTATACATGAAAAATCAATTGAAAATTACGTAACAAAGAAGAAAAAAAAATACTTTCAACATTGTCTAATACCCTTGATGTGAAGTTGAACAATGTTTATGACGTTTCTATAACAGCAAATGAATCAACTGTATGCCATTGTACAGAATGGATACAAAATCTTGGTCTAGCCTTGCAAAAGTGTTCTACGGTATCAGAAAAAATAAAAATTCTGACTTTGCTACCTTCATCCTTTACAAAACATGAAATTTTATCTTTATTTCCAGAAATAACAATGTATATGATCAACAAATCGAGAAATCTTGTTAAAGGAAAAGGAATTTATTCAGAACCAGATGCATATTCAGGCCATCCGATTGATGAAAACATGGAAAAAATTGTTATGGAATATTATTTAAATGATGATTTTAATTGTTCAAGACAAAGTCCTAATAAATGTGACGTTGTTACAATTAAAGTTAACAATAAAAAGAGAAAAAAGTTAAGCGTTTTCTTACTCGAAGTTTAAAAGAGACGTATAAAGTATTTAAAAATGATTATCCAGAATTGAGAATTGGAAAATCGAAATTTTATAGTTTGCGACCAAAGTATGTCTTACTTAGCCCCATCAAAGAAGTTTGTCTCTGTATCTATTGCGCAAATTATGATTTATTTCTTACGAGCTTAATTAATTTTAGAGGGAGTAACGTCACAGAGTTGGATGAAAGTCGGTCACAAATAATAAATGCAACAATGTGTTCTGAGCCATCTGATTTATGTTATTTACAAGAATGTAAACTATGTCCAGGGATTAAGGGAATTACGTTTCATGTTTTAAAACTGCAAGATGTAGAAGGCACAGAAGAAATTACATATGCTTTGTGGGATAATGGAAACCTGATTAAAAAGACACTATCAATTTCTGCTTTTAAAGATGAACTTTCGGTTTGGACCATGAGGGTTAGTACTCACATGTATGTAAAAAATATACAACGCAAAGCTATAAAAACAGAAAGAGAAAGTGCTAAAAAAGACTCACATCATTTAGTTCTTCAAATAGACTTCGCTGAAAACTGGGCTGTGATTCATAATAAAGCTGTTCAAGGAAATCATTGGGTTAATGATCAAATTTCTATTTTCACAGCAGTCTCTTATCAAGGGGATTCGACACAAAGTTTCGCAGTTATAAGTGATGACCGAAAACATGATTCAGCGTATGCTTTGCTAGCAGTACAAAAAATTATAAAATTCTTGAAAGAAAATTGTTGTGATTCAATTAAAAAAATTACCATCGTATCAGACGGCGCTGCGAGTCACTTTAAAAATCGCTTTCAATTAGATGAACTAAAACGAGCACCGTGTGATATAAAATGGTTGTTCTCTGCTACTGGGCACGGCAAAGGAGCTGTAGATGGTGTGGGTGGACTTATAAAGCATTATGCTACTTCGCATAATCTTCGAGAGCCCCTTGAAGAAGCTATTCAAAACGCAAATGATTTTGCAATACATGTTCAAAAATATACTGATGCTATTAAAATAATACATTTACAAGATGCTGAAATAGAACAATTCAGAAAAGAAAAAATATTGATTGGCTTACAACTCCAAAGTATCCTGGAATTCAAAAAACTCATATATGGGTTAAAAAAACATGTGACGATAAAATACATTGTTTGACAGCAAAGACCGCTGATCGTCCGCTTACTGAATTAAGAACAATGAAGCAGAAAAACAAAGGTAGTAAAATAGCTATACAAATGAAAAAAAGGTATAAAAATAAAAAATCAAAAAGACGCAAATAACAAATAAATACATAGTTATGTGTACCTGTATATTACATACACACAAAGACAAATACCTTTACATTGACTCTAATATCATTGACTATATATAAGCATTAGGCGTGAAAAATTTGTTTGTGTGTTATCTCATTAGTGATCGCTATCCCAGGGAAAAAGTACCGAATCTCACAAATACGTCTAGCTAGGCATTACCGTCCTCTATCACGACAACAAAAATTGTGCAAAAAAAACATGGGGTTTTCGAGAAAAAGGCACTTCCCTAAAAAATGAATTTTTCAGTAAAAAGTGCATAGCTCGTGGATTTTTTATTTTTTTTGAAAATGACATTAAGGCCGTTAAAGAGGGCTCAAAACTGAGTGAAATTGTGTGTTACACGTTTAAAAGCTCGAAAAACTGCTGAAACAATAGCAGTTTGAAAATCACATTGAAAATTTTTTTTCTCAATGAAAGAATTTTCTCGGAATTTTTCGGCATCGCTGAACGCATGAAATTTTGATGAAACAAAAAAATAAAAAAACACGTGTAAAATATTTTTTCGAGTAGAACATAAATATTTTTATTTCAACATGATAGGTGAAATAGGCATACGCGGGCTGTCTGATTTGAGATGGATTCGGCCTATAATATCTATTCAGAAAATTCAAAGTAAGGTTTGAGCACATTGCTCAATATATTGTATGAAGTATTCGACAAATTAAATTAGTTTTTTAATGTACATTTACTGGTAATACAAAATTTTGTAGCAAGATAAGTGATATGAAGTCTTCAAATGATACTCAATCACAGAATTGCTTACAGTTGCATGATTTAACATTTTTATGGTTTTTATCAATTTTCAATGTGCTGTAGAATTTTTTCCTTAGCTCTAGCCATAAACTTTTTTTTTTAAATTAAAGTATTTTGTCCAAAGAATTAAAAAAAACTTTGGTGGAGAAATTTGGTACTGGCGTAGTCTTTACTTTTGGTCGATGAAGGTATACCAAAAAACAACCAATCAGAGACTTTCAAAAAGGGTCATAAAAAAATACTGGTGTATTCTACAAATAAAATGCAAACTTTTTCCCAATCAATGTTCTATATAAAAAGTTTCAAGATTTTAAGTAAAAAAATGAATAAACTTGGTTTTTAATCAAAAATTGCAAAAACTTTGAATTTTCAATGTTGTATAACTTTTTTATTTATGCAAATATCGACCTAAAATTTGAGGAACATGTTTTTTTCATAAAAAACTAAAAGTAAACGAGTATTGAGCGATTTTAAAATTTTGACATGCTCACTTCACTTGAAACATCCCACACACACACATACACACACACACACATATACACACACACACACACACACACACACACACACACACACAACCAATGTTATTTCCTATTCCTCTGAGGTTAAGTTTTTAACGTGCGAGGGCCATAAGAAGAAGTGTAAGAGCTTTTGATTAGTTTCGAATCCTGTTTTCGTTAGATCGCATTACCACACGTATATTTATTTTTGGAATATGTTTTATTATAGATTCCAGTTCTGAACATGATGTACATAGAGCAATGAAAAAACGATACGTATCAGTATTCATACACTTTCCATTAAAAAAAAAAAGAAAACACCAATTTTCGACATAAATTAAATCAGTAAATAATACAATTAATTATTATACCTGCAAGGGATTCAACCTTTTGAAACCATTTTCTTTAACATGAATAGCATATGTAAGTTAATAATTGAATCAGGAAATAAAATTTCTGAGAATAGTTTTTATACATGCAAAGAACAGGGTAAGGTGCTTTTTAAAAAATAAATTTAGAATAATAGATTAATTAATAGAACTGTGGCGTAGGTAAGGCAACAATTGCGTTATTTACCGATTTTTCAATATGAAAATCGCATGGAAGATACAAAGACATAGGCTGATTTGTGTACATGAGAATTATGCGCCAATTTATTGTGCACAGAGAAAAGAAAAGAAAATTTTGTTCACAAAACGTTTTTACTTTTGCACAAAAAATTGTGCACTTTACGGAAAAAGATGAAATTCAGTAATGTGCACAAGATTGTTGTGCACAATAACATAAAATAATATTTCAACCAAAAAAAAGTCTTGCACACTGTGCTTATTTATCGTGCACGTAATATAGAGCTGGGCGATTGTGCACAAATAAATTCATTAAAAATATATCTAACTGATTGTGCACAAAGACTAGTTCATACGAAGTCTTATAGCAGTGTTGCCAGATTGGGCAATAAGTAGCGAATTGGCATAGTTTAAAAGATGAGCTCGCGGGAAAAAAATCGAGATGGCTATTTATAGCGAATTGGGCTTATACAAGACAGTAATGTTAATAGCCAATATGGCTATTGTCTAGCAAACAACATTAAATTTTAAATCAAATAAAAATTCCAAAACTCAAGTAGCCGGGAGACGCGGGTTCTACGCGTATACGGGAGCGCGTCAGACGTTTATACATGGCAAAATAATTACTTAAATCATTTATAACCCCAAGCAGGCGGGGGATGCAAGTTCCACGTGTATACGGAAACGCGTCATACGTTTATACATGGCAAAATAATTATATAAATAATTCTTAACCCCAAGTAGGCGAGGGGTGCGAGTTCCACAAATATACGGAAGCGCGTCAGACGTGCATACAACGCAAAATAAATATATAAATAATTCTTAACCCCAAGTAGGCGGGGGATGTGAGTTCCACGCGTATACGAGAGCGCGTCAGACGTACATACAAGACAAAATAAATATGTAAATAATTCTTAACCCCAAGTAGGCGGGGGATGCGAGTTCCATGCGTATACTAGAATAAGGCAGACGTGTATACATGGCAAAATAATTATTTAAATAATTCTTAACCCCAAGTAGGCGGGAGATGCAAATTCGACGCGTATACGGGAGCGCGTCAGACGTGCATACAAGGCCAAAAAATTATGTAAATAATTCTCAACCCCATCAATTAGGTGGGGGGTGCGAGTTTTACGAATATACGGAAGCTCATCAGACGTGCATACAAGGCCAAATAATTATGTAAATAATTATGACCCTAAGTATGCGGGGCATGAGAGTTCCACGCGTATACTGAAATAAGGCAGACGTGCATACAAGGCAAAATAATTATGTAAATAATTCTTAACCCCAAGTAGGCGGGGGATGCAAGTTCCATGCGTATACCTACTAGGAGTTGAGGATTATTTAAATAATTATTTTGCCTTGTATGCACGTCTGACGCGCTCCCGTATACGCGTGGAACTCGCATCTCCAGCCTACTTAGGGTTAACAATTATTTAAATAATTATTTTGCCATGTATACACGTCTGCCTTATTCCAGTATACGCGTGGAACTCGCATCCCCCGCCTACGTGGAGTTAAGAATTATTTACATAATTATTTTGCCTTGTATACACGTCTGACACGCTTCCGTATATGCGTAGATCTCGCACCCCCGCCTATTTGGGGTTAATAATTATTTACATAATTATTTTGCCTTGTATGCACGTCTGACGCTCTCCCGTAGACGCATGGAACTCGCATCCGCCGCCTACTTGGGGTTAAGAATTATTTACATAATTATTTGGCCTTGCATGCACGTCTGACGCGCTCCCGTATACGCGTGGAACTCACATCCCCCGCCTACTTGGGGTTAAGAATTATTTACATAATTATTTTGCCTTGTATGCACGTCTGACGCGCTTCCGTATACGCGTGGAACTCGCATCCCCCGCCTGCTTGGGGTTATTAATTATTTAAATAATTATTTTGCCATGTATAAACGTCTGACGCGCTCCCGTATACGCATAGAACCCGCGTCTCCCGGCTACTTGAGTTTTGGAATTTGTATTTGATTTAAAATTTAATGTTGTTGGCTAGACAATAGCCATATCGGCTATTAACAGTACTGTCTTGTAGCCTAATTCCCTATAAATAGCCATCTCGATTTTTTCCCGCGAGCTCAGCTTTTAAACTATCCCAATTCGCTACTTATTGCCCAATCTGGCAACACTGCTATAAGACTTCGTATGAACCTTCGTATGAACTAGACTTAGTGCACAATCGGCGAGCAATAATTAAATAAACAGATTTGTGCACAATCGGTTAGATATATTTTTAATGAATTTATTTGTGCACAATCGCCCAGCCCTATATTACTTGCACGATAAATAAGCAGAGTGTGCAATACTTTTTTTGGTTGAAATATTATTTTATGTTATTGTGTACAACAATCTTGTGCACATTACTGAATTTCATCTTTTTCCGTAAAGTGTACAATTTTTTGTGCAAAAGTAAAAACGTTTTGTGAACAAAATGTTCTTTTCTTTTCTCTGTGCACAATAAATCGGTGCACAATTCTCATGTGCACAAATCCGCCTATGTCGATACAAATAGAATCACTTAAAATGATTTCTGAGTACAGTTTTTATAGATACAAATGGAGGGAGAAATATTTTTTTGAAAATAAATATTTAGAAATCAAATAATTAAATAATAAAAATAGAATCTCACATCCCTGTAAGGAGGTTGCAGAGATCTAAGTGTGTCAAACATGAGGAGAGCAGCCTAGAACTTTGAAGTTGAAATTGATGGAATACTAACATATATTCTTCTTTCAAAGTTTTATACACCCGTAAAAAATGTACACTAATAAAAATAGTATTTTATTAAGTAAAGTAAACTCAATTAAAAATTTGATTTTTATTATGATTGGGATGTGTGCGTGTGTGTGTGTGTGTGTATGTGTGTGCGTTCGTTCGTGCGCGCACATGCGTGTGTGTAAGTTTGTGAATGCATATCCCGGTCACAATGACCATACAATTTTTAACTGTGTGCATTTTAGTCAATAAAATACTACACATATAAACAAATTTTCGTCTGAGTTCAATAGATTTGTATTGAAGTTTTTGGCTAAAGCTATCTATAGATAAGGTAATTGTGGGTACTATGGCGGTATTTTTTTCAGATTAGTTTCAAACGAATAGATTTCGTCTCCTTGTAAACTAATTATGATGATTCTTTGCAATAATGGAATTTAGGCATCATACCTATCGATTAAAGTAAAATTTTACAAAAAAATTGATAAATAAATTTATAAAATGACTTTGAAAACAACATCTCTCTGCTGGTATTACTATGAAGCTACTGCTATTACTGCGTTGGTATTGTTACGGTGCCATATTAAAATAGAGGGGACCGCCTGCGCATGCGCAGAGCCACATAAATTGTGTCGCTGCTATTACTGCGGTTTTCCATAAGATTCTACAGCCGTAATACCACCGCAGTAATACCCACAACTGCAGTAATACCCACAGTTACCCTAGCTGTTCTATAGACAAAAGAGAATGATCTTATAGTTTCGGCATCCTACTCCCTTAATTAATTATTATAAATTTTCATTTAATAAAGAATTACTTCATGGCATTCGTTTACACAATTCCTATTTTTTAATTTTTGTGACCGATTTCACTCGTATCTTCCACAAGACTTTTCGAATGAAAATACGTCAAATTTTCATCAAATTAGATATATTTGTAAACTAATAAATTCCTTTCTAGGTAAGATAGATACAATGAATTATTCCTCTCTAAGTGACGAAACGCAGTTGAATAATCAGAGTTTAACTTATTTGACTCGTGATAAAAAGAAAGATGTAAAGAAAGATACAGCTAAGGATGAGAAAAAGAAAGATGTAGAGAAAGGTACAGAAAAATTGGATTTATAATAAACATCTTCACAAATAACACAAACTACACAACTGATTTTCTTGAATAGTTTTTAATAAATTTTATATCTTCAGGATCTGTTGGAGAATCATCGTCCCCCGCCATGTTGGACAGATCGGATGAAGATATAGATGGCATAGAAAAAGATAGAGAAATAGGAGGCACAGATAAAGATGGCGATGAAGATAAAGAGGCAGTTCAAAAGAAAAGAAAGAGACAGGGAAGAAAAACCGAAAAAGAATGCGATAAGGAAAGAATCGGTATGACTACAGCGAAGGGAAAGAAAAAGATGAGGTGAACAAAAAATGGATGGAAAAGTGGATTAAAATCGATGAAAACAATAGAAAGGTTATGTGACGTTTTCAACTCTGAAATCAGGGATTAAGCAAAAATAACTTTCCGCCGGGCATGCGAAAAAATAGTATATTGCCCTCGGGAGCAATGAAGGCTATGAAGCTCGCTTCGCTAGGGCATGATGTCCCTCGCGGGCGTCTATAGCCTACTTTATACCCTAGCTGCATAATCTACTATTACGTCCGGCATTTTGATAAGACCAATATAAAAATTACAGTTATGTTACTGTTTTACAGATTGAAATGATACACCTCCTAGGAGGCATTTCCATGACGAAAAAAGAATGGGATAATTGCATAAGTGCAAACAGTGAAAGCATGTGCGCAAAAATGCTCCTACGCCACTTCTATACAATAGAGGAGTTATCCATGAGGTCAAATACAGGACAAAGCATCTATAAAACACCGAACGGCAAAAATAGTAGAAAGAAATTAATGCCAGTCAAACGACGCATTATTGACCGTAAGGATAATAATATAAATAATTAAGGCGGTTTTAAAGGAAAAAACATAGGTGCCCCAAACTACCTATAAAAATATTTTAAAATATAATTAGTTATATGCACTAATTATATACTAAAAGTAGACAGAAGTAGACGATTCCATTAGATTAAAAAATTACACAATAATATAGTTCATTGTATTTTTATAAGAAATCCCGTACATAAATTTAATAATTATTTTATTATTTTACTTCTATACATTATAATAATATTTTTGATGTTTTAAAATGCATTTAAGTAAATGCTTTCTTATCAGAAATCTACAAAAAACAAAAACAATAAAAGAAGAAAATCAAATTTTCGTCATTGTAAAAATATTAAGCCCTTTTGATATATCATCTGAAATTTTTTAAACCTTTGATCAAAATCACTTTTTTTAGGATCAAAATAACATATATAATTGAAAAATTACATAAAAATATCGAAGTTTGGAAAATTTTTAGGTCTAAGACCGCCTTAAATAGTTACAAAAAATCTTATTAATTTTTATGTATGGCCGAATCCATCTCAAATCAGACAGCCCGCGTATGCCTATTTCACCTATCATGTTCAAATAAAAATATTTATGTTCTACTCGAAAAAATATTTTACACGTGTTTTTTTATTTTTTTGTTTCATCAAAATTTCATGCGTTCAGCGATACCGAAAAATTCCGAGAAAATTCTTTCATTGAGAAAAAAAATTTTCAATGTGATTTTCAGACTGCTATTGTTTCAGCAGTTTTTCAAGCTTTTAAACGTGTAACACATAATTTCACTCAGTTTTGAGCCCTCTTTAATGGCCTTAATGTCATTTTCAAAAAAAATAAAAAATCCACGAGCTATGCACTTTTTACTGAAAAATTCATTTTTTAGAGAAGTGCCTTTTTCTCGAAAACCCCATGTTTTTTTTGCACAATTTTTGTTGTCGTGATAGAGGACGGTAATGCCTAGCTAGACGTATTTGTGAGATTCGGTACTTTTTTCCTGGGATAGCGATCACTAATGAGATAACACACAAACAAATTTTTCACGCTTAACGCTTATATATAGTCAATGATATTAGAGTCAATGTAAAGGTATTTATCTTTGTGCGTATGTAATATACATGTACGTGCGCCTACTTATAGGAGTATATGTACTAGTACATTTGTCCGCTAGATGGATATGGTTTGACTTAACATTTACAAAGAAAAGTTCGGTTTCTGCTATATATCACACATCTCGTCTTATTTAAAACCATCATCTTTTGGAAAATTATTACATATTTACACCTTATCAACTCAACTACGATGTCTCAATATTACTCAACAGAGAGAATCAAATGTGCAGACTTTTTAGACAAACACAAACAAATTATTTACAAATCTAGTTCCGTACGTTTAAAACAACTTGAGAATCTTGCTCATCCATTGAAGCACCTCTATCCTCATTTACCTTTGACACCTTCTACATATCTGTGTCAACATTGTTACAATCGTGCTTTAGAATTGGTGAGTAGTACTGACAATGAATTTATAACGGATAATGAAGTTACCGATAACGTAGTTGATAGAGATGAAGATTTTTTACCAAGTACTCCAGAACGCATTGAAGAATTTAATAATGAAATAAGTACATCTTTCTTAGGTTCTGTATCGCCTCTTAAAAGAAAAAAATCTTATACATGAAAAATCAATTGAAAATTACGTAACAAAGAAGAAAAAAAAAATACTTTCAACATTGTCTAATACCCTTGATGTGAAGTTGAACAATGTTTATGACGTTTCTATAACAGCAAATGAATCAACTGTATGCCATTGTACAGAATGGATACAAAATCTTGGTCTAGCCTTGCAAAAGTGTTCTACGGTATCAGAAAAAATAAAAATTCTGACTTTGCTACCTTCATCCTTTACAAAACATGAAATTTTATCTTTATTTCCAGAAATAACAATGTATATGATCAACAAATCGAGAAATCTTGTTAAAGGAAAAGGAATTTATTCAGAACCAGATGCATATTCAGGCCATCCGATTGATGAAAACATGGAAAAAATTGTTATGGAATATTATTTAAATGATGATTTTAATTGTTCAAGACAAAGTCCTAATAAATGTGACGTTGTTACAATTAAAGTTAACAATAAAAAAGAGAAAAAGTTAAGCGTTTTCTTACTCGAAGTTTAAAAGAGACGTATAAAGTATTTAAAAATGATTATCCAGAATTGAGAATTGGAAAATCGAAATTTTATAGTTTGCGACCAAAGTATGTCTTACTTAGCCCCATCAAAGAAGTTTGTCTCTGTATCTATTGCGCAAATTATGATTTATTTCTTACGAGCTTAATTAATTTTAGAGGGAGTAACGTCACAGAGTTGGATGAAAGTCGGTCACAAATAATAAATGCAACAATGTGTTCTGAGCCATCTGATTTATGTTATTTACAAGAATGTAAACTATGTCCAGGGATTAAGGGAATTACGTTTCATGTTTTAAAACTGCAAGATGTAGAAGGCACAGAAGAAATTACATATGCTTTGTGGGATAATGGAAACCTGATTAAAAGACACTATCAATTTCTGCTTTTAAAGATGAACTTTCGGTTTGGACCATGAGGGTTAGTACTCACATGTATGTAAAAAATATACAACGCAAAGCTATAAAAACAGAAAGAGAAAGTGCTAAAAAAGACTCACATCATTTAGTTCTTCAAATAGACTTCGCTGAAAACTGGGCTGTGATTCATAATAAAGCTGTTCAAGGAAATCATTGGGTTAATGATCAAATTTCTATTTTCACAGCAGTCTCTTATCAAGGGGATTCGACACAAAGTTTCGCAGTTATAAGTGATGACCGAAAACATGATTCAGCGTATGCTTTGCTAGCAGTACAAAAAATTATAAAATTCTTGAAAGAAAATTGTTGTGATTCAATTAAAAAAATTACCATCGTATCAGACGGCGCTGCGAGTCACTTTAAAAATCGCTTTCAATTAGATGAACTAAAACGAGCACCGTGTGATATAAAATGGTTGTTCTCTGCTACTGGGCACGGCAAAGGAGCTGTAGATGGTGTGGGTGGACTTATAAAGCATTATGCTACTTCGCATAATCTTCGAGAGCCCCTTGAAGAAGCTATTCAAAACGCAAATGATTTTGCAATACATGTTCAAAAATATACTGATGCTATTAAAATAATACATTTACAAGATGCTGAAATAGAACAATTCAGAAAAGAAAAAAATATTGATTGGCTTACAACTCCAAAGTATCCTGGAATTCAAAAAACTCATATATGGGTTAAAAAAACATGTGACGATAAAATACATTGTTTGACAGCAAAGACCGCTGATCGTCCGCTTACTGAATTAAGAACAATGAAGCAGAAAAACAAAGGTAGTAAAATAGCTATACAAATGAAAAAAAGGTATAAAAATAAAAAATCAAAAAGACGCAAATAACAAATAAATACATAGTTATGTGTACCTGTATATTACATACACACAAAGACAAATACCTTTACATTGACTCTAATATCATTGACTATATATAAGCATTAGGCGTGAAAAATTTGTTTGTGTGTTATCTCATTAGTGATCGCTATCCCAGGGAAAAAGTACCGAATCTCACAAATACGTCTAGCTAGGCATTACCGTCCTCTATCACGACAACAAAAATTGTGCAAAAAAAACATGGGGTTTTCGAGAAAAGGCACTTCCCTAAAAAATGAATTTTTCAGTAAAAAGTGCATAGCTCGTGGATTTTTTATTTTTTTGAAAATGACATTAAGGCCGTTAAAGAGGGCTCAAAACTGAGTGAAATTGTGTGTTACACGTTTAAAAGCTCGAAAAACTGCTGAAACAATAGCAGTTTGAAAATCACATTGAAAATTTTTTTTCTCAATGAAAGAATTTTCTCGGAATTTTTCGGCATCGCTGAACGCATGAAATTTTGATGAAACAAAAAAATAAAAAAACACGTGTAAAATATTTTTTCGAGTAGAACATAAATATTTTTATTTCAACATGATAGGTGAAATAGGCATACGCGGGCTGTCTGATTTGAGATGGATTCGGCCGTATAATGCTCGTAGGCAGTGTGAAATACTACGTGAGAAAGAAAGATACAAAAAAACGCTTAACAAAAGAAGAAATAGAAGTAAAAATAAACAAAGTCGGGCACTATATAACACAAGAAATCGGTGTTTGTATAAAAAAATACGAGATGGTAATGTATAATAATACCAATAATAATAATAATAATTATAATAATAATAATAGTGATATATATTTACATTATTTGTACGTCTTGTAGAATATGAAGTTGTAGAAAAAGGCAATGGAGAGGATAAGGATAGAACTGAAAACTAGATACTAACCACATTAGATTAATGAAGCTAGTTATATGTAGTTATATGTAAAATAAAATTTTACAAATCGAGAATATTTTTTTTATACAAATTTTGCCGTGATACTGCAGCATTTTATTCTTTGTAATTCAGATTAATTCATTCAAAATCAACTTTGGATTTCATGGTAAATATTCTGACTTATTATATTCTGACAAAATCGACTTTTAAATGCATGCGATATACATCTATGCAGAGCAATTGACGTTCTTGCAAAATTGACCTCGAGCAGTACGTGAAATCGACGTCTCCGTTGTACAATCGACCCTTATTATGACAAAATCAAGGTCTGAGTGCATGCGAAATCGGCGTCTATGCAGCGCGATTAACTTTCATTGCTGCAAAATCGATTTACAATCGACCACGGTCATATACACAGGTCCGGAAACTCAGCGCGCGGAGCGTGTACGCTTAGTGAAGCACGATTTTATAGTTCTCCGCCAAGCCACCAGCGCTGCTAGGCTAGCGACCACTGAGTGACGCGCATGCGCACTTTATATCTTACCGCGTGCGTACTGCGTAACTATTTAGGAGTTGGGAGAGATGGTAAAATAAGCGCGCACGCTGCAGTGGTCGTCTAGTTGCCAACGCTTCGAGTGGTCGTCGCGCACACTAAAATTGACTTCGCTAAGGTTACTTCCCCCACCACCAAAAATATCGCTGAGTTTCCGGACCTGTGTATACGACCGTGCAATCGACACGCCGAATCGACGTTTACGTTGTACAATCGACCTTTATTCTGACAAAATCGACCATGAGTAGCACCCCAAATCAACGTCCGCGCTGTAAAATCGACAGTATTCTAACAAAATCGACCGCGGATCGCATGCGAGATCAAACCCTAATTTAGAAAAAAGCACGTGAAATCGATGTCTCAACAACATAATCGACGTTGATTCTATCGATATCTACCAAATACATACCAAATAAACGTTTACGGAGCGCATTCGAAGACGAAGGCGTGGGAAAATGAATCCGTATGCTGCCGAAACCGACGTCTAAACACATATCAAATCGGGGGGGGGGGGGGGGGGCAAAGTTTAGATGACTCACTTGAAAATTGAAGTCAACTATAGACGTGCTCGGTTTCGATATAAGCTACTGCAGATTGTGTAAAATTTCGAAATTTTAAATTACGAAAATCATATTTTCGAATCTAACAATTCACCTACTGTCCAAAACATCGAATTTCATCAATACGATTTCAAAGCAAATATAACTTGTTTCTAATGATTTATTTCGAAATATGTTTATTGTATCCCTATTAAAATTCTATTAATGAAATTCGATGTTTTGGACAGTAGGTGAATTGTTACATTCGAAAATATTGATTTTCGTAATTTAGAATTTCGAAATTTTGCACAATCTGCAATAGCTTATATCGAAACCGAGCACGTCTATAGTTGACTTCAATTTTCAAGTGAGTCGTCTAAACTTTGGACCCCCCCCCCCCCCCCCATCAAATCGACGTCTAGGATCACAATCTACATAGATTTTGGAAGAATCGATCTCTATTTTGGCTAAATACAACTCGAAATGCGGACAAAATCGACGTTTAGGATCGCCATCAAGGTTTATTTGGGGAAAATCGACCTCGATATACAAGCCAAATCGACGTCTATTGTGGAGTCGCCATTGAGGATGATTTTAGGAAAATCGACCTCGATATACATACGAGGTTGACGTCTCGTATGCATCGAGCTCCATTTTGGCTAAATCGACATCGAAATGTGGGTAAAATCGATATCTACAATCACAATCAAGGTTTATTTCGGGAAAACCGACCTCGAAATATATGCAAAATAGACGTCTATGATAGCAATCGAGGTCCATTTTGCCTAAGTCGACTTCGTCATATATACAAAATCTATGTTTATAGTAGAAATTGAGGGCACTTTAGGCTAAATCAACCTCGAAATGCGGGCTGAATCGACATCTAGGTCCCCAATCAAGGTATATTTTCAGAATATCGACCTCGAAATATATGCATAATCGACGTCTATGTTAGTAATCGAGGTATATTTTGCCTAAATCGACCCTCGACATATGTACAAAATCGACGTTTATGGTAGGAATCGCGGTCCATTTTCGCTAAATCAACCTCGAAATGCGGGGTGCATCGACGTCTAGCATTACAATAAAGATTTAATTTCAGAAAATCAACCTGGTACATACAAAATCGGCGTTTATGGTAGCACCCAGAGTCCACTTGGTTAAATCGACCTCGCAATGCGGGCTGAATCGACCTCTAGTATCGCAGCCAAGGTTTATTTTGGGAAAATCGACCTCGATATTCATGCGAAATCAAAGTCTATGTTAGTAATGGACGTCCATTTTCCCAAAATCGACCTAAAAAATATACAAAATCGACGTTTATGGTAGAAATTGAGGCCCATTTAGGCTCAATCAACCTCGAAATGCGTGCTGAATCGACGTCTAGGACCGCAATCAAGATTTATTTTCAGAATATCGACGTCGAAATATATGCATAATCGAGGTTTATGGTAGCAATCAAGGCCCATTGGGCTAAATCGACCTCGTAAGGCGGGTAAAATCGACGTCTAGGATCACAATCAAGGTTTATTTTCGGAAAATTGACCTCGATATACATGCGAAATCCAAGTCTATCGTAGTCATCGATGTCCATTTTTCCATGAATTGTCCTCAAAATATATACAAAGTCGACGTTTGTGGTAGAAATTCAGGTCCATTTAGACTAAATCAACCTCGCAATGCGGGCTGAATCGATGTCTAGGTCTGTAATGAAGGTTTATTTTCAGAATATCGTCTTCGTAATATATGCATAATCTGCATATATTACGATAATTTGATAGCATTTGAGCTAAATCGACGTTGAAATATATGCAAAATCGATGTTTATGATATCAATCCATGTCCATATTAGCTAAATCGACCTCGAAAATATATACAAAATCGACGTTTTTGGTAAGAATCGAGGTCCATTTTGTATATATAAATATATATAATCGACGTTTATGGTAGGAATCGAGGTCCGTTTTGGCCAAATCGACCTCGAAGTGCAGACTGAGTCGGCGTGTAAGATCGTAATCAAGGTTTATTTCGAGAAAATCGACCTCGCTATACATGCGAAATCGTCGTCTATGATAGCAATCGAGGTCCATTTTGCCTAAATCGACCTCGTAATATATATAAAATCCATGTTTATAATAAGAATCTAGGTCCTTTTGGGCAAAATCGACCTCTAAATGTGGGCAAAATCGACCTCTACGCTTGCATATTGACGTTCTTTCTAGTAAAATCGACCTTAATATATGTGCCAAATCGACGTTTACGTAGCTCATTCGACGTAGATTATGGCACAATCTTCCTCGAATCACGTGCAAAATCTACGTCTTCGCCAGGAAATCGACGTTCATTATGTTAAAATCGACCTTCCATAGTACAAGAAATCGATGTCTCCACTGATCCTTCATTCTACTCGTAAATCGACGTTGATAAGTTCTTAACGACCTTTCCGTTATCTCGATATAGACCTTGATATCGAGGTAAATCGACATCGCATCGAGGTAAATCGACGTTGAATCGAGGTTGAATCGACCTCCAAATCGACCTCAAAATCGACCTCGAAATCGAGGTGGAATCGACCTCCATATTTGGGTCCGTTTTGGCCAAATCGACCTCGAAATGCCGACTGAATCGACGCCTACGTCCGCAATCAAGGTTTATTTTCAGCAAATCGACTTCCAAATATACGCAAAATCGACGTTTATCATAGCAGTCGATGTCCATATTAGCTAAATCGACCTCGAACATATATACAAAATCGACGTTTTTGGTAGGAATCGAGGTCTATTGTTGCGAAATCGACCTCGATATATATATAAAATCTACGTTTATGGTCGGAATCGAGGTCCATTTTGGCCAAATCGACCGCAAAATGCGGACTGAATCGGCGTCTAGGCCCGGTCAAAAATATCCAGTTGGGAAATCCAACTGGATTTTCCAAGAGGGAAATCCAGCTGGGGAAGAGTGGATTCCAGCTGGATTTTGGTGGATTTCCAGTCGGATTCCCAGTTGATGATATCAAATATTCCCACCCATTTTTAACTGGATTAAATGGAAATCCACTTATAATAAATGGGAATTCCTGGGCGAAGGCGGAAATCCATGTAAAAATCCAGTTAAATGTTGGTGGGAATCCACCTAACTTTCGCATTTCTATTAAATGGGAATCCACTCAAAATTCTACTTAATAATAAATGGGAATCCCAGCGTGACGGCGGAAATCCATGTAAAAATCCAGTTTAATATAGATGGGAATCCATCTAACTTTCGCTTTTCTATTCAATGGAAATCCAGTTAATAATGCATAGGAATCCTGTTATATCTAGGTGGGAATCCACTTAAATATCCAGTTAAAAATGGGTGGGAATATTTGGTATCATCAACTGGGAATCCGACGGGAAATCCACCAAAATCCAGCTGGAATCCACTCTTCCCCAGCTGGATTTCCCTCTTGGAAAATCCAGTTGGATTTCCCAACTGGATATTTTTGACCGGGGGATCGTAATCAAGGTTTATTTCGAGAAAATCGACCTCGCTATACATGCGAAATCGTCGTCTATGATAGCAATCGAGGTCCATTTTGCCTAAATCGACCTCGTAATATATATAAAATCCATGTTTATAATAAGAATCTAGGTCCTTTTGGGCAAAATCGACCTCTAAATGCGGGCAAAATCGACCTCTACGCATGGCAATTGACGTTCTTTCTAGTAAAATCGACCTTAATATATGTGCCAAATCGACGTTTACGCAGCGCAATCGACCTTGATTCTACTTGTAAGTCGACGTTGATAAGTTCTTAACGACCTTTCCGTTACCTCGATATCGACCTTGATATCGAGGTAAATCGACGTCGAATCGAGGTAAATCGACGTTGAATCTAGGTTGAATCGACCTCGAAATCGACCTCAAAATCGACCTCGAAATCGAGGTGGAATCGACCTTCATATTTTCAACAGGGTTATCTTAAGGAAAAAAGATAGTACGAGAGAATGCCCAGTAGGCAAACTCATGGAGGTGGGAACGTTCAGTCGCGCACGACGTGACAATAGAGATGATTTCGCAGATTCTGTCATTGGGAATGATGAGTGTTTGCAAAGCCTTAATCGCGATCGAAATAAGACTACAGAAAGTTGTTGTAAAACTCCAAGTAACATTCCAAGAAACCAACAACAGTTTCCTATCAACAATGCACTTCAGAGCGGGCCACCAAAAAACCAACAGCAGTTTCCTATCGATCAACTTGAAATCGGGCCACTAGAAAACCAACAGCAGTTTCCTATCAATCAACATGAAAACGGGCCACCAGAAAACCAACATCAGTTTCCTATCAATAATGAACTTACCAGCGGGTCACCAAGATCTCAGGTTGATGTAGGTGCTTCCGTTGAAAATGATGAACGTTTGCAAAGCCCTAATCATGATAATCGTGAACTTCCAAGGGAACCTATATCAATCAACAATTATTGTGAGACTCCGCGCTCTCGACGTCCACGTTTAAGACACTTTACGTGTTATCGCAAAAGAGAACTTGCAGATATAAATAGTATTACATTATATTAAGCTTTAAGACTTTTAGTTATAACCGACATTTTTTTAATATTATCAATACTCTCTTTACAAAGTGTTCAACCAGGAACAACAGGTGGAAAGCGTTTTTAACAACAGTATGCAACCCAATGTAAATGAGGTAGATGGCCAAGGAAAAGAGTTATATGAGGTTATGGGCGATCAGGTTTGTTGACAATATTATTTTATCCTTTTCATGATATAAATTGATTAATTACAATAATATTTATACTTATGTTTGTATAGATTTATATTGGATGCAATAAATATATAGATATTGAATTTTGGGAATATCTAAAATACAAAGTTCCGTGGGTATTTCTCAGAGAACTACTACTTATTCTTTGGGAAAAAGATGCATTAGTGAACAGGTGCTTTAAAATATCCAAAGTAAGCACGGAAATTGATAATCGATCACCACGGAAGCGTTTCACTCCATCTAAGTATAAAAATCTGCGTCGTAAGTATATAATTACAATCAAAGAGTGTTTTCTCAAATTCGGAGAATTTCAATATTTCCAACTTAGATTTCAAGCAATGGAATAGAGATAACATATGGTATGTACATTATATATATCAAGGAGCGCGGGAGCGCTCCGAAGGCAAGTATAGAAAAAGCCTGAAGGAGCGACCCGTGCTACTTATACATTGAAATGGATTTGCGAGAAATTCAATGCGCCTATATACGTATTAGATTTGTTTGAACTATATTAACATGTACTGTTAATCGAAAGCCATTTCATTCCTCTACTCAAATCGAAAGGTTTCATTTAAAAAGATTGTCCTGTTCGAAAGATTTAGAGATCTGAATATTTTTTATGTACTATTTCCGATTCTCCATATTCTTCAGTCAGCACAAACTATACATTTTTGTCCGACCGGTACATAGTATAGCATTTTTGTCCGACCGACTGGTAAAAGAGAGAAGAGAGAGAGAAGAGAGGGAGAGTGAGAGAGAGAGGGAAAGAGAGAAAAGCGACGGAGATAGAGAGAAGAAAGAGAGAGAGTTCCGTATATATGGTATATATATATCTGGTCAATCAACCTAATCTTGTTATTTTATGTATACATAAAATAACTTTCAATATTACGCATTAGTCCGTATACAATCATCATTTATACAAGTTATGTTCAAGACTTTTTACATCATTGAAATCCGATTTAAATTGACTTGGTGTATATTATATATATATTCAGATATATTTTCAGATAAGTAGCAAACTTTTATTATAAAATAAAAAAAATAATGTTATTAATATAAGTTATTGTTACTTTGTGAAATCTTTTTTTTTTGTTACAGATTATATCAGAAAAAGGATAATTGACAAGTAGATTATAATTAAATAGTTTGCAACATATAGAAGAGTTCAAAATCTCATTATTATTATGCATTATGCATTGAGGCCACCAAAAGATTATGTTCAAGTCTGTCAAAGAACGCAACCTCCTGTAGTAGAAAAAAAAGAAATACTGTTGTAGATAATATTCCTCTAGCAGAGCCTCGTTCTACTTTATGGTATAATTATAGTAAATAAATAAAATAAAGTAGCGGTATGATGTGTTAAATGGAGTGTTTATAACAAATTTCTAACCTCTACTTAAAATCAGAATTTAAAATATTGGTCAGAGCCTTGGTTAAAAAAAAGCATTTTTTGTCTATACTTCAAGAAACTTTGTTGATATTAGCGCTGTGCTGTTGTACATATTTACTTAAACATCAATTAAAAGATTATGTCAAGTGAACATAAAATACAGAAAAAAGAAAAAATGATGTGTTATTGTTGTGAAAATTTCTACGAATGAAAGTGCTCAGTGAATCTAATTTTATAATTTTCTCATGGTGGAAGACGTCAAAATGTTTCAGAAGAGTTCTCAGTAAATATTGTGAAAATGTCTACGGATAAAAGTGCTCAGTTAATCCAATTTTATAATTTTCTCACGTTGGGAGACGTCAAAATGTTTCAGAGGAGTTCTCAGTAAATATTTTTCTACACAAGTTCAGATAATTATTTCAAAAAGTATACAAGAATGTCAATTAGAAATTCTTAGTTCATGAACTGTTTGTTTTTAATTTTACAAGATGTGTGGCAATCATGAGTTATTAATTTAAGTAGTTTCAGTCAATAATTATTTCAAGATTTTATATATTTTCTACTATAAAAGAATGTCGAGAAAGCTTTTTTCTCCCAATGATTCTTAGTTTATAAATCTATCAAATGATGAGGTGGAAAGAAATCTATCATATAAACTTATAAGGTAAAATATAAAAATACAGCTTAATGACAATATAAAAAGTTTTTGTTATTAAAACTATAAAATTATTTTAATTTATATTCTACTTATTTTTTAGGCTGTGAATGTGGTTTCTCTGAAACATTTTTTGTTTGTAGCCCTTGTTATGAATGAACATTGACACTTTGTGTTGATTTCTTTTAGATTGTACGAAGAATTTCTCACGGTGGGAGACGTCAAAATGTTTCAGAAGAGTTCTCAGTAAATATTGTGAAAATGTCTACGGATAAAAGTGCTCAGTTAATCTAATTTTATAATTTTCTCACGGTGGGAGACGTCAAAATGTTTCAGAGGAGTTCTCAGTAAATATTTTTCTATACAAGATTCAGATAATTATTTCAAAAAGTATACAAGAATGTTCAGAAAGCTTTTATTATCAGAAATTCTTAGTTCATAATCTGATTGTTTTTAATTTTACAAGATGTATGGCAATCATGAGTTATTAATTTAAGTAGTTTCAGTCAATAATTATTTCAAGATGTTTTATATTTTAAAAGAATGTCGAGAAAGCTTTTTTCTCCCAATGATTCTTAGTTCATAAACTTTTGTTTTTAATTTTGCAAGATGTGTCTGATTGGTTATTAATTCAAGTGGTTTCTAGTTAAAATTTCAACAAATCTAAGTGTTGAAAATAATGTAGTTATATAGTGATTAGCTTATGGTGATGGGCGCCAAATGTTTCAGAGTAGCTATCTGTTCTGTGAATCTACCGTACATGAAACCATAGTATATAAATTACTGTAATGGCTACTTTTTGAATCTGCAACCAATATTTTAAACATATAAAAATTGGACGATAGGGAGGGTTAACCCTTCAAAAATAAACAAAACACAACACTTCACATTCTATATTCCAACGTTTCGCTGATCCTTGTTGTCAGCCTCATCAGGGAACTGTTTATTGAAAAAATTCAGATATAAATACAATTATAAATATCGTTGTCACAAGCGCTTTTTAAATGAACAACATTGAAAGATAAAACTTACAAAACTAATCTCAACAACATGTCAACCAGATAATTATCAAATTATTTAGTAGTAACAACTACATTGTCAAAAGTAGAAAGCCACATTGTCTCACTCACAGATGACTGAAATTCGGCTAAATTTATCTTCGAGTATATAAGCATTGCTCCCTATGTTATTGTCGAGTAGTATACAAACGCAATTTTACACATATATGCGAGGATATATTGTCCAGTCGCATACAAATGCAAATTTACACATATATGCGAGGAGGACAGTACGAACGTGTGTTTGTGTGTCTATATGTATATGTATGTCGCGTGTAAAGTCACGTTATGTTTTGCATAGATTGATTAATCTATTGTATTGTGTTTCAAAAATTTTGTATCCTCATGCCTATTTATAGTACACCCATTACTTTTTATGTGTAACATTTCTAAAATCCGTCTTTTATTAACATTATGTTCTCTGTCTAATATTACAGTATTTTCCCAATCAAAACAATGATTGGGATTTTCAAAAATATGTGTGGGTACTCGCATATATGTGTAAATTTGTGTTTGTATGCTACTGGACAATATATCCTCGCATATATGTGTAAAATTGCGTTTGTATACTACTCGACAATAACATAGGGAGCAATGCTTATATACTCGAAGATAAATTTAGCCGAATTTCAGTCATCTGTGAGTGAGACAATGTGGCTTTCTACTTTTGACAATGTAGTTGTTACTACTAAATAATTTGATAATTATCTGGTTGACATGTTGTTGAGATTAGTTTTGTAAGTTTTATCTTTCAATGTTGTTCATTTAAAAAGCGCTTGTGACAACGATATTTATAATTGTATTTATATCTGAATTTTTTCAATAAACAGTTCCCTGATGAGGCTGACAACAAGGATCAGCGAAACGTTGGAATATAGAATGTGAAGTGTTATGTTTTGTTTATTTTTGAAGGGTTGACCCTCCCTATCGTCCAATTTTTATATGTTTCAAATAATGGAGGGTGGTCATAATACGTATAAACCAATATTTTAATTTGCTAGCTGATTGTGTTGCAGTAGTGTGGCTAGTTACAATGTATTTATTTTATAATAAATCATTGAATGTCAGTGTTATTGAATCCGTACACAATGAAGAAGAACAAAGTAATAATAAACCCAAAAAAGTTGTGAAATCAATTAAAGTGTAATTTTATATACTTAATAAACATTATTTATAATGTACTTTTACTCTTAAAAAGTTGTGAAATCTCTCTAAAAAATTTTTTTACAAAAGTAAAAACTTATAGGCAAGAATAAGTTTGGTTACTATTCTACATAGTTTTATACTTAACAAACATTATTTACTAAACTCTCCCACCCTCTCTTTCTTCCCCCTCTCTCTCTCCCTCTGTACTAAAAACTTTAATGAGAGCTTAAATATTTTTTCAAAACAATCAGCACGTTCTTTAAAAAACTAATTTTTTAAATATATTCTAACAACACAATTTGTCTGTAGTACTTTTATTTATTCTGATCTCATCTATTCAAATATTCTCTCTCTACAAATGGTACTAATTTTTTTCCATGACTGTACAAATAATAATATTGTTAATAAAACTTTCTACGAAAGTATAAAATAAGGCAAGTATAGAAATTTTTTCTGTATAATCTATTATATACTTAATAAACACTATTTATAATGTACTTTAACTCTTAAAAAGTTGTGAAATCTCTCTAAAAAATTTTTTTAGAAAAGTAAAAACTTATAGGCAAGAATAAGTTTGGTTGCTATTCTACATATATATATTCTTGAATAGTAATTCTTAAAACAATTTTTCGTTTTGGTATTTTTTGTAAAACTGTAGTTTTGAAAAACAAAAAACTGTATTCATGTTAAATTTTTTAAAAGATAATGGTACAATTTTTTTCCAAGATTTATCCGATTAAAAAAACACTCATTTATTATTGTAATCTGAAAGTTATTTCTAAATTGTAACAATTTTTATATTTTAGGATTGTTCTCGGACTACTTAAATGAAACTGTGGAAAAATCCAAAAAGAAGAAAAGAATACTCAAGAATATGAACAAACATATTGGATATAAAATCAGAGATATTCGACGAACACATTACGAAAAAGTTTAAAATGGTTTAATTGTTTTTATATTTAAGTTTTGTAAATGATAAAGTTTACTGAAAATTTGAAAAGGTAGTAGATTTCTTACTGAAAAATCTTGGTAAGATCTGAGGTGATTTTCAACGTTAAATCTCATACCTAAATAGCACCTAAACTTTTGGTATGGAATCTTACCTTAGATTTTTCAGTAGAGTTAGTATATTCAGAAAAGAAAATTTTGAATTTCTTTTAAAAATTTTTATGGTATATGAACCTTAATAAAACTAAATTTAGACTGTAGATAATCTTCTACCTCCAAATAATAACGTTTTGTTTTTATAAAAATGTTAATATTAGATGTATTTTTTGTTAAAAAAAGATCAGCACACGGTTGCTTCGACTTTTCGCAGATTTACAGCGCGCTGAACCAATGCGACTGATTAATTAAATAAGAATTTTTTTTTATATTTTAAAATACATTCAATGTATTACATTTATTTAATAAAGAGCTCTATTTGATACTATAAAAATGTATTTATATTTTTCTTTATAAAAATTCTAATCATAAAGTAAGTAATGGAAAATAACAAGTATTTCAGATGATGCTGAATAAAAATAGCAAATGAAACATTATCTTAACGGTAGATAAAAATCGATGACAAAATAAAAATTCATACGAGAACTCATATGAGCTTTTGGCACGATTACTCATATAAGTTCTCATGTGAGAACTCATATGAGAAATCAGATGCGATCTTATATGAGTTCTCGTGCGACATCTCATATGGGAATCATATGAGATCTCATATGAAACCTCATATGCGTGGTCATATGCGCACTCATATGCGTTCTCATATGATTTTTTGACCAGGGTACATTTCGTGATTATAACCTGTGATGAGGAGCTCGCGCAAGCGGAGCCTTCGTATAGTCACGCATACGGAAATATCTCTCTCCGTCGGCCCGGCCAAAGTCAGCACACGAGCATATAGTATATGCCGTGTGTACATGGCTTTGTTTGTTTCAAGGGACACCGGCAGCCGACTTGAAGAGAGACAGAGAAGACAGCACAGAGAAGAGAGAGAGAGAGAGAATAGGTGAGAAGTGGGGACCCACACAGCATGTATTAATTCTGAAAGGATTCTGAAAGAATGCATGAAATAATTTTATTCTTTCAGAAATCATTCAGTGAAAGGATTCTGTAATAATGCTATGTCCGGGGTATTTTCCTTTCAGAATTAATTCAATGGAATAATTCAAAAATAATTTATAATATCATTGCAAAATTTATTCAATAGAAGATTTCTGAAAGGATTCATGGATTATTACCAAAAGGTTACTAAAAGATATTTCAAAATTATTTCCTGAAATAATTCTGAAAGGAAAATACCTCGGACATAGCATCATTACAGAATCCTTTCACTGAATGATTTCTGAAAGAATCTTTCAGAATCCTTTCAGAATTAATATCACATATTATTGCAGAATCCTTTCAATGAAAGATGTCTGAAAGGATTCAGGAATTAATTTTGTGAATTAATTCGAAAATATTATGAAAATATTACTAACAAGAAATTTGGAAGACGGATAAATCCCGTATTATTATAGAATCCTTCCAATGAAAGATGTCTCAAAGGATTCAGGAATTAATTTGTGAATTAATTCCTGAATCCTTTCAGACATCTTTCATTGAAAGGATTCTGTAATAATACGTGATTTATACTGTTCGAAATTTCTTTTAGTAATATTTCCATAATATTTTCGAATTAATTCACAAAATTAATTCTGAATCCTTTCAGACATCTTTCATTGGAAGGATTCTGCAATAATACGTTATTTATACTCTTTGAAATTTTTTTTAGTAATATTTCCATAATATTTTCGAATTAATTCACAAAATTAATTCCTGAATCCTTTCAATGAAAGATGTATGAAAGGATTCAGGAATTAATATTGTGATTTATTAGAAAATATTATGGAAATATTACTAACAAGAAATTTGAAGAGGATAAATCCCGTATTATTACAGAATCCTTCCAATGAAGGATGTCTGAAAGGATTCAGGAATTAATTTTGTGAATTAATTCGAAAATATAATGGAAATATTACTAACAAAAAATTTCGAAGGTTATAAAATCATGTATTATTGCAGAATCCTTTCAATGAAAGATTTTTGGAAGGATTCAGGAATAAATATTGTGAATTAATTAGAAAATATTTAGTAAATATTACTAACAATAAATTTCGAAGGGTATATATAATCCCGTATTTGAAGGTACATTTTTATAATTTAGAATATTATTTAAATAATATTCTAACTATTTTTACATATATTTACATTGTTAATAATTTTACACTATTTTATCGCAGAAAAAAACGCAGAAAAATTTTTTACATGATGGAGATTCGAACCCGGGTCGCTTGGGTACTACTCAAATACGCTAGCCATTACGCTATCGCTCGCTTGTTAGATCATTTCATTTTTTTCATTATATACTGCAATATGAGTGATACGATACATTAGAAAATTTATTCTTAATATTACTTTATTTTTTAATATTAACTTTGATCAATTAATTCATAGTTATTTAATACTTTTAGTTTATTAAATATTGTATTAAGTCGATGTGAAATGTGTGTGTATAAAGGGAGCTCTTCCTTACCGACGTTATGAGTTTTTACATTTTTTTTATCTTAGATTCAACTTTTGATGAATGAAGCTCTTCACTGCACTCCGTAATTGCATAAATAATACACCTATACATTTTTCAGAAATTCTGTTCATTATTTTTCATAAAAAACTGGTAGAAAATTTTTCAACCCGTTTCCTGTAAAATCTATAACGAGCGATAACTTGAAAATTTACACATAGTGTATTTTTGTCATTACGAAGGGCAATAAAGAGCTCTTTTCCCGAAATTCGATAAAAATAAAAAAATGATAATTGCATATAATGCAGAGATGAATAGAATGAGCTCTACCTTACCGACGTTATTATTATTTGTAGTGTTTTCAATTTAGAATCAACTTTTAGAGTCAAAGGCTCTTTACTCTTGGCAGACGTATAAATAATATTTCTGTCGATTTTGAGGGGACTTCTAAACATTGTCATACTGAAAGAATACTATTATGAATAATAATAAAAAATATTGCTTATTTTAAGTACCTATATTATTCATCTTTAAATGTTTTTTTTTCCTTTTATTTTAAGTTCTTATATTCTTACATTAACTTTTCAAATTAATATTTTTCGCAATTAGTAAATGTTTCAATCTATCTTAGATCACAAAAACGAAAAATTATATACCCCCAACACATTTTAATACGTTCTTTAATAGGATCATACGAATGTAGAAAACAATGGACGACTAAATCCGATCATTATCCAATCATTTCATTTTTTTCATTATATAGTGCAAAATGACTGACAAAATAAATTAGAATATTTATTTCTAATATTTCTTTATTTTTTAATATTAACTTTGTTTAATTAGTATATACTTATTTAGTAAGTTTTGTTTATTAAATATTGTATTAATTAGGACTTATTTGATTGAAACAAATTCGAATTAAAAACAAAATAAATACATTATACGATGCCTCTTATATATGGACGCTGCCCTTTTCGTGTTGAATACTTGCAATAATTTCTGAACTATTTTATGTTTTCTTTCAAAAAATCTTTTCAAGGTTCTTTCAGGAAGAATTCGTGTAAATATCTTTTTTGCTATTGTGTTTTAAAAAATTTTATTGTAACAATCTTTTTCAAACGAATTCTAAATTATTTCTTGTATTAATTCACGTGAGTTTCCCGCAACATTTCATGAAATAATTCATGAAACTATTTTCAATAGATATTGAATTATCTTTGTGAATGATTAATTTTTATCATTCTGAAATTATTTCTGAATTATTTCGTGATATAATTCTTGACATGATTGCTGAATTGTTATGTTTTCTTTAAAAAAATCTATTAATTCACACGAGTTTCCCGGAAGATTTCATGAAATAATTCATGTAAGATTTTTGAATAGATATTGAATTATTTTTGTGAATGATTAATTTGTATCTTTCTGAAATTATTTCTGGATTATTGCATGAAAGAATAGTTGCAATAATTTCGAAATTATTTTATGTATTCTTTCAAAAAATCTTTTCAAAGTCCTTTCAGAATTAATTCGTGTAATTATTTTTTTTGCTATTTTGTTTTAAAAAATTTTATTTTAAAAATCTTTTTCAAAAGAATTCAAAATTATTTCTTGTATTAATTCACACGAGTTTCCCAGAAGATTTCATCAAATAATTCATGTAAGATTTTTGAATAGATACTGAATTATTTTTGTGAATGATTAATTTGTATCTTTCTAAAATTATTTCTGAATTATTGCATGAAAGAATACTTGCAATAATTTCGAAATTATTTTATGTATTCTTTCAAAAAATCTTTTCAAAGTCCTTTCAGAATTAATTCGTGTAATTATTTTTTTTGCTATTTTGTTTTAAAAAATTTTATTCTAAAAATCTTTTCAAAGTCCTTTCAGAATTAATTGGTGTAATTATTTTTTTTTGCTATTTTCTTTTAAAAAATTTTATTCTAAAAATCTTTTTTCAAAACAATTCAAAATTATTTCTTGTATTAATTCACACGAGTTTCCCAGAAGATTTCATGAAATAATTCATGTAAGATTTTTGAATAGATATTGAATTATTTTTGTGAATGATTAATTTGTATCTTTCTGAAATTATTTCTGAATTATTGCATGAAAGAATACTTGCAATAATTTCGAAATTATTTTATGTATTCTTTCAAAAAATCTTTTCAAAGTCCTTTCAGTATTAATTTGTGTAATTATTTTTTTTGCTATTTTGTTTTAAACAATTTTATTTTAAAAATCTTTTTCAAAAGAATTCAAAATTATTTCTTGTATTAATTCATACGAGTTTCCCAGAAGATTTCATGAAATAATTCATGTAAGATTTTTGAATAGATATTGAATTATTTTTGTGAATGATTAATTTGTATCTTTGTGAAATTATTTCTGAATTATTGCATGAAAGAATACTTGCAATAATTTCGAAATTATTTTATGTATTCTTTCAAAAAATCTTTTCAAAGTCCTTTCAGAATTAATTCGTGTAATTATTTTTTTTGCTATTTTGTTTGAAAAAATTTTATTTTAAAAATCTTTTTCAAAAGAATTCAAAATTATTTCTTGTATTAATTCAGACGAGTTTCCCAGAAGATTTCATGAAATAATTCATGTAAGATTTTTGAATAGATACTGAATTATTTTTGTGAATGATTAATTTGTATCTTTTTGAAATTATTTCTGAATTATTGCAAGAAAGAATACTTGCAATAATTTCGAAATTATTTTATGTATTCTTTCAAAAAATCTTTTCAAAGTCCTTTCAGAATTAATTCGTGTAATTATTTTTTTTGCTATTTTGTTTTAAAAAATTTTATTCTAAAAATCTTTTCAAAGTCCTTTCAGAATTAATTCGTGTAATTATTTTTTTTGCTATTTTGTTTTAAAAAATTTTATTCTAAAAATCTTTTTCAAAACAATTCAAAATTATTTCTTGTATTAATTCACACGAGTTTCCCAGAAGATTTCATCAAATAATTCATGTAAGATTTTTGAATAGATACTGAATTATTTTTGTGAATGATTAATTTGTATCTTTCTAAAATTATTTCTGAATTATTGCATGAAAGAATACTTGCAATAATTTCGAAATTATTTTATGTATTCTTTCAAAAAATCTTTTCAAAGTCCTTTCAGTATTAATTCGTGTAATTATTTTTTTTGCTATTTTGTTTTAAAAAATTTTATTTTAAAAATCTTTTTCAAAAGAATTCAAAATTATTTCTTGTATTAATTCACACGAGTTTCCCAGAAGATTTCATGAAATAATTCATGTAAGATTTTTGAATAGATACTGAATTATTTTTGTGAATGATTAATTTGTATCTTTCTAAAATTATTTCTTAATTATTGCATGATAGAATACTTGCAATAATTTCGAAATTATTTTATGTATTCTTGCAAAAAATCTTTTCAAAGTCCTTTCAGAATTAATTCGTGTAATTATTTTTTTTGCTATTTTGTTTTAAAAAATTTTATTCTAAAAATCTTTTTCAAAAGAATTCAAAATTATTTCTTGTATTAATTCACACGAGTTTCCCAGAAGATTTCATGAAATAATTTATGTAAGATTTTTGAATAGATGTTGAATTATTTTTGTGAATGATTAATTTGTATCTTTCTGAAATTATTTCTGAATTATTGCATGAAAGAATACTTGCAATAATTTCGAAATTATTTTATGTATTCTTTCAAAAAATCTTTTCAAAGTCCTTTCAGAATTAATTCGTGTAATTATTTTTTTTGCTATTTTGTTTTAAAAAATTTTATTCTAAAAATCTTTTTCAAAAGAATTCAAAATTATTTCTTGTATTAATTCACACGAGTTTCCCAGAAGATTTCATGAAATAATTCATGTAAGATTTTTGAATAGATATTGAATTATTTTTGTGAATGATTAATTTGTATCTTTCTGAAATTATTTCTGAATTATTGCATGAAAGAATACTTGCAATAATTTCGAAATTATTTTATGTATTCTTTCAAAAAATCTTTTCAAAGTCTTTTCAGAATTAATTCGTGTAATTATTTTTTGGTAACACTTTTTTTATTTTTTTGGAAGATTTTTGAAAGTATTTTGTAAGGATTCCATATATTATTTTAAAAATTAATTTAAAATTAATTTTTTTTCCTTTTAAAATTCTTTCTAAATCATTTCAATGTATTAATTCATGAATTATTTCATGTAATTATTTCAGTTTTCTTTCATGCTGTATGGGGAGAGACGCCTGCGAGCAAGGAGCTAGGAGCAGAGCGGAGCAAGAAGGCTCGCTCTCTTATCGCTCAACCAGCACCGCGAGCAGTCGCTTCTATTGGTTCTCGCGCTTATACTATTGTCGCCGATCCACGCTACCTCAACGCCGGGCCGGCCTCCAGCAGCAGCATCACCATCAGCCAAGTGCACAAGTGTCCACGCAGAGAAGCCGCGGCGGAAGGCAGCCACGAGAGGAAGAGTTCTCCGGTCGAAGGGGGCGACCAGGCCGCCGAGTATCACCGCCGAGCCAGTATCGCCAGCCAAGGCAACATCGGCAGCGGCAGCGGAAACAGCGGCAGCGCAGTTCGACAGCCGAGCATTAGGCGAGTATCCCTCTCTCTCTCTCCCGCGCTGATAAGTATTCGCGTACGGCCCAGGCCTCATTAGAGTACTCGTGTGCAGCCGTCTCACGGCGGGCTCCACGAGTGTGCACAGTGCCGCGACTACGTCGCAGAGCACGTGCACCGCGTCGCGAGGGTAGCCCTGTCTACCATAGAGAGCCGCGACACGTAGATCGAGGAATACCATCGGAATAATTGTCGGGATCGATTTTGTATGAACAAGTTGAACAGCCGTACGTGTGGCACGGTTTCAATAAAGACCATGTAAATATACACAGTGTAGCGTTAACCCGGTAATTTCTCCTATCACTTTTCCCATCCTCGAGCGTAGAAGGTGGCCTCCCACCACCTTCGAGACGGACGGAGCAATTCTGCCTCCGGAGATCTGGCTACAAATAAATAACTTGTAGCAGTTGTATCTGGAGATCAAATGCAACGTAACAAACCTAATACAGTCGAGCATAATCATGACTATAGTTCTGTGGTTTGAACTGTAGTCAACTACTATACCCCTGGAAACAGACTATAATCGTCACTACATGACTGTAGTACCTACTACATTTCGTGATTATAACCTCATTCAGTCGAGTATAATCATGACTATAGAGCTGTGGAATCGAACTATAGTCAACTACTATACCCCTGAAAATGGACTATAATCGTTACTACATGATTGTAGTACCTAGTACATTTCGTGATTATAACCTAATATAGTCGAATATAATCATGACTATAGATCTGTGGTTTCGAACTATAGTCAACTACTATACCCCTGCAAATGGACTATAATCGTCACTACATGACTGTACCCTACTGAAAAAGTTCAGCTGATAATCAGTTGAAAATCACAAGGATCCCACATGACCAAGCTAAAAAAAATTCAATTAAATTTGTATTCTTATATAATTAGAATTATAAAAATATAATACTACATTATTTAAGATTGATATGCTTCATTACATTATCGTATATAATACATAATTATTAATGGAGCTATAACTATAAGTAAATAATAGACATGTAACATACATGTAACATTCGAATATGATTATATGGTCATTATAATGATATTATACTTAATGTGGGGAAAGGAAAAACGATGTTCAACGAACCTCATGCTCGCGCTACTCGACGCCGACCCGAGATAGCAAAATCACACGAGGCCGGCGCCGAGTGCGCCCACGTGTACTCGATATTAGCAGCTATCAAGAACAGTTGCGACAACGACGGCGGCAGCATGAGGAGGCGATATCTTGGCGATGATGTCTCCATTGAAAGGACTCAGAATCTTGTCAAATGTGTTAATTTGAAATTCATACTAATTAATTAGCTTACTATACCAAGTAAGTAAATTCATATATTACTAGCTTACATGTTATATGCAAAAAATAAGTAGATGTAATGAAGGGGCAGCAGCGAAAGATTCAGCTATAAAGTTAGAAAATTTCTAATGCTCTTTCCTACTCCCTATTTTCTTGTGATGAAATCAGTGGCATTTTGTCTTATCTGAGTTATTTCATTACAAGAAAATAAAAAGCCTATGCTATTATTGTCAATTCAGACATTTATATAAAATAACATCAAGTATAAAAGCTCATTGCCACGTTCGATTCTGGTATTGTAAAAATTCATGCTGTCTTTTTTAATTTGAGACTTATGGTGTGAAATTGTTTGAAAGAAGGTTATCTAAAGTATTGCTAAACGCGAAATAAAAATTGAGTTTATCCCTCAATACTTGGCGTAAGATTATTAAAGTTTTGCCAAACTTTTAACAAACCTTTGTCAAATATCTTAGGATAAACTCGATTTTTATTCCTCGTTTTACATTACGTTGAACGAACTTCCGCAAAATAATAAGTTGTAAAATTCAAAGTTTGGCAAAGTCTCGTTGTTGGGCAAGTTAGGGAAAGGTTCTGCAAAACATCAACGTTGCCTAAACCTTTACGCGGGTCAAGTCATGCCCACATAAAAAGGTTCGTTGGAGAAACGTTTCTTATAAGTTAATTTAGAAACTTCGAAACGTTTTCTGTAAGGTTGAGAAAACGTTGAGGAAACCCGTGAGAAACGTTGAAATGTCCGCTGTCAAGGGGATTAAATCGTACATTGGACTTGTATTTATACGTTGCTGAAACGTTTGTGAAACGTATTTTTGACGTCTGGAAAACGATTGAGAAACCTTTCATATGGAACGATTCTGCCACGTTTCGGAATCGTTTCTGTCGACATCCAGATTATTATCAAAGGTTTCATTAATAACGTTTTTTGTACAGGTCTCTAACGTTTATTTTGAATCGTAATCAATGAAACGTATACTCGACCTCCAGATGATTATCAAAGGTTTCATTAGTAACGTTTTTTGTACAGGTCTCTAACGTTTCTTTTGAATCGTAATCAATGAAACGTATAATCGACCTCCAGATGATTATCAAAGGTTTTATTAGGAACGTTTTTTGTACGGTTCTGTAATGTTTCTTTTGAAATATAATCAATGAAACGTATAATCGACGTTAAGATGATTATCAAAGGTTTCATTAATAACGTTTTTTGTACGGGTCTCTAACGTTTCTTTTGAAACGTTATCAATGTGACGTATAATCGACCTCCAGATGATTATCAAATGTTTCATTGGTAACGTTTTTTGTACGGTTCTCTAACGTTTCGTTTTAAACGTAATCAATGAAACGTATAATCGACCTCCAGATGATTATTTAAGGTTTTATAAGTTTTGTTTCTTGTGCGTTTCTCCTACGTTCTTTTTGAAACGTAATCAATGAAACGTATAAAAAACTATTTTATAGAAACGGAATACAAATGCAGAGAAACTATATCGTTATGTTTCAAATTCATTGAAGAAACGTTGCAGAAGAAACGTTTCTTATGTATAAATTTTTATACGTTTCCGTAACGTTTTTTGAAGAATGATACTTAAGCACCCTAGAAGAAATCGTTTCTTCTTTTCTAAAACGTTAGAGACAGTTTTATGGAAATTTATTATGGTATAATTTTAACAACAAAAAAGCTATTAAAGATGAGTACTATTTTTTATTCTAAATTTCAAGGTTATTTTTAATATGTGCCATTTATATGGTATAACTACTTTTGATGGTAGAAAAAATAAAAAATTTACAAGCTAAGTATGGTCATGAAGCACAAAACGATAAGATCATCAGTCTTTTATCGCAAAAATTAACGTAACTGTACACTTCTCTTAGTCTTTAGTATCCACTCCAACAATGAGAACTTGATAATCTTTCGTGCCACCATCCTATTTCAAATTTTTAATCAAATTAAATTCAAGTTAATAAATTAAACAATAAATAAAATTAAATAATAGCAGATCAAATGCCTATATAGTAGAAATGTTTTTTTTTTTTAAACACAACATTACTTAAAATTCATTTAAATAATGAACGATAAATTATTTTCCAACTAATTACATGAGTAGTATATTAAAAAAGTAAAATGTTTATTAACGGGGTGTGGAATACCGATCTCTATTATGCGACCTACCGTACCTGCCGAACAGCAGTAATGCGTTATAACTCGATTATTACTACGATTAACGACTTATTGAAATTCGTTCGCCCTCCATAATGAAATTATCTATCATTTTTCAAAGTTTTGAGTCAAAATTTCAAGGAGACCTTTAAAAATTCTTGGAACAAAAAATTACGAAATTTAGTTCCAAAAATTTTTAAAGGTGTCCTTAAAATTTTGACTCAAAACTTTGCAGAATGATAGATAATTACATTACTGAGGGCAAGCGAATTTGGATAAGTCGTTAATCGTAGTAATAATCGAGTTATAACGAATTACTGCTCTCCGGCCGGTACGGTAGGTCTCCAAGTATAACGCTAAAATGTATCAAAAAAGATTACGCAATTCTCATGGCATACAACTTATAAATATTAATCAATTGTTCTTGCTCTCAATATTCGCTATCAATTATTCTTCTCTTGTAGCTCTTGTAGCTCCTTCTCTGCTCGTTCTTCTCTGCAAATAAAATACTGTCTTTTGTAAACAATTTCTTTTTAATCTTGAGAAATTAAATATAACGATTATGTTAAAATAGTTGTCTTTTATTCTTTTTCTAGATTGTTTTAGCCATAATCCCGTTGTTTCATAGGTATCCTTTTCTTTGTATTCCATACATGAACAAATGCTGCTTCTGCAAATAAAAGGTAAAATTTTTTAAATTTATAAAATGTAACTTCTAACGATCAATGCCTTTATTGGAAAAAGTAGATTAGGAACGATGAAAATTTATTAAAATACAATCAATACCAAATGTTTGTCTTAACTTGATACAAAATTTTTATACAATTTTACTCTAATTAAAATTAAAAAATTGGGATTAAGATTCGATCAAATGAATTTTAGTTAGTTTTGATTAATTGGTTTTAGTTGAAGGCCATTACATCTTCAATTTACTTTTTCGGTAGGGGCGTATAAAGAAATAGTTAAAATTTTAAAATTCTTCATCTTACCAACAATAATTTTAAAAATTTGAAAGATTTTTTATTGTTTCGACCCAGTAAGTTGAATTAACTTGCTACATGATCAATCATTATGGTTTTCAAGCAGACCTGAATAAACAAATTTTTGTATAACTTATTATAACGAAGTATTGAGAATGGATGATCGAAAACGAAAAAGAACTATAGACACGTTCGTCGCTTGATTCAAAAGGAAACTGAGCGTTCCATATCAGAAGGTCAATCTTTTTATTTGTCACCTAATGATTCAGTACAAATTGAAGAATGCGTTGACCATAGCGAAACAAGTGATATAAATGAACAACATTTAGTGATTGAAGATAAGGTAACCCATTGGAGCTTATAAAATATAAAATATAATTCCTCGTGTTAAAAAGATATTTTGCAGGAAAATAACCAACATGATACTCTTCAGCAAGAGATAGATCATCATCTCGTAGAGAATATTACAAAGACAAAGTTTATTGACAATCTGAATTCTTCAAATCGTGCAGATTATTTTGAAATTGTTACCGACTCTCAAAATATTGATGAATTTGAGAATTTCGTTCATTTGAATGAGTGTGATATTTATAACGATGAAATGGATTATCGTTATAGTGATGATAAAACGGATATTTCTGATGACGAGAATAATGACGAGAATTATAAAAGTATATGAATAAAAATAAATCAGGAAACGATAGGGAGGGTCAACCCACAAAATAAACAACACATCACATAATAATATTATCCAATGTTTCGCTGTACTTGGTTACCCAAACTACAAAAATGATTCTCATCGTCAATGCCGAACATTTATTTCAATTAATTAAAAGCTCATTTGAAAAAGCAAATATCCCATTATCAAATATCTTGGCATTTTCGTCTGATACTGTCAACATCATGATGGGAAGAAATAATTCAGTTGCCACTCGCTTGAAGGAAAATATTCCAGATATTTTAGCAAAGCAGCTTGATTGTGTCATAAGTAAAAAAATATTAAAAGTTTTTAATTTAATTCCAGGAATATTAATAGTCAAGTGTCCATGCCATATGGAGGCTCTATGTGCCAATGATGCAATGAAGGTGTTACCGTCCACTTGTGAAAAACTAATTCATTGTACATATAATTATATCACAGCGAGTGCTGGAAGGTTACATCGATTCAAAACGCTCCAAAAGCTTAGTAACAAGAATGCTAGGGCAAAAACAGTTTTGAAACCAGTAATGACTCGCTGGACATCTATTTATTACTGCATAGTCCGCAACCTTAGATTATGGCCAGTGTTGACTAAATTTTTTGAGTTGGAATAGGCTGCATCACAAGACCAGAACAGTCAACGAGCAAGAGACCAGGACATGAATCCTCAGGAATTATATAATAATTACAAAGATCCAATGATGTTTATGTACCAACTTTTTCTTGAATGGACTTTGAATAAATTTGTCAAATTTAATGAGAAGTTTCAATCTAACAGCACACTGGCATCTAAAAAACAAAAACTTACTATAGATTTATATAAATTTTTCTTAAATGTCTACATGGATTCAAACTTTATTAACTCAACATCTGTAGAGGTTATTAGTCCACATGATCAAAATCATTTTATACCTGATGATGAAATTAAGTTACCCGATGGTATTACAGCATCTGCCCAAAATGATCTACGAAATGAAATGATGGAATTTAAAATTAATTGTAAAAACTATTGTAGAGAAGCTGCTGCAAAAATTGAAGAGCGTTTTGATTTAGAGGACACTAGCACACTTTTATTGGGCTTTTTACATCCACCAAATGCTGTTAGCAGAGATTTTCACTAGCAAATGCCAGATTTTGGAAATTTCTTTACAAAATTTCCAAATATGATGCCTGCAGGTATAGATGTAGATATTATCAATAGAGAATGGACAAATTTATTAAAATTTAAATTCGATGAAAGATTTACATCAATACAAGATCCAATGAGATTTTGGGGAATCATGCAAAAATTTGAAAATAAAAAACAAGAGCCTTTATTTAGAAATTTATGCAAGGTGGCACATAATGCTTTCAGCGTTCCCAATTCCAACGCTCAGCCTGAATGAATATGGAGCTCTTAAAATTTCTTGAAAAATAAATGGAGAGCTTCATTCAAATCTGGCACAGTAAAAGCAATGATACAGGCCCAGGAATACATAAAGTCAGTGGGTGGTGCTACAGGTTTTACTGCAAATGAACAAATGTTTAATTTGTTTAATAGTAAATTGTATTTATCTGATGATATTGAAGAAGACAATGCCTCAGAAGGGGATTTGTTCTTAGAAAGAGAAGAATATAATTTAAATGCGAATTATATCGAAGAATGTCAATTATTTGATAATCTTTTTAAGAATAAAGAACGTGGAAATAAGATTGATGATTGTAGTGATGCAAGTAATGAATGAATTATTATTATATTCTTAAAATGTAACAGAATTGTACATATAATTAATTATAAAAGTAAATTTAGTATTTAATTTTAAATATTGGTAGCTATAATATTTATTATCTAAATGTTTATAATACCTGTATGTGTGTGTGATGTAACTTTATGCCCTTGTTTGTTAAGTAATCCGTAAGTTTGTTATTACGTATTGCCATTTTTGCAGCATTAAAAACAAAGAAAATGTAATATCCATAACTTGAATAGTTTGACGAATGTTCGGATTCATTTATCACATCAACTGATTCTCTAACGCTTTTACAAAACTTGCAACAATTCGATAAGAGCAGCTGACACAAACTTTTTCTCACAAAATACTCTTTCCCATCCATTTGCAAACTCTTTGCAAATAGAACGTTGCTGATATTTCTGAAACAAAATAATCACAAAGTATTTTGTTTTCAAATAAATAAAATTAAACATAAAAACATGATAATTATCTGACAATTGTTTAACATTCTGTTTTCATGTTAATAATACGAATAATAAGTTGGTTTTAAAGTTTGGTGTTTTTAATAACTCTTCTGAAAATGAGCTGTGTTTATGAGGATGTTAGGTTAAGAATACTATTCGTACATCCTCACGTGCTCACGTCAGCAGACAGCTCACCGCTCACACGGTAATGCAGCTTTTCTCTCGGCTGGATTACGCGCGCGTTCCAAAACACATTATTTTTGTTGCGTCCTCCCGCTCTGATCGCTTTGAAGTTAGCCAACGCCAGGTGAAATAGTATATTACGACACAAGGCCAGGAAGTTGGATTTCCTGGCCGGCGCCATTTTGACGCCCGAGGCGAAGCCGAGGGCGTCAAAATGGCGCCGGCCAGGGCATCCAACATTCTGGCCAAGTGTCGTATACTATTTTTCTTCATCCCCCGCCGAAAGTACGCCCGTATAGTTTTGATATTAATTAATAAAATAGCGTTGTTGGTTGCTAACTACGGCTCGGTCATATGTATAAAAGGCCTGCTTCAGCGCGACTTTACATATCGCGGAGCGTAAGGCTCGACTTCTGCTTTTTTTGATGCCCGCCCGACTTTTGCGAAACCGAGGCGAAGCCGAGGTTTTGCTGGTCGGGGCGGGCATCAAAAACACTAGCAAAAGATGCTTAAAAAAGATGATGGACCAACAATATGTACATACTTAATTGATACTCATTTCAACTACAGAACAACCTCTCAATGGTTCCTCTGTTTGTCTGTTTCTATCCCATAAGCGATACATTATAGAATGAGAGTCAAAAAACTTTCACATATAAGTAGATAGTTACACCATGTCTTGAAACTCAAAATGTAAACATCATGTCTATATATGTATAGAAGCTTTCTGACATCGTGTATGCAATATAAGAACATAATTGATTATCAGAGTTATAAATATATTGTTCAATATATTAATAACAACATAAAATTAATTTAATACGCCTATATCTTTTCAAATTTCCGATTTTACAAATGATTTTCTTGTCATCACATTTGGAAGGGTTAGCATAGTTAAGGTTACAACACGTGCGCTGTCGCGGACCTTGCCACGCAACGATCAACAAAGAGCGGCCACAAAAGTCGCTCTTCCCGGCGCGAAATCGAGCCGGGAAGACCGTACTTTCGGCTAGGGGATGAAGAAAAATTTTTTGTCTAACACCGCTGTTTTCGGCCTATTTTGGGGGGTTTCCTTTTTCTACCACCAGACGGCTCACGCAACCTTCGACAAGGCGAATTGAAACTACGCTCCCACTTACATGAGCCTTCATGGCTCACCTACTCTACTCTCTAAAAAAAATCAGTGAAAAAATCACTGTTTTGGTCAGTGAATGTTCGTTCCACTAAAAAATCAGTGAAAAATCACTGCTTTTATCAGCGACTTGACGATTCGCTGAAAAAGGAGTGACTTTTCGTTGATTTTATGATGCAACTGAAAAAGCAGCGACTTTTCGTTGCTTTTTTAGTCAATTTTGCAATAAACTAATCAGCGCAGTGATTAGTCTTCCCATCGTATTTCGCTGCTCGACCAGTGGAAAAGCACTCTGTTGTTCTCACCTCGTGAACGCGGAGACCAGCTCAGACAACTATCTAAGGGTACAGTGAAGTGAAATAGTACTTTTCGACACAGGTGCAGGATTAGAACACTATTTTCCTCGTGTGACGTTTTTCTTAAATACTAATCTCGAACCGTATTTTATGTCACTACGCCGAAAAATCATATCAAAGTTGTGATTTTGAGGTTAGAGTGGTATAAAGACTAGGAGTCACATTTGATATAGTTAACTTAATAAAAAAACAACTTATTATATTGATATATAGTAACATAATTATTCGTAATGAATAAAATAATTTAATTACGTTTATGATAGTGTCAGGCTCGTTAATTCTTTAAAACTCATAAAAGTATGTTTCACTGGTGAGTGCACCCGATAAGCACCCTCTGAAAAAAACAACCGCTGCCAAGTCATTGGCACGTAGCTTCTTCCAAATTGATTTATCGTTCCTACAATATATGTATAGTATTAGTTCAAATATAAAATATCTTTATTCATTCTACATGTTTTAAAATGATTTAAAAATTCACAATAATTTAAAAATTCATTAATATTTAAAATTCAATCTTTTCCCGCTCCGCCGTCGATATATCACATATAAAATAGTCTATACATTTCAAACTGATACATCATGTGTGATTTTTCAAAATCACGATTTTGAAAAAAACCGTAAAAAAATTTTAATCTTGAATAGACGATTTTTTAACCTAAAGGACTTATAAGATAAATATACAAACTCTACCTTTCCACAAAATTTCAACATGATTAAATCAATTTTTTTCACTAGTTATTATACGACAAAGAAATTCACTTTGTAAAATACGAAAATTTTCAATATCAAATATCTAAAAAAGTTCGATCGTTCGATCTTGATGAAAATTAGCACACAATTATCTATACCCCATACAAAATTGTCTATGAATTTGGAGCTGATACATAGAGCCGTTCTCGAGAAATTACGATTTGAAAAAAAGGTTAAAAAAATTTTAACCTCTAATATCTGAAATTTATGGACCAATCATTTTGCCCAAAAGACTAGACCGAGTGCTATCCAAAATCTACCTCTACCCTGGTAGAAAACCAACCAAAATGGCTTAACTGCAACGGTTTGCCAATCCTTTTGGCCAACGAATAACAAAAATATTGACGAACGGTTGGCCAGTGGATGGTGAACTATCGATAATTAGAAGCATCGAATGCGTGGACTAGGTCTTTGGGGTAGCCGATGATAGACTCTAGGTGGTGCGCTCCGTAGTTTTATGCATTAAGATCTCAGGGTGAATCTAATACGTGACCCAGGTGTTCGGGGTAGCCGATGACGATGTCTAGGTGGTGCACTCCGCATTTGTTTGCATCTAGGTGTCGGAATGCATTCCATGTGTGGTCTAAATGGTCTGGGTAGCCGATGACGGAGTCTAGGTGGTGCGCTCCGTAGTTTCTTGCATCTAGGTGTTGAAACACATCGAATGCGTGATCTAGGTCTTTGGGGTAGCCGATTACGGAGTCTAGGTGGTGCGCACCGTAGGTTCTTGGCTGTCGGTGTTGGATCTTATCGAATACGTGGCCCAGATGTTCGGAGTAGCCGAAAACGATGTCTAGGTGGTGCGCTCCGTAGTTTTTTGCATCTAGGTGTTGGAACACATCGAATGCGTAATCTAGGTCTTTGGGGTAGCCGATTACGGAGTCTAGGTGGTGCGCACCGTAGGTTCTTGGTCGTAGGTGGTGGATCTTATCGAATATGTAGCCCAGGTGTTCGGGGTAGCCGAAAACGATGTCTACGTTGTGCGCTTCGTAGTTTTTTGCATCTAGGTGTTGAAACACATCGAATGCGTGGTCTAGGTCTTTGGGAGAGCTGATCATGAAGTTTAGGTAGTGCGCTCCATAGGTTTTTGGCTCCAGGTGTTGGAACGTATCGCAAACGTGATGGACGAGGAAAACTACGGAGCGCATTACCTAGACACCGTCATCGGCTACCCCGACCACCTAGACCACGCATGGAATGCATTCCGGTACGCAGACGCAAAAAACTATGGAGCGCACCACCTAGACATCGTCATTGGCTACCACGAACACCTGCACCACGTATTCGATGAGATCCAACACATACAGCCAAGAATCTACGATGCGCACCACCTAGACTCCGTAATCGGCTACCCCAAAGATTTAGACCACGCATTCGATGTGTTCGAACACCTAGATGCAAAAAACTACGCAGCGCACCATCTAGACATCATCATCGGCTACCCCGAACACCTAAACGACGCATGGAATGAATTCCTACACCTAGGTGCAAAAAACTACGGAGCACACCATACAGACTCCGTAATCGGTCACCCTGAACACCTAGACGACGCATTCAATGAGATCCAATACCTACAGCCAAAAACCTACGGAGCGCACCACCTAGACTCCGTAATCGATCACCCTGAACACCTAGACGACTCATTCGATGAGATCCAACACCTAGAGCCGAAAACCTACGGTTCGCACCACCTAGACTCCGTAATCTGCTACCCCGATCACCTAGACCACGCGTGGGATGCATTCCGACACACAGATGCAAAAAACTACGGAACGCACTATGTAGACTCCGTAATCGGTCACCCTGAACACCTAGGCGACACATTCGATGAGTTCTAACACCTAGAGCTACAAACCTATGGCGCGCAACACCTAGACTCCGTCATCGGCCACCATTTACGAAGCTAATGAGCCATTTATTTGTAACAAGAAATCGCTTTTCTTATTATAGCATTCATTGGCCAACCGCAAGGCTTATTCCGTGACGAAATAAGCGGTAATTATTACCAACCATTGGTTAAACGGTTGGCCAAACCTTTGCGATTTGGTGAACAGATGGCGAACGGCGGTTGGTTACCATTTCTACCACGGTGTGTTACTAAATTATAAAAAAGTAATCATTAAAAAGTTTTAAAAAGTTTTCTATATTATTTTATTTTTTTAAAGATTATTTTAATATACTGGATTTAAGTCAAAATATATCAATTCAATTTTTTAGCCAATATATAATTGTAAAAATAATTATTGTTTTTTAATTTGAAAAATTTAATTAAAAAAAAAATTATTTTTTTTTATTGTGTTTTGGGGCGTGAGCGAACGCTTTTTCCTAAAATTTTCGTTTAGATGTGATGAAAAAAATAAAATCATGGGCCGATAACGTATAGGGATCTCAGAATTTACTACGAAATTGTTTAATTAAGATGATGACATAGCAGGAATAAAAAAACATTTTCTTAAAGAAAGAAAATATTTACAGAATGAAAATTTGAAAAATCTAAACTTTCTTTTAGATAGCACTTTAGAATAAAGCTAATATTTCATTTCAATAAAAAATATAGACGTTTTCATACCAAAGATTTCTACTTTACCGGCACTAAATATTTTAAGTAAATCGAATTTAATTAATTAACGTCTTATCATAATTTACTTATTTTTTTAAAATATTGTGTAAATATAAATAATTATTAAAAACCATTAATATATTAGATGAATAATTAAAATGAAATATTAATAATGAATAAATACGGATAATGCAGCTTAAGGACGTTCTCTTGGTTGAAACAGCAGTTTTCGAATTTTTAACTTTCAAATAATATTCAATTAATTTAATAATCCAGTAGTAAGTACATATAACAAATATACATTAGAGGGAACATAAAACAATTTTTTTCAAACGAATTCAGGCAATAGTTACTATGATATTGTTAAAGTTAAAGACAAAAACTTCAATAAGTTACCTAAGTTTTTTTCTTTCTTATCCAATCTTAACGAAATAAAGCTTATTTTGTTCGTTAAGAAATTTTAGGGGAAGTATCGATGGGAAAATTTATGATACGAGTTACCAGTACGGCGCAATATCAATTTGTTTAAGAAAAGTAAGTCAAGTTTTAATAAACAAATTAATATTACGTCGTATTGGTAACTCGTATCATAAATTTTCCCGTCGATACTCCCTCTGAAATTTCTTAACGAACAAAATAAGCTTTATTTCGTTAAGATTGGATAAGAAACAAAAACTAGGGGGGCTGCGGCCCCCAGCGTGCCTTCGGCACGCCATTCCCCCCGCCACCACACACACCTGCTCCTCGCTTCGCTCGTCGCCCCCCCCCCTATATAAAAACTTCGTTTTTACATAATAGGCACGACCGCAATACTCAGGAGAACCTTGTATTTTTATAAAAGCGAAAATTGCAACACTTCCGATATTTATAATAAAAAAAAATTAAATATATAATAATAATAAAAAAATAGCTGCTCACGGACTCACGGGTGTTCCTAACTACATATACCTATACAATCTCAATTACAAAAAAATACTTGCGCACATATGCATATATATACACTAATATACCGCGAAAGGAGAAAAACAGAAGGAGAATGCTCAATAATGATGCATTCGGCAACGGCAATCTGGCTTAGCCCTGCGACCTGCGTGCATGAATACTTATACTGCAGCAGTCGTAACGGCTACGCTAGGTACCTCGGCTCACGGTCGTACACACTTTCCGGACCTATGTATACTATCGTGCCTCGGCTAGGCTGCGTTCGCACACCAAGAACAGCGGAAAAACACATGCGACTCGTGCGACCGCGAGGTATAAGATATATCTATATATATATGATCGCGCGCGCTTTCTGCTACTGCTGAGTAGTGCGGCGTGCCGTCAGTCGTGGCGCACATGTGTCTATGGTGTGTGCTGTCAACAATCGAATCGTCTGGCTCCCGACGTCCCCAGCGATGACTGTGGCTGCTGTAGTATGCCGCCCTGGTGAATCGTGTTCGTCCTTTCATCGTGTTCGTCGATTGTCGATGATTCGTCGGAGATGGAAAGGCAGTGTGTCAGCGGCGAGAGCAGATTTAGTAAGCATTTTCTCGTTTCTAACCTCTCTGATGGGTGAGCTGATGGTACTTTCGCTTGTTGCAGGTATCTGTGGCTGCGAGAGTAGTGTAAACGACGGGCACTGCTGCAGACTGTTTCTTGGGTGTGAAAATGTTGTCTGAGTCATCTATTTATTAATTATATGTAGTTTTTAGGTGCTCAACTTTCCTTGTTTGGCTCTTACACTAGTGACTATGTGTACAGTTAAGCTGCTGCTTGTGTCTTCAGCGTCTTCAGTGAAACAACGGTTTAAGGTCTCTACCAGTTCTTCCCCTCTAGTTGTTACAGGAAGCTGGTACAGTGAGTGAATAACAGCCATTGCTGCAGACTTTTCTTTTGTATGGTATATTTTTTTGAGTCATCTATTTATTAGTCATATGTGGTTTTTAGGTGCTCAACTCTCCTCGCTTGTCCCCCAGAATAGGGACTGATCTGCTGTTCATGCGCTTTGCTGATCCCTAGGCTGAGGCAGTCCCTGACATTGAAACCCAATTGACGGTCTCTGTCAGTACTTTCCTCCTAGGTGGTGTGGTTACTGACACAGTGGATCGCTGTTAGATGATTCTCAGCAGACTGGCATCCATGGAGTAGTGCCAGCCTAGACCGTCCAGCCCTATTTTGCAACTTCTGCAGCTCTAAGTGATCTTCGAGTGTTAGTGCTTTAAAGTGTGAGGGGATAGGTAATAGGAACTGGGAAATATTATATAAGTGCTGTGTGTGTTGTTAAATGCGATAAGGGTAGGTAGTTGTCCCTGGTAATATTAGCTCGTCTATTTAATTTCTAAGTTTAGTCAGGGTGTAAGAACTCGTTTCAGGGTATCTGTTGTATTAAAATACATCATTATGTATTTCGCAGACTTCTACCCAGTGAGACTTGCCTATTTAATAGTTTTCTACATGCTGTAAGACTGAGTCAGCTAGAACATTGCATTCTTTATGCATTGAAATTTACCATATTACAACATTTATAGCTCATACATTATACAAAAGTTTTTTTGTATATGTACAAATCCGCGGACTACAGACAACAACTGGGGTACAAAAACGGAAAAAATTTTTTTTGAGGGCAAACCTACCACATAAGGTTTTTTCGGTTCTTTGGGGGTCCCCCAACATGAAAATACTCGTGTACACTCATTATTCGTTGCCAAACTTTTTTTCCGACGAAATCAATTTTTCTTATGGAAATTTAACATGAGAAAAATGGACGAAAAGTAGTCATTGATGATTAACCAATAGCAAACTATTGAAGAGGCCAAACCAAATTTCACAAAAAAGCGATTAAAGTTGAAGAATAGAGCTTTAATTTGAGATGAGAATCGTTAAAATCGATCGATTCTATGCAAAGCTACGTGAATTTGAAAATGGCGAATAATGACGAAAATGAGCGATTTTTTTCAAACCCACGTAATTCTTCAAATTTTTGTAATTTTTCGCCGTTTTCAACTTCACGTAGCTTTGCACAGAATCAACCGATTTTAACGATTCTCATCTCAAATTAAAGCTCTATTCTTCAACTTTAATCACTTTTTTATGGAATTTGGTTTAGCCTCTTCAATAGTTTGCTATTGGTTAATCATCAATGACTATTTTTCGTCCATTTTTCCCATATTAAATTTCCATAAGAAAAATTGATTTCGTCGGCAAAAAAGTTTGGCAACGGATAATGAGTGTACACGAGTATTTTCATATTGGGGGACCCCCAAAGAACCGAAAAAACCTTATGTGGTAGGTGTGCCCTCAAAAAAAATTTTTTCCGTTTTTGTACCCCAGTTGTTGTCTGTAGTCCGCGGATTTGCACATATATGATATTCCTTTAACATGTACTTATATAATATTACACAATTTTGATTCTTTTAGTTCAATCGCTTAGATCCTGGGAACACAGTAGGTTAAGCTGGGTAATCTTATATCAAATTTTTTAAATTTGTTATTAAAAATCTTTTTGTAGAAAACAGGGAAATAGATAGTTTATTTCTTTAATTATTCTTCCAATGTGTTTATCCCATTGAATATTGTAATCAAATGTAATTTTGTATCTTATTATGTTTTTGTAATTATATTATCTTTGGAATGTTATGTCGATTTTTTCCATCTTATTTAGAGCTATTGTATCGAATACTTTTGTGTAAATCTAATTCTGTGAAATAATAAGCGAAAATTCACTACACGTGTATTGGGGTATTAAAAATCATGTTTATATGTTTAGATGATCCAGTAATTATTGTACATAAAAATGTTAATTGGGAATAAGTTTTGTTTAAACTATATCTATATGCTTTGTATTTAACAGTTTTATTGAAAGTCAAATTCTTGTGTGATAAGCGAAAATCGACTATTTCAGGTGTATTTAGGCATTAAAAATCGTTTTTATAGGTCTAAGCGGTCAGGAATCCATTTTATATGAAAATGTTCAATGGGAGAAAGTTTTGATTAAATATTATGTAGAACTTTTGTATTGAACATGTTTCTGTAAAATCAAATCCTGTCAAGTTTTAGCCGAAAATCGTCCATTTTATGTATGCTTTGACGTTTAAAATCGTTTTTATAAGTCTAACTCGACAGAAGTTGATTTTACACGAAAATTTTAAATAGAAAAAAGTTTTGTTTAAATATTATCTACAACTTTTACATTTAACATTTTTGTATAAAATCAAATCTTGTCAAGTTGTAGCCGAAAATCGTCCATTTTATGTATATTTAGGCATTTAAAATCGTTTTTATAAATCTAATTCGTCAGGAATTGGTTTTACACAAAAATATTAAATGGAAAAAAGTTTTATTTCAATATAATCTACAACTTTTATATTAAACGTTTTTGTGAAAAATCAAATCCTGACAAGTTATAGCCGAAAATCGTTCATTTTATGTGTATTTTGGCGTTTAAAATCGTTTTTATAAGTCTAGCTCGTCAGGAGTTGATTTTACAAAAAAATGTTAAATGGGAAAAAGTTTTGCTTCAATATTATCTACAACTTTTGTATTTAATATTTTTATGTAAAATCAAATCCTGAGAAGTTATAACCAAAAATCATTCATTTTTGACCATTTTTGACGGTTTTTCGCAGTTATCTTGGCAAATATTGCTCGTACAAATAGTGTTCAACATAAAAAAGTGTATTTTAATTAGTTTTAGCAGATAGACCTGTACATATTAGCTTAAAATTAATTTTTCTAGACATTAGGCTTAAAAATCGATTTTTTGAGATATTTCTTTGTGCTCGCATTTGAAAAATTTTTCATCGATCTATCTCAATATAGAGCCAGCACTTAGGTATAATTAGAGGAGTATTTTCCCGCAATCCCGATGAAATCGGTCGAAAATTCATTGAGATAATCGAGAAACTTGAGTACATACGGACGTACAGACATACATACATCTCAGAAAACGCTTAAAACGCACTTGCTCTGAGTGGAACATGGTTTTTACACATTAATTTTTCAGTATTTGAATTCTTACAATTTTCGCTCTGGTGAAATTATAAGGCTCTCCCAAGTAGCGGTCGTGCCTAAAAATTAGGCAACTTATTTAAGTTTTTGTCTTTAATTTTAACAATATCATGGTAACTATTGCCTGAATTCGTTTAAAAAATTTTTTTTATGTTCCTTCTAGTGTATATTTGTTATATGTACTTACTTTTGGATTATTAAATTAATTAAACATTATTTAAAAGTTAAAAATTCGAAAACTGCTATTTCGACCAAGAGAACGTCCTTAAGTAGATGAAAATGTCCAAATTCTTTCATGCGAGCGATAGCGTAATGGATATACCCTTCTGAAAATGATCACGTGATATATCATGTGATATATCACGTGACAAATCACGTGATATATCACGTGACATTATGGCAAAAATTGTCACGTGATATGTTACCTGTGGGGTGATATATCACCAGCGAAGTGATATATCACCTATAAATACATCACCAGCAAAAATGATTTGTCACCTATCGGGTGATTTATCACCAAAAAATCACCGACCGATATATCACCAAAAATGTGCCCTGTCGATATATCACCTATGGAGTGATATATCACCAGCGAAGTGATATGTCACCTATAAATACGTCACCAGGAAAAAAATGATTTGTCACCTATCGGGTGATTTATCAACAAAAAATCACCGACCGATATATCACCAAAAATGCTCCCAATCGATATATCATCAGCGAGGTAAATATTATTCAGCCAGCGGGCATAAAGTGCTACATAACGACCAAGAGGCCCAATAGCTTACACAGCTCCTACAAAACTTTATAGTACCTACGTACTTTACCCCCGTGTGGGCGAAAATTATTTTAATTATATAACTATAATGCCTTCTTTTTATTTCTAAAATTCATAAGAATTTTTTCAGGTAAACACTTCATTTAACACATCATACCGCTACTTTATTTTATTTATTGACTATAATTATACCATAAAGTAGAATGAGGCTCTGCTAGAGGAATATTATCTGCAACAGTATTTCTTTTTTTTCTACTACAGGAGGTTGCGTTCTTTGACAGACCTGAACATCATCTTTTGGTGGCCATAATGCATAATAATTTTTAGTACGTTCTAACAACACAATTTGTCTAGTCCTTTTAATTCTTCTAGTCTCATCTATTCAATAAGCACTCTCTACAAATGGTAATAATTTTTTTCATGACTGTACAAATAATAATATTTTTAATATAAAACTTTCTACGAAAGTATAAAATAAGGCAAGTATAGAAATTTTTTCTTTATAATCTACTTTCCCTCCCTCTCCTCCCCCGCTCACTCGCTCCCTCTGTCCCCCCCCCCCCTCTCTCTTCCTCTCTCCCTTTCTCTCTCAATATCCGTCAAACTCTGTACCAAAAACTTTAATGAGAGCTTAAATATTTTTTTAATACAATCAACACGTTTTAAAAAAAAAATAATTTAAGTACGTTTTAACAACACAATTTTTGTCTAGACCTTTTATTTATTCGAATCTCACCTATTCAATAAGCACTCTGCAAATATGGTAATAATTTTTTTCATGACTGTACCAATAATAATATTGTTAATATAAAACTTTCTACGAAAGTATAAAATAACGCAAGTATAGACGTTTTTTCTGTATAATCTATTATACAAAAAGTTTATATTCTATATTTAAGTAGCCCACCGGTAAACTGCAAATCGTCGGACCCGCCAAGTATGTATGGGAAATCGGAGGACCACCCCTGCTAGAGCAGCTTTAGACTTCTCTTTTCCTCTCAAGGTGCGTAATATTATAGAAAGTTCGAAATTGAGAAAGAATAATGAAAAATAGTGATGTGTTGGTAACTATGTAATTTTTTTATATAAGCTTTGACTTTTCATAAATATCTGAAAAAATTCTTATGAATTTTAGAAATAAAGAGAAGGCATTATAGTTATATAATTAAAATAATTTTCGCCAACACGGGCGTAAAGTGCGTAGGTTCTATAAAGTTTTGTAAGAGTATGTGAGCTATTGGGCCTGTTGGACGCTAAGTAGTATTTTATGCCCGCTGGTTGAATAATTTTGAAGTTACAGCGTGGGCGTAAAATGTAATTTTACACGCGAGATACGAAAAGTTCTATTATGTCAGTCAAGTTAACTTATGGCCGGTACTTGACTACAATAAATTGATTTCAGTACTTTCTTGTGTTTAATTTGTATAGCTCAGAAAGATGAAAAAATTTGAATACATGTCTGAGAACAGTCATACAGTAGTTTCCGAGAATTGTTTGCATTACTTGACTATCGATAATTGATTTCACAACTTTCGTTTGTTTGATTTGCAGTGAACAATTTTATGTGTGTCTATCAGAAAAGGTTTAAATAAATGAGCACCATTTATTCTTAACCGACGTTTCGGACACTTTTGTCGTGTCCCTCTTCAGGTACTATATATTTAACACAAATCATTTACATAATAAATATATAAAGTATGTTGAACTTAATATTTACAATTTTTCCAAAAAAAAAAAAAAAACCGTAGTTTTTACAATCAATTCCAATAAAAAAAACCGCTGCCAATCCATTGGCATGTAGCTTCCTCAAACTTAATTTACTGATTCCTTTAATTAATTTTTAATTCCAATATTTAAAATTTAATACTTGAGAAAGACAGAAATAACAAAACTCCATCATAATTTATTCAAATTTTTATAGATTATACATTTCCACAAAATTTCACATACATAAAATATATATCACAATTGCCTATAAATTTGCAACTGATATTTAGAGCTCTATGTATTTGAATGTAATTTATAGCATTCGAAACATAATTAAATTACCTATATTTTCTAAAAAAAATTAATTTTCTAGCTATCACGGTTCTTTTGTTATTAACAGAAATGTAAAAATTTAAAAATTAAAAAAAATCCTCAAGAAATAGATTTTAAAAATGTCTAGAAAAATTTTAACATCAAATATCTCTGAAATTTATGAACCAGTCACTTTGCCAAAAGAACTCATCCGAGAACTATCAATAATATACCTCTACAATGAATTTTGAAGCGAATAAGACAATTTTACTCTTGTAATAGTTGAACATATAAAACTCATCTTTTTTCATTTTTCTATTTTTATGTTTTTGTTAATAACAAAAGAACCGTGATAGCTAGAGAATTAATTTTTTTAGAAAATATAGGTAATTTAATTCTCTTTCGAATACCACCCACCCCATTTAGATACATAGAGCCGTTCTCAAGAAATTACGATTTAAAAAAAAATTGAAAAAAATTTTAACCTCAAATATCTTCGAAATTTATGGATTAATCCTTTTGCCCAAAGAACTCACTCGATTGGTATACAAAATCTACCCCTACAAAGAATTTCAAAGTGATTAAGCCAATTTTACTATAGTTATTGAACGACAAAAAAAATCACTTTTTTTATAAATTATTTTTTTTCTCAAAAAATAATGTATAAAAAAACCTAAAAATTTAGTAAGTTATAGTACTTAATATCCTTTATAACCAAAAAAATATTCATGTTAATATCTTTTTTTAATTTCGAAATATAACCTATTCACAAAAAATTACGTTTTCATCAATAACTTATGACGAAATATAGCTACCGACTTTTTTTTTTTTTTAAATTGTAGATAATTTTATCCTACATACAGAGAATTCATGATATATAAACAATATTTGTTCTAAATATTAAAAAAATCGAAAAAAAAATTTTGAAAATTAAAAAATGGCTATAAAAAAAAAAAATTAAATTTTACAAAAATAGAATATTGACCCCAATTGTGGAAGCAAAATCTAAAAGAATGATCACTCTCCCGTTAAAATCGGTCGAGTAGATCATGAGATATCAGCGTATACTGACATACATACACACACACACACGGACATTTATACATCCATACGGACATTTTCTAAAAATAGTGTATTTCGATTACAAATTTGCTAAATAACACATCTAACACATTATCTCATAAACTTTTTTTTTATTATCACAAAGCTTCCTCTATGAGGAAGCAATAATTTATATTACACATTTATTAAAACTAATCACTTAATTATTTATCACAATTCGCAAACTCTAAACAAGTTATGTATAACAAGGTACACTTACATTATGTCAGGATGTAATGATAACGGGATACTGTCCGTTTCGTCAATGCTTTTTGTTTGCGGCAAACGGTCTATATATACTAATATACTGTAATTGTGTGTGTATATTGTGTGTGTATACGAGTATATAAAACGATGTGAGACAGGTAGGGGGATAGCGCTGAACGATTCGGAGCCGAGGCGAGGTATCAGGAGAGCACGTCATAGTGGAAGTCATCCTAATGACACGGTTCTCAAAACATACACGAATATTGTGATGGATATTATATGCTCACCCAACGTGCTCTCCTAATATACCCGTTCGACTTTACAAAGTTTATATACATAGTAAGAGTTATATTAAGCTAAAATTTCGCAGTTATTAATTAATATATTATATTCTTTCGCTAGTTTATTGATTTCAAATTGTTTGTTTATATAATTTTTTTGTTGATGAATGAAGAATGCTTCTGAAAAAAGTCTTTTTCCGTTATTTATTTCTGTATCTAAGATTTTAATATTATCAAAATCTATTGTATGATTGTTATTTTCAATGTGCGCAAATAAGGAAGATTTATCATCTTTGTCAAGATATTTTTTTCTATGCTCTTTTATTCGTACATTTAATCGTCTACCTGTCTGTCCCACATACGTTGATTCGCAATTTAGTTGATCACCACATAAAGAAACGCTTAAAAATGCTACAAATTTCAGATAATTTCAGATATTTATTACTGCTTTTCTGCAAATTATGACAAAAAGACGCACAAAGAGAGTTGATAGTAAAGCAGGAGAGCTCTGCGGTGTAACCTCGTTGTGCAAAAACATACCGTCAGCAACACTACCTCTACAGTGCTGTGACCGCCACTACTGCTGCCAGAGCGGACCCACAGCTCCGGAGGAGTATTCGACGCCTTTATCGCTAGTCGTTGTCGCTTTACTAGCAACAAGTATCCCCCCTTTCGTACGTTGCTGCTAAAAAAACTAGACACGTCGTTGAGAGCTGAAGATTCGTTCGCTACTACACGTCGACTGAGCACAAGATGAGACTCCGAGTCGTAGAGTTAAACTTGGAAACACTGTGATAATCTACGTTACCCTCCGGATAGTCAGTATATTTAGTAATTGCAGACGCCACTCCGTGGTAGACCGAGATACAAAATACGAGCACACCGGTACGAGCGCACAGCTGCCCCGCTGTTGTGACGTCACAATTGAATATTTAGGATTTCGACCAGATCGATAGAGCCCTGGCGGAAAGCTTGCGCGACCGTTGCTGCATAAAGCTAGAGTCGAGCATAACCTCGGCATCTGTGCTTTACCTTTCAGATTAGGAGCGATAAGTCTGCAATATTTCTAAGAATAATCTCTCTCTCTCTCTTTCTCTCTTCCTCTCTCTCTCTCTCTCTCTCTCTTCCTCTCTCTCTCTCTCTCTCTCTCTCTTTCTCTGTCTCTCTCTCTCTCTCTCTAGCGGTAAGTGGTGAACACCTGCGGATTTACAAAGCTCTTGTTATTTTATCTGCGTTTAACCACCTCGTCACTGCGGAGTGTTTGTCACTAGGAAGCTGGATCTGATGGCTGTCAAACTTGTGCATAAAGATTGCATGCATTTCTATGCAATTTTATGAGCCTAGGGCCAGTTTCCCTTCGAGAACGCTAACCTCAATCTCAAATGAAGCTGATTCCCTGGATTCGTTCTGCTAAAAGTTCTTGCATCTTCAACTGCTAAACTTACAACCGGCGGGCGTTCCTGGAAGCATCTGCATCCATTTCGTGTATTTGTGTGTGGTGCATCATCTACAAGTTTCTGGCATCGGCTTTTGCTGCTTGGCTTCTGCTAACTGTTAGAAATTAGAAATATTCACCTATTCGACCGCTAACTAATCATCTGACCGTCATGCTGACCAATTCAGCAGCCGTGGGTTCCGCTTACGTCTGTTCGCAAATCGCGTATGCCTTGTATAAGTTTGCATTACTTTGCGTTTATTTTATGTTATTTGTGAGTAAGTGTTATATAATCTAGTTGTTACTTTTTAATCTTCGTGTAGTGTAATTATAAGCATAGCGTTTTCTCTACTAATTCTGCCTCAATTATTAAATGGCTGTTTTTAGTACTATAGTAGCCTTTCAGTATTGTTATTTATAATTCGGATATGTCAGGCATTACATTTTATGTTATTTAGTGTAATTATTGCAGTCGCATTAGTTTTTACTTACGTCTGATCATTCTCGCTCTATATCACTTGAAAACGAGTATAAAAGCACTCTGCATTACCGACGTCTGATCGAATTAACTTTCTATCACTTAATTTGTTCTAACTCCGGCTGAGTGTTTTAAAGCGTATAAAAGCGGCTTTTTTCGCTTGTGATGCTTTTAGGGAACTTAGAATTTAGTTACTAAATGTCCCAGTGCGCAAAATGCAGTCTAGTATTAAAACAGACTTTTTGACCTGCGACTCATGTAATAAGACATATCATCCGGGCTGTGCACACGCGTATCTGGGTTCAAAGTCAGCTCGAGGGTGCTGCTTAGCGTCACTATCTAACTGATACCAGGGAGTAAGACTCACGCAATGACCCAGCCGGTCAACAGTACGTCCAGTAGTAATAGTATTTTATCCGACCCCCGACACCACTTTTTTCGTTTCCGGTGGAGAGCGGACTGACAGTGCCGCAACAACATCCGCAGGCAGCAGCAGTTTCGGTAGCGACTGCGCCGATAGTGCCGCAAAAACATCCGTTTGCAGCAGAAGTTTTGGCGGAAGAAATGTCACGTTTTAATAATTTAGATAGTGAAGCAAAGATGTATCGGTTGTAAGAGTTCATGTACACGTATACGACGGAATTAGATTTTAGGCTAAACGAGATCGCTAGAACTAGGCCCTTGAGCCTCAAGGGCCTGTAATTGCGCGTCAACTTGACTAAGCCGATCTGAAGTAGTTCTAGCGACCTCGTTTAGCCTAAAATCTAATTCCGTCGTATACGTATACATGAAATCGTACAACCGATATATCTTTGCTTCACTATCTAAATTATTAAAACGTGACATTTCTTCCGCCAATTACAGGCCCTTGAGCCTCAAGGGCCTGTAATTGCGCGTCAACTTGACTAAACCGATCTGAATTAGTTCTAGCGACCTCGTTTAGCCTAAAATCTAATTCCGTCGTATACGTATACATGAACTCGTACAACCGATAAATCTTTGCTTCACTATCTAAATTATTAAAACGTGACATTTCTTCCGCCAATTACAGGCCCTTGAGCCTCAAGTAATTGCGCGTCAACTTGACTAAACCGAACTGAAGTAGTTCTAGCGACCTCGTTTAGCCTAAAATCTAATTCCGTCGTATACGTATACATGAACTCGTACAACCGATACATCTTTGCTTCACTATCTAAATTATTAAAACGTGACATTTCTTCCGCCAAAACTTCTGCTGCAAACGGATGTTTTTGCGGCACTATCGGCGCACTCGCTACCGAAACTGCTGCTGCCTGCGGATGTTGTTGCGGCACTGTCAGTCCGCTCTCCACCGGAAACGAAAAAAGTGGTGTCGGGGGTCGGATAGAATACTATTACTACTGGACGTACTGTTGACCGGCTGGGTCATTGCGTGAGTCTTACTCCCTGGTATCAGTTAGATACTGACGCTAAGCAGCACCCTCGAGCTGACTTTGAACCCAGATACACGTGTGCACAGCCCGGATGATATGTCTTATTACATGAGTCGCAGGTCAAAAAGTCTGTTTTAATACTAGACTGCATTTTGCGCACTGGGACATTTAGTAACTAAATTCTAAGTTCCCTAAAAGCATCACAAGCGAAAAAAGCCGCTTTTATACGCTTTAAAACACTCAGCCGGAGTTAGAACAAATTAAGTGATAGAAAGTTAATTCGATCAGACGTCGGTAATGCAGAGTGCTTTTATACCCGTTTTCAAGTGATATAGAGCGAGAATGATCAGACGTAAGTAAAAACTAATGCGACTGCAATAATTACACTAAATAACATAAAATGTAATGCCTGACATATCCGAATTATAAATAACAATACTGAAAGGCTACTATAGTACTAAAAACAGCCATTTAATAATTGAGGCAGAATTATTAGAGAAAACGCTATGCTTATAATTACATTACACGAAAATTAAAAAGTAATAACTAGATTATATAACACTTGTTCACAAATAACATAAAATAAACGCAAAGAAATGCAAACTTATGCAAGCCATACGCGATCTGAGAACAGACGTAAGCGGAACCCACGGCTGCTGAATTGGTCAGCATGACGGTCAGATGATTAGTTAGCGGTCGAATAGGTGAATATTTGTAATTTCTAACAGTTAGCAGAAGCCAAGCAGCAAAAGCCGATGCCAGGAACTTGTAGATGATGCACCACACACAAATACACGAAATGGATGCAGATGCTTCCAGGAACGCCCGCCGGTTGTAAGTTTAGCAGTTGAAGATGCAAGAACTTTTAGCAGAACGAATCCAGGGAATCAGCTTCATTTGAGATTGAGGTTAGCGTTCTCGAAGGGAAACTGGCCCCAGGCTCATAAAATTGCATAGAAATGCATGCAATCTTTAGGCACAAATTTGACAGTGACCAGATCCTGCTTCCTAGTGACAAAAAACACTCCGCAGAGTGACGAGGCGGTTAAACGCAGATAAAATAACAAGAGCTTTGTAAATCCGCAGGTGTTCACCACTTACCACTAGAGAGAGAGAGAGAGAGAGAGAGAGAGAGAGAGAGAGAGAGAGAGAGAGAGAGAGAGAGAGAGAGAGAGAGAGAGAGAGAGAGAGAGAGAGAGAGAGAGAGAGAGAGAGAGAGAGAGAGAGAGAGAGAGAGAGAGAGAGAGAGAGAGAGAGAGAGAGAGAGAGAGAGAGAGAGAGAGAGAGAGAGAGAGAGAGAGAGAGAGAGAAAGAGAGAGAGAGAGAGATTATTCTTAGAAATATTGCAGACTTATCGCTCCTAATCTGAAAGGTAAAGCACAGATGCCGAGGTTATGCTCGACTCTAGCTTTATGCAGCGACGGTCGCGCAAGCTTTCCGCCAGGGCTCTATCGATCTGGTCGAAATCCTAAATATTCAATTGTGACGTCATAACAGCGAGGCAGCTGTGCGCTCGTACCGGTGTGCTCGTATTTCGTATCTCAGTCTACCACGGAGTGGCGTCTGCAACTACTAAATATACTGACTATCCGGAGGGTAACGTAGATTATCACAGTGTTTCCAAGTTTAACTCTACGACTCGGAGTCTCATCTCGCGCTCAGTCGACGTGTAGTAGCGAACGAATCTTCTGCTCTTAACGACGTGTCTAGTTTTTTTAGCACCAACGTACGAAAGGGGGGATACTTGTTGCTAGTAAAGCGACAACGACTAGCGATAAAGGCGTCGAATACTCCTCCGGAGCTGTGGGTCCGCTTTGGCAGCAGTAGTGGCGGTCACAGCGCAACTGTAGAGGTAGTGTTGCTGACGGTATGTTTTTGCACAACGAGGTTACACCGCAGAGCTGTCCTGCTTTACTATCACCTCTCTTTGTGCGTCTTTTTGTCACAATTTGCAGAAAAGCAGTAATCGCTCTCGGCTTTTATTTTGTAAGGCTTTACCCGCCATAATTGAGAATTAATGTCGAATCTTATTGTGTGTGTGTGTGAGTGTGTGGGGGGGGGGGTGGATGGGTGTGTGCGTGTGTGCGTGCGTGAGGCGTGTGTATGTGTGGGTGTGTGTGTGTATGTGTTTCTATGTTTGCGTAATATATATGAAAATGATACGTGATGAGTGCAATGTATACAGGCCCTAGTGGCAATTATTCGCCTCGAAAAGCGGTGGCTCTCTTTAAATAGTGCAACGAGCAGCGCTTAGCCATAAATTCTTCTATTTTTGAATTTCTCTCTCTCTCTCTCTCTCTCTCTCTCTCTCTCTCTCTCTCTTCCTTTCATTCTTCTACTGGATCTCCCCCCTCTTCGATTTCCGTTATGTATTTTTTCACGTCGTGGACAATGTAACCTGCTAACCAAATTTATTATACGTGTCGTCGCCTTGTAGACGTTATATTTTAATGCGAGCGAGTCAGGAAAAATTTAGAAAGAATTTTTATATTCAGATGCTGTTGTCAAAATATTTGATAATCTTAATGGTCAAGACTCATTACTTTCGTTTTAAAAGTTTACGATTATAGATGATTAGACGAAACCAAAAACAAATCTGCACTGGACAATTATTAAAAATATGTCATTTTATTTGGACCTACAGTAAAATAGCCTTCAATGGGACACTTACGAGTACTTAATTCACATAAGCCTGATTTAATTATAGTCAATTGTTATTTTTTGCTGAAAAAAAAATTACAACACATAGTTTATACATAATTAAATTTATTTTAAAAATAAAATAATATAATCACCATATTATTAAAATTAAATGAATTCGTTTTATAGGTAGTTAATTAATTCTTCAGTTAAAAAATATTTTTGGGTTTAATCCTAAAGTGGTGTAAATTAAGCCAATACTGTGACAATGTTAGTCTAATGGATGAATCATAAACTGAAGCGAATTCAACACCTCTTTATAAATACTTTATAAATACAATTTATTTTATAAATACTTTATAAATACTATTTGATTGTGTAACTATTTTTATCCCTTTTTTAATATCATTTTCTTCTGTTAGTTTTAATAAATTATTGTAGATATACTGTTTTTATTTTATTGCTATTAAAGATCGCTAAAACGTAATAAATTTGTTGTAATATAATGTTAATTTAAGGTAACTTAAGTGGAAAATTTTTCAGAGATTACTGCAAGCATGTGTAAAGAACATTATTAAGAAGACCTAAAAATATAATACATATTCTACAAAGGAAATAATTGAGGGCGTCCTAGAAGTGATATCGAATTCACATGAAGAAATAAATGGTAAAAAAAGCATCATGACTATGCCTTGTCATGTGTATAGTTCATTTGATATATTTATTCCAAAAATTATTATTATTTATTATTTATTTATTATTTTCTTTTCCAAGACAAAATTGACAACAATATTTGACATACAATAAAATACAATATATCTTCAAATAGAAAAAAAATTCCGGACACTTTCAAATGATAATAGCCTGACAAAGCCTAACAAAAAAACCGCTAGCTGTTCACTTAGCTAATACAGTCATTTTTCGCTTGTAGACAAGTGAAGATGATACGGAAAATTTTGGAATAATTTATAACTAATATTTTTTACTTTTTATCTACTTATGTATCTAGTTAAGGTTTGCCGTAAAGAAGGGTCGAAGAAATCTCTGTGTGGCCGAATTATGCATATGAAGCGTTTCACGTCAACTGTCCCAGCACGGCGCGCGAGCGCCAAATCGTGCTACATCCAGCTCATGTTTACGATACTAAAATGTATTTGAAAAAATTTTATGATAAGCATTTCCAACGTATTTTTTCCTCAGCTTTCCAATGGTGTAGGCAGTTTTTCCGAAATTTTCTATTTTCACCTTCCCAAAGTACAAAACGTGTTATATCTCGAAAACGATATTTTTAATATTTTTTTTGACCTTCTAGATCGAAAGCTGAGTATTTTGCTTCCTCCTAGAGGAAGCTTTGTGATAGTAATTTTTTGAGTTGTTGTAAAAACATGTTATAATTGATATTCGTGGTGTTGGGAACCAAAATACATGATTTTTGAAAAATGTCTGTATGGATGTATGTGTGTGTGTGTGTGTGTGTGTGTGTGTGTGTGTGTGTGTGTGTGTGTGTGTGTGTATGTATACGCCTGGATCTCAGCTTCTACTCGATCGATTTTAACCGGATAGGTCTCATTCTTTTTGTTTTTGTGTGATGGCGGGTCAAAAATCCGTTTTTTGATTGGGCCGATTCGTTCTTGTTTTATTTCGAATTTTCGATTTTCTCAAAATTGTTTTTGCCTTTTTTTTAATGATAGAATCGAGATATTTAAATCTGATGGGTAGCATTCGAAAGAGCGTAAAAAAACCTATAATTTCCAAAAAAAAATTTCTCTAGCTATCCCGGTTCTCTTGTTATTGACAAAAACGTGCTTTTTTTTAAAAAAGCTTATAACTCCGAAACTAAACTGTAAATTTTTTTGAGAAAAATCACGATAATGCAGAATATAAATCGCTATAAGCTCTAAAAATTTGAATCCATTCTTTTGGTTAGTTTTTGAGAAAAAAATTGAAAAATGAAGAAAACGCGTTTTCTATGTCCAACGATTACGGAAGTAAAATTGACTTAATCGCTTTAAAATTCCTTGTAGAGGTAGATTTTGTATAGTTCTCGATCGAGTTATTTGGGCAAAATGATTGGTCTAGAAATTTCAGAGATATTTGAGGTTAAAGTTTTTTTAACCTTTTTTTCAAATCGTAATTTCTCGAGAACAGCTCTATGTATCTGGATCGCATGGGTAGCATTCGAAAGAGAATTAAAATATCTATATTTGGAAAAAAAATTTATGTCTAGCTATCACAGTTCTTTTGTTATGAACAAAAACAAAAACGTGTTTTTTTCAAAAAAGCTTATAACTCCTTAATCCTATCTCCTATCTTCAAAAAATGATGGATTAGTTATGATATCAATTTATTAGTGATTTGGTTGGTGGGTTTAACGGGTTGCTAGGTCACAAAAACAAAAGTGTTGTGTAGATAATATTTTTTTGTTTGTTTTCGTAGTTTTTTTCCGGAAGATTTTATACTCTGAATTCATAGAGGTTTTTTTCAGCTTCAATGTACTTTTATCTATTGGAATAATAGCATGGTATTGTAACGTGCCTGGTATAGATTTAGCCTTGTCCAGTCTTGATTTTAGTTTCAAAATTGTTTCTTCATACGATTCTTTAGTGCTATAAAAAACTTTGGTTTGTTTGCAGTAATCTTTAGCCCAGTTGTACAGCTCTTCTGGCGTTAAAATATGATTACTAGAAAAAACTTGTAGACTAGCTCGTTTTGCACCTCTTTTTAGGATCGCGCCTATACCATCGCACGTATCTTTGCCGTGTGCTGTGGCATAAAAATGCCACTCAACAGTAACTCCAAAATCTTTCTCGTAAAAAAGAAGATTTTGAAATTTTTATTTATTCTTAAAATGCTGACCTGCTCCATCAGTCAAATAATAAACTTTCTTGACTGCAAAATTAGTTTTAAGGTAAGATATTACAATTTTTTGTTCATAAACGGCTATGGTATCATGATTTAAATTGTCGGATATCACAGCAATGCTTACATGTTTGAGTTCATTATTTTGTTCATAGTACACTACAACTGTAAAAACTGTTACCTCGTTATTATTCCAGTCGAAGGACTGATGTGTAGAATTTTGTATAACGAAAGCATAATTTTCTGCAAAATCGCAACACACGAGAAATTCTCCTTCTTGAAGATTGCTTTTTACGTTATTTATAAAAAGTGATTATTTCTTAGCGAAAAAATCGGGAGTTTTTAATTTTATTAATTTTTCCCCCAGCATGTCCATAAATTCGTGCACATTTACAGTTTCGGAAGCTATCGTACACCGATCTGTTTGAAACCATGATTGATATTCGATTTTAAAAATATCATTTTCATCATAACATTCAAGCAAATGTTTTCGTAATATATGTTTTCGACATATTGGGGCAATCCAAACCGTCACCCAAATAGCATCTATCGTGTGCATCATTACACATAATTGCTTGGATGTAATCATGGTAGTTTTTAAAGGGTAAAAAAAATATTAAAAATATAATATTCCAGATATAACACGTAAAAAAAACAAAAAAATTATCTACACTGAAAAGAAACGTTAGTACAAGAATTACTATATTGCTGTTAATTTTGAAAATTTATTTTTTTATAAAATAATTAATAAAATATTACTTCATACATTATTAAGAATCCAGAAGAACAGGTAAAGAATTAAAGATTATAAAAGGTTATTATATAGGCAACGAGGTGGGTGCAGTCCGCGCGCTGTACCGCGTAGTACCGCGTGCAAGAAAGGCGGTGTGTCTACTCTTTCGCGTTCTATTTCTCGCAGAAAACATCTCGGGCACTCTTTGGAAAATATCCTTTCCTACGTAAAAAATGCTCAGCTTTCGATCTAGAGCGTCAAAAGAATATATTAAAAATATCGTTTTCAAGATATAACACGTTTTGTACTGTTTGAAGGTGAAAATGGAAAATTTCGGAAAAACTGCCTACACCATTGGAAAGCTGAGGAAAAAATACGTTGGAAATGCTTATCATAAAATTTTTTCAAGTACATTTTAGTATCATAGACATGAGCTGGATATAGCACGATTTGGTGCTCGCGCGCTGCGCTGGGACAGTTGACGTGAAACGCCTCATCCAAATTACCTCGGGTTAACTTATGTTTTAACACAAATGCAAGAAAATCTTTAATAATAAACAGAATATTTCAGAATCGTTCAAGTAAACAAAAGTGACTCATTTTCTGTTTCTCTATTTTTTATAAAAACACCATTTTCACAATAAGGACAGAAAAAATTCATTTGGATCAACAAAATTGCTATTAATTCAAATGCTATTGTATAATTGAAGAGCTCAGGGTAACAAAAAATCAGCTCACATTTTCAGAAGACTCCTGAATTAGCTCCTTATACTGCTTACCTAGAGGCAAACTCGAAATATGAGTTGCAACTAAGTATTGATTTATTGATTGGTTCCCAGAGCTGGACTTTCGAAATTTTTCAAAAGTTTTTTTGCAGGATGAGTATCTAAAATACGTAAACTTTCAAAGCTGTACTTTCAAAACTGTTATGAAAAAAGGATATTTTTATCGATCTAAAATTTTAGGAACATGTTTTTGTTTTTCCATAAAAAGCTAAAGTTAACGAATTTGGAACGATTTTAAAATTTTGACATGCTTAGTTCATGTAATATATATATAAGCAGATCAATTACTTTTCGACCAAACTTTGCGCGGTCAACTATTCGATTATCTCGAGAAATTTTTATATAAAAGTACACATTGAAAATGTATCTTCTGTCAAGTTTCAGCCCGATTTTTCAATGCTAGTCATGTGTAGAATTTTTTAAAGATTGGTTTTTTACTGTTTTTTAGCCTTATTCAAAAAATCATAAAACCCACAGATCTCGACCGATTTTAATGATCAAGGTCGCATTTTCTTTGCTTTTTCTCGAACTTTACAGAAGAAATTTGTCCTGGAGGTTTTACGTTAATAGCGTTTTTATGTTAGCCTATGTGTACGTACATCTTGAAAAAAATAGGGTATCTTTTAACCATTACTGCGCCGTCGTTTCTGAATATATCAAAACCAGCGACCTCTCATTTCTTTTGTCTTCCCGAAAGCTCAAATTTCTTTTTTTAAATGTTAAAATCGGTTAAATTTAGCCCGAGATATCCATGATTAAAATTCACATATTAAAGTAACTAAATTTAGATTGACTGTAACTTTTGTCTTGGAACTTGAAATTGCACGAAATTTGGGGGGAATTTAGAGCTTCTTATACTGAAATTGCTTTAGAAATTTTGACATTGGGATTTACTTCCATTTTTAGCTACGACGTATACGCAGTTTACCCAAAATTAAATAAATAACCATACAAGGAAGAGTCGCTTGGTTGGTAGGAGTCGCCCATACCTGTTTCGGCCATATATCTTTTAATAATACGGATGAAAATTGATGATTAAAAAATAAAAATGATATTTAAATAGAGCTCTATGAAGGGATGAGATACATTTTTTTATTAAAATAGTTTATTTAACAAAATAAGTGAACCAAATATGCTTTGGTTGTCGTTGTTGCCGTTCCGCGCGTTTAGTTTTGGTAAAATCAAGTATATACTGCTATTTTACATATTGCGTTATATGGCGTGTGATGTGACATATGACTATTTCTTCTCAAAATGATTGGTCCATAAATTTCAGAGATATTTAAGATTAAAATTTTTTGACCTTTTTTCAAATCATAATTTCTCGAGAACGAATCAATGAATCAGCTCCAAATTTATAGACTTTTTTGTATGTGATATAGATAATAAGTGTGTGCATTTTCATAAAGATCCTTTGATTACTTTTTGAGATATTTGATATTTAAAATTTGTGTGCTTCTAAAAATGACTTTCTTTGTCACACAATAGCTGCAGTAAAATTGTTTAAATTGCTTTGAAATTGGGAGGAGATGTAGAGTTTTGTACACGGCAAAAAATTTTGGCAATGTATAATTTCAAATATTTTTGACACGTCGAACTTCGCCGCACTTTGATATTGGGACTATGAGAGGTCCAAGCTTTGAACTGTACGAGATCAATTAGCATCTGAACTTTGGTATTTCAGAGCTTGGACCTCTTAGATTCCTAATATCGAAGTGCGACGCGTCGAGCGTCGGACTATAGAAGTTCAACGTGTACTGAACTATATTAATACAAAACATCGGACCGCGTTGTGCAATTGTTTGAAATCATGCAGTTCAAGTATGTTTGAACTTTTATGGTACGTTTTTCAACTTGTAAAAAATCAATTTATGTATTGATTTAGATGAAATATAATTTGAACTTCTATAATCCTAAACCTTTAATCCATATTAATTCCAAATTTTTTTCCGTGTACTCGAAATGATATACACGGTGACCATTTTAATCGCTACACCCGGATTTTTCGGATCCTAAGACAGATAGGAAAAAATGATTCAGACAAAAGTTGTAGGGGACGAAGGGGGCCAAACGATGGTCCTAACAGCTTTGACCTTGAACTTGACCTTCAAGGTTATTTCAAGGTCAAGTGGTTTTTTTTAATAGGGACAGCTATTTTTGACCCCGGATTCGGAAAGAGCGGGAAATTTTACGTTCAAAATCATATTGAGACATTTTTTTTCAAGGTCATTTCAAGGTCATTTCAAGGCCAAATGAAGGTCGAACTCCGAAAAATCCATTTTAAGTCGTTTTTTCCATGAGTCACAGGCTTAAGTGGTTCAAACTGATCGTAGGTTTAATAGGGAAACCCACACACCCAAAACTTTCACATCCTAGTAAACAAATATCAAACTTGCACATTCGAACCCCATGCTCTTCATAGCCTCACATGCTAAACTGTTACACCAGACATCCCCCAGTCCCACACATCTCTACCCCATGTCTGATGTTTGTTTAACTGAAACTTCAAGATCATTAAAGCTTCTGTTGTAAATGTGTCAACCTTACGTTTAGCGCTATCTAGAAACAACGACGTGGACGTAGTAAGGATTGTTTCCTTTGGGGTGCTTGATTAAAGTGAGTCCCCTTGCCTCTCACTGTTCAGGGTGCTTGATTTAAGTGAGTCCCTTCGCCTCTCACTGATCGGGGTGCTTGATTAAAGTGAGTCCCCTTGCCTCTCACTGTTCAGGGTGCTTGATTTAAGTGAGTTCCTTCGCCTCTCACTGATCGGGGTGCTTGATTAAAGTGAGTCCCCTTGCCTCTCACTGTTCAGGGTGCTTGATTTAAGTGAGTCCCTTCGCCTCTCACTGATCGGGGTGCTTGATTAAAGTGAGTCCCCTTGCCTCTCACTGTTCAGGGTGCTTGATTTAAGTGAGTCCCTTCGCCTCTCACTGATCGGGGTGCTTGATTAAAGTGAGTCCCCTTGCCTCTCACTGTTCAGGGTGCTTGATTTAAGTGAGTCCCTTCGCCTCTCACTTATGTGTTTATCTAACCTCGAAGAAAATGTTCGAAATTACGACCATTTGCTTCCAGGCACATAGTCAAACGCCTTTGGAAGTGGCGAACGGTGTTTAGCAAAGTTTGCCTTGGAATGGCAGCGCATGCTCGACGAATTCTGTCCATCATGTCTACTCTTGTGGTGGGCCTTTCCTCAAAAACGGCATTTTTTAAATACCCCCATAAGTAAAAATCTGGTGATGTAAGATCTGGTGAGCAAGCAGGCCATTCAACCGGACCACCTCGACCAATCCATCTGTTACCATACTGCTCATTCAAAAAAGTCCTGACAATTCGAGCGAAATGTGGTGTTGCGCCGTCCTGCTGGAGCCACATTCTTCGTCGCGTTTCTAAGTCAACATTTTCCATCAATACAGGTAGTTCATCTCTTATTAGCGTTAAGTACGTGTGTTGATTAACATTTTCTTCGAAAAAATAAGGGCCAATCACACATCCATTAATAATCCCACACCATACCATAATACTCCATCGTCTTTGATGGTTTACAGTTCTGACCCAATGAGGATTAACATCAGACCAGTAATGACAATTATGTCTATTCAATTCCCCATCACTTTGAAATTTTGCCTCATCAGAAAAAAGAACAAAATTAAAAAAGTCTGGATCATTTTCTATCATTTGTAAAGCCCATTGGCAAAACACAATACGCTGTTGAAAATGAGCAAACTGTAGCTCTTGGACCAGAGTAATATGATACGCATGATATCTAAGCACCTTCATAATTCTTAAAAATGTACTTTTTGGAAGACCGATTTCCCTTTCGATTCGACGAGCGCTTATCTGTGGGTCAAGATGAATTATTGCCAGAATAGTCACAACCCGATTATCATTTTCATCATATTGATGGCGCCTACGTTGACGAACCATGTGTCCACCACGAGCTCTTTGAGTTAAACGTCTGATAGCCATAGCGTCAGGATGTCGTCTGTCTGGATAGCGTTCAGCATAAATTCTTGCCGCAGCACGATAATTACTTCGGCTTTCTCCTAAAGCCAACATCATGTCAACGATCTCGTTGGGCGGATAGTCAGCCATTTCAGAGCCAGCTATTAATTACTATTAAATTTGAATAGTGAAATGGTATAAAAAATATTAATAATTATAATATTTGCCCGTATACGGTCGCGACCAAAAAAGAAAAATGTTCCTAAATTATGGTAACTTTATCTGACTAAGTGTATTTGCCAAAAGTACTCCGATTGTCACACTTTTGTAATTGTAAGTTTTATAATAAAGTAATAATCATTAAATTATTTCTAATTTGAACTGCACATAATACTAAAACTTGCTTTTATTTTAAATATTGTGAATTATTGCCGTTCAAACTTGAGAAATACTAATATTGATAATGTAATCATTAAAGGCACATTTACAAATAATTTCTGTTCCGTCAAGATTTTTGTACAAAAAAGAAATGTTGTATCTTTATTCTTTTGAAAGTTATGACTTTTCTTTTTAAACAATGACATTTTTTTACAGCTCATATCTTTAATTTACTCATAACTTTCAAAAGAATAAAGATACAACATTTCTTTTTTGTACAAAAATCTTGACGGAACAGAAATTATTTGTAAATGTGCCTTTAATGATTACATTATCAATATTAGTATTTCTCAAGTTTGAACGGCAATAATTCACAATATTTAAAATAAAAGCAAGTTTTAGTATTATGTGCAGTTCAAATTAGAAATAATTTAATGATTATTACTTTATTATAAAACTTACAATTACAAAATTGTGACAATCGGAGTACTTTTGGCAAATACACTTAGTCAGATAAAGTTACCATAATTTAGGAACATTTTTCTTTTTTGGCCGCGACCGTATACGGGCAAATATTATAATTATTAATATTTTTTATACCATTTCACTATTCAAATTTAATAGTAATTAATAGCTGGCTCTGAAATGGCTGACTATCCGCCCAACGAGATCGTTGACATGATGTTGGCTTTAGGAGAAAGCCGAAGTAATTATCGTGCTGCGGCAAGAATTTATGCTGAACGCTATCCAGACAGACGACATCCTGACGCTATGGCTATCAGACGTTTAACTCAAAAAAATGCCGTTTTTGAGGAAAGGCCCACCACAAGAGTAGACATGATGGACAGAATTCGTCGAGCATGCGCTGCCATTCCAAGGCAAACTTTGCTAAACACCGTTCGCCACTTCCAAAGGTGTTTGACTATGTGCCTGGAAGCAAATGGTCGTAATTTCGAACATTTTCTTCGAGGTTAGATAAACACATAAGTGAGAGGCGAAGGGACTCACATAAATCAAGCACCCTGAACAGTGTCCACGTCGTTGTTTCTAGATAGCGCTAAACGTAAGGTTGACACATTTACAACAGAAGCTTTAATGATCTTGAAGTTTCAGTTAAACAAACATCAGACATGGGGTAGAGATGTGTGGGACTGGGGGATGTCTGGTGTAACAGTTTAGCATGTGAGGCTATGAAGAGCATGGGGTTCGAATGTGCAAGTTTGATATTTGTTTACTAGGATGTGAAAGTTTTGGGTGTGTGGGTTTCCCTATTAAACCTACGATCAGTTTGAACCACTTAAGCCTGTGACTCATGGAAAAAACGACTTAAAATGGATTTTTCGGAGTTCGACCTTCATTTGGCCTTGAAATGACCTTGAAATGACCTTGAAAAAAATGTCTCAATATGATTTTGAACGTAAAATTTCCCGCTCTTTCCGAATCCGGGGTCAAAAATAGCTGTCCCTATTAAAAAAAACCACTTGACCTTGAAATAACCTTGAAGGTCAAGTTCAAGGTCAAAGCTGTTAGGACCATCGTTTGGCCCCTTCGTCCCCTACAACTTTTGTCCTCTGCAACCATTTTTTCCTATCTGTCTTAGGATCCGAAAAATCTCGGTTAGCGATTAAAATGGGTCACCCTATATATATATATATATATATATATATATATATATATATATATATATATATATATATATATATATATCTATATTATATATATATATCTATATATATATATATATATATATATATATATATATATATATATATATATATAGTTTATCTCCTATAGTTTATCTCTTCAGAGTTCCCTATATAAGCGCGTGACTAAAGAAATAATATCCCTGGGGTTATTGACTCTAGACACGTCCCAGAAATAACGCTTACGTACAGAAAAATTTCCGGGACGTCCCGGAAAAAACAGCGCGTCCCGGAAATAACAGCGATGTACAGTGTAAACGTCCCGGAACGAACCGTTGCATATATATATATATATATATATATATATATATATATATATATATATATATATATATATATATATATCACTGACATAAAAGCCCACAGATTTATTTCACTAAACAGTATCATAGTTTTACGTTATTACAATAACAAGTTATTTCACAAATATCGGATGTTTCTTTCTCTATGCTAATTTCAATTATTTATTTGATAATTTTTATATACACACAGATCATAAACTTGTTTTTCCAGAGTTCACTTACATATAGACCTTGAATATGGATCTATAGAGATCATCTAATAAATATATTTTTAAATGCATTATTTAAGTTCACTTATTTATCCACTCCATTTATTTTAATCATTTATGTTTTTCCCTAAATAACTCTTTTATCAAATTAATAGACGAAATGATATATATATGAGCAAATCCCAGAAACTTTTAACTTTTTGGAAACTGCAAAATTTTAGATTTAAAAGACTATAACTTACAAAGCACATGACTGAACCAAAAAAGAAAATGTTCAATTTTAAATAGAGAAATAAAAAAAGCGTCCAACTTATGGGTAGAGGAAGACTTTTTTATGAAAAATTACGAAAGGAGCAAAAATCGTGGACATTTTGAGTTTTTTCGATCTAGGAATAAAAGTCACTTAATATGATTATCAAATATTTAAGAGCATTTTCTTTAGAACAAGTAAGGTATAAGAGTTTTTATTTTCCAATATTTACGAAGTAAAAACTTAAAATCTCTCGAATCTGATATTTTTTTCATAGCACATGGATCTACCAAGGCTTAAATTGAAGCTTCTGTTCTAAAGAAAAAGCTCTTAAATATTTGACAATGATAGTGACTTTTTTTCTAGATCGAAAAAACTCAAAATGTCCACGATTTTTGCTCTTTTTATATAATTTTTCGTAAAAAAGTCTTCCTCTACCCATAAGTTGAATGCTTTTCTTATTTCTCTATTAAAAATGAACATTTTCTTCTTTTGTTCAGTCATGTGCTTTGTAAAGAACTTGAGTTAAATTTTTTGAAATCAAAAATTTTGCAGTTTCCGAAAAGTTAAAAGTTTCTAGAATTTGCCCATATATTTCACTAACATAAAAGCCCACAGATTTATTTCACTGAACAGCATCATAGTTCTACGTTATTACAATAACAAGTTATTTCGCAAATATCTGATGTTTCTTTCTCTATGTTAATTTCCATTATTTATTTGATAATTTTAATATAAACACATATATAATATTTATGTTACTTTCCATTATTTTTTAAAAATAATTTTTATATACACATACATGTAATAAACATGTTTTTCAGGGGTTCTGAGCACTTAGACAGGCCGTCGAAATATAATAGACAGATAAAAATTTTTCAACGAAAATTGGCAGGGGTTGTAAAAAACATAAAAGAAAACTACTAGAGGATGCGAAAGACCAAAAATTATCCAATTAATAAAATTCGATATACTTAAATAGGTAAAAGAAATAAGATACTTACTTGTATAGAACAGAATCCCCGAGTAATGACTTTAGTTATTTAATTGGAGACACTAAATATAACTCATGCAATTACATTAAAGAAGATAGGAAAGTGAATCAATTAAAAGCTATTGCTTAAGTAAGTAATCAACTTATAACTTCAATTTTCTTTGATTCTTTCCTAAGCTATAATACGTAATTTATTACAAATCCATCCCTAACATACCTTCTACTAGGAACACGCGTCCCCCAGGTAGAAACTTATAGCCATGTACTCGGGGCACGCGAGCTTCCCGTAGAAGAATCATTTTAGCGAGTACAAGACAGAAAGCGACTTAATAATGAAAAATCTGAACAGCAAATACCCGGGGAATGCAAGTTTCCAGTAAAAGAGGTAAGTAGTATATCCCTCGCTATGGGCCGTCACAACAAACCTGACCTTGACAGCAGGCGCCAGCTGGGGTCAAGGTCAAGTAGCCCGACGACGCATAGCGAGGGCGACGTACACGTGTGTGTGCACGCACACACAATCATATTCTGGAGAGAGCACACGCACGCACGCACACGCGCACGTACACCCCGCCCCCACACACACACACACAGACACCCGCCCACACACACGCATACCCACAGACACCCGCCCGCACGCACGCATACACACAGACACCCCGCTCGCACGTATGGATACACGTGCAGGCATGCACGCGCATACACACACAAACACACGCACATACACAAACACACACCCAAACACACACACACACACACACACACACACATGACACGACCCATAGCGCTTGACGCATCAGAGAACATTCAGAGAAAGAGAGAGAGAGAGAGAGAGAGAGAGAGAGAGAGAGAGAGAGAGAGAGAGCAGTTATGACTTCACTTTAGCGCATCAAAACGTGTGTATGTGTGTGTATGTGTATATGTGTGTGTGTGTGTGCGTGTGTGTGCGTGTGTGTGTGCGCAGCGCTACGGTGTCCCAAGATAAGTTATGTCTTCAAGACCGGTTCGCTTTGACACGACAACAGTACTTATGGCTACACTTTGGCGCATCAAAACTTTTATGTGTGTGTAAGTGTGAGAAAGAGAGAGAGAGCGAGAGAGAGAGAGAGCGAGAGAGAGGCAGCGTGAGATAGAGAGAGAGAGACAGAGTGAGAAACACAGATAGAGAGATAGATAGAGGGAGAGAGAGATGGAGAGGGAGAGAGAGAGAGAGAGTTAGAGGGAGAGGGAGATGGAGAGGGAGAGGGAGAAAGAGAAAGAGAGAAATTTTATAACTTTTGTGTGTATCCTCTCTGTATCATGGCAAATTTACATGTGACAGAGAGAGATTTGTAATTTAATATTTATTTAAACTTACCTAGTATATGAAACTCATTCGCCGAAGACGTTCCTCTCCACGTATGGTGTTCTTGTAGATCATTGTCCAAATCCTGTCGGCGTAATATATTATCACAAACTGTGGTTCTCTCATATTAGCACCCACTTTTATATAACTGGAGTTTGCTGTTCTCCATATAAAATCCCGCCTTGTCACACTATACATGTCCAGTGCTGTTTCAAGGGGCATCACAGCCCAACTATATAAGCGGAAATGTGTAGGCCACATTAAAAATCTCACAACACCAAAATTAAAAACCATATTTGCCGCGAACGAGATCGGAAAGTGACGCACTCTTCTAAAGTCTTTCGAAGGCCGGGTCAATAGGTTGCGAAGCATTTTCTAATGGAATGTTTGCTTCCGCACCCTCCGCAGCACCCTCCGTAGCTTCCTCGGCTACATTCAACTCGAGAGCTCCACTATCTGGTAACATTTTAAAATTCACTACACACACACACTTCACCTCGTTATTTATAGTTTTAATATTTCCTTAAATGTAATGATCGGCGGCGCATGTCTCAATTTTATCGTCTAAAAACCGTAATTTATTCAAATGTTCGCGAGCCCTTTTTAACGTTTTTACGTGTTTTTTCTGCGTTTCACGTCTTTTTTTTAGCGCACCACGTAAATTATTTAACTTCAATTTCTCTTCTAAATCGCTAATCACTTTATTTAAAATTACCGCACCATCGTCGAATCTTTCGTTTTTTTGAAATCGACGAAATTTACCGATATACTCACACGCGCGATATATTCACAAGATTTAGCCACGACCCTCATTATAGCAGGAGAGTCGTGGGGACACTGACGGGGAAACTAATCGCGAGGATGTACAACGCAACTAGCGCATGTCTTAAATTTCTGAATCAGCCTTTTTACAGGAAAAGTACACGAAGGTTACTTGGAGGTGTACGACCCAATGACCAATGCATTATACTTTTCGCAGCTTCGTGCGGAATCTGCTTGTTTAGGCTGTAGCTTAATAGAGCCGACCAGTATGACGTTTTGTAGATAGCATTTCGCCCAATATAAATTATTCCAATCAGACTCATTTTTCGAACATAGGCGTATTTAAACACGACAAATACGTTAAGAATAAATAATTACCCGAAAAACCAAAATTGAGACATTTTGGATTTTCTAATTTTATCGCGGCGAAGAAGATAAGATAGTGCGACACTGTGTAAGACGGTTTATCGCACACAACTCAAGCAATTTAAATGCCGTTTTCTTTTTCAAACTTTTATTTATTTCAGTATCCCGAATTTTCAATTAATCGTAATTTTTGTAAAAAAGGAAAATAACTATTTTCTCTGTTTTTTAAGTTATTGACTTGAAATTTAAAATGTATTTATACTTCGTAATTTAGATTCGATTAATGATGAAAAATGAATGATTTCTGCGAAACTAAAAATTAAAAAATTTAGAATTTTATCATTATAAATTTTAAAATGTTTCATGAAAATAATAAATGTGAATGTTGATTAAGAGAAATTATCACGAAGAAAAAAATGCAATGCCGTAGAGTTGCATATTATTTTACATTGGTGGTAACTTATCTCGTAATACACCCAACGTGTTTTGCTAATGTCACGTACCGATGGCTCAGCGAGTTGCAGTATAATGGAACACCCATATTTTCGTTAGTCTAAGAAGTTAAGATATATATTAAATTTCTTTATGACACAGCCTGTCTAATGTTACAAATAATATGTGCGATTATAAAATAAGAAAAAAAGTGAGAAAAAGTCACGCACGTGAAATGCTGACAGCTGAGTCAGATAAAACAAAACATCAGCGCTTCTTTAGTTTTGTCTTTACCGTAATCATTAAAAACATCTTTATTACGTTACATAGAGAGTATGCGGTTGCAGTATAATGGAACACCCATATTTTCGTTAGTCTAAGAAGTTAAGATATATATTAAATTTCTTTATGACACAGCCTGTCTAATGTTACAAATAATATGTGCGATTATAAAATAAGAAAAAAAGTGAGAAAAAGTCACGCACGTGAAATGCTGACAGCTGAGTCAGATAAAACAAAACATCAGCGCTTCTTTAGTTTTGTCTTTACCGTAATCATTAAAAACATCTTTATTACGTTACATAGAGAGTATGCGGTTACCGGATAATGAAGACGACATATTATTTTGGCAAGGTGTAGATTACATTACCATGAAAAGAATTTCGCTACGCTAGTGAAACCAGCAAAATCTCTTAAAGGACTGTTTATTGCTAGAAGACACGTGTTTGCTGACTCGAGAGAAATGTGACGTATGAGAGGCGCATCAAAGTGTAACTGTATATTTTTTCATTAAATTAGTATATGTAGCGCCAGTATATTTAAGGAGAATACTGGCTTGACTCGTCAGTACGCTTTGGCTAGCTGACAACAGGAGATCACCCAGTAAAAATGGTTAGAGCTAATGTTAGTCACCTTGTGAAAATTATGCGACTTGCTTTACGCATCGCAAGAAATCGCGAACCACACATTCGTACAATGTGTGGACCTGTGTGGTCCAGTGATTTTGAAAGATTATCTTTAGATGTGTTATGTAAAAAATTGCATTTCCTTTTACTGCATTGTCGGATATCTACAATCAATTACATGTACGGTATCGGCTTATTTCATAATAGAGATATCTTTCAATCGTTGTGAAGGCCGTAAAGCAACGTAACGAGCACACCGATTCTCTAGCCGGGTGTATAATGCGACGCCATTGTAAGTATCACATTTTTATTATCAATATTTTTCTTTATCTTCAATAAATTAAATCGATTTTGCCCACAGCAGTCAATCAAATGCTCGACGATACGGAAGGTGACGAATTCATCATGCGGTGTCAATATCAAGACGATGCACAGCCAGGACCTTCGGCAGCTGATGATCCACAACCTGGTCCTTCAACAGCCGATGTATATCGTCATAATGAAGATATAGCAAATCGTAAGTATTGAATCTGTTATAATAATTTTCATATTATTAAGGCACGATTCTATATTTTAGCTTTACAACCAGTAACCTACGCTGTACATCACGAAAACGAGGTAACACGTAATCGTAAGTATTGAAAGTATTAAAATAAAATAATAATATTTTACAATGTATAAATTTTGATACATTTCAATACTTTAGTTACAGAAGTTGATTCATCGCTTTCAACGATGACGCAACATGTCGAGGAAGGATATGATTCGGACTCTAGCAGTAGCAGTAGCAGTACCAGTAGCAGTACCAGCAGCAGTAGCAGTACTAGCAGAACTGATACAGCTGAAGAAAGAAATGACGAAAGTAAGGATGTATAATATTTTTAATAATTTTCAAAATAAAAATAAAAATAATAAAAAATGAAAATAATTATTTCACAGCTAATTATTTACAGCATGGTGAAGGATCAAGACCATGCTTTATCGTAGAAAGCGAAACAACATGGCGCTATCACCGTTTTCGTTATCAAGGACGAGAGATACGAGGAAGACTTAGCTGACCCACCGGCAAATGCTAACATTTATATGTGGCTCGAAGCTTGCTTAAAGGATTTACATAGACAACTCTGTAGTCGCGGGGAGGCTACCGACTTTATAGGAGTAACGATAAATAGTGAAAGATTTAATCATGGACCTTTATGGCATTCGTTTAGACCGATTAAAGAGTTCAATGTAGAAGACCTTTGGGATCTGTTATCAAGTGGAATTCAAAGTGCAAATAATTTTAATATTAGCGATAAATTGTCAGTTATCTGTGCAGTTGTGAGAGGTGTAGCAGGACGTGGTCGGACACAGCTAACTCATGAAAATGTCAAGAAAAAGTCCATCTTATCTATTAAAAATGACGACAATCTTTGTTTGCCACGAAGCTTGGGCACCGCCTATGCTTATGTCATCAGAGGCCAAATACGAACGGGAAAATTGCACGAATATTGGAACCTTATTCGTCGAAGCAATGGATTCGTTCAAAAGGGAGCAGCCGAGGAGCTTTTCACTTAGCAAATGTTCAGATTCCAACAAGAGGTTGCGGTCTCGAAGAAATTCATCGTTTTCAAATCTTTTTTGCCACACGCTCTACAGCTCTAGTGGTGTACTCTTTTAGAAATTTTGCCCGCGGATATCCGCCTCTCTACGATGGCACACGTTTTGTTATGGACATATAAAGATGTATTACCAACACTTTACGAATTATGTACTACGAACATTCCAATCACTATCAACCTATTCTGAATTTGGTTGGTGCTAGCGGAACCCATGGTTACTGCATACCGTATAATAAAAGTTACTGGCATGTCGAAGACCATCGATGCACAAATAACTGTTCTAAATGTTTGATGTCACCACCGTGCACTGCATTCGGAAATATTAGAAAGTGTACCTTGTGCTGTAGGACCTTTTTCAGTGAAGATTGTTTTCAAAATCATTTAAAGAAAGGCTCGTATAACAAGAATAATAGTGTGTGTGATAAAATAAAATTATGCCAAAAGTGTTTTAAAATTGTTCTCGAAAAAAATCGCCGAAGTGTAAAACATGAGTGTGGTGTATCATATTGTGACCCATGCAAATTAAGATTACCACTTGGGCATCTGTGTTACATTCAACCTATTAAATTGAACGAAACAGTGAGAGATGTTTTATTCTTATTCTACGATTTTGAGACTCAACAGGCGATGCCTGTGTTAGGTGACGAAGAAAGAAAAATCCATATTCCAAATTTGTGCGTTGTGCAGCAAACATGTACTCATTGTCTTGACATCAATGACGTTTCTATTAGATGCGATCATTGTGGAGTTCGTGAATACGTGTTCAAAGATGAACCAGTGACGCAGTTGATTGATCTTGCTTTAGCTCTAAGACAACAATTTAAAAAAATAGTTTGCATCGCTCACAATGCGCAAGGTTTTGACGCGCAGTTTATATTCAAATACATTGTCGAACAATACAGAGGTATACACGTGGATCCAACCGTCATAATGAATGGGTCGAAGATTATCTTAATGGAGATTGCGAATGTAAAATTTATAGACAGTCTAAATTATTTTCACATGCCATTAAGTAGTTTACTAAAAGCCTACGGATTACATGAAATCGAAAAAGGTGTTTTTCCACATTTGTTTAACACACCTGAAAACCAATTGTACGAAGGACCACTCCCTCCTTTGGACGTGTACTCACCAGGCAGTATGAGCATCAAGGAAAGAGAACGTTTTTTGGAGTGGTATAATGAGCAATTAACAAACGGTTGGGTGTTCAACTTTCAAAACGAAATTGTAAGGTATTGTAAACAGGATGTGACAATTTTAAGATTAACTTGTTTAGCCTTTCGAAACACTTTTACGAAATTTGGCGTGGATCCATTTGCCGAATGCACCACTATAGCTTCGACTTGTATGCGCGTGTTTCGCAAAAAATTCTTAAAAAAGAATCAAATAGGTATCGTTCCACCTCGCGGTTATAGATGGTGCGACAATCAATCTCAAAAAGCGGTGTATTGGCTGTGCTGGATGGAAAAGCGTATACTTTGTCGCTTCATCGAACATGCAGGACATTCGAGAGAGAGAAGGCTACCCGAAGGTCTGATTGTAGATGGCTACAGTCAACCGCGACCCAACGAAAATCACAGAGGCATAGTACTTCAATTTCACGGTTGTTTTTGGCACGGATGCCCTCGCTGTTTCAGGATTAATAGAGATACAGTTTTGACGAGTGGTGATTCAATGGACGCTAGATATGAAAGAACAGTAGCTATTAGCGATAAGATAAGGTCAAACAATTATAAATTAATTGAGAAATGGGAATGCGAGTTTAACACTGACCTCTCCCAAGATGATCAGCTTCAGCGCTTTGTTCAAGAAAACGTCGATAACGTGAAACGAAAACCTTTGGATGCGCAAGATGCTTTTTTCGGTGGACAAACAGGTAACACCGTTAAAATGTTCGATTGCAAAGGTGAAGAAAAAATAAAGTACGTCGATGTATGCTCGTTGTACCCGTATATCTGCAAACGAGGTAAATTTCCCGTTGGTCATCCCAACATATACGTCGGCGAAGAAGATTGCCGTCAGTTCTTAGGAACATACAAAGACATCTCTCGAGTGAACGGTTTACTAATGTGTGACGTGCTTCCACCGCAAAACCTGTACCACCCCTTATTACCGGTAAGAATGCATGGTAAACTAATATTTCCCTTATGTCGCACGTGTAGTGAACAAATGATCCAAGAAGATTGCCCGCATCAAGACCCAAATGATTGAATTTTACGGGGAACGTGGGTGTCTGAGGAAGTTAAAGAGGCTGTCAAACTGGGGTATACAATTCAACGCGTTTACGAGATCTGGCAATACGAGATGACGCAATATAATCAAAAAGAAGGCAAAGGTGGAATATTTGCCGAATATATCAATGAGTTTTTCGCGCAAAAAACTTTGGCGTCTGGTTTTCCACCTGGTTGTCTGAACAACCAAGATAAAGACGAATAGGTAAAAGAATTGGAGGTCAATGAAGGTATTAGTTTAAATAAAGACGCGATACAGTACAACGCCGGTCTAAGATCAGTCGCAAAACTATGCCTAAACTCTTTATGGGGTAAATTTGGTCAACGTGAAAACATGACACAGACAGAAGTCATTACTAAACCAGAAAGATTGACAGAGTTCCTTACCAGCCCAGAAATAGAAGTTAACGGAATTATACCAGTCAATGACGAAATACTCTACGCCAACTGGTGTTACAAAAAAGAAGCTCTGCTGTCATCTCCAACGACAAGTGTTGTGATTGCCGCCTTTACAACAGCACAGGTCCGACTGGAGCTATTCAAGTACTTGCACGCTTTGGGGCCCCGAGCTCTCTACTACGATACGGATTCTGTTTTTTATGTTAGCGGAGAGGCTAGTGCCGAGCGCGATTTACCAACAGGTGTAGCTCTAGGTGAACTCACGGACGAATTGGCTAGTAACGGAAACGGTACGTACATAACCTCGTTTTTATCCGGAGGTCCAAAATTTTACGCGTACAAATTTAAAAAACCGGACGGAAATGAAGAGTACGTGTGTAAAGTAAAAGGCATAAAGCTAAATTACTCCAATAGTCTACAAATAAATTTTGACACTCTTCGCGAGATGATCACTTAACCGGGTAGTGAGATATTGCTATCTAATTTTGCTATTCGACGAACAGTATTCCACGAGGTAATAACGCAAAATGAAACAAAGACGTGTAAAACCGTGTACGGAAAGAGAAGATTCGTCGCGTTAAGTAAAATTTATCCATACGGCTACATTCGCGGTCCGCCTACTACTGACGCATCAGAGAACCACACCCTGGGAACCTAGTGACGTTGGTGTAGCAACGCAAGGAGCGTACTCGTGATCGGTGGCGCTACAGTATAAAACAGCTCATTGGCTACCGCTGTGTCTCCATCGTCGTGATTAGCGGTGGCGGCGCACCAGAAGAGAGCTCATTGGCTGCTGGTGCGCCTCCAAGCGGCGGCGGCGCACCAGAAGAGAGCTCAGTGGTTGCTGATGTGTGTCCCCAAACGACGGTGGCGTACCAGAAGAGACCTCATTGGCTGCTGGTGCGCTCCAATAAGCTGATTTAGCGGCCGCGGGAGGCGCAGCGGCTAAGAGCTCATTGGCCACCGCTGCGCCGGCGAAAGAGCTGCTTTGCCGCGGAGCTAGCGCCACCACAAGGCTCGCGGACTCGTGAGCGGCCGCGCGCGGGGGGCCCCGGGGCGCGGTTACGAGCTCTTCGGGAGAAGTGTTTCAGAGTGCCCAGTCAGTGTGAATTATGGACACGCGCTGGAAACATCCGTGGACGTGTACGTTGAGTGGCCCCACCGGTTGCGGTAAAACAGTATTTGTTAAAAAATTTCTGAAATACATTGACCGTTTGAGCGACACTCGCTTCGAGCGTATTATTCTTTATTACGGTGAATGGCAATCGGGATACAGAGATCTGGGTAAAGACGTTGAATTTCGCGAAGGTCTACCGCAAAACACCGATTGGCTTAACGATCCGAAACCTAAGTTGATCATCATCGACGACCTCATGCGCGAATCGTCCTCTGGAGGAGCCATAGTGAATCTCTTTACGAAGGCAGTCATCACAACAACTTGAGCGTGATTTTTATCACTCAAAACATCTTCCATCAAGGCAAAGGCCAGCGCGACATATCTTTGAACGCTCGGTACATTGTAATCTTTAGGAATTTGCGGGATCGTGCCCAGATACGTCATCTTGCCAGGCAAGTATATCCTGAAAATCCTCGATTTTTAGAAGAAGCCTACCGGGACGCAACATCGCAAGCTTTTGGCTACCTCTTGTTGGATCTGAAGCAAACCACATTGGATAACTGTCGATTTCGAACGTGTATTTTCCCCGATGATGAGTACCAGTACGTTTACGTACCGCGAAGACAACTGACAAACAGTCAAAATCAAGTTCCAATCGTGGCGTTGTAATGACTACAAAAACGCGTTATCCTTTTGGTCGAAAAGATGCTACCGTCTTGGCGGCATTGTACCATTTTAACAAAGAACAGCGGAAAGCAGTTTTACAGAAAGCTGATGCAAAATTGGTTCGTCGTATTTGCGAGTGCAATTTAAACGTATTGATAGGTAACGTTCCGTTAAGTAAAGGTCACAAGGGTCGGCTGCGTAAGCATGCAAAAGTTCTGCGAAAGCTAGCATCACCGGATATCACTTTACAACGAAGAAGAAACATTATAGTGCAACGTGGTGGTTTTTTGCCTGTTCTGCTAGCACCTCTGATTGGCACGCTTCTTGCTAATCTCGTGAATAAATAAAGATGGAACACGCGAGAAAGATGATTCTCCTACCGCAAGAGAGCCTTGAACGTTTGCAAACCACACTTGGAAAAGATAAGATAAAATCTGTGCCAACACCGGGATCGGTGACGAGTAGACTCGATACTGAAATGAGCGAAATATTAAACTCACCAACATGCAAAGGCGATCGTGAAAAGTGGACTCTCTACCGTCAAGTTTTACAGCGATATCTTCACTTTAAAGGAACCGAAGGAGGAGATAAGTATAAAAAAGAACAAAAGAATGGCACCGAATCTAATACGGTGGACGATAATGAGCAGCAAGAGGAGGAGGAGGAGGAGGAAACCGATGAACTCATTGACGCAAACATTATCTATACCGTCCCGAAAAAGTACAAAACGAAAGCCAAACAGCTCGTGCGATGCTTGCGAGCCGGTGGTAAAGTAGTTTGGGATGCCAACGGAGCTGTAACGATAGATGGCACGATTGTGCCCGGAGCACAAAAATACTCGAAGGTATGTTGATGTTTTGCAGAATATCGTAGAGGCGTACAATCATACCAAACATTCGGCCACAAAAATGGTACCAGCAGTCGTAGCACTGTACAATGCAGCCAAAGCTCGTGAAAATTTACAACGTCGATATGGTAACCGTGTTTTTAAAACTCTTAAATACTGCGTCGGTGACTTGGTGCGCGTCAGTCGTGCAAAGAACGTTTTCGCTAAAGGATATGAGAGTGGCTGGACAGTAGAGATTTTTAAAATTACACGAATCTCAACGACGCGTCCGCCTGCAGTTTATTATTTAGAAGACTTGGCAGGTGAGGAAATTGACGGTTTTTTCTACGCCGAAGAATTGTGCAGAGTACGTAAAAATTTAACTACAGACGTTTTTGAAATTGATGAAATTTTGAAAACTAGAGGCAAAGGTTCGTCTAAAGAATATTTTGTAAAGTGGATACAGCGATAAGTTCAATTCCTGGGTTAGAGCGAATAAATTGATGAATATATAAAAAATTTTTAAAATGAAAGATCAGTTTTATATTGTGTTGCCGAGCAACAGCCGCATGAATTATTTTGCGGAAAATACCACGACACGTTTCATCACGGAACTCCCTCAGCAGATACGTTTTCAAGGTTCGTGGTCAGTCGCGCTTACGGAGGTTCAAATTCCGTTGACGTTTCAACACGTGTCTTCCGAGCAACCGGATAGGACAGTTTCGCTTAATCTCATTCCACACTCGACTCTAGAGACAACGGCAAAAAATGTTAGTACTACAGTGTCGCTGGTTCGTCCAGGAATTTACAGAGATATAAACATTATAATAACCGAGCTAAATAATTTAAACTGTATAGAGGGCCATTTGGAATTCGGTATCGATCCCGGTGGTTACGTGACAGTCTACAGAGTTTGTACAAAGATAACTTGCTCTGAATTCAGTCACCAACTTTTTTTATCCAAGAAGTTACGAAAAATTTTGGGATTCGAACGCATGAATAGTATTTTTATAAGAGATGAAGAATCAGTAGTAAGTGATATACCTGCTCATCTCTCCAATGGGCTTCCATCCATGCTTATGATTTATAGCGATATTTGCGAACCTTACGTAATAGGTGACGTTCAATCGCGATTGTTGCGAGCAGTATCGTTAAACATCGACGATGATTACACGTATGGTAGTACGAGAATCAAGAGTTTCTCCCCACCCATGTACATACCTTTATTATTCAACTCATTTCAGACAATCGAAATCGATATAAGGGACCAAAGTGGACGTGCGATTCCATTCGATTACGGTACTCTCACGGTGACACTTCATTTCAAGAAACTTGACTAGAACTCAGTTTTAATACAATGATGGAGCGTTACCAAGAATACTTCAACATGCAAGTTGGCGGTAGATACAGCGGAGGGGAGGTGTTTGGTGGGGGTCAACGGATTAATGGTGGGGTCGGACGTATTTACGTTGGATCCCCCTACCAAAGGGGGCACGGCGGTATTGGTTCATTTTTGGCTGGAATTTTCCGTCGCGTTCTCCCACTTTTCACTCGTGGAGCCAAAGCTGTTGGGAAGGAGGCTGTGCGCACTGGTATGAACATTATGTCTGATGTTACCGAGCGAAACACTCCGTTTAAAGAGTCGATTCGCAAACGCTTTAAAGAATCTGGCGAAGTTCTCAAACGAAAAGCAGAGGAGAAATTGGATAAGCTAATGGAGGGGTCCGGATATAAATTACCACGCTACGGCTTACCACTTCAGTTGCGAATGGGCGCTGGCTCTGATACAAATCACAGAGGTAAAAAGAAGAAGAGCAGCTCTAGAAAAAGGAAAACAAGAAAACGCAAGTCTAATAGTTCGAAAAGAGGCAAGGCTAAGAGAAAACAAACGAAACAAAAGAAGAAGAGAACCACGAGAGATATTTTTGGATAGATAAGATGGCATTTTTACACACCCATTCGTGCGAGTGTCTCAAGTCGGAGTTGTTTCTGTTTGAAATTCCTCCTACTCAAACAACGATAGAAAATTCACACTGGATACAATATAAACCAATATCGTCTTTAACTGATGACTCACCTATAGAATTTGTGTTAGCGGGCAATGGTGAAGAATATATTGATCTTGCTCACACGATGCTTAGTCTGCGAGTAAGTCTACAGACTACGGTTGACGTACCACAAGCCGTTACAGACCACGTACCCAAAGTCGGTCCTGTCAATAATTTTATGCATTCTTTATTTAATCAAGTGGATGTATTTTTTAATAAAAAACCAGTATCATCGCCTACAAACGCGTACGCTTATAGAGCGTACCTTGAAACTTTATTAAATTATGGACCTGCTGCAAAAAATTCGCATTTGATGAGTGTGCTGTGGTACAACGATACTGCTGGAAAAATAGACGACGATCAAGATGCAAATGCAGGCCTTGTGCAACGTCGCAAATTACTGTCTGCAACAAAATCAGTTGACATGATTGGCCATCTTCACTGCGACGTGTTCAATCAAGAAAAATTATTAATAAACGGTGTCGAAGTAAGAGTGCGATTAGTAAGGTCTCGCGATAGTTTTTGTCTCATGGATCCTACGGGCTGTTACTCTGTACATATCGACGAAGCTAATCTTTTAGTTAGGCGAGTCAAAATTAGTCCAGGTATATTACTAGCACACGCCCAATCGCTTTCAAAGACAACTGCGAAATATCCTCTCACGAGGGTTGAGGTTAAAGCTGTAACAATGCATAGAGGTATTCACGGTGAAACTTTGGATAATATAATATTAGGTCAACTGCCAAAGCTAATTATAATCGGGTTTGTTGACAATAAGGCTTTTAATGGCGATCGAGCTCTAAATCCGTTTAACTTTGAACATTTTAATATAAATTTTCTATGCTTATACGTTGACGGTGTAAAAATACCTTCTAAACCACTACAACCTAATTTCGGAACTAGCAAATTATACATTGATGCTTATCATACGTTATTTTCTGGAACAGGCGTACATTTTCTTAACGAGGGTAACCAAATCTCGCGTGAATCATATCCTAATGGCTATTGTCTTTTCGCGTTTGATTTAACTCCCGACCTATCGGCTAACGAATGCACTCATTGGAATTTGATTAAGCACGGTAGCGTCAGATTAGATGTACGATTCGCTGAAGCATTAGCCAATACTATAAATTGTATTGTCTATACTGAGTACGATAATATTTTGGAAGTAGATGCATCGCGTCAAGCTATTGTAGACTTTAGTGGTTAAAATAACAAAGTACAGATGGCGTTGTTGTACTACATATACGTGGAAGATTTGTTTCTTGATGGCCAGTACGTTTCGAGTCGTGATTGTCATTGCAAGCTACATAAAAACGATGGATTTAGTTATAGATATCCAGTGTCTCAAACATACTGACAATAACAGTGCACCAAAGGAAATCGCTGTTGTTGCTCTTAATGGTGATTTTCATGGTCATTGGTTAGTGGTTGAGCGCTGAAATTGGAAGACAAAATAATTGGTTAACTCAGCATTGCCACGGCATTAATTACTTGGAAGGTGAAGTTGATTTGAAAGTGTTTCATAAAACTCTGCAAGATTTATCAAAAAGTGCTCGAAAAATTTACGTTAGAGGTAGTGAAAAGTGGTTGATGCTTCATAAAATTATAGCAAACGAAATCATCAATTTGGAGTATGATGTAGATTGTCCTCCGTTCGATAAGTTATCATCTAATGTATATTGTATGCATCACGCTTTAAAATTTTCGTGTCATAAATATCGATGTGCGTTAAATCACGCTTATCGTTTGAAAGGCTACTTATCTTCACGCCTTGGTTATCTAAATAAAAATTTAATCGATCTTCATAATGGACAGCCTTCAAATATTGAAGATCCTTTCACCAATCCAGTCGCATACTGTAGGTGTATTCCCAGCCGATCAAATCCCGCGGGTGTGGACCAAGCCGACGGCGTTCATCGTTAACACTGACGACCATACCAAGCCTGGCATGCATTGGGTTGCGTTCTACGTCGATAGATCTTCTAACGGTCTATACTTTGATAGTTTTGGATTACCATCTATAATACCCGATCACATAAGCTGTTTGTGAAAAAATTGTAAAACATTTCGTTGGAACGCAATACAACTTCAAAATGACGCATCCGATGTATGTGGTCAATGTTGTATTATGTTTTTAAGCTATATGAGTAATGGTTTAGGTTTCAAGAAGTTTCTGGATAATATTTCTGTCAACTTGGAGAAAAATGATAACGTAGTTAGACGCTATGTGCGTTATAAAAAAGCTGACGGAAATTTCATTGGCAACGGTGGATGCTTCGTCAGATGTTTGCAAAACTCTCGCTCTAAAATGTCTTTGTTATAATTGTCAGCATTTCTATTATCACGCGAAAGAAGTTTTGATGTAAGGCGATACAACGTCTGTCATGGAAATTTAACCGTTTCAACTACATGTACGTCATTGTTTAACCTTGGTCGTTTCATTCTTTACTTCTCAAACGTCTGCACTTTTTTAACCGTGTGCATAGTTTGAAAAGCTGTATTTAAAGGATCACTTCAGAGTGTTTAGCACCAGTCGCTTTCTACTCGCAAAGATACGCGGATCGTCATGGCGACCCTACCACGAGCTGCACAACACCCACATCAAGTCTTTTGTACGTTGTACGCCTTAAATAAATCGTTCACCAAGAAGGTAATTGTTGGTTTGGAATATGACGAGCTCGTCGACAAGTTCGACGACGAGTGCTACAAACCTGTGGTTCGACTATTATCGAATGACTTTGAAGGTGTTGCATTTTTATACAACGACTGGGAAGAATTCAAAACAAGTTTCGACGACATTGATAAATATTTTCGTGGACTTGATAATAGTTTAAAGGACCAGAAAATTTACGGAAACGGATGGACTTTAAAATTCACCACAAGTCACCAGGAAAAAGCAATCGAAATTGAAGAAGACAGGGGGCCTGGTGTTGGTCGAATCAAGCGGTTTCGCCATAGTTTGGTAATGAAAAAAGTTACTTTTGATTGTCTCCAAGAATTTATTGTAAAGTGTGTCTTAAATATTTAAATTCTATTGCGAGTAGTGTACAATATCTTACCTGCGACGTTATGGAGTTTATTAAAACTAAAAGTAGTCTCATGCATGAAGCACAAGTACAACTATATACACCTAGTATTGTAAAAGACGTTGTAAATTTAATTGATGATGATGTAATAGACAAAATAACCTCTAGTGTAGAAAAGCAATGTAAAGAAAAAGATCAAGCGTCTCTACCTAAGCGCGACGTTGCTGATATTTTGTATCAGATTGTATCATTACACATGCCAAGAATTGTTGATGTATTAAATACTATATTATTTGATAATAAATAGAAAAATTTGAATATACTTACTATGTACTTCTTTTTGTCTTCCTTGCCTTCCTCTTAATCCCAACTTATTATATTTTTAAAACCGTTAATTTTTAATTTACATTTCTAAATTGTAACTTATATAAATTAAATTTTATTTCACGAAATGAAGCTAGCTTGCATTTGAATATTTTTTGAATAAGTATTTTTAAATTATTTAATTGAAAGAATAAAAAATTAGTTGAAATTAGATACTCATAAATATTTTAATTTGCTGACGCAATACGTAATTTGATTACGTATGTATATCAAATAACCGACTGAAACACGTTCACACACGCATACACACGTCTGTATGTGATTTCTTGACCTTGACCCCAGCTGGCGCCTGCTGTCAAGGTCAAGTTTGTTGTGACGGCCCATAGCTAGGAGTATACTACTGAGGTAGATATGTGCGTCTGACAGGAAGCCAGTTGATAATAGAAAAAATCTAAAACCCAAGTACCCGGGGGACCTATGCCCCTAGTAAAAGAGTTCGGAGGCCGTCAGGGGTCGGCGAGTTCCTTGACCAATAAATATCCTCGTTATAACTACCCGGGGGACGCAAGTTTACTAAAAAGAAGCTGAATGCACATATGTACGACTGTGTCCGACTTACTAATAAAGTACAATCTTATAGTCAAGTAAGCGGAGGACGCGAATTTTCCCTAGAAGAGTTATTTGGGCGAGCGCAAGATTAAAAAAGACTAAATAATGTATAATATTAACCCCCAAATGCTCGGGGACGCAACTTTCCCGTAGATAAGGTAGACGCGCGCGTGAGATAGAAAGCAAATTCATAATAGAAAAAATCAAAATTCAAATACCCGGGGGACGACGGTTTCTAGAAGAAGAGGTAGATGCGCGCGTAAGGCAGAAAGCAAGTTCATAAAAGAAAAAATTTAAAACTCAAATTCCCAGGGACTCGAGCTTTCTGTATATGAGGTAGACGTGCGCGTAAGGCAGAAAGCAAGTTGATATCCCTAGCGGAAATGATTTTTGTAAATAACTGTTAATAACTGTTAATAACTGTAAATAACAGTTTATAAGTGTTTGATTTAAGACGTTAATAACAGTTATTTATAGTTATTTATAGTTATTTACAGTTATTTACAGTTATTAACAGTTATTAACAGTTATTAACAGTTATTTACAGTTTTGCAGAAAAGTACCTGCGAAAACGGGGGTACTGATAAAGGGTATTAACAGTTATTAACTGTTATTAACAGTTATTAACAGTTATTTACAGTATTTACAGTTATAAACAGTTTATTTTTTTCGCTATAATACTAACTTTTTTCTTATCAACAAAACTGTAAATAACTGTTAATAACTGTTAATAACTGTTAAAAACTGTTAAAAACTGTTAATAACCGTTAATAACTGTAACTAACTTTTATCAGCACCTCCGTTTTCGCAGGTACTTTTCTGCAAAACTGTAAATAACTGTTAATAACTGCTAATAACTGCTAATAACTGTTAATAACTGTAAATAACTGTAAATAACTGTAAATAACTGTTATTAACGTCTCAAATCAAACACTTATAAACTGTTATAAACTGTTATTTACAGTTATTTACAGTTTTTTACAGTTATTTACAGTTATTTTCATTTTTCATCTCCACTAGGGATAATAGAAAAAATGTAATACTCAAATACCCGGTGGATGCGAGCTTCCCGTAGATGAGGTAGATGCGGGCGTAAGACAAAAAGCAAGTTAATAATAGAAAAAATCTAAAACCCAAGTACCCGGAGGACGTATGCCCCTATAGTAAAAGAGTTCGGAGCGCGGCCGACAGCGGTCGGCGAGTTCCTTAACAAATAAATATCCTCATTATAACTATCCGTGGGACGCAAGGTTACTGAAGAGGAGCTGAACGCGCGGGTGTACGACTATATTCGACTTACTAATAAAGAAAAAACTTATAGCCAAGTACCCGAGGACCGCAAGTTTCCCGAAGATGAGGTAGACGTGCGCGTAAGACAGAAAGCAAGTTCATAATAGAAAAACTTTTAAAGTCAAATACCCAAATACCTGGTTATTTGAGTTAAAGACATTTGCAATAAACGAATCGCTCACTGTTTCACGTCGGCATATCTTCCTCTTTTACATAGACCTCGCGTACTTCGGCTATTGCAGTGTAAGGCTTTTTTGTATGATCGTCTTTCTTACTGGCTACAAAACTCCCTTTCGTCACGTGGACCCTCTGCTATTTGGGTTTAAAGCTTTCGTAAGTCATCGACTCGCTTATTGTTGCACGACTGCACAAATCACATTTGTGTGGACCTCAGGTTCCACGTCTATTTGGGTTAGATAATTCTTAAAATAATTGATTTACTTACTGTTTAATGTTTGCATTTCTTTCCTATTCTAATGGGAACTTGCATCACCCGGGAGTAGGTAAACAGTAGCGGTTCTGGAGCACTTCCTGGAATTCCACGTGCTCCAGAACCGCTACTGTGTTTTCTGGAGCACTTCCTGCAATTCCAGGTGCTCCAGAACCGCTACTGTGTTTTCTGGAACATGTATGTAGAGTCATAAAATATTCATATAAATGTATATAGGAACTTTAGTACTATGAAACCTGATTTTTCATATGTACGGAGTCGTTGCCATTTTACATAACATGTCATAGCTCTGGCTGTAATCAAGATATTGATCTGAAATTTGGTTTTATGGTGTATCTTCCATTAATGAATAGATTGAGCTACACGGATATGATCTAGCAAAAGGTTTTATCAAAATCTCCTAGGATTCTATACCTAAAAATTGAAAAATTTAAAAGGTTAGCTTTACGACTTAATCTTCGTAAAGAATACTTAGTAGACTTAAAACTAGCTTTAAAATAGTTAAATAAAGGATGTAGAGTCATAAAATATTCATATAAATGTTATAGGAACTTTAGTACTATGAAACCTGATTTTTCATATGTATGGAGTCGTTGCCATTTTACATAAAATGTCATAGCTCTGGCTGTAATCAAGATATTGATCTGAAATTTGGTTTTATGGTGTATCTTCTATTAATGAAGAGATTGAGCTACACGGATATGATCTAGCAAAAGGTTTTAACATAATCACCTAGGACTCTATTTCTTAAAATTGAAGCAATCTTGAAATTAGCTTTTGGACTTAAATTTATAGGTTAAATGATAAGTTATTAATAAAGATTCAATATTTTTATGTAATACTTATTATATCTTATAAAGTACTTATTTTTAAGGATGATAAAATATTGGAGGAAATGATTGGATGTGTATTTGAAGAAGAACATAAGTATTAAATTATAGAACTCTATTATATATTAAATACTACATACAATAAGAACGTTTAGCTTACAAAATAGGACATTATATACATCTTTTTTTTTAAATTATTAATTAGGATGTTCCAGTTGGAATCCTGTTTAGACGAGTTGGTCTCCTTATACATGCAAAATTCTTATCTAGCATTTTTGTAGAGATCTTCTTCTTCTTGCATTGTGATTGTTTGTTCATTTTAATCATTTTCTCAAGTTTTACGAAAACTTCTGTTGGGAGCTGAACTGGAGAGTTCTTCTTCTGCCTCATCCACCCACTCTTTTTATTCTGCGAGGGATTAAAATACATTGGCACCATCCATCCTTTTTTATAAGCTTCCTGCAGAGCTTCTTCAATTAATCCATGAAGTTTTTCTTCAGATAAACTGTTTACATTATTTTTTTCATTTAATTTTCTAATTATATCAACTAGATCCATTGTTGGTGGATTGAGATGGTTCAGAGTTTCACACTGATCAATTTCTTCTGGAGTCATCTTGGACACGCTTGATCTTAACACTTGAATGATGAATGTCAAAATGATTTTTTGATGAGGGTGAAACTTGCTTTTCAACCAATCAGAGCTCATGAATTAACTAACATTGATAATAATTTATCTTGCACTTGAGAGTCAACTTCATCTATTCCGTGGAAATCTGGCAATATGTATGTTCTTCTTTCTTTGAGCAGCCATGTCTTTAAAATATAAACATTCTGAACTGCACACATTGAATATCCACGGAAAACATGATGCGAGCAGGGAATAAATTCCTTGGGAAGTTCCTTCAATGATGGACACCCCAAATCCTCAATGTTCTTAATTATTCTAGAAAAATAAATTAATTAGTAAATTGAGAAATAAATAATTGAGTAAGTTATAATGTGCATACTTATTTATTAGGAAATATATTCATGAGCCACTCTCTCTTCTGAACTCCGTTTACATAGATTTTTACAGCATTAGTGAGAACGTTGTTGAGAATGTCAGGTACTTGCTTGTAAGGAATTTCTCCTGAACTTCATAGCATCCCCAGGTAGTTATTCTTCAACCATCTGTTCTCACTCTTTTGCTTTCCTGACAGGTAACTCCAGCTGAGAGGTGGTTGGAAAAGAAATACAGATGGAGTAGCATCTTCTTGGAGGGAGATTATGGCAACCTCCTTAAAAATAAACTCTTTCTCATTGCGGCCTTTGAAGCCTTGCACATCTACTATGTACTCCATCTTGAATCGGAATGAAATCATAACCTACAATACTTCCTTTTATACATTACACGACAGCAACAAGAACTGATGCGACACTAGTGGTAGACAGTAGAACTAATCACCGCTCGCTGCGGCGGCGGCGGCTCGCGAGCGGTGGCGGCTCGGGTGGGAAAACTGAATATGAGCAAGCGAACTCGCTCGCGAAATCATTCCGTTTGGAAAGTCCTAGAGGCAACAACAGCTCCAGTGCAACAGCAGCAGTAGTGTTAAACAGTGAAAAAACTCAGGGCAGCAGTGTGAAACAGTGAAAAAAAACTTCGTGTGTGTGTACAAGACTTTGAAAGACTCTGTGATAAAAAGTGTGTGTATAAGATTTTGAAAGACTTTATAAAATGGATCCACATCTTGTGATGACTGTGCAAACGCTATGGAAGGCATTGGAGAGTGCCAGAAATGGAACAGCTGACAGTGCTGATATACGATTCCTCGATTGTATTCCTCACACTCTGGCAAGGACAGAAACATTGATGAATTCACTATCTTTGAAACCACATAAGAAGAGAATATCAGAAATCCTATGGCCAAATACTCAGCATTCAGAGGATGCTCAAAGTTTGTCACAAGAGAGGTGGAGAATTACATCAACCTGCTGCGACTGCTAATGATGGTGAGAACACATCTAATGTTGCTAACAATGCTGAGAGTGTAACTTGGGATGATGGAATATCAGCATTCCAAAACAATATTAGAAGTGGTATTATAACCAACGTGAGACATCTTAATGTTACCACCTTCATGCTACTCTATTTCAACTCAACATCAAAAAAGCTTTGAAAGAACACAACGCATTGAAAGTAGATACAGTCCTTGTGGCAGAATTTAGCATTGTCAAGAATGACGAGGAAGTGATTGAAATTAAATATTTCAATACAAAGAGTCAACCAATATTTCAAACCACTGATTTGAAAGAGTGGTTTGCAACTCATGTGAAACAACCTATCGAACGCGATATGGAGGAGTTCCAGGAACGAGACAGTGGTTGGACTCTACGATCAATATTGAACATAACCATCAATATAAAAAAACTACAACCGTTGCACGCTGGTTCATATACTGAATTACCAAAGGTAATACAAAACAAGAAAGCATGTGTGAACGTGAAAAACAATGATAATAAATGTTTTATATGGACTATACTATTAGCCTTACATCCACCTAATTATAGTGCAGATAGGATGAGCAATTATACATCGTTTGAAAATGAGCTGAACTTCAACAAAATTGACTTTCCTGTGCCACCACAACAGATCTCAAGATTTGAGAAGCAGAATGATGTTTCCATCAACTTATTCATGCTTAGCCATACAGGTAAGAGCTATGAAGCTATACCTTGTCATTTGACAGCAGAAAAAAAGAGAAACATGTAAATTTACTCTTAATCCAAGACAATTATCCTGAAAAACCAGAAAAACATGTTCCAGGATTTCATTATGTATAGATCAAGAATTTATCTGCTCTTATTTTTTCTCAAGTATCAAAGTATGAAGGTAAGAAACATGTATGTGATCGTTGTCTGCACTACTTTCACAAGGTGGATGCACTAAAAGCTCACGAAGTTGACTGCTCACAAATGAATAAATGTAAAATAGTTCTACCACAGTCAGATAAAGATAAGATATTAGAATTGAAGAACGTTAGTCATAAAGAGCCTGCTCCAATAGTGGTATATGCAGACTTTGAGTGCGTTCTCACACCTGTAGATGATGAACGTGCATACCAAGAGCATGAACCATTCAGTGTAGGGTTCTACGTTCAACATGCTCATGATACAAAGTACTACAGCTATCGAAAGAAGACTGAACATGAAGAAACTCCTGCAAAATGGTTTTTAGAACAACTTTACCAATTGGCTAAGGAATTAGAAGAGATGCATAAGAATCCTCTACCAATGACGAATGTTGATGAAAAGGCATTTAGAGATGCTAGATTATGTCATATCTGCCAAAAATCCTTCACCGCTAAGGACAAGAAGGTCAGAGATCATTGTCATCTCACTGGAAGGTAAGATTACTCTTTTAATAATATTTCTCATAAAAAAAAGCAATAACTGACAATTTTTTTTTCTAGATACCGAGGAGCAGCCCATAATAGTTGCAACCTCAACTATCAGGACTCGAGGACAATTCCAGTCGTTTTCTACAACCTAAATGGATACGACTCACACCTATTCATCAAAGAGCTTGCCAATATCTTCAAAGGCACAATAAATTTGATTGAGAATAAGGAAAAATACATCTCCTTTACAAAGGCAGTGGATGGCAGCATCATTAGTTTTCGATTCATTGACTCTTTTCGCTTCATGCCATCTTCGCTGGACGAATTGGCATCGTATTTGGAAAAGCTGGACATTGTAGAGAAAGAATTCCAAAATGAATATTCTCCAATGCAAATTGAGCTTCTGAAACGAAAAGGAGTGTTTCCATACGATTACATTTCTTCTTTGAGCAAACTTGATGTTACAACATTGCCTGGGAAAGACTCTTTCTACAATAAATTGTACGATAGCAACATAAATGATGACGAGTACAACCATGCTCAAAAAGTTTGGATGAGTTTCAATGTTAAGACCTTGGGTGAGTACTCGGACATCTATTTGAAGACCGATGTGCTCTTGTTGGCTAATGTTTTCGAAGATTTTCGTAACAACTGTATGGAAGCCTACGACTTGGATCCTGCTCACTATTATACTACTCCTGGTCTATCATGGGATGCCATGCTAAAGTGTACTCAGGTACTTTTTTATTATTATTATTAGTTTAATTCAAATTTACATTTCAATATTTATAACTAATTTTTTCTCTTTACAGATCAAACTGGAACTATTGACTGACATTGATATGCTGCTTTTTGTTGAGCGAGGTATTCGAGGTGGTGTCAGCCAGTGTTCTAACAGATATGCCAAAGTTAATAATCATTATATGGGAGAAGATTACCATCCAGAACAAGAGTCAAAGTACATAATGTACTATGACATAAATAATTTATATGGATGGGCAATGACTCAATTTTTTCCATATGGAGGATTCAAATGGGTTGAGGATGTAAGTGACTCTAACTTCTTCATGGTTGCTGATGACAGCTCTACTGGATATATCCTCGAAGTTGACCTTGAGTAACCCAAGGAAATTCATGACACGCACAAGGACCTACCTTTCTGCCCGGAACATCAAGCACCACCAGGCACAAAGTAGGACAAACTATTGACAACACTCTATGCCAAAGAGCGGTATGTCATACATTACGTTGCTCTGAAACAGGCGTTGAAACACGGTCTTCGTCTAAAGAAGATACACAGGGCATTACAATTCAATCGGAAACCATGGTTGGAGCCATATATTGATCTCAACAGTGAGAAACGGAAAAATGCAAAGAATGAGTTTGAAAAGATGTTGTTTAAACTTTTTAATAACGCAGTGTATGGTAAAACCATGGAAAATGAGCGTAAGAGAGTGGATGTCAAGTTGGTTGATCGTTGGGAGGAGCGGTATGGTGCTGAGATGTACATTACTCAACCCAACTTTCATAGCTGTGCAGTCTTCGAAGAGAATCTTATAGCCATCCAACTTGCTCGCACAAAGATTAAGATTTGTAAACCAATCTACATTGGTCTCTCTGTGTTAGGACTTGTCAAAGACATTGATATACCGCTTTCACTATGAGTATATGCAAGATCGAGTTGGAGACAAGTCTAAACTCCTATACACAGACACAGACAGCCTTGTCTATGAAATTAGAGAGGTTAACATGTATGAGTTGATGAAGGCTGACCTCAACGAGTTCAACACCTCTGACTACCCTCCCAATAACCAGTTTAACATCCCACTGGTAAACAAGAAGGTGTTTGGGCTTATGAAAAATGAGACCAATGGTAAAATTATAACAGAGTTTGTGGGCCTCAGGAGCAAAATGTACTCTGTAAAAATACAAGGCTTCAACACAATCAAAAAAGCCAAAGGAGTTAAGACACCAGTAGTCAAATCTACTATCACCTTTGAAGACTATCTGTCATGCTTGCGAAATAACACCATCAAAACGTGTGAGCAAAATAACATTCGCAGCAGGTTCCACGTCTTACGCTCTGAGAAGCAGAAGAAGATAGGCTGAGTCCCCATGATGTCAAAACTTGTCTGCTACCAAACCAGACAGACACCTTACCATGGTGGCACTCCTCATGTGATGAGATGTTGGAGGAAGAGGAGGAGCCACCAAGAAAGAGGTTAAGAATCGCTAATTAATCAAAGTGTTTTTAGTATTAGGTTTGTAAATATTGTAAATAGAAAGTTAAGTTTGTAAGTAAAAAAAGAAGTAAACGGGGAGGTAGTTTTACTTGGTGTACCTCACAGGTGAGAGCGATGGTTGGAGCTCTCTCCACTTCTTTAAAAAAATTTTTTTAGATATGTATTACATATATTTATTTTTCTAAATGAATGAATAAACAATGTTTTTTATAAAATATACAAATTTATTTATTTATTATTTTAAAAAATATGCATCTTTATTTATAAATTATTTTTATCAATCCAACTATTGTATGAGCTATCAAATCCAAGCCATTTAACATAAATTTGATTACCACGTCTCTTTAATATTTTTTCCACTAAGTAAACATCTGGATACTTGGCCTTTGATAACTCTTGCTCATAGAAACCTCCTGAGATTGGTTTATCTCTGTAATCCTTCAAATGGTAAGTAGTTGGGTTTGTAGATGCTACACGTGTTGTTGTAAATATTTCAGTTATCCAATTCGGTGTGTAACCCTTTTCGAAAGCATGCTTCATTCTACTTACACGGACCTTGTCTCCAACCTTGAATCTTGACTTTTTCATTGGTTTAGTTTCCTGTGTAAACTTCTGCAAAACTTGGCTCGTATTAGTTTTTGTAACATCTTTGGGTTTCATACCAATAGTTCGATGTTTTCTATTATTGTATAATGCAATCAGTTCAGGTAAGATATCTATCCATTTGTAGTTTCCACGAAGACTAAATTTCTTCCACATGACATTTTTGAGAGTACGATTAAAACGTTCACAAATAGATGCTTTGAGATTACTGTAGGTAGAGTAAAGATTAATTTTATATTTTTGCATAAGACTCTCAAACTTTGCATTGTAAAACTCTTTACCTTGATCAGTATGTAGATTCTTAGGCTTTCGACCTTCTATCAAGATTGATTTCATGGCGTTTGAAACATTTTCTCCAGTTTTATTCTGTATTGGTATGGCCCAAGCAAACTTTGAGAAAACATCAATAACTGTAAGCAGGTATTTGTAACCTTTGTTCTCTCGCGAGTATGGTTGCATCTCTACGAGATCAGCTTGCCATGTCTCGTCCAATCCTCGTATGTCATACTTTCTACGAGGATAATTTCTCCTTGCAGATTTGTGAAGTTCCTCAACCAATCTTTCATGCTCCATGCTTGTAGAATTAATGATTGATTAGCTGTGCCATAGCCTCTTTTATAGTCAAAATATCATCCTTGATATTGTTAAATTCAACATCAATTTCATCTCTGTGGTTATCTACTATTATATCCAAGTCATCTAGACTACTTCTAAGTCTTGTAGTTATATCAATCATTCCTTGAATTTCTATTTGAATAATTTTTCGTAAAGTTTCTAAATTTACAACATCTTTTGATTGTTGAGGATCGGCAATATTGCATAATTTTTTATTTTCCATATCATACTGGCCTTCTATAGTGAGTTTGTAGCCAATTCCAGATGGACCTCGACTACATTTAGCTTGGTTTAGATTATGTCCAAACACGTCGACACTCATGATGAGAATAATAATGAACTATCGAAACGTCTCAGTATATATAGCCTCCTTCACGTAGCTCTTCTATTATCGAGTGAATCTCATTGGTATGACTATGATTCCCTGCAGATCGCTAAGCCATAAGTAAGCGAAGTCGTTCAACCAATTCATTTGGATCATCCCAGTAAACATAGTCCATTCTATTCATATGTCGTCTGGCGACTTTATATTTAGGTAAAGATCCACCGGACTTATTTTTTGTGAGCTTGAACATTGGAGCAATATACTTATTAAACTTTTTACTATTGTAAGCCTTAATAGCTTCATTTGGGTGATTATGTTTTTTGTGTACACTTGATATTTCCAAAATTTTGTGATAATTGCTCAAATCTGCTTTCTTTACATATTCTGAATTGGGATTCTTCATAATAAGAAACTCCATGAGATCTTTGGTTTTGGAAAAAGTTGCTTCATCCACCCTCACATTGTTTTTATCAAAAGTAAGCAATGAATTACCCATAGAATAACTATCATTATTCTTATGTACACCATAAAGTCGATCTAAATCCTCTGATTTAAACTCAAATAATTGAAGATATCCATCCTCACTATCACTAGTGTTCAAATTCTCATTGAGGATTGTTTTATCTTCATCCTGGCTGGCAGCAGTTTCAAAGTCTCCTTCATTATCCTCACTGGAGTTGTCATTGAAAACTTTGCTTTGTTCGTTAATATCGGTAAGTTCTGGAACCAACTTTGTTTGGTGGTTTTTGTCTCGATTACAAGTTTTTCAAGAGGATCGACGATAGGTTTGCATGTTTCATGAAGCATCTTTTCTACATTCTTTTTACCAAATTTTATCAATCTATATTTATGTTTGATGGCGTTTCGTGCTTGCACGAGCTGCCTCAATACATTTTTCTCTCTTTGGAAATCGGCTATCATTGTGTTAACTTGACTGATGATATTATTTTACTTTGCGGCTATATTTATAGCAAAACAGTCAAAACCCTTTTAATATCTCCCATTATTAATGTTTCTATCTTTATCAATCGTAAGAAATCCATGACTATCATCTCTCCAACACTTGGAACATAAGTCTTTGAATTAGATATAAGTCATGTCAATGTTTACATGATCTGCATAAATATGTTTTAAGTTAACATCATCTTGACGAAATAGAACTAAAAAATTAACATTATCTCTTACAAGGTGTTTAGGTATATGAGCATATGTGTGACATAGATAAAAACAATCAACTTGTTTATGTCTACTCATACAGAAGAAGGCTCGTACATTGTCTTGCTTCTCACAAGCAATATCATCAAAGACCATAATGGAATTGGGGAGAGTGTGCTCTGGATCTACAACTGTATCATGCTCACTGAATGGAAAGTATTGTATATCATCTATAGGTTCCAATAATTCCTGAAGCAATTTATATTTTGCTTGATTTAAGGGGGCTAGACACCTTTTTCCTCTGAAATAAGAAGTCACATTTTAATACATAAATGTAAACTAATTATTTCATACTTTTTACATATAAAAGTGGGTATATTTACCTTACCTTAAAACTTTCTCCGATGGGCCTTTTATATGGTCCAGAACCATAGTCATCGATGAAACAAGTTTTTTCACTAACCGTAAGCTTTGAAATTTTCCTGTGGATGGATTGACTCCAGATTTGAACTAAATTACTCCTGAATAGTATAATTCTCATATGAGTGTAGGGATTTTTGATCTAATGAGAAAAAAAAATTGTGCTGTTTTTCAAGAGTTTTTTTTAAATTTTTAAAATTTTTTTTATATTTTTTCATAATTTTTCTGATGTAAAAATTTTTTCCGACATTTAATCCTAAATCCCTACACTCATATGAGAATTATACTATTCAGGAGTAATTTAGTTCAAATCTGGAGTCAATCCATCCACAGGAAAATTTCACCCACATAGCACGAAATGTTTCTGCAAGGTTTTCAAAAGGTTTCATGAAAGGTTGGAAACCTTGCAAAAATATTTCGGAAAAAGGTTTCTAAAAGGTTCATATGTCCGTGCAATAAACGTTCAAAAATATTTCTTGAAATATATTTGACACCTTTCCTAAAAGGTTACATGAAAGTTTTCTAAAAGGTTTTGACAATGTTTCAGGAAAGTGCCACAGATGCCTAAAAATTTCATGAAAGGTTTTTAAATCGTTTTAAAAAGAATTCTGGAAATATTTTCTGAAAGCTTTTCCTGAAAAGTTACAAGACATATTTCTGAAAGGTTGTGACAATATTTTATGCAAGTGCCTCAGATGTCTCAACACATTACGAAAACTTTTCAAAATATTTCAACAAGTTTTCAAAAAATATTTTTCGAAAGGTATCTGAAAGGTTTCCTGAAAAGTTCTGTGAAATATTTCTGAAAAGTTACGACAATGTTCTACACAAGTTTCTAAGAGGTCTCAAAACCATCACGAAAACTTTTCAAAATATTTCAACAAGTTTTAAAAAAACATTTTTCGAAAGGTATCTTAATGGTTTCCTAATATGTTCTGTGAAATATTTCTGAAATGTTACGACAATGTTTTATGCAAGTTTCTAAGAGGTCTGAAAACTATGACGAAAGGTTTCTGAAATATTTTAAAAAGATTTACAAAAATATTTTTCGAAAGGTATCTGAAAGGTTTCCTGAAAAAGTTCTGTGAAATATTTCTGAAATGTTACGACAATGTTTTACGCAAGTTTCTAAGAGGTCTCTAAACCATCACGAAAGGTTTCTGAAATATTTCAAAAAGATTTACAAAAATATTTTTCGAAAGGTTTCCTGAAAAGTTCTGTGAAATATTTCTGAAAGGTTACGACCATGTTTTACGCAAGGTTCTAAGAGGTTGCCAAATCATCACATAAGGTTTTTGAAATATTTAAAAAATATTTCAAGAAATATTTTGTGAAAGATATTGGAAAGGTTTCCTGAAAAGTTCTGTGAAATATTTCTGAAAGGATACGACAATGTTTTACGTAAGTTTCTAAGAGGCCTCAAAACCATCAAGTAAGGTTTTTGAAACATTTTAAAAGATTTAAAAAAATATTTTTCAAAAGAAATCGTAAATAGAAATGTTTTAATATTTTTTTTTAACAATTTTGAAAACAAGTTTTTTCCTTGTAGACTTTTCAAGTTGACGATCTTTCCTGAACTCCTGCAACTTAATATATATGAATAGTTATTATATCAGATATGTTTTTTAATATTAAATTATTATATATTTGCATTAATTTATACTAATTATCGCTCGCAATTTCGCATTTACAAATTATCTTACAGAAAAAACGCAGTAAAAAATTTTGACCTAAGGTGGGATCGAACTCGAGACCCTCGGATTACAAGGCTGACGCTCTAACCACTACGCTACGCAACGCTTCTACCGTACAAAATTTTAATTTTAGCTAAGTATAGAGTAAACTTGAATAAAAATTACAAACATATGATTAGAAGACAACATATTGAGTACTTTCGACTATGATATTTAATAGACTCAACTAATTCTTTTGTTAAGGCCATGTGAAGTACCAACATGATCCCTACCGTACCGGCACCTAAACTTTAATTCTTTTATCGTATTTAAACAAGAATTTTAGAAAAAGCGTTCTTCATGCTCTCCGAAATAACATTAAGTGAAATGCCCTATTAAATTTTTAAATCATTGCATTAATTAGATTTTTCTAAAATGGATTTTGAAATGTTTCATGCTTTGTTCGGGTTAATTACTACTTTGGAAAACGTTTTTGGAAAAATCTAATGGATGGAATCATTTGGAAATTTAATACAGTGTGCTTAAACCAATTTCGGTGGGTGTGAAAAAACGCTTTTTCCTAAAATTTTTTTTTAGATGTGATAAAAAACATAATATTTATGTGCCGATAAGTTAGGGATCTACGTTTGAGTTAAAATGGCTTTAAGACCGGAGGGCGTGTAAGAGTGATACAGGAAAGGTTTTTGAAAGCTTCCTTATAACTTTTCGTGACATGATTTTGCAAGCTTTCCGAAAAATTTTTTTACATTTTCAGTTTCATAAAAAAATCTTTCCAAGTAAACTTTTTGAAACATTTTCGTAATATTCATCAAATGTTTCTTTAGAGAAAGTTTGCAAGAAACATTTCGGGAAAGCTTCGTAAATCCTTGCAGTAATATTTCTTGAAATGCGTTTTTACGATGTCAATTCATATCGAAAACGTTGCGAAAACTTTGCAATAACGTTTCAGAAAATGATACAGGAAATGTTTTTGAAAGATTTCGTTATAACATTTCGCGAAATATTTTTGCAAGATTTCGGAAATATTCATTTACATTTTCAGTTTCATAAAAAAATTCTTCCAAGAAATCTTTTTCAAACCTTTTCGTAACATTTCATGAAATGTTTCTTTATAGAAAGTTTCCGAAAAAAATTTCGGGAAAGCTTCGTAAATCCTTGCATTAACATTTCTTGAAATGCGTTTTCACGATGTCAATTCATATCGAAAACGTTGCGAAAACTTTGCAATAACGTTTCAGAAAATGATACAGGAAATGTTTTTGAAAGCTTCCTTATAACTTTACGGGAAATATTTTTGCAAGATTTCGGAAATATTTATTTACATTTTTAGTTCCATAAAAAAATTCTTCCAAGAAATCATTTTCAAACCTTATCGTACCATTTCATGAAATGTTTCTTTAGAGAAAGTTTGCGAGAAAAATTTCGGGAAAGCCTTGTAAAACCTTGCGTTAACATTTCTTGAAATGCGTTTTAACGATGTCAAAATCGCATCCAAAACGTTGCGTAAACTTTGCTAAAAGGTTTCAGAAAATGTTTCAGAAATTATTTTTGAATGCTTCCTTATAACTTTTCGTGAAATATTTTTGCAGGGTTTCGGAAATATTTTTTTACATTTTCTGGTTTCATAAAATAATACTTCAAGAAATCTTTTTCAAACCTTTTCGTAACATTTCATGAAAGGTTTCTGTATAGAAAGTTTGCTAGCAAAATTTCGGGAAAGCTTTGTAAAACCTTGCAGTAACTTTTCTTGAAATGCGTTTTTAAATTGTCAATATCGTATCCAAAACGTTGCGAAAACTTTGATAAAACGTTTCAGAAAACGATACAGGAAATATTTTTGAAAGCTTCCTTATAACTTTTCGTGAAATATTTTTAAAAAGTTTCGGAAATATTTTTTCACATTTTCAGTTTCATAAAATAATCCTTCCAAGAAATCTTTTTGAAACCTTTTCGTAACATTTCATGAAATGTTTCTTTATAGGAAGTTTGCGCTAAAAATTCCGGGAAAGCTTTGTAAAACCTTGCAGTAACATTTCTTGAAGTGCGTTTGCAAAACGTTGCGTAAACTTTGCTAAAACGTTTCATGCAATGAGACAGGAAATGTTTTGGAAAGGTTTCCTTATAACCTTTCGTGAAATATTTTTGTAAGGTTTTAAAAATGTTTCTTGAATGGTTCTGTAGGAATAAAAACCCATTTTGAGAAATTTTTTCAACACCTTTCCATAATATTTCATGAAATATTACACGTTTCTTTTCAGAGACGTTGTAAGAAAGATTTCATGAAAGCTTTAGAAAAGCTCGCAGTATTATTTCATGAAATATATTTTGATGGTCTACTTTTAACATTCATTGAAAAGTTTTTAAAATGTTTCGGTAAGGTTTCCTGAAATCTTTCGAAAAATATTTTTGAGAGGTTTCTGTAATATTGCTGCAAGGTTGTGGCAAGCTTTTCATGAAATATTTCTTGAAAGGTTTCACCAAAACTTTTCATGCTATGTGGGATATTGCGTATCAGAAACGTTGCGAAAACTTTGCTAAAACATTTTAGGCAATGATACAGAAAAAGTTTTTGAAATGTTTCCTTATAACTTTTCGTGACATGATTTTGCAAGCTTTCCGAAATATTTTTTTTACATTTTCAGTTTCATAAAAAAATCTTTCCAAGTAAACTTTTTGAAACGTTTTCGTAATATTCATCAAATGTTTCTTTAGAGAAAGTTTGCAAGAAAAATTTCGGGAAAGCTTCGTAAATCCTTGCAGTAATATTTCTTGAAATGCGTTTTTACGATGTCAATTCATATCGAAAACGTTGCGAAAACTTTGCTAAAACGTTTCAGAAAATGATACAGGAAATGTTTTTGAAAGCTTCCTTATAACTTTACGGGAAATATTTTTGCAAGATTTTGGAAATATTTATTTACATTTTTAGTTCCATCAAAAAATTCTTCCAAGAAATCATTTTCAAACCTTATCGTACCATTTAATGAAATGTTTCGTTAGAGAAAGTTTGCGAGAAAAATTTCGGGAAAGCCTTGTGCAACCTTGCGTTAACATTTCTTGAAATGCGTTTTAACGATGTCAAAATCGCATCCAAAACGTTGCGTAAACTTTGCTAAAAGGTTTCAGAAAATGTTTCAGAAATTATTTTTGAAGGCTTCCTTATAACTTTTCGTGAAATATTTTTGCAGGGTTTCGGAAATATTTTTTTACATTTTCAGGTTTCATAAAATAATACTTCAAGAAATCTTTTTCAAACCTTTTCGTAACATTTCATGAAAGGTTTCTGTATAGAAAGTTTGCTAGAAAAATTTCGGGAAAGCTTTGTAAAACCTTGCAGTAACTTTTCTTGAAATGCGTTTTTAAATTGTCAATATCGTATCCAAAACGTTGCGAAAACTTTGATAAAACGTTTCAGAAAACGATACAGGAAATATTTTTGAAAGCTTCCTTATAACTTTTCGTGAAATATTTTTAAAAAGTTTCGGAAATATTTTTTCATATCTTCAGTTTCATAAAATAAGCCCTCCAAGAAACCTTTTTCAAACCTTTTCGTAACATTTCATGAAATGTTTCTTTAGAGAAAGTTTCCGAGAAAAATTTCGGGAAAGCCTCGTAAATCCTTGCAGTAATATTTCTTGAAGTGCGTTTATACGCTGTCAATATCGGATCCAAAACATTGCGAAAACTTTGCAATAACGTTTCAGAAAATGATACAGGAAATGTTTTTGAAAGATTTCGTTATAACATTTCGCGAAATATTTTTGCAAGATTTCGGAAATATTTATTTACATTTTCAGTTTCATAAAAAAATTCTTAGAAGAAATCTTTTTCAAACCTTATCGTAACATTTCATGAAATGTTTCTTTAGAGAAAGTTTGCGAGAAAAATTTCGGGAATGCTTCGTAAATCCGTGCAGTAACATTTCTTGAAATGCGTTTATACGCTGTCAATATCGTATCGAAAACGTTGCGAAAACTTTGCTAAAACGTTTCAGAAAATGATACAGGAAATGTTTTTGAAAGCTTCCTTGTAACTTTTCGGGAAATATTTTTGCATGGTTTCAGAAATATTTTTTTACATTTTCAGTTTCATAAAAAAATACTTCCAAGAAATCTTTTTGAAAGCTTTTCGTAATATTTTATGAAATGTTTCTTTATAGAAAGTTTCCGAAAAAAATTTGGGAAAGCCTTGTAAAACCTTGCATTAACATTTCTTGAAATGCGTTTTCACGATGTCAATATGGCATCCAAAACGTTGCGTAAACTTTACTAAAAGGTTTCAGAAAATGTTTCAGAAAATGTTTTTGAAGGCTTCCTTATAACTTTTCGTGAAATATTTTTGCAGGGTTTCGGAAATATTTTTTCATATCTTCAGTTTCATAAAATAAGCCCTCCAAGAAACCTTTTCCAAACCTTTTCGTAACATTTCATGAAATGTTTCTTTAGAGAAAGTTTCCGAGAAAAATTTCGGGAAAGCCTCGTAAATCCTTGCAGTAACCTTTCTTGAAATGCGTTTATACGCTGTCAATATCGGATCCAAAACATTGCGAAAACTTTGCTAAAACGTTTCAGAAAATGATACAGGAAATGTTTTTGAAAGCTTCCTTATAACTTTACGGGAAATATTTTTGCAAGATTTCGGAAATATTTATTTACATTTTTAGTTCCATAAAAAAATTCTTCCAAGAAATCTTTTTCAAACCTTATCGTAATATTTCATGAAATGTTTCTTTAGAGAAAGTTTGCGAGAAAAATTTCGGGAAAGCCTTGTAAAACCTTGCGTTAACATTTCTTGAAATGCGTTTTCACGATGTCAAAATCGCATCCAAAACGTTGCGTAAACTTTGCTAAAAGGTTTCAGAAAATGTTTCAGAAATTGTTTTTGAAGGCTTCCTTATAACTTTTCGTGAAATATTTTTGCAGGGTTTCGGAAATATTTTTTCATATCTTCAGTTTCATAAAATAAGCCCTCCAAGAAACCTTTTCCAAACCTTTTCGTAACATTTCATGAAATGTTTTTTTAGAGAAAGGTTCCGAGAAAAATTTCGGGTAAAGCCTCGTAAATCCTTGCAGTAACCTTTCTTGAAATGCGTTTATACGCTGTCAATATCGGATCCAAAACCTTGCGAAAACTTTGCTAAAACGTTTCAGAAAATGATACAGGAAATGTTTTTGAAAGCTTCCTTATAACTTTACGGGAAATATTTTTGCAAGATTTCGGAAATATTTATTTACATTTTTAGTTCCATAAAAAAATTCTTCCAAGAAATCTTTTTCAAACCTTATCGTAATATTTCATGAAATGTTTCTTTAGAGAAAGTTTGCGAGAAAAATTTCGGGAAAGCCTTGTAAAACCTTGCGTTAACATTTCTTGAAATGCGTTTTCACGATGTCAAAATCGCATCCAAAACGTTGCGTAAACTTTGCTAAAAGGTTTCAGAAAATGTTTCAGAAATTGTTTTTGAAGGCTTCCTTATAACTTTTCGTGAAATATTTTTGCAGGGTTTCGGAAATATTTTTTAACATTTTCAGGTTTCATAAAATAATACTTCAAGAAATCTTTTTGAAACCTTTTCGTAACATTTTATGAAATGTTTCTTTATAGAAAATTTGCGCTAAAAATTTCGGGAAAGTCTTGTAAATCCTTGCAGTAACATATCTTGAAATGCATTTTCATGATGTCTATACCGTATCAAAAAATTGCGAAAACATTGTGGAAACATTCGAAGCAATGGTACAGAAATTCTTTTGAAAGGGTTTCTTATAACTTTTCGTGAAATATTTTTAAAAGCTTTCGGGAATATTTTTTTACATTTTCAGTTTCATAAAATAATCCTACCAAGAAATCTTTTTCAAACCTTTTCGTAACATTTCATTAAATGTTTCTTTGTAGAAGGTTTGCTATAGAAATTCGGGAAAGTCTTGTAAAACCTTGCAGTAACATTTCTTGAAATGCCTTTTCACGATGTCAATATCGTATGCAAAACTTTGCTAAAACTTTGCTAAAACGTTTCAGAAAATGTTTCAGAAATTGTTTTTGAAAGCTTCTTTATAACTTTTCGTGAAATATTTTTGCTAGGTTTCGGAAATATTTTTTTACATTTTCGGTTTCATAAAAAAATTCTACCAAGAATTCTTTTTGAAACCTTTTCGTAACATTTCATGAAAGGTTTCTTTATAGGAAGTTTGCGCCAAAAATTCCGGGAAAGCTTTGTAAAACCTTCCAGTAACATTTCTTGAAGTGCGTTTGCAAAACGTTGCGTAAACTTTGCTAAAACGTTTCATGCAATGAGACAGGAAATGTTTTGGAAAGGTTTCCTTATAACCTTTCGTGAAATATTTTTGTAAGATTTTAAAAATGTTTCTTGAATGGTTCTGTAGGAATAAACACATATTTTGAGAAATTTTTTCAACACCTTTCCATAATATTTCATGAAATATTACACGTTTCTTTTCAGAGACGTTGTAAGAAAGATTTCATGAAAGCTTTAGAAAAGCTTGCAGTATTATTTCATGAAATATATTTTGATGGTCTACTTTTAACATTCATTGAAAAGTTTTTAAAATGTTTCGGTAAGGTTTCCTGAAATCTTTCTGAAAATATTTTTGAGAGGTTTCTGTAATATTGCTGCAAGGTTGTGGCAAGCTTTTCATGAAACATTTCTTGAAAGGTTTCACCAAAACTTTTCATGCTATGTGGGCAAAGCTTACGATTAGTGAAAAAACTTGTTTCATCGATGACTATGTTTCTGGACCATATAAAAGGCCCATCGGAGAAAGTTTTAAGGTAAGGTAAATACCCATTTTTATATGTAAAAAGTATGAAATAATTAGTTTACATTTATGTATTAAAATGTGACTTCTTATTTCAGAGAAAAAAGGTGTCTAGCCCCCTTAACACATCATACCGCTACTTTATTTCATTTATTATACAAAACATTTTATTATATCTGATCTGAAAACTTGCACTGGCTTCACTATAATTATATTATAGATATGTCTTGAAAAATATTGTGACGTAAATAATAATATATTTGCCCCATAGTAATATTGGTTTGGTTTTTCTATCTTGAGTAGTACGTGTCTGTTCTTGTATTAAAATAACTTTTTCTTGTTCATTAATAATAACTCCAAGGGTCATGAGGGCACTCATTCATTTTTGTTAATTCAAAATTAGATTTTTCAGACAGTACGCAATTAGAACTCCTCAACATTATTGGCTATAATTATATATATCTTCAAAATGACTAGAAAAAAATCTTCTGGTATATCTGTAAAAATAAAAACTCTCACAAAGTATCAAGTTAAAAAAAATGATTTTAGCCATTTAACATTTAGCTAGTAAGTACTTATCTAATGAAAGTTATTTTCCCCATTGATTGATAGACGAATAGATCAATTTTTCTCATCACCAGTTGACAACTTGAGATCTTTCAAATACATAACTAATTAACTAACTCACGATATGATAACATTTGTAAAATGTATATCTATAAAATAATAGATAGATAAAAATTCTTCTTCTTAGATTGCTAAGAATAAGTTCTTAACCTAAACAATCTAGCAACTTCTTGAGATCTTTGAAATGTGTTATTAACTAACTCACGATATGATAACATTTGTATATAAAAAAATACTGGCATGTTGTATGTAAGGCTAGATCGATCAGATACGGGTGTGTGTGTGTGTGTGTGTGTGTGTGTGTGTGTGTGTGTGTGTGTGTATGTGTGTGTGTGTGTGTGTGTCTGTGTGTGTGTGTGTGTGTGTGTGTGTGTGTGTGTGTGTGTGTATATATATATATATATATATATATATACAAGCGTAAGATAGACGACAACCGAAAGTGTCGTAAGAGCTGCAAACCGGACGCCGGAATATGGAGAAGAGAAGTATAAAAGGAAATCGCACATAAAAAAATTCAGCTCTCTATATCTTCTGAACGAGATAATCTTTTTAAATAAAATGTTTTGATTTGAGTAGAGCAATGAAATGGCTTTCGATTAAGAGGGATATGTTATATAGTAAAAACTAACGCAATATACGTAAAAGCGCATTGAATTTTTCGTAGACCCATTTCAATGTATATGTAGCATGGGTCGCTCCTTTAGGCTTCTTCTATACTTGCCTTCGGAGAGCTCCCGCGCTTCTTGATATATATATATATATATATATATACGGTGACCCATTTTAATCGCCGCACTCGGATTTCCCGGAACCTAAGCAGGATAGAGAAAAATGGTTCAGACAAAAGTTATAGGGGATAAAGGGGGCCACATAATGGCGCTAACGTCTTTGACCTTGAACTTGACCTTTGGTTATTTCAAGGTCAAAGTGGTTTTTTCATATGGAAACACCTAGTTTTGACCCCGGATTCGGAAAGAGCGGGAACTTTTACGTTCAAAGTCATATTGAGAAATTTTTTCCAAGGTCATTTCAAGGTCAAATCTAGGTCAAACTCAGAAAAGTCCGTTTAAAATTGTTTTTTTCCATGAACCACAGGCTAAGCTGGTTCAAATTGATCGTAGGCTTAATAGAGGAACCCGCACACCCAAAACCCACACTCCCAAAACTTACACATCCTAGTAAACAAAACTCAAACTCGCACATCCTAATCCCATACACTTCATGCCCTCACAGTGAACTGTTACACCCCGGTCCCACAACCACACCCCACACCCCCAGTCCCACACATCCCTACCCCACGCATGCTAATCCCATACACCCCAAACCCACACATCCTGAACCCTGAAAAATTTGTCTCAAGGGCAAAATGATTTTTTAACGGAAACTTTCAGATCGTTGAAGCTTCTGTTATAAATGTATTAACCTTACATTTTGCGCTACCCAGAAACAACAACGTGGACGTAGTAAGGATTGTTTCCTTTGGGGTGCTTAATTAAAGTGAGTCCCCTTGCCTCTCACTGTTGGGGGTGCTTGATTAAAGTGATTCCCTTGGCTCTCACTGTTCGGGGTGTTTGATTATAGTGAGTCCCCTTGCCTCTCACTGTTCGGGGTGCTTGATTATAGTGAGTTCCCTCACCTCTCACTAATGTAAATAAATTTTTATTTAACCTCGAAGCAAGTGTTTGAAATTACGACCATTTGCTTCAAGGCACATAGTCAAACGCCTTTGAAAATGGCGAACTGTGTTCTGCAAAGTTTGTCTCGGAATGGCAGCGCATGCTCGACGAATCCTATCCTGCATATCTGCTCTTGTAGTGGATTGTTGCTCAAAAATAGCATTTTTCAAATACCCCCATAAACAAAAGTCTGATGGTGAAGTATGGGATGAAGAAGCAAGCCATTGCACCGGACCTCCTCAACCAATCCATCTAATACTAAATTGTTTATTAAAAAATGCTGTTATTATGAGTGTGAAATGTGGTGCTCCACTATCCTGCTAGAACCTGAAAAATAAATTTAAAAGAACCATTGACGGAACCTATTTTCTTCGTAGATGTGTTTTTAATGACTACATTATCAAAATTAGTATTTCTGAAATTCGAACGCTACTAATTCACATTATTTACATAAAACAAAAAAATAAAAGGAAGCTTTAGTTTTATTTGCAATTAAAATAAGAAATAATGCTTTATTGAATTGAATACCTTTAATGTTTTAACGATTATTTTATTTTAAAATTTAAAATTAAAAAAGTGTGACAAACGAAGTATTTATGGCAATTACAGTTAGCTAATTAAAGTTACCCTAATTTTCCAACGTTTTTCCTTTTTAGGCGCTACCGTATACGGGCGAGCCTTATAATTATTAATATTGTTGATACCATTTTACTATTTAAATTTAATAGTAATTAATAGCTGGCTCTGAAATGACTGACTATCCGCCCAACGAGATCGTTGATATGATTTTGGTTTTAGGAGCAAGCCAAAATAATTATCGTGGTGCGGCAAAACTTTATGCTGAACGCTATCCTGACAGACGACATCCTGACGATAGAGCTATCAAACGTTTAACTCAAAGAGCTCGTGGTGGACACATGGTTCGCCAACGTAGGCGCCATGAGTATGATGAAAATGATAATCGAGTTGTAACGATCCTTGCAATAATTCATCTTGACCCACACATTAGCGCTGGTCGAGTCGAAAGGGAAATTGGTATTCCAAGAAATACTTTTTTAAGAATTATGAAGGCGCTTCAACATCACGCGTATCATATTACTTTGGTTCAAGAGCTACAGTTTCAGCATTTCCAACAGCGTATTGTGTTTTCCCAATGGGCTTTACAAATGATAGAAAATGATCCAGACTTTTTTAACTTTGTTCTTTTTTCTGATGAGGCACAATTTCAAAGTGATGGGGAACTGAATAGGCATAATTGCCATTATTGGTCTGATGTGAATCCTCATTGGGTCAGAACTGTAAACCATCAATGACGTTGGAGTATTATGGTATGATGCGGGATTATCAATGTATATTTTATTGGCCCTTATTTTTTTGAAGCAAATGTAAATCAACATACCTATTTGACGCTAATAAGAGATGAACTACCTGGATTGATGGAAGATGTTGATTTAGAAACGCAACGAAGAATGTGGCTCCAGCAGGACGGTACAGCACCACATTTCGCTCGAATTGTAAGGGCTTTTTTGAATGAGCACTATGGTAACAGATGGATTGGTCGAGGAGGTCCGGCTAACTGGCCTGCTTGCTCACCCGATCTTACATCACCAGATTTCTATTTATGGGGGTATTTAAAAAATGCTGTTTTTGAGTAACAACCCACTACAAGAGCAGATATGCAGGATAGGATTCGTCGAGCATGCGCTGCCATTCCGAGACAAAGTTTGCAGAACACAGTTCGCCATTTTCAAAGGCATTTGACTATGTACCTTGAAGCAAATGGTCGTCATTTCGAACACTTGCTTCGGGGTTAAATAAAAATTTATTTACATTAGTGAGAGGCGAGTGGACTCACTATAATCAAGCACCCCGAACAGTGAGAGACAAGGGGATTCACTATAATCAAGCACCCTGAACAGTGAGAGGCAAGGGGACTCACTTTAATCAAGCACCTCGAATAGTGAGTGGCAAGGGGACTCACTTTAATCAAGCACCCCGAACAGTGAGAGGCAAGGGAACTAACTTTAATCAAGCACCTCGAACAGTGAGAGGCAAGGGGACTCACTTTAATTAAGCACCCCAAAGGGAACAATCCTTACTACGTCCACGTTGTTGTTTCTGGGTAGCGCAAAATGTAAGGTTAATACATTTATAACAGAAGCTTCAACGATCTGAAAGTTTCCGTTAAAAAATAATTTTGCCCTTGAGACAAATTTTTCAGGGTTCAGGATGTGTGGGTTTGGGGTGTATGGGATTAGCATGCGTGGGGTAGGGATGTGTGGGAATGAGGGGTGTGGGGTGTGGTTGTGGGACCGGGGTGTAACAGTTCACTGTGAGGGCATGAAGTGTATGGGGTTAGGATGTGCGAGTTTGAGTTTTGTTTACTAGGATGTGTAAGTTTTGGGTGTGTGGGTTTTGGGTGTGTGGGTTCCTCTATTAAGCCTACGATCAATTTAAACCAGCTTAGCCTGTGGTTCATGGAAAAAAACGATTTTAAACGGACTTTTCTGAGTTTGATCTAGATTTGACCTTGAAATGACCTTGGAAAAAATTTCTCAATATGACTTTGAACGTAAAATTTCCGGCTCTTTCCGAATCCGGGGTCAAAACTAGGTGTTTCCATATGAAAAAACCACTTTGACTTTGAAATAACCTCAAAGGTCAAGTTCAAGGTCAAAGGCGTTAGCGCCATTATGTGGCCCCCTTTGTCCCCTATAACTTTTGTCTGAACTATTTTTCTCTATCTGGCCTAGGTTCCGAGAAATCCGGGTGCGGCAATTAAAATGGGTAACCGTGTATATATATATATATATATATATATCTATATGATTCAGGGTAAGTGAGCATGTCAAAATTTTAAACTCGCTCAAAACTCGTTTACTTTTAGTTTTTTATGAAAAAAACATGTTCCTCAAATTTTAGGTCGATATTTGCATAAATAAAAAAGTTATACAACATTGAAAATTCAAAGTTTTTGCAATTTTTGCTTAAAATGCAAGTTTATTCATTTTTTTACTCAAAATCTTGAAACTTTTTATATAGAACATTGATTGGAAAATAGTTTGCATTTTATTTTTAGAATACACCAACATTTTTTGATAATCCTTTTTGAAAGACTCTGATTGGTTGGTTTTTGGTATACCTTTATCGACCAAAAGTAAGGACTACGCCAGTACCAAATTTCTCCACCAAAGTTTTTTCAATTCTTTGGACAAAATACTTTAATTAAAAAAAAAAGTTTATGGCCAGAGCTAAGGAAAAATTCTACAGCACGTTGAAAATTGATAAAAACGATAAAAATGTTAAGTCATGCAAACGTAAGGCATTCTGTGATTGAGTATCATTTGAAGACTTTATGTCACTTATCTTGCTACAAAACTTTGTACTAGCAGTAAAGGTACATTAAAAAACTAATTTGATTTGTAGAATACTTTGTACAATATATTTAGCAATGTGCTCAAACCTTACTTAGTTTGAATTTTCTGAATAGATATTATAACTGATTGACATCAGAGTTACCGGTACCTGGATCAAGAATTCATTCTAAACTTGAATTACTACTTTCTTAATATTATATAAGTATTTCTATAATATACTACAGTAATACTATATAAGTACTTTTTATAATGATTCAAATTATTTAATATAGAAAGTCAGGCATGTTTGCGTTCCTTCATCTTCTAAGTGGAACTCGCATGCCCGGCCGGCTATTATTTTTTTCTTGTTTAATTACTTTTTTTGCGTGGCAAGAATAAATTTTCTTCTTTTACAACGTATAAATTTTCAGGTTCCCTCTTTTGCAAAAGAGTAAAATCATTTAATTACCCTTTTAGTGTGGCGAGATTAAATTTTTAATTACCTTTACAAAGTATAAATTTACAGGTTTACTCTGATGGAAAAGAATAAAATGCATTATTCACTATTTCCAGATGGTGAAATGTTATCTGCTTTTTAAAAAAACTATTTCAAAAGTTTGTCTTTTATAAAAGAGTAAAGTTCGGCATAATTCTCTACAAAGTGTAATATTGATATTTTACTATTTTGTGAAAGAAAAGAATTTCCTGATTTCTAAATTTTTACGTCAATTTTTACACTTTTAGGTTTAGAGTGATAAAGAATACTACATTTCCATGTTTTAAGATGTTTTTTTGAGATGAACTTTTTTTAGCGATGAAGATAAAATTGATCTGACGTACATAAATGAAGCGTTTCATGTCAACTGCCCCAGCGCGGCACGCGAGCGCCAAATCGTGCTATATCCAGCTCATGTTTACGATACTAAAACGTACTCAAAAAAATTTTATGATAAGCATTTCCGACGTATTATTTCCTCAGCTTTCGAATGGTGTAGACAGTTTTCTCGGAATTTTCCATTTTCACCTTCAAAAAGTACAAAACGTATTATCTCAAAAAGTATATTTTTAATATTTTTTTTTACCCTCTCGATCGAAAGCTGAGCATTTTTTATGTAGGAGAGGATATTTTCCAAAGAGTGCTCGAGATGTTTTGTACGAGAAATAGTATGCGAAAGAGTAGACGTACCGCCTGTCCTGCGCGCGGTATCACGCGGTGCAGCGCGCGGACTGCACCCGCCTTGTTGTCTACATAATAATCTTTTATAATCTTTAATTCTTTACTTGTTCTTCTAGATTCTTAATAATGCATGGAGTAATATTTTATTAATTATTTTATAAAAGAAAAATAAAATTTCAAAATTAATAGCAATATAGTAACTCTTGTACTAACGTTTTTTTTTCAGTGTAGATAATATTTTTTTTTTTGTTTTCGCAGTTTTTTTCGGAAAGATTTTATACTCAGAAGAACTCAGAGAGGTTTTTTCGAGCTTCAATGTAATTTCTGTATTGGAATAATAGCATGGTATTGTAACATGCCTGCAGGCATGAAAACAAGAAAGTTTATTATTTGACTGATGGAGCAGGTCAGTATTTTTAAGAATAAATCCAATTTTCAAAATCTTCTTTTGCACGAGAAAGATTTTGGAGTTACAGCTTACAAGGAAACCGATCGAGGTGCCCGCCTCCGATTTTCCTGAATTTTTGATATGTTGTAGAGGACCGAAAAATAAGAGACTCGCAATTTTTTTTATCGGCCCAATCCCTTATTAAAGGGGTGAAAACCGCCCTTAAAGTTTACCCCCGAAAACGGTTTTTTTTAATATCTTAAGTTCTAATCGATATTTTGAAATGAAACAAAATGGAAAATATTTCTCCTTGAATTATGTAACCATCAAGTATAGTTTGGTCCTCGAGGGTGGCAACCCTTACTTTTTATTTTAGAAAAACCTTATTTTTTAAAATATTTCTGCATATAATATTTGCAATAAAATTAATTAATTATTATAAAAATCATTTTTTGACTTAAAATAAAAAATAAAGTTTACGTGTTTCAGGGTTTTTGCAAATAAACACGCCATCAGGGGTAAACAACCCTTTAGGAACAAAATACTTTCAAACTATTAAAATTAATATTTTAAGTTATATATAATGCATAATTTATTTTTATTTGGGCTATTTTTTCTATGGGCCCAATTTCCTATTAAAGGGGTAAAATGCACTCCTAAAAATCACCCCTAAAATAGGTTTTGTCTGAATATCCCAAGTTCAGATTCAAATTTAAAATGAAACAAAATGAAAAATATTTCTCTTTGAAATGCCAAATTAGCTACCCTTATATTTTATTTCGGAAAACATTTTTTTTTAATTTTTTTTGTATACAATATTTGCAATAAAATTAAATAATTATTATTAAAATTCAAAATCAAAGTTGACTTGTTTTAGGATTTTTTCTAATAACAACATTCTTGGGGTTTAGGAGCCCCTTGGGCACGTATACTTACAATTAGTACCTTTGAAATAAATATTTTGAGGTGTATAATGCAGATTTGGTTTATTTTTGTGTCAGTTTTTTTTATCGAGATAGCGTAATTAATGAAGTCACTTATAAACTCTTATACTTATTGTGCAATTTATATTCGAATATTTTGTTCGTATTTATAGGTAAATAAAAAGGATGGAACTGGGAAAAGAATAGGTGAGTTAAATGATTGACTAATCTAACGAATAGAAAAATATAAATAAAAATAAAAAAATTAAAATATAAATAGAAAAATATAATATAAAATATTAATTGTTATTATGTAATTAATTTTTATTACAAGTAAAATATAGGTATATTTTTACAAATAGTCAAAAAATATTCAAAGAAACTCTATACAAATGAGCTTATAATTTAGTTCTTATCGCAATTAATTTTGTTTAAGGATTATAGGTTGAACAATAATGAAAATCTTCAAAAAAATGTTTTAAGCAGAGTGATTTCTGACACCATGAAAATTTTATAATAGCAGTATTTTTACATCCTGGTACCTCACAATGAGCTTGGGATCCACCAAAGCTAAAGTCCACCGGATTTAAAAATTCATTTGTTTTATTATCGATATAACCGCTTTTATACCAAGAGTATTTAAAAAGATTTACGTATCGAGGAGAAGATAACAGATTGTGCACCAGAGAGTGCAATTTAATTACATTACTTCGTACGTGCAAACTTATATCCTTATCCAACAAAATTACACTATCGAAAAAGTGTCTCACAAAATTTTTCCATATACGAAAACCAAACACATCCAGCGGTTGTATTTTTCCAGTTGTACCTTTAGGAATTTTGAAAAGTTTGATGTTTTTATCATCAGGTTTTTTCGACTGCTTCTGTGCAATGTCCACTCCAAGAATCTAGCATATATATATATATATATACACAAATAGCAATAGTTTACTATAATGACCTGCAAAATTTATTTGTTTACAATTTATTTTTAGATCATTTTCGGAAATGGTTAAGGGATGTATTTTTTCCAAATTTTGGAAAAAATAGTATATTATTGCTAGATTCTTGGAGTGGACATTGCACAGAAGCAGTCGAAAAAACCTGATGATAAAAACATCAAACTTTTTAAAATTCCTATATTCCTGTATATATATATATATATATATATGGATTTATTACATGAAATCAAATTAACAAAAATAAATAATGAAATTCATTGATAATTTACAAGAACTTTTTTATAATTTTCGGAGTTTACGTTAAAATACCTTATTTTAAAAATAATTTACTAATTATTGTAAATCTTTTTTAATATGAGTCTACTGAAATTAAAAGTTTACAAGTAAAATCTTTAAAATAGATATAAGCTACAAGTTTACGAATACAAGTACACTTTATTTAATTTCACTCACATGATGTCATTTTGCCAGATTTAGATGCCATCAAAGATACGTTATCTGGCTGAAATAAATTTGTTTGTATTATTGGTCCAAATTCATCTTTAGTCTCTTTTAAAACTATAAATAATGGAGAGAGCAATTTTCCAGCAGCATTAATTGTAGGTAATATTGTATAACTATGTGTTGTTGATAAAACAGATTGCACAACACATTCAACAGTCTTTGTTCCTTCTTCTGCTAATGTACGACCAGTATGTAATTCTAATTGAAATCCACTTTGATCAGCATTGTAGGTATTTTCAGTTCCAACTTCTGAAATCAGTAGTTTGATGTCGGCTACAAATTTACTGGCTTCTTGATTTACAGTTTCTTTGTCCTCAAGAGTTTTTTTTGTTATAAATTTGTTGATTTTTCTACTGACAATTCTGTGAGCTTTCTTAAATTTTCGCAGCCAGAAATCACTTGCTTTGAATCTAACATCATTAAATTCTAAATTATTTTTAGCTTCTAAGGCCCACCTACGTATATCAATATCGTGAATAATATGGCCAGCTTCGAGAGATTCTTTGAGATTTTTTAAAATAAATTCAGAAATTTGATATAATGTTTCTTTGTAAGTTCCACCTTTGTTGATTTGACTAGCCCATCGACGCAGTTGCCGTTCTGAGTTAACTAATTTAAATCGATGTTTAACACTTTCTATACTACGATTTTTTTTAGTTTTACCTGATCTCCAATATTCGACTGCTCTTTTTTTATAATGGAAGCTCAACTCTTCATCATCGTATGAACATACATCATAATCTTTTTTTTCATTGAAAATTGCGTCATCTTCAATGGCTTGTACTTCATAATTTTTAAATTGCTCTTGAAAATCTAACGTTTCTTCTTCCATTGTTTCAATCGCATTAAAATTATTCATACTGTCGTATAAAATATTTTCGAATTTTTCAGCTAAATCTATTTCAACAAGATTAACAGGACTTTCTGGTATCTGAAGCCCTGAGAATGCTGCCAATAATAAATTTATGACGTTGATAGGATTTACCTTCATTTTTTCTATTCTTTGATTTTTATGAAATAAAAATTCTATTGTAGGAAAAAAAGAAATAGCGGACTCTCGAAAATTTGTACCTCGCAACAGAACCGATAAAAATATACTGACTAACTAATCCGTTTTTAGGCAGCCGTGGACTCCAAGCTCACTTGCGTCATCTTTGCTTATGCATGTTTACAAGATAGCCTTACAAAAAATCGCTTATTCATATATATAAATAGAAATCAGGAAAATATTTACTTAAAAATAAGTATTTATGAAAAAGTACAAATGAAATATAATGTGATATGCCTAAATACGCAAACATAAATATTCTAAAATTATAAGTAAACTATAAATCTAATTTTGAATTAACAAAAATGAACGAGTGCGCTCATGACTCTTGGAGTTATTATTAATGAACAAGAAAATGTTATTTTAATACAAGAACAGACACGTACTACTCAAGATAGAAAAACCAAACCAATATTACTATGGGGCAAATATATTATTATTTACGACACAATATTTTTCAAGACCTACCTATAATATAATTATAGTGAAGTCGGTGCAAGTTTTCAGATCAGATATAATAAAATGTTTTGTATAATAAATGAAATAAAGTAGCGGTATGATATGTTAAATGAAATGTTTATAGTAAATTTAAAACCTCTACTTAAAATCAGAATTTAAAATAATGTGAGACGTTAGAGCCTTGGTTAAGAAAAAGCATTTTTTGTCTATACTTCAAGAAACTGAGTCGATATTAGTGCTGTGCTCTTGTACATATTTACTTAACCACGAATTAAAAAATGATGCCAAATGAACATTAAAATACAGAAAAAAACAAAAATGATGTGTTATTGTTGTGAAAATTTCAACAAATAAAAGTGCTCAGTTAATCTAATTTTATAATTTTCTCACGGTGGGAGACGTCAAAGTGTTTCAGAGGATTTCTCAGTAAATATTTTTCTACGCAAGATTCAGATAACTACAAGATTTCTTGTGTATATTAACAATAAAAATAATCAGATATGTATTAAATGACTAAATATCTATTTTTAAAATATAAAATGTTGGTTATAAAAATGAACATTGACACTTTGTGTTGATATATTATTTTTTTTTAGATTATATGAGAAATTTCTTACGGTGGAAGACGTCAAAATGTTTCAGAGGAGTTCTTAGTAATTTTTGCATATACTATATACAACGGCCTGAAGAAATGGAAATCTACAAGCGTCCTGTACAAGAAAATAACTTAGAAATATAATAATAGTGAAGTCAGTGCAAGTTTTCAGATCAGATATAATAAAATGTTTTGTATAATAAATAAAATAAGTAGCAGTATGATGTGCTAAATGAAGTGTTTGTAACAAATTTAAAACCTCTGGCTGTCATAGTCTGTAAAGGGGTAACCCGATACAGGTAAATCCTCAACCTCCACGTCCACGTACGTGACAGCTGGAAACGTCTTCTGTCGCGTCAATGCTTCCAACAGCAACGCTACAACAGAAACGGCTGACGGAGGCTCTGGGTCACGGGTTACACCCTTCCCGTGTGGGGCGCGGAGCCTAAAAAAGGGAACCTCCGAGCTTCATTAAGCGAGAAGGGAAAAAGAGTCAAGAATAGTGGTACCTGACTCTGCTACAGCCACTCATCACAAAGAAAGAAACACACAACACCTCTAACACGCAGTACACTGACAGACGAACACGCACGACACTTGCACAGCAGAACCTTTCGACGACGGACTACGAGCTTCGCTGTGCTGGCTTGCGGTCCTGCAACCCCGGCCCGCAGAGGGTACACCGGATAAAACCAGTCCGGCCGCCATCGGATAGTGGCCGGAGCGCTCCTGGGCCGCCGGTAGTGAGGGGCCCGAACCCTGCATTAACCAGCAGGGAGGCTGCCCTGCATAACGGTGTATAATCCCTCTCCCGTATCAGTGCCGGGTGGTTCCCGGGTGGGACGCTGCTGCGGGGTGTGGGGGGCTCCGACGAGGCCACTGCGGCCTACCGGGGTGGCGGAACTTCCCGGGAGTACGCCGGCGGATGCCCCTGATCCTAGGCCGAAGGTACTCTGACCAACACAACACAACCCACACGAAGTTAGTTTTCAGGAGAGTATAAAAAACAAAATGCAAGACAAAAGTACAGAAAACGCAGTTAGAGCGCAAACTGCATCGGGTGTCCCGCCCAACACCGAGTACCTGACACCAGGCAACACTCAGGAGATCAGACATAGAACAGCCAGCACGTCAAGCTTTTATAGCGCCATCAGCGATGCTAGCACCTCTGGCACGTCGCCTGACGACGTCTCAGGGCCCTCCAACTTGGAGCACGAGGTAGATAAAACTGTAAGCAGCATGCTGGCTGAGATTAAAATAATGGAGAGAGCAACGGAGAAGCAGAAGAACATCTCCAAAGATGTTAAAGAGGGGCTGAAGACGCTCAGGGCTCTGCTGGCGGTACTCCAAACCGCACGCGAAGAAGCCAAGAGGAAGGCCCGTACAATCAGGCTTCCCAAACGGCGTAGAGGTGCAGGGGACAGTCCAGAATCACAGCCTGAGACCCAAAAACCAAGAAGAAGAAGACTGCCAGCAACATCCAACGCCCCCAAATCCAGGTATCAGACGACAGAGGGGACCTGGTTGAAACCCAAGTAGGCACAGGTGAAAATCCCCAAGAAGGCTGGAAAACTATGGAGAACAAAAAGAAGAAAAAGAAGAAAAAAGCAATGGGGGGCCCCAGACCGCCACTACGTCCAAACTGCAAGGCCTCTAAACAACGGGGCGGCGTAGTGCTAATCGTGCCCAAAGACGGCAAGACCTTCGTGGACGTGGTGCAGACGCTACGTACGGTTGACACCTCTGATAACAACCTCCAAATCAGAGGAGTCACAAAGACGAAGGGCGGCGCCGCACTAGTACGCACCAAAGGAGATGGAAGCACTCATGGAAACCTGAGTGGATGTCTCCTGGAGATGCTAGGCGAACAGGGGACAATCAAGGACATGACCCGAAAAGTGACCCTGGAGATACTGGACCTGGATTGCCTTACAGATACTGACGAAGTACGAATCGCACTAGACGGAGTACTGAACCCGGGCGCGGATAGATGGGTCTCGGTCCTCGGGCCAAACAGCCGAGGACAGAAGATGGCTATCTGCGAGCTCGGAGACCGAGACGCGACACGGCTACTCGAGATGGGACGTATAAAGATAGGGTTTGTCAGCTGCCGAGTGAGGACCCGACTGATGGTGCCGAGATGCTACAAGTGTCTCGGCTACGGCCATTACCGTACAAACTGTAAAGGACCGGACAGACGCGACTGCTGTTGGAAGTGTGGAAAAAATGGACACAGGGCTGGGGCCTGCACGGGTGCTCCCCTCTGTTTCTTGTACCCATCACAGGAAGGCGGAGGGGCAGCGTACGTTCCGGGCACGGCGCTCTGCACCGCATTCAAAACAGCGCTGACGGAGGCAAGAGCGAGACAGAGGACCGTTCGCACTTAACAAGACGACGACAGTGCTCCAAGGCAACTTGAACGGCAGTAGCCTGGCTCATGCCTTACTGCCCCAGCTTGCCGAGGAGATGAACGCGGACGTTATAATGATAAGCGAGCCGTACAGAGACAGAGACAGCCCGACTTGGTTCGTTAATACCTCCCGTTCTGCGGCGCTGTGGTTCCGGGGGCGGGCCAGGTCGCGTATCACAAGCCAAGGGAGGGGCGAGGACTACGTCTGGGCGCGGGTGTCTGATGTGACGTATGTCAGCGTGTATCTTACTCCGAACTGTAGCGCCGCGGAGTTCGAACGAAAGGTGGCGGCCCTCGAGGACGCGCTTAGGGGCATCCCCGGCCCCGTTATCTTCGCGGGGGACGTTAACGCCAGAGCCATTGAGTGGGGCATGACGACGACGAACAAACGTGGACGGCTGCTGTTGGAATTGGCCGCGAGGCTAGACCTAACAGTAGCAAACGTGGGACAGGCGACGACATACAGGAGACCCGGCTATGGCGCATCCATCCCAGACGTGACCTTTGTGACGACTGGACTTCTCCGAAATGTCGAGGGTGGCGGGTGTTCGAGGGCTACACGGCCAGCGACCACCAGTACATCATCTTCGGAGTGACCGACAAAGCACAGAACAGAACAGGGACCGCCCAAACTCCCGCGGGATGGAACATGAAAAAACTAGACGTTGACAAACTGACGGCACAGCTGGACAGTGAACCGGACCCGACAACGGCGATCCCTCGCGGCATCGGTGGTAGGGAAAAGGCTGAAAAGCTAACAGAGGAAACGTCGGGGCTCTTGAGACGGCTCTGTGACGCCTCTATGCCAAGAAAACGGACGAGACGTGACAAAGAACCGGTGTACTGGTGGATCGAAGATATCGCGCGCCTCCGACGCGAATACCTACGGCTCCGACGGAGGGCCCAGTGCGCCCGCAACAAAGCGGACGCGATGGCCCACTCGGAGGAGTACCGGGTAGCGCGCAAGAACTGAGGCGCGCTATCAATGATAGTAAAAAGGAAAGTTGGACCAAACTGATTAACGAGGTGGACTCAGACCCTTGGGGAGCAGGTTACAAGATCGTCACCCGCAACCTGAGAGGCAACAATCCACCGGTAGTCAGGGACGAAGAAACGATGGACAGAATCATTGACGGACTCTTCCCTACACACTTTGAACAAGGGTGGGGGGGCGACGATACTAGCGGCGACGAGGTGCATGAGTTCACCCGGGGTGAGCTCAGCTTGGCTGTTGCGCAGCTCCCGGCGGGGAAGGCACCAGATCCGGACGGTATCCCAGCGGAAATCCTCGGGATTGTTGCAAAACGACGCCCGGGGATACTCCTGAACCTATATAATACATGCCTGGCGGAGGGCGTGTTCAGCAAAGATTGGAAGACGGCGCGACTGATCCTCATTGACAAAGGAAAGGGTGGGGACCCGGACTCGCCGTCATCCTACAGACCGCTGAGCTTGCTGAATACACTTGGCAAGCTCTTCGAAATGCTCCTGAGACCGCGAATCCAACAGGCGGTTCGGGACGCTGGCGGCCTGAACGACAGACAGTACGGGTTCAGACAAGGACGGTCGACGATAGGAGCGATCCAAAAAGTGATCGACTCCTTTGACAGAGCACAGACTAGACCCCACAAGAACAGGCCAATAGTGCTCATGGCAACACTCGACGTACGAAACGCTTTCAATTCGGTGAGGTGGACGGACATCGTGCGGGCATTCTCCGACGCTTTCCCGCTGCCCCCATACCTTCTCCGAATCCTCAAGGACTATCTACGAGACCGTTACATTACGTACGGGACGCAGACTGGGGTTAAGAAAAGAAAAATGACGGCGGGAGTAGCGCAGGGCTCGATCCTTGGCCCCGATATTTGGAACGTAGGTTACGATGAGGTGTTGGATCTTCCGATGCCGCCAGGGGTCTATCTGGTCGGCTACGCAGACGATCTGGTCATCGTCATCACGACCAAGGATACACAACTGGCTCAGATGAGGCTGACCCAAGCCATGAGACGGGTGGACGAATGGATGCAAAGCCGGGGACTACAGCTGGCCATGCAAAAGACGGAGTTACTATACCTAACTAGGAAACGGATAGACACGACGATACCCATGACGGTGGGGACGTCCGTTGTGCATCCTGGACGGTCCGCCAAATACCTGGGGGTGACCCTGGATACGAGGATGACCTTCTGGCCGCACATACGTGGCGTCGCTGAGAGAGCGGCATTAAAGACCGCCGCCCTCGCCCGCCTCATGGCAAATACGAAGGGACCGAGACCGAGCGTACGACGACTGCTTATGACAGTGACCAACTCGATGCTCCTTTATGGGGCCGAGATATGGGCGGACGCGACGCGAATAGAGAAGTACCGCAAAACATCGCGGCGGTACAAAGACTGGGAGCGCTGCGAATCGCGTGCGCGTACCGCACCGTCGCAGAGGTGGCGGTACTAGTGATCGCAGGGGTTGTCCCAGTAGACCTTCTCGCTCTCGAGCGGAAGAGGATCTACGAGTACAGCGAAGAAAGGGGAAGAGCGAGGGCCTCCATAGATGCACGGACGACGACGCTGACATCCTGGCAAACGCGATGGACAGACAGCGACAAAGCCAAGTGGACGAGACGCCTCATAACGGACGTGCGACTCTGGCATAAGAGAGGAGCTGGGGAGGTGAATTTTTACCTGACCCAGTTCCTATCCGGACACGGATACTTCCGCCAGTATCTGCATCGGATGGGGAAGGTAACGACCCCGTCCTGCAGGTACTGCGGACATAATAGAGACGACGCGGAGCACACATTTTCGTGTGCCCCCGCTGGATAGTCGCGAGACACAGACTACAGACGAAGACAGGTGACATCACACCGGAGAACGTCGTGACACTGATGCTGTCAAGCAAACAAAACTGGGACGACATAGCACGCTACGTGACTCACGTACTACAAGGCAAAAAGACTGACGGTTGCCTTGAAAACTGATACAGAAGACGAAAAATAGACAGACGAGACAAGATATATAAGATTGCCGTAGGGCATAGAAACGCCGACCGGTCCGAAGTAATGTGTATAACAGTTCCGGACCGGATTCCGGTGAACGCCGCGGGAAAGGTTTTGGGTGTTTAGGGGGTAGAAATCCCTCACACCGCGGAGCCCGGCGCTTCGTGATGGTCTTAGTGGGCCCCCCTCCATGCTGTAAGCAAGGACGGGGGCCTCGGAAGATTCACCTAGTACCTCGGAAAAACAAAAAAAAAAAAAAAAAAACAAATTTAAAACCTCTACTTAAAATCAGAATTTAAAATATTGGTCAGATGTTAGAGAGTCTTGGCTAAAAAAAGCGTTTTTGTCTATACTTAAAGAAACTGAGTCGATATTAGTGCTGTGCTCTTGTACATTTTTACTTAAACACCAATTACAAGATTATGCAGAATGAACATTAAAATACAGAAAAAGCCAAAATGATGTGTTATTGTTGTGAAAATTTCAACGAATAAAAGTGCTCAGTTAATCTAATTTTCTCAGGGAGGGAGACGTCAAAATGTTTCAGAGGATTTCTCAGTAAATATTTTTCTACATAAGATTCAGATAATTATTTGAAAAAGTATACAAGAATGTTAAGAAAGCTTTTATTATCAGTAATTATAGTTCATAAACTGATTGTTTTTAATTTTACAAGATGTGTGCGGCAATCATGAGTTATTAAATTAAGCTGTTTTATACTTTCTACTATAAAAGAATATCGAGAAAGCTTTTATTTTCCAATGATTCTTAGTTCATAAACATTTATTTTTAATTTTGCTAGATGTGTCTGATAGATTATTAATTCAAGTGGTTTCTAGTGAAAACAGCAACGAATCCAAGTGTTGAGAATAATGTAATTAATGATTGGCTTATGGTGAGAGGCACCAAATGATTCAGAGGAGCCATTTGTTCTGTGAATATACAGTACATGAAACCATAATATAAATTACTGTAATGGCTACTTTTTGAATCTGCAACCAACATTTTAATTTGCTAGCTGATTGTGATGCAATAGTATGATTATTAGATCTAGTACCCTTGCAAGTCTTTGATAAAATATTATGAAAAAGAAATATGTGGATATCAAAATAATGAAATGAGTTCCAGCTTTAGAATGTACAATAAAAGGCTAAAGGTAAATTTTAGCACAAATTTAATAATGTAATAATAATTTGTCAAAAAAACAAAAGCAAATGAATGCATAAGAGTGTTTTGTAAAAAAACTTAGTATCAGGTTCTGTTACGTAAGGGTAGTTAACTTGGCAAACTTTGAGCTTCGCATTTTGTAAAGGCTAGAGGATTATGTGATTTGAGAGAAATAGATGCGAAAGAATAGTTTTTAAAAAACTTTGTACTGCCTGCTGCTATGGAAATGGCAGTTGACAAGAGAACTCAACTTCTCAGCCAACTTTGAGCTTCAAGTTTTATAAAAGCAAGAGAATCAGGTGATATAGAGATTTGAATTGTAATTCTGAGAACTTGTACTTTTTTCTTTTATGCCTTGCGATAGCTACAATAAATACTAATAAAAGTTTAATGTTTTTATCCAAACAATCTTGCTCTCCAACTCTACAAAGAATTTGACTGAAAGCTTAAATGTTTTTTTGAAACAATTATAATAAACACTTTTAAAAACTATTTTTTAAAGTATTTTCTATCTGTAAATTATTCATTATTATATTTTCTCTACAAAATATCTCAAAAAATGGTCCATTTCTATATCTTTTAAAAAATCAATTAATAAATTATTTTACAAAACTTCTACAATCCTTTACAAACTTTTGCAAGCAACGAGAAATACTTTCCCAAAACCTTTACAATCACTTTACAAAAACTTTTACAAACGATAAGAATTTTTTCGTAAACCATAAGAATTATTTTCGGAAACCTATACAATATCCTAAAAAATTATTTACGTTTTATTTTATGAAAAGGAATTCTACGAATAAATAATAAATGTTTGCGTTCTAAACTCGAAATAAATTTCTTTCATGCGGATACTGAAAGTCAAACCCAAAAAAGTTGTGAAATCAATTAAAGTGTAGTTTTATACTTAACAGACATTATTTACAATGTAGTTTTACTCTTAAAAAGTTGCGAAATCTCTTTAAAAAATTATTTTACAAAAGTAAAAACTTATAGGCAAGAATAAGTTTGGTTACTATTCTACATAGTTTGTACTTAACAAACATTATTTACTAAACTCTCCCACCCTCTCTTCCCCCTCTCGCTCTCCAACTGTACCAAAAACTTTAATGAGAGCTTAAATATTTTTTCAAAACAATCAACACGTTCTTTAAAAAACTAATTTTTTAAATATATTCTATCCACGCCATTTGTCTATAGTCCTTTTATTTATTCTGATCTCATATATTCAATAACCACTCTCTACAAATGGTAAGAATTTTTTTCATGACTGTACAAATAACTTTTATTTATTCGAATCGCATCTATTCAATAAGCACTCTGCAAATGGTAATAATTTTTTTCATGACTGTACCAATAATAATATTGTTAATATAAAACTTTCTACGAAAGTATAAAATAAGGCAAGTATAGACGTTTCTTCTGTACAATCTATAAAATAATAATATTTATGTTTTTTTAAAAGAAATCAAATAAATGCCAGTGAAAAAGTCTTTTACTTCTTTGAGTCATTGTATGCTGAACAAATTATATGTAAGTATGTACATTCAAATTGTTCATTGCAAATCAAACAAATGAAAGTTGTGAAATCAATTATCGATAGTCAAGTAATGCAAACAACTCTCGGAAATAATTGTATGACTATTCTCAGAAATGTACTCAAATTTGTTCATCCTTCTATACAAATTAAACACAAGAAAGTACTGAAATCAATTTATTGTAGTCAAGTACCCATAAGTTAACTTGACTGAATAATATAACTTTTCGTAACTACTTAATAATATTCAGTCGGCGGGCATAAAGTACTACTTAACGCCTAACAAGCGTAATAGCTCCCATACTCCTACCAAACTTTATAGAACCTACGCACTTGACGCCCGTGTGGGCGAAAATTATTTTAATTATATAACTACTATACCTTCTTTTTATTTCTAAAATTGATAAGAATTTCATCAGATATTTACGAAAAGTCAAAGCCTATATAAAAAAATTACATAGTTACCACCACATCTCCATTTTTCATTGATCTTTCTCAATTTTGAAATTTCTATAATATTACGCATCTTGGGAGGACAATAGAAGTCTATAGGGCTGCTCTAGCAGGGGTGGTCCTCCAATCTCCCATAAATACTTGGTGGGCCCGACGGTTTGCAGTTTAAGGTCTAGACATGGTCATTTTCATATAAATATTCATATGTTTAAAGATCAGATAAAATGTATAAATGGGTTGCTTCTACATATTAAATAGGGCTCAGTATTGAATTTATTACTCTCTTTTTGAATAGAAAGTGCAAACCTGCATGAAAATATCATAAGAGATCTCATATGAGAATATTGGACATCAGATCTCATTTGGGAATTTCGGACATCAGATCTCATATGAGATCCCATAATATGTAAAATTGCAGATGACATCACACATATGATATCTCATACGAGATCTCATATGATATTTACACGACGGAAAAGAATAAAAAATATGTGGCTTACAAAATGGTTAATAAAACCTAAAGCACTTTTGAGTAGACAATAAATTTATATGCATTTTTTATCCCATTCCCGTTTAAAAAAGACGGACACAAGGAAAAATATTTTCGGTAATGAAAGTAAATCATGAGATTCTGCACATGTAGGGATATTATATTTAAACGGTATCAATTAAAAATTAGAGCCAATGTAATTATTTATAATGGGCTTATAGGTATAAACATTGTTAATGAATTTATTTAAAAATTTAGTATTGTACATTTACAAAGCCCAGCAGTAAACTGGAAACCGTCGGGCCCGCCAAGTATGTATGGGAGATTGGAGGACCACCCCTGCTAGAGCAGCTCTATAGACTTCTATTGTCCTCCCAAGATGCGTAATATTATAGAAATTTCAAAATTGAGAAAGATCAATGAAAAATGGAGATGTGGTGGTAACTATGTAATTTTTTTATATAGGCTTTGACTTTTCGTAAATATCTGATAAAATTCTTATGAATTTTAGAAATAAAAAGAAGGCATAGTAGTTATATAATTAAAATAATTTTCGCCCACACGGGCGTAAAGTGCGTAGGTTCTATAAAGTTTGGTAGGAGTATGGGAGCTATTACGCCTGTTAGGCGTTAAGTAGTACTTTATGCCCGCTGACTGAATATTTTTAAGTAGTTACGAAAAGTTATATTATCCAGGCAAGTTAACTTATGGGTACTTGACTATAATAAATTGATTTCAGTACTTTCTTGTATTTAATTTGTATAGAAGGATGAACAAATTTTAGTACATTTCTGAGAATAGTCATACAGTTATTTCCGAGAGTTGTTTGCATTACTTGACTATCGATAATTGATTTCACAACTTTCATTTGTTTGATTTGCAATGAACAATTTGAATGTACTTACTTACATATAATTTGTTCAGCATACAATGACTCAAAGAAGTAAAAGACTTTTTCACTGCCATTTATTTGATTTCTTTTATAAAAACATAAATATTATTATTTTATAGATTATACAGAAAAAACGTCTATACTTGCCTTATTTTATACTTTCGTAGAAAGTTTTATATTAACAATATTATTATTGGTACAGTCATGAAAAAAATTATTACCATTTGCAGAGTGCTTATTGAATATACGAGATTCGAATAAATAAAAGTTATTTGTACAGTCATGAAAAAAATTCTTACCATTTTTAGAGAGTGGTTATTGAATATATGAGATCAGAATAAATAAAAGGACTATAGACAAATGTTGTGGATGGAATATATTTAAAAAATTAGTTTTTTAAAGAACGTGATGATTGTTTTGAAAAAATATTTAAGCTCTCATTAAAGTTTTTGGTACAGTGGGAGAGAGAGAGGGGGAAGAGAGGGTGGGAGAGTTTAGTAAATAATGTTTGTTAAGTACAACCCTGGTGGAAGTAAAAACTGCACATTTATGCACATTTCTGCACATTTCTGTACATTTCTGCACATTTTTGCACATTTCTGCACATTTCTACACATTTGTACACATTTTGTGAAGTTATTAGACTTTTGTTGAAAAATGTGTAGAAATGTGTAGAAATGTGCATAAATGTGCATAAATGTGCATAAATGTGCAATTCGATGTTTCTAATGTATGAATTAGAATGAATAATAATTCTAATAAAGAATGAATGAACTAATTATAATTATATTATAATATTAACCAACTATGAATAATTAATATTAACAAAGTATCAGAAATGTGTTTTATGCCATTACATGAATAATATAAGACAATAATAGTATGGATAAATGAATTGAATGGAAGGTATGTATCAGGCGGATGGAACGAATGACGAGTGAATTCGAATTCAAAAGAAATACTGTTGTATTAAAGGTTTTTATTTGTAAGCGTTATATGATTATACAAAATTACAGAATGACTTATAAAATAGTCAACAGTATTTATATGTGAATATTTTAATCCAAAAATACAAAATATGACTTACAAAATAGTCAATAATATAATACTGTATTTTAATAGTATTTTAACAGTTATTTAACATTTATAGTTCTACTTTTTCAATGTCCTCTGCATGGCTTTCAAGAAAGTCTTCGTCGTCCAACTCGGGATATTTCTTCAGCAGCTCTACATGTCTTTTTGAACAGTAAATAGCCCTATTGGCGTAAGCATTAATGTTTCCTAGTTCGTAGTTAAACAAAACGTCATGGTAATTATAAAATGTCAAGTAGTTGACAAAATGTTGTCTTATTGCTCTCCTTTTACGGGGAGTAAGCGGAGTAATATCACTTGGCGTACTTCTTCTTTTTTTACACATCGCTTAGCTAATTCTTTACGAGACCAGGCTAAATAACATAGGTGCTCGTAAAAAAGCTTGACTTTATTTTATTATAGCAGTCATCAAGAGAATCCGCTCTAACCATAATGCCACTATTTGTGCAGATCGGTACAGGTACACCTTTTGGCTCAGGATTCTCCTTTTTGTTTGAAACTAAAATGAAATAATTAGATATGTTTAGAATAAGAATTCAAAATATTATTTTATTTACATAAAAAAATGATTAAATATAAAGTAAAATTTTCAAATACCTTCAGTGTCTTTATCACGTAGAGCATTCTGTAGTATTTTACATTTTTCTTGTAGCTTTTTATTGATACGTTCCGCAACATTTTTTTTTACCTCGCTCTTCAGATAGCTTATTACTTAAGACTTCATTTTGTTTTCTTATGTTATTATACTAAAAAATTTGTAAATATTTTGTGTTCATATTTATAAAAAGTGTTACTTAATCATTAAAATAAATTACCATAAGACTTACGTGTTCACCATCATCATTATTGGATGTGCCTATATTATTGAAAGCTTTTAGCATTTTGTTTCTACTTTTGTTAGCACGAAGGTCAGGACTTCTGTTGTTTCCCGCAGTTTTATTATCTTCTTCATCTGTGCTTTCTTTTTCTGAAGATGTAGTGTCATCCTTACCTCCATTCTCATCACTGTCATTCCCCAGTTGAGATTCAATATCATCTGTATGTCCCAATGCTTCAGTACTTATACTGTTATGATCTTTACGTAATACTTTGTTACTCTTTTCAGTGGTCTCATCATTACTGAACTGTGATAAATGAGCTGAACTGAACGATAAATGAGCTTTTATTATTTCCTGGTTTTTAAGTGTACTAGCCTTTGAAAGGGTCCTTTTTAAATCCTAGGTTACAAATTTAATAAAAACCAATTGATATAAATATCAATTAAGTATATGATTCTGTAGTATTAAGTACAATTAAGTAACAATACCGATCTAGTTTTTTCATTGCAACAGCTTGGATACGTTGACAAGTTTGATCATCATTGAAGACATTCAAGTCAGAATTATTTAAATTGGGTACAACTATCCTCTTCTCATCAATATATTGTTTCATAGTCTCAATGCTACCTGAAAGTAGGAAAAAAGTTTTTAAAAGTTGAAATGAAAATTCAAAATTAAATTATTCCAAACATATGATAAATATACCAGCTACAATTAGAATCTGACATGTATCAGTTTTTGTACCATCAGCTCCAATATATTTAAATGGTTTTGAGGAAAATTTAGTGCTTTGCCGACCAGGGGTTTGATAATAAAAATCTTCTATCTCACTTCCTTTAACTGTAAAATATTTCTTTTTTGCCTTAATATAAATATAGGCAAACATTTCCATTTTGTTTTGAAAAAATTATGTACACGTATATATCTATCTGTAATCTGTAAATATCCAAAAATCATATTACGTTTTATATTTTAACTAAATTAAATATTTTCTAACTTAAAAACTATAAATTTAGAAATAATTGTCCCTTACCGTAAATGATACCAAATTTATTTGTAGGATATTTGTAATTAACATTAATGTTAATGGATTTTTATATTTCATATGAAATTAACAATTATAACAAAATCTGCTAAGTAACCTATACTTAATCGATATGATATATTACATATATTACATCAGTGAAATACTTAGTCTGCGATAAGTGCGAGGGTTAAGGTTAAGGTTAAGGCCACTACGATATGTATATATATATATATATATATATATATATATATATATATATATATATATATATATATATATGATGAACAGGAACAGCTAAAAGGAATACCTTAAGGGCGCTACAGGCAAAATGAAAATGTTACAGGAACAGGAACAGATATAAGAATAACATGGGTATGTATATCTATATATCTGAGGAACAGTGTGTATCTGTAACTTTTTCCTTTTGTGTGTAGCGCCCTTAACAGCCGTCACAATGTAAACATGTTTGTATATTGTATTAAGCGGTTTGAATAATACTGTTTTGCTTTCGTACAAAGAAACTGGTGTCGCATATTTCGTCTCATTATTTAAAAATTAATTTGAAAAGAATATCTTTCTATACAATAAATGTACTTTTTGAAAATGCATGATATAGATATAATACTAGAAGGAATACACAAAAAATTCTGTAAGAATAAGTGAAAAAATAAAATCATAATTATTGACAAATTTATAACTAAAATAACATTGTTTAAGACAATTTTTTTATTACAAAATGTCTCATGAAAGTAAACGTCTTAGAAATAAATGGTTAAGTCAGACTCCAAAGAATTAGTTCCACATTCAACTCATTACTACAAGAAAAAGAAAAAATTTGAATTGGATTTTGTAAGTATTATATTTTTTGCATTTTAATGATATAACTTGATTTTGTCTTCATTTTGTCTTATAGTAAATATTTTACTATATTTTATATTATTTTACCATATTTTTTAGAATTTATCAGAAATATTAAAGGAAAGTGATAGTAGTATATCTGAAAGTGAACCAGATATAAATATTGAAGAAAATCTATCATTACATGACTTACAACAAGACGCTGCAAGTACTTATTTCATAAATGAGAATAATTCTGATGAGATAACAAATAATACAAATTATTTAAGTATTTATGACGAAGACATTCATAATAATGATGATTGGGATTGGATTAATGTAAGTAATAACGGTTCCATCTGTTGATATTAGATTGAGTAAAAAATTATTGATGACATTCCTGCACTTGATAAAGCATCTTTGTTGTACATAGTGTAACACAGTTTTTTAATTTCAAATAAATTTTGAAATTCTGTAACTTTTCATCCCTTGTGGAAAAAATTTTCAGGATTGTATAAATATTGTACGTAGTGACTGTATATAATTTGTATACAGAAATGATCATAAACAAATTTTATACAATTTGTGTACAATCCTGAAAGAATGTTCTAAATGAAATTCAAATAATTATAAACGCCTAACAATTTTTTAAAATAATTTTCACAGGAATTTATTAAATTTCAAAAATCAATTCAAATTCAAATGAATATTAAACATACATGCTCATAATAAATCCACGAATTCATAGGTTTTCAATAATGCAAATATTAGAGAGGAACCTGCTTTACTTAGTGATGTCGAAAATGATAGTGCAGCTGAAGAAGAAAATCAGTTTTATACAAATTCTAAGGTTTGTAAAATATTATTTAACTTAATCTTATAACTGATCAAAATTAAAAATGTATATAAGGGATACTTCAGGAGAAGTCAGCAGCTCAAAATTTTAAAATCGCTGAAAATTGGTTTACTTCTAGTTTTTTATGAAAAAATAATATTCCTAGAGTTTGAGACCGAAATTTTCAAAAATAAAAAAGTTATGGAACATTGAAAATTCAAATTTTTTCCAATTTTTGGTTAAAATTCAACTTTATTAATTTTTTACTCAAAATCTTGAAACTTTTTGTATAGAACATTGATTGGGAAAAAGTTTGCATTTTTTCTCTAGAATGTGCCAGTATTTATTTTATGACCCTTTAAATTTTTTTCATTAACAAATTTTTTTTTGTATTCTTCTTCGAAAACCCTTCAAAATGCTTTTTTGGTCAATACTGGCCGAGCAAAGGGAAAAGAGTTACAATTTTTTGAAATATCAAGAAAAATCCATAATTACAATTTTGCATAGCATGATTGATGAAACTGAATATATTATTCGTATATCCTATGGCATGGACCGTACCACTGAATTTTATTAGAGCATCAAATAGTACATATTTGAGCATAATATAAATATATATTTTCAATAATATTGGGCAATAATAATTAACCTCTATAGAGGTTAATTTATTATTAATTCATAATTAGGTATCGCTTATTGTGTAAGCCCAATATTATTGAAAATATATATTTATATTATGTTCAAATATGTACTATTTGATGCTCTAATAAAATTCAGTGGTACGGTCCATGCCATAGGATATACGAATAATATATTCAGTTTCATCAATCATGCTATGCAAAATTGTAAGTATGGATTTTTCTTGATATTTCAAAAAATTGTAACTCTTTTCCCTTTGCTCGGCCAGTATTGACCAAAAAAGCATTTTGAAGGGTTTTCAAAGAAGAATACAAAAAAAAAAATTTTTAATGAAAAAATTTAAAGGGTCATAAAATAAATACTGGCACATTCTAGAGAAAAAATGCAAACTTTTTCCCAATCAATGTTCTATACAAAAGTTTCAAGATTTTGAGTAAAAAATTAATAAAGTTGAATTTTAACCAAAAATTGGAAAAAATTTGAATTTTCAATGTTCCATAACTTTTTTATTTTTGAAAATTTCGGTCTCAAACTCTAGGAATATTATTTTTTCATAAAAAACTAGAAGTAAACCAATTTTCAGCGATTTTAAAATTTTGAGCTGCTGACTTCTCCTGAAGTATCCCTTATATACATTTTTAATTTTGATCAGTTATAAGATTAAGTTAAATAATATTTTACAAACCTTAGAATTTGTATAAAACTGATTTTCTTCTTCAGCTGCACTATCATTTTCGACATCACTAAGTAAAGCAGGTTCCTCTCTAATATTTGCATTATTGAAAACCTATGAATTCGTGGATTTATTATGAGCATGTATGTTTAATATTCATTTGAATTTGAATTGATTTTTGAAATTTAATAAATTCCTGTGAAAATTATTTTAAAAAATTGTTAGGCGTTTATAATTATTTGAATTTCATTTAGAACATTCTTTCAGGATTGTACACAAATTGTATAAAATTTGTTTATGATCATTTCTGTATACAAATTATATACAGTCACTACGTACAATATTTATACAATCCTGAAAATTTTTTCCACAAGGGATGAAAGTTACAGAATTTCAAAATTTATTTGAAATTAAAAAACTGTGTTACACTATGTACAACAAAGATGCTTTATCAAGTGCAGGAATGTCATCAATAATTTTTTACTCAATCTAATATCAACAGATGGAACCGTTATTACTTACATTAATCCAATCCCAATCATCATTATTATGAATGTCTTCGTCATAAATACTTAAATAATTTGTATTATTTGTTATCTCATCAGAATTATTCTCATTTATGAAATAAGTACTTGCAGCGTCTTGTTGTAAGTCATGTAATGATAGATTTTCTTCAATATTTATATCTGGTTCACTTTCAGATATACTACTATCACTTTCCTTTAATATTTCTGATAAATTCTAAAAAATATGGTAAAATAATATAAAATATAGTAAAATATTTACTATAAGACAAAATGAAGACAAAATCAAGTTATATCATTAAAATGCAAAAAATATAATACTTACAAAATCCAATTCAAATTTTTTCTTTTTCTTGTAGTAATGAGTTGAACGTGGAACTAATTCTTTGGAGTCTGGACTTAACCATTTATTTCTAACACGTTTACTTTCATGAGACATTTTGTAATAAAAAAATTGTCTTAAACAATGTTATTTTAGTTATAAATTTGTCAATAATTATGATTTTATTTTTTCACTTATTCTTACAGAATTTTTTGTGTATTCCTTCTAGTATTATATAAATAAAGATAACTTAGTGTTCCAATATTTGTACTTCCTGAAACACCAAAAATAATATGGCTAGCTGCGTGCAAATATATTATCTTCCAAATTATTTCACTCCATCAAAATCATTTGACACTCGAAAAAGATTTATCAATAACAGATGCATATCTATTTTATTTATTTATATTTATGAACATTTTTCATTTTATTAAGGAGTGTATGACTACTGGATATTTTTTATTTGTGGTTCTATATTTTAGAGGCAAAGAAAAGAAGATAGAAAAAGAAGATATTTAAATAAAAAGATTAAGAAAAAAACAGATATTAGCAATGGCGAAATAATACTCATGTGCATGCTACTAGGAATTCGACACTCTCTTACTTGGGAAGCAATGATGGATATTATTAATTTGATAAATAAATTATTTGATGAAGATGTAATTAACCTTACTAAATTCAAATTGTTTAACTTTTTTTCAAGCAATAATGAGTTGTATAAATATCACATCAATTGTCTCCAATGTAAGAGTTATATAGGTGAACGTGCTACTTTACCGAATAGTAATTTAGTTTGTCCTGTTTGCCATATAATTATTGAAAATGTTAAAGAGTTACCTTATTTCTTGACACTTAATATTAAAAATCAATTAAAAGGACTTTTAGAAAATAATCTTGTACAACCATATCTTCAATATAAACAGCATCGACAAAAAGAAAATATTGACAATCTTGAAGATATATTAGATGGAAAATTGTATAAACATCTTTCATCGGCAGGTCAAGTTTTACACAGTGATTTGAACTTCTCTTATTTATTTAACACTGATGGATGCCAAACGGCTGCTTCAAGTACTACAACAGTATGGCCTGTATATATGAAAATTGTAGAATTGCCTCCAGAAATAAGAAATAAGCATTTAATTTTAGCAGGCTTATGGGTAAATACCGAAAAACCTCCCATGAATACTTTTTTACTGCCACTGGTACATGAATTGAACAATTTATCAATTGTAGGAATAGAATGGGAAAGAAATAAAGAAAAAGTTGTTTCAAGATTTATTCCATTATGCTGCAGTGTTGATTCACCTTGTAGATGTAGTATGCTTAATATGAAACAGTATAATGGCTTCTATGGTTGTACATTTTGTTATCATCCAACTGAGAATATTTCTGGAACTCGAAAATACCCAATAGATAAAAAAGTTCCTGATTTAAGAACACATGATAATATTACTAAAGATATGATTGCTACACAAATATTAGAAAAAGACAGAATAATTTTTAAAGAACAAAAAGGAGTGAAAGGACCATCTATTTTAATGAATTTACAGTATTTTAATTTAGCAGATGGTATGACACCAGAGGTTATGCACTCAGTATATTTAGGCGTGACAGAACAATTGACAAATTTGCTTCTCTCAGATGCTGATAAACCCTACTATGTAGGATCACCAAATAATGTCACCTTATTAAATGATAGATTGGCTTCGTTTAAGATACCTAAAATAATCACACGAACTCCTAGACCTATCAGTACAAGAAAAATGTGGAAAGCATCGGAATGGCGGTCATGGTTACTTTTTTATAGCTTAATATGCTTAGAAGGCATATTACCTACAAAATACTTATCTCATTTATCAAAGTTGGTTGCAGCGATAGAAATTTTGTCAAGAAGTTCTATTTCTTTCAATGACGTTAAACATGCTCACAATTTATTAATAGAATTTTGTGTTTATTTTCAAGTGTATTATGGCAAAGAGCAAATGATGTATAATGTGCATCTATTACAGCACTTAGCTAATAGCGTTTTTAATTTAGGACCTCTTCATTTGCACGATGCATTTGTTTTTGAAAACGAAAATAGATTATTATTAAAACTTAAAACAAGCCCAATGCAAATACCTGTCCAAATTGCAAAACGTTTTCAATTTTATAAATTTGTACCAATATTCTCTTCATTATTTGATGTCGGAGATCGAGTGATTGAATTTGTAGAAAGTTTTGAAAACAGAGTCAAACAATGCATACACATAAATAATATTGTATTACTTGGCACTGGAAAAGAGCATGTCTTCAACGATGAAGAAAAACAATTTGGCTTTGAAGGTACTTGTTTGACATATGCAAAATTAATTTGTAAGAAACGAAGATACACCACACATAGTTATACAGAATTATTAAAAATTAATGACTCCATTATACAAACAAAATCAGGAAAATTTGGTGTTATACAAAATATATGCGTATTTACACAAAATTGTAAAGAAGAAATCATCATTTTTTTTAAAGTTATTAAAGTAGAAAAAAATAAAATTTTTCCATCATTAGATCACATAAAAAAATGTCATATTCATACAAATGAATGGGAATATTGTACTCCTAGTGATTTACACACTCAATGCATTTTAGTTACAATAAATACACAAAATTATATTTCTCCTGTACCCGTAGCATGTATTGGTGATTAATATTATTGTAATTAAATTGTTATCTATGTATTTCTAATAAATAATGTTAAACATAGCTATTTTTATACAATTTTCTTAGTTTCTAATTGATTTATATGTTTTTTAAATAAAAAAATCATAAAATTTTAAGTACCTCATAAGTTTTTTATTTGATAACATCGAGTTGCACATTGCTACACACTTTTGCACATTTCAGTACATTTCTGCACATTTCTACACATTACTACACATTTCTACACATTTATACACATTTCTACACATTTTTGTACAAAAGTCTAATAAGTAGATAAAATGTGCAGAAATGTGTAGAAATATGCAGAAATGTGTAGAAATGTGTAGAAATGTGTAGAAATGTCTAGACATGTGCAGAAATGTTCAGAAATGTGCAGAAATGTGCAGAAATGTGCAGAAATGTGCAGAAATGTGCAGAAATTCTTTCACCAGGGAAACTATGTAGAATAGTAACCAAACTTATTCTTGCCTATAAGTTTTTACTTTTGTAAAATAATTTTTTAAAGAGATTTCACAACTTTTTAAGAGTAAAACTACATTGTAAATAATGTCTGTTATGTATAAAACTATACTTTAATTGATTTCACAACTTTTTTGGGTTTGACTTTCAGTATCCGCGTGAAAGAAATTTATTTCGACTTTAGAACGCAAACATTTATGATTTATTCGTAGAATTCCTTTTCATAAAATAAAACGTAAATAATTTTTTAGGATATTGTATAGGTTTCGGAAAATAATTCTTATGGTTTACGAAAACATTTTTATCGTTTGTAAAAGTTTTTGTAAAGTGATTGTAAAGGTTTTGGAAAAGAATTTCTCGTTGCTTGCAAAAGTTTGTAAAGGATTGTAGAAGTTTTGTAAAATAATTTATTAATGGATTTTTTAAAAGATATAGAAATGGACCATTTTTTGAGATATTTTGTAGAGAAAATATAATAATGAATAATTTACAGATAGAAAATACTTTAAAAAATAGTTTTTAAAAGTGTTTATTATAATTGTTTCAAAAAAACATTTAAGCTTTCAGTCAAGTTCTTTGTAGAGAGTTGGACAGTTTTTGAGAGCAAGATTGTTTGGATAAAAACATTAAACTTTTATTAGTATTTATTGTAGCTATCGCAAGGAATAAAAAAGTACAAGTTCTCAGAATTACAATTCAAAACTCTATATCACCTGATTCTCTTGCTTTTATAAAACTTGAAGCTCAAAGTTGGCTGAGAAGTTGAGTTCTCATGTCAACTGCCATTTCCATAGCAGCAGGCGGTACAAAGTTTTTTAAAAACTATTCTTTCGCATCTATTTCTCTGAAATCACCTAATTCTCTAGCCTTTACAAAATGCGAAGCTCAAAGTTTGCCAAGTTAACTACCCTTACGTAACAGAACCTGATACTAAGTTTTTTTACAAAACACTCTTATGCATCCATTTGCTTTTGTTTTTTTGACAAATTATTATTACATTATTAAATTTGTGCTAAAATTTACCTTTAGCCTTTTATTGCACATTCTAAAGCTGGAACTCATTTCATTATTTTGATATCCACATATTTCTTTTTCATAATATTTTATCAAAGACTTACAAGGGTACTAGATCTAATAATCATACTATTGCATCACAATCAGCTAGCAAATTAAAATGTTGGTTGCAGATTCAAAAAGTAGCCATTACAGTAATTTATATTATGGTTTCATGTACTGTATATTCACAGAACAAATGGCTCCTCTGAATCATTTGGTGCCCCTCACCATAAGCTAATCATTAATTACATTATTTTCAACACTTGGATTCGTTGAAGTTTTCACTAGAAACCACTTGAATTAATAATCTATCAGACACATCCTGCAAAATTAAAAACAAAAGTTTATGAACTAAGAATCATTGGGAGAAAAAAGTTTTCTCGATATTCTTTTATAGTAGAAAGTATAAAACAGCTTAATTTAATAACTCATGATTGCCGCACACATCATGTAAAATTAAAAACAATCAGTTTATGAACTATAATTACTGATAATAAAAGCTTTCTTAACATTCTTGTATACTTTTTCAAATAATTATCTGAATCTTTTGTAGAAAAATATTTACTGAGAAATCCTCTGAAACATTTTGACGTCTCCCTCCGTGAGAAAATTATAAAATTAGATTAACTGAGCACTTTTATTCGTTGAAATTTTCACAACAATAACACATCATTTTGGCTTTTTCTGTATTTTAATGTTCATTCTGCATAATCTTGTAATTGGTGTTTAAGTAAATATGTACAAGAGCACAGCAATAATATCGACTCAGTTTCTTTAAGTATAGACAAAAAATGCTTTTTTTTAACCAAGCCTCTAACGTCTGACCAATATTTTAAATTCTGATTTTAAGTAGAGGTTCTAAATTTGTTACAAACACTTCATTTAACACATCATACTGCTACTTATTTTATTTGTTATACAAAACATTTTATTATATCTGATCTGAAAACTTGCACTGACTTCACTATTATTATATTTCTAAGTTATTTTCTTGTACAGGACGCTTGTAGATTTTCATTTCTTCAGGCCGTTGTTTATAGTATATGCAAAAATTACTCAGAACTCCTCTGAAACATTTTGACGTCTTCCACCGTAAGAAATTTCTCATATAATCTAAAAAAAAAAATAATAAATCAACACAAAGTCTCAATGTTCATTTTTATAACCAACATTTTATATTTTAAAAATAGATATTTAGTCATTTAATACGTATCTGATTATTTTTATTGTTAATATACACAAGAAATCTTGTAGTTATCTGAATCTTGCGTAGAAAAATATTTACTGAGAAATCCTCTGAAACATTTTGACGTTTCCCACCGTGAGAAAATTATAAAATTAGATTAACTGAGCACTTTTATTTGTTGAAATTTTCACAACAATAACACATCATTTTTGTTTTTTTCTGTATTTTAATGTTCATTTGGCATAATTTTTTAATTCGTGGTTAAGTAAATATGTACAAGAGCACAGCACTAATATCGACTCAGTTTCTTGAAGTATAGACAAAAAATGCTTTTTCTTAGCCAAGGCTCTAACGTCTCACATTATTTTAAATTCTGATTTTAAGTAGAGGTTTTAAATTTATTATAAACATTTCATTTAACACATCATACCGCTACTTTATTTCATTTATTATACAAAACATTTTATTATATCTGATCTGAAAACTTGCACTGACTTCACTATAATTATATTATAGATATGTCTTGAAAAATATTGTGTCGTAAATAATAATATATTTGCCCCATAGGAATATTCGTTTGGTTTTTCTATCTTGAGTAGTACGTGTCTGTTCTTGTATTAAAATAACTTTTTCTTGTTGATTAATAATAACTCCAAGGGTCATGAGGGCACTTGTTCATTTTTGTTAATTCAGAATTAGATTTTTCAGACAGTACACAATTAGAACTCCTCAACATTATTGGCTATAATTATATATATCTTCAAAATGACTCGAAAAAAATCTTCTGGTATAATATCTGTAAAAATAAAAAATCTCACAAAGTATCAAGTTTAAAAAAATGATTTTAGCCATTTAACATTTAGCTAGTAAGTACTTATCTAATGAAAGTTATTTTCCCCATTGATTGATAGACGAATAGATCAATTTTTCTCATCACCAGTTGACAACTTGAGATCTTTCAAATACATAACTAATTAACTAACTCACGATATGATAACATTTGTACATAAAAAAATACTGACATGTTGTATGTAAGGTTAGATCGATCAGATACGGGTGTATATATATATATATATATATATATATATATATATATATATATATATATATATATATATATATATATATATATATATATATATATATATATATATACAAGCGTAAGATAGACGACAACCGGAAGTGTCGTAAGAGCTACAAACCGGACGCCGGAATAAGGAGAAGAAAAGTATAAAAGGAAATCGCACATAAAAAAATTCAGTTCTCTATATCTTCTGAACGAGATAATCTTTTTAAATAAAATGTTTTGATTTGAGTAGAGCAATGAAATGGCTTTCGATTAAGAGGGATATGTTATATAGTAAAAACTAACGCAATATACGTAAAAGCGCATTAAATTTTTCGTAGACCCATTTCAAAGTATATGTAGCACGGGTCGCTCCTTTAGGCTTCTTCTATACTTGCCTTCGGAGCGCTCCCGCGCTCCTTGATTATCAAGCAGTGATATATAAAATAAAACTAATTGCAAAATATACCATGAAAATAATTTTAATCCTGGCTCAGCTTTTAAAAGCTTTTCTGCATACAAATATTTATGCAGAAATAATAAAAATATAGTCATGTAATTATTTATTCCTCTATTTATCTTATGCTATTATATTTTGAACATTAAAATAACGAAATTGTCAAATTCTTTGTCAGTGATTTTTATTCATTAAATAGAAAATTGAGCCTATAGACGAATCAATCTGCAATAAATAAAATATATTTATTCTGATTATAAGCACCATACACCTCAAAATATTTATTTCAAAGGTACTAATTGTAAGTATACGTGCCCAAGGGGCTCTTAAACCCCAAGAATGTTGTTATTAGACAAAATCCTAAAACAAGTCAACTTTGATTTTGAATTTTAATAATAATTATTTAATTTTATTGCAAATATTGTATACAAAAAAAATTAAAAAAAAAAATGTTTTCCGAAATAAAATATAAGGGTAGCTAATTTGGCATTTCAAAGAGAAATATTTTTCATTTTGTTTCATTTTAAATTTGAATCTGAACTTGGGATATTCAGATAAAACCTATTTTAGGGGTGATTTTTAGGGGTGCGTTTTACCCCTTTAATAGGAAATTGGGCCCATAGAAAAAATAGCCCAAATAAAAATAAATTATGCATTATATACAACTTAAAATATTAATTTTAATAGTTTGAAAGTATTTTGTGCCTAAAGGGTTGTTTACCCCTGATGACGTGTTTATTTGCAAAAACCCTGAAACACGTAAACTTTATTTTTTATTTTAAGTCAAAAAATGATTTTTATAATAATTAATTAATTTTATTGCAAATATTATATGCAGAAATAGTTTCAAAAATAAGGTTTTTCTAAAATAAAAAGTAAGGGTTGCCACCCTCGAGGACCAAACTATACTTGATGGTTACACAATTCAAGGAGAAATATTTTCCATTTTGTTTCATTTCAAAATATCGATTAGAACTTAAGATATTAAAAAAAAACCGTTTTCGGGGGTAAACTTTAAGGGCGGTTTTCACCCCTTTAATAAGGGATTGGGCCGATGAAAAAAATTGCGAGTCTCTTATTTTTCGGTCCTCTACAACATATCAAAAATTCAGGAAAATCGGAGGCGGACACCTCGATCGGTTTCCTTGTTAGTGGCATTATTATGCCGCAGCACATGGAAAAGGTGCATGCGATGGTGTAGGCGCGAACCTAAAAAGAGGTGCAACTGCTATAAAAAAAACTTTAGTTTCATTGCAGTAATAATACCATGGTATAGATTTAGCCTTTTCCAGTCTTGGTTTTAGTTTCAAAACCATTTCTTCATACGATTTTTTACTGCTATAAAAAAAATTTGGTTTCTTTACAGTAATCTTTAGTCCAGTTGTACAGCTTTTCTGGCGTTATAATATGATTACTAGAAGAAACTTGTAGACTCGCTCGTTTTGCACCTCTTTTTAGGTTCGCGCCTATACCATCGCACGCACCTTTTCCATGTGCTGCGGCATGAAAATGCCACTAAGCTGTAACTCCAAAATCTTTCTCGTGGAAAAGAAGATTTTGAAAATTGGATTTATTCTTAAAATACTGACCTACTCCATCAGTCAAATAATAATCTTTCTTGACTGCAAAATTAGTTTTAAGGTAAGATATTACAATTGTTTGATATTCGTAAACGGCTATGGTATCATGATTTAAATTGTCGGAAATCACAGCAATATTTGAGTTCATCACTTTGTTTATAGTACACTACAACTGTAAAAACTGTTGCCTGATTGTTATTCCAGTGGAAGGACTGTGTAGAAATTTGTACAACGAAAGCATAATTTTCTGCAAAATCGCAACACACGAGAAATTCTCCTTCTTGAAGATTGCTTTTTACGTTATTTATAAAAAGTGATTGTTTCTTAGCGAAAAAAACGTGAGCTTTTAATTTTATTAATTTTTCCCCCAGTATATCCATAAATTCGTGCACATTTGTAGTTCTGAAACTATGATTGATACTCGATTTGGATAATATCATTTTCATCAAAACATTCAAGCAAATGTTTTCGTAATATAGACATATTGAGGCAATCCAAACAGTCACCCAAACAACATCTATCGTGTGCATCATTACACACAATTTATTGGATTTTGAAATTATATTTTTTTATAAAATAATTAATAAAATATTACTCCATGCATTATTAAGAATCCAGAAGAACAGGTACAGAATTAAAGATTATAAAAGGTTATTATATAGGCAACAAGGCGGGCGCAGTCCGCGCGCTGTACCGCGTAGTACCGCGCGCAGGACAGGCGGTACGTCTACTCTTTCGCATACTATTTCTCGCACAAAACATCTCGAGCACTCTTTGGAAAATATTAAAAATACACTTTTTGAGATAACACGTTTTGTACTTTTTGAAGGTGAAAATGGAAAATTCCGAGAAAACTACCTACACCTTTCGAAAGCTGAGGAAAAAGTAAGTCGGAAATGCTTATCATAAAGTTTTGATAAGTACGTTTTAGTATCGTAAACATGAGCTGGATATAGCACGATTTGGCGTTCGCACGCCGCACTGGGGCAGTTAACATGTAACGCCTCAAATGCATAAGAAAGTTTTTTTAATTACTTATCTTTACAATTAAAAAAAGAATCTTTTTGATTTTCGACGAGAGATGATTAAGAGATAATATAAAAAAATCAATTGAACTTGATTAGCACAACATTCATTGTAACCTACAGAATTACAGACTGCAAATCTGAATAGATTTTGCTTGAATAGAGTTTAATGATTCGTTTTTCATTGTATGCTGGGCTTTTTCAATTTGAATAAATTGTAATTATCTTATACGTATAGTACTTAGATACTGGCAAAAGAGAATAAAAAGATATCTTTAGTTTTAGTTTCATTGTATAATTTTAAACTCAATCGTTTAGGTAAAAGAGGGGTCCATCAGGAAAAATATATAAGTATTTGTAATAATATGAAAATGAAAAAAAAATAAAAGTGTCCATGGACGCTAGTCGGTTGCGTAAAAGCCATCAATTTTTAAAAACTAAATTTCCATTTTTGTGATATGAAATCTAATAGATAATTAAAATTTCATTATCAATTAGATTAAATGTGATTGGTAATTAAATTTTCATTTTAATTTATATAATTGATAATAACATTATTATTTTCAGTTAGATTAAATCTATATGGTTTTGTGCAGCCAATGGCAGTCATGGCTGAATACATTGAAGGATAGGACGCTAATGGTTCTACTGCCCAGGTTATAAAAAAACAATAATCTTTAAATCCAACGTTTCGGACGATTTATTTCCGTCCCTTATCAAGGTAAAAAACTATAGTCTTAGAATATAGTTAAGTGGACACTAGCTGTGTGCACTAGTCAATGTGACCACATTGACTAGTCTCACATTGACTAGTGCACACAGCTAGTGTCCACTTAACTATATTCTAAGACTATAGTTTCTGACCTTGATAAGGGACGGAAATAAATCGTCCGAAACGTTGGATTTAAAGATTATTGTTTTTTTATAACCTGGGCAGTAGAACCATTAGCGTCTTATCCTTCAATAGATTAAATCTAATTAATAACTAAATTTTCAGTTTTAATTATACGAAATCTAATTGATAATTAAATTTTCATTTTCGTTTATATAATTGATAATTATATTATTATTTTTAATTAGATTAAATCTAATTGATAACTAAATTTTTATTTTTAATTATATGAAATCTAATTGATAATTAAATTTTCATTTTCGTTTATATAATTGATAATTATATTATTATTTTTAATTAGATTAAATCTAATTGATAACTAAATTTTTATTTTTAATTATATGAAATCTAATTGATAATTAAATTTTCATTTTCAATTTGATTTAATCTAATTGAAAATAATAATTTAATTATCAATTACACAAATGAAAATGACAATTTTATTATCAATTAGATTTCATATATTTAAAAATGAAAATATAGTTATCAATTGTATTGATTGTAATTATAATTTAGTTATCAATTATCAATGGATAATTAACCATTTTTGCAACACTGATATGGATGTACCCATTTGATGGCATTAGTTGAGAAGTTCATATTCCTACACTCAATTAAGAGGGCCTTATGATCAATTGAATCAAATGCTCTTCGGAAATCGAAGAGCGTTACAAGCTTGACCAGATTGTTTTCGTAACGAATCATATCGGCATAGAGGTGAAGTACAGAAGTGCTGACTGGGTGTTATGTTCCAATCTAAATCCAAATTGAAAAGGCGAAAGAAGGGGTATTGTTTCAAGATGTTCCCTGGAGAAAAAAATCACGTGATTAATCATATGATTTATCACTTGATTTCTCACTGGATTTCTCACGTGATTTTTCACGTGATTTCTCACGTGACGATTTGGCGCGATTTCTCACGTGATTAATCACGTGACGATTTGGCGCGATTTCTCACGTGATTAATCACGTGAAAAATCATGTGACAATACAAACATAAAAAAATAATATATAACGCTTATTCGTTAATGAAACTTGTTTCCTCAATGGATAACAAATAGATTATCGCAGAAAAAAAGATACATAAAATTTCCGACCCATAATTCCGACGAATAACTTTTTCAAAAGTAATAAAAATTTTTAAAAACGTAATGATCATTATTTACAATTTTACATTCATAACATTTTACAAAAATAATTCGGTATTTTGTTTAAAAAAAAAAAAAACCGCTGCCAATTCATTGGCACGTAGCTTCCTCAAACTTGATTTACTGATTCCTTTAATTAATTTTTACTTCCAATATTTAAAATTTCATACTTTATTTTGTACGATTTTGTGTAATCCAGCCATAAACTGGATTCAAGACTTATATCTGCTATAGCATGCTCATATAGTACCGTAACTATTCCAGTGTCTCCAATTTGTTTCTCATTAATTAAATAAGCTTTATATGTTTTAATGCTTTTTCATATCCACTTTTAACAATATTTTCGTCTTCAGTGCAGTAACAACCTTCTCCACATCACCAAATTAAAAATTATTCCAAAATTTTATTCCATGCCTAAGAGTGGACAAGCTAATTGACGCTTATAAAGTATTCCAATCCGATTTATTTGATCAATTATTTCTCGATCAGTTGAATCCATCTAAACATAAATTCAAATTTAATAAAATTTGTGAAAGTAAGACTATAGAAGTATAAAATAATTCATTTATTTATATACCATTAAAGCAATAAAATTTTCAAATTCCCTGTATGTATCCCAAATCAAAGATCCTTTTTTAACATGCAGTCCAGTTGTTGTTAATGCTCGTTCGAATAAATTCCAAATTTTCTCTGTTGTTTCAGTCCTGTAATGAACTGTAAATATTCCAACCATACCTCGATAGCTACAAGTATTAAAAAACAATGTGGTCATTATAATTAACAAATAAAATTGATAACTAAGAATTATAATTGCAAATTAAAACCATTAGCAGGATTCATGACAAGAAATATTAATTAACTTACAGAGGTAATCTTGAACAGCTTACTGACAAAGTTCCATAAGAGCAATCTTCTGCTCTGGTATCCATAAATTCTTATATTCTTCTGGTGTAGAAAACCCAACTGCAAAGGCGCTTTCAATCAAGTTTTGAACATCTGTAAGTGGATTATTGCTTTTTTATAAAATCTAATCCAATTTTGCCAAATTTTAACACACCATGGCACATTTTGTGTAATCCAGCCATAAACTGGATTCAAGACTTAGCTTTTTCATATCCACTTTTAACAATATTTTCGTCTTCAGTGCAGTAACAACCTTCTCCACATCACCAAATAAGAGTGGACAAGCTAATTGACGCTTATAAAGTATTCCAATCCGATTTATTTGATCAATTCTTTCTCGATCAGTTGAATCCATCTAAACATAAATTCAAATTTAATAAAATTTGTGAAAGTAAGACTATAGAAGTAAGTATAAAATAATTCATTTGTTTATATACCATTAAAGCAATAAAATTTTTAAATTCCCTGTATGTATCCCAAATCAAAGATCTTTTTTTAACATGTAGTCCAGCTGCTGTTAATGCTCGTTCGAATAAATTCCAAATTTTCTCTGTTGTTTCAGTCCTGTAATGAACTGTAAATATTCCAACCATAACTCGATAGCTACAAGTATTAAAAAACAACGTGGTCATTATAATCAACAAAAAATTGATAACTAAGAATTATAATTGCAAATTAAAACCATTAGCAGGATTCATGACAAGAAATATTAATTAACTTACAGAGGTAATCTTGAACAGCTTACTGACAAAGTTCCATAAGAGCAATCTTCTGCTCTGGTGTTACAACAATCTTCATTTCATATCGCAATCAAGACAACCATAATTCTGGTGTCAGTGGATACTTGGAACTCATATTCTCCCTGGCAATCCTTTCCAACTCTGCCATCGAATGCAGTTTCTCTATAAGCATTTTGTGAGCCTCGTAGTTATAGTTATTTTGGGCTAGGGTAGACTCAATAGCTTGAACCTCAGCCTCGTTCTTCATGCTGTCCTGAACCTCGTCGTCATCATCGTTATCCTCATCGCTGTCCTCATCCTCAATAATCACCTTGTCGATTTTCTCGTCGTCAAATTTCTAGAGCTCGTCATCCGACGGTCGGCAAACAACTTTCATTCTCTTCTTCGTCGGCGGAAATACTCACTCCATTTCTTCGTCCGTTACGACAATTAAAATTAGTGAGAATGATTTACTGAGACTTTGGTACAAAGCCGCCCTTTAAAAACAACTAACTATATTCTCTGCACTAGGTAATGCTGCTTTGGAGATGGGTTTTCTACTTTGCAGTCGTGCAATAGAGATCCTCATTGGCTCAATTCCTTTACGACGACAAACGAGCGGCAGCGCATGCGCTTGGGCATACGCGTACCTACACAACACACACGGGGCCCTTTCTACATATGTGTGTTCTGTCTGTTCTAGTGTTCTAGACAACTTCTCTCTATGTCTGTCTCTGTATTACATAAACGGAACAGATCCTATCTGTCTTTGTCGGGAACACACGGAACACATAGAACACACATACTTATGTAGAAAGGCCCCCGGACACGAGCTGACGGACAAGGCCGCAAGGCCAAAAGTGTCGCCGCAATTGAGTCTCTGAGTCAATGCTATAAGTATTAGAAAATATTAATATTTTAATTCTCTTTCAAATACTACCCATCACATTCAGATACATAGAGCCATCCTCAATACATTTAAAAAAAATTGGGAAAATTTTATGGAAAATATTAACTTGAAATTTTTTTAAATATCTTTGAAATTTAAGGACCAATCATTTTGCCCGAATAACTCGACCGAAAACTATCCAAAATCCACCTCTACGAGGAATTTTGAAGCGCTTAAGTCAATTTTTACTCCCGCAATAGTTGGACATACCAAACTCATTTTTTTCATTTTTCAATGTTTACGTTTTTATTAATAACAAAAGAACCGTAATAGCTAGACAAATAATTTCTTTTAGAAAATATAGGTCTTGAAATTCTCTTTCGAATGCCGCCCACCCGATTCAAATACATAAAGCCGTTCTCGAGAAATTACGATTTAAAAAAAAGTGAAAAAAATGTTAACCTCAAATATCTCCGAAATTTATGGATCAATCCTTTTGCCCAAAGAACTCAATCGATTGTGATACAAAATGTACCACTAAAAAAATTTCAAACTGATTAAGCCAATTTTACTCTAGTTATTGAACGACAAAAAAAAACACTTTTTTTATAAATTATTTTTTTCTCCAAAAATAATGAATAAAAAAACCTAAAAATTTAGTAAGTTATAGTACTCAGTATTCTTTATAACCAAAAAAATATTCATGTTAATATCTTTTTTAATTTTGAAATATAACCTATTTACTAAAAATGACGTTTTCATGAATAACTTATGACGAAATATAGCTAACGGTTTTTTTTTTTTTTTTTTAAATTGTAGAAAATTTTATTCTGCATACAGAGAATTTATCGTATATAAATAATATTTGTTCTAAATATAAAAAAAAAATGAAAATAAAAATTTTGAAAATTTAAAAATGGCGATAAAAAACAAAAAAATCGATTTTGACAAAAATAAAATATTGACCCCAATTGTTGAAGCAAAATCTGAAAAAATGATCACTCTCTCGTTAAAATCGGTTGAGTAGATCATGAGATATCAGAGTATACGGACATACATACACACACACACACAGACACACACACACACACACACACACACACACACACACACATCCATACGGACATTTTCTAAAAATGGTGTATTTCGATTCCAAATTTTCTATACAACATTCCTAAGACATTATCTCACAAACTTTTTTTTTTACTATCACAAAGCTTCCTCTAGGAGGAAGCAAAATTAGTTTTGTAGATACCTGATTTCTACTTTACCGGCACTACATTCTTAAGTTATTCGAATTTAATTAATTAATATTTTAACGTAAGTTACGCATTTTATTAATATAGTGTATAAATAAATAATTTTTACAAACCATTGATATTTTACATATATAATCAATTTGAAGTAGCAATAAATATGGAGAATGCACCTTATGTAGGTGAAAATGACCACAATCTTTCAGGCGAGTGATAGCGTACTGGATAGCGTACCTGCGCAGGAACCCAAAGTTCATGAGTTCGATTCTCGGTTGAGTATTTATGTATCGTTTTTTTCTGCGATAATGTATTTGCTATCCATTAAGGAAACAAGTTTCATTAACGAATAAGCGTTATATATTATTTTTTTATGTTTGTATTGTCACGTGATTTTTCACGTGATTAATCACGTGAGAAATCGCGCTAAACCGTCACATGAGAAATCACGTGAAAAATTACGTGAGAAATCCAGTGCGAAATCAAGTGATAAATCATATGATTAATCACGTGATTTTTTTCGCCAGGGTTGCGAGATCTGAGTGGCTATGATTTTATCAAATACTTTTGCTAGATGTCACAGGTTCGCGATAGGTCGGGTATCTGAGACTGATTGAGGATTATTACATTTATTTAGTGGGATAATGAAGGCTCTCTTCCAATGATCTGGATAAATATTTGTGCTGATCGAACAGTTAAATATTTTAACTAAAAAAGGCAATAGTGGTAACAGAAGATTCTCGAGATGTTTCCAAGGTAGCCAAACTGGGCTCTGTCCTTTAGATTGTCTAGAAAGCATTCGCGCAGTTTCGTATTCTTCAAGAGGGGGTAGTACCTGAATGGTGGCAGAAGATTGCGTAATAGTTGAGGATGTCGCTGCCGATCGAACATCCTCCATCTCTTCGCCGGCTTTAGGATGTGGCAATGACGAGAGAGAGAGAGAGAGAGAGAGAGAGAGAGAGAGAGAGAGAGAGAGAGAGAGAGAGAGAGAGAGAGAGAGAGAGAGAGAGAGAGAGAGAGAGAGAGAGAGAGAGAGAGAGAGAGAGAGAGAGAGAGAGAGAGAGAGAGAGAGAGAGAGAGAGAGAGAGAGAGAGAGAGAGAGAGAGAGAGAGAGAGAGAGAGAGAGAGAGAGAGAGAGAGAGAGAGAGAGAGAGAGAGAGAGAGAGAGAGAGAGAGAGAGAGAGAGAGAGAGAGAGAGAGATCTTTTTCTCGTATACCACCTATGCACTCAGCACGTTCGTTCTTCTCGCGACACTTTCGATAATCGGCCCGGTTCTTCTTGTGATTCCCCGATCTCGCCGTGTCGACGAGTCGCCCGTGCATGCACTAACTGTAGCACTGAGAGCATGCGCTTGGGCGTACACGCACACACAGGCGAACAGTGTCGCCGTCGCACAGTGGTGCCGATCGATACAAAAGTGATGAAAATTCGTGCTTTAGTACAATAAGGCTCAAAAAATTTTTATAAAATACGTTTTGGATTCGTGAAGTAATTTCCTACGATAAATCGTTTCCTTTTTTTAGTAAGGAATACGTTAAATGCCGTTTTTTGGAGTTTATTTATTTATTTTCTTTGTTTTTAAGTAGGATTAATTAATTTTTTTTGTTTTATAATAAGCGCCTATTTTTTATAAATATAATTTTTTTCAAACAACTGCATAAGTCCTAGAATTTTGAAAAAAATTATATTTATAAAAAATGGACGCTTATTATAAAACAAAAAAAAATTAATCCTACTTAAAAACAAAAAGAAAAAAAATAAACTCCAAAAAACGGCATTTAACGTATTCATTACTAAAAAAATGAGTAATGCTACAGCCATCAGGGAAACGATTTATCGTAGGAAATTACTTCAGGAGTCCCAAACGTATGTTATAAACATTTTTTGAGCCATATTGTGCTAAAGCACGAATTTTCATCACTTTTGAGTAGATAGGCATCACTCTGCGTCGCCGCCATTGTGACTCTGTGGTGATGCTACATATTACCCATATGACATAATAATCTATTTTTGTTTTTGACGAATTACATAAAATAGTGAGAACACCCTCCTGAGTTGTGGCATATTCTACCTCTGTTCGAAGTTTCAAACCAAAATATTCATTAGTTTTTGCATAAACTTTGAATGAAATTTCCAGGTGATGCCGAGCACGAATTCAATATTTCGTTCAAAATTTATGCAAAAACTAATGAATGTTTTGACTCGAAACTTAAGAAGAAATCTAATTACTGTATCGACTAATTAAACCCCAAATTCATAATCACGTAAATTTCACATGGACACAGAGAGCAATAAGTAGCCGTTCCTGCTACAAGTTTCTAGATTTATAAAAAATGAATAAAATTATAATGGCAGCATCTTTGGACGGGTACCACTATGCTTATCTCCTCGACTTTATGATGCTTAAAACTTAATTCATATGACGAGAGTAGTAAATAATTTTTTTTTTCAAATACTCTGGTTAGTTTATGCCTTTTGTTTACGAAATTAAAGTAATAATAATTGATTAAATTACCTCTTTCTTAATGTAAAATTAGTGTTTCACTAATTATAATAATTTAAAAATTCTAATACAGTTATTATATTAATAGATGCTACTGGCCAATCTACCACGTAATGTGTTTATTTATAGCAGGGGTTGCAATAAAAAAGAACACATTTTTATATTTCTATGTCGACGTTTCGGACATTTTATTGATGTCCCTCATCAGAAAAATAAGAACGTAATGATCGAGTTAATTACCCGGGGAGACACGCGGTTGACAAGCGGAGTGTCTCCCCGAGTAATTAACTCGACCATTACGTTCTCATTTTCCGGATGAGGGACGTCAATAAAATGTCTGAAACGGCGACATAGAAATATAAAAATGTGTTCCTTTTTATTGCAACCCCTGCTATAAATAAACACATTATTTGGTAGATTGGCCAGTAGCATCTATTAATATAACTACAAGAATTCTACCATTAATTGCAAATAACAAAATAATCTAATACAGTTAGTTCGACAGTAAGTAGTTAATCGTAACCAGTTGCAAAACATTTGGTTTTGCAGGTACATATAGGCTGATAGAGAAGGCGAAGAAGGCCGGACTCAGGTTCCTCCCTAAGGGCTGAGGCTGGCCGCCTCGACGATGCCTTTCCAGAGCAGCAGAAACGTGGATATGGTCGCGCTCAGCTATAACAACAACAGGGGTATGCCACCGCACTTGCCTAACACCTCGCGTCGTTATGCGAGTACCTCGAATTCAACGACGAGTGCGACAGCTTCCAAATTCATCTCCTACAGATCGTCTACGATGGTCATCGACCGACCTATCTACAGCCATCGATCGTATATCCTATCCGACTATCCCAAATCTTCTTACAATCAGTCCAGGTAAGGGAACGCAGTTAGTAATTTTCTAATTCATTGTAACTCATAGGAAACTGAAATAAACGTATAGGTATTGGAACCATCCCGATTCTAGCAGATCAAATGATACAGCGATCCTTGAGAGCTCGTGGTGATGATTTTAATCATGCATTCGATATGGTTTCTTCATAGCTTACATAAGGCGAGTCTAATTCCATGACTTTGGAGCCGGGTGACGAGATCTGACGGTATCTCAATACATTTGCTGCAAGATTACAGCAGTTTCGATTATCAGAGAGCATAATCACGCGTTAGGATAATCCGAAAATTAAGGTGTCTTCAGCGGCTCAGTAGACCTAAAACATAGTCCAACGTGAAAACTGATATAACAGAAAATAATGTTCTTAAAGGGGCCAGTTTGAAAACCATCCGATTGAACTGAAGGAAACATCCATCGATAGGAAATTAAGAATACTTTGAGAAAATGCTCCTATTTTTAAAAGATTCTCAAATTTTGCAACAAAAAAATTATTTTCGCTTGTTTTAATTTTTATTTATTTTTTTTTTAACCAACTTAATATTATCCGATTAGGCCGATGAAGATATGAATGGATAGGAAATTAAAAGTACGTTCAGATAATGCTCATACTTTTAGCATATTTCTTTATTTTATTCAACCAACTTAATATCATCCGATTTGGCCGAAGAAAATATGCATGAATGAAAAATTAAAATTGCTTTAACAACATTTTTGTTCTTTTAAACGATTTTTAAACCTCGCAACAAAAAAAAATTATTTTCTATTTTTTCATATTTTTCTTTATATTTTTTAACCAGCTTAATATCCGATTGGACAGAAAAAAATACGCATGAATAGGAAATGAAAATTATTTTGAGAACATGCTAATACTTTCAACAAATTTTGAACCCCGCGACAAAAAAAAATTTTTTCTGTTTTTTTGATGATTTTATTTATTTTTTTGCCAACTTACTTCATATTATCTGATTAACTCTAAAATTGAACTCTCATAACTTTAGCATACAATTTACATACATGGAAAAAGTTACGACTGATATCTTTTTTTTGCCAGCTATCGGTCGGACAAATTTATTAGACTGACACAAACATACACACACATACACACATATTTCCTAAAAATTGGATATTTCGACTAAGAGAGGTCCGAAACATTAAAATTCATTGTAATCTTGGAGTTCAAAAATTTCACCGTTACAAAGCTTTCTCTTTTAGAAAGCAAAAATGAGTTTTGTCAAATTTTTACCTTCCAATCCCCCTCCCACCTTCACCCCTACGAAACAGCTTTTTTCATGTATTAATTAATTTTAAATCTATTAGTTGTCAGTAGTGTGTGTGTGTGTGCGTGTGTGTGCGTGTGTGTGTGTGCGTGTGTGTGTATATATATACTACTATGGTGAGACGACGGTATGCCACCGACCCTGCCTGGGCCCCTGTTATCTGTGTTTTGATAAAAAAAGTGATTAATGTATGTTTAATTACTTTTCCATGGTTTGTTTATGTAAACTAACATAAACAAACAATCAAAACAAACAATTAAGAAGCAATTAAACAAACATTAATTACACATGTTATCGGATTTTTCATAAACATGGTAATTAATGTATGTTTAATTACTTTTTCATGGTTTATTTATTTAAACTAACATAAACAGACAATAAAAACAGACAATTAAGAAGCAATTAAACAAACATTAATTACACACGTTATCGGTTTTTTCATAAACATGGTAATTAATGTATGTTTAATTGCCTTTTAATAGTATGTTTATGTAAACAATGATAAACAATCAAACATAAACAAAGAATTAACAAGCAATTAAACATACATTAATTACACTGTTTATGAAAATACTGATAACAGTGGACCGTGCCGGGATTGGTGATTCGTCACCTCGCTATAGCAGTACAGCGCGTTCTTTTTTATGTTTTTAATGTTTTCTATAGAAATTGTTGTTGTTGTTGTTGTTGTTGTTGTTGTTGTTGTTGTTGCATCACTGTTTAATTAATATTTTTATTATTTACATAATAAACAATAAAAACATCAATTAGGATGCATAAAATTGAACTTTATACAAATAATGTTGAAAATTTCTCGTATTGGAGATTGCTGACGTCCTGCTTTTTAAGACTGTAGCACCATGCTATAGTATATATGACAGCTAAGCGAACTCGGACTTGTCGCAGCAGCCGAAAGACTGCAACAGCTTACCTTACGGAGAGATTGGTGACGTCACGATTTTTTAACTCAGTAGGTTTATTTCAGCTATAGCATGCTGAACTACCGCATCTCTTCTATTTTCCGATATTCGTATAGAAGCTTTATCGCTATTAATTTTAAGAACACCAAAGTATTTCAGTTGCGTTCTCCTTATTCACTCTTTTTCACCTCACTTATAAAATTAAAAATTTTTAAATTATTAATAAAAATTAAAATTGACAACACCAATGGATCAACAACCCCTACAATCGCTTCTTGAAAGAAATTTATACACTGCGCCGTTTTTAGGATGAATTTGCAAGTGCTTACACTAAACGAGTACATCGCGGCAAAAACATAAAAGGGATATTTGGAACGCAAACCAGGATGTAGTGTTTTTTGCCTTGAGCATCACATCCAGCCGCTTTTTACCGAATGTTCATCCATATATCGCTTGATTAATTCTAGGAAGTCAATATTTTATATTGCGCATGTACTTTTTTATATATATTGGCATGCAACGTGTCAAAGAGTTACCGAAAGGCTAATCAAACTTCGATATCGCGCAATATATAAGAGGATATTCAATTTCTTGGAAAACTTAGTTTTGCCACACACACACACACACACACACACACACACACACACACACACACACACACACACACACACACACACACACGCACACACACACACACACACACGCACGCACGCACGCACGCACGCACGCGCACACACACACACACATGCCACACGCAGACGCACACGCACGCACGCACGCACACACGTATGCTCACGCACACACACACAGACACACACACACACGCGCACACACACGCACGCACACACACACACATGCCACACGCAGATGCACACGCATGCACGCACGCAAGCATGCACACGCGCACTCACATTACGTAAAGTACAATATTGTTTAAACGCTCCATAGTCTTTTAAAATCCATTTCGCTTTTTCAGATACTTCTCTGTTTAAGGGTGCGCTATACATGCGTTACGGAAAAACTTACGGAATGGTAAAATCGTAATAGCGGTGATGCGAAATTTAAAATGTGTTAACTACATGATTAAATAATACGTAGTAAATGTGGATCTGATTAGTTATATTATCATATTAATAAATAAGAACAATAATAGCCTTAATAACAATAAAATAATTAATTCCATAAAAGTTACTCGCAATTAATTAATAACATTACATATTTACAATTGTTTAATATTCACTTTATGCACGATCTAATTGATATTTATCTTCTTTTTCTTATTAAAAACATTGTTCATCAACAATAAACAATGTTGTTTAACATTATGTACATGGTAATAATTCATAATGAGCGCGCCCATTCCGTACGAAAATTTCAACACCCTATTCCCATGGAGTACTTTTTTTTTAGCGGAATGGTTTTGCAACCTCACTTTCGGTTAAAACTTATCAAAATTTGTTGATATAATGCTAATATTGCATTATAATAAATTAAAAAAATAACAATTTAATAAATACTGAACAAAATAAAATTATGTTTCCTTAAAATTATTATCAAATTAATTTCTTGAAGCACTACAATCCTCATTCCGGCGTTTTTTCTCACTCTCATGGGAATAGGGCTTTGTAAAAACGTAACGGAAATCCGCGCGCCATTATTCGAATTGCAAGTTCACTCCGATTTTGTCGTTCCGTTTAATTTTATGGAACACATGTGTGGGATCGCACCCTAACTCGAGTATTAAAAACGTCACTATGTTATCGATCCCACAATTTATAAATCCAGCACTTTCTTCTAAATGTTTCAACACTTCTCGACACATTCACGGACTTCTTTTAGTCTATTCAAAATTACCTGCTGCATGACGACTCCAGGTGAACCCACTAATTTTCTTTTGTTGTATGGTGTTATGAACTAGAAACTGCGACTCCTCGTCTAATGGCTGCGCTCTCGTCAATAAGGATGGACCTCACTCTGTACGCCACTGTGAAATTGACGTCGTGGTTTGGAAGACATATTTTTGTAGGCTTACCGAAGTCGTTGTAAAATGTAAATGAATCTTGCACAGACGCGATCATTGCGTCCAATTGATCGACAATCAGTTCCCAACTGTTTTTTTCGAGTGTTACGTACTTTACAGGAGACCTTGTACTACAGAGTTTCACCACAGCTCTATAAAATCCACCGTGGTGTTCCAACCCCACTGCAACTTTTTTGGAATTTGACTTATTGAGAGCATAGATTATAGACAGCAGGAGATTTAGCAGATCCATGTTTTTGTTAACTCACGGTGCTGTGGATGCTGGAAAAAAAAGAAAAAAATTCAGATGGTATTTTCATATAAATTCAGTTGAGAAGGAAGATGAATCATACACCCACTGCCAGTTCCAATTGTCATTTCGCAACCAGAATTAAAGTAAAGCGAACCTTACGAGTCTTTGATATATTTATGATGCTTATGTATAATATTGGTCTGAGTCTTGATTCAAGAAGCATTTGTCTACTTCAAGAAATTTTGACAATGTCAGTGCTGTCTCTTAAGCTTTTGTACCGATTTGCCCATGGACCGTGCAAAGTTTACGTAAAATGAACATTGAAATATTGGAAAAAGCCAAGTCGATGTGTTATTGTGAAAATTTCATAAAATAAAAAGGCTCAGAATAATATTTGATGATTTATTCATGGTGAGAGACATCAAAATATTTCAGAAGAACGATCTGTAAATATTTTTCTACATTATGTGATAATTACAAGAAGTTATATCTAAACGACAAAGAGGAATACTGTTACAGATATTTATTATTACACAAGTGAACAAGTCTGTCAAATTAAATACGGAAATAGTGAGATGCAAGATAAGAATATATTTGTATCTTTGAAATGAAAAAATGCTATTCTTTTAGTGTAATAACAGTGTAGATATCAAAGTTTGCAATAATAATTTTTGGTAGAACTTTCTTAAAACATTGTAGTTCTTCGTTTAGAAATCTTTCCAAAAGCGAGCTTTAACTATTTAAATCATGTAACAAAATTTACGAGGAGCATTTGTGACAGCTGATAACAATTAAAATAAGGATATCCAATTTTATTACAACCCGGAAATAGTAAGATACAATATTATCTCAGATTATTAGAAGTGCATCATGCTCAAGTATTTTATATCAGAATATAAGGATTATTGAAAAGTTGATGATGATTAAATAGTTTGTAAACACACTAAAAATTGATAAAGTTCATTGCACGTCGATGCGTCAAAGAATGGATTACTAACAAGGGAATACTAAGGAGTCTGGAACCCCAATCTTTATGATACCAAGTCTAAAAGGCTTCTTTTATTATAAAAAGAGGCTGTGTCAAACCCTTTATTCCATTGGGCATTGCGACAAAAGCTACAGCAGTTGGAAGTTTGAAATTTTAGCTGTATTTTATGATTTATTATGTTTATGGTATGTTTGCACTAATGTTTGCATTCAAACATATACCCATAATTTACATATATTAATTGGCTTCCATATCATACAAAAACATAGTAAATATATTTCTCTTTAGAAAATAGAACCATATTATTTGTTATTTTTTACTGATGAATTCAAATTTAATATTGAAATCTCATTTAATTCCGAAAATCAGCAAAATTCTTTTTAATCGCATTTTTTACAGACTATCCGGCTTGTCAACTTAAAAAATATTTTTTCTAAAGTAAAAACTAAATATTTTCTTATAAAATATCTATAAAAATTTAATTATTTTTATGAATTTCCAATCTCAAAAATATCTAAAAACTTTTTTTTGTTGTCGTTATACAAGGCTGTAAGTATTCTTGATGCTTACAAGTAATGTTTTAATCGATAAATATATAAATTTCTTACTCTTGAATCATTCTTTTATTCCTTATATTCTTTATGATTTAATATAAATTCTATCACTTGGGCTCAATCGATAATGTAGGTGGAGCCAACTACTGTATATTAAACAGTAGATGGCGCTGAAGATATGCTTAACCTACATGCATTGAATTTTTAGTTCCAAAAACAATTACAGATGTCGTAAATAAAAGATATTGTAACAGTTACAATATTACAGTTTCAAATTCAAATAGAACATATTCTTCTCTGAGTGCATAATATAAGAAATAATTTTTTCTCATAACAAATTATGAAAATATTCATATCATATTTATACATTTTTTCAAACCACAATTGTTATAAGTACATTTTGCGAGAATAAGACGTTATATACGTCCCCTATAGCACCCAATATTGGAGCAACATTGTTCCAACATTGCTCCAACATTGCTTTGTCATATTCCTCATATTCGCCAATATTCCCTCAACACTTATATATGGATGCTATATGGGAGCAATGTTGCTGCAATCCGTGATTTCCGTTTCACCATTGCTTTTTTAAAATGATGGGTCAAGCTCTCTGTCATAGCAATATTGTAGCAATATTTAGCCAATATTTAGCATCTCGAAAGGAATATTAATTTTATAATTATATTTTTCTGCTGATTTTTCTGATGATTGAGCAATATTGCAAGAATATTTGTACAATATATATAAACACTGGAAGAATCTTCCCGTTTGGCCACTGATTGTTGGAGCCATATTGCCTCAATTTTCAAAATACATTAGTGAATTTCCCCTTAAGGCGAATGACGCGAATATGTCAAAGCAACATTGAGGCAATATTGCTCCAACAATCAGTGAACAAACGGGAACATTCTTCCAGTGTTCATATATATTGTACAAATATTCTTGCAATATTGCAAAGTCATCAGAAAAACCAGCATAAAAATATAATTTTAAAAATAATATTCCTTTCGTGTTGAGAAATATTGGATCAATATTGCTGCAATATTGCTATAACAGAGAGTCTGACTCATCATTTTAAAAAAGCAATGGTGAAACGGAAATCACGGATTGCAGCAACATTTCTCCCATATAGCATCCATATATAAAAGTATTGAGGGAATATTGGCGAATATGGGGAATAGGACAAAGCAATATTGGAGCAATGTTGCTCCAATATTGGGTGCTATAGGGGGTTATTTTCATGATAAATGATAAAAGAATTATCAAAGGCTGTAACGATTTCTTTTGATTGCGGATCGATATAAATGAAAAATATTCATATAAATACCATGCAAAATTATGGAAACGATCTGTGATTGCTAATTAATAAAGAAATTCTCAATTTCTGCGATATTTTATGATAACATACAATATCATAAACATGATATTTTATTGAAGATCGATAAATAAAAATACTTATATAAATACGATGCAAAATTATGAAAAGGATCTATGATTGCAAATTGATAAAGCAATTATCAATTTTGCAGTATTTTACGATAACTTGCAATATCATAAACATAGTATTTGATTGCAGATTGATAAATAAAAAAACTTATATAAATACCATGCAAAATTATAAAAAGGATCTATGATTGCAAATTGATAACGAAATTATCAATTTTTGCAGTATTTTATAATAACATGCAATATCATAAACATAATATTTGATTACAGATGGATAAATAAAAAATACTTATATAAATACCATGCTAAATTATGAAAACGATCTATGATATTGCAAATCGATAAAGAAATTAACTATTTTGCAGTATTTTATAATAACATGCAATATCATAAACATAATATTTGATTACAAATGGATAAATAAAAAATACTTATATAAATACCATGCTAAATTATGAAAAGGATCTATGATTGCAAATTGATAAAGCAATTATCAATTTTGCAGTATTTTACGATAACTTGCAATATCATAAACATAGTATTTGATTGCAGATGGATAAATAAAAAATACTTATATAAATACCATGCTAAATTATGAAAACGATCTATGATATTGCAAATCGATAAAGAAATTAACTATTTTGCAGTATTTTATGATAACTTGCAATATCATAAAAATAATATGTGCAGATCAATACAGAAATCCATTCCTGCACTGTTATAAGTAAAATTATTCAAAATATAACATGCAAACTTAAAAAATATTTCATTGCAGATCAACAAAAAAATTCTAAATTTCTTCGGTTTTTACAACATGCAAAATCATAAAAACAATATTTGATTACAGATCCGTAAAGAAATTATCAATTACTGCGGTATTACAACAAATCATGTAAAATTGTATCATTTGCATTTGATTGCAAACCGAAAAATAAAAAAAAAATACATATGTAAATAACAAGTGATATTATATTTAAATAATATTATATTGGAGATCAGTAAAGAAATTAGCGATTGCTGCAGATTCAGTAATATCATGCAAAATTATGAAAACGATCTATGATTGCAAATTGATAAAGAAATTATCAATTACTGCAGTATTTTACGAAAACATACAATATCATAAAAATAATATTTAATTGCAGATCGATATAAAATCAATTTCTGCAGTATTGTAGTATATAAGTGATATAGCGGACAACCATTACTGTCAACAACCACAGTAAAGATTGCCAATTGGGATAGCCTCTGCAGCAATGTCTCCACTGATATTGTTCGCAGCGCAGAACAGCTGTACACACAATAACTCCAGGAGTGCAAATATTTAGAGTCGACATATATAATACAGAAATGTCGTCTCAAACACCTACACAGAGAGCTCAGATTTAGGGAAGGCTCTGGGCAGCCTACATCAACCCTCTAAGCGTAACGACATACTTATAATATACCTGCCTAGCAACATTAGATTGTTAATAGAGAGTAGGTCCCAACGATTATTAGTTGATGGTTGATGCAGGCGTGTCGCTCGGGCCACAGAGCAGAACAGCGCACGGAGGTCGGCAGAGCGCCAACTGTGAGCTTGCCTTACATCAAGGGCGGGGTGAGCGCAAGGAGGCACTCTAGAACGTGGGGCGAGCTGTACTTAGAGAAGTACAGAAGCGATGATCGGCAAATCCATCGTCAACAGAAAGAGAGTGAGGTGTGGAGACCGGCGGAGCGGTGAGCGTTTCCACGCCGGTCGAAGTCTCGGTGAGAACAGTGCTTGCTCACTAGGAGCTGCTACCCTTGAGCGGGGATAAGACGAATCCATCGTCGAACTCGCACGTAGATTCGGTGGAGCAAGGTCGCTCAAACGCCGATCGGTGAGCAGAGGGCAAGCAAGCAGAGCTTGCTCGCTGGAGGGAGCGCTTCACAGACCCGCCCACAGGCGTCCCGTGGTCTGAGTCGCTACGCCTCCCCCTCCGCCGTTCTTGCTGGAGGTGTGCTCTCCTAGAGCGACGAAGGTCGTTGAGGCTGCCACAGCTGAGAACGCAGAGCAGAGAGCGCCCGCAGAGGCGAAGTCCCCCGTTGCCGGACGCTGGGACCGTTATCCACCGAAGTAGCTTCTACGTAGCGTGGAGAGCGGACACCGCACGGACCCGTCCACGTCGACTCAGTGTTAAGTCTGGACGAGAGAAAGCCCGCCCAACTTAGTGTCGGCCACACCACCCAGATATGGTAATTGGGAAGGAAAAGGAGTAGGGGAATCAGGAGTGATCCCGTCACCAAAAACGAGGCAAGGGTAAAGACCTTGCACCTCGTGGGTACGTTAAATAAAACAATTATTTAACTATCAAAAGTGAGACTTTATTCAACTCAATAAACTGGCAAGGGTGCCGAGACTATCTACACGAGGAGGATGTCCGAGTGAACGAAGTCATCGGGGCTGCGGTTGCGCGTGCCTATATCCTCGCGAGCCGCCGGATTGACTGCGGGAGCCGCGCAAAGAGGGGTCGCGCCGCCGCGCGCGAGGCGGGAGATTCAAATTCGAATCTGTCGCGCCCTTATAGTTTGTATTGCAAACCGGCGCGAAGAGTCTTTACAATTTAATAAGAATAATTATTATTATTAGTTAGGCGTGTATCAATTCCCCTCCGTTTTAGAAGACACGGAGCGCGGTTTGTAGTGGTCTCGGCTACATGGGTTGATGACGCAGGAATCGCAAGTGTACACGCAGGTACCGCAAGTGAAACGCAAATACAAAGTTAAACGCAACGCAAATATAATTAAGATGCAAGGACGCAAATACACGTATAAGATAATATCACAAGGGTGTGAGTGTCAGTGTGAAATATCGCAAGTACGCATTGTCTTATATTGTCTGTAATTTATTTCAATTCTTTCACTGCACTACTTATATTTTCACCGCATTGTCTTCTCAGTCGACATTAACGGTGATTCGAGAATTACGTCGGCGGTGTGGAGCGATTTCCCGCCCCTGCTTCGGGGGACAGTCTCCTGACTGTGTTGGACGAACGCGGCGTGTGCATCGTTGTTCGTTTTCTTCGACAGCTCTACTGTCGAGGGAGGTAGCTGCCTGACTACCACTGGTGTGGATAAGAGCAACTGCGTAGTTGCTGCGGGGAGCGGTAGCCTTCTGGCTACCACTAGTGTGTTGAGCAGACGCGCTGCTGGTGAGGGCGGCGGCCTGCCGGCCACCGAGATGCGTTGGTTTGACCAAGAACCTCCCTTGGTTCGCAGACGGAGATATCCGCGAGTATTTAGTAGCAAAGGCCGCTGTATAGAGCGGCAGTCTGCTGATTACAATCAGTGAAGGTGCAAGTAGCATGCATGCTACTGTGGAAGGGCGCGGCGGCTTCCAAGCCACAGCTGCTAGTTTAGTTGCTGTAGAAGGGCGGAGCAGTAACTCTCAGACCGCTGCTACTGTAGGAAGAAGTGGCAGCCTCCTGTCCGCCACTGGAGAAGGTAGTAGCGCTCGGGCTACTGAAGGGAGCGATAACCTCATGGCCACCACTGGTAAAAGTGGGAGTACCGCTCAGGCTACTGAAGGGAGCGATAGCCCCGCTGGCCATCACTGGAGATTGGAGCAACTGCAAAGCTGCTGAAGAGAGCGTCAGCTTTCTGGCCACCACTGGTAAAGGTGTTAGTAGCGCTCAGACTACTACTTGTGAACGTAATAACGTTCTGGTCACAATCTGTGACGACGGGAATAGTCTTCCGGCTACTCAATAGAGCGACGAATTCCTCCGCGCTTGCACAGAAGGCGGGAGGAAATGCTTCGTCGGGCAGATCAACCCAGACGGGGGGTTTCGTGCGTCGTTGATATTGTACTGGGATCATAGAAGCTCGAGACGCTTTAGCCCTTGCTGCTACCTCCGATTTGTATCGAGACATGATCTCGACCAAATCTGGATTCGTCGATGCTTGGGGTCGTGCTGTGGATGCACGAGATGATGCCTTCCCACATAGGATTATATATTGCAGTAATATCACATAAATATTTCAATCTGGCAATGTGATATTACTATGATGTATCACGGCAATCCTCTAGTCATATTGTGACGACATTTAATGTCCGCGGCATTTTCATCACAGCAATATTGCGTTTCATATTTCCATAAGATTGCTGCAATATACGAAATATAACCCGAAAATTTTCGGAAATACTGGATAATATTGAAGTGATATTGTACTTATATGTCAGAGACATTACTGCAATATTACTTTGTAATACTGGGAAATTCAAAATACTAAATAACATAACAACAATATTTTGGCTATATAATGATGATATTGCAAAAATGTTTTTTGCAATTTTGTAATACTGGGCGATATTACTGTAATATTTCCATGAAATTGCAGTGTGACTCTCGTATCTAACAATCCTGACGTAATATTGCTAATAGCTATTGCCATAATATTTTTATATTGCAGTTACATTCTTGCAATATTTTTAAAATATCAAAATAATATTTATTTAATATTTGTGGAGTACTTTAATAATATTACTGCAACAATCTTGCAATATTTCTGAAATATAATGTCATATTCATTTGATATTTACGTAGTATTTCCTAAATTTTTCTACATTTTTTACAATATTGCTCAAATATCTCTGGCATATTTCTATGATAAAAGTGTAGTATTTTAGAAATTTTGCAGTCATATTCTTGCAATATTCATGAAATATTATTGTGGTATTTCTTTTATATTTAGATAGCATTACAAAAGCGTTGCTGCAATATTCTTGCTATATTTCGGAAATATTATTGTATTTTTTTTATATTTACGCATTGTTACGGAAATCTTTTTGTAACATTCTTGCACTATTTCGGAAATATTTTTGTAACATTCTTGAGATATTTTTGGAATATAATCATGCTATTCGTGTAATATTTACGCAGTATTCTGAAAATCTTACTTCAATATTTTGTTAATATTACCTTCATATTCATTTGAAATTTACGTATAATTTGGAAATATTGCTTTAATGTTTCTACAATATTAATGAAATATCACTGAAATATTTATTTGACATTAAGGTAGTATTCCGGAAACCTTGCTGCAATATTGTTTAAATGGTTTTGAAATATTATCGTGATATTCATAATAATTTACGTAGTATTCTGGTAACTCGTTGCAATATTCCCGCAATATTTCTGAAATATCATTGATCCATTCTTTCATGTTTATGTAATATTATGCCAATATTGCTACAATGTTCTCTCAATATTTTTATAATAGTACTGTAATATTTATTTGAATGCCCTTGAAATATTCCTGAAATATCACTGCTATATTGATTTAACATCCACGCAATGTTTTGTAAATCTGTTTGTAACGTTCTTGCAATATTTGGGAAACGTTTTTGAAGTATTACTATGATGTTCCAGTGATACTTGTGCAGTATTTTTAATATCACTGTTATATTAACATCATTGCTAAATACAATTACAGAAGAATAATAGTGATATTAAAAATACTGCACAAGTATTACTAAAACATCATAGTAATACTTCAAAAACGTTTCCCAAATATTGCAAGAACGTTACAAACAGATTTACAAAATATTGCGTGGATGTTAAATCAATATAGCAATAATAATTCAAAAACATTGCCGATATTTTGCAAGAACGTTAATTTAATTAAATAATTTCGGTCTATGATTTGGAAACAAACAGTAATTTTCGAAAATTACTACATAAAAATTGCGAGATATTCCATTAATATGTGGCAAACCATTGCAAAATTAGCCTCGCCCGCACTCCCACCAACGGCGACTTAGTCGTCATCGGCATAAGGACCCTCTCCAAGTTCGGACGAACGCTCCGCTTAGGCATACAGGGAGTGACATACGCCGAGCCCTTCTCGGTGTCACTTGGACAAGGCAGGAACACCGTGGGCAGAGTCTCACCGGACCGCAAAAGGAACTCGATCGTGTATCAGCTCTCTCAATCTATTTATTTTTCATATTAACTTTTTTTATAAATCTTATTTAATCTTGTACTCTACCGCGATTCAAATTTTATTTTACGCATTTTTTTAACCACCTTTTTTCCAATCTCCTCAACCTTCTTCTTACATCCTCTCATGCTCTCCGACGCTGAGCTTACATCAACAAATAACCAAAATGTGAAATTCTGAGAAGTTATACTACCCATGCAGTAACTCCCCCACTTACCTTATTTATTATTTAGGATTTTATCAATATGTGAATGAAATGAATAAAAAGGAGAAATAGAAATAGTTTAATTATTTAATATTTATTATTAAATAAAATTTATAATACAGAATAAAATATTAATCAAAATTTTGTTAGTTAGAAGATGTGAATTTTTTTTTTCTTAAAGACTTTGTTTTTCTGCTGTCTTTGCACCGCTGGTGTTCTCATTATTTTCCTTGGTCTCTTTTTCTCTGAAAATTATAGTAATATATATATGGTAGCATATTATATAAGCAGTACTTATATTCTATAAAATAGTGCTTACTTTTTCCTCTTAAGTCTCGTTGGAGCATTGGCGAGCCACGTACCAATTTTCACCCCGACGTCGTATTCCTTTGCAGTATCGAAGCTGCTTATTACAGCATCTAAAAATATGAATAGGTATTGATTATTAAATATATATCTAGAAATTTACAATTATCTCTAAAATTTTATTTAAGAGAGTTCACTATACTAATTGAACTAGCCAAATGAGAGCATTTTTTATTTCTGGTTTATTAAGATATACTTCAAAACACAGAAGTTGCATAAATAAACTAACAAACAATTATTATACTTTTAAACAAAATAATTTTTTCCATGCTAATTGTCAACAAAAAGTTTCGTAAAGAAGCTTACTTGACCATTTTTTGAGGTTAATTGTAACTTTCTTGTATTCATTGATTTATTTATAATTTCACCAGCTAATGACTACATGTTTTGAAAGGTGGTAAATAATCTTTAAAGATCTGTTTATTATTTTAAAAATTTTCGTTTATATTTTGAAGTCAAGTATTGAAATATCATAAATCACAGATGCGAATAAGCAGGATTTTCCATAAGAACCCGTGTTAAGTAGCGAAAAACATTAATATCTCGCTTCCGAAGAAATGTAGGAACTTGAAATTTTCACTGAAGAATTCTTACATAATAATTTATCTTTATGAAAAATCTCATCAAAATCTTTACGTTAATTCTTACAATAAGTAAACTCCCTTATACATTATTTTATTAATGAAACTCATTACTCACCTACAATACATTTACTTATGGTTAGCTCTTCGAAGCGATCTTTCTTTTGTTTGCCTTTATAACTGTATTTTTCTGCAAAATCATCAACAATAATTTTGAATAAAATATTGTTAGTCAGATCTGTGTAGTCCTTGCCACCCCGTCTACTTAAGACATCAATCTAAAACAAATAATTATGCTTATCCTCTCTTAAAAGATGATGGTCGCGAGTAGTGGCTCATTTAAAGTCTCAATCTGATTGGTTATTTGAAAAAAGCGCGAATATTTGATGTTTTTTAGATTGAAAATGTGCTAGATTTGAATTTTGAAACTCAAATATTTATAGAACTACTAAATAATTAAAATAGAATAAAAATATTTGATTTTTTGCTTAAAAAATGTATCTAATTATCTAATCATTTAAACTAATTAAAACGAAATCATAGTGAAAAATAGTGAAAAATAGAGCCAGATACCTTACCATTCGAAATATAAATAAAAAGGTAAATAAAATCGAACACCTTGGCGAGGTATCTACTTCTTGATCCGACGATTTAAAAAAATCTCATAAAATTAGCTGTTTCTAATACAAATAAGCGCCAAGGAAAAGTATATAATACATATTATAACCAACTGTGCAACAAATGTTAACTTACAGCCATTTGCAAAAAGCTCTATATATGCAATTTTATGTTACCTGGTAAAATAGTTTTATGAAAAAAGTAACAAAGTGTTCCAAATCAGACACACTTTTATACACAAAATTATATTTTTCTATATAAGATCAGACTATAAAGCAATTAATAATCCTATTATTCTTAGAATTTATTATTCATAACTTTTTCATGAAATTATTGGGAATTTTGATTCATTTTTTTGTGTTTATGAAATTTTTATAATATATCCATAGTGTTTCATGGATGAGTAATAAAATATAAACTACATGAATAGTAATTAATTCCATGCTTATCGATGATTTTTAATGAAAATAATTACTGTTTTGGAACATTTAGTTTTTTTATAAAAATATTTTCTTTCACCAGAGACAAATGAAAATGCTGGATAGTAAAGTGATTTGAATGAAAAAACCCAAAAAGAAGTTTATCCCTTGTACCAAATACATTCTAACTTATAATTATCATATAAACAAACTGTGATGCTAAACTTTTCCTTAAGATTTAATACGGAGGATATATTTCAAAAATTTTGAATTTTATAATCTTTTCCGATAGCTAAAAAATAATTAATATCTTTAATATTTATAATAGAATATATAATTTTCATTATAAATCAGTATAAAACAGGTAAAAAAAATTACCTAATATTTTATATTTGTAATATAATAAAATTTCCATTATAAAAATAATTTTAAGTGCTAAAATGTACCTAATAAAAATATTCAATAAATTAATTGAATAAAATGATTGTAAAAATTAACGAAATAACAGTATGTGTTATGGAATTTAGAGTTCGGAAGAAACAGCTTGACTCATTAATCAAAATTTTAAGAAGACGACTCATAAAAAATATTATAAAAACTAACAATAAGAATATATAACAAACTTAACTAAAAACTAGTCATTTCAAATATTTAGTTAAAACATTAAATAAGCAGATCATTTCTAACATGATTGTAGAAACTGCATGTTTATACATATATGTCACGATGTGCCTAAACTGACTTCAAATAAAAATGTCTTGCATATGGCATTTTTATACTTATTATAGTAGCTTGCAACAGTACAGATTCTTTCAGTCAAAAAACCATGCAAACAATCCGCCAACCCTTGGTTTGGCCCCGTACAATTGCAGGCTACCATAATCAGCTTGAAATCTCATGTGCAAGAAACTTAGTTTTCAAATAAGTTCAAACACATTGTGGTATAAACTGTGCTTCAAGAACAGTCGGTTATTTAAGGCGGTCGGACACCTTTAAAATGTCGAAAAATCAATTTTTTTATTTATTGCATATTTTACTAAAAGAACACTTGTAGAATATGTCCCAATTAGTTTCAAAGCATTATCTATTTTTGTTTTAAGAATATACACAAAATACTGATAAACCTTTGCATTTGTTTTTTGTTCAAATTACATTTTTCCCCTTGTATACATATTTTTTATAATTGTATCTTTTATACATTATTTATATAATTGTATCTTATTTCTACTAATTTTTTTTTCATTTCTCCGTTCTTAATATATTTAAAATCCTACATATCTATATATACTTTAAAAAATCCAAAAATAATATTTTAAACATTAATATAAAGATAAAAAATAAATAATATAATTTATGGAAGGTATTTTTGACAAAAATAAAAATTTGAATTTCAAACTTATAGCAGTTAAGTTGGCACTGTAACAACCTGACTGATCACCGACAGCCTCTCACAGCTCACTCCTTTATTGTAACAGAGCTGATTTTAACCTAGAGCTGATGTAAAAGTCCGCAAGCAATGTAAACATGCACAGCTGTCATTTCATATAAACACTGTAATATCAGCATCAGCACCTTTTTTATACAAAGTGTTGTTCTTAGTTTTCATTACTTTCAATGGATTTTGGAGTGAACATTTAGTGCCTTATAATACGTAAAGGAATTTTAAATAAGTTTTTAAATGTGTTCGAATAGTACGAGTGACAGTTGAATTAGAAATAACTTTTTAGTACTTGAACTTTTATTGGAAATTTTATACTTAAAATAGCAGGGATTGATACTAAAGAAAAATTAAGTCTATACTGACTATTACAAAAAACATTTAGTGTATAGATTTAAATCAACTTTTAAATGAAGCGAAAGATATGCTATTATGCAGAAAAACATTATGGAACCTTCGCTTCTGCCAGAAATCTACCATTATTAACCATCGCCTAAATCTCACTATGAAATAATTGACATTTTATTTTCTGAAGTCAAAACAGTTATGCACTGCAATAAATATATATCAGTCGTATTCTCTTTATTAAGTAATAATATTATATGTGAAAAAGAATAATGAAGGACAAGTAAAGAAGTTCCCTCTATCAGACATTAAAAGAAGATCAATTATAGGAGTGTTGCTGCTATCAACATTTTTTATAAGCATTTGGCTATGGCAATACTGGCTTCATAACATGAATAAAGGATTTTGGATTTCTCAACACATTCTTTATTTACTTCAGTATATAAGAATCTAATATATGTGATAAAGATTATTAAAAACATATGGATTTAGAAGCACCAAAGGATCTACATGTTAAACCACTTAACAAACTTGACTGACTGATGTCGATATGACTGTTAGCGTGCTCATAGCTTACAAGTCTGATGGACTGTATACTGAGGTACCAGAATATTTGTTCTAAATGTTAAATATTTTGAGCTAAAAACAATACTTTTTTGTATTTCAGGGCCGACATGGAGTTAAGAAATAAAGAATAAAAAATAAAGAAGTATTTTAGTAATTTTATCTTTAAAGCTGTTTTCAACATAATGTAAAATTTTGTGCTCTGCCGTCGACTCCAGATTCAGGAACTGCGTATACTTTTAATGGATGAGGTCCTACAATTTTGGTATTTTATATGTATTGACTGAAGAGTAGTATGTATCCAATTTACTTGATTAAATAATTTTTTACAGTCAAAAATTATTTAATCAAATAAATTGGATACATACACCTCTTCAGTCAATAGTCATATAAAATACCAAAATTGTAGGATCTCTTCCATTAAAAGTATATGCAGTTCCTGAATCTGGAGTCGAGGGCAGAGCAAAAATTTTGAAATGGCCATATATTTGGTAAAAAATCTTTTCTACTTTTCATAAAAATCTTTATTAGCAGTTAACCTCTCAAATATTAATCCATTATTTTTTCAACAATACAATCATGTTTCTATTTTAAATAATAGAAACATTATTTCTAAATATATTTTATATTAATGAGAATGTTTATATATGGAAGCTATTAAAAATAAAATAAAAATTCTATAATTGCCATACTTGCCAAAGAAAGCAATCTGGTACTTGATGTAGTCAAAAATATTCCAGAAGTCAATTACCAGAAAGTAATTAAGTTTATTGGAACATCTAAATTACTTAAACGTAATACAATAACACCAGGTTAAATTTTGCGTATTTAACCTAAAACCTATAAAAAAATAAATGAATGAATAAAACAATAGTATAATTAAATTAGATAAAAAAAGATTATACATATATATTATTATAAAAATATACTTACAAAGCCTCCTACGAAGGTTTCTAGTAGAAGTAATTTTTAGTTACTTCTAAACGACTATAAACATATCACATGATCATCAAGTCCAACAAAAGTGAGAAAATCGAAATTACTTCAAGAAATACAAAGACGTTGAAGTATATAATCTAAAACTGTAAGTATAAAATACTAAACCACGTGTTGCGTCTTTATAACCTAAAAAAATCAATGAAAATCATAATGATCGAATTAGTTAGCGAAAAATAATTAAAATATTATAAAAATATAGTTACCAAACCTTCTAGCTCTTAAAATATTTGTTTTCAATCACTTGATTTATCCCTGTAAATTTTTGGATTAAGCTGCGGTTTTTGGCAAGGACTCGAAACTATGAAGGCGCAAAGGTAACTGTAAAGCGGAAGGGCTTAGATTTTAGATTTAGAACATGGAGGGTGCGTTCCGTTACTGTTGCCAGGCCAGTAACTTCTGTTCCCCACACAGCATGTATTAATTCTGAAAGGATTCTGAAAGAATGCATGAAATAATTTTATTCTTTCAGAAATCATTCAGTGAAAGGATTCTGTAATAATGCTATGTCCGGGGTATTTTCCTTTCAGAATTAATTCAATGGAATAATTCAAAAATAATTTATAATATCATTGCAAAATTTATTCAATAGAAGATTTCTGAAAGGATTCATGGATTATTACCAAAAGGTTACTAAAAGATATTTTAAAATTATTTCCTGAAATAATTCTGAAAGGAAAATACCCCGGACATAGCATCATTACAGAATCCTTTCACTGAATGATTTCTGAAAGAATCTTTCAGAATCCTTTCAGAATTAATATCACATATTATTGCAGAATCCTTTCAATGAAAGGTGTCTGAAAGGATTCAGGAATTAATTTTGTGAATTAATTCGAAAATATTATGAAAATATTACTAACAAGAAATTTGGAAGACGGATAAATCCCGTATTATTACAGAATCCTTCCAATGAAAGATGTCTCAAAGGATTCAGGAATTAATTTGTGAATTAATTCCTGAATCCTTTCAGACATCTTTCATTGAAAGGATTCTGTAATAATACGTGATTTATACTGTTCGAAATTTCTTTTTAGTAATATTTCCATAATATTTTCGAATTAATTCACAAAATTAATTCTGAATCCTTTCAGACATCTTTCATTGGAAGGATTCTGCAATAATACGTTATTTATACTCTTTGAAATTTCTTTTTAGTAATATTTCCATAATATTTTCGAATTAATTCACAAAATTAATTCCTGAATCCTTTCAATGAAAGATGTATGAAAGGATTCAGGAATTAATATTGTGAATTAATTAGAAAATATTATGGAAATATTACTAACAAGAAATTTGAAGAGGATAAATCCCGTATTATTACAGAATCCTTCCAATGAAGGATGTCTGAAAGGATTCAGGAATTAATTTTGTGAATTAATTCGAAAATATAATGGAAATATTACGAACAAAAAATTTCGAAGGTTATAAAATCATGTATTATTGCAGAATCCTTTCAATGAAAGATTTTTGGAAGGATTCAGGAATAAATATTGTGAATTAATTAGAAAATATTTAGTAAATATTACTAACAATAAATTTCGAAGGGTATATATAATCCCGTATTTGAAGGTACATTTTTATAATTTAGAATATTATTTAAATAATATTCTAACTATTTTTACATATATTTACATTGTTAATAATTTTACACTATTTTATCGCAGAAAAAAACGCAGAAAAATTTTTTACATGATGGAGATTCGAACCCGGGTCGCTTGGGTACTACGCAAATACGCTATCCATTACGCTATCGCTCGCTTGTTAGATCATTTCATTTTTTTCATTATATACTGCAATATGAGTGATACGATACATTAGAAAATTTATTCTTAATATTACTTTATTTTTTAATATTAACTTTGATCAATTAATTCATAGTTATTTAATACTTTTAGTTTATTAAATATTGTATTAAGTCGATGTGAAATGTGTGTGTATAAAGGAGCTCTTCCTTACCGACGTTATGAGTTTTTACATTTTTTTGATCTTAGATTCAACTTTTGATGAATGAAGCTCTTCACTGCACTCCGTAATTGCATAAATAATACACCTATAAATTTTTCAGAAATTCTGTTCATTATTTTTCATAAAAAACTGGTAGAAAATTTTTCAACCCGTTTCCTGTAAAATCTATAACGAGCAATAACTTGAAAATTTACACATAGTGTATTTTTGTCATTACGAAGGGCAATAAAGAGCTCTTTTCCCGAAATTCGATAAAAATAAAAAAATGATAATTGCATATAATGCAGAGATGAATAGAATGAGCTCTACCTTACCGACGTTATTATTATTTGTAGTGTTTTCAATTTAGAATCAACTTTTAGAGTCAAAGGCTCTTTACTCTTGGCAGACGTATAAATAATATTTCTGTCGATTTTGAGGGGACTTCTAAACATTGTCATACTGAAAGAATACTATTATGAATAATAATAAAAAATATTGCTTATTTTAAGTACCTATATTGTTCATCTTTAAATGTTTTTTTTTTCCTTTTATTTTAAGTTTTTATATTCTTACATTAACTTTTCAAATTAATATTTTTCGCAATTAGTAAATGTTTCAATCTATCTTAGTTCACAAAAACGAAAAATTATATACCCCCCACACATTTTAATACGTTCTTTAATAGGATCATACGAATGTAGAAAACAATGGACGACTAAATCCGATCATTATCCAATCATTTCATTTTTTTCATTCTATAGTGCAAAATGACTGACAAAATAAATTAGAATATTTATTTCTAATATTTCTTTATTTTTTAATATTAACTTTGTTTAATTAGTATATACTTATTTAGTAAGTTTTGTTTATTAAATATTGTATTAATTAGGACTTATTTGATTGAAACAAATTCGAATTAAAAACAAAATAAATACATTATACGATGCCTCTTATATACGGACGCTGCCCTTTTCGTGTTGAATACTTGCAATAATTTCTGAACTATTTTATGTTTTCTTTCAAAAAATCTTTTCAAGGTTCTTTCAGGAAGAATTCGTGTAAATATCTTTTTTGCTATTGTGTTTTAAAAAATTTTATTGTAACAATCTTTTTCAAACGAATTCTAAATTATTTCTTGTATTAATTCACGTGAGTTTCCCGCAACATTTCATGAAATAATTCATGAAATTATTTTCAATAGATATTGAATTATCTTTGTGAATGATTAATTTTTATCATTCTGAAATTATTTCTGAATTATTTCGTGATATAATTCTTGACATGATTGCTGAATTGTTATGTTTTCTTTAAAAAAATCTATTAATTCACACGAGTTTCCCGGAAGATTTCATGAAATAATTCATGTAAGATTTTTGAATAGATATTGAATTATTTTTGTGAATGATTAATTTGTATCTTTCTGAAATTATTTCTGAATTATTGCATGAAAGAATACTTGCAATAATTTCGAAATTATTTTATGTATTCTTTCAAAAAATCTTTTCAAAGTCCTTTCAGAATTAATACGTGTAATTATTTTTTTGCTATTTTGTTTTAAAAAATTTTATTTTAAAATTCTTTTTCAAAAGAATTCAAAATTATTTCTTGTATTAATTCACACGAGTTTCCCAGAAGATTTCATCAAATAATTCATGTAAGATTTTTGAATAGATACTGAATTATTTTTGTGAATGATTAATTTGTATCTTTCTAAAATTATTTCTGAATTATTGCATGAAAGAATACTTGCAATAATTTCGAAATTATTTTATGTATTCTTTCAAAAAATCTTTTCAAAGTCCTTTCAGAATTAATTCGTGTAATTATTTTTTTTGCTATTTTGTTTTAAAAAATTTTATTCTAAAAATCTTTTTCAAAAGAATTCAAAATTATTTCTTGTATTAATTCACACGAGATTCCCAGAAGATTTCATGAAATAATTCATGTAAGATTTTTTAATAGATACTGAATTATTTTTGTGAATGATTAATTTGTATCTTTCTGAAATTATTTCTGAATTATTGCATGAAAGAATACTTGCAATAATTTCGAAATTATTTTATGTATTCTTTCAAAAAATCTTTTCAAAGTCCTTTCAGAATTAATTCGTGTAATTATTTTTTTTGCTATTTTGTTTTAAAAAATTTTATTCTAAAAATCTTTTCAAAGTTCTTTCAGAATTAATTCGTGTAATTATTTTTTTTGCTATTTTGTTTTAAAAAATTTTATTCTAAAAATCTTTTTCAAAACAATTCAAAATTATTTCTTGTATTAATTCACACGAGTTTCCCAGAAGATTTCACGAAATAATTCATGTAAGATTTTTGAATAGATATTGAATTATTTTTGTGAATGATTAATTTGTATCTTTCTGAAATTATTTCTGAATTATTGCATGAAAGAATACTTGCAATAATTTCGAAATTATTTTATGTATTCTTTCAAAAAATCTTTTCAAAGTCCTTTCAGTATTAATTCGTGTAATTATTTTTTTTTGCTATTTTGTTTTAAACAATTTTATTTTAAAAATCTTTTTCAAAAGAATTCAAAATTATTTCTTGTATTAATTCACACGAGTTTCCCAGAAGATTTCATGAAATAATTCATGTAAGATTTTTGAATAGATATTGAATTATTTTTGTGAATGATTAATTTGTATCTTTCTGAAATTATTTCTGAATTATTGCATGAAAGAATACTTGCAATAATTTCGAAATTATTTTATGTATTCTTTCAAAAAATCTTTTCAAAGTCCTTTCAGAATTAATTCGTGTAATTATTTTTTTTGCTATTTTGTTTTAAAAAATTTTATTTTAAAAATCTTTTTCAAAAGAATTCAAAATTATTTCTTGTATTAATTCAGACGAGTTTCCCAGAAGATTTCATGAAATAATTCATGTAAGATTTTTGAATAGATACTGAATTATTTTTGTGAATGATTAATTTGTATCTTTCTGAAATTATTTCTGAATTATTGCATGAAAGAATACTTGCAATAATTTCGAAATTATTTTATGTATTCTTTCAAAAAATCTTTTCAAAGTCCTTTCAGAATTAATTCGTGTAATTATTTTTTTTGCTATTTTGTTTTAAAAAATTTTATTCTAAAAATCTTTTCAAAGTCCTTTCAGAATTAATTCGTGTAATTATTTTTTTTTGCTATTTTGTTTTAAAAAATTTTATTCTAAAAATCTTTTTCAAAACAATTCAAAATTATTTCTTGTATTAATTCACACGAGTTTCCCAGAAGATTTCATCAAATAATTCATGTAAGATTTTTGAATAGATACTGAATTATTTTTGTGAATGATTAATTTGTATCTTTCTAAAATTATTTCTGAATTATTGCATGAAAGAATACTTGCAATAATTTCGAAATTATTTTATGTATTCTTTCAAAAAATCTTTTCAAAGTCCTTTCAGAATTAATTCGTGTAATTATTTTTTTTGCTATTTTGTTTTAAAAAGTTTTATTCTAAAAATCTTTTTCAAAAGAATTCAAAATTATTTCTTGTATTAATTCACACGAGTTTCCCAGAAGATTTCATGAAATAATTCATGTAAGATTTTTGAATAGATATTGAATTATTTTTGTGAATGATTAATTTGTATCTTTCTGAAATTATTTCTGAATTATTGCATGAAAGAATACTTGCAATAATTTCGAAATTATTTTATGTATTCTTTCAAAAAATCTTTTCAAAGTCCTTTCAGAATTAATTCGTGTAATTATTTTTTGGTAACACTTTTTTTATTTTTTTGGAAGATGTTTGAAAGTATTTTGTAAGGATTCCATATATTATTTTAAAAATTAATTTATAATTAATTTTTTTTCCTTTTAAAATTCTTTCTAAATCATTTCAATGTATTAATTCATGAATTATTTCATGTAATTATTTCAGTTTTCTTTCATGCTGTATGGGTCTTGTTTAACGCATTTCATTCGCATCGCGCTATCTCTCTCACTCTCTTGCTGGCCTTGCTGCCGGCAATTCGGAACACAGCCGGAGTTTTCTTGACGGTCAGTAATGGCATGACCGCCTAAATCAAACACACACAAATTCGAGATAGGGTGCGCGATTTCGGGGACGATTGGACCGTAGCCCATGTAGTATATCTATATCTATTGATACATATATAGATATACTGCATGGGTGATACCGGCGAAAGAACGATTGTATCGTACCCTAAATCGAACGCACCCATTCGTAAGCCCATTTCACGAAATAAAAAGTTACAGATATAAGATTTAACATAGGTTAGTATATTTATAGATGTTAGGAACATTTTCTAGCTGTTCCTGTTCCTCATATACAAAATACATAGGTATCTACCACTGATATAATATTTGATCTACTATCTGCCACTGTGTAAACGAAGATTGTGTCGTATTTGCGTGTGATGTTAAAACGGATTTTTTTTAAGAGCGTGTCCACATAAGACTCATAAGTGTCACAGGCGCAAGGTACACGACTGTGAGCCAATTGGAGCAAAGCCTCCAAGCCGAAGATTGGCTCCGATTGGCTAAAAGTCGTGTGCCTTGCGCCTGTGCCTCTTATGTGGACTCGCTCTAAGTATTACGATGCGACATATGATTACATTATGTTACAGAGATATTTGTGTGAGACTATCGTTAGACTATCACTTTATATCGGCGTATGTTATTAAATAATCTTGCATATAGTGCCGAGAAGACATTGTTAAGAGAGATATATGTTTTTAACGTCACATGAATATTGCTATAATATTTATGTTTGACATATTATGATTTAAGATTTAACCAAAATTCTCAAGTATTGTGGTACGATATGTGGTTACTTTATATTCTACAGATACATATATTATAATATGATGTAATCAATAATAATATTGTAGAAATATAGGTTACTGATATACCGCCAGCCGCGCATATACCACTGCAAGACGTTCGCAACGATACGTCGATGCATATTTTTTTATAATCTTTTAGCAGTATCGCAGAAGTATTGTTTAGAAAAATATCAGCTATTGATCTCACTTGAATTTTGCTGTAGTTTTTATGTGTGACCTATCGTGCTTTGATATGATCACAATATTTTCTAACATTTCTGCGCGATATATTATTACTTTATATCGTATAGAGATAATTGTGTAATATTGTAATGAGATATATCCAATAACAGTATTGTTGAAATATCGGTTGAAGATATATTGCTACGTTATACCGCTGCAAGCTGTTTGCAATGTTATGCTGATGCATGATTCTTTATAATATTCAGTAGTATCGCAGAATTATTGTTTCGAGAGATATCTGGTATTTATGCCATCAGAATATTTCATAATATTTCAGTATTGACTATTGTCACGCGATAAACCGCTAGTACATATTTGGTGAATATTGCTGTAACATTTAGGTGTGACCTATTGTGCATTAATATTATAGCAATCCTTTCAAGTATTGCGGTGCTATAAATATTCCTAGTTTATATTTTACAGACATCGTAGTAATATTATAGTGCTATATATCCAATAATGATGTTGCTTAAATATAGGTAACTGTTATAAAATGAAACTGGTAAAATTTTTGCGATAATGTTGTGATGTATTAGTTGTTATTATCACGCTTATATTTTATAATATTATAGCGTGACGTGAGATAAAGTTAAGGCAACCATATATTGCAGCGATTTAGACAATTGATATCTTACGATTAAATAACGAAAAAATACCTGTCATCTGATAATTCGTTTTACAACATTGCAGTTGTATCTCTGTAGTATATTCATATGCCATATCTTATTTTATTATATTTACATAATATGACTTAATATTACAACTTGATATACTATTAATCAAAGACACAGAAATATTACTGAGGTATACAGAACTGTCTTAATGCAACTTTATAACAGAGAAATATCTCCGAAATATTACAATGTAATGTATTATTTCGAAATCTTTCAGTTATATCTCTGAAGTATTTATATCCAATATATGGTTTAGATCCATTTTAGTAATATTACTTAATATTCCAGCATGATATATCCCTAATCATAGTCACGGAAATATTGCTGCGATAGATAGAAAAGGGATATTGACACTGACAAGGAGATGATCAGGGGTGCGGGTCCTGGATTTGGCTAAAACTGTAGGATGTTCTTATTTTTGACAAATGATGAGACACATGTCTCGGAGCTTTTGTGAATGGGCCTTTTTTCTGAGACTCAAGCTATTTTATGTCTAAAATGAACAATTTTCGATAAAAATGAGGTTTTTTTCTTTAGTAATAGCTTTTTGAATATTTCGATTATATAAATGAGCTAAAAAGTTTATAAAAGAAGGTAAAAAAATCTATAATTTAAGCTGTATTTCATTAAAAGATGTCGATTTTCAAAAAAGTTATAGGCTATTTAAAATAGAGTAAGAAAATCACGAAAAATTTCTCATTTTTTTCAAGCATTTAACGGGTGGTATTTTAAGATATTTTCTTACATTATTTTTGATATCCTATAAACTTCTTTAAAAATCGACATATTTTAATGAAACCCAGCTTAAATTAAAGCTTTTTTTGCCTTTTACAAACTTTTTAGATCATTTAGATAACCGAAATATTCAAAAAGCTATTACTAAAGAAAGAAACCTCATTTTTATCGAAAATTGTTCATTTTCGACATAAAATAGCTTGAGCCTCGGAAAAAAGGCTCATTCACAAAAACTCCCAGACACGTGTCTCATTATATATCATAAAGAAGTACTGACCTCCTGCAGTTTTAGCCAAATCCAGAACCCGCACCCCTGATCATCTCCTTCTGAGTAACAGAAAAATATTTACGAAATATTACAATGTAATGCATCATTTCGAAATCTTTCAGTAATGTATCGGGAGTATTTCTATTCTACATCCTGATTTGATCTATTCCTCTAATATTACTTAAAATTGCAGCGCGATATATCGCTAATCAAGGACATGAAAATATTGCTGCGATAGATACAAAAGGGATATTGAAACTCAGTAATAGAGAAAGATTTACTAAATATTACAATGCAATGTATCATTACGAAATATTTCAGTTATGTCCCTCGAGTATTTATATCCGACATGTGGATTAGATCCATTTTAGTAATATTACTTAATATTGCAGCATGATATATCCCTAATCATGGTCACGGAAATATTGCTGCGATAGATACAAAAGGGATATTGACACTCAGTAACTGAAAAATATATACGAAATATTACAATGTAATGCATCATTTCGAAATCTTTCAGTAATGTATCGGGAGTATTTCTATGCTACATCCTGATTTGATCTATTCCTCTAATATTACTTAAAATTGCAGCACGATATATCCCTAATCATGGTCACGGAAATATTGCTGCGATAGATACAATAGGGATATTGACACTCAGTAACAGAAAAATATTTTCGAAATATTACAATGTAATGCATCATTTCGAAATCTTTCAGTAATGTATTGGGAGTATTTCTATGCTACATCCTGATTTGATATATTCCTCTAATATTACTTAAAATTGCAGCGCGATATATCGCTAATCAAGGACATGAAAATATTGCTGCGATAGATACAAAAGGGATATTGAAACTCAGTAACTGAAAAATATATACGAAATATTACAATGCAATGCATCATTTCGAAATCTTTCAGTTATGTATCTGGAGTATTTCTACACTATATCCTGATTAGATCTATTCCTGTAATATTACTTAAAATTGCAGCGCGATATATCACGAATCAAGGACATGAAAATATTTTTGTGATCGTCTCAAAAAGGATATTGACATTCAGTAACAGAAAAATATCTATGAAATATTACAATGCAATGCATCATATCGAAATCTTTCAGTTATGTATCTGGAGTATTTCTACGCTATATCCTGATTAGATCTATTCCTATAATATTACTTAAAATTGCAGCGCGATATATCACGAATCAAGGACATGAAAATATTTTTGTGATCGTCTCAAAAAGGATATTGACATTCAGTAACAGAAAAATATCTATGAAATATTACGATGTTATATATCATTTCGAAATCTTTCAGTTATGTATCGGGAGTATTTCTACGCTACATCCTGATTTGATCTATTCCTCTAATATTACTTAAAATTGCAGCACGATATATCGCTAATCAAGGACATGAAAATATTGCTGCGATAGATACAAAAGGGATATTGAAATTCAGTAACAGAGAAAGATTTACTAAATATTACAATGCAATGTATCATCACGAAATATTTCAGTTATGTCCCTAGAGTATTTATATCCGACATGTGGATTAGATCCATTTTAGTAATATTACTTAATATTGCAGCATGATATATCCCTAATCATGGTCACTGAAATATTGCTGCGATAGATTCAAAAGGGATATTGACACTCAGTAACTGAAAAATATCTATGAAATATTACAATGCAATGCATCATTTCGAAATCTTTCAGTTATGTATCTGGAGTATTTCTACGTCATATCCTGATTGGATCTATTCCTCTAATATTACTTAAAATTGCTGCGCGATATATCACTAATCAAGGACATGAAAATATTGTTGTGATCGTCTCAAAAGGGATATTGACATTCAGTAACAGAAAAATATCTATGAAATATTACGATGTTATATATCATTTCGAAATCTTTCAGTTATGTATCGGGAGTATTTCTACGCTACATTCTGATTTGATCTATTCCTCTAATATTACTTAAAATTGCAGCGCGATATATGGCTAATCAAGGACATGAAAATATTGCTGCGATAGATACAAAAGGGATATTGAAACTCGGTAACAGAGAAAGATTTACTAAATATTACAATGCAATGTATCATTACGAAATATTTCAGTTATGTCCCTGGAGTATTTATATCCGACATGTGGATTAGATCCATTTTATTAATATTACTTAATATTGTAGCATGATATATCCCTAATGATGGTCTCGGAAATATTGCTGCGATAGATACAAAAGGGATATTGGCATTCAATAACAGAAAAATATCTACGAAATATTACAATGTAATGCATCATTTCGAAATCTTTCAGTTATGTATCTGGAGTATTTCTACACCATATCCTAAGTGGATCTATTCCTCTAATATTACTTAAAATTGCAGTGCGATATATCGCTAATCAAGGACATAAAAATATTGCTGTGATCCTCTCAAAAGGGATATTGACATTCAGTAACAGAAAAATATCTATGAAATATTACGATGTAATTTATCATTTTGAAATCTTTCAGTTATGTCCTCGAAGTATTTATATCCGATATCTTGATGAGATCTGTTACAGTAATATTTTTTAATATTGCAACATGATATAGCCATAATCATGGTTACAAAAATATTGCTGCGATAGATACAAAAGGGATATTGACACTCAGTAACAGAAAAATATCTATGAAATATTACGATGTAATGTATCATTTTGAAATCTTTCAGTTATGTCCCCGAAGTATTTATATCCGATATCTAGATCAGATCTGTTCCAGTAATATTTCTTAATATTGCAGCGTGATATGTCGCTAATGAAGGGCACGAAAATATTGATGCGATATATAGGAAAGAGTGATTCAGACGTTGTAACAGAGAAATATTTCCAAAATATTTCGTGATATCACCGTGATATTTATTGCTAGTTATTATTGTAATGATATTGCTGTATTATTATATGTAGTCAATTCACGATGTTATATTTTTCGAATATTTCTAAAATTTTTATTATGAGATATATTGTACTTCAATATTTTCACAATATCTTCAAATATTATTTGTTGATATACCAAAATCTAATATCGCACGAATATTTCAGCAATGTGGTACTGCGCTTGATCATCATAAAATACGATATAAATATCTCTGGAATATTAGTATGCGATATATCATTATTCAATATTTTATCGATATTTCTGTGATATTCTAATTTTGTTCACAGTTTTAGAATATCAGTGCGATATTGTCAAAATATAGCAATGTCATATATCATTTTGATACATCGCATGAGTATTTTAGCAATATTTCGACTCTTCTGTAATATTGCTATGACATTGAAATGCTCAGGAAATATTGCAGGAATATTACACCCTATGTGGGTTGGTTACCCTAATTGGCAATGCTGGAGATGTGTGCATCTCAGTTTCTTCTTTATCGTCTCTCTCGATTTCCATGGCGATAGCGAGGAGTTGAGAGAAGGTCTTTGGGTCCGCTGCGCGAATATACTTCCGCAGACTCGGGCGAATCTGGTTCAGCAGAACCATGACTTCGACGTCTTCGGATTCCTCCGGTCGGAGTCTGTGGAAGAGACTGTATTTCTCGCGAAGAAACACAGGGACGGGTTGGTCCTCGACTTGCTGTTTGCCGTAGAGGTCGGCGAGGAGCTTGGTTCTGACCGAACCGCTGTCATAGGTGAGCAGAAGTAGCTCCTGAAAGCGTTGCCATTCGAGGTCGAATGTTTCGTAATCTCGCCACCACGTGCGAGCGTCTCCTGTGAGACCTTTGGTTAACGTTCGCGTGCAGTCATCGGCTGGAATGTGGTAGGCCGCGATGTATGCCTCGCAGCGTCGCAGGTAGCGTTGCGGATCCTCGTAAGGCAGACCAGAGAACTCTGGTAGTCGTGTTTCGTAACCGCATAAGGCTCTGCGGAAGTCCTCCAACTTCGTAACGCTGGTACTGATGTCGGTACAGAGGGCGAAGCTGATTGCTTCGCAAGGATGATGGGCGCCACTGGGTGTTTATCCACTCCCAGAAGTGTTTCGTCGGTTCTTACATCAGTGAACTGGTCGACTAATATTGGCCGAAGCGTAGATCTTGGCTCCGTTTGCGCTGGTATAGGCGTTTCACGGGGCTGAGCTCTGATCAGCCTTGGTGAGAAGCTTCGCCTGCTTCTCCAGAAGCGGAGGGTGCTGTAGAGTAGTTGACATATCACAATGAGTATGATCAACATTGTGTTAGATGACTAGCTCGTCGGCCGTGGGATCCTCTCGGTATCAGCAGAGATTCGGGCCCACGTTGGGCGCAAATTGATGCAGGCGTGTCGCTCGGGCCAGAGAGCAGAACAGCGCACGGAGGTCGGCAGAGCGCCAACTGTGCCAAGCTTGCCTTACATCAAGGGCGCGGTGAGCGCAAGGAGGCACTCTAGAGCGCGGGGCGAGCTGTACTTAGAGTAGTACAGAAGCGATGATCGGCGAATCCATCGTCGACACAAAGAGAGTGAGAGAGTGTGGAGACTGGCGGAGCAGTGAGCGCTTCCAAGCCGGTCGAAGTCTCAGTGAGAACAGTGCTTGCTCACTAGAAGCTGCTACCCTTGAGCGGGTATAAGACGAGTCCATCGTCGAACTCGCACGTAGATTCGGTGGAGCAAGGTCGCTTAAACTCCGATCGGTGAGCAGAGGGCAAGCAAGCAGAGCTTGCTCGCTGAAGGGAGCGCTTCACAGACCCGCCCACAGGCGTCCCGTGGTCTGAGTCGCTACGCCTCCCCCCCCCCCCCCCGTCGTTCTTGCTGGAGGTGTGCTCTCCTAGAGCGACGAAGGTCGTTGAGGCTGCCACAGCTGAGAACGCAGAGCAGAGAGCGCCCGCAGAGGCGAAGTCCCCCGTTGCCGGTCGCTGGGACCGTTATCCACCGAAGTAGCTTCTACGTAGCGTGGAGAGCGGACACCGCACGGGCCCGTCCACGTCGACTCAGGATTAAGTCTGAACGAGAGAAAGCCCGCCCAACTTAGTGTCGGCCACACCACCCAGATATGGTAATTGGGAAGGAAAAGGAGTCGGGGAATCAGGAGTGATCCCGTCACCAAAAACGAGGCAAGGGTAAAGACCTTGCACCTCGTGGGTACGTTAAATAAAACAATTATTTAACTATCAAAAGTGAGACTTTATTCAACTGAATAAACTGGCAAGGGTGCCGAGACCATCTACACGAGGAGGATGTCCGAGTGAACGAAACCATCGGGGCTGCGGTCGCGCGTACCTATATCCCCGCGAGCCGCCGGATTGACTGCGGGAGCCGCGCAGAGAGGGGTCGCGCCGCCTGGCGGCAGCGCGTGAACTAGACTCTCGCCAGCGCCGCGCGCGAGGCGGGAGATTCAAATTCGAATCTGTCGCACCCTTATAATTTGTATTGCAAACCGGCGCGAAGAGTCTTTACAATTTAATAAGAATCATTATTATTATTAGTTAGATGTGTATTATGGTAATAGGAGCTGAGATGCCCGAGGCGTAGTGACGTTGGCTTTTTGACGGCTCCTCTTGCACGCTCTTGTGCCTTGCAGATCGTTATGTTTCTGACATGCTATATCATACCTGTAATATAAAGAAAAGGATTATTTTTTGCCTAGAATCACTTATTGCATGGCGTGTAAAAGAATAAGACAAACAGTAGTTGAAACAATAGCTGTTACAAACAAAATTGCCCTGTAAACGCTCTTGGAGACTAACCACGCGTGCAACCCACAACCTCATAATCCATTCTGCCTTTGCTGAAAGAAGAGTATGTGGCTGAAGCATCAATCTCATAGTATGTTATTGAAAGTTTACTCACCAGCTGAAGAGACAGCAACAGTTATTGTGAAGCTTCATTGGCACCAGGGGTCTAGCCATATGATGTTAAAAGAGATAAGAACTCACTCGCAGAGTGAGACTTATTAACTCAGACAGCTTGTCTCCAAATATACACATCATCCTCGTGGTATCACTGAAAATCAAGGAGCATGAGACAGAGCACTCATCTTGTGCACAGATTGGCATCTATGCAAGTGTTTGGTACAATTTATCGATGCTAATATTCTTGAGATTACCATTTAGGTTTTGTGAGTGATTCTGAAACTTCCACAACTAAACTTTTATATTACACAGTTTACAACCATAGTATGCATTTCGATACTAATGTGAGTTTATCCTCGGTGGACGTTTGCGCCCGAGCGAAGCGAGGATAAAAAAGATACACGAGGATCATTTTCTTGCTCATGTATCAAATAGTATTTTTTGACACGTGTGCAAAGCTTGATATAGCGCATGCTTTTTTATTCAAGCGTGTGAGAAATCGAGCTACTTTGAGCATGGGGTGTCAAAAAATTTCATACAATAAATATACTAATGTTTTTCCACTGCTTTAATTTAAAGGATTCAAAGTATACTTAGTAAATAAAGTTTCAAAGTATACTTAGTAAATACTAACAGATATTTTGAGTGCGGTTGCGGTGCAACTATTTTGCTGAACCGTATAACCCCTATGAAAGCACGCTTTACTGTTCTTTCTCGCGGCGTCCGCTCTAACGTCTCTAACTGCCAATATTTGAATCTGGCCTCGTCACCATGAGTGCTCCGTGCCGTTACTGTACCAAACCGGCGAGTCTCACCACGGCTATAATATGCAAGAAATGCAAGTCGCTCTTCCAGCCTTCATGTGCTGACCGTAACGTGACGACTGTGGCAGGTATTCTTAAGTATTGTGTGAATTCTCGCTCCATAACTCGAAACCACCAACCCCAACACTGCCCCCTCACCATCTGGCTCGTCTAAATAACTAGATCCCAGAAACTCGAGCAGTGAAGCCATATCCGTACACCAGGCAATCAAAAATTTGTTAGATTCGCTTAAGGCTGAACTCAACAAAACTAACGAGAATATTAATGCCCTGCGCTCAGACGTCGCGCTCTTCAATGATCGTCTCACGGACGTCAAAACAGCAATTAAGGCTCATGACCTTCGCCTGGAGAAGCTAGAAGCTACCGTACCTGCGACAACCCAGACTACAATCAACAACCTCAACGAAGTTGCCGGCGAACTTCAGGATAGATTGATATGAGCATGCAACGTCATAATTCATAAAGTCAAGGAAACTGACCCAGAAGGCGCAGCGGTGAATGATCATCAAACAGTAACATCCATTCTATCTGCTATTAAGAATATTGACGTATCTAACTTAAATCCGCGTAGATTAGGGAAGGTAAATCCTCAGAAGGGTGCTAGACCTATTTTAATTAATATGAGATCGAATCAAGATGCGCTGCGCGTCGTCAGAAACAAGCGCCTTCCACCAAAAGGAGTAGAGGTACCGTTGGATAAAACTGCAGCTCAACGCAAGCATTTACAAGCCCTTATGGCGGAGGTTGATGCGCATAATGAAAGCCATCCGAATTCACCGAAGACTATTAAATATAGGAATAATTCACCCGTCACTGTAGACGTAGGATCCTCTAGCTCTGAGTCCTTTCATCAGAAGGCAGCTCAATAAGCCACCTTATCTCACGTTGTATTACCAAAATGGGCACTCTTTAAACAATAAACTCAGTACTCTCCGATCGAACCTGGCGCAGTTAACATATTTTCCGGATATACTGGTTTTCACGGAGTCGTGGCTAAAACCATCTACGGATAGTTCTGAACTGAGTGTCAATCGCCATATAATCTACCGTCAGGACAGGCAAGCATCGACTGTTGGTAGCTCATGGGGAGGAGGGGTTCTCGTAGCTATCAGATCTAGTATTGCGTCTAACAAATTGGATATGAGGGTGAGTGATGAATCTCTATTCATCCAGCTGCGTGTTGCATCAACAAAAATCATCCTTGCTGCGGTCTATATTCGGCCTAAGTCAACCACTGACACTTACATCAGATCTTTAAGGGCCATTGAATCTGCTGCGGAGAAGTATCCAGACCACAAAATCATCATCTGCGGAGACTTCAACCTGCCTAGCATTGTGTGGACCAATGAGCCAGTATCTATGCGATCCACTCCCTATGTCCCGCCCGGCGATGCTGAGAGCGCTGCTCGCCTTCCTCTCACGTGCTCATTCCTGGGCCTTGACCAGCTCTACCCTATTCACCCGAAATGATGTTATAAAGCGCAATTTCGCGGGCGCGGACTTCACTCTAATTAACAATGCTCTCCTGGAAGTTGATTGGGGCGCTATTCTTCGTCACGGTAATGTTGAGGATAACATTACAGAGTTTTACCGACTTATCAATGAGGTCATAGTCGACTTCGTACCATTGAGTGTGGGAGTGCCCAGTCATTATCCCTGATGGTATAATGCAGAATTGATAAAGTTGATAAAGCTGAAGAAACACCAACACTGCACATGGAAACGCACTATCAAAGAAAGGATACTTGGAGTCCGCCTCCGATTTTCATGAAACTTCGCATATGAGTAGTGTTACGTCCGGGTTGCGTAACAATAACAATAAGAATGTTAGTCTAATGGCTAAAAGCGCGTGATGAGACTTTTCCCGATTCGGACACAATGTGCATTGCTCCAGGATGGGATGGTAGGTAGGAAAATGAAACTCACACGCGGTACCCCTCGAGACAGTGTGTAGAATTTAATGACTTACCTTAGAATGTCGAACAGCCTTGTGAGAATCTACACGCCCGCCGTGACCCTTACAATGTCAGTGGTTAGTTGTCGCTCCGTGGGGGTCTTGTGAGAAGAACGCAGGAGTGAGGAGTTCAGGACTATTAAGGTCACGAAAAAACTTAACACGGATATTAATATAAACTTAACGTTTATTGTGAAATGGGCTCAACTAAGTAAAAATTACAATTGCACGAGGTGATGCGTAGTCTACGCGAATTGGCTTCTGAGTGAGTCATACTAGGAGTCTTCGTCCCCTTTTAAAGGTAAAAAGTTGTAAATCTTCCTGCCGTCGCCTTTTTGATTTGCCTAGGTGTTGCTGCCCCGCTTTTCTCGATGATCTTTGATGATTTCGGCGGCGCACCCTTTGAGAATATTCGGCGAGTTCGGATACATAAATTATTTTAGAATACGCTACGCATATCGGGTAGGAGTGAAGGGAAAGGACAAGAAAACTGACTCTAGCTTGATTCAGTATTGTGCGCTGGAGTACTAATGCTTACTCCTCTAATTGGCGGCGAATCTCTAATGCTTGCGTGGATGTGCGTTTTGGTAATAAAAAACGCGTAAAACTGCAGCAGGGGAGTGGCACACACTGAAGAGAGAATGAAAGAAAAACTAAAGGAAACCGCGTCTTCGTGCCTTCGTTCGAGGATCTTTTTGGCATTTGTTCTTTCTGGATGGCGGCGTCTTTTTGAGTGTTCATGCGTGTCCCTTTTGTAGTGTGAGAAAATATGAAGCAAGCGGCAATGCAGCAGGTTCGTTGGGTAGGATGAAAAGAGAGGAAGAAAAATAGCGCACACTGACAACCACATCGGCAACGTCGCACGACGAGAGACCTCCCCCCTTGAGGCAGTTCAGACCCGGGGGCTAAATTATCACACACTTTCATCACTAATTATTGGAATCGTCTCCGGCGTCTTGGCAAGATTTCCGCTTGTGGATCCATCTGCTCTGGCCTACGTCGTTGATTAGATACTCTGCAGGATTCAGCGCACCTTGTAGTTTCCAATAATTGATCTTAATGCCGGCTGTCCGAACAGTTGAAACGATAAATAAGGATATTTTCATTTCCATGTTGCGACTGATACGAGATGCACCACGAGCAAGTTCCCCACACGGGTATTCCTTGACCACATTGTTCACACTGTCCGTATTCCGTGTTACTGCCGAAACCAATTCCTCCGTGGCAACTTCTCTTTTGACGTCTCTTCCTTTACTGACCCCTCGTCATTTACTGGAAACTGAAACCGACCCGCGTCATTCCTAGATGCAAGTGGTTGCGTAGTGGGGATAAGAACGTCCAAAGAGATGTGGGTTTTCCCTTTTTTTATCTGGTAGGGCGTGATACTGAAGGTAAAAGGAAGGTGGTAGTAAAAATGAGTATGTAGGATAATGTGGGACAAAAAAACAAAATAGGTAATGACTTAGATATACGTACGTAGTTGATACGTATTTTCTTACTCTTGATTACTTATTAATTATTAATGACCATGGATTACTTGGATTTTAATTTGCTTACTTCATTTGTAGATAACTACGAAGTATTCGCTGTTAATTTCTAGTGGTTAAACACAAAATTATTCACCATTACACCTGTGGTTAAACACAAATTGTTCGTTGTTACACAGAGTGGTTTAATACAAAATTAGTCGTTGTTATATAAACTTATCTGCCATTGCCCATATTGGATAATACAGATTTGTTCGTTGTTATACATAGTGATTAAATACAAAATTAGTCGTTGTTATAAAAAATTATTTGTCATTACCCGTAGTCGTTAAATACAATTTGTTCGTTATTACACATTTTTTTTTTTTTTTTTTTTTTTTTTTTAACATACCTTATTTAGTTCACAATACAATGTTGCATTTTTATCTGCAAGTTTTATCTGCAAGTTAGGAATATATATATTTTACTACTACTTATTTTAGAAATTATTTACCTAGATTATGACATTTGGTTGTGCTTACTTACTACGTTGATACCTACTGTTTCTATGTTTTGCTTAATTACAGAAATAAATGCTTGATTATATAATGCAAGAAAGTTACCTTGTTCTAAACCCCCTTTTTTTTATCTTTTGTTGCTAAAGGACATTGGAACCTGATTGATTACCGTTTGTATTTTCTTGTTGAACTATATATTCTTCTAATTTCTTATTTACGTATTCCACGTCTAGCATATTAAATTCCCTTAACTCTATATTTCGAGACAAAACAGGGCTTGGAGGAGGAGCTGGTGGTTCAACTTTAACCGGTGGAAAACTCGGTGGCGAAAAGTTGTATCGAATGGTCTGATTCAATGGCCGCATCGGCACGTATTCCGGCTTTCTCCTCCTCCTTTCCAATTTTCTCTCGTTTATGAAGTTCCCCTATCTCTACATTTTGAAACAAAACAGGAGTCGGATGAGGAGCTGGAGGTCCAACTTTAACCGGTGGAAAACTTGGTGTTGCATAAACATGTGATGGGGGTGAAAAGTTGTATCAAATGGTCTGATTTAATGGTCCTATTGGCACGTGTCCCGGCTCCTTCTTCTCCTTTCTTGTTTTCTTTCGTTTACCCTGATACCACCTTATGGTAATTATAATTATGAGGATTACCGTAAATGTAATAATTATAACACTTAAATATACATCGACCTTGGTGTTATCAATACTAATTTTATGATAGGTAGATGGGGGTGCGGTATCCTTTTGTTCCCCTTCTATAATAACAAGTTGTAGAGGAGGTAGAATATAAACGTTGGCTATCCTCATTAGATCAGAGGTACGGTACAATTTACTTTCAATTTCAACATAACATGGTTCAGGGATTATTATTATTCCCGATCGTCCTAAGGTCATAAATGAAAAATGCGCACCGCAATGTACCCGTACAGTTGTTGGCCGTGGGACTGAAAAGAATCATTGTCTTGGGTGAGCAGTTCTCACCAGCACCGCTTCATTGACCTCCTCATGCTGTATTTTACAAGTCTGATATGTAGTATATTTTGGATTCACGAGCAATTCGCTTTCACATTGAAGTTTTTTAATAATTGGAGTTTTTCGTTCACACAAATAGTTAGACCTTAAACCTACGCATTCCCTTAAATCGTCCCGGTTAAGAAAGACAAACTCCTTTTTATCTTTAGAGACAGCGATATACTCGCTTCTAGGGCGAATGTAAGCCGCTTTCTTTAATTGCGTTAATGATAATTGAAATACTGGCACGGCTATCATTCTGTACAGAAGATATGGCTGTTTTTCGAGTATAGGCACTGTAATCTGTAATATTACTCTTCCTTGTATCACGATTATATCTGTTCGGATTCCCTCCTCTAGTGTAGCAGCATTTATTTCTTCTATGGTAATTGGCGCTCTTCCTGGAGTTTGACGTTCAGCAATTTTAATCGCCTTTTCCATCACTCTAGTTGGTAAGGTAAATCGACGTGCTTCCGTGAATTTGACTATTTCTTTCGCAAGATAAATGTTTTCTCCTACTAGTCGTATTGCCTCGTTCAGAATTTTTTCTATTTGTGATTGTTTAATATCCGTTACTCCAAATTCCTGCTGTATAATTGTCAAATTACTTTTAAGTAATAATACGTCTGTTGAAAATTGTCGTCTAGCACGGTCTATTGCGTTGTCTGTTATTATTTTTCGTGTTCTATTTAGTACCATGCTTTCCTGATTCTCACGCCGCAATTGTTCGATATCCTGAAGAGTTTCGGCTGCTGTGTTGTTGCTTAGGTAGTCTTCGTTTTCTTCCTCCTGGAATGGCACTACCCATGGTGCATAAGAGTGTGTTAGATTCACATAGGCTATTTGTAACTGAGTCAGCTCTTCAATTTTCTCCTGTTAGACGTATTTTTGTTCAATCAGCACTGGATCCGACAATCTTGTATAAGTATCTGTTTCAGAGATATTTTTCATTGCTTTAATAAAAAAATCTGTTGTAGAAAATACTACTCGGGCGTTTACTGATGTTATTATCTTCCATTCTTGCTTAATGAAATCCAAACCGCTGTGTTCGGGACTGTATAGTGCCGCAAGTGTTCGCTAGATGGCAAGCGCCAAATCGCTACCCGCAATAAAAAACATCACCCCGAGTGTATAAGTATAGGCTCGCGACTTGCACTCGGGGGAGACATTAAAACATACAGTCTCCTCTACTTACCAATATTACCCATACCCCTCTAACCGCTATATACAGACATTGCCTATACTTTTGCCTATACTTGTTGCGTACATTTGCCTACCCTTGTCTTAGTTGCGACTAAGACATATTATTGCCTTTACTTACATATTTAGCAGGTGCTTTATGCACATGCCTTGTTACTTTTCCCCTATACTTTTGCCTATACTTGTTGCGTACATTTGCCTACACTTGTCTTAGTTGCGACTAAGACATATTATTGCCTTTACTTTATTTATTAGAACGTGCTTTCACGTTCAACCTTTCTTTCTGCTCCATCTCTACTCTCGAGTGGGTTGGAACAGAGACTCCAAGAGTCACACTTATTCATTTCTTCTCGTTGACAAACTCTAACAATATAAATAACTCGTACACGTTCATTCGTATACATTTTTGGACCTTCGAGCCGGATAGAGTTGTCAACCGAGAGGAATACTTCAAAAGCGATCGGATAAAATTCTGTTATTTAGTTGTTCTCAATTGCCAGAGATTTACGACCTCTGACAAGTAAGGCGATTTCGTTGGAGATTTACGACCTCCTAACGAGACCTCGTGTGACTGATCTTCAGCCTCCGCACTCGCACGGCGGGCGGAGTCATCACATCAACTCATAAAACTCAAGAATCTTTAATATCCAACGTTTTTCAAAATGCCATCACTTTTACTTACATTGCCTATTTTTGGTGTCTTACTTGCGAGTAAGACATATTATTGCCTATTTACACGAACGCGCTTCGTGTACACATTTCCTTTGCTACCACTCTACTTGCGAGTGGGTGGGAGCAAATACTTTAAGTCCTACGACTTATTTTTCTCTCTCGCCAAACATTATTTGCCTTGTCTATATTTACCCCTTGCTTTACTTCTTGCCCAATTACTACTTCTACTTGCTTTGCTTACTTTGCTAATAATACGAGAAGCTCTCGTATTATTTGCCGTTACCCCTTGCCTACTTGCTCGAACGCATTGCGTTCATCTTCTATCTACAGTTCAACTTCGCCTTTCGAGGAGAGTTGACTGCAAAGACTTTTGGAATCTTAATTCTAAGTGTCTATCTTTTGTACCGAACTTATTCTTTGCAAGAAAAGCTGGATACATTGACTTTAGGAGTCAACCGACCCATTATTATATACAGCTTTTGCCTTACATACTTTACTGCTTTACTTATAATACGAGAAGCTCTCGTATTAGTTACTGTTTTCATTCGCTTACTTTACGCGAACATACATTATTACACGTTAGCCTGCATTAAATGCCTACACTTTATGTTTCCACTATATTTGCTTGCCTATAACTACTTCGTTTTATTTGCGAATAATACGAATTCTTACTTTTCTGCTTTCAACTTATTCTTTGCGAGAAAGGTTGGAAGCATAGATTCTTGGAGTCTAAATTGCTATTTTAAGCTTAGCTGATAATACGTGAGGCTCTCGTATTATTAGTTTGCCTATTGCCTATACCTTGCGTATTGCTTGCCTATTTTACTCGAACACGCGTAGCGTTCAAATCCCCTTTGCTTCAATTTTACTTTCGAGTGGGTTGGAGCAAAGACTTTCAGAGTCAATACAATTTATTATTTTCTCTCGGCGATAAACCCAAATAATATAAACTCCGTATACGTTCATTCGTATACACAGGAGGTTTCTACGAGCAAGAACTACTCAAAGCCAAGTATCCAGATATTTATATTGTAGAAAAAATTAATACCTCAAAGTCTCCAATTACTGCATCCCAATCTTAGCCATCAGGACTGTTAATGTCTGCTTAACTGTTTCTGTTCGTCCCCTACATGGACGAAGGCGGGCGGTATGTTCGGGACTGTATAGTGCCGCAAGTGTCCGCTAGATGGCAAGCGCCAAATCGCTACCCGCAATGAAAAACATCACCCCGAGTGTATAAGTATAGGCACGCGACTTGCACTCGGGGAGACATTAAAACATACAGTCTCCTCTACTTACCAATATTACCCATACCCCTATAACCGCTATATACAGCCATTGCCTATACTTTTGCGTATACTTGTTGCGTACATTTGCCTACCCTTGTCTTAGTTGCGACTAAGACATATTATTGCCTTTACTTACATATTTAGCAGGTGCTTTATGCACATGCCTTGTTACTTTTCCCCTATACTTTTGCCTATACTTGTTGCGTACATTTGCCTACACTTGTCTTAGTTGCGACTAAGACATATTATTGCCTTTACTTTATTTATTAGAACGTGCTTTCACGTTCAACCTTTCTTTCTGCTCCATCTCTACTCTCGAGTGGGTTGGAACAGAGACTCCAAGAGTCACACTTATTCATTTCTTCTCGTTGACAAACTCTAACAATATAAATAACTCGTACACGTTCATTCGTATACACCCTGTCTTGATTAAAAATAATGCCTGGATTGTTGCGCTCAAGGATATGCACTTCTGGTGATTTTATGGCTGCTATTAAAGCGACGGTCATCATGAAGAACACTGTCTTTGTCATCATTCTTAAAAATAAAAAATAAAAAATGATTGCATATTATGTTTTACTCAGTACTCTCTCGAGGGCGTTTATGTGTCGTGGAAAGGTCGCAAGGCGGGGGTTCCGTTGACTCTGAGGCATTTTCGAATAAAATCCTGTACATCTTCTTTTAAATTTTCCCAGTTGTAAGCTTGTTTAATTCTTTTGTATGTCTTAGTAACTCCCCTATGTCCGCCTATTACCGAGCTGTGCGCAAATTCTTGCATAATGGGGTCCCTTTCCTCGAGGGGAAGATACCTGACTATCCCTAAACACACTACCAGTTTGATGGTACTCTTAGAAAATGGATCTCTTAATTTTCTTATTACTTGTTCCCATTCTAAATTTTCTATTATTTCCGTTTTTGCTATACTTATCGACCGCACGTCGATTTTGTTTAAGATTGGTAGTAAATTAGTACAAAGTAAACTTAAATTATTGTTTATTATGCTCAAGCCTACTCTGTTTTGCGTACGTAGTGGCATGGCTCTGTGTATTTTAGAATTTGTTTTTATAACTTCTGGTATTCCTATTGTTAAATTTTTAAAACGTGGGAGCTTGTTCTGTAATTTTAATTGCATGGCACCGTCGTCGCATGGTTCACCTTCGGATGTAACAAAATACAAATAATTATCTTTTCTCATGAATAATTTTTCACGGCAGGAAATAGTTGAATGAGTCGGGTTTAAATTTTCCAACATAATTTCATCTTCCATCGCCCCGTTTTCTTTCGATAGTTTGTCTCTCTCCTCTTCCTCCGAGAGAAGGTTACTCTTATTCATGTTGGTCTGTGGGCCATCCCTACTTCGTGTTTCGTACAGTATGCTATTGTCTTCCTCGCCTTCGGTTCCCGCTGATGCGGTAATATGTTGTGCATCTCTACCGTTGACCTTTTCCTTTTCTATTACGCATTTATTTTTATCGTTTTTCGGCAGTTTTTTTTCTGCTTCAATGTTTTCTTTATTCTGCTCACGGGCTATGCGTCCCCTCGTGACCATATTATGAACGCACTCCTCCCCCGTTTGTTCGGTGACCGCTTCTTTTTCTTGCTCTTGTTCTTTTAGTTTTTCAGCCAGGGCAGCACTTCTTGTGACAATTAACACTCGATCCACCGGATTTCGAGAGAGAGCGTCCGCTACATTCATTCTCCCTGGTCTGTATATCACCTCAAAATCATATTCGGCCAGTGTTAAACGCCACCTCATAAAACGTGAATTTGGATCTTTATGCGTCTGCATCCATACTAGAGGACGGTGGTCAGTAATTACATAGAATTTTCTCCCAAAAAGATAAGGTCTAAAATGTTTTATAGAAAATACCAACGCTAGTCCCTCTTTATTGAATGTATCCCATCTTCTCTCTACCTCTGATAACACACGTGAGACATATGCAACTGGTTGATCATAGCCTATTTTACCCTGAGATAAAATTCCTCCTATCGCATAACCCGATGCGTCTGTAGTTAGGTTAAAAGGTAGTTCGAAATTTGGAAAAGCTAATATAGGTTCTTTACATAATTTATCACGTAGAATTTCAAAAGCATACTGCGTATCATCGGTCCATTTAAATTCCATTTCTTTTTTTAATAAGTTTGTGAGAGGTTTAGCTATTTTTGAAAATTGATGAATGTAGCGTCTGTAATAGCCTGCTAAACCTAAAAATTGTTTAATATTTTTTGCGTTTTTTGGCACTGGATAATTCCGAACAGCTTCCAGCTTTCTTGGATCTGGCCTTACGCCCTCTGCGCTTATTAAATGCCCTAAATAAGTTACTTCTTTTTTGAAAAATTCACATTTTTCCGGCTGTACTTTTAATACCGCCTTTCGTAATCTGATGAATAATCTTTCTAATCTTTGTATGTGTTCAGAAAACGTGAGTGAGTAAACAATTATATCGTCAATAAAACAAAATAATTCCTTATTAACTAAACCCGCGATGGCTATAGGTAGTGCTCTTGAAAATGTCGCCGGCATAGTTCTTAGCTCAAAACTACCTCGATTAAAGTGATAGAGCCCACCATTTGTCACAAAAGCTGTTTTGTGGCGGTCGCGCTCATCGATTTCTAACTGATGGTAACCTGATGCGAGATCGAACACAGAGAAGTATTTTGATCCTCCCAACTGGTCAAGTATTTCGTTAATATTTGGAAGAGGAAATTGATCATTGAGTGTTTTTTCATTTAATTTTCGATAATCAATTACCATTCTGTACTTTCTATTGCCATGTATATCTTCTTTCTTTGGTACTAAAAAACAAGGACTAGAGTATGAAGATGTAGAAGGCTCAATTATGCCATTTGCCAATAACTCTGCAATTTGTCTTTCTATCTCGTTTTTATGTACTGGTGGCAATCGAAACTGTTTTGAAGTAACTGGCACTTCATCTATGGTTGGGATAGTTAATTTTAATATAGGTGTAGCCGTTAATTTTTCACCCGGAATGTGAAAAATATCGCTAAATCTTTCTATTAATTTTGTTATCTCTGTACGCTCTTCTGACAGCAAATGTTCAAAACGTAATAAAGATTTAATCTGACCGACGCGTCCGTTTGATAAAACTCTTTCTACCCGACAAATTACATGTTTCTCAATTTTTAAATTTGTAGATTTCCCTTTAAGAAGTTTTTTCCACTTTTCTATTATTTCTAAACAATTATCAATCAGATATGTGCACGATGAGTCGTCGAATGATCTGAGCTCAAAATGCGTTTTTAAATCGCGAAACATTTTGTAGTGCTCGTTAAAAAACTCATTTTTATTTATTATCTTCAATAATATTTCAATTAATATTTCTATATCTTCGGCATTATCATACAAAATACTGTAATTTGCTTGGCTTTGATTGAGTAACTTTTGTAACATTATCAATCTTTCAATAATGAACTCCTCATTAATTCCTAGATTGTTACTTATATTAGAATTTGCTTTATCTTTTTCTTAGAATTATCTCCAGAATTTAATTTAGCATTTATATCCAAACTTGATTTCTCTTTCCTATTTGAGTTAGAATTTTTATTTTGTTCTGAATTTCTTTTAGAATTTTCGTTTGCACTCGAGTTTGTTTTAATCCAAGACGAAAAATTTTCTTTAGAGTTTGATTTCAAATTTTCTTTTGAATTTGAAAAATTTTTATTATAATTTGGATTTGAGTTAGGATTTTTATTAGAGTTCACACTCGAGCTAGGATTTTGATAAGAATTCGCAATTGAGTTAGAATTTTGACAAGAATTTGCATTTAAGTTAAAATTTTGATAACAATTTGTAATTGGGTTAGCGTTTTTACAAGAATTTGTACTTGTATTGAGATTTTGACAAGAGTTTGTACTTGAGTTAGGATTTTGACAAGAATTTTTATTCAAGTTAGAATTTTGATAAGAATTTATGATTGAGTTAGAATTTTGACAAGAATTTGTTCTTGCATTAGGATTTTGACAAGAGTTTGTAACTGAGTTAGAATTTTGATTTATTTTGTGATTTTTTTTGAATTTATTAAATTAACATCTTCATTCGAATTTGATATAAAAGTAGAATTTGATTTAGAATTTTTATTTGAATTTGATCTAAAAGTAGAATTTGGTTTCGAATTTTCGTTTGAATTTAACAAACTAAATTTCACATCTCTCAAGTGGAGATTTTCGTCAGCGTTTGAGCTAACTCCAATAATTATTTTTAAATTTTTATAAGAGTCCAATTTTAATGTGACATTTTGATTTGCAAAATTTATTTCTTTTATATTATGTAAACTCAAAATCTCTTCTGTTTCAAGTTTAGCTTGCTCCCGGTTGCTGGTGACCGTTCTTATTCCGATAAAGTTACTTTTGACTTGTGTTGGAGTTTGGGGTTCCACGGGAAAATTTATGAGTCAAAAACTTCCTCTTTATTCTGACTTAGAATTTTTTTTATAGCTTCAGCCGTATCTTCGGTTTTCTTTTCACTCCTATTTTTATGTTTTATAATTTCCGAGTACACTTCTTCCGCTATATTATTCTGGTCTACTTTTTGTGCGTAATTAATGCGTTTAATAGAATTTACTAGTTTTTTTATTTTTTTCATAGAACGGAATAGACAAATCACCAATGATCAGTTGCTTAGTTCCATAGTCGATTTTTGTTCCTAACTGAGAGAAAAAATCACTCCCTAGTAATCCATCTTCGTTTATTGGAAAATCGTTATTCACAATATGAAATTCCATGGCGAATTTAAAAAAATATAGTTTTATTTTACCTAAAGTAAAAATGCTACTGTCTGTTATGCCTTTCAATTCCAAAATTTCATTTTTATTAATTGCTGTTTTTTCAGTTAAATTGTTCTCTTTTAACAGATTTGGTCCCGCGCCTGAATCTAATATTAAAAACATTTCTCTGTTATTACTCGGATTACTAAAGGAAATTATTGGTGATTTGCTATTTTCGCTTAACCGAACGTGTCTTTGGACGACTGCGGATTGTTCTGCTTTTCGTCTGGGCGCTTTACTAAGTCCGTCTCCCGTCTCGCGCCTTGTTGACGGGGACTCTGACTGTTTCCCGCCTGTACTTGTGTATTTCTCTGACTATTGTTGTATGCGAGTTTTCGACAGTTTATTATTTCATGTCCCTCTTTTTTACAATATCGAGAAAATAATTTCGTTAAATCATTATTTGAAAATGTAGCGTTCTGTCTTTGTACATATTAGTCCCCCGTATTTCGTGGAGCCTGCGTGGGTCTATGCTGTGTCCATTGTGTCGGCGCGCCTGATCCCCGCAGGTCCACCCAGGTAGGTAATGGTTGCCTATTTTGGATGTTTGGTGGTTTCCCTGTATATTGCCAGCAGGTTAAAGCAATATGACCTCTTCTGTTACATATTTGACACATTTCTATAGTTTTACTATCCACTAAATATATTTTATCTTCTCTTGAAGAATTAGTTTTCTTTTCCGTAATTATTTTAATAGTGTCATTCAATTCTTCTGGCTCATAACACGCGAAGTCCCTTTCGATTTCTATTGCTTCCGCAGTGGCCTTTTCTAAAGTTCTTGCTTCTCCCATGCGTGCTTTAATTACCCAATGTAAACCTCGAATAAAAAATTTTACCAAGTCTTTTTCCAATGCTTTTTGAGAATCTCGCGTAGATCTCTTCTCACGATGTTCTGACTCAGTAATTTCGTGTCCTATCGCACGCACTCTATTTGAAAAAACTACTACGCTTTCATCGCGTCTTTGTTTTACGCTAGATAGTTCCCCGTGTAGTTGGTGATACGTTTTAGCCGAACCGAAAATACTGTCGAAAATTTCGTTATATCATTTATTGATTCAAATATCTTTTTTGCTGCACTTTTTAGTGCCTCGCCGTATAAACGTAATTTTATTAATTTTGCTAAATCTACCTCAAATTGTTCTGGGATAATGCTACATGCTTCCCGACAGCCTTGTATAAATTGTGTTAAAGGAATATTAACTCCATTATATTTCGGAATTAATTCTAACGCGTCCTTAATTGACAACGGCCTAACTTGCCCTAGGGTACTGTTTCCGGAAAAATTATTCATCCTTTGTGACAAGTTATACTTTGGATTTATCAAATATGTATCCGAATTAAATGGTGTGCTGTATTTAAGCTCATCGTTAGGTAAAAAAAAATTTTCGCCGTTTCCTGAACTTATTTTATTTTTTTCCTCGTCTGATGATTTCTGTAAAGATGTTTTATTGTTTTTTAATATGGAATAAAATTTTGTGTTGTCGGCCGTAATTTCTGGATTATCGAAACTTATGTTGTTGATTATTAATTCCGATTTTGCCGTTACAGCCCCCGTGATATATTCGATAATATATTTTGGATCGATTCTTTGATTTATTAAATCTTCGAGCGCTTCAATTAAATATTTATCTTTACAACATTCTATTATATCGTCTTTACTAACATGATCTGATAAAATTTCAATAAGTGATTCTATTCTTTTATACTTTGTTTGCACTTCCGCGTCTAGTAAACCGCTTTCGTTACGGCTTTTAAAGAAATCTAAAATATTCGATAGCGTTTGTCCCTCTGGTAAGTTAGGTTTTAGTTTTAACACCTGTTTTAGCAGAATAGCCTCTGCTTCTTCATTACGCCTATCATCACCTTCCTTGGCTACCGACATATCATTCAAGCCCGCGAAACAAAAACTATCTGCCTAATTCTTTCTAAGGAGGGGCCCCCAATTGTTACGTCCGGGTTGCGTAACAATAACAATAAGAATGTTAGTCTAATGGCTAAAAGCGCGTGATGAGACTTTTCCCGATTCGGACACAATGTGCATTGCTCCAGGATGGGACGGCAGGTAGGAAAATGAAACTGACACGCGGTATCCCTCGAGACAGTGTGTAGAATTTAATGACTTACCTTAGAATGTCGAACAGCCTTGTGAGAATCTGCACGCCCGCCGTGACCCTTACAATGTCAGTGGTCAGTTATCGCTCCGTGGGGGTCTTGTGAGAAGAACGCAGGAGTGAGGAGTTCAGGACTATTAAGGTCACGAAAAAACTTAACACGGATTTTAATATAAACTTAACGTTTATTGTGAAATGGGCTCAACTAAGTAAAAATTACAATTGCACGAGGTGATGCGTAGTCTATGCGAGTTGGCTTCTGAGTGAGTCATACCAGGAGTCTTCGTCCCCTTTTAAAGGTAAAAAGTTGTAAATCTTCCTGCCGTCGCCTTTTTGATTTGCCTAGGTGTTGCTGCCCCGCTTTTCTCGATGATCTTTGATGATTTCGGCGGCGCACCCTTTGAGAATATTCGGCGAGTCCGGATACATAAATTATTTTAGAATACGCTACGCATGTCGGGTAGGAGTGAAGGGAAAGGACAAGAAAACTGACTCTAGCTTGATTCAGTATTGTGCGCTGGAGTACTAATGCTTACTCCTCTAATTGGCGGGGAATCTCTGATGCTTGCGTGGATGTGCGTTTTGGTAATAAAAAGCGCGTAAAACTGCAGCAGGGGAGTGGCACACACTGAAGAGAGAATGAAAGAAAAACTAAAGGAAACCGCGTCTTCGTGCCTTCGTTCGAGGATCTTTTTGGTATTTGTTCTTTCTGGATGGCGGCGTCTTTTTGAGTGTTCATGCGTCTCCCTTTTGTAGTGTGAGAGAATATGAAGCAAGCGGCAACGCAGCAGGTTCGTTGGGTAGGATGAAAAGAGAGGAAGAAAAACAGCGCACACCGACAACCACATCGGCAACGTCGCACGAAGCGACAGTAGAGTGTCAAAAAATATTCGACACATATTTTTTTTTATCAGCGGAAAAACATATCTAAGGGGTGAAAACCGCCCTTAAACTTCACCCCCAAAAACCGTTATTTTTTAATATCTCAAGATGTAATCGGAATTTTTTAATGAAACCAACACCTATTTGTTTCTTATGAAAAATCGAGTTTTTCAGCACAGTTTTAATACTGGGGGTTGCATCCCCTATTTTTTATAAGGGTAAATATGATATTTTCCCTTGTATTTTTGATATAAAAATGTATTAATGAGGTAAATTTGATTGAAAATTGCCATTCTATAAAGAAAATTGAAAATTATAGTTGACCAGTTTCGAGACTTAAAGATAAAAATACGTTGACGAGGTGAATTACCCCTAATTTAATTAATCACCTTTTTGTTAATGTCTGCCTCCAATTATCATGAAACTTTGCAACTGGTTAGAGGTTCGAAAAATATTTGACACGTATTTTTTTTATCTGTGGAGAAAGACATCTCGGGGTGAAAACCACCCTTAAAGTTCACCCCCAAAAACAGTTTCTTTTAATATCTCGAGATGGAATCGGAATTTTTTAATGAAACCAACACCTATTTGTTTCTTATAAAAAGACGAATATTTGGACACAGTTTTAATGATAAGGGGTTGCATCCCCTATTTTTATGGGGGTTAATATAATTTTTTTCACCCTGCTTTTAAAATATCAAAGTTTTGACGAGCCATATTTGATTAAAAAATGCCATGTTGTAAAGAAAATTAAGAATTATAGTTGACCTGTTTCGAGGTTTAAAAAAAGCACATAGAAGGGTGAGCTACCCCCACTTTAGTTATTTATCTTTTAGTGATTAAAAAAAATTGATCACAACATTGTTTTTGATTATTAAGTTTGTCATGCTTATTTCAAATCATATTTTACGTAAAATACTAAAATTGACTACTAAAATTTAATACATTAAATGAAAATTTGCAAGAAAATTTTTATCGATTATTGTTTCTTGTTTATGAAATTAATGATGAAATTATTTATAAACAAAGAATTTTTCTGGGTAAAATTCTATTAAAAATTCATCTTTTTTTACATTATATTAGGATAATATTTCATTTCCCGTATTGATACTTGTATTGTTGATGTCATAAAAATTTAAGTTTTTTTTTTATCAACGAAGGTTCAATCCTACCGAAATATGCAATATAATTATAATCATATTAAATTTACATTAAAATTTTCAATATCATCACGCTTCTACGAATATTTTTTTCGTGACGACATTTATAAAAATATTGGTAAGTTAAAAATAAACTTTGAATACGAGATAATTCTCGAGTAAACAAGAGATATTTTTATTCGACTGAGATCAGTTTGTAGTGTTTCTTTGTATTGACTACACGCTAGTTACTAAACTGATTACATATTGTTGGTGTTTATACAATTGTTTAAATTCATATAATTATATATTTTATTATATACTCTTCAAAAAATTTTCAAATTACGCATTGAGGATACAGAAAATATATTATTAAAAAGGGCTTGTAAGTATTGCTATTTTATTTTTAGTCATATGGGCGAAACGTTTAACCAAATAAGAACTTTCTTGAAAAAAATAAAATAGTTTAAATATTAAAATCATATCTAAAGTCAAATAGTAAGTTTGATTAAAAGAAGTGATATAATGTAAATAGGATTATTATAAAAACGTAACATAAAATAATGATTCTAATAATGTACAATTTATTAATATAACCATGATAAGAAGAATATTTGTAAAAAAATCGACTTGTTTTCATTTTTTTCTATACTTAATAGAATTTATAATATTTATTATATACATAAATATCATATCATGATATATTAATAAATTTTTCGTTTGCCTTTTATTGAGTGTATATTAAATAATTATAATTATCTAAAAAAGTTGTCAGATTTTTCAACCCAAATATTTCACAGATACTATAACAAAAATGATCCACAAAATTTCTGAAAATTATCTCCGCACAAATCGAAGACCTGAAGTCGAGATTATATCAAATAAATCTTTACAAATTAATTTTTTAATTAAAACACGTGTTGGCCGGTAAAGTTTCTTTTTCTTATTCGACATGCCCTCAATAACTATTTTAAATAAAACTAGTATAATATTTTATTGTAATGAGTATCTTGCCCATTTAATACAATTAATAAATAAAATTAATGAAATCGTATGAGCGTGCGTGTGTAAGCGTGTGAGTGCGTGCACGCGCTTGAGTGTAAATACATATATTCAATTTCATTATTTTATGTATTTATTATATTAAACTGGCAGGGTTCGTTCTACCATATAATAAACAAATAGAATAAATTATTTGTGTGTGTGTCACATAATATTGCAGTAATTATAATATTTTTATTTCAGTGAAACATAACTTTATTTTATAGCACGGTGTGACCTAAGTCCGCACTTAGGTCACGCCTATCCGTGACTTAAGTAGTCGATTATTGCACCGTGTTTATCGCGCTTGCTGCGCTCGCGCGCTAACCTCACGGTGCAAAAATGGACTGCTTAAGGGAATGCCTTATACCGGCAGAGTTCTCTGCCATACCGACCACAATGTTTTTAATTATAATTAAAGATTTATATTTATAAAGATTAATTGTTATAAGTTTTTAATTATAATTAAAGATTATATTTATAAAGATTAATTGTTATAAGTTTTTAATTATAATTAAAGATTATATTTATAAAGATTAATTGTTATAAGCTTTTCCTTGAATTCTGAGAGTTGACGCACAAAGATAAACTTATTATCTACTTCCCGGTCAAATTTCAGATAAATCTGTTAGAAAATAAAGACGATATTTGAGAACTCGCAACGTCCCATAATATCATATTAACCCCAAAATACGACATCTTGCGAGTTCTCAAATTTCGTCTTTATTTTCCAATAGATTTATCTGAAATTTGACCAGGTATTAGGGAATAAGTTTATCTTTGTGCGTCAACTCTTAGAAAACATTTCTATATGGAATAACAACTTATGTATTATACTTCAAAAAGTTAAAGAAGCGATAGAATCAAAAATCACTCTGCATGATATTGATATAAAAAGATGGGCTCTCGTAAAGAAAGCAGAACTAAATATTCCATGGTTTAAAGCTTCACATAGATGGATACAAATATTCAAAAAAAACATCATATTGTTTCACGTAAAATAACAAAATTTATTACTATGTCATCTACACAGAAGGCAATAGAAGTAGAACAACACAAAGAAAATTTTGTTAACGATGTCAAAAATCTCATTAAAGTACATGGTACTTAAAACATTTACAATTCTGATCAAAGTGAGTTCAGTTTAGAGATACATAGTGGTCGCGCTCTTTGTTATGAGCGGATTAAAAATGTAGAAAACATCGTTCAGTCGCTATCTTCTAGAACACATAGTTACACTATTCAACCAACAATATCAGCAGAGGGACAGCTTATGTCCCCGTTATTTATAGTTTTGGAAAAGGCTCATGCGTAATTTGGATCTAAACTAATGAAAACTTTATTCAAACCAGAAACTATATACGTAGAAGCATCAGCGTCCGGTAAATTATCCAAGGAACTATTTCAAATTTGGATTCAAAATGTATTTTTGATTCACAGTGGGAATTCACCTATACTGCTACTAGATTCATGGAGTGGACAATGTGAAAACGCTGTAAAAAAAAGCTTTACCGAAAGAGTCAAATCTTATATTGAAGACGATACCAAAAGGCACAACTAGTCAGATACAGCCTCTTGATGTATATGGTTTTCGATTATGGAAAGACTTTATAAGAAAATTATCGGACATAACACTTCTTATGAATTATGATGCTAAATTATACGAGAGAAATAATATAATCAAACTAAAATCTCTAACCCATAATCAATTTTCTTCACCAAGATTTCAAAATGTTTTTAAATATGCCTGGTATAAAAGTGAATACCTAACGAAAAAACCTCCAAGACATCAAAATTCAGTAGATTTCTGTTCCCATACTCAAGAGGAACCAATTTGCGACATACGTGGAGGAATTGCAGTCATACGATGTGCATGGTGTAAAAAGCTATTATGTTTTAAAAATTTTTTCACAGATTATCATTATTGTCAAACGTATATTGAATAAAATTTGCAAATTCACCAATTTCTGTAATATTTATATATGTTACATTGACAAATCATCACATTATACAAATTAATAAAAATGAAAAAAAGTTTTCGCTCATAATCTAGTAATAATAATGTTAATAGGAGTAGCCGCCCCCACTAAAATTAAAATATTTTTTAATTTTTTAACTTTTAATAGTAAATATGAGTCAAAATAAGCATTAAAAATTAAAAATCTAAAGGAATGTTGTGATTAATTTTTTTTAATCACTAAAAGATAAGTAACTAAATAGGAGTAGCTCACCCCTTCATAATGGACTACCGGCTTTCATTCGAGTCCCAAAAATCCACTGTTATAGCTAAGGCGTTAAAGCAGGTTGATTTTATTCGAAGAACGACCTTCGATTTTATGTCTCCACATACAATTCTTTACCTCTACAAATCCCTTGTTATCCCAACCGTTACCTACTGTTCGCCGCCCATCTGGTCTCCCTACACTCAGGATTCCTTTACCCACCTTGAAGCTATTCAGCATAAAATACTGCGCTATATGTCATGTAAAACTAACCATCCCATATCATACCCAGATCACAACTTCGAACCTGTAATGCATAAATACAAGCTGGTATCTCTAAAGACACTATTTAATTATTATGATTTAGTTTGTGCGTATAGAATCATTAAAATGATATTATGGCTGATGACTTAAATTTGTATTTTCATCCAGAGACCTTCCCTATTCCCTAAGGCTCCCTAGACCATTTATAAAAGAATTTAATGATGTCAATTATTTGTTCTACGCTCCTATCCACAGATTGCGGTGCTCCTACAACAGTCTTGCAGAATCGATTAGAGGCTGCGATAACTTACCGTCTTTTAAAAGACTAGTTTTAATGTCGTTAGGCTCAAATAATTCGAATGGCTAGTCACTGCGTGCAATTATGTTATATATGCGTTAAGCGTTAAAGTTAATAAAATTATACTCCTAACTCTAAGCCTTAATCTACCCAAATTGTATCACTATTAATATTATTATTTTGTAAAGCGAGCATTTCTACCACTGCAACACCACCCATTGTACATCTCTGTGCATATATATATATATATATATATATATATATATATATATATATATATATATATATATATATATGGGATAGTTCAGGTGAAGTCAGCAACTCAAAATTTTAAAATCGCTCAAAACTCGTTTTCTTTTAGTTTTTTATTAAAAAGAAATGTTCCTCAAATTTTAGACGATATTTGCAAAAATAAAAAAGCTATGCAAGATTGAAAATTCAATTCTTTTGCAATTTTTGGTTAAAATCCAAGATAATTTATTTTTTAACTCAAAATCTTGAAACTTTTTGTATAGAACCTTGATTGGCAAAAAGTTTGCATTTTTCTGTAGAATGTTCCAGTATTTACTTTATGACCCTTTTTGAAAGTCTCTGATTGGCTGCTTCTTAGTATACTTTCATCGAAGGATATTGAGGCTGCGGCCAAATATTTTTTATTCGACAAATTTTTTTTGTATTCTTCTTCGAAAACCCTTCAAAATGCTTTTTTGATCAATACTGACCGAGCAAAGGGAAAACAGTTACAATTTTTTGAAATATCAAGAAAAATCCATAATTTCAATTTTTGATAACATGATTAATGAAACTGAATATTATTCATACATCTTATGGCATGGGTCATACCACTAAATTTTGTTACAGCATCAAATAGAACATTATATATATCTATTTTCAATAATATTAGGCTTACAAAATAAGCGATACCTAATTATAAATTAATAATAAATTAAGCTATAGAGGTTAATTACTATAAAGCTGTCAAAATGAAATCAGGTAATGGACAGTTTTGCAGTATATATTCCAATAACAAGACACAAATACTGCTCTATTATAAATTTTATTTATAATTTTATTTATAATTTTATTTATAATTTTATTTATAATTTGTAATTTTATTTTTTTTAAATTTACAATTTCTTTAAATATCAAGCAAAATCCGTAAATTCAATTTTTGATAACATGATTAATGAAACTGAATATTATTCATACATCTTATGGCATGGATCGTACCACTGAATTTTGTTATAGCATCAAATAGAACATTATAAATATCTATTATCAATAATATTAGGTTTACACAATAAGCGATACCTAATTATCAATGAAATTATGAGTCTGTTACCTGATTTCATTTTGACAGTTTTATAGTAATTAACCTCTATAGCTTAATTTATTATTAATTTATAATTAGGTATCGCTTATTGTGTAAGCCTAATATTATTGAAAATAGATATATTGTTATGTGTTCGTCTACCATCATCGAACATAAGAACAAAAGCGTTGCCAAGCGACTAGTTTTGTTGTTCTCGATTCGAGTTAGTTAGTTGATTCGAGACGTTGTTGTTGATAACATGTTTTATTGTGTGTGCTTATGATCTTAAATAAAGTTATATGTTATTCTTTTGTAATTATGGTTATTATTCATTATTGTATGTGTGTGTAAGTATAACATTTTTGGGGTTCGTCCGAAATTTTCAAGACGAAATGGGCGGATTTGAAAAATCAGCAAAAAAAAAACGATGCATACACCGTTGTGTGTACCCTTCCGATCGAAGATCAGAGCACGGGCTGCTGCCGAAGTTTCTGCTGCCGAAACTGCTGCGGCTAATACTACCGACACCGATTGATGGCATGCGCTTGGCGGCTGGTGGCGCACGCTTGGGGACTGATACACATATGATGACCGATGACTCATCAACGCTGACATCTCACCGACGGTCGGTGTACTCCAGCCTACTCTTCTTCATGAAACGCTCTTGGAGCTTTAAAATTAAACCAGATGAGTACAACCCTACATTCTAATACACAAACAACACCAACAACCTCCGTAGTCTACACGAGTAACAAGAACACACAGCGTATTAGGTTAGATGATAATTCATTTGGAAACACGAGATCACTTGTTGAAAATTCGGTAACACCAATCGATTTAAGGTTAGGTTATAACGTAAAATCTGATATTTATGATAACTAACTGATAGTACGTCGCTTTTGTCTGAGTATTTAAATCAGTTCAATTTAATTGCAATTGTGTATACGTATATATGCTTTCTCTTTAAATTCACACCGATCAGGGTCGTATCTTTGACTCTAAACTAGTTAAAAAATTGTCCAACCGGCTAGGAATTCGAAAACTAGGGCCACACCATTACACATATAACCGAATGATCAGGTAGAAAGACAATAAGACGATACTTGAATACTTATCTAAATATATATATCAGATAACCAAGAAGATTAGGATCGTTTGATTTCCTTGTGTATTTTTAGTTTACAGATCATCAGTACACTCAACAATTGAGACCGCTCTAGTGGAGATGTACACGGGGACTGATTTCAGACTTCCTCTGGATTTTATTCGAGGATATCCTCCCGAAGGAGAAGAATATTCAAATTATGGAAGATAAGTTCGGAAACTATCTGTTAAGAAGATCAATGATGTCGTTTTCTGCATCCAGAAGACACCAAAACACAAAAAGAAGATCATTCATTTTGATCAATGACGACTTACCACGATAGGTAATTTCTTCTGCTCTGCTCTCGGTTATTTTGAGCCGTTGTTTTTCCTGATATTTGCATAAATAAAAAAACTATGCCACATTGAAAATTCAAATTTTTTTGCAATTTTTGATTAAAATCCAACTTTTATCATTTTTTGACTCAAAAATTTGAAACTTATTGTATAGAACATTGATTGGAAAAAAGTTTGCATTTTATCTGTAGAACGTGTCAGTATTTATTTTATGACCCTTTTTGAAAGTCTCTGATTGGTTGGTTTCTGATATACCTTCATCGAAGAATATTGAGACTGCGCCTTAAAATTTTTTGTTTGACAAAATTTTTTTGAATTCTTTTTTTTTAAACTATTCAAAATGCTTTTTTAACCAAAGTTGGCGAAGCGAATTGAAAAAAGTTATGATTTTTTTAAATATCAAGAAAAACCAATAATTAGCATTTTTGATAATATGGTTGATTTAGAGACTTAATATTATTCATACATATCTTATGTAATGCATCAAATCACTTAATTTTGTTAGAACATCGAATAGATCATAATAGTACATTACGATACGTGTGACTTAAGTGGCCCATTATTGCACGGCGTGAGGTTAGCGCCCGAGCGTAGCGAGGGCGATAATTCACGTCGTGTGATGGGCCACTCAAGTCATAAGTATCGTATATTATTTTATAGCACGTTTACCTAAGTTCGCTGTCACGCCTATTCGTGCCTTAAGCAGTCCATTTGTGCACCGTGAGGTTAGCGCGCGAGCGCAGCGAGCGCGATAAACACGGTGCAATAATCGACTACTTAAGTCACGGATAGGCCTGACCTAAGTGCGAACTTGGGTCACACCGTGCTAGAAAATAATGTACAATACACGTGTCATAAGTCGTTCTTTATGACACGGCGTTAAGGGGGTTCATCCAACCAGGAACGTATCAAGAATCAATGTCACCCCGCGCCGCGCGCACAGGCTTGCTCGCATGGGGCCCCCACTCTTGTAGTCAGAGCGCGTGTTTATACGGGACTGACACATACACATAGCTTCGTGCCGTGTGTGAGCGTGCACACAGAGCGGCGCTCGTCTGTGTGTTCCCCCACCGCTCCAGCGTCGTCTGCACACGCGGCCGTACACCTAAAATTCCATACTTTCAACTACAATATCTTAAAAACGGTGAAGCTAGGATCTCTGAACTTGTAATATGATGTTCTAATTATTGATCTTAATAACATATTAGTTTTTCAGACAAACGCTAAATGTATCTTTGAAGTTATAGACTGAATCGATCTTTCGCGCGTGTGCGTCCCATAAGACGCCGTGTTAAAATGCTCAAATTTGACAATTAATATCTCGATAACGGTGAAGCTAGGCTCTTTTTTGTGAGGATATGATATAGACAATGATGTCAGGTACATGTGAAAAAAGTTTCAAAGACTTCCTAAATAAACTGAAAATTGGATGAACCCCCTTAAGCGCACTCGCTACGCTCGGGCGCTTATACACGCCATGCCGTAAAGTGCAACTTATGCCACTAGTATCGTAATATACTATTTTCAATAATATTAGGCTTGTACAATTAGGCCTTATTGTATTTATCAATTATAAATTACATTCATTTTTAATTTTCTGAATATTAGATAAAAACTAATACATATTTCATACCTGCTTAAAATTGCATCTGATAATTACCCGGTTGAAAAGGTCTGTTAAAACCAGATAGAAAGTGTGCAAAAAAATAACATATGCAGTTTTTGTACCCAAATTTGTAAATTTGTATTAGTTTTTATCAGACCATTTCAACCACCCTGGCGGAAATTATAAAATGTAAAAAACCGTAAGTAAATGTAAGAAAAAGTATGAAAATGTAAATTAGTGTAAGAAAATGTAAGAAAATGTAAATAAACGTAAGTAAGTGTACTTTTTTGTTGGATTTTGGACACTTTTTACGTTTTCGTACACTTTCTTACATTTTATTACAATTTTTAACTTTTTTTTTTAGTATCTTACATTTCCTTACATTTATTTACATTTTATTACTTTTTCATTTTTATCCTTAATTATAAAATTACTTTACAGTTTTTTACAACTTTTTACAAATTCTTATACATTATTATATTTTGTTACAATTTTTTCACGTCGTTTTATATTTTTTTACTTTTTATTACATATTCCTACACGTAATTATACTTTTCTATACTTTTTTACGGCTTTTTATATTTTGTTATACTTTTTGACGACTTTTTACATTTTTTTACATTTTTTTACTTTTTATCACATATTCCTACACTTTATTATACCTTTTTTATACTTTCTTACGGTTTTTTATATTTTGTTATACTTTTTCACGTCTTTTTACATTTTTTTACATATTCCTACGCTTTATTATATTTTATTACATTTTTTCATCTCTTTTTACATTATTTTACATATTCCTATGCTTTATTATATTTTATTACACTTTCTCACGTCTTTTTACTTTCTTTTACATTTTATTGCGTATTTTTTGTTTATTTATATTTACTATATACGTTTATTTATTTATATACGTTCTATTACGTATTTTTTCATTTATTTACAATTTTTTACATTTTATTATGTATTATCAACTATTTTTTATGTTTTCTTACATTTTTATATTTTTAAACATGCTATTTTTATCTATTGAATTTTTTATTATAAATTTTTCATTTTGAACTGCATCAACCAATTATAATTACAAAAAGACTTCTGTGTAATATATCTGCTATATAAATTTTGTAATATGATAAATTTCAATGCATAAAAAATGCAATGTTCTAGCTGACTCTGTCAGTCTTACACTGTGTAGGAAATTATTAAATAGGTAAGTCTCACTGGGTAGAAGTCTGCGAAATACGTAGTGATGTATTTTAATACAACAGATATCCTGAAACGAGTTCTTACCCTGACTAAACTTGGAAATGAACTAGACGAGCTAATATTACCAGGGACAACTAGCTACCCGTATTACATTGAATCACACACACAGCAATTTTATATCCCCCAGTTCCTATTACCTATCCCCTCACACTCTAAAGCACTAACACTCGAAGATCACTTAGAGCTGCAGAAGCAGCAAAATAGGGCTGGACGGTCTAGGCTGGCACTATTCCATGGATGCCAGTCTGTTGTACGTCAGTAACCACGCTATCTAGGAGGAAGGTACTGACAGAGACCGTCAATTGGGTATCAATATTAGGGACTGCCTCAGCCTAGGGATCAACAAAATACATGAGCAGCAGATCAGTCCCTATTCTGGGGGACAACCGAGGAGAGTTGAGCTCCTAAAAATCGCATATGACTAATAAATAGAGGACACAAAAAACATACCGGGCAAATAAAAATTCTTCAGCAATGGATGTTGTTCACTCGCTGTACCAGCTACCTGTAACCACTAAAGGGGAAGGATTGGTGGAGATCTTCAACCGTTGTTTCACTGTTGGAAACAGCTCCTCCCTGAGAGTCGCTGAAGACACAAGCAACAGATTAACTGTACACATAATCATTAGTATCAGAGCCAAACAAGGAAAGTTGAGCACCTAGAAACCACACATTAATTAATAAATAGATGACCCAGACAACATTTCCACACCCAAGAAACAGTCTGCAGCAGTGCCCATCGTTTACACTACTCTCCCTGCCACAGATACCTTCAACAAGAGAAAGTACCATCAGCTCACCCATCAGAGAGGTTAGGAACGTGAAAGGGCTTACTAAATCTGCTCCCGACGTTGAAACACTGCCTTCCCATCTCCGAATCATCGTTAATCGGCGGACACGATGAAAGGGGTGACATTCACTAGGGATGAGATTGTTGACATCACACATAGCAATACACCATGGACACATGCGCTCAACGGCATGCCGCACTAGCACTACTCGCTATAGAGTAGCAGAAAGCGCGCGGGGTCCATATCTTATCCTATAGATATATCTTATACACAGGGAGCACTCGCGGTCGCGCTAGTCGCGTGTGTTTTTCCGCTGTAGGTACTTAGTGTGCGAACGTAGCCTAGCCGAGGTAGCCGTTACGACTGCTGCAATAGTACACGGAGAAAAATTCGGCGCAGCCCCTACTCCTCAGGTTTACGGGGAGCGCTGAATTGCGGTGGTGGCGGCTATACTTGCGATCGGAGTAGCAGCTACTCCTCAAAATATAGCTGCTACTCTTTCATGAGTAGGGACTGCTCGTTTGCGGCGTACAGCGCGCGCGAACGGTCGGGTGCGCCACCTAACCTTGAGAGAAAGCGCGCGGGCTACACGTAAACAGTATCAACACAGCGTCTCTTCGGCGCACGGACTACGCGGAATAGCAGTGCAGGGACTGCCGTGCTTCGAGGTTAGCAGCGGCGCCGAATTTTTCTCCGTATACTCATGCACGCAGGTCGCAGGGCTAAGCCATATCAGTATTGAGCTTTCTCCTTCTGTTTTTCTCCTTTTCGCGGTATTAGTGTAGATGTGCATATATGCCGCGAGTATTTTTTTGTAATTGAGATTGTATATATCTATATAGAGGGGTGCAGCCCCCCTAGTTAGAAATGTTAGTTCTAACGAAGTAAAAAATTAAATATATAATAAAAGGCAAAAATGTAATAATTTGTATAGAAATGTAAAATGATGTAAAAAAATGTAAGTTTCTGTAACAAACTATAAAGTGATCCACGTTCTTAAATTTTCTTGTATTATTTTCTTTCATATTTTTTTATGTTTTGGTTCCAAGGTGATCAAAAATATAATATATAATAAAAGGCGGAAAAAATGTAATAAATTATATAGAAATGTAAAATTATGCAAAAAAATGTAAGTTTCTGTAAAAAACTATAAAGTGTTACACTTTCTCATGTTTGATTACATTTTTTCGTTCTTTTCTGACACTTATTTACACTTTTTCATATTTTTGTTGTAACGAAATAAAAAATATAATATGTAATAAAATGTGAAAAAATGTAATAAATTGTATAGAACTGTAAAATTATGTGAAAAAATATAAGTTTCTGTAAGAAACTGTAAAGTGTTACACTTTCCTACATTTTATTATATCTTTTCATTCCTTTTTTACATTTTTTTACACTTTTATACGTTACGTTAAAATGAATGAAAAAATGCCAAATTTTAAAAAAGTAAAAAACGGTAAGAAAATGTAAGAAACTGTAAAAATATGTAAGAAAATGTAAGAAAGTGTAAAACACGTCCGAAATCCAATATATATATATATACGATTCCTTACATTTTCTTACGATTTCTTACGTTTTCTTTACAGTTTATTACACTTTTTTAACATTTTCGATTTCCGCTAGGGCAGGTAATCTATTATCATGTGTGCGTAAATTAGGTGACAAATAGTTTTACAATGTATATTCCAATACCAAGATAAATACTGCTTAATTATTTATGAATAAAATATAAATTTCTCATCAGGACTATGCTTCGTACAATTTTTATTATGTACATACTTAACTATTTCCTCTATAATTTAATCTATAAATTATTGAAATCTATAATTTAGTTACTATTACTTTCAAGCGAATAATCATCTTATGTTTTAAGATCAATAGTTTCTCATCTTTTTCACATATTTTCTCTTTGTTCATTGTTAATGCTGCAAAAAAATGTACCCAAAGCTTTAGTATGATAAAATATCCATAAATTGTGCAAAATATACAATAATTAAGTTGAATGGTTCATTGAAAATAAATTTATTACCCAAATATCATACGTAGATATGTAACATTAATTTGCTAGCGTTACTCATGCTTTTTATATAAAACTAAATGTTACGTATATTATGACGCTTATTACCATTTAAAACAAAATAATTTATTGAGGTAAAATTCTATATTCTTAAAGGATAATGCAACATTTTAATAAATAAATAGAAAACTATTTTTCTAATAAAATGTTAATTATGATGCATGCTTTCAGAGTATGCTTAAAATGAAATATTTAATAATTTATCAGAACATAAATAGCTATAGGTATCGACATAATAAAAATTGTACGAAGCATAGTTCTGATAAGAAATTTATATTTTATTCATAAATAATTAAGCAGTATTTATCTTGGTATTGGAATATACATTGTAAAACTGTTTGTCACCTAATTTATGCACACATGATAATAGATTACTCGGTTGAAATGGTCTGTAAAAACTAATACAAATTTGCAGATTCGGATGCAGAAAACTGTATATCGTCGCTTCCCGGTTAAAAGGCGTTATTTAAAAATCGGCCTGAAAAAGGCGTTATTTGGAAATCGACCTGAAGAAGGCGTTATCTTGTAATCAATCTGAAAAAAGCGTTATCTAGAAATCGTCCTGAAAAAGACGTTATCTAGAAATCGGCTTGAAAAAGGCGTTATTTCGGAATGAACCTGAAGAAGGCGTTATCTCGCGCGTAAATTTTTTTACTCTAATTTAAGTTGGCAACACTGTCAACATTTTCTTTATTTAATTTCAGAAATATGTTATATGATAATAGTGTACAATTTTTTAAGTTAACTATACAAATGCGGGGCGCTAGTAAAATTAATATTTGTTTTTTTTTTATTAACGATTTTTTTATACAATACTATATTGATTTTATACACACACACACACGCATACACACACACACACACCCACACCCACACCCACACACACACCCACACACACACCCACACACACACACACACACACACACACACACACATACACACACACACACACACACACACACACACACATATATATGAGTAAATCTACAAAAAAGTAGCTCTTGTTTTTAAGGCAAAAAAGATAATTAAACTAGATAGCGAGAGTTTTCATTTACTTTTTTGTAAAAATAAAAAATGTCAATTTCTTGTAAAGTTATATGAGTTTGGACATATCGCTTTTACCGCTTTTTAACATTTTTGGTGTATCTTAAACATATCTTCAAACTCACGTAACTTTTAAAGGAATAATAAAAAGCAAATTAAAGATCTCGCTTTCTAGTTTAATTCGAGTTTAAATCTCTTTTTTTTATTTTTGTAATATTTTTCCTGCCGAATTGGCTAGTATTTGAAAAAGAGTAATTTTTAGCATTTGCTTCTGGAATTAAGAAAAAAACCTTTTCTTATTCCCAATTTTATTAATATAATTATTCCAATAAACAAAGTGTAAAGAAATATATACCCCACGGCGTGCGGGAAGTTCGTTTTTTCACCATACCCTGGCTGAAAGTACCACTTTCGCTCCCGACTCCGAAACGCGAATGTGGTATTTTCGGCTCGGGTATGATGAAAAATCGTATACACAACATGGGGGTAAAGAGGGCCACCCCAGAGCACGTGTTTGCCACCCTCGCCTTCGGCTCGCCTGGCAATTTACACCTGCTCTGGACTGGCCAACTCTTTACCTCCCTTGTTGTGTAATATACACGGAGAGAAAAATCAAGGGATTATCACGTGCGAAAATCTCACCTGAAAATCACATTTATCTTTCACGTAATTATCTCATGAAAATCACGGAACTATCTGGTGAGTCAATGCTTTTTTTAGGTGGAAAAGACTCACCTAATAATGTCACATTTGTTAAGTTATTAAGACTTTGCTTCATCCGTTAAACACTCGCATATCCACCTGAATATTCGGCTGTTATGGAGCACCTTATATTCACTTGCGACCCACCGGATTTTCCCGTGACGCTCAAGTGATTGAGCCATCGCGCTCGACCGCCGACTGTTGAGCCGTTGTCGCGCGGGAGTGGGGGAAGGAAAGAACAAATTCTACATAAAATAATTAGATTTCACATTTTCAAGTATAACTGTATTAAATATTAGGAACAGGAAGAAGGTAAATTAAATAACTAACATCTAAATTAAATATCTAAACTCTGAAAGGGTAAAATGATCATAAATGATCTGACGTTTAAAACTCGCCATCATAGCGGTAGCCGTGAGGACTAAGATCTACGTTCTTGTGCACCTATTCTTTTGCTTCGGGTTCGAATCCTGGTACATGAAACTTTTTTTTTTTTTTCTACGTTTGGCTCACTATTTAATGTATTATTTGAAGTAAATGAAATGCTCAACATTTTCGTCAATAGTTTTGACAATGTTACGATTTTTTTATATGTTAATTAACTAAGTTTGGATTTCAGGAATAATAATTGTTACTTATTGGATTTTTTTAGTATATATGATCACAACCCTAATGGAAATGGAAAATGTATATAAATGTAAATAAGTATATGTTTATGTAAATGTATATAAATGTTGTAATTGGATCAGGCATTAACATTTATTTACATTTATATACATTCTTTTACATAAATTTACACTTATTTACATTTATTTACACTTTCATAAAACTTAAAAAAAAGTCTTATATAGAGAAAATTTTTAAAAAATCTATAAATGTATCTAAATGTATATATCTGTAAATAACTGTAAATAAGTGTAAATTTGTATAAATAGACGTATATAAATATAAAAATTGTTCCAATTACAACTTTTATATACACTTATTTACATTTGTGTAGGGTAGTAGTTCTAGTGGTCGGCCACCCCCTAGTAGTTGGACATTTTGTTGAAATTTGACTTAAAAATAAGATTTGCTATATTAATAAATTTCGTATTCTACAGTGTGAGTTACTCATTTCACAATCGCTATGTTGAGATTTAAAATTTTCCAGTTTTTCAATCGTTAATCGCAGAATAAAATGTGTCCGACAACTAAACTTAAATGTACGACCACTGGTACCTACATGTTTTTACATTTATATACTTTTTCCATTTCCATCGGGGAAGATAATAAAAATAAAATTAACCATATTTAACTATAACTATAATTACCTAACTAAATAATTTAACGAACTATAATAAAATTAACTATATTTAACTAACTAAAGTAAATAACTATATTTACTGAAATTAGAACGATGATAATAATTAATATATAGATATTAAAGTAATTAAGAAAAATTACTATACTATCTGATAAACTACCACAGACTGTAAGAACCCAAAAATGATCATACTTTACAGTGAGGGGCTACGCACTTTGTACTCCCATCAAAAAGTACATAAAATTACACAAGAGTACACAAGAGTTAAGTTTAGCACTCATGCTTTTCTTTCAGTAGCACACGGAGTACAAGGGGTTATACATATAACAGTACAAAGAGTACATACGAGAGTACAAAGAGTATATACGTATAAGTGCGACACGAGTATTTAAATAATTTTTGAAACAAAGTAGGCAGAAGATATGGGATCAACATATGTAAGGGAATTACAGAGACAAACAACAGTAAAAAAGACAATTATTTAAATAATTTTTAAACCCAAGTAATTGGGGGATTCGAGGTCCACGAATATATGAGAATTGCGTAGACGTGTAACAATAAGCAAAACAATTATTTCAATAATGTTTAGACCCTTTTTGGCCGAGGGATACGAGGTCCACGCATATACAAGAATGATGTAAATGTACAATACGATTATTTAAATAATTTTTATACCAAAGTATCGGGAAGATACGAGGTTCAAGCATATTAGAGAATAACAAAGAAATGAAACAGAAAGCAAAACCAATATTTAAATAATTTTTAAACCCAAGTAGGCGGGGAGACAAGATCCACGCATATTAGGAAATTACCTAGACGTGCAACAATAAGCAAAACAATAATTTAAATCATTTTTAGACTAGCCGGAGGATCGAGGTCCACGCATACTGAGAAAAAAATGTGCTTAAATCAACTGAAATCCATTCTCCAAATATAAGTAAATAATTAATTGATTTCAATATATATTCTTCTAAACCAGAAAATATTTTATTGAAAATAAGAAACAGTATGTTTGTTAAATTTTTTTTAGAATAGAGTCAAGAATATTTAAAAGTAAATATAATTTTTTTAATAATATAAACCAGTTATTTTAGTTTAAAAAAATTATTTATTTAAATTTAGAATTACAGTTCAAATAAACACGCATTTGAAAACAAAGATTGCCTTTCTTAAAATTAAGAATCGTTTCTTTGAATGAAGAAAATTATTTCTGATTGACTAAGATGACAATATCAAGAAAATATTTACTACTGCCAAATAAATTTTAACCTTGCAGTATATATTACGATTTCTTTAAAATCATTAAATTACTAATATCCATTTACAAAGAAATAATTCTTTGACACTAACCAAATATATATTAAGGACAAAGAAGTATTTATTTCAATACAGGAAATCCATAATTTAAACATTAAGTATTACGTTTAAATATCTCTCTGTACTTGAATATCAAGAAAATATTTACTCCTGCTAAGTAAACTTTAACCTTAAAATAATAAATAATGATTTCTTTGGTTTTATTAAATGTCTAAAACGTATTTCTGAAGATATAAGTCTTTGACATAAATTAAATAGAGTTTGAAAGCAAAGAATTGGTTATTTCAATACAGAAAATACATAATTCGAAAACTCAGCGAGTTCAAAATCTCGATCTGTTCTTGAATGAAATAAATTGATTTATTATGAAGAAAATACTTAGTCCAGCCAAATAAATTATAACCTTAAAATAAATAACGATTTGTTAGGTTTCACAAAAATTCTAAAACACTTTTAAAGATGATAATTCTTTGACACAAACTAAATATAGTTTAAGGGGTGCCATAATCGTATCATTACCGACCGAGCAATTGGTACAGTTTCAAGCTTATTAAAAATGAAATACATAAAATCACAAAAATCAAGAGAACACTTCGCTGCAGTTTTGAACGATCTATCACCCAGTACAAGTTTGAAGTCGAAATATAAAGTGGTTTTTGCAAAAACTTTGAAAGAAACCGAATTTTGTTTTGTTCAAAGTTTTTGCAAAAACCACTTTATATTTCGACTCCAAACTTGTACTGGGTGATAGATCGTTCAAAACTGCAGCGAAGTGTTCTCTTGATTTTTTAGGATTTTATGTATTTCATTTTTAATAAGCTTGAAACTGTGCCAATTGCTCGGTCGGTAATGGTAGGACTATGGCACCCCTTTAAGGACAAATCATAATATATTTCAATACATGAAATTCATAATTTATAAATTCAGCGAGTTTTAATATATCTATACTTGAATAAAATTAATTTATTCAATATTAAGAAAATATTTACTCCAGATATATAAATTTTAACTTTGAAGTAAATAATGATGATTTGCTTGTTTTTTGTAAAATTCCTAACACAGATTTTAAGAAAATAATTCCTTGAAACAAACTAAGTATTGTGTAAGGCCAAAGAATTATTTATTTCAATACAGGAAATACATAATTTTAAAGTTTAAATAGTTTTAATATCTCTGTGCTATAATGAAATAAATTCATTTAATATTAAAAAACATTTACTCTAGCTAAGTAAATATTAACCTTTAAGTACACAACGATTTGTTTGGTTTCATAAAATTTCTAAAACGTATTTTTCAAGATATAATTTTTTTACACAAACTATATATAGTTTAAGGACAAAGAATTATTTATTTAAATACAGTAAATAGATAAGTTTGAAAATTCAGCGAGTTTTAACATCTATGTACTTGAATGAAATATATTTCTCTAATATCAGGAAATTATTCCGTGTAAAGCTGGTTTATTTACGTCAAATATAAGTTACCATATTATGAGTGTATGATCAGAATTTGAAATAATACATTGAGCACGTATTGCGTACACTGTATGGGTTTGAAGTTTGCCTCGTTGGAATGCAACAAAATAATTTTTGGGTATTCATTTTAAAGTCTATAAACAATGAATATTTTATTTTAACCTTTGTTTTGAAGTTATTTTTTTATTTCGTCGCACTCCAACGTTGCAAACTTCAGACCCATTACACTGTAGTGTATAAGAATTTTTATCAAATCACAGACATCATTAACCTTAACGTTGAAAGTCATTTAGTCGGAGTGAATATCAAATGAATTAATTTCGTTTAAGTAAAAAGACATTAAAACTACCTGTATTCTCTCAGATTATTTCTTGTAGTGAAATAAATAATACCATGTCCACCACCTTAAGGTTGTTATGATGGCTACTCAATCCGTATCAAATTTAGTTTTTACTTAATATATTAATAATTTGTTGTATAGGTTTGTTTTTTCTTTTTATTTGTAAAGTATGTATTGAGACATCATACCAATAGTTTAATCCCCCAAAATAAGAACTCGGTTAAAAAGTTTTTAAGTTTTTCGACTTTTAAAAATAATACATTTTTAATTTCACTCAATGAAGTTGCAGATCTTCAAATTTTATTCGATTCTTGACTTTTTGGTCTTGTATTGTCCAGAGAAGAATTCTTCATGGAGTTACTGACTTAAAAATAAAAAATTATCTTTACATTTTAAATAATAAACATTTTTAAGTGTACAGTCAACTTAAAAAGTGAGTTCCTTTTTCATAAAACTTAAGTTTAATAAAAATGTGAGAAATATTTTTTATTTTTAAGACAGTATCTCCATGGAGAATTCTTCTCTGGACAATATAAGATCAAAAAATCAAGAATCGAATAAAATTTGAAGATCTGCAACTTCATTGAATGAAATTAAAAATGTATTATTTTTAAAAGTCGAAAAACTTAAAAACTTTTTAACCGATTTCTTATTTTGGGGGATTAAACTATTGGTATGATGTCTCCATACATAGTTTACAAATAAAAAGAAAAAACAACCCCAGCAACAAATTATTAATATTTTAAGTAAAAACAAACTTTTGCCAGGAACTATACAGCCATAACAACCTTGAGGTAGCTCGAGCGGTCTAGAAAAAGCTAGAAATATTTTTTTACAAAAATTCATTTATACATTCCAATCTGAAAACTGATGTGACGAAAAGCAGTCTTCTTAACATAACGAAAAATATTTTTGTTCGAAAATTTCCAATTTTGCAAAATAAAGTTTGTCAATTAAAAAAAAAATTCAATAAGAAATACAAATCTTTTTTGTTTTTCATTCAATTTTAATTTCCAAGCTCATTTTCTTCCTTGTTCAATTTCAGTGCGAGTAAACGATATCAAAATTGAAAAATTTTCAAAACCTGCAAAGTTACATGCAATTGTTTGTAGATGTCACTGAATTTTATAAACAATTGCAGATTTTGAAAATTTTTCAATTTTGAGATCGTTTACTCGCCCTGAAATTTAACTAGGAAGAAAATGAGACCTTGCAAATTAAAATTGAATGAAAAACAAGAAAGATTTGTATTTCTTATTAAATTTTTTTTAATGGACCAAATTTAGTTTTGCAAAATTGGAAATTTTCTAACAAAAATATTTTGTGTTATGTTAAGAACCCTGCTTCCTGACATATTAGTTTTCAGATTGCAAAAAATGTTCATAGCTTTAGGTCTACTAGACCGCCTGAGCCACCTTAATAGTACATTACGATACGTGTGACTTAAGTGGCCCATTATAGCACGGCATGAAGTTACCGCCCGAGCGCAGCGGGCGATAATTCATGTCGTGTGATGGGCCACTGAAGTGATAAGTATCGTATATTATTTTATAGCACGTTTACCTAAGTCCGCTGTCACGCCTATGCGTGCCTTAAGCAGTCCATTTTTGCACGGTGAGGTTAGCGCGCGAGCGTAGCGAGTGCGATAAACACCGTGCAATAATCGATTACTTAAGTCACGCATAGGCGTGACTTAAGTACGGACTTAGGTCACACCGTGCTATAAATATATTTTATTAGGCGTGACAGCGGACTTAGGTAAACGTGCTATAAAATAATATACGATACTTATCGCTTCAGTGGCCCATCACACGACATGAATTATCGCCCTCGCTGCGCTCGGGCGCTAACTTCATGCCGTGCATTAATGGGCCACTTAAGTCACACGTATCGTAATGTACTATTAGTTTGTGTCAAGGAATTATTATATCTTTAACAATGTATTTTAGAAATTTAATAAAACTGAAGAAATCGTTATTTATTTTGAAGATAAAATTTAGTTGGCTGAAGTAAATGTTTTCTTGATATTAAATTAATTTATTTCATTCCAGTACATGAATACTAAAACTCGCTTTATTCTTGAATATGCATTTTCTATATTAAAATAAACAAATCTTTGTTCTTAAACTATATTTAGTTTGATTTAAGGAATTATATCTTGAAAAATGCGTTTTAGAAATTTCTGAAACCAAAGAAATTATTATTTACTTTGAGGTTTCAATTTATTTGGCTGGAGTAAATGTTTTCTCCAATTGTAGATAATTGCCTTTAAACAAAATGTCACTTAGACATATAAGACTTTTTTACTTTGTATTAGATTTTAATGGTTCAAAGCTTATTTTATTTCTTAACCATTTATCTACAAATTCACCACATAAAAAATGACAAAATTGATGTATTTAAAAAGAAAGTTAATTATTAATCAGCTTATTATAAAATTACAAACAATCAATTACCCTTTACTCTGCGTATATAAATTATTTTTTAATTTTGACGTAGTGAATTTGTAGATAAATGATTAAGAAATAAAATAAGCTTTGAATCATTAAAATCGAATAAAAAATGAAAGTCGTGATTGGTAAAATCGTGATTTGGAAAAATCACACTTCATGTATCAGTTTCAAATTTATATAGACTATTTTGTAGACGATATATAGATGTCGGAGCGGAATAAGGTCGAATTTTAAATATTTATGAATTTTTTAATGATTGTAAATTTTTCAATCATTTTAATACACGTAGAATGAATAAACATATTTTATATTTGAACTATACACTAGACATATAGGAACGATAAATTCATTTGGAAGAAGCTACGTACCAATGACTTGGCAGCGGTTTTTTTATATTAAATGAATTTATTCTAAGTATAGACATAATCAAAACTCGCTGATTTTTTAAATTACTTATTTCCTGAATTTAAATAAATAATTTTCAAACACAAGTTGCCGGGGGATACGAGGTCCACGCATATTAGGGAATCCCTAGATGTGCAACAATAAGCAAAACAATTATTTAAATAATTTTTAAACCCAATTAGGCGGGAGATACATGGTCCACTCATGTAAAGGGAATTACATAAAAGAATGTGAATAATAAATATTGAAAAAATATTTTTATTGAATTTTAATATTTACAGCAGCACATCAGCAAGGTTTTTGATACAATCAAAATGTATTCTAAATAAAAATGTCTTCTAAAATTTATTTTAGAAGTCATATCTACAGACTATAAGATTACAATTTTTTATTTGCAATAACATACAAGGCGGTAGTCTAGGTAAACAATCTAGATCTATCATCACTTCATTCATATCTACTTCGGTAAACACAACATAAGCATGATAGAATGTATTAAAATAATGTGTTTGAAATGGTTCAGCATCAAAGTAAATTTTATCATCGATCACAAGTATTTTTTTTAATTTTGCAAATATAGGTCCCGAGTCAGTTATTTCAGCCACAAATATTGACCCTGAGGAAAATGGTTTTCCAAGTATCTCGATTTTTTAAGCCTCTTCACAACTTTATCAGGCGTCAGTCGAGAAAATTTTGAAATTTCCATTGTACTTTCAGTATCTATTGGACCAAGAACTACATCCCCTTTTAATTTTGGAGAAAATTTATTATGGTAGCATAGTTTTAGTTGGTGTCTTGTCGCAATTGAAAGAGGTAGGTTTATATTAGAAGCAGTCCCCGACGCCATCTCTTTCAATTCTTTATTTTTCCTCTCTCGTACTTTGATGTCGAAAAATGTACTAAAGGACCGTTTGACAACATTATTCTTTTATAGTGGACCCAAATATGCATCTTCGGCTTTAATTTTCCAAAGAGTTTTATATACAAAGAGTTGTAACTTTCTATTTTCGACTGGACATTACATATTTCCCCTCTATTCAACTTTGGTTTACTTAGAACTCCGATAATTTGTCTTAAAAATTGATAAAGTTTCCACTCTTCGTTATAACTTGGAATAAACACTCCAATCATTAAATTCAAATAGCGAATTAAACATAGCATTTCAGCTGCTGATTGCTTAATTTTTATTTTTGGTTGTCCCTTTTTACTAACAGCGAATCGAATAGGCTGTGGCTTGTCTTTTTTATCCAATTCATTGTAAGGGAATTGTTCAATTGCATCGTTGATACTGTCCAAAGATACAATTTTTTTTTCAATCAGTCTCTGTATGACTTTACTGATAGTGTATGATGCTATTCCCTCATACACATCATGCATTAAATCCACAGATTGATTCTCTGCAATGTGGAATTTCCCCACACCATTGAACAAGCATTCTGATTTTATGCCCGTAACTATGTAGTTATTTCTTGAAACATCAGAATCATAAGAACTGACTGTACGAATACGACTATTATCCTCCACTATCATCTTTTGGCATTTAGTTTTGGTGGCTGAGCATATTCTGCAGTACTGATTCGCATTGAAACTTCCTGAAAATCCGCACAACTCATTTAGTGCTAAATTATCACCTACTACGAGCACGCATTCAAAATAAAGTGTCCTCTTTTCGTCTTTAACAAGTACATCGATTCCTTTATTTGCCAAAATATTTAAATCTTGAATGGTTTTTTCAAAAATTTTTTCTGGACCTAATTTTTTCAATTTTTTGATTGAACTACCGCACAAATAAAAATATTATAAAGTTTTGCTGCAATATGAGGAGGTAAACAAGCAAGCTCGGCGTAAAGACCACACAATTTTTCCTCCCCTGCATGACTTCCTAGAGGATTTCTAGTCTCAAAGTCGTCACTGTACACATAAATTGGATGAACGATTTTATTTGATGTTTTATATTTCTTTTGCCATAATTCACCTTGGATAATGTTAGATAAAGTAGAAGTATCTCTCGATAAATCATTTGTATACCTTTCTATTTCTTCAAACACGCCTGGCATAGAAAAAAAAATTTTTAAAGTTGTTACTAGTGAAACATAAGCCACGCTTACTTCTTCGACTGAATATAATTCTGGAGGTATGTAGTAGGCCTCTTGCTCATAAATTTTAAAACGCAAATGTTCGGTAGAATATCTATTAAAAATATTTTTGCTATTTTCAAATATAAAATGAATCTGACTGCGAGACGCATCGTCGATCTTAGATTTAAGTTGGTTTTCTATTTCACTTTGCAAAAAAGGAACAAACAATTTGGAAATAAAACTATTGAATTCTGTGATTACACTATTGACTGCTTTTCTCGATAAAAGTGGATTATTATAAAGAGAAAGCGTGAACTTTAAAATCTCTTCATGCAAACTATTTACACCAATGCCGCTACTGCTCTCGAAAAATCTAGTAAAATCCATTTTGAACTAATAAGATCGTGATATTTACAATAATATTGATACTGTGATATTGATATTATGGTACTTATATTGTGGTATATATTATGTGATATTTAGATTCTGATATTTAGTCTGTGATAATTAGGCTCTTGTATTTATACTGTGATATTTAGACTGTGATAATTAGGCTCTTGTATTTATACTGTGATATTTAGACTGTGATAATTAGGCTGTGGTATTTATACTGTGAATTTAGACTGTGATAATTAGGCTGTGGTATTTATACTGTGAATTTAGACTGTGATAATTAGGCTGTGGTATTTATACTGTGATATTTTGACTATGTTAATTAGGCTGTAATATAGTTATACTGTGATATGTATATATACTTTGATATTTAGGCTGTAATAATTTGGCTGTGATATTTTAATTAAACATATATACGCTTTATTAATAGGTTAAATTCATACGCTTTATTTACCTACACTTTGTACATATGCTTTATTTATACATAAATTTATACGTATATACATTTATATATACTACGATAGAGTATTTTTACGTTATTTGTCGAACTTTGTCGACAACTTCTGCCAAAGTTGAATACTTAAAGGTTACTTTAAACTGATATACCTCAGATTCTAAAAACTCCCAAACGTGGTTACATATTTGAGAGAATTCTTTTTGGAAAACTTTCACCAGCTGAAAACACAAATCTACTGCTGATTGGGTGGTTAATAATTGGTAAATATGTTCATTAACCACTACGTATGAGCTATTGATTTGATTAATAGACGGCCCAATGATGATCACATACGGTGCTTCGTTCAATTTGTGGCTAACGTGTATTTCTTTAACAGTTGCTCTTGCGTTAGCAATAGAGGTATTCAAATCGACAGTCTCCTGTAAAACACAAAATCCAATAATGAAAGATAAAGTGATGCAGAGATTGTGAAGAAATCGATAAAATAAATATTAACCTTGATGTAATAAATAAATGTGTCAAGAACTTCGCTCTTCTCGGGAAACCAGGACTTGCCGTAAGCACTTTTCTTGGTAGTTGTCAGAATTCTTTTAAATAAATATGGCAATAACATTAATGCCAATATTTGGTTATCTACAAAATAAAAATGTAAGTTTATTAGATGGGGGGAGGTATTTTATCAGAATGGTAAAATGTTAGGTGGGTATTTTTCAGAAAATATACTATCGTTTCAATTATTTTTCGAATCCGATACTGTTAATTCCGAACAGGAGTTATTCAGGACACACAAGGAATTATTTTCAAAAAGAAAATATCAGAAAAATTTGCGTCTATAAAAATTGAAAACAGATTGCATGAAATCATAAAAATACTTTTTACTAGAAAAATAAAATTTCGAAAAATCTGTAACGTTCATTCCTATACGATTTTCAGCTCATTTGTCGACATTTTAGCTTTTCTAAATCACTGCATTTTCTACAATTTAATCGTTAGCTAGAAATGGCATTCGAAAAATTGACATTACATATCATATAAAAATAATTTAATGAAAATATTATGGCCTTCTTGCCAAATTTTTTCGAATTTTTATATATTATACAATTTTAAACATTCGGAAAATTTACCCTTCTAGTATAAGATATTCTAATTTGTTTTTTTACCTTTCTGAGAAAATACCCATCTAACATTTTACCATTCTGATAAAATACCTCCCCCCTTATTAGATATATTTATTTTAACTCTTAAATGACACACGTCAAAATAATTATACATAAATGCTATACAGGGTCTTCTGGACCCCAGTGTAAAAAATTGCTTATAAGTTTTTCATTTATAAACATATTCATTTGTGCCTTAAAGTCCCTTAAAGTCTCTACTAAAGAATTTAACAGTTTTTGAGATCCAAAATTATTGTTAAGATATTGAAAAAAAATCAAAATTTTCGAAAAAATTGAAATTGAAAATTTCGTTAAAAAAACCTGGGGTATGTTGGACCCTGGTGTGTCATTTATGGGTTAATTTGATTTAATTCATTCATTTTTAGTCTTATTATTGCGCAACAATAAAAACGTGATTTTTTTTTCAAATTAATTTGTTTCTCAAAAACAAATAACAATGATCTCTTGAATTTTAAATACAATATTTATTTTAATAAATGTAGTCATTAAAATTTTGAGTTGATTAATAAAATAGTTTCTGAAAAAACGGTATTCAAAACCATTTTCAAAAGATTTTTAAGCTTTACTTTTTTTTCGATAAAATTAATAGTAATTTTTTCAAGTGATTTTTTCTTACGGGTATAGACCCATACTAACCATTGTTAGGTAACCTTGGATTATTGCTTAAAAAAGTCTTAATCTGTTTGTCTGTTGTTTCCTTTTCTACTGCTAATTTTATTATTTTAGGTGCGAGTCTTTGCCAATTAGATTGAAAGAAATCGCTTGACTTTTGAAAAAATGAAGAAAAATCGGCCTTTATCTGTAAAATGGAATCATATTACAAATAAATTATTAAATGTACATAAAGAAGTTACATGTATTTTTACTATTATTAAGATTAGTGGTGTAATTATTTGTTTGTATATTTCGAAATGGTTTTAGTCTCATTAAGGGAGTATTCTCTGTAATAGAATTTAAAATAAAAATCGTTTCAATTTGGGTACTAGCTGAATTGAAGTGCACTGAAGCTCTGGTTCAAATTTGGTAAAGATTCAGAGTTTTAGAAGAAAGAAATTCGTGGTCGAAAATAACACGGGCTCTTGTGGAAAAATGCATCTTTTGTAGTAAAAACATTGCAAAATGAAAAATTCTGAGAAAATTCTGAGATATGTAGAAATTTATCCGTTATTCATATCTGCTTTCAAAATTATAATTCATAGCGTCTTTTTCAAGTATCATACGTTCTCTTGAACTATTAAATTAGGTTAGAATCACATAGGCATATAATGTGGTATGTGAGTCAATGATATGTCGAAGCGTTCTCTCAACTGACTAGCTACGTACCGAGGGTACTCCCTTAAATTGATAGAAAAAATGACTAGTTAATAAAACAAGGTGAAATGTTTTTCTCAGATTCTTTTCACATATAACAGATTGGGCGTGAAAAAATCGAAATTCGATATTTTTATTCCAAGTTTTCTTAAAGATACTCTAACCTAGGAAACAATATACGCAGGCTACAAAAAAATTAGGGATGTAACCGAGTAGTTCGACATTTTTTTATGTCTTCTTTTTTGCATTACAAAATGCATGTAAATTAAAAAAAAATTCTTAAGCACATAAAATTGCAATGTTTGAGCATATATAAAGCTAATATAACACTTTTCATTTCATTTTAAAGTTTTTAAAAATTACTTTTGACTTATGCATTTTACGAGTTTTTTGTTTTTGAGTAAAAACTCGAAAAAAAAGTTCGATTTTGAGTGCATGAACTTCATTGTTTGTATGAAGGTCATAAATATTTTGAGAGCCTTTAAACCTTATTAGTTTACTAAAGTAATGTACTGGTTATAAAACGTGGGTGATTTCAATACATAATTTTATCATTTATATATTTTTATTCAAGTTTTATAAAAAAAATTGGCAGAAATCTTCGAACTACTCGAACCAACCCTAAAAGAAATTGGCAACACTATAGTATTCTTTCTGTATCAAATCACTCGCTCATGAAATGAAATTCTTCATGAAAACTAAACGAGAGAAGTTACAAATTTTGAGTAATATTATGGATTTCACCTAGGGATTTTGCATTTTTTCTGTTACAGAAAAAACACTTGAGATTTTTTTGTAAAAAGTAAATAAATAAAATTCATTACCAATAAATATCCAAGCGGATTTAAAAGGTTAGGAAACGTGTTGAATATTTTATCAAGGTCCGATTTCCTGTAAAAAGTACGTTTTTCTTCTTTTTTAGCCTCTATCCATTTAGCCACATATTCATCATTTATAATGTTTACGGGTGCCTCGAGATCCTTTAACGAACTTGCGACTTCAGATTCTAAATCGAGTGAAAGATATAAATATTACTATAATAACATACTATAATGGTGGAGTGTAAACTGATAGTAAGAAATATTTAAAGCGAATGCGCGTATTTGATTCAAATAATTAATTCTCAAGAGTTACAAAATATTCATTAACACTTAATGCGTGATTTCTTTTTTTCATAAGTGCTACTTTTACTGAATAATATTTATTCATTTCTTAGCTGTTAATACACCTGCATTTGAGTGCATTTTCATATAGAATCTACTTCAGCGCTTTTCCCAATTAGCACCTTTTATAACGCGCGGCCCAAATAGAACCTTCTGCCTCGAACCCGACGATATTCATTAAAAGTTAAGATGGTGACTTTCAGTCAAATTAGTATTTCTATCAGTAATACGGAACATAGAGAGAAGAAAATCATTATATTAAAGGAACGTCATTTACTATATGAAGGAACGGAGGTTTGGATACGGACAAACGAATATTCGTCTACAGTTAAATCATATTTCTTAATAGTTAAGAAACCATGTCTTTAAAATCGTAGAAGATTTGAATTTCTTTACTCTTAAGGAATATTACTTAATTATAAAGAAATATTGTTTACTATAAAGAAGTATCGTGAACTATTAAGAAAACTTTGGCACAAATAACATCATAAATTTATAATTAGAAAAGCATACTTTCAGTAAAAATTGTCTTTTCTCTGTGAAATATGTGAAATGAATTTTTTAAGGAAATATAGTTACCACTTTCTGTACGTTTTCTTTTTTTATAAGCTATTATTAGTTCTTTTATTTGGATTGCTTTTTCTCTCAGCGTTTCATAGTAGGACTGGAACGCTCCATGTGCATTCGCGTCTTTGGTAGGCTTTGTATAAAACCGTTCCTTACTATAACCAGTAAATAGTTGGGAAGCGCTAATGGCCAAATCATTTAATCGATCAGTTTTTATACTGTTTAAAATAAAAGTCATATTGTTATAATTAAATATGCGTTTTTATTAAGTAATATCAAGGAAAATGGCTTATCTATTATCTTAAGGGAGTTCTATGGTAAACAGAAATAACGCTAAGACAATTCTGAAATTTCGCACATTGGTTAACTTTTACATGAAAAGCTCTCATATAAATTTTTAGAAGGCTAGGCTACCTAGAAGTCAAGAAATTAATGTTTTAATTTTTCAGTTTTTAACATGGGCTCTTATGGGAAACCGCGATTTCGTTGTATTCATTTGCGTATAAGAAAGAAATTAACGCTAAGGTATTTTGAAAATTTATGTAATAGAAAGACAAATATATTATGAAGATTTATTTTCTTGCAAAAGTATCATTGGATGCCTCTAATTTACGAAAAAAAAAAAAGTTTAAAAGCGAAAAACATACTACAATAAATGTAATTATCTAAAATGAAAATATTATTGGTATTTGGTGTAAGTTTATTAATAAAAACATTTGTAATAAAGTAAATCAACAAGAGATAAAAAGTGCACTTGTTTTGACTAGTGTAGTTACCATAGAACTCCCTTAAGGTGGTCTTACACATTTTTTTAAATTAAATTTTTTTTACTCGCATCCTCTGTCTACTTGGGGTTAGGAATTATTTGAATAATTATTTTGCCATGTATAAACGTCTGACGCGCTCCCATATATACGCAGAACTCGCCTCCCCGCCTACATAGGGTTAGGAGTTATTTAAATAATTATTTTTTCTTGCATGCACGACTGACGCGCTCCCGAATATGCGTGGAACTCGCATCCCCCGCCTACTTGGGGTTAGGAATTATTTAAATAATTATTTTGTCTTGTACAAACGTCTGACGTGCTCCCGAATTTGCGTGGAAATCGCATCCCCCGCCTACTTGGGGTTAAGAATTACTTAAATAATAATTTGCCTTGTATAAACGACTGACGCGCTCCCGTATACACGTGAAACTCGCATCCCCCGCTTACTTGGGGTTAGGAATTATTTAAATAATTATTTTGCCATGTATAAACGTCTGACGCGCTCCCGTATACGCGTGGAACTCGCATACTCCGCCTACTTGGGGTTAGGAATTATTTAAATAATTATTTTGCCATGTATAAACGTCTGACGCGCTCCCATATACGCGTGGAACTCGCAACCCCCGCCTATAATTTTCTATTAAACGTCTAATTAATTAATTCAGTTCCCCTCTTTCATGAAAATCTTCTTCTTTTTTTGTTATAATTTTGCTCTATTCATCTTAAATAAAAAAAAGAGAGTACGATCCCTGTTCAATCATCATCGTCATCTATTTTATTGATTTTTCGTTACATCCAGCACAGTGTTAAAAAAAAACGTTTACCAACTTGAATATCTGAAAAGTTCTACCATGGTTAAGGGTGCAACAGTTAGAATGGTATTCACGTTACCAATATTGCTATTAAGTTTTTTTAAAAAGAATTTTTAACGAAGACAGCGTTGGTAATATAGAAAATGATAGTTTTCTTTATTTTCATTATAAACTGTTCAAAGATATAGGTAAGAAGAAAAATAATTATTTTTAATAATTATTATTATGTAATAGTATTCGCGGCAAAGTCTTCAGTTGTACTAGTTTTCGTTACAAAGTCGCGAATTGTACTAGTATTCGAGGCAAAGTCGTGAGTTGTGCTAGTTTTCGTAACAAAGTCGCGAATTGTACTAGTATTTGCGGCAAAGTTGTGAGTTATGCTAGTTTTCGTTGCACTTTTCTGAAATGTGCTAGTCTTCGTAAGGAAACCAAAAACGTGCTAGTTGTCGTAAGGAGCGTCAATATCATAACTATCATTATATCTTGTAGATATAATGTATACAAAGTTCTGATCACAGGTAGTCAATATTTATTTATTTAGACTTTCCGGTAGCCTAAATGTTAAATATTTTATTAAAATATTATTGTTATAGATACTCACTCATATGACTTGGTTTGTCTTGTTTCGTGAAATAAAACAATTCTAGCAACTTGATGTATGGAGAAAGGTAGGGATTTACCAATTTCCACGATTTGAGACTCTCTTTTTAGTTTTTCCTCGTAGTCATATGCCTTTATGAGAAACTCTCCTTCCCACATTGCATTAAAACTTGGTAAATATAATTGGTATAACGATGATTAACATTATCTACGAGTAAAATATCATATTAGAAATAATTGCAGTTTTTCCTTTTTAGGGTGGAACTCTACCTTTTTTGTTTATTTTTTTTTTTTCATTACTACTACTTAATCAAAATTTTTATATCATATTTAGTATATAAGATATCGAATATCATACTAAAATTTCCAAATATTTTATTGACTGAGCCTTAATTTATAAGCTACACAGTTTCCTTTTTTCATTAAATTAGCACCTATTGCAAACATCCCCAGCGTCTCAATTTTTGTCGAATACAGTTACTCAAAGTTTTTTTCCCTTTTTAATACAAAATACAAGAAAAGTTACTTAAAATTTTAGTATGAAACTCATTTTTATATTAATGACAAATAAAAGTATATTTTGAATAATTTTATTTGCAAAAAAGAAATATATAACATATTGTTAACAATATTTATTATGAACACCCGATAGAAATTTTAAAAATTTCATAAATGGTAACTAATTTTTATTCTAGAGATAGAAACTAATGTCACTGTTGATTTAGATTTAAATTAAAAAAAAAAAAATTAAGATGCTGGGAAAGTTTTCAAATCTTAAAATATAAGTTTTGAATAGAACACATTTAGAGATAAAACATTATAGTTAATCCTTTATTATTGTTCCCTTTATCAATCAATTAAGTGGTTTCACTTGTTTTTGGGGAGAAATGTGAAATAAAAAAATACAATAGCCAAATAATGTACTTACATGCATCGAACTCAATAAAAAATTTTGAAATTAAACTAAAATCCATTATTAAACTTCTCAAAAATTTGTTTATTAACAATAAAATCATTTTCAAAATACGATCTTTCACATTAAAATAATTTAAAAACCAATCATATATGAATGTTTTCTGACTTGTAAGTACTTGCAAAATGAATTTCCGTAATAAAAAATTCATTTTTTGACCCAAAATGAGGTAGAATTGCACCTTAACCCTCTGCAGTGTAGTGGCATTTCCTGATGCCAACTTCTTTCAAATGCTTTTTTGTGATTTTAAAGTAAGTTTTATTTGATTTAACCGATGTTTTTTGTAATTTTACAATCATGGGATGTTACAGAATCAAAATTCATGTGAAAACGTTTAAAAATTTTTGTTAATTTTCATCTGAAAAATGTATGCCGCAAAGGTTTAAAAAAGCGATGGATTTGTTTGTGAAACAAATTTATTTTTAATTTGATAGGTGGGAGCAATAGGTTAGTAAATAATCGAAAAATGGTACGATATTTTGCTAAAAGTTGTTAGTATTTGAGCATTTTCAATACCTTCATTCTGTGATCCTGTACCGATATCACTATTACTTTTGTTGTTGAGTGAGTTTGACAAATCCGAAGTGTTAATACTTTCGTCGTTTGGAAAGTTCGACACATCCAAAGTATTAATACTGTTGTCGTTTAGCGAGTTTGACGAATCCAAAATAGAAGAGAAATTATACGAAGGTGCTAAATTAAGTGGCAAATTTTCTTTTTCCTGAAACAATACCGTGTTGTTCTCCAATTGAGCTACGCTATGCCCAATAGTAGTCAGTGACGTCAAAGCTGTAGAATAAAATATTGATCGAGTATAATTTTTAAGTTAATTCTATATATTTATGGGAGGAGGTATTTTATCAGAATGGTAAAATTTTAAATGGGTATTTGTTCAGAAAATAAACTATCTTTCAAAATATTTTCCGAATTTGATACTGTAAGTTCCAACCAGGAGCTATTCAGAACATACAAGGAATTACTTTCGAAATAAAATATCAGTATCATATATTAACTAGAAAAATAAAATTCCGAAAAATCGAAAACATTAATTCTATACGATTTTTAGCCCATTTGTCGACTTTATAGCTTTTCTAAATGACTGCATTTTCTAATATTTAATCGTTAGGTAGAAATGGCTTTCGAGAAATCGATATCATATATCAAATAAAAATAATTTTATGAAAATATAGACTTCTTGTCAAATTTTTTCGAATTTTTGTACGTTATGCATTTTTAAACATTCGGAAAATTCCCCCTTCTATCATAAAAATTTCGAATTTAGTTTTTTACCTTTCTGAGAAAATATCCATCTAACATTTAACCATTCTGATAAAATACCTCCCCCCATGTAAATGAAAAATTAGTTAGAATCACATTTATTAACATAGATAGTTCTATAAAATACGAGAATATTGATAGAATTTAGAGAACAAGAAGTACCAATTTTCGCACGGATAGAATTTCTCCTTAAAAGATTTTGTGAAATTCATTGAAAGAATTACTAATTATATAGAGTGGAAAGTTTCCCGAATGACCGTGTATACTGGAAAGATTCCCCGTGATTGTGACAATATTTATTTGAAGTTTTACGCACGTATATACACATAAAACTATTCAGAATAAAACTTATTGCTACACGTTATTAGTTTATAAAATATATTTTATGTTAACATTTATCAAGAGATATTACATTATGCCTGCATGGCGATTTAAATCCGCTGGTTTATTATAAATAGAATGACAAACAAATTTGTAAATATTGTATATTATTAAATAAGTATAGAATTTTAATTTAGATACGTATTCTTTTTAGGCACATAAGTTTTAAAGTAATTTTTTAAGTTCCACCAGATAAAACAAGAAAATGAAAAAAAGATAAAGTATGACATTTAAAAGGATATGAAATATTTCAATTGAAAATAGTACATTATGATACGGGTGTAGAAGGTGATTATTTATCGCAGACGTTTTTCGCACGAGCGAAGCGACTGAGAAAAGTCGAATGCGGTAAAAATCACCTTACGCACCAGTGTCATACAGTATTTTATATCACGAGAGCCGAATAATCATATTAAAGTTATAATTTTGAGGTTAGAGTGGTATAAAGTTAATTTTCGTTACCTGACAAATATTACCAAACATTAAAAAAATATAATTTTATAAATATCAATTATGTAATTTTATCTTTTAGTGTACAAAATATAATAATTAAAGTTAATTATATTAATAAAGTTGCTTTAAAGAACTTTTGTTTAAGTCTAAATGATGTCATGATTTCATATCCTCTTAATGCAACAGTTGGTAAAAAAGATATGTGAAAAGTTGGATCCAAATCTAGAACTAGCGAATATATGTTTCGCACATATAATCTACACTAATTGACTAATCTCTGAACGTTTATGACGATATTCTTACGGTGAAAGTTGCTATAACCATTCATACTAGGATCGGTGATTGGGAATGAAGGAGCAGAATCTTCTAGTATATGTTCATTCATGATTTCAGGTCTTCTTTTTTCGATAATGGAATAAAAAGTGATGAATGAATAATTTTTCAATAAAAATGGTGTGAAATGTATAAATGGTGACACATGTACCCCAATGGAAATGGAAAATGTATATAAATGTAAAAAATGTATATAAATGTAAAAAAATGTATATAAATGTAAAAAAATGTATATGAATTTTAAAAAATCTATGTAAATGTAAATAAGTGTATATAAAAGTTGTAATTGGAACAGTTTTTACATTTATATCCGTTTATTTATACAAATTTACACGTATTCACATTTATATATTTTTTCTTACATTTTGAATAGTTGTATTAAAAAATTTATTTCTGTAAATACACTTATTTACAGTTATTTACAGATATATACATTTATATACATCTATATATTTTCCACTCTTAAAAGAATGATAGCCGGAAGTAGTGGCTCATTTAAAGACTAGATGTTATTGTTTTATTCGAAAGAAGCACGAATATTTGAATATTTTTTAGATTAAAAATGTACTAGATTTGAATTTTGAACTTAAATATTTATAGAACTTCTAAATAATTAAAGCATAATAGGAATCATTTGATTTTTTTGCTTAATAAAACATGTATCTAATTATCTTATCATTTAAACTTATTAAAACTAAATCATCAAACCAAAATCGTACGCGCGAAGCGCATTTGAATTTTGCTAGTTTCTTAAATTTTCGCTGTATAAGACTTTTTTTTAAGTTTTATTGAAGTGTATATAAATGTCTATACATGTAAAAAAATATTTATACATTTCAAAAATTGTGTAAATAAGTGTAAATTTATGGGAAAAAATGTATATAAATATAAATAAATGTAAATGCGTATTCCAATTACAAAATTTATATACACTTATTTACATTTATATATATTTATTTACATAAATATATTTATATTTACATTTATATATATTTTCCATTTCCACTAGGGTATACATGTAATAAAATATATTTCAATACAAGTACTGAAAAGTTGATTTGTGTGAATTACCACACGTGTGAATCAATTTGCGCAATTGTATTGAACAATATTTTTGATATTGTAGGTTTAAATGGCATTTCAAAATTTTATTAAATGCGTAAAATACCATTTCACTCATACTAGTTTAAAAATGTTTAATCATTTCGGTTTTGTCGGAATTTTTATTCAAAGTTAAATTTATTTGTTATAATTGTAGTTAGAGTATATGCAAAATACATCTTTTTATTTAACTATTCAGTTTGAAACTCGTATAATTGTTTACTAAATAAACTCAGATAGGAACTATGTGGAAAACAACTTAAAAAACTCTGCCAATTCATTGGCACTTAGCTTCCTCAAAATTTATTTACTGATTCCTTTAATTAATTTTTACTTCCAATATATAAAATTTAATAATTTATTTTGTACGGAGAGAATTATACTATATTTTTGTTTTTACTTTTTATTTTTACTCTTTTTAATTTTTATCATTGAAAAAGCAATGATTATTATAAAATTTAATACTTTTAAAAAAAAAATATTTAATGCTTTTTAAATTTTAATTTAATTTTATGACTTATAAACTATAAATAAAAGAAAGGTTTCAAAATTAATTTCAAAATACTCCCAGTGATCATTATAATATTCTTGAATTCTAGATATTCACTGCAAGAATGTAAACAGTATTACTATACAGTTAAAAGTATGTACAAGTACAGAATCTGCATATTTGCAGTCTAACTTAAGTGAACAAAAATGTAACTGCGACAACGGATGTGCAGGTGTCAGTCCTATTACCATTTTATATCTTTTAGCAAAATGCCACAAGGTCCTACGTGTTTTCCACAAGATTCCTACATGTTTCCCACACGGGCCCTATATATTTCCCACATGTATCCTATATGTTTTTCATAGTTCCTATGTGAGTTTTTTTAGTACGATAGATATAATAGTAGTAGTTTTTTAGATATTGAAAATAGTGTAATTAATTTATTTGAAATATTCTATACCAGAGACCAAATTAGAAAAACTACCACTATTATGTATTACAACAAGTTTCAATTTGAAATTTGGCTTTATAATATTTATTTACAAATGCTGGGTATAAAAGGTTGAAAAGTTGTTTTAGTAATTGACTTCAAATGTCTCTGAATAGTACAACAAATGTAATGTTCGCTAAAAGTATATTGAAAATCAACTATTCAGTACAGCAAATTTATTGTTCGCTAAAAGTATAGTGAAAATCAAATATTCAGTACAACAAAGAGCTAAAAATACATTTGCTGTACTGAATAGTTGATTTTCAGTATACTTTTAGCGAACATTACATTTTTTGTACTATTCAGAGACATTTGAAGTTAATTACTAAAACAACTTTTCTTTATACCCAGCATTTGTAAATAAATATTATAAAGCCAAATTTCAAATTGAAACTTGTTGTAATACATAATAGTGGTAGTTTTTCTAATTTGGTCTCTGGTATAGAATATTTCAAATAAATTAATTACACTATTTTCAATATCTAAAAAACTACTACTATTATATCTATCGTACTAAAAAAACTCACATAGGAACTATGAAAAACATATAGGATACATGTGGGAAATATATAGGGCCCGTGTGGGAAACATGTAGGAATCTTGTGGAAAACACGTAGGATCTTGTGGCATTTTGCTAAAAGATATAAAATGGTAATAGGACTGACACCTGCAAATCCATTGTCGCAGTTACATTTTTGTTCACTTAAGTTAGACTGCAAATACGCAGATTCTATACTTGTACATACTTTTAACAGTATATTACTGTTTACATTTTTACAGTGAATGTCCAGAATTCAAGAATAGTATAATGATCACTGGGTGTATTTTGAAATTAATTTTGAAATCTTTCTTTTATTTATAGTTTATAAGTGATAAAATTAAATTGAAATTTAAAAAGCATTAAATATTTTTTTTAACTTGTTTTCCACATAGTTCATATCTGAGTTTATTTATAGTTGGGTAACAACTACGAGTTTCAACCTGAATTTTACTTTATACTATTTATTTACAAATAGCTAGTTGTAAAAGATTGAAAAGTTTTTTTAGTAAATGATTTGAAATGTTTCTGAATAGTTGATTTTCAAAATACTTTTAGCAAACAATACATTTGTAAATAAATAGTATAAAGTAAAATTCAGTTTGAAGCTCCTAGTTATGGCATGGTGTGGTTTGTGCACATAAGAATTATGCACATATTTATTGTGCACACTTTAGCATTGGTGTATATCTATATCTATGTGTATACTCCAATGCTAAAGTGTGCACAATAAATATGTGCATAATTCTTATGTGCACAAACCACACCATGCCCTAGTTATTATACATAACCCGGTCAAAAATATCCAGTTGGGAAATCCAACTGGATTTTCCAAGAGGGAAATCCAGCTGGGGAAGAGTGGATTCCAGCTGGATTTTGGTGGATTTCCCGTCGGATTCCCAGTTGATGATACCAAATATTCCCACCCATTTTTAACTGGATATTTAAGTGGATTCCCACCTAGATATAACAGGATTCCTATGCATTATTAACTGGATTTCCATTGAATAGAAAAGCGAAAGTTAGATGGATTCCCATCTATATTAAACTGGATTTTTACATGGATTTCCGCCGTCACGCTGGGATTCCCATTTATTATTAAGTAGAATTTTGAGTGGATTCCCATTTAATAGAAATGCGAAAGTTAGGTGGATTCCCACCAACATTTAACTGGATTTTTACATGGATTTCCGCCTTCGCCCAGGAATTCCCATTTATTATAAGTGGATTTCCATTTAATCCAGTTAAAAATGGGTGGGAATATTTGATATCATCAACTGGGAATCCGACTGGAAATCCACCAAAATCCAGCTGGAATCCACTCTTCCCCAGCTGGATTTCCCTCTTGGAAAATCCAGTTGGATTTCCCAACTGGATATTTTTGACCGGGAATAGTATTTTTTTTATATATAGAAAATAGTAAATTGAGTTGAAATTTTCTATATTAGAAACCAAATTAAAAAAAAACAGTTTAAAAGATGAAAAAGTATTTTAGTAATTGATTTCAAATGTTTCTTTCAATATACTTTTATCAAACAGTAAAATATATATTTTATAAAAGTTTATATGAGTTTTAAATTAAATTTTGCTCTACATTATTATTTATTAAATAAATCCATTATTATTATAATCTATTATAAAAATTGGTGGAAATATAAAAGAAATGTATATATGTTAATGTTGTAATCAATGAGTAGATATACAGCAACTTAGAGGTTAAGATAAGCAAATATATATATTTAGCTACTCTACTTATTGATTATAACATTAACATATTCCAAAAAGTTCTTATATCGTATAAACTATTGAACTTGCACTTACCTTTTAAAAGTCGTGTACTGCCAGCTAATTTGCAAAGGATGCAGTAAGTATGCAGAGGAGATCGCGTGCTCAAAACACATCCACAGAAAGAGAGAGAGAAAAATGGAGGGAAACGGTGCCGATAAGGTAGTTTGAGCTTCAGAGGGTAAATCATTTACCATCAGCTCCTTCCCCTTCCCCCACCGCGCGCGTGCGACGATGACCGAGCGCAGCGGCTTGATCACTCGAACGTCACGGGAAAATCCGGTGGGCCGCGAGTGAATGTCACCTAACGTGCAGCATGCCTTATTACGGTAAAGACATTTATTCTCATGGACATACGTTATAATAACTTGAGAATTGGTGTATTAATAGCATGCAGTAACTCATCGTTTTATACCATGAATTTCAAGCGAATTTTAGTTGAATCTTGGCATAAATTCACGTGAGAAAACTTCATGCTTATTTCTCGTGGGGCTAGCAAGGAATAATCACTTGATTTTTCTCTCCGTGTACTATTCCGAACGCGTTGCCGTTCGGAAACGAACTTTTTAACACTCCGTGCGTAACGCTCCATTTCGTACACGCTCTAATAAAAAAGCATGCCCTAAATAAAGCTTCTCACGCGTCGTGTCAAAAAATAGTGTTCAATACACGAGTGAGAAAGTAATTTTGTCCTTGAATGGCCTTTTCCCCCCCGCTTCGCTAGGGCCCAAACGTCCACACGAGGATAAAATCACTTTTTCGCACTTGCATCGAAAATAATTATTTCAGAACTATAAGTGTGCAAAATCGAACTCTGCGCAGCCCGTTAGGAGAAATAGTATACGTCACACGTGCGCAATAGATCACCCGCACTCGTCTCTTTTATATATCGCCCGTGCTGTGCTCGCGCGACAAACTCGACTCGTGCGGGAATGACCTATTTTGCGCACTCGTTGCGTAATGTAATTCCGTAACTTGTGAGGAAAAATAGTGTGTACGCTACGCGTGCATAAAGAAGGAAATTATGCACGCGCGAAGATTGACGCTCGATTGGCCCGGGTATGGTGAAAAATAATATACGCAACACAGGGATAAAGAGGGCCATCCAAAGCACATGTTTGCCAGCCTCGCCTTCGGCTCCTACGGTAATTTACACGTGCTTAAAAGTTACATGAGTTTGGAGATATTGCTTTTACCGCTTTTTAACATTTTTGGTGTATCTTAAACATACCTTCAAACTCACGTAACTTTTAAGGGAAATGGTTAGCATTTGAAAAAGGACAATTTTTTAGCATTTGTTTCTGGAATTAAGAAAAAACCTTTTCTTATTCCCAATGTCGAGGAAAGGGATGTCGTTTTGGATTGTACACGAGTACTTTCCGTTCCTTTATGGTATAAAGAGGTAGTAGAAAAAATCTGTTTGGGAGGTGTGTTTAAAAAAAAATTATATAATATTGGTTATTACAAATATTTATTATATATTTATTATAAAATCAATATAGTATTGTATAAAAAAATCGTTAATAAAAAAAAAAGCAAATATTAATTTTACTATCGCCCCGCATTTGTATAGTTAACTTAAAAAATTGTACACTATTATCATATAACATATTTCTGAAATTAAATAAAGAAAATGTTGACAGTGTTGCCAACTTAAATTATAGTAAAAAAAATTTACGCGCGAGATAACGTCTTCTTCAGGTTCATTCCGAGATAATGCCTTTTTCAGGCCGATTTCTAGATAACGTCTTTTTCAGGATGATTTCTAGATAACGCCTTTTTCAGATTGATTACAAGATAACGCCTTCTTCAGGTCGATTTCCAAATAACGCCTTTTTCAGGCCGATTTTTCAATAACGCCTTTTAACCGGGAAGCGACGCTATGTTATTAGATTTCTGCACACTTTATATCTAGTTTTAGCAAACCTTTTCAACCGGATCATTATCAGATGCAATTTTAAGCAGGTATGAAATGCGTATTAGTTTTTATCTAATTCAGAAAACTAAAAAATGAATGTAATTTATAATTGACAATTACAATAAGGCTTATTGTACAAGCCTAATATTATTGAAAAAAGATGTTTTATGTTCTATTCTATGTTCTAACAAAATTAAGTGATTTGATGCATTACATAAGATATATGAATAATATTAAGTCTCTAAATCAACCATATTATCAAAAATGCTAATTATTGGTTTTTCGTGATATTTCAAAAAATCATAACTTTTTTTAATTCGCTTGGCCTACTTTGGTTAAAAAGGCATTTTGAAGAGTTTTAAAGGAAAAATTCAAAAAAATGTTGTCGAACAAAAAATTTTAAGGCGCAGTTTCAATATTCTTCGATGAAGGTACATCAAAAACCAACCAATCAGAAACTTTCAAAAAGGGTCATAAAATAAATACTGACACGTTCTACAGATAAAATGCAAACTTTTTTCCAATCAATGTTCTATATACAATAAGTTTCAAATTTTTGAGTCAAAAAATGATAAAAGTTGGATTTTAACCAAAAATTGCAAAAAATTTGAATTTTCAATGTTACATAGCTTTTTTATTTATGCAAATATCGATCTCAAAATTTAGGACCATGTTTTTTTCATAAAAAACTAAAAGTAAAAAAATTTTGAGCGATTTTAAAATTTTGACCTGCTCACTTCATGTGAAACATCCCAGTTATAACTAATAAAAGGGTAGCAACGACAGTTTCAGATTTAAAATGTTATAAAATCCTAGTGCTCTTTCATACTGCCACCTTAGTCAAGTATCTGTGACACAGGTGCTAGTATGAGCATTAGAATTTTGTAAAATTTTAATTCTGAAACTGTTGCTGCTACCACTTAATTACTTGCATTCACGAATAACCTATCAGTTATTGTTAGTAAAATTTACTACATTTGTAGGTTTCATTAACCTCATTCAAAACTTGTTTGACAGCGGTGGGATTGCAAGGAAAAGGATCCAAGGAGAAGAGGAAGAAGTTCAGTGTTGTGTTCCGTCCAGGGTTTTTGAGCTGTGGTTTCCTCTGGGACGCCGGCGAATGCCGGAGCATTTGATTGGAAAGTTGGGTCCACAGCAGCAATAAAGAGATAAATCCCCAACCAATCAAGGATCAAGGACTTCATGAACGAAAATAATAGAACTCCGCCGAATTCGAGAGAAAACAACCCCGATCCAGGATACGAGAGTGGGATGGTCAACGTAACTCCAAGGCCAAATCAAGGACAGCGAGTCTTCCTCAGGACACATCCTTATCAGCTTTTGCAATACCCTGATTTTAGTAAACCGTTCGTAGTAACCACGGACGCATTCGATTACGCGTTAGGCGGTATACTAAGCCAAGGCCCTATCGGGAAAGACCTCCCCATTGCCTACACCTCTAGAGCCCTGAACGATACGGAGACACTATACACTACCACCGAGAAGGAATTACTAGCGATAGTCCACGCGGTCAAACAATTTAAACCCTATTTATATGGTAGGAAATTTATATTAGTGACCGATCATAGATCCCTCTTATGGCTCCACAAATTAAAAGACCCCATCACCCGAGTAGCCCGTTGGAAAATTTTACTAAGAGAATATGATTACGAAATCATACATAAACCCGGCAAGATTAATATGAATGCAGACGCACTGTCAAGAAACCCATCCTTTCCATAACTACGAAATCCGACCATCTCGACGCAGAGGAACCATCCCCCGAAATTAACATCGAAAATTTATTTATGATTCGCAATTCAGAATCGGAGGGGTTGAGTTCTGAAGCAGTTGAGAGTCACGGACATTTACATTTTTCATTTAAAAGGAATGACGGACAAACTAACGCACACGACTTTAGCTCTGCCTCCTCCTCAAGAGGAGAGGCAGCAGTTGCGGGTAACGTAACCAAGGGTAGCTTTAGGAAAGTGCCGGTCGTAGAGGTCGTGGCTGATGCCCTCGAAATAGAGGAGATTAGAAGTAGGGAACGTCCGGTTGCGGGTAACGTAACCGATGCCCTCGTAAGAGGAGTCGGAGTAAATAAACAGCCGGTTGCGGGTAACGTGACCGAAGCCTTCATGCGTGACGGGGGGCCGGGGACCAGCAGGAAAATTCCTATCAAGAAATCCCGACGGGCCGAAGTACTCCCGTACGTATTGAAGAGAGTAGGACCCAGGGCCAACAGGAAAATTCCTATCAAGAAACCCTGGCAAGGAAACTTCCGGTTACGGCCACTGCGACTGAAGTTCTCGAATGTGACGGGGGACTCAGAGACTACGTGGCTCTAGAGTGTAGTATTTCCGCACATGTTGAGAAAGATAGGACCGGGGATCAACAGGAAAATTCCTATCAAGAAATCCTGTCAGGCAAAAGTAGGGATGAAATAACACAGGCGCAATTTAAAGAATTAAAATCAATGACAATTAACCAATTTTCCCTTGACGGAGCGTCTGACGATTCAGAAGATGAAATAGAGAGTGAAATTATAAGAATAAAAATTTATATGCCTCCCGAACCAAGGTCCTATGTGGACAACACAGCATAGTCCTGTGTAGGCAAAATTACACGATCCTTTGTGGACAAAAGTCATGAAACACAGTCCTATGTGGACAACACAACACAGTCCTGTGTGGGCAAAATTACACGATCCCTTGTGGACAAAAGTCATGAAACACAGTCCTATGTGGACAACACAACACAGTCCTGTGTGGGCAAAATTGCACGATCCTTTGTGGACAAAAGTCATGAAACACAGTCCTGTGTGGGTGACACAACACGGTCCTGTATGGACAGCACGACACTACCTCTTGCGAACAAAATTACCCAACCCTTTGTTGATACCCTACTCATAACCTCAGTCGAATATTCCCGAGACCAACTTCTAATGAGAGAAGATAATATCGCTCATTTTATGTCAGTAAATTGCGAAATAAGCACCCCTATTTGCTAACAATTAGTAGATTTAGAAATGATAAATATTGAAAAACTAAAAACAGAACCCATCGGCATAGGCGCGGTAGTACAGACAAATTTATCGAACGGAAAAATTATATATTCATTATTTGTTAAGGAAAAATCGGATGAAGTAGCAACCGCAGCCGTAATAGTTCAATGCTTAGAGTTCCTCCGGGCCGCGATGATCGAGGAAGAAATAAAGTCTGTTAGTATCTCTAAAATCGGAGACGGTTTAGAAAAGAACCATTGGCTACCAATAGAAATAACATTGCGAGCGCGTTGGAAAACCGAAACTCCCAAATTAACTATATGCACGGGTGAGATAATTATTCCACCTTCGAATGATAGGTTAGGAATTATTAATGAAGCCCATGATTCAACGATTGGTGGTCACAAGGGTGTTGCTAAAACTTACCACCGCGTCCGCGAGCGATATTTCTGGCCCGGAATCAAAGAAGATATTTCCGAATATGTTAGGACCTGCGCGGAATGCCAGAGAAGGAAATTAGTACGGGTGAAAACAAAGCAGCCGATGAGAATCACGACTACCCCCAGTAAAGCGTTCGAAGTGTTGCAAATGGATATAGTAGGCCCCCTACCCGTAACTGTATCCGGAAATAAGTATATCCTGACCTTGCAATGTAATTTAACCAAATATTCTGATGCCTTTTCTATTCCTGATATGACCGCCGAAATGGTCGCTACCGCGTTAGTACATGATTTTATCACTAGATTCGGCTGTCCCGAAGCGATTAAAACCGATCAAGGCAGTAATTTTCAGAGCAGTTTAATGCAAAAGGTAGCAAAAATATTTAAAATTAAACAATTGCGATCTACCTCCTTTCATCCGCAAACCATGGGTTCATTAGAAAGAAGTCATCACTCCTTGGTTGAATATTTAAAAATGTATACGGATAAAACCGATTGGGACACTTGGATTAAAATGGCTATGTTTTCTTATATCACGTCAGTTCATTCAGCGCACGGTTTCACTCCCCATGAATTAATTTTCGGACAAAAAGCGCGGTTGCCCTCGGAATTCGAGTCACGAACTGTTGAGAAAACGTATGAGATGTATTTAGATGAATTAATATTTAAATTGAATGATACTCAAAAAATGGCGAAGGCGCGATTACTAGAAGCGAAAGAACGATCAAAGCGATATTACGATCAGAAATTAAACGCGAAAGATTTCAAGGTCGGAGAAGAGGTATATTTATTAAAAGAACCACAAATAGGGAAATTCGACAAACAATATGCGGGTCGATATAATATAATTGAACTAATAGGCGATAGAAACGCAAAAATAGATTTAGGAAATAATAAAACCAAAATAGTCCATGTAGATAAATTAAAACACGCGTGTTTACGACCTAACTAAATTTATTCATTGTTTACTTCTTTATATGATATTTAATATATTACCTTATTGCGATATTTATATTTTTATAATTACGTGCGACCTAATCATAAATTCATGTATCTTCTGTAATTAAATTAATAAAGAATAAAATAATAAGGATTATAGGAGAGATGGCCAGGGCTCATTTTAAACTCAACCAGATGTATTATTCCTTTTGCCCTGGAAATGGGAAACCGGAAGTACTCCTGATACGTTGCATCAGGATGGGTCCCGGCGAGCCATAGGAAGCATCTCACGGAAGGGAGCGATGGCAGGGGCTCTCTTCACCCTTAAAAAATTAAATTATTTAAATTAAAACTCGCATTTCATTGTAGATTCACACTTAAAATTAATCATTAAACCCGCGTTTCATTATAAATTCACTCTTAAAACTAATTCTTCAACCCGCGTTTTTTACCCTTAAAACCCTAATTATTTAAATTAAACCCGTGATTGCAAAAAGCCCGAACCATGGGTTCGTGTTTTAAAAGATGGGGGGGACTGTTATGAACTGCGTTCGCACGGACGAGTGGCGGAATATTTAGGGGCGATTCTACAATAGTAATTTGGAACTTGAGGAATTAATATTAGATAGCAAACGTAATTATACGTATTTGATCAATTAAATAATAAACGTGGATATAGGTATTCAATAAGAGATCGATTAAATAATAAATATAATTAATTGGATAGCAAACGTGATTTAAACATATAAAACCGTCAAAACGTAATTAAACGATTAATTGAATGATAAACGTAATCAAACGTATTCCCATAAGATAAAAAACCGATGAAGATTTTAACTATAAAACCCTTATCTTTAATCAGATAAATTATGTTTAACCGCTCCGTAAATAAATAATAATAATTAAACAATAAACAACTTGATACCGCAATGATTAATTTTGTTAATAATAATAATAATAACATCCCGAATAAGCAAATGACTAACGGCTTGCGATTCTAGTAGAAATACATTATTTAATAATAAATAAGAATAATAGTTAATAGTTTAATAATAAAATATAACAGGATAAAACTCGCTCAGGGAAACGCTCATTCCTTTCTAAATATATAATTCCTAGAGTTGTTTTCCCCATATAATTCCTAGAGTTGTTTACTCCATATAATTCCTAGAGTTGTTTACTCCGCATTATTCCTGGAAATATTTACTCCATATTTTCCAAGAGTTGTTTGTCTCTTCCCCCCCCTCTTCCTGTTTCCCTTCTATTTTTAGAGTCATCAAGGTCAACAGAGGGAGCCAGATGAATCCAGTTATAACTGACCTAGCTACCCCCACTCTCGAGGACGATCTAGAGTAAACTAGAATTATCCAGCGAGGCCACTCCTACTCTCAAGGACAAAACCGGATTAAACTAGAATTCTCCAACGAAGCCACTCCCACTTGAGGAAGGGAAATAGTTTTGATTGGTTCCTCTCCCACCACCAACCTGGAGTTCCACCTGCAATTTAGAATATAAATAGGGCCTCCTCACCGGCCTCCAGTAGTCTCTCTGAGGTCTCTGTGCAAGTGCCTCAGAGCATTGAAATGCAAGACCATTTTTGAATTGTATCGAGTCACGTTTGAAAGTTCTATATTTGCTAAAGTTCTAAAGTTAATTTCTCAATTAAATAAACTTGAAAGCAATAATTTAATTCTCTTGAGTTCGGCTTTTCATTTAAAAGTTCCTGCAATTCCTTGCGCTTCAGCGCTTCATCGAACAACGAATTCGACGTTCCTGTTGGTCAACTCGGCGACCATTGCAGAAGCGCCCTTCTGCTCGAAGATCCCAACTCGGGTCGTAACAAAAGTATCATGATACTTTTTTAACATAACTGATAATGTTATGAATTTTTCTTGAATAAATATTCAAATTTGAATAAATATATTGCGAATTCTTGTTACATATACAGCATGAGGTATAAAAATATATGCTAGCACTGTAACATCTGTGCAATACGTGATATGCTCAAAATTATCTCTATTACGTACAATAAACTTATAGTTTAGTAATATTTTATACTTGATAATTATATATTTTTTATAGACATAATTATATCACAAAATAAAGAGCAATTAGTGCGCCCATTAGATAGCACTTTGGCTATTCTGGTTACGTATACACGGAGAGAAAGTTTAGAGTAAAAATTACCAAGGTGCCTTGGTAGCGCATGGACAGACTGTCAAAAGCCGTGTTATTCCCAGGTTTCTAATACAATTTATAAGTTTCCCAAGAAAAACTATCATAACCACTTAAAAAAAATACCAAATTATCTGAATAAAAATTACCAGAAACACTGGTAAAAATTGAGATCTAGTCATTTTTACAAGGTAACCTAAGAATTTTTACTAAGAAAACTGATAAATTTTACCAAATAACCTGGTATTTGTGTACTCGCGCATGCGCACTGCGCATTATTGTGTTTCAGAAGATTGATACTAGAGGCGTGCGCGACGTTAAAATGAAAACAATACACATATTTTCAGTAAGTAATAACGGCGATTCAAATGACTGTTGGTAACAGCTTCTGTGGTGCAGTCGGTAGAACGTCGGACTCTCAACCCAAAGATCGTCGGATCAAATCCCGCTTCCGTAAAATTTTTTTTCAGTTTAATGTTTTTTCATCATTGTTTCTGTTTCTATTTCTATATTAAAATACTATATATCCATCAATATGCATAAAAAAAGTTAATTTTTTTAATTTAAATTAACTAAAAAAAAATTTTACCAAGGCACTTTGGTAAAAACTTTGAAATTGTCAGTCTGTCCATCCATTACCATAGAAACTGGTAATTTTGTCTCGAATATTTGTAATTTTCACTACAAAATTTCTCTCCGTGTACTATATTACGTATACAAATATATATTAGCCCTGCAATATGCGTGCAGTATACGATAGATTCAAAACTATCCCTATTACGTGCATTAAATATATAGTTTAATAATAATACTTTATAATTCGCTTATGCTATTTGTACGACAGATTTGTACATACAAAGTATATACATATATAACAGATATGATTTCTCTATGTCAGATGTCAAAATAAAACAAACATCACAGCGAGATGTTTCTAAACTTATTCTCTGAATCAATATACGTTACATCTGACGTACGAATAGCAAGAGCCATATTTATAATTCAATATTTTCATAGACATATAACAAAACAAAGAGCAATAAATACGCTCACTAAATAGCACTTTGACTATTCTGATTACGTATACTATATTACGAATACTATATTACTATATTATTTTTTTTTTAATAAAAAATTTTAAAAATTCAAAATGATATCGTTAAAAGATCATACTATCTTTAAAATAAAGAAAACATTAATTTTCCTTTTTTTGGCCTTTTCTATAGGTTTCTTATATATACTAGCCAAATCCATGCGTGCTGTGCGCGCTCTATGTACGTTCAATTTATTCCTTATAACTTCCAAGCCGGAAATCTTTTTCTTTTAATTTTTATGCATCTTTAACAATTGGTATAATACTGTAGTACATTTACTCTTAACGAATATAAAATTTTATATATTATTGACATAATTTATTCTAATATTAACATAATTCATTCTTCTAAGATTAAAACATTGCTTATTGTTTTGAATTTTACTGTTCAATTCAATAAGTAATTGTATTGTGTTTTGAAATACTTTTCTACTTCTGGCCATCACTTTAACAAATAATTAAAACATGTTATTTATTTTAAGCAACCAACATTACTTTGATTATTATTTATTTAATACTTTTTACTTCGATCATTTGTATTCCAATAAATATTCCAATAAATAATACCTAATTATCAAATAAAAATGCATGTTTAATTCTAAATTCTCGGGTCTTTTATCCAAGAGCCAATCACAGGTCAAATCTATAGAGGCTTCACTTCTTCCGGTCATCACTTTTTTAAGAAGTGATATATATATATATATATATATATATATATATATATATATATATATATATATATATATATATATATATATATATATATATATATATATATATATATATATATATATATATATATATATATTCACATCTGGGACGCATTTTGAGGATTATATAGGTCATATATACCGAATTTTGAGGATTTTGTAGGCATTTTGAGGAGTCTCCTCAAAAGTCCAAAGCACTCGAGAGGCATTTTGAGGATTTTTCAGCGGTTTCCACAATAGTGTGTTAATACATCGATTTCGGAAATTCCGTGATATTTTTCCGTAAAAGCGGGCGCCGCAGGCGTCGTGGTGTTAGTCAATAACCTTAGGGTCATTATTTCTTTAGTCACGCGCTTGTTTATTGGTTGTTTATAACAATGTTTATATTTGTGTCACCACTATTGTACAAATTCTTTATGAAATCCTCAAAATACCGTCCAATGATATTTATATATATATATATATATATATATATATATATATATATATATATATATATATATATGATGTTTCAGGTGAAGTGAGCATGTCAAAATTTTAAAATCGCTCAAAACACGTTTACTTTTAGATTTTTATGAAAAAAAAAACATGTTCCTCAAATTTTAGGTCGATATTTGCATAAATAAAGAAGTTATAGAACATTGAAAATTCAAAGTTTTTGCAATTTTTGGTTAAAATCCAAGTTTATTCATTTTTTTACTCAAAATCTTGAAACTTTTTATATAGAACATTGATTGGGAAAAAGTTTGCATTTTATTTGTAGAATACACCAGTATTTTTTTTATGACCCTTTTTGAAAGTCTGATTTATTGGTTTTTGGTATACCTTCATCGAGCAAAAGTAAGGACTGCGCAGTACCAAATTTCTCCACCAAAGTTTTTTTCAATTCTTTGGACAAAATACTTTAATTTAAAAAAAAAGTTTATGGCTGGAGCTAAGGAACAAATTCTACAGCTCATTGAAAATTGATAAAAACCATAAAAATGTTAAATCATGCAACCGTAAACCATTCTATGCTTGAGTATCATTTGAAGACTTCATGTCACTTATCTTGCTACAAAATTTTGTATTAGCTGTAAATGTACATTAAAAAACTAATTTGATTTGTCGAATACTTCATACAATATATTTAGCAATGTGCTCAAACCTCACTTACTTTGAATTTTCTGAATAGATATTATAATTGATTGACGTCAGAGTTACCGGTACCTGGATCAAGAATTCATTCTTAACTTGAATCACTACTTTCTTAATATTGTATAAGTATTTCTATAATATACTACAGTAATACTATATAAGTACTTTTTATAATAATTCAAATTATTTAATACTGAAAGTCAGACATGTTGCGGATAAAACTTATAGTAAGTTAATCTTTATCGGATATTCACTAAAAATCATGTTTTATACTACTTTAGATGAATTTAAAATTTAAAATTACTACTTACTGATAATGAATTAACTCGTATTGGAATTATGAAACTGGTAATTAGAATGCGATAGTACAGGTATTTAATTCAGTTGTAAGATATCAAAATGGATAATTTTTCATATGGTTCTTTTGTATGAAATATATGAAGTGTTTTTATACAATTATTTTTTTTTTTTTATTTCAAAAGTTCATATTAATCATATAAATTACACAGCTATTTTAATGTAAACTTTCAATGTTCTGTTTTGTTACATTATTTTGGCAGGCTGCAATTAACAATTATTTTTCAATAGTCTTCGTACAATTATTTTTATGGAATTTATGCAATATAAGCATATAATATGCTTATCCACAACATGTCTGACTTTCAGTATTAAATAATTTGAATAATTATAAAAAGTACTTATATAGTATTACTGTAGTATATTATAGAAATACTTATATAATATTAAGAAAGTAGTGATTCAAGTTTAGAATGAATTCTTGATCCAGGCACCGGTAACTCTGATGTCAATCAGTTATAATATCTATTCAGAAAATTCAAAGTAAGTGAGGTTTGAGCACATTGCTAAATATATTGTATGAAGTATTCGACAAATCAAATTAGTTTTTTAATGTACATTTACTGTACATACAAAATTTTGTAGTAAGATAAGTGACACGAAGTCTTCAAATGATACTCAAGCACAGAATAAATAGATAACTAAATAGACTCATGTAATTGTAATTCTTTTCTGTTATAATTAAATATGTTCGCCCATACACCTTTCCTTATAAATAATAATTGTGCGTATTTCGTTTATACGTATTTTTGCATTATAAACAACTGTGCGTATTTCGCTTATTCAAATTTTTGATATTGTAAATAATTGTGCGTATTTCGCTTGTACGCATTTTTTATTATAAATAATTGTGCGTATTTCGCCTATACGCATTTTTTTATTTACAATTTTTTTTTATTACAAACACATGTCAATTTGAACGTAATTACGTTCGAGTATTTATTTACAATTACGATTTTTACTTCTAGTATAAAATTACGTGATTAGTAATACTTTAAGTTTTGACATGTCCAACACCTATTAGCCAAAAACTATGGAATGCACTACCTAAATATCGTCATCGGCTTCCCCGAAGACCTGGATCACGTATTAGATGCGCCCTGATATCCAAACGCAAAAGACTACGAAGCGCACCACCTAGACCTCGTCATCGGCTACCCTGAACACCTGCACTGCGTATTAGATGCGCCCTGATATTTTAAGGCAAAAAACTACGAAGCGAACCACCTAGAATCCATCATTGACCACCCCGAAGACCTAGACGACGCATTCGATACTTTCATTTATCGATAAGTAACACTTCCTTATAATAGTTGTGATTTCCGTATTAGCAGGTAGCAACCGTTACCGCTATAGTATTTGTCCCTTACAAGTGAAGGTGGAAGCAATGTATACTAAAATCGTGTGACGCTGTTACGTCGGTATGCTGCTGATCCAACGATCGTATAATTGTGTAACTGTTGTAGTGTGAAAAGCAACAGACTTTAAAAGTAAGCGACCCATACCATAAAAGTATAGGTCCCTTACCAAGATTGCTAAAACCACCTTACTTATATAGTAAAGGAACTCCTATACTCCACGAGTAAGCTGTTTTAACTGTAGCAGTAAGAGTTTTCTTTCCGTGTGCACCCGCAGAAAACTGTTATTTTTTGGGGAGGTATAATTCGTACCTAAAAATCAGGTGTGCCCTAAATACTGACATTAGTCTAGACGCCAGGGGGGTTTCCGTGGGCGATGGATGTCTACGCCTCCACCAAAGCTTTTCTTACGTATTTTTGTCTGCTGATTCTGAATTTCGAAGGTGGACAGTCGCCAGACTGTTAGTTTTTTTGTTATTAACAATTTAATTATTTAAATTGCTGCCAAATCAATATGATTAATTATAACTGAATGCTAACTGTCTAAAACTGTAGTAAATTGATCTAGAATTATGCTTGATTGCGCTCGAATTCGCGAGTTATTGCACTAAATTTGCAATAATTCGGGTTCTAATCAAAATTTTTCGATTCTGAAAAAATGAGCATATTTCTAGATCAATTTACTACAGTTTTAGGCAGTTACGATTCAGTTATAATTAATCATATTGATTTGGCAGCAATTTAAACAATTAAATTGTTAATAACAAAAAACTAACAGACTGGCGACTGTCCACCTTCGAAATTCAGAATCAGCAGACAAAAATACGTAAGAAAAGCTTTGGTGGAACTGCGGACATCTATCGGCCACGGAAACCCCCATGGCGCCTAGACTACATCTCGAGTCTGTCGCGGGAGCGCAGACATTCAAGTATACCTTCGCCGTTCCTTCTCCGTCGTGTCTGCCTAGGTGATGTCCTCGGGAAGTGATAGTTGCGTTGGCTGCCGTCGAGGAGAGTACAATTATATGAAGACGTGTTATCTTCTGCAGGAACTCTTCGCCTAGAGCAAAACAAAATATATTAATAATGTGTTAAGCAGTGGGGATGAGGAGAGCAGTATCGAACTGCCAACAACAGAGGAGTAGACAGATGGAAAGTTGGAGGCTTGTTTCGGCTATACTACATGATAGAGTACAAATCCAAAGTGAAGTACTTACTCGAGCCTGTCACGGGAGCGCAAACTACATTCAACTACACCTTCGCCCTCCCTTCTCCGTTGTGTTCGCCTAGGCGATGTCCTCGGGCAGTGGTAGTTGCGTTGGCTACCCTCGAGAAGAGTAGAATTATATGAAGACGTGTTGTCTTCTACAGGAGCTGTTAACCTAGGGCAATACAAAATATATTAATAATGTGTTAAGCAGTAGGGATGAGGATAGTAGTATCGAAGTGCCAGGAACAGAGGAGTAGACCGATGGAAAGTTGGAGACTAGGTTCGGCTGTACTACAAGATAAAGTCCAAATCCGAAGTGAAGTACTTACTCGAGTCTGGCACAGGAGATCAAACTATATTTATATACACCTTCGCTCTCACTTCTACGATATGTTTGTCTAGCTGATGTCTTCAGGACGTGGTAGTTGCGTTGGCTGTCCTGGAGAAGAGTAGAATTATATGAAGACGTGTTGTCTTCAGCAGGAGCTCTTTGCCTAGCGCAAAACAAAATATATTAATAAAGTGTTAAGCAGTATAGGAATGAGGATTGCAGTATCGAACTGCCAGGAACAGAGGAGTAGACAGATGGAAAGTTGGAGGCTAGGTTCGACTATACTACAGGATAAAGTCCAAACCCGAAGTGAAGTACTTACTCGAGTCTGTCGGGGGAGCGCAAACTACATTCAACTATACACCTCCGCCCTTACTTCTCTGTTGTGTTCTCCTATATGATGTCCTCGGGAAGTGGTAGTTGCGTTGGCTGCCCTCGAGGAGAGTAGAATGATATGAAGACGTGTTGTCTTCTGCAGGAGCTCTTCGCTTAGAGCAAAACAAAATATATTAATAATGTTTTAGGCAGTGGGGATGAGGAGAGCAGTTATCAAACTGCCAGGAACAGAGGAGTAGACAGATGGAAAGTTGGAGGCTAGGTTCGGCTATACTACAGGATAAAGTCCAAATCCGAAGTGAAGTACTTACTCGAGTCTGTCACGGGAGCGCAAACTACATTCAACTACACCTTCGCCCTCCCTTCCCCGTTGTGTTCGCCTAGGTGATGTCCTCGGGAAGTGGTAGTTGCGTTGGCTGCCCTCGAAAAGAGTAGAATTATATGAAGACGTGTTGTCTTCTACAGGAGCTCTTCATCTAGGGCAATACAAAATATATTAATAATGTGTTGAATAAAAAATTTTTCTAATATTTAAACACCTGGTAGTATTGGCCATCAGCTTCCTGAAATCCATATTAATAATGTGTTAAGCAGTAGGGATGAGGATAGCAGTATCGAACTGCCAGGAACAGAGGAGTAGACCGATGGAATGTTGGAGACTAGGTTCGGCTTTACTACAAGATAACGTCCAAATCCGAAGTGAAGTACTTACTCGAGTCTGGCACAGATCAAACTATATTTATATACACCTTCGCTCTCACTTCTACGATATGTTTGTCTAGCTGATGTCTTCAGGACTTGGTAGTTGCGTTGGCTGCCCTGGAGGAGAGTAGAATTATATGAAGACGTGTTGTCTTCTGCAGGAGCTCTTCACCTAGGGCAAAACAAAATATATTAATAAAGTGTTAAGCAGTATAGGAATGAGAATGGCAGTATCGACCTGCCAGAAACAGAGGGAGTAGATAGATGTAAAGTTAAGATATTTGTATAGAATGGAAAGGGATCTTTGGAATTAAACGTCGAAAAAGCGCATGTGCATTTCCAACTAAGACCTCCCGACCCTCGCTTAAAGTTTACCAGAATGTCCACACACAACGCTGCACATACAGAGGGATTGTATATCCAATTTCAGATATACTCAATTAGCCAGTATGGAGAAAATAACTTTTTTTCTTGAAAACTTCTTGAAAAACACACAGAAAATGCAGTATCTCCACTCTTGCTGAGTATTTAGAACTAAAACCTGGAATATAATCCCTCAGTATGTACAACATAGTGTGTGTAAAGTTTAAGATATTTGTAGAGAATGGAAAGGGATCTTTGAAATGACAAGTCGAAAAAGCGCATGTGCATTTCCAACTAAGACCTCCTCCTATGAGTTTGAAGTTCTGAACGTTCATCGTGAACGAAATATCGAAAATTTCCAAATTCGGTTTTTTTAATATTATCTCTTAAAGATATGCATAAAATATATACAAATTGCAAAATAAGTTATTTCCAAAGTGATTATCCCCCCAAAATCATCCCTAAAACCACCGCGACTAGACAATAAATGACAAAAAAAATTGGTACCATGAGAGTTTATTAATTTAAGACAAATTTTATGGCTGATATTTCCTCTAGATACTGCCCTAGGATTGAAAAAAAATTGTCGATATGAAATCCGAACAGGATCCTTTAGCTTGGGGGGTGCAAAGGGGCTAAAATATCGGAAAATACACGAAAAATACCGAGAAAAAATCATGTCTCATGAGTTTATTAATTTAAGACAAATTTTATCGCTGATATTCCTTCCAGATACTGCCCTAACATTAAATAAAAATTGGCGATATGAAATTCGAACCGGATCCTTTCGCTTAGGGGATGCTAAGGGGCTAAAATAGCGGAAAATCTACGATAAATAGCGAGAAAAAATCATGTCTCGTGAGTTTATTAATTTAAGACAAATTTTATGACTGATATTTCTTCGAGATGCTGGCCTAGCATTGCAAAATAATTGGCGATATGAAATTCGAACCGGATCCTTTAGCTTGGGGGGTGCAGAGGGACTAAAATAGCGGAAAATACACGAAACGTACCGAGAAAAAATCATGTCTCGTGAGTTTATTAATTTAAGACAAATTCTATGACTGATATTTCTTTTAGATACTGCCCTAGCATTGTAGAAAAATTGGCGATATGAAATTCTAACCGGATCCTTTCGCTTAGGGGGTGCAAATGGGCTAAAATAGCGTAAAATACATGAAAAATACAGAGAAAAAATCACGTCTCGTGAGTTTATTAATTATGACAAATTTTATAGCTGCTATTTCCTCGAGATGCTACCCTAGCATTGTAAAAAAATTGGCGATATGAAATTCTAATCGGATTCTTTCGCTTAGGTAGTGCAAATGGGCTAAAATAGCGGAAAATACACGTAAAATACCAAGGAAAAATCATGTCTCGTGAGTTTATTAATTTAAGACAAATATTATCGCTGATATTTCTTCCAGATACTGCCCTAACATTCTAAAAAAATTGGCGATATGAAATTCGAACCGGATCCTTTCGCTTAGGGGGTGCAAATGGGCAAAAATAGCGGAAAATCTACGAAAAATAGCGAGAAAAAATCATGTCTCGTGAGTTTATTAATTTAAGACAAGTTTTATGGTCGCTTTTTCTTTGAGATGCTGCTCTAGCATTGTAAAAAAATTGGCGATATGAAATTCGAACCGGATCCTTTCGCCTCAGGGGTGCAAAGGGGCTAAAATATCGGATAATCTACGAAAAATAGCGAGAAAAAATCATGTCTCGTTAGTTTATTAATTTAAGACAAATTTTATCGCTGATATTTCTTCCAGATACTGCCCTAGCGTTGAATAAAAGTTGGGGATATGAAATTCGAACCGGATCCTTTCGCTTAGGGGGTGCAAAGGGGCTAAAATAGCGGAAAATCTACGAAAAATAGCGAGAAAAAATCATGCCTCGTGAGTTTATTAATTTAAGACAGACTTTTTGGCTGATATTTCTTCGAGAGACTGCTCTAGCATGGTAAAAAATTGGCGATATGAAATTGGATCCGGAACCTTTCGCTTGGGGGGTGCAAATGGGCTAAAATAGAGAAAAATACACAAAAAATACTGAAAAAAATCAGTTCTAGAGAGGTTATTAACTCAACACAAATTTTGTGGATGAAAATAATTCATTATTTTGCTATAAAAATTGTACTATTACAAAGCTTGCTCTAGGAGGAAGCAATTGGTTGGTTAGAAATTTAACTGGAATAAGAACAGTATTCATAGTCCTTCATTGTTAACTACAGATAACTTTTAATATTTTTTTGTCATACAAAACCACATTTCAAATGATTAATACTATTTATACTTATATTTTTTATTTAAATATTTCCTTATTCCAAACTTTACGGGTTTTATTCGGTCTTGACCAATCAGTCAAGACCGTAAGAGAAAAACTGAAGTCACTGTCGACCAATCGGGCGCTCCTTTTAAACTGACTTGGCCAATCGGAATGGTTTTATTTCGGCTTCATATTTCCTCCATCATTCTTTTAAGAGAGAAATCTATTCGTAATAATAGACTAATGTAAAATGTATGTGAGAAAAATGATTTTTTCTCTAATATGCCAAAACTTATTCCATCGCCATAATACTTTATTTGTAAGAAATTAATTGAAAAACAAAAATTGTTTTGGTTTTTATATTTTTTCATACCTCCATTACGTCCTCGAAAATGTTCTTCAGAAAACTCTAAGGCAAATTAGTTTTTGATATACGTGTCCATAATATACCTGATTTTGTACGTTTGGAAACGAGTCCATAAAATCGAATGACGGACAAGCACATCCAAATAGTATATTGTGCAACAAGGAGAGAAAATGAGCTGAAAACTCCTCACCTGAGTCTGAAATAGTTCTACTTTCCGTGATGAGTACACACCTTTTTTTTAACGAATCCATGAGAGGTCCTTTTTGTAGGCATAAAAGTTGTGTAGGCATAGGGGATCGCGCATTTCGAGTCATGTACACTATGCAGTTACAAATCATTGCATTTTCTGTTTTTATTTGCATAGCTTATTACAAATATATGCGTCTTTCTTATATTTATTTTAAATCGAAATTTAATTTTTTTCAATTGTTTGTATAAGTGGTAATAACTCTGGTTATTTTACGATTGAAACTTTAAAAATTATCTTATATCATCTAAACAAGCCAAAAAAGTATATAATGTATAAATTTGACACTAAGAGAACAATTTTACAAAATTACGTTGAAGTTAGCGGGGAAAGAATTTTTTTTCCCGCTAAACTTTGAAAAAACGCTCCGAATGCGCTATTTCCTATGCGACTTTTAGTCGTGAAAAAATGCATGTTTCAAGCAACTGTCAAAAAAAAACTATTCTGACGCGAACAAGTATAAGACCATGGTACCATGTAAAGTAACACCAATCCTTCTGTTAGGGGTGCCTAATGTAATTTTTTTTCTCATTTAATTAAAGTTTACAAAATATAGTTTCTTCTTATACTTAATAGTAAATTTCGATTACTAAACTCTCCCACCCTCTCTTCCCCCTCACTATCTCCCTCTGTACCAAAAACTTTAATGAGAGCTTAAATATTTTTTCAAAACAATCAACACGTCCTTTAAAAAACTAATTTTTTAAATATATTCTATCCACACCATTTGTCTATAGTCCTTTTATTTATTCTGATCTCATATATTCAATAACCACTCTCTACAAATGGTAAGAATTTGTTTCATGACTGTACAAATAACTTTTATTTATTCGAATCTCATTTATTCAATAAGCACTCTGCAAATGGTAATAATTTTTTTCATGACTGTACCAATAATAATATTGTTAATATAAAACTTTCTACGAAAGTATAAAATAAGGCAAGTATAGACGTTTTTTCTGTATAATCTATAAAATAATAATATTTATGTTTTTTTAAAAGAAATCAAATAAATACCAGTGAAAAAGTCTTTTACTTCTTTGAGTCATTGTATGCTGAACAAATTATATGTAAGTAAGTACATTCAAATTGTTCATTGCAAATCAAACAAATGAAAGTTGTGAAATCAATTATCGATAGTCAAGTAATGCAAACAACTCTCCGAAATAACTGTATATGACTATTCTCAGAAATGTACTAAAATTTGTTCATCCTTCTATACAAATTAAACACAAGAAAGTACTGAAATCAATTTATTGTAGTCAAGTACCCATAAGTTAACTTGACTGAATAATACAACTTTTCGTAACTACTTAAAAATATTCAGTCAGCGGGCATAAAGTACTACTTAACGCCTAACAGGCGTCATAGCTCCCATTCTCCTACCAAACTTTATAGAACCTACGCACTTTACGCCCGTGTGGGCGAAAATTATTTTAATTATATAACTACTATGCCTTCTTTTTATTTCTAAAATTCATAAGAATTTTATCAGATATTTGCGAAAAGTCAAAGCCTGTATAAAAAATTACATAGTTACCACCACATCTCCATTTTTCATTGATCTTTCTCAATTTTGAAATTTCTATAATATTACTCATCTTGGGAGGACAATAGAAGTCTATAGAGCTGCTCTAGCAGGGGTGGTCCTCCAATCTCCCATACATACTTGGCGGGCCCGACGGTTTGCAGTTTAAGGTCTAGACATGGTCATTTTCATATAGGCCAGTCAATAGAGAAAAAAATCAGCGTTTTCGTGCCATAAATCTTATTAGTAAGCGGTAAACGCTATTGTACGCAGAATAATCCACAGTATAAGTGGTATATAAACTCGACTAGCAGCTCCGTTCTATATATATTGTTATTAACAATTTAATGCAAAAAAGCGCTTTTTTATGGTTTTTTGCTTTTATAGCCGAAACTAGTGGACCGATCTTGATGGTCCAATGAGATAAATTGTAGTAAATGAAATTTTGAACAAAACTAGATGTTGATTGAATCGATCGGACGATTAGTTACGGAGAAAAACGTGAAAAACCGAAAAAAATAAGCGTTTTTTGAAAAATTCATATATCCGCCATTTTGAAAGATGTGGCAGATATCTCTGGCGAATTGATAGTAATTCACATGTACTTTATGTGTGCGAAAACCAGGGACTGTGCGATTATTAGTTTTTGCGTAATCGCGATTTCAATTTTTGAGTAGGCTATTTTTGAGCGAGGCTGTATGCTCTACGGGTTATCCGATTTCAATTATCAAAAATGATTTTGAAAGTTCAAATGTTGAACTATAAAACCTCTATCTTGGATTTTTGATTAAGTACTGTTTTATATCTGAAAACAGCTGTCAAAGTTGACCAAAAACGCCCGAGCGCAGGGAAGTTGTGGAATGGTGGGGGCCGCGCGGCGGCTGAGGGGAGCCGATATATATAGTAATAGAACGCGCTGCGCGCAACGCACAGATCTTTGCTTTTAATTTCCTCAGCAACTAGAGGAGCTATTTTAATCATTTTTCTTTTATTTCGGGGTAACTCAACCCAACTAAACCGATTCTGCACTTTTATTTGATGAAAAACGAACAGAAAGGCAGTTATTGGACGTTTTAATAGGTTGATAAAATAATAAATAGAAACTTTCTATTTTTCTTAATCTACATTATATTTATTAGAAAAATTTACAGTGTTACTTAAAAACTATGTTAGATTAATTAGTTTTTTTCCGCTTCGGTGGTAGCAAATCGATTTCATCCTCGCAGTGATACGAGTCGAGTTCGCATTCGTTCTCGTCACTTAGATTACTAAGTCACTTAGATTACTCGTCTTCTTAGATTGCTAAGAATAAGTTCTTAACCTAAACAATCTAGCAACTTCTTGAGATCTTTGAAATGTGTTATTAACTAACTCACGATATGATAACATTTGTATATAAAAAAATACTGACATGTTGTATGTAAGGTTAGATCGATCAGATACGGGTGTGTATATATATATATATACAAGCGTAAGATAGACGACAACCGGAAGTGTCGTAAGAGCTGCAAACCGGACGCCGGAATAAGGAGAAGAAAAGTATAAAAGGAAATCGCACATAAAAAAATTCAGCTCTCTACTATATCTTCTGAACGAGATAATCTTTTTAAATAAAATGTTTTGATTTGAGTAGAGCAATGAAATGGCTTTCGATTAAGAGGGATATGTTATATAGTAAAAACTAACGCAATATACGTAAAAGCGCATTGAATTTTTCGTAGACCCATTTCAATGTATATGTAGCACGGGTCACTCCTTTAGGCTTCTTCTATACTTGCCTTCGGAGCGCTCCCGCGCTCCTTGATACAAGTGGAAAAGTATTGATTCTAGCACACGAGTGTAGAACAATCTTTCGCACGTGTACCGAACGATATATCTATACAGGGGAAATAAAAGCGATTTTCAAAGTTTATGTATATGTAAAATTGCATTTTAGGCATGCTGAATCGAAAAAATATGATTATGCATGTACTGGTTACATCCATTAGATTCATGGCCTACGAGATGCATTTCGCATACGTTATGGAATTTAGCGTACATTACTCAAGCAGAGAAAATCATTTACATCGGCGAAAAATTTTCTTGTTAGTTTTTCTAAAAAAGAAAAAATGCTCGTGCATAAAGATCGGAATTTCGTATCAGTGATTGGAGGTTTTTCGAAAAATACAATATTATAGAAACGAAAAATTACAATTGAAAATCAGATTTGACAATATAACGGTGTTATTCTTAATAATGTATGCAACAGCAGAAACAATAAGTTCTGTCTGATTCAAATTTCTTTGAAATCCTGAAATCTACTCATCACATAGTAATGATTTTACAGTCGCTTTTATTTTAAATAATATGAAAACTCAATTGTTGCCGAATCTTAATGCGATTATACACACGTATATCGTATATATAATTTCACCATGGAAAATTGTGATTTGAAAAAAACAATGGAACAATTCACATCTGAAATATCTTTAGGATTTATGAACCAATCTTTGCAGCGAACAAACTAGTGCGATAGATGTGTAAACTCTCCCACTTAACAAAATTGATATTACATTTGAATCTCATTTACTCCACCTATCCATACAAAAAGAAATTAGACTATTTTTACGAATGGATTTTCTTTCTGAGAAAAAATAAGATCAACAGTATTTAACAAATTATAAATCTTTTCATAATATACATAAAAAATATTTCAATATCATATATCTCTTTCTATTTTTTAGATTAATCTATTACATAACATCACGTTTTAGTCTATACTAGAATATAACTATTAACGCCGCTTTTCTCACACTATGAAGAATTTCACTTGGCTTTAAGTACGTTAATTATTTAACGTATAACTAACATTAATTTTAATGTACAAAAAAAGAAATAAACAAAATTTGAAAAATTACTCTTAAACGAAAAAACAAATTTTACCATTAATTATAATTTCTTTTATTGAAAAGTTGATTTTAGCGTTTTGTTTACTCATCTATTAAATTACGAGCTATAAGTGCGCCAAATTGGAGTGATGTGGGAAAATCGGGAAGAGATGGCCTGTGCCCGGCTGGCGTTGGCTCGCGCGACTCCGCTATGCTCGAACACATAATATAGATATCCATTCATATACACACGATCAGTGTGACTTGAGTCGAGACGGAGTGGGGGAAGCGGTAGAAGGTGATTCGGCTGACGCAGCTCACGAGAGTCGGCGGCGCTCGAACAAAACTGTATACAGCGCGCGATCAGTTCCTGAAATCGCTGCGGAGCGGGGGAAATCGGTACGGCCGTACGGCCGCCGCTGGCTCGCGTGAGTCCGCTACGCTCGAACCTCGAACATGTGAGAACGTCCGCCGCAGAAGCGGGCCAGCAGGCGCACGCGGCGCATTTTTGGGCGTAAAATACGCTCTGTTTAACTCGCTTATAATCCCATGCGGAGTCTCTAAAAGAAAAACAAAAGACATATATCGATAGACTTTTTCCTGCTCTTTCCAATGGTACTATGTTTGTTACTCCGAAAAGCTTTCTTCTGGTCGGAAATTCAAGTTGAAAGTTCAAAGTCATTTTTCTCACAGTAAATTATGTTCTTTTTTCAAAATGCATTTTACCATTGGAAAGTATAACTCTTAAGCTTCAAGACCCTAATTTTTCGAGTTGGAGAAATGAAGGATTCAAAAATAATAAGATTGAAAAAGAGGCGAGCGGCCGCGGGTGCTCTTCGCGCTGCGCCCCAGCGGGCTCTCAAACATCATTTTTATTAATATAGGTTATATATTTCACTTTTTTAGAATTTTTAATTTCTCTAGGTTTTTCAGAAAACTATGCTTTCATTGGATAATATGTGGCGCAATAATTTTACTATAATAATAATAATCAATGTAGTTTGACGACAATAGTCATTTACCATAAAAGATCGGATTCTAAAATTGACCACAAAAGAATGATAATTTTTTCAGACAATTTAATTCATGATGCCGTAGCACTTTACCTAATCCAAAAAATAATAATTAATTACATTAAAAAATCTTTTGATTTCGTTAAAGAAGTAAATGTTTAAAAAATATACACAACTTCTAGAATCTTCTTCATCACTATGAAGATTTTTCTGTTAAAGTGGTATTGTCGTCAGACTGCTCACGGAGAAAATGGATGTGATAGAATTGGTGCTTTCGTAAAAAGTAATGCTAGGCGGGCAAGTTTGCGGGAAGTATCCGATAATTATATACCAACGCCACAAGATCTTTACGAGAGGGTAACAATATTTTGAAAATATTGTTTGCTTCTTTTCATCAAAAGATGAATATTTAAAAACTATACATAAACTAAAACAAACGTTAGATTCAGCAAAAACAGTGCCTGAAACTCCATCGTTTCACTATGTCAAATTATTAGCAGATACTGGAAAGTTAGATCTAAAACGATTTTCAGTATCAGGAACTTCCCAATTGTATCATACCTATTCGAATAAAAATAAAAAAAAATTAGAAATTAACAGGATTGAAAATTAAATTTGTGACCTACTAATAAAAATGATGTTTGAGGTTTTATTGTTTAATGATATTTTTCAATATGAAAAACCGAAATGGTTCACTACATTAATTAGTATAGAGCTCGCTCGGGCGCAGCGTGAAGAGCGCGTGCGGCCGCTCGTCGCTGTCTTTGTTACTGTTGAACCCTTCATTTCTCGAACTCAAAAAATGAGGGTTTTGTAGCTTAAGAATTGTACTTTCGAATGGTAAAATGCATTTTCAAACAAAAACATGACATACTTTGAGAAATATGACTCTGAACTGACAACTTAAATTTTTGACCAGAAGGAAGTATTGTTTCGGAGTAAAAGCAATAGGAACATTGGAAAGAGCAGGAAAAAATCTATCGATAAAAGTCTTTCGTTTTTTTTCTTAGAGACTTAGCATACGATCATATGCGAATTGAACAAAGTGTATTTTATGCTAAATATGCACCTCCCATTATAGGTACTATATGATCGCGATCAGTATGACGTGTGACACTGCCTCTGGCTGGTGAAGGCTGGGGGAAACGTCAGCTCGGCAAGTCGTCGCTTCCCGGTTAAAAGGCGTTATTTAAAAATCGGCCTGAAAAATGCGTTATTTGGAAATCGACCTGAAGAAGGCGTTATCTTATAATCAATCTGAAAAAGGTGTTATCTAGAAATCGTCCTGAAAAAGACGTTATCTAGAAATCGGCCTGAAAAAGGCGTTATCTCGGAATGAACCTGAAGAAGGCGTTATCTCGCGCGTAAATTTTTTTTACTCTAATTTAAGTTCGCAACACTGTCAACATTTTCTTTATTTAATTTCAGAAATATGTTATATGATAATAATGTACAATTTTTTAAGTTAACTATACAAATGCGGGGCGATAGTAAAATTAATATTTGTTTTTTTTTTTAACGATTTTTTTATACAATACTATATTGATTTTATAATAAATATATAATAAGTATTTGTAATAACCAATATTATATAATTTTTTTTTAAACACACCTCCGAAACAGATTTTTTTTACTACTTCTTTATACCACAAAGGAACGGAAAGTACTCGTGTACAATCCAAAACGACATCCCTTTTCTTGACATTGGGAATAAGAAAAGGTTTTTTCTTAATTCCAGAAACAAATGCTAAAAAATTGCCCTTTTTCAAATGCTAACCATTTCCCTTAAAAGTTACGTGAGTTTGAAGGTATGTTTAAGATACACCAAAAATGTTAAAAAGCGGTAAAAGCAATATTTCCAAACTCACGTAACTTTTAAGCATGTGTAAATTACCGTACGAGCCGAAGGCGAGGCTGGCAAACATGTGCTTTGGATGGCCCTCTTTATCCCTGTGTTGCGTATATTATTTTTCACCATACCCGGGCCAATCGAGCGTCAATCTTCGCGCGTGCATAATTTCCTTCTTTATGCACGCGTAGCGTACACACTATTTTTCCTCACAAGTTACGGAATTACATTACGCAACGAGTGCGCAAAATAGGTCATTCCCGCACGAGTCGAGTTTGTCGCGCGAGCACAGCACGGGCGATATATAAAAGAGACGAGTGCGGGTGATCTATTGCGCACGTGTGACGTATACTATTTCTCCTAACGAGCTGCGCAGAGTTCGATTTTGCACACTTATAGTTCTGAAATAATTATTTTCGATACAAGTGCGAAAAAGTGATTTTATCCTCGTGTGGACGTTTGCGCCCTAGCGAAGCGGGGGGGAAAAGGCCATACAAGGACAAAATTACTTTCTCACTCGTGTATTGAACACTATTTTTTGACACGACGCGTGAGAAGCTTGATTTAGGGCATGCTTTTTTATTAGAGCGTGTACGAAATGGAGCGTTACGCACGGAGTGTTAAAAAGTTCGTTTCCGAACGGCAACGCGTTCGGAATAGTATATTACACAACAAGGGAGGTAAAGAGTTGGCCAGTCCAGAGCAGGTGTAAATTGCCAGGCGAGCCGAAGGCGAGGGTGGCAAACACGTGCTCTGGGGTGGCCCTCTTTACCCCCATGTTGTGTATAAGATTTTTCATCATACCCGAGCCGAAAATACCACAATCGCGTTTCGGAGCCGGAAGCGAAAGTGGTACTTTCAGCCAGGGTATGGTGAAAAAACGAACTTTCCGCACGCCGTGGGGTATATATTTCTTTACACTTTGTTTATTGGAATAATTATATTAATGAAATTGGGAATAAGAAAAGGTTTTTTTCTTAATTCCAGAAGCAAATGCTAAAAATTACCCTTTTTCAAATGCTAGCCAATTCGGCAGGAAAAATAATACAAAAATAAAAAAAAGAGATTTAAACTCGAATTAAACTAGAAAGCGAGATCTTTAATTTGCTTTTTATTATTCCTTTAAAAGTTACGTGAGTTTGAAGATATGTTTAAGATACACCAAAAATGTTAAAAAGCGGTAAAAGCGATATCTCCAAACTCATATAACTTTACAAGAAATTAACATTTTTTATTTTTACAAAAAAGTAAATGAAAGATCTCGCTATCTAGTTTAATTATCTTTTTTGCCTTAAAAACAAGAGTTACTTATTTGTAGATTTACTCATATATATATGTGTGTGTGGGTGCGTGCGTGCGTCCGTGCGTGCGTGCGTGCGTGTGTGTGTGTGTGAGTGTGTGTGTGTGTGTGTGTGTGTTTTGTGTGTGTTTGTGTGTGTGTGTGTGTGTGCGTGTGTTATAAAATCAATATAGTGTTGTATAAAAAAATCGTTAATCAAAAAAAACAAATATTAATTTTACTATGGCCCCGCATTTGTATAGTTAACTTAAAAAATTGTACACTATTATCATATAACATATTTCTGAAATTAAATAAAGAAAATGTTGACAGTGTTGCCAACTTAAATTAGAGTAAAAAAAATTTACGCGCGAGATAACGCCTTCTTCAGGTTCATTCCGAGATAACGCGTTTTTCAGGCCGATTTCTAGATAACGTCTTTTTCAGGACGATTTCTAGATAACGCCTTTTTCAGATTGATTACAAGATAACGCCTTCTTCAGGTCGATTTCCAAATAACGCCTTTTTCAGGCCGGTTTTTAAATAACGCCTTTTAACCGGGAAGCGACGAAGTGTTCTATTTGCAGAGCATTTATATAGTTTCTATTTGCCGAGCGTCGCTAAGTACATGACGCGCGTGATTCCTATTCATTTATTTTCTTCAACAGACTGATTACATTATCGATATTTACGGATTTATTTACCTATTCCTTGATGTGAGAGTTTAATTTTCAAACAAGTTATTAACGTTTTGTCATTTTTTTCATTTACGTAAACAATGAACATTCGTTGTACAATATTATAGTCAAATTATAAATTTGTATACCCCATAACAGACCAAATTTTAAATTGAAAACATGTGTTGCTACTGCCAACAAAGAAAATATGGAAATATTATATTATAGACGCTTTAAAATATAATCATAATTTTAAATAGTTTTATTTAAACATCAATTTATATCTCAAGGTAGTTCTGTAATGTATCAAAAAGTGGGTGTCGAAAGTAACAAAATTCTAGGGAGTTTTTTTTTAATTTTTTAAAATATATGTAGCCAACCTATTTTTTGAGATAAAAATTGTTGAAATTAGTCATTTTTACACTACAGTTAATATGAATCATACCAATTGTGATGAAAAGTAATAAAGTTTGTTACTTTAAAAGTTGGTTTTAAAAAATAAAAAAGTATGTTATTAAACAAGAAATTCTGCACTTTCTTATAAGTATAATAAAATGTATTACGACGACCTTTTTAAAACGGTATTTATTGTTGAGAATAAAAAATCGATGTTTTCCTAACCTATTTTGCGTTAGTACGGGAATCACGTATTTGTGCAATTAGAAATTATTTATTTTCTACTCTATGCTTAAGTTATCCCTTAACTTAAAAAATCATATAAGTTCATAAATAATTTTTTCACACATGATTTGACTAATTAAAATGTTAAATAATACTTATTGTTTCATGATCGCTGCATTGACTCACGAGTCCTTACTGTACTACCTTACCTATAAACTAGAAATGCCTCCATTTGATTAACATGCTAACCAAGAGAGTTGCCTACTGAAAAATCTCAGGTGAGATCTCAGGTGATTTCTCAGGTGAGATCTCATGTAAAATCTCACGCCAAAATCTCACCTGAGATTCTGCTCCAGAGGCTGCAGAAAACTTACGTTAATTGAAAATCAGCTTCTTCAGTATTGGAAATCGTCTTTTAGGATGTTTCACCCCCCAGATGAGCTCAAAAATACGTGTTTAAAAGCATTTTACACAATTTTTCAATTTTTAAAATTTGATACATGAGATCTCAGGTGATTTCTCAGGTGATATATCATGTGAGATCTCAGATGAGATATCATGTATCAATTTTGAAAAATTGAAAAATTGTGTAAAATGCTTTTAAACATGTATTTTTGAGCTCATCTGGGGGGTAAAACATCCTAAAAGGCCATTCCCAATACTGAAGAAGCTGATTTTTAATTAACGTAAGTTTTCTGCAGCATCTGGAGCAGAATCTCAGGTGAGATTTTGGCGTGAGATTTTGCATGAGATCTCACTTGAGAAATCACCTGAGATCTCACCTGAGATTTTTCAGTAAGGTGTTCTATTCAAAATAGTTTAATTTTATTAAGATATCTCTTTATGTTTTTCAAACATGAACTATGGACAGCAAATCACTTATAAATCAATAATCGCTATGGACAAATTATAGCTATCAAAATTGTTTTGTTTTTTTATTAAATAGTGAAAAACATAATACTACTAGAAAGTTCATTAATAATACATAAATAATATGAGCTCTAATAGTATATAAAATGGAAAAATAATGTATTAAAAATCGAAAAGTCGATGTTTGTGATACAAACTGTTTACAGAAAAAACGATTTCAGTAATAACTGAAAATTAACTAAGAAAGGAAGCAGTACTGGGACAAAGACAATTTTCGGACCAGTAGTAGGACAGCAATAAAAAATCTACAATAAACGCTTAAGACGATAATGCCATTAATTTATTAGCATTATTTATTGTGTTTACTATGTAATCACTAAGTTATTTTGTTGGTTTCGCAGATGAAAATAGTGCATAACATGGTACCAACTTTTCGAGGCTAATTTTCCGAATGCATATAGCAAAATCCTTGTCCCACATAAGGTACCTCTTGATTTCCATATCACAGCAGTGGAACAGTCCGAAACACGTTAAAAAGTATAGTCCCATTATTGCATCCGGACGGACGTCTTACTACAGCTCCCAAGTAAATTAGTGTCACCCACTCATCAGACAATAGTTAATTTCTTTGAATGCGATTATTTCAAAACATCAGCAACGAAAAAAATTTGTTTTTTTAAATAAATCTCCAAACACGAGCTATCTGCTGAAGTGATGACTTTTTATGTATTATGCTTCGATATGGTACTACAAAAGATTACAAAAAAATATGCTCGAAACTCTCCCACTTCTGCATACTTTACCTTATATCAATAAGCCATATTTTCAAAATCTTATTTGGCTATTATAACATTAATAAAACCGAAGCAATATTGCCATTAAAAGAAAAAGATAAAAATATAATAACAAAAATCGAAAAATTAATGAGGTGCAATATACAATATCTCCTATGAATTATAAAGTTTCACATGAAACCGTTCTTGAGTAACTGCAGATTGAAAAAAGTATGAAAATATGTACATTTCAAATATCTTTGTACTCATCTCCCCTCTAGAAAATATAATGAAAAAAAAAAAAAAATTTTCGAATTAATAAACTCCCGAGAGCTGATTTTTTTTCAGTCGTAATGGATTATTCCCCCCCCCCCCCCCGGCCACAAAGCGAAAGGTTCCGGATCGATTTTCGTAAAGGCAATTTTTTCAAAAAGCTATCGCAATATCTTGAAGTAATTTCAGCCATAAATAAAATTTGTCTTAAATTAATAAATTAACGAGAAATGATTTTTTCGCCGTATTTTTCGTCTATTTTCCGCTATTTTAGCTCCTTTGCACCCCCCAAGCGAAAAGAGCCGGTTCGAATTTCAAATCGCAAATTTTTTTCAATGCTAGGGAAGTATCTGAAAGAAATATCAGTCATAAAATTTGTCTTAAATTAATAAACTCACGAGATATGACTTTTTCGCAGTATTTTTCGTGTATTTTCCGATATTTTAACCCCTTTGCACCCCCCAAGCGATAGGATCCGGTTCGAATTTCATATCGCCAATTTTTTTTCAATGCTAGGGCAGCATCTCGTAGAAATATCAGCCATAAAATTTGTCTCAAATGAATAAACTCACGAGACATGATTTTTTTCTCCGTATTTTTCGTGTATTTTCCGATATTTTAGCCCCATTGCACCCCCCAAGCGAAAGGATCCGGTTCGAATTTCATATCGCCAATTTTTTTGCAAAGCTAGAGCAGCATCTCGAAAAAATATCAGCAATAAAATTTGTCTTAAATTAATAAACTCACGATATATGATTTTTTCGCCGTATTTTTCGTGTATTTTACGCTATTTTAGCCCCTTTGCACCACCAAGTGAAAGGATCCTGTTCGAATTTCATATCGCCAATTTTTTTACAAAGCTAGGGCAGCATCTCGCAAAAATATCAGCAATAAAATTTGTCTTAAATTAATAAACTCACGAGATATGATTTTTTTGCCGTATTTTTCGTGTATTTTCCGATATTTTAGCCCCTTTACACCCCTTAAGAGAAAGGATCCGGTTCGAATTTCATATCGCCAATTTTTTTACAAAGCTACGGCAGCATCACGAAAAAAAATCAGCAATAAAATTTGTCTTCAATTAATAAACTCACGAGATATGATTTTTTCGCCGTATTTTTCGTGTATTTTACGCTATTTTAGCCCCTTTGCACCATCAAGCAAAAGGATCCGGTTCGAATTTCATATCGCCAATTTTTTACAATGCTAGGGCAGCATCTCGAAGAAATATCAGCAATAAAATTTCTCTTAAATTAACAAACTCACGAGACATGATTTTTTCTCGGTATTTTTCGTGTATTTTACACTATTTCAGCCCCTTTGCACTCCCCAAGCGAACGGATTCAGCTCCAATTTCATATCTCCAATTTTTTTACAATGCTAGGGCAGCATCTCGAAGAAATATCAGCCATAAAATTTGTCTTAAATTAATAAACTCACGATATATGATTTTTTCGCCGTATTTTTCGTGTATTTTACGCTATTTTAGCCCCTTTGCACCACCAAGTGAAAGGATCCTGTTCGAATTTCATATCGCCGATTTTTTTACAAAGCTAGGGCAGCATCTCGCAAAAATATCAGCAATAAAATTTGTCTTAAATTAATAAACTCACGAGATATGATTTTTTTGCCGTATTTTTCGTGTATTTTCCGATATTTTAGCCCCTTTACACCCCTTAAGCGAAAGGATCCGGTTCGAATTTCATATCGCCAATTTTTTTACAAAGCTACGGCAGCATCACGAAAAAAAATCAGCAATAAAATTTGTCTTCAATTAATAAACTCACGAGATATGATTTTTTCGCCGTATTTTTCGTGTATTTTACGCTATTTTAGCCCCTTTGCACCATCAAGCAAAAGGATCCGGTTCGAATTTCATATCGCCAATTTTTTACAATGCTAGGGCAGCATCTCGAAGAAATATCAGCAATAAAATTTCTCTTAAATTAACAAACTCACGAGACATGATTTTTTCTCGGTATTTTTCGTGTATTTTACACTATTTCAGCCCCTTTGCACTCCCCAAGCGAACGGATTCAGCTCCAATTTCATATCTCCAATTTTTTTACAATGCTAGGGCAGCATCTCGAAGAAATATCAGTCATAAAATTTGTCTTAAATTAATAAACTCACGAGACATGATTTTTTCTCGGTATTTTTTGTGGATTTTACGCTATTTTAGCCCCTTTGCACCACCAAGCGAAAGGATCCGGTTCGAATTTCATATCGCCAATTTTTTCGCAATGCTAGGGCAGCATCTCGAAGAAATATCAGTTATAAATTTGTCTTAAATTAATAAACCCACGAAATATGATTTTTTCGCCGTATTTTTCGTGTATTTTCCGATATTTTAGCCCCTTTACACCCCCTAAGCGAAAGGATCCGATTCCAATTTCATATCGCCAATTTTTTTACAATCTTAGGGCAGCATCTCGAAGAAATATCGGCCATAATATTTGTCTTAAATTAATAAACTCTCATGATACCAATTTTTTTTGTCATTTATTGTCTAGTCGGGGTGGTTTTAGGGATGATTTGGGGGATAATCATTTTGGAAATAATTTATTTTGCAGTTTGTACATGTTTTATGCATAGCTCTAAGAGATAATATCAAAAAAACCGAATTTGGAAATTTTCGATATTTCGTTCACCGTGAACGTTCAGAACTTCAAACACTTTTATTTGTACAGTCATGAAGAAAGTTATTAATATTTTTAAAGAGGGCTTATTGAATAGATGATTATCTACTCAATCTCCCAGTATGGAGGAAATAGCTATTGTCTTGAAAATTTCTTGAAATACACACAGAAAATGCAGTATCTCCACACTTACTGATAATTAGATCTGAAACCTGATATACGAGGGTCATTTGATAAGTACCTAGCCTACAAATGAAAACACCAAAATTTTACAAAAAATAAAATGTATTTTTCAATGTAGTCTCCTTTTAGTTGAATACACTTGGTCCAGCGGTGTTCCAATTTTTTTAACCCCGTTGAAAAAAATGTTTTCTCTTCGTTTGCAAAATAGGCCTCCGCGGCGGCGATTATTTCGTTATTGGAGTGGAATCTCTTCCCGGCGAGCGAATTTTTTAGGTTCGGAAACAAAAAGAAGTCGCACGGAGCCAAATCTGGAGAATACGGTGGATGGGGCAGCAGTTCGTTGCGTAATTCGACCAATTTAGCCGTGGCGAGTGCAGAAGTGTGAGCCGGTGCATTATCGTGGTGGAAAAGCACTTTCTTTTTAGACAAATGGGGCCGTTTTTCTTCTAACACGGCGTCAAATCGGCTCAATAGTTCGGCATAGTACTGTCCTGTGACCGTTTTGCCCTTCTCCAGATAGTCAATAAAAATCACACCTTGAGAATCCCAGAAAACAGTGGCCATCACCTTTCCGGCCGACGGGACCGTCTTCGCCTTCTTCGGAGCAGGTTCACCGGGTAAGGTCCACTGTTTTGACTGCTCCTTGGTCTCTGGAGTGTAGTAGGGAATCCATGTTTCGTCGACGGTCACGTAACGACGCAAAAACTCTTTTGGATTGCGATTAAACAGCTCCAAACACTGCTCTGAACTGGTCACACGGATGCGCTTGTTGTCTGCAGTCAGCAAACGCGGCACCCACCTTGCTGACAGCTTCCTCATGCCTAAAATCTCATGTAGGATATGCCACACGCGTTCTTCTGAGATGCCTACTATTGCAGCTATCTCGTGCACCTTTAATCGGCGGTCTGACAAAACGATATCGTGTATTTTTATCACGTTCTCCTCCGTAGTGGCTGTTTTCGGAGCACCTGGGCGTGGATCATCAAAAACCAACGTACGACCACGTTGAAACTCGTTATACCAAAATTTAACGGTCGCCATCGAAGGAGAAGCATCCCCATACACTGCATCCAAGCGTTCTTTAATTTCACTGCGCGATTTCCCTTCAAAAAACAAGAATCGAATCACCGACCGATATTGTTCTTTCTCCATTTTTTCAAAAATCAATGGACACATTTGCTTTCACACGCTCTCAAAAATAAACTACAACTCCGATCCGGCTGAAATTTCGTCTGTAACCGTTTACAGGAAGATACTGCACTGTAGTGTATTTCTGGTGCGATAGTGGCACCATCTGGCGGTGAGGCTAGGTACTTGTCAAATGACCCTCGTATAATCCCTCAGCATGTATAACATAGTATGTGTAAAGTTTAAGATATTTGTAGAAAATGGAGAGGTATTTTTAGACCCAAAAGTCGAAAAGACGCATGTGCATTTCCAACTGAGACCACCTGACCCTCGCTTAAAGTTCACCAAAATGTTTACATACAATATCATAATGCATGCTTAGGAATTGTATATCTATATTCAAATATTTTCAATCAGCCATTGTAGGATAAATATTTTTCTTGAAAATTTCTTGACAAGAGCACAAAAATTGCAATATCTCCACACTTGCTGATTATTTAGATCTAAAACTTGATAAACAGTCCCTCAGCATGTATTGCATGGTGTGTGTAAAGTTTGAAATATGTTTAGAGAATGGAAACGCATCTTTCGGACCCAAAAGTCGAAAAGGCGCATGTGCATTTCCAACTAAAACCACCAGACCCTTGCTCAAAGTTTACCAAAATGTCCTCACACAATGCAATACATGCTGAGGGATTGCATATCCAATTTCAGACCTTTTCCATCAGCCAGTGTTTGGGAAATAAATTTTTTTCTTAAAAATTTCCTGAAAAACACACAAAAAAGGCAATAACTCAACACTTGATGATTATTTAGATCTCAAATTCGATATACAATCCCTCAGCATGTATTGCATGGTGTGTGTAAAGTTTGAAATATGTTTAGAGAATGGCAATGTATCTTTTGGACTCAAAAGCCGAAAAGGCGCATGTGCATTTCCAACTAAAACCACCAGACCCTTGCTCAAAGTTCACTAAAATGTCCTTACACAATGCAATACATGCTGAGGGATTGTACATCCAATTTCAGACCTTTCTGATCAGCCAGTTTTGAGAAATAACTTTTTTTCTTGAAAATTTCCTAAAAAACACACAAAAAAGGCAATAACTCAAGACTTGCTGAATATTTAGATCGCAAATTCGATATACGATCCCTCAGCATGTATTGCATGGTGTGTGTAAAGTTAGAAATATGTTGAGAGAATAGCAATGTATCTTTTGGACTCAAAAGTCGAAAAGGCGCATGTGCATTTCCAACTAAAACCACGAGACCCTTGCTCAAAGTTTACCAAAATGTCCTTACACAATGCAATACATGCTGAGGGATTGTATATCCAATTTCAGACCTTTTCCATCAGCCAGTGTTGGGGAAATAACTTTCTTTCTTAAAAATTTCCTGAAAAACACACAAAAAAGGCAATAACTCAACACTTGATGATTATTGAGATCTCAAATTCGATATGCAATCCCTCAGCATGTATTGCATGGTGTGTGTAAAGTTAGAAATATGTTTAGAGAATGGCAATGTATCTTTTGGACTCAAAAGTCGAAAAGGCGCGTGTGCATTTCCAAATAAAACCACGAGACCCTTGCTCAAAGTTTACCAAAATGTCCTTACACAATGCAATACATGCTGAGGGATTGTATATCCAATTTCAGACCTTTTCCATCAGCCAGTGTTGGGGAAATAACTTTTTTTCTTAAAAATTTCCTGAAAAACACACAAAAAAGGCAATAACTCAACACTTGCTGAATATTTATATCTCAAATTCGATATACAATCCCTCAGCATGTATTGCATGGTGTGTGTAAAGTTAGAAATATGTTGAGAGAATGGCAATGTATTTTTTGGACTCAAAAGTCGAAAAGGCGCATGTGCATTTCCAACTAAAACCACCAGACCCTTGCTCAAAGTTTACCAAAATGTCCTCACACAATGCAATACATGCTGAGGGATTGTACATCCAATTTCAGACCTTTTCCATCAGCCAGTGTTGGGGAAATAACTTTTTTCTTAAAAATTTACTGAAAAACACACAAAAAAGGCAATAAATCAACACTTGATGATTATTTAGATCTCAAATTCGATATACAATCTCTCAGCATTTATTGCATGGTGTGTGTAAAGTTAGAAATATGTTTAGAGAATGGCAATGTATCTGTAGGCCCCCACCGATAGGTGCCGGCACTTGATAGTGATGTAGAGAGAGAGAGAGCAGCCATGCTGCGAGCGAGCGCCGCCGAAGTTGCCGCTCAGTTCCGCTCCGACCACCGTTCCAGTCGGACCACGCCAGAGAGAGAGAGAGAGAGAGAGAGAGAGAGAGAGAGAGAGAGAGAGAGAGAGAGAGAGAGAGAGAGAGAGAGAGAGAGAGAGAGAGAGAGAGAGAGAGAGAGAGAGAGAGAGAGAGAGAGAGAGAGAGAGAGAGAGAGAGAGAGAGAGAGAGAGAGAGAGAGAGAGAGAGAGAGAGAGAGAGAATAAAGACTTCAGTAGGAAGTAGTGTCTATATCATTCACCTCATCTCACCACTTCCTACATTGGTGACCCCGACTTGGAGCTTCGCCTGCGCGACCTTCAGTGTGCCTCTCTGGCTGCGGCAGAGCGACGCGTCATAACAAGCTCGCTCTCACAACATCGGGCAGCAACAAGTCCTCTCGTGCCCGACTTGCTCTCTGTGTGCGTGCAGGCACGCCGGCGCACACAGATTTTCTGTTCAGTTCTCCACGTCTTCTCTCAAGAAACGTGGGGACTGCGCCAAAGGCCACAATCTTTTGCCACACTTCCTGTATGCGTGCAGGCACGCCGGCGCATACCGGGAAATTCGACCTATGTCGAACTACTTCGTGTGCGTGCAGGCACGCCGGCGCACACAGATATTCTCTGAACGATGCAAGCCATCATCAAAATCACTCCTCCTTACTAACTCAACGGGGAGCAGCGAGGACTCTTGCGTGAAGCCACCGTCACCGGCACCTTTTCATCGCATCGCCGCTGCATTCAACGTCACTTCAACTAGCAGCAAAGCAGACCTCCGGCTGCGGCTTTGCGTGAAGCCACCGTCACCGGCGCCTTTTACCGCACCCGTGGAGCAACGAAGCTGCCCAGCAACAATTGACACATCGCTTTCGATATAAGCAACGACTTCAGCATTGCGTACAGGTACGCGTGCGAGCAAAAGCTGGCGTGCGACCGACAAAGATAGCAACACGCATCGCGGTGCACTTGCACCTCGTGCAATCTTGAATTCTCGGAATTCGCGCACAACGTCCACGCGTTCCAAGAACTTGACGGCCATCTTGGCGGCCATTTTAACTTTCGTGCACTGTCGCGTTTTTCAAACTCGCTCTTACGCAAGGTCGCTTCCAAAGACTTCTTTTACAGTATTTCTCGAAACTTGCATTCCGCACTTCCGCGTCCGCAAATAATCCTTCTCTTGCGTCAATGCTGTCGCCGAGGCGGAGCTGTTGTTTCCCTCTCCTTTGAGCAGCGACTCACGCAGGGGAAACAGCACTCTCCTTGCAATCAAGCATTGCCTTCGTCCGCGCCACGACATTTATGAAATAACAAAAAACACGTGATTTAGTTTTAAGCTTTAGCTTAGGTTTAGTTTATTAAATTATTCTATGTGCCTGCGAGCACTATCTAGGAGTTTGTAATACGCAGCGGCGTAAGGCAATTTTAGGCACCGTATCAACCTCATTCCACGGATTTCTGCATTCCCTCGTAAATGAGCAAACGCGAACTAAAAGCGCTACTAGATTCGTCCACACGGGATCCTAACCTACCCTTCCTTACTACCCGTAGCTCTAGAAGAGCTCTTTTGACCACAAACATGATGCAGCATTATCCAATTAACAAAAGCAATTCAGCCGACCGAGAGGCACCTAATCAAGTTCCCCCGCCGAGTGGCGCCATGTCTACACAAGCCTCACCCCCCAACACAAGGGCCGAAGCACCCCTCACTCCAACTTCTGAGATCCAGCCAACGACGCCAAACACGTCCTCGATGTTCACCTTTGGTTTACCCATTGCCAGCGATACAACAGCAGGACAGAGGCGGTTCAGCTTTGAATTCAATCAACCCCCCCGCACTGAGGGCAAGGCTGCTACCAGCGATTCCTCGCTCTCACAATCACTCGCCAATCCAATAACCGGTGCCCTCCGCAAGCAGCTCCCTGCGAACAGGGAGATTCACTCGCAACGCACCAGTGACTTCGTCACGGCAGATGATATCGGGAATCTAATGAAGTCCGTGGACGAACGAGTGGAAGGGATAATGGACCACAAATTGGAGGGGCTCGCGAAGCTCATCGAACGATGCCTCACTGCTACTCCAGCTGCCACAGCTTCAATGCCACCCGGCCCGATCTTCTCGACCGGATGTACCCATACACGCCCTATGGGACCAATCCCTTCTCCTCTCACACAAGCCAACCTAAATCTCAACACTCAATCACATAACCCTTCAGCATTCGCAAGCACCAAACATCTACAGTTTGGGAATTTCTACAAACACGATCCACAAGGTTCGTTCAAACAATTAGAAAACCTATTTCTGGCACACATCGTCACCGATGACGAAGCCAAATTCAACTTTGTAGGCAGACATCTCACTCAAGATATTCACCACGACCTGCAACACAAACTCAACACTCTCATCAGAGGTCAGAAATACGTCACGATCAAGAAAATCCTTACAGAAAGATACGCGGAGACTCCAGAGAAACAGCTAGACAGGCTTTGCAAAGGACTAGAAATCGGTTCTAAACGACCATCTGACTTTCTGGCTGAGATGTTAAGCCTGGCTTAAGGTCGTGTGCCAAGAGATACTGTCATCTCTTTGTGGCGTTCTCGTCTTCCAGCGCAATTCCAGATTATGGTCATGAATTACAAAGAAGAAACAGAACTTCTCAAAAGTGCAGACATGGCCCACGACGTCCTTCAGCAATCGCACAACATCAACGCCCTGGAGACACCCAACTCTCCCCCTGCGATCTCAGAGGATATCGGTACTCAAATCTTAACGGCTATTCATGACCTGCACAAGGACTCCAGGCAGGGAAGACGCTCACGCCCCAATTCCAGAGATAAGCGCAATTCTTCGCCGGCTAGATCACCGTCTGGCTCGCGCAACGACAAGAAGTGGCTTTGCCGGTACCACTTCAAATTTGGTAGAGAAGCACGCAACTACGTCCTCCCGTGCAGCTGGAAACGCGGATCCGGCCAAGATTACAAGGTTAGAAACCCTGAAACCCCCGCCAACCAGGAAAACTAGATCAACCTGCTGTCGTGGAGGCTGTCAGTCGGTCTGGGATTACCGCACGTCTCCACGTTAAAGATAAGCTCTTCAACGAAGTTTTCTTAATCGATACGGGTGCCGACATCTCGGTCATCCCGAAACCCAAAGGCTGGCGTGGAGGCCCAGCTGAAGTCAAATTATACGCCGATAACGGATCCACAATAGATGTCTTTGGCGTCGCACGCCTCCAAATAGACGTAGGCCTACCCTACAGGCTCAAATGTAACTTTACCATAGCGGACGTTCCCCGCTCCATCATCGGAGCAGACCTCCTTACTCACTACCACCTCTTACCCGATCTCAAGCTTAAGAGATTGATAGATGGTAACCAATTCACATATGCACCTGCGTTCGTCAAAGCAGTGCGATCCTTTCGAATCTCGTTTTTGGCCCCGCACCACAAATATGCAAGCATCATTAACAAATACCCCAGCGTTTTCGGACCAGCTCAGTTCCGGGTTGTCAAGAAGCGGGAGGTATTTCACCACATATTAACGACAGGACCACCAGTCTCACAGAGCGCTCGCCGCCTCTCACCTGCCAAACTCACAGCAGCAAAAGCTGAATTCAGAAAATGGTGCGAGTTAGGCATCTGTCGCCCCTCAAACAGCCCCTGGGCCAGCCCATTACATATGGAACCTAAGAAGAATGGCGACTGGCGCCCTTGCTGGGACTATCGCAAATTAAACACGGTTACAGTCCCAGACCGCTACCCAATTCCACACATGCACGACTGCATGACCTTGCTTCACGGCAAGTGCATCTTCTCAGCCCTGGACTTATGTCAGGCCTATCACCAAATACCAATAGCACCAGAGGACATACCCAAGACGGCGGTCATCACGCCCTTCGGGCTCTACGAATTCCCAGTCATGACGTTCGGATTTCACAATGCTTCACAGACATTCCAACGATACATTAACTCAGCACTAGGCGACTTAGATTTCGTGTTCGTCTACTTAGACGATATACTGATCGCCTCCACCTCCGAAGAAGAACACAAGCAGCACCTAGACTTAGTGCTGTCACGTCTCAACGAGTACGAGCTGCAAGTCAACATGGAGAAATGCAGGTGCGGCGTCGCAGAACTGGTCTTTGTGGGTCATCGCATTACGCCAAATGGTTTCAAACCAAACCCAGAGAAGGTCAAGGTAATGCAAGAATTTCCTCCACCACAGACCATACAAGATCTACGCAGATTCTTAGGCCTTGTAAATAGCTACAGGCGTCTGCTAGCTAACGCAGCTGACACACAGCGCCCGCTCAACGAATTTCTAAGAGGCGCCAAGAAGAAGGACAAACGTCCAGTCCCCTGGACCGAAGAAGCCAAGGCGGCTTTTCAGAAGTGCAAGGATGACATTGCCAATCTCACGTTCTTCGCCTTCCCCAAAGAAGATGGGGAGTTACGCCTCAAAACAGACGCCTCAGACGATAAAATGGGAGCAGCCCTTGAGCAACGCGCCGGCAACGCTTGGCAACCACTGGGATTCTTCTCGCAGTTCTTTACACCTGCACAAAAGAAGTACTCCACATACGACAGAGAGCTCACAGCCATCTATGAGGCAATTCGTCATTTCCACTACTACCTAGAAGGTGCGGAATTCAAGATCTACACAGACCATAAGCCGCTAGTTTATGCGCTACAGCAAAATTCGGACAAGATGCCTGCCATTCGCTCACGAAGGCTATCCTACATCGCCCAGTTCAACACGGAGATTTGTTACATTCCAGGTGAAGAGAATGATGTGGCGGATGCTCTATCCAGAATCAACACTTTCACTTACCCTACATTTTTCGACTGGAGCGATGCCAAGCTGCTAGCAGACCCCCAGGTCAGGAAGATTCTTGCAAACATAAACGCCTTTAGACTTCCGACGTTCTTCGACCCAACGCAACTCAGTCAGGAACAAGCAAACGACGAGCAACTCAGAGAAATCCTGAACACCCCTGATCACCCCCTCAAGCTTCGCAAGCTCACGTGGGGCTCCGATCACACACCGTTCTACTGCGATTTCTTCGAAGACTCTATACGGCCGTACGTGCCACAAAAACTACGAAGAATAATTCTCGATAGCTATCACTCACCTTCACATCCTGGAGCAAAGGTCACAACTCGCCTCATTCACCAACAATACGTTTGGCCAAACATGAGCCATGATATTGCCTCTTGGTGCAAAAGATGTGCTGCTTGTCAACAATCCAAAGTGACAAGACACAACAAATTTTTGCCCAAGCATTGTCACTCCAGATGCTAGATTTGATCACCTACACTTGGACCTCGTTGGATCTTTTGCCAACAGCCAAGGTTACACTCACGTTCTCACCATCATCGATCGTTACTCCAGATGGCCTGAGGCAATCCCAATCTCTGACACCCAGCACCTACAGTAGCTCGTGCTTTCTACAACAACTGGATCTGCCGCTACGGTGCACCAACGACGATCACCACTGATCAAGGCGCCCAATTCGAATCCAGATTGTTCTCCGAACTTTTATCGATTCTAGGAATCAACAGAGTCAGGACCACGTCCTACCACCCTGCATTTAACGGCATGGTAGAACGCCTTCACAGGGACATCAAAACAGCCCTCATATGCCACGGCAACAATCAGGAGTGGGTCTCTCTACTACCCACAGTCATGTTGGGGTTACGCACGCGCATCCGTTTGGACACAGATGCCAGCCCGGCTGACTTAGTTTTCGGCAAGCCAATGAGAATCCCTGGCGATTTCTCACCTTTCACAGCTGAAGAACCGAACGTTCGCACGTTTCATAACGAATTCCGCGAATTCATGCGTCAACTGCGATCTGTTCCTGTTAGTCACAAATCAGCTATCAAACCATTTCTTCACCAAGGTTTAGACACCTGTACTCACGTCTGGTTGCAGGAAAAGCCAATCAGACCAGCTCTGACACGGCCTTACACTGGCCCGCATAGGGTAATTTCGCGCAACAGCGACAATCACACCTTCGACATAGACGTGAATGGCAGAACCAGGACCGTAAGCATCGAACGCTTGAAGCCTGCGTTCATCCTCCAGGGGGATCCGTTCGATGCTAAGGATAACACTCCTGACCCGATCACCCCTCCATCTCCAATCACAGTGCGCACCACGCCTAAACCTGAAGGCATTCTCAAGCCTCCACAGCTTCCAGCATCAGACAAGCCACCCTCACCTCTCACCTCTTCCGCCAACGGACATCCTACCCAGCCCATTCCTCCTTTACCCAAACCTAAGCGCGTAAAGTTCATTCCCAATATTCTTAAACGGAACAAAAAAGAGTGAGTAGACTCTTTCGAGCAGACATAATTGCTCATCTTGCGAGGGGGTGCAGAGACCAAACCTACGTTAGTTTAATTTATCGCACTACGTGACCTGCTGTAAATCTTCTTGTAAATACGTTCTGTTAAGCTTAAGTCAATCACGAGTAACTTGCTCGTTACTCCCGATCTCACAGATCACAACATTATATTATTCTCACTACGTTGCGCAACCAAAGACGATACTTTAGCCTTATGAAGTCAAATCCGAACAAACAATTGTCATTGTTCCTATTACAAGAAAACACTTGTACAATCATTATTCTGTGATTTTAGATCTTAAGCTACGCTCATCTCTCAAAAATGACATTCAACTTCGTCACTAAATGTAAATAATTTTATAGCTCTTTGCGCACTGACTGCACTCTCACCTCACGCACTCTTGTAATCTCTCTCATCAATTAAGCGCTACTTCGCACCTGTTCAAAAAATTGATACTCATTTTTTCTCCTTTCGGGAGGAGTACTGTAGGCCCCCACCGATAGGTGGCGGCACTTAATAGTGCTGTAGAGAAAGAGAGCAGCCATGCTGCGAGCGAGCGCCGCCGAAGTCGCCGCTCAGTTCCGCTCCGACCACCGTTCCAGTCGGACCACGCCAGAGAGAGAGAGAGAGAATAAAGACTTCAGTAGGAAGTAGTGTCTATATCATTCATCTCACCTCACCACTTCCTACATATCTTTTGGACTCAAAAGTCGAAAAGGCGCATGTGCATTTCCAACTAAAACCACCAGACCCTTGCTCAAAGTTTACCAAAATGTCCTCACACAATGTAATACATGCTGAGGGATTGTATATCCAATTTAAGACCTTTTCAATCAGCCAGTGTAGGGGAAATAACTTTTTTTCTTGAAAATTTCCTGAAAAACACGCAAAAAAGGCAATAACTCAACACTTGCTGATCGATATTGACTTTGAGGCCATGTTAGCGTACTTAATTCATAAGAGTATAAGAATGATAGAAATCCGCTCCAGTAATGCATCTCAGACATCTCATGTATGTCTGAGTTGACTTTATCTTTCTGTGAGTACTGGTCTATGTTTTTATTAAACATAATTAAATAAAAAAATGAAAATATGTAACTTTTCAGTTTGACAGTTCTAAAAAATAAACAAGCAGTGCCTTATTACTAAATCTGAAAAATTGCATAACTTCATTCTTTTTTTTATTAAATTATACCTACTTACAAAAAGATAAAATCAGCTTAAAAATTATGCCATGCAATGCATTAAGAAGTAGATTTCTATCATTCTTATTCTCTTTTAAATTAAGTTCGAAAACACGTAACCTCAAAGTAAATATCAAATATGTTAAAAGAGACCACAAAGTGGTCATAGAGTATTAAAATACTTACAGACTAGATCTGGTTCCATGGATAATCTGGAAGATGAAGCTGTCTGATGCGTGTATCAGGAAGCCCTTCACTTAAGGTTGCTCACTGTAATGCCACTGTGTAGTTTTTTCAAAGTTGCAGTTCCCAATTTGGTGCTATTTTCTTAAAAGTCTCCTGCCTTATGATGGTCATATTAATAGTCATATCGAGAGTCCATTGTAACTTCCAATCGATGCTGAAGAACTGTACTGGGAAAAAAATTTGGTTTAGTAAATAACGGTTGTTACCATAACCATAAATTACAATACCTACACTTAACTGACTGCTAGCAGCAATATAAACACAGCTGTCAACACATAGCAAGTACTGGTGACTTCTTTATATGGTGTTTCTCAATTCATTTTTTCTTTTGCACTCTCGAGTTGATTTGAAAGTAAAGATTTAGTATAATAGAAGTAGTGTACGAATGTTTTAAGTTTCAAATTTGTTTGAGAACGAGACAGTATTGTCAAGCACTCTCATTATGAAAAGAAATATATTTATGTCGAGACTCAGTTTAATTTAAAAAAAAAGAGATACACGTAAGCGAAAGAAAATGAAAACATCTTATACTTTGGTCAGAACGTTTTAGAACATATCAGCAAGTCTACAGTTATATCTACCTTTGTAGGGTATAGTTGGATCAGATATATAAGGTACATACATCTTGAACTCAACTATGTACTGTATCTCTGCTTATGCTGGCAGCAGCTACCATTGTGACAGGCGTCGTGGGCGTCGTGGCGAAAGCTGTCGCTGCTACCTCTGCTACTTACGTACGATCCCGTCCAGCCGTATCCTTCCTTCTTGAGCCCCCTGCTGTTGCTGCTGTAGGTTCACTACCTCTTCTCAGTAGTTATCTGACTTCACTTGCACACAATCACAAGCGCACCTCGTGCGTACCCGCTCGCTCGCAGCCGAGAATCCGAGACACCTTCATCTAACACATGCGTGAATGCGTCTCGCGATAACGGAGCTGCGACCCGTCAAAGTGAGGTTATGGCTGTACGGTACGCGGCGCCCGCCTCGTGGGTGTGCTCTGCACGCGGTGCGAACCAGGGTATAGGTACCGTACCTCGTCGTTTTCGTGATGATAGTCAACCACAGCTATAAAACTGATTTCTTGTCACTGTGTTCTTTGTCACTGTTTCATAAGCAATTTTGGCATCTGGATCTTGTTTGTAGTTAACTCCAATAAAGTATCACTAAACTGGTCGCACATTTGGTCTGGTTCTTACACTGCAGCTCTATTGCTGCTTCTCCGATCGTAGTGTTCGTAGTTGTCGCCGTTGTCGTCGGCCTCCTAATATCCAGCCGTGCAGTGCAGACTGTGCAGAGTCGGTACAGTCGACGACAGCTGTTACAGCCTGGAGGTTGCAGCACGCATGCATCCAAGCTTTTTTTTTTCTTCCACTATGAAGTATTCAGGCTCCAGGCCAGGTCCTCCAATGCGGCCAAGCTGTCCAAGCTGCACGGTATGGGGTTAGGATATACAGCGCAGTCCGCGACGCGGTGTAACTCGACGACACGTTGACACAGCTGTGCCGCAGCCTACAGCGCATGCGCCCAAGGGCGTATACACGCACACGTACAAGCAAGACTAGCCCGGTCGGCAGGCACCCGGGGACCCGGGGCGGCGGCGCCACGGGCCGCGGCGGACTCACGACCGCCGACGGTACGCTTGTGGCGCCATCTCCCTATAATTACACAAAACATGCGCGATGCGCTTCGGTGTACACGCAAGTGTACATACACATGCACGACACATCTATTTTATTTTTAATGTTTATGACTCTGTAGCAATGCTGCACATTACCCGTATGGTACAATAATCTATTTTTTTTTGTTGCGAATTATGTAAAATGATGAAAACTCTCTTCTAAGTTTCAGCATATTATACATTAGTGCAAAATTTCGAATCAAAATATTCATTAGTTTTTGTGCAAACTTTGAACGAAATTCCGAGATGATGCCGAGCTCAAATCTCATATTTCGTTCAAAGTTTTTGAAAAAACTAAAGCATATTTTCACTTGAAACTTTGCCAGAATGAAAGAGAATAAAAAAATACAGAAGAGAGTTCTCATTATTTTGCATAATTCGGTCTATTTTTATTGTTATTAAGTAAAAACCAACCGTATTGTCTAGTAGCTCATCATGCAGATCTGATGCATCATGCCATCTCGAATGACCACACTCTTGATAAGTCTACTAGAGTTTATGTTGTTGTTGCTGATGTTGCTTTTTTGCTGGCTCTAGAAAGAAATCACAACGGGTCAGTATTACTTTAATAAAAAAAATGTGCTGCTGTTTGGGAATTCAGCTATTTGAATTCCCGCGGTTACGCTCAGCTCGGTTCGACTCACGGTGTAGCCACGGCGCGGCAGCACCTCGCGGCGTCGCGGCGGAACCGCTGAGACGCTATACTGATTTACGAAGTATATTCGCGATATCTCAGTCTCTCTCGCTCTCTCACATGTAAATGTGAGAGGTGTAAATTTGATTCGCGAAGTGACGCGTGCAAGGCCGAGAAGACGGAAGTGGATCAAAGTCTCTCTCTCTCTGTCTCTCTTTCTCTCTCTCTCTCTCTCTCTCTCTGAATTCAGCCGTGCCATGAGGATCATCTCTCCGCTGCGCTCCTGCTAATTTTCATCGGCCAAGCTCAACCAGATATTCACTGGATTACTCACATAGGAAAACTGATCGCTACTCTCATCCTCGGTCAACCATCAAACCAGCAACCTCAGATTAATATAATCGCTACTACTGCCAGGTAACATCACTCACTCCACACGAGGTTAGGTTACCTAACCCACGTGTTGGCACCGGTGCTGCATATTTCTACAATTCTCGGTTACTCTCAAACGCAACAAATCAATTATATTTGTCTGCTATTTTGTATTACATCAGATTCCTTGTGCTGAGCCAAGGAGAGAGTTTTATTGGAAAAACTCAAATACAGAACCGGACACACTCATCGCTCATCCATCTCCATAGTGGCAAACTCAACAGGTTAGTAATCTCTACTGAGGGATTTCTGAAAAACTGTATTGCTTAACCAAGATTAAACACACCCACGTGCACACTCATTCAGTGACTCTTATTATTATCAGCAGTAGTAATTTATTATCAACTGATTTAAACGCAACCAAATAGTTTTCGACCAGACTCGCCTCTGTTCTTTACAGAGCCGGATTAAGCCATGTGGGGCCTGTAGGCTAAGATATGGTGGGGGCCTATGTAAGGGGAGCGAAATCCTGAAATATCTTATCTCATAGCTTTACCTTTTTTTGTTTTCATTATTCACTACTGCTTATACTATTTATTTCATATTGTTTAGTGTGTGAGAACGCTATATGAGTCCTCAGGGCCGCGGAGGAAGCGGGTGTGCAAGGCGTGCACCGCACGCGGACAGCACTTTCAAGGGGGCGGAAATTTGGAAATCAGAATGATATTTTCTATCTGAAAGTATTCGTATCTTTGTAACCTACTTACTTCAAAAATAGCAATTTTGTATATCCTAATAATGTATATCCTAATTATTTTTAACAACTCAGATTAAAATGATTAATGATGACCATACAACTTTTCTATCTCAAGGATACAGCGACTTTTAAATATACTTAACAACTTTTGAATAATTTAACTAATAATAGTAAAATAAACATTTATATCTATACATGATTTGGATATAAAGTACATACTTCAGGGATGCAACCTACTATTGTTGAAAGAATAGAGGAAAATTATCATGAAGAAAGGGGAGGATTATATAATTAATTTTATTTAATAAATAGCAACCGACGGTTTGGCAGGTAGCGCAGTCGCCACCTCAGCCGATCAAACAGCTTTGGGTGTGGTCACTACTTGGATAGGTGATCCTACTGGAAAATCTCAGGTGATTTCTCAGGTGAGATCTCACCTGAGAACTCGCCTGAAATCGCGTGCCAAAATCTCATGTGACTTATCTCAAAAAATGAGATGAGAAATCAGGTGAGATATAATCTGAGTTCTCAGAAACATATTTTTCTAAGTTAAATGACTTAAAATCTGACTTAAATTTAAATCCGAATTTAGGTGAGATATTATCTGGTCTGTCATTTACATCTTTTCATATGTTAATTAAGATAAAAACCGACAACTTACATGAGAATTTAGGTTAGGTACATGGTTATTCAATTTTCAGTTAGTCGATTGGCAACTTATATTAAAATTTTCATTTTCAATTAAACCGTACATTAATTAATGACTAAATTTTAGTTATTACATATATGCCGGCTTAACTAAAATCTTAAATTTAGTTTTCAGTTACGCAGTGTCCAAATTATCAACTAAAATTTAATTCTTAATTGAACGGGCATCTAATTTGTAACTAAAATTTAGTTTTTAATTACTCGGCGTTCAACTACAACTAAAAACGCTGTCGACAGCGTTTTTTCTGTGACTTCCTCGTGTGATTGGTTATTGGGTTATTGTATTGCCTTCTGCTAAATTGAGCGGGAGGTGTTGATAAATACAGTTTCGGTGTCTTAAAAAAGACGGAATGTGACCTAGACATACAATCTGAATTATTCCAATACACCGACCATCCCGGAGCGGATTTTCCTAATTAGAGGATATATCCCATGTGGTTTGTCTATAGGTTTTCCCCGCCCCACAGGCATAACCCTGGGCGAATGCGGAATGGATAGGGGAGGAAAGAGAGGTTTATAGGAAGGACCATACTCCACAGGAAAAATGTATATACGTTATGTGTAAAAAAATAGTTAATTGGAAAATAAAGGTGTGGAAGGATACGCGCTAGGCCAATAGGCTGTGTTATTTATTTAATAAATCGCATTTTTAGGAACACCGATAAAAATTTTACTCATTTTTATTCATTAAGTATCAACAAATACACAATTTTTACTTATAAATAAAGTATTTATAAATAAATAAAGTTCACATAAACGGAATATTATGAAGACGCGAGGTCCACGTAGAAGAGGAGGGCACGCAGACGCGCGATAGTAAGCGAGTTGATCATTTAAAAAAGTCTGAAACACAATTAACCGGGGGTAGTGAGGTTCACGCTAAAAAAAGAGTTACGTATAAGATGTCCGACAGTAACTGAGCCGATTATTTAAAAAATTCTTAAACTCAAACAGCCGGAGACCGCGAAGTCCGCGCAAAAAAAGGAGTTACATAGGTGGGCGATAGTAAGCGAGTCGATTAATTAAAAATTTCTTAGACCCACACAGCCGAAGGATGCGAGATCCACGCAAAAAACCACTGCCAATTCATTGGCACTTAGCTTCCTCAAACTTAACTTTTTTATTCTATTATATAAACTCTGAAATTTAAAAATTATATTATAAACAATTATTAAATTTTAAAATTTTAACTTATTAAATTATTTAAAAAAAATTCAAAATTCAAAATTTGTTGAAATTTTCATGTTTATAATTTTTTATAATCTTATCAATTATTATAAATTTGCACAGAAGGAACTAAAAAACAGTACTTGTTCTCATTAAAGAAAATGCTTTTATTTTTAATTTTTGTGAAGCAATAAATATTAGAAGTAGAAAATTGGTGTTCTAATTTTTTGTATATAAATGTAGAATTTCGTACAAAAATATCTTCATAAAAATAATTGTGCAATCTTAATGAAATGTTGTACATATACACTTCATAACATGAGCTAGATAGCCTATAAATTTAAAGTTTGTTTGTCTAACCGTTTTCAAGAAAATGAGATTTGAAAAATTTCAAAACACAAATTTAATCTCAAATATCTTAGAATCTTATGAACAGCTTTTCTTGGCCAATGAAAAGGGTTCAGAAGTTTAAAAGAGCTAACCCTGTGCGAAATTTCATAAAGATTTATTGATTTTTACTCTAGTTATCGTGCAAAACCGAAAATGCAATTTTTTTCTTCAATAATTTTTTTCTCATTAACAAATCGATAAAACCTCTTGAAATTTTTAGAGGTAGAAGTACTTTTTATACTTAATAGCTGGTACAAATTTCGTGTAAAAATATAGAATAGTTTCTGAGATAAAAATTATAGAAGAAAATGACACATTTACCTTCATAACAAATGAAGGACGATAGATATTTAAATTAAAAAAAAAGAAAATGTAGGTAATTTAAGGCCCTTGCAAATGCATTTCAAAAAATTGAAAAAAATTTACCCGATCATATAAAAAAATGAGAAAAATTGAAATTTCAAAATCGTTTTTTGATCATAAAACTCCCTTTTTTGCGTGGGCCCGGCGTCCGTAGGTTATTAGAGTTTAACATGGTTCTATGATGCATTATAGTTTATGCGCTCAGCGAGAACATAAACTATACCATGCGGCGGGCATACGCGTGGTTCTGTCTTTCTCGCTCTCGTGCACGTCGTCTGCTATTTGTGTTTATAATCATTAATATCTCAAAATTTTTCGTGGCTCCATGCATTTTTGAAGTGATCATTGCAAAGCTTAAGTCTTAAACTTTAACCACCTCTTTTTCTTAACTTCCTCCGCATTCGACTTCTATACTTATTTTGGAAGTTTCTACTCAAAACACATGATTCTATTGACACGGCAATGAATTGCCATGTAAAAGTATACATTTTCAAGAATTTTTTACTCAAAAATTTTCGTGGCAACCTGTATTGAAAAAAATACTAAAAAATTTGTCAGCATCTGTAGAATAATAATATATTTTTTTTGTAAATGTCCGCATTCAATGACATTTTCATAGAACCACCTTAAGAATTTTTTAAATTATCGTCTCGCTTACAGTCGCACGTACGCGTGTCTTCCTCTTCTACGTGGACCATACCTCTCCTGCGGCTATTTGGATTTAAGAATTTTTTAAATAATCGACTTGCTTACTGGCGCACGTCTGTGTAACTTCCTCTTCTACATGGATCTCGCGTTCTCCGGCTATTAGGGTTTAAGAAGTTTTTAAATAGTCAACTGGCATACTATTTCACATCAGCCTGCTTTCTTCACCTACGTAGATCTCGCTTCCCTCTGCTTTATGGGCTTAAGAATTTTTTAAATAATCGACTCGCTTAGTGTCGCACGTCCACGGAACTCTGTTATTTGTGTTGATCTCACGTCCCCCGGCTATTTGGGTTTAAGACTTTTTTGAATAATCGCTTATTGTTGCTTATTGTTTTACGTCTGTGTGAATTTTTCTTCTATGTAGATCTCGCATCCCTCGACTATTTGGATTTGAGAATTTTTTATATATTTGACTTGCTTTTTGACGCACGTCTGCGTAACTTCATTTTTGCATGGACCTCGCATCCCCCGGGTATTTGGGTTGCAGACGTTTTCAAATGATTGACTCAATCAATTTTGTAAGTTTGAGGTGGGGGCCCCAAATGGTGGGGGCCCGTAGGCTACCGCCTAGTCCGCCTAGTGCCTAGATCCGGCCCTGGTTCTTTAATGTTAAACTCAACCACTAGTGCTTCAATAAACTCGCCTCCTCATTTAAATAGTGATTTATTCAATGTTATTATTGTTATACTGCCACAACTGTAAATATTTTGTAATTTAGTAAGCGAAAGTGATTTACTCAATATAACTTGAAGTTTAATATACAAACTGTGTTCAACTCAAATTTATTTCATCACCCACAGCATGTTCCTCATATAAATTATTGCATTCTCAAACAGCTGCTCATAGAGTATAAGAGCCATGTACCAGATTTAACAAAGAAATTATCTAATTACTCAGTTTTATGATAATAAAAAATATACAGTAAGCCAACCAACTTACAAGAAGGAAAGTGCGAAATTCATGATAGTATACCCTGTCGAAAATAATCACATGATTTAATTACGTGATTAAATCACGTACCGAAATCATGTAACGAAATCACGTAATTAATCACGTGACGTTGGCCGGTTCGTCACGTGATTTAATCACGTAATTTTTAAATAATTACGTAAATTTTGTTTATATGAATTTTTATTAATATAAAAAATAGGTTACATGATTTAATCACGTGATTTTTTAAAAATCACGTAATTTTTTTAATTAAGTGATTTGAACAATAAAGATATGTTATTCTTGAAATGTAAATTTTGGTATTAAAGTTTTTTTTCAAGCTACGAATTGTTTAAAATTCAAAGACCTCGAAATCTCGAATATAGAAAATAAGAAAAAGAAATTTCTCGATTTGATCATAAGTTATCAAAAAACGAGGCACCCCTGGCGGAAGTATATTATGAAAAAAATCGATAAATATTAATAAAAAAAGTTAAAAAGATACAAAATGATAAAAGATCATAAAAAGTGTTGAAATTTGTTAAAAAGTGATAATATACAATAAAAAAAGATATTTTTTGTAGGAATTCAGACATTTTATCAGTTCTTATGATTTTTTTTTTCAATTTTAATGAAAGTTTTACACTTTTTTGCAAAAAATATTATTTTTTATCAAACTATATCATTTTATAATATTTAGATGTTTTTCTAGTAATTATAAATAAATAATATTTAATTAAATTAAACTTTAATATATTTTTATCTATTTTAGTTTCAAATATTTGAGTAAGGTTTTATTTCAATTAAGGACTATTAAATTTTTTAATAATACGTGTACTTCTTTAAATGAAAGTAATATTTACCAATAATACTGTTGTATATACGTACGTATACATTTTTTGTAATTATGTGCATAAGGTTGACACGTGAAATGAAATTTTCTTTGCAAAAAATATTGTTTGGAACTTGGGCGTGTCCGTCACGCCCTTGTTGCATATACTATTATTACACCACTTTAATCTTAGAATCTTAACTTTAATATAATTATCCAGCTCTCGTAATATAAAATATGGTTCGAAACTAGTGCGTAAGATTTTGAGCTCATGTGATTTTTTGTACGAGCGAAGCCAATGCGAGTAACGACAAATGAGCTAAATAATCACCTTCCGCACCCGCATCGAAATGTACTATATAAATAATTGAATTTATTTAAGTATATATTTGAATGGATACCTTACTGAAAATGCTCACATGGGATCAGTATAGGACCTATGTGGCATCCATACGGTTCCCACATGGCTCCCACTGGGTCCCATATGGGTCCCACGTAGAACTCATATGAGAAATTGCTGCGGGACCCGACTAGGAATCACATGGCTTATACGTAGCTCTCATACGACTAAAGTTTGAAATGAATTTGAATATAATTTATAGTTTATTTATTTATAATTCAAAAAAATTCAATTAACTTTTTGTTCTATAGGTTATACGGATTATTTATTTAGTTATTGTTTTTATAGATACCGAAGAGATTTGGTTTAATATTTCTTCAAGTATGACGATTACATATGGAAAGTAAACTAAAATAAATTTTTTTTAATTATAAATATATCAGTTATTAAATTGAAAATTATTTCGAATGTTTGTCGTATGGGAGCCGCGCGGGAGCCATGTGGTATGCACGTGGGGCACACGTGGGACCCATGTGATTCCCAATCGGGTCCCGCAGTAATTTCTCACACGGGCCCCGCGTGGTACCGATACGAAATCCAGTGAGAGCCCTGTGGGAGCCGTGTGGGAACCTTATAGGTGCCAAGTGGGTCCCATATTGGTCCCATGTGAGTTTTTTCAGTAGGGTAAACACTCTATATGAAAATATTTTTTTACAAAATAAGGTTTAAAAGAAAATGTTGATGTTCAATATATTGTAACAAAAATTTTTATTATTACAGTTTTAATCTCCAAAACACCCTTCGCTTATGTTACATAAGTAATGTTTTCCATGGATAGATGTTAAGATACACTGTCCTTTTAAATCTTCGGAAGTGCAAGAATGTAATATGTTTGTTTCTAATAACATTCTTGAATGTACTGAATTTCAGATATGCCAGATGGAGTTCTATCTATTGTTTGTAAAGGATTGAAAAAAATAATTATTTTATTTTCACCGTTACATTTGACTACACAAATGTTAGTAATAACTCCTTTTACTCCAGAGTGTGTTTCTATAATCGAATCATTTATTTTCAGATTATCCGAATAACTTCTTGTTCTATATCGTACACCTTATGCATCATCTTTTGATAACTTAGGCAATTACCAATATAATTTAATTGCTGTTCCTTTTCATTAAACGTATAAGTTTTTCCTGCGCCAATAGCTATAGAAGTATGTATTTTAATACAACTTTTAACACGGTTTTCGAAATTTTCTACAAATTCTAAAACTCGCGTTCCAATACGAAATAACGTTGAAAATGTTGGAATTGCTCTGTAAAATAAATGACGTTTAGCTATTTGCACTGCAATCTCCGTAGGAATTTTTTTTCATGTGTAACAACAAGCGATTTTCGTTTTCGAAAGCAAATGCATCGTGCCTATACAAAGGCCCCAAACTTTTTACACTTTTTGTAATATGGAGTAATAAATGTATATTATACGTCATGTTTTGTTTTCCAAAAAAGTTTTGAAAATCAACGACAAACTCTACTAAGAATCTATTTGCAAGAGATAAGTCGGAATATTCTATTGTGCTTCCCCTGTTGAAAATATCCATGTGGATTTTACACTGATTTCCACATGGAATCCATATGGAATCCATATGGAATATATACGGATTCCATATGGATTCCATATCGATTCCATGTGGAAATCAGTCCCAAATCGTCCTGTGGAAATCAGTCCCAAATCGTCCTGTGGACTTCCACATGGAATTCCATATAGATTTCCTTATGAATTTTTCTACAAACATTTGTAAAACAAAATCCGTATGGATTTCCATGTAGATTTTCATGGGGAAATCCAGGTAAAAACGACATGATCCATATAGATTTCCACATGGATTTCCATATGGTAATTTTAATGTTTATAAAAATGTTTATTTATAAAATTGTTATATTTTTTTTTTTACTAGGATACATATTTTTGACAACAAGTACTGTAGAATCTTCTCGAAGAATTACATAAGAGGAAATTATAGTTTATAATTTTTTATGCTTTACTGATATGGTAAAAAACGTATCCCTAGTAAAAACCGCTGCCAATTCATTGGCACGTAGCTTCCTCAAACTTGATTTACTGATTCCTTTAATTAATTTTTACTTCCAATATTTAAAATTTCATACTTTATTTTGTACGATGTAAACGACTTAAAATCGTTTTTATAAGTCTAACAACTCGTCAGGAGTTGATTTTGAAGCGCTTAAGTCAATTTTTACTCCCGCAATAGTTGGACATACCAAACTCATTTTTTTCATTTTTCAATGTTTACGTTTTTATTAATAACAAAAGAACCGTAATAGCTAGACAAATAATTTTTTTTAGAAAATATAGGTCTTGAAATTCTCTTTCGAATGCCGCCCACCCGATTCAAATACATAAAGCCGTTCTCGAGAAATTACGATTTAAAAAAAAAGTGAAAAAAATTTTAACCTCAAATATCTCCGAAATTTATGGATCAATTCTTTTGCCCAAAGAACTCAATCGATTGTGATACAAAATGTACCACTAAAAAAAAATTTCAAACTGATTAAGCCAATTTTACTCTAGTTATTGAACGACAAAAAAAACACTTTTTTTTATAAATTATTTTTTTTCTCCAAAAATAATGAATAAAAAAACCTAAAAATTTAGTAAGTTATAGTACTCAGTATTCTTTATAACCAAAAAAATATTCATGTTAATATCTTTTTTAATTTTGAAATATAACCTATTTACTAAAAATGACGTTTTCATGAATAACTTATGACGAAATATAGCTAACGGCTTTTTTTTTTTTAAATTAAATTGTAGAAAATTTTATTCTGCATACAGAGAATTTATCGTATATAAATAATATTTGTTCTAAATATAAAAAAAATTGAAAATAAAAATTTTGAAAATTTAAAAATGGCGATAAAAAACAAAAAAATCGATTTTGACAAAAATAAAATATTGACCCCAATTGTTGAAGCAAAATCTGAAAAAATGATCACTCTCTCGTTAAAATCGGTTGAGTAGATCATGAGATATCAGAGTATACGGACATACATACACACACACATACACACACACACACACACACACACACACATCCATACGGACATTTTCTAAAAATGGTGTATTTCGATTCCAAATTTTCTATACAACATTCCTAAGACATTATCTCACAAACTTTTTTTTTACTATCACAAAGCTTCCTCTAGGAGGAAGCAATTTAAAAATTTTATAAATAAACATTTTTATAAACATTTAAATTACCACATGGAAATCCATATGGAAATCTACATGGATCATATCGTTTTTACCTGGATTTCTCCATGGAAATCTACATGGAAATAAATACGGATTTTGTTTTACAAATGTTTGTAGAAAAATTCATATAGAAATCTATATGGAATTCCATGTGGAAATCCACAGGACGATTTGGGACTGATTTCCACATGGAATCACGTGGAATCCATATGGAATCCGTATAGATCCATATGGATTCCATATGGATTCCATGTGGAAATCAATGTAAAATCCACATGGATATTTTCAACAGGGTCGCAATAAAATTTCAATACCACATACTAATTTTGTTAAATGGTAAAAATATTTTTGAGGAAGTATTCCTACTAAACATATTAAACAATAATTAAGCAACCATGAACGCCACTCAGATGCTTTCCATAAATTACGTGTTGTTAGTGATCGTGGCGTTCTTGAAATGCTTCTAGGTGTTTTTATAGACATGAGACGTCTATCAATCGGGGGGAGGTGTTTTATCAGAATGGTAAAATGTTAGATGGATATTTTCTCAGAAAGGTAAAAAAACAAATTAGAATATCTTATGATAGAAGGGTAAATTTTCCGAATGTTTAAAAATGTATAATATATAAAAATTCGAAAAAATTTGGCAAGAAGGCCATAATATCTTCATTAAATTATTTTTATATGATATGTCATGTCAATTTTTCGAATGCCATTTCTACCTAACGATTAAATTGTAGAAAATGCAGTGATTCAGAAAAGCTAAAATGTCGACAAATGAGCTGAAAATCGTATAGGAATGAACGTTTGAGATTTTTCGGAATTTTATTTTTCTAGTAAAAAGTATTTTTATAATTTCATGCAATCTGTTTTCAATTTTTATAGACACAAATTTTTCTGATATTTTCTTTTCGAAAATAATTTCTTGTGTATTCTGAATAACTCCTGTTCGGAATCAACAGTATCGGATTCGAAAAATAATTTAAACGATAGTATATTTTCTGAAAAAATACCCATCTAACATTTTACCATTCTGATAAAATACCTCCCCCCCTATCAATCTCAGCTATGTTATTTGGAAAACCAACGTAGTATGGTACATTAGGAACATTTAAAATCAGATTTGTGTATTGGTCAACAACACCTAAATACACAGAATGCATGCTGTCCGATGTCATTCCATCTGCTAAATTAAAATATTCTAAGTTCATTAGTGCTGATGAACCTTTTAACCCTTTAACTTGAATAATTCTTGTTTCTCCAGTTCCTTTATCTCATACACGAGTTGCTAACATATCCTGGATAATATTTTCGTGGGTTCGCATCTCAGGAATTGTTTCAGTGATTGGGTATTTCCGAACACCTTCAACATTCTCTGTCGGGTGGTAGCAAAATGTACAGCGATAGAGTCCATTGAATTGTTTCATATTCAATAACGAACACTTGCAAACGGAATTAACGCAGCAACACAAAGGAATTAATTGAGACCTTACTAGTTCTCCATGCTTTAACCATTCTACTCCTTCAGATGCTAAATTATTTAATTCATTTATAAATGGCTGCAGAAACGTATTCATGATCGATTTTTTTTCCTTTACCCATAACTCTATAAGTATAATATTTTCATCTCTAATTTTAGGAGGTTACTCATTTATTCGTAAGTATATTGGCCACACGCTTACATGGCTAGAATCATTTGCCTGGCATCCATCTGTATTAAAAGTATATGAAAAGTTCCACTTATCAGCTAAAATATTGTCTGGTAACGAAAGATTTTTATATAAATTACCATCGTAATTCAATATTATCTTGATTCTTTTTTTGCCGGTTACTTCTGTATTCTAAATGAGGTTGAATTAGTGTATTTTAAAATAATTCTTTTAATTGTGCTTTCACATTGAGAGTTAAAAAGTATGGTGCAGCTTTAATGTTATTCAATATTAACTGGCACGAAGGACAAGATATAAGTTTTGATCATTCTGAACGGTTTCCTGGGTGGGTCTAGATATATCGAAAGACTGATAGTTAGAAGCCTTATCCTTTAGAAGATTAGAAATAGAACACGCGCGCCTCATTAGCAGAAACTGGCTTATCATACAGGATTTATAAGAGAAAGCGCGATTAACAGAATGAGGAAATACATAAATATATCTACAGAATAAACTAATTTCATACTGCCACAATTGTAGAAACACATAGTACGAAACGCAGATTTATAGAAAATACATAAGACGAATATCAAAAATATAGAAAAACTATGGTGAATTTTATATTATACGGCATTCGTCTTATGTATTTTCTATAAATCTGCGTTTCGTACTATGTGTTTTCTACAATTGTGGCAGTATGAAATTAGTTCATTCTGTAGATATATTTATGTATTTTCGCATTCTATTAATCGTGCTTTCTGTTTTAAATCTTGTATGATAAGCCGGCTTATGTTAAGGGGATGTGAAGCTGTACAAAAACAGTAATGGCACTTAGATGGTAAAACAGAACTAGCCGGCTTATACTTAATTTCCGATAGATGGCTATAGCGTTGTGTAGCGAAGTCTTTAATAGAAAAAATGCGCAAACATCTACATAGATGGCGCGCACAGATTATTTCATTTATTTATTCTTAATTGTTTTTTAAACATTGCTGATATGTAGCTCCATTTAAATATTAGCACTAAATGAAATAGGCTATTGGGATCTGACATGGGAACGTGGCCAATATATATAGCTATACCTTAGCCATAACCAACACGGCGCACTAGAACGTAGAACCCGTTCTGTCTAGCTCTAACTAGATTCACCGCGCCACCACGAGGGTCGCATGACCGATGTCAGATCCCATGTATAATAATATATTGTATAATCCATGTATTATATAATCACATTTTATTGTTGTTATTATTATCATCCATTATAAAAAGAGCATGCAAATTTGTTAAGCGACACTCACATTGCTAATACTAATCGAGTATTATACTACGTAGTATACTTTATAAAGTATTACTCGTAAAAATATAAAACGGTTTAAAAAAATTACCGGTAAAGCGTCTTTGATTTTGAATTCATGCAAAAAATTGTGTAAGCTATGGACAAAAAAATTAATAAATAAATTTTCGAAAAATATTAAAGAAAATTCTTTATTATTAAATTTATGTATGGACATGGTTTTTTCTTAAAATTAGATTTTAATCTTTTTCAAAGGTACTCTACCCTTAAATTAAAAATTTATCAGAATGTTAATGATTATTTTCCACATTAAAAAGAGTTCGACAACTTTTGGATATAAAAACGAAATTTTCACGAAAATTCGATTTTTTCCGTTTTACATTTTTTATTCACAATAAAAATCGAAATCGAATTTCGAAAAACGGGATTGCGGGAGCATATTTTCAAAGAAATTTTGAAACTAAATATGCAATAAAAAAAATTTCGATTTTTTCATCATTTTAACCCCTTAACCTAATACTTTCCCGGTTTCATTTCTTCCAGCCACCAGCCATTATTAAGCTTGTCTATATTCACCGATCGCATCAATAAATAATTAGTATTGGAAGAGAAAAAGGGATAAAACATACATGCATGGAAACCTCACAGGAAACCGGTGGAAGGTCAATGATGCGACTTTCACCTTCGTACACTCACAGCCCTCAAAAGTACACACGTTCCTCTCCGGCATTTTCACATTTACAGAGACGATTAAAATACGACGAGTACGTTATTAAAATATATAAAACGCGGACGAATAATTATTACAAAACACTGAAAAAGCTCTAAACTTCTCGAGATTATATATTAATTAAACATCGAGGTAAACGTGAACCGTAAAAACTTCTTTACACGCGGAGCTGCTCAGCCGCACTAATTACTGGCGGTTAAAAACAATACCCGATCTTCGCGCATGTAAACAAATGCAGGCGCGAAATTCTGTTTTGGCGTCAGTAGATAAGCTATGCTGGTTCTGGACCACCACGTGGTGGTCTAGAACCAGCATAGCTTTTTTGGGATCCCCTCTCCTCCCCTCTCCCCCTCCCACCATTTCAGGGCGTGGTGGTCCAGAACCAGCATAGCTTTTTTGGGATCCCCTCTCCTCCCCTCTCCCCCTCCCACCATTTCAGGGCGTGGTGATACAGAACCAGCATAGCTTTTTTGGGATCCCCTCTCCTCCCCTCTCCCCCTCCCACCATTTCACGACCTGTTTGATGCAGAACCAGCATAGGGTTTCTGGATCACCCGCAATTGTACGGGGCACCAATAACCCATAACAAGTCGTGACTTGTTGATCCAGAACCCGCCTAGGGTTTTTGGGCCACCCGCAATTGTACGGAGGTGACAATAACCCATAACATGCGGGCACCTTGCTGTCGGCGGGTGACAGCCCGCGACCAGACGACTGCGCACATCGGCTGCGCAGCGGCGGGCGGTCAGCGGCGGGCGGCGAGCGGCGAGCGGCCAGCCTGCTACTGCAAACAGGCAGCGGTCGGCTGCGGGCGGCCAGCGGTCGGCGGCCTGCTGCTTGTCAGCCTGCTGCTCTCGGCCAGCGGTTCTTATCTACTATAACCATTAAAAACTATTATGCAACCATTTAAAACTTTTTATAACCCTTTTGTTCGGGCAAAGAATACGTGTTTGTGGAAATTTTTTCTGAATATTTTTTCCACTGCGACTGTTTTGAATCGTTTTGTATGAGTCGCTGTTGCTCGGGAGCAACGGTTTGACCCATTATGAGGGAATGAAAGTCTCTAACGACTGCAAATATATATTATTTAAAAAATGCAAAATTTAAAAAGGTAATAAAATAAAAATACGCTCCGTTTTCAATTATATTGCGAAAGTATAGTATTAATTTTACATTAAAAACTTTATACGGTAATATACATTCTACTATTACATTCTACATTTTACGGTAGTATATATTCTACTTCTTCTACCTCGTTTACTGAGTATAGTCCGTGAACAATCGTAATGAATAATATATTATTGGTGAATTAGAAGGAAAAAGGAAACGGAAGAGTGAGTGAGAGGTTTTAAATAAAAACACAATTATTCTCGCGATAAAGAAGGAAACCCTTGCTGCGGCGTAAAAACCCTCACGGAATAGAGGGAAAAGCCGAAGCAAGCGTGATGATTTTATTTGTCTAAAGGAAAGTTACAATGGGAAAGAAAAGAAAGAGTAATCACGCACGCAAATCGCAAGGCAAATTTGCCACGCCTATCGCAGAGAGCTCTCTTACCTCGTTGGCCTCGTGGCCCGCCAAATTCGCAACGCTCGAGTCCGCCTGTTGAAGACGTCGATGAGCCGAACGCCTGCCGCAGCGTGCACCCGCTCGCTGTGGTCACGCCGGGAACGGGGATCGCAGAGATGGCCCTCAGCCGTCACCAAGCGCGCCTCGACGTCTCGGGGGAACCAACGCTTGGTGCCGAGCAACAAAAGCGTTGCCGCGTGCTGCGATCGCCCCGGGAAGGGTCACGCCGTCGAGCGCACGTGGACACGCTTCCCACAATTACAGTCTCTAACGCAACGTACACTCCCACAGGCACACACGAAGTCGCGGTTCCTACTTTCACGTTCACACCCACGAAACTAAAGATTCGCTCTAAAAGGAGCGGGAGTCTCGGGTTTACTTTTCCGCATGTAGAAAACGCAATGATCCTCCAGCACGTCTTGACACATCGGCGAATCGATTACGAGTGCGCGAGCTCGCGCGCGCGGGTCCGTTTACCCCAAAATTATCGATGGTGACGCGCGCGTCGCGGTGTTGGCGCGCGAGGTCGCGCGCATTTTAAATTCGCTGCTTGCGTTAATAGCTCGGCACAAGTAAAAATGACGCGAACAGTCCGTGATACTCAAAGTCACCTCCTACTTGTGCATTTTTATTCACCTCGGGTTCTTGCTGCTGCTGGTGCTGCGGCTGTTGCTGCTGCATCGCGTTGAAGCATGATGCGTGCTTTCGAGATTGGGCGCATACCCCACACAACCACATGTTACACCCTTCGCCACACACAATTTTTTTGTTTTTAATTAGTACTTTAGCACATACTAAACATTTTGCCACTATGTTAGTCTTATTATAATTTGATGGACCACCAGCATCAGCAGGATTACTGAGTGTTGAAGCGTGCGCAATCTCTTTTCGCACGCCTTCCAGTAGTAGAACTTCGCACGCTATTCTGTTTTGGAGCACCGTAATTTCGTGTTGTTTATGTAAAATGGAAAAATGTATTGCCTCTTCTTTTTTCTTTAAAATATCTATTAAGTCTGTTACTGCAGACGCTTTCTGCACCCATGTCATCTTGACTGTGGGTCTTTGATGAATGCTGACTTGAACAGAGTGTACCCCTGGTGTTTAACCTTTGGTAAAAATGTAGCGCGATAGCGAGCGGAGACAGTGTCAGATTTTAGGTCCAGCGCGATGCCTGGCCACATCCTTATCGCTTTTTCCATAACAAAAGCGCGCATCAATAGGCAGTGTAAGAGAATACACCAAAAGCGCTCCGTCTGAACTAATCTCCTCACGTTATATCAATTTCGTTTTATAATTCAAACAAGTGCGGAGGATATTTTTTTTTTTTTCGCGATAATGCGTAACGTGTACGATAGGGTATTAGTTACATACATATATATCTTTATCTGAACCTTCTATAAAAATTTATCGCTATGTGCAATATGAAAACCCTGCCTCGTGTGCTTCTCATGTTTTATTATTTCGTCGAAACATAACGGTTTCCTGTCCTTACGCTGTGTACTTTGAGCGATGAATGAGAATAGCGAATGCCCGAGTTATTTGAATTATATTTTGTCTAGAGGTAATATCCGTAAGCATTATCAAATAAAAATATAGCGCGATAGCGAGCGGAGACGGTGTCAGATGCACGATTTCGGGTCCAGCGCGATGCCTGGCCACAGCCTTATCGTTTTTGCCATTATAAAAGCCCGCATCAATAGGGTGTGTAAGAGAATACACCAAAAGCGCACCGCCTAAATGAATCTGCTCACGTTATATCAGTTTCGTCTTATAATTTAAACACGTGCGCAGGATGTTTTTTTCACGATAGTACGTTACGGTTCGTCGTCATCTTTATTTCGTATTCGTTACTGTTTAAGCTCACGTCATTTCAACGTACTTTTTTATCGCGAATACAAAACGGGAAGTGAGGTTACGTTACATTCAAGGATTTCTTTCATCATAATCTTTCTCCGAAACCATTATTTTTATCTCGTATTCGCGTTACTCTCTAAGCTCACGTCATTCCAACGTACTTTTTTATCGCGAATACGAAACGGAAAGTGACGTTATGTTACATTCATCGATTTCTTTCTCGGAAACCGTTATTTTTTATCTCGTATTCGTTACTCTCTAAGCGCACGTCATCCCAACGTACTTTTTTATCGCGAATACGAAACGGAAAGTGGGGTTATGTTACATCCATCGATTTCTTTCTCGGAAACCGTTATTTTTATCGCGTATTCGTTACTCTCTAAGCTCACGTCATTCCAACGTACTTTTTTATCGCGAATACGAAAGGGTAGTAAGGTTATTGTTTTTAAATATTCAAACATAATCGATTTTGACGCTTTATTGTGAGGATAGTTCACTTTTTTAAGAGAGAAGAATATATATATATATATATATATATAATTATAAGAAATTAATATAACCACAAAATTTAATAAAAAATGTTTATAAAAATTTTTTGGAATTATTAATAAAAATTTACAACATCATTAGACTCGTAAGATGTTCTCGCAAGAGAATCAAAAGTCGCTTATTTTTTTTCGATATACTTAACGCGTGCTACAGAGTTTACAACTTATTCATTGAGCATTCTTTTTTAGGATGAATTTGCAAATTACCACTACTATAATTTTATTATTATCAATTGCACGATATATAAAAATAAAAAAGAGCAAATAAAAAGGCAAATTTACGAATTTTTATAAGAGAGGATTGGAGGATAGGTGGTAAAATAAAAAAGATAGTCGGTGTTTAATTAAAAGTTTTGAACATATATTTGTGAAAGCATACAAATAATATTTTACAAAAAATTATACAAATTAATTTGCGAACATATAATCGTACAAATCATTAGCCAAGTTGAATAAGCCAAATGCATGAAATTCCATGAGAAAAATGTCGTACAATTCTTCAGTCATATTACCGAATTCCATGTGCAACTTTGCTCTATTATTAATTTCATTTTTACGCAATACATAATACTGTTTAAACGCAGCAATGTCTTTCAAAATATTTTTCGCTTTTTCGGTGCTTTCTTTCTTTAACTCATCTTTTAAAAAGTCGAATATGTTATCCATACCTCGATTTATAAATCCGGCACTATCTTCTAAACGTTTTAACCTCGCATCGACACATTCGCGCACTTCACGCAGTCCGCTCAAAGTAGCCTGTTGCATGACAATTCCGGGTGGACTCTCATATTTTCTTTTCTTCTGCGGTGTCTCGTACTGTGAAGAACTGTCTGGAAACTGCGTCTCCTCGTCTATTGGTTGGCCATCGGGAAAGTCTCTGACGAGTTTCTGTGTCAGTACACAGGGCCTCTCGTCGATAAGGATGGACCTCACACCGTATGCCGTGGTAAAATTGATGCCGTGGGTTGGAAGATATATTTTTGTAGGTTTACCAAAGTCTTTGTAAAATGTGAAGGAATCTAGCAGATATCCCATCATCGCATCCATTTGATCGACGATCAGCTCCCAACTATTTTTTTCGAGAGTTACGTACTTTGCAGGAGCCCCCGTACTACAGAGTTTCACTACAGCTCTATAAAATCCAGCGTGGTGTTCCAATCCGACAGCGACTCTTTTGGAATGTGATTTATTGATAGCATAGGTTGTAGATAGAAAGAGATTTGGTAGATCCATGTTTTTATTAACTCGCGGTCTTACTGCTGGCGGAGGTAGCGGTGGCGCTGTTGATGGTGGAGGTAGTGGTGGCGGAGTTACCGACGCTGCTTCTGCTGCTGGAGCTGCTGCTGATGCAGGAGGTACTGCTGATGCTTCGTTATTGTCCATTTTTAAAGCAATATTACTTAGAGATTGTACGGAGACTGGAATATCCACGTGGGAGCGTACTCTCAAATGGAATGGCTACTCGTGACTGAAGGATGACATGTCGGGCTCCAGCATTTACACGGTTATCCCCACCACTCTACTCTGTTTTTCCCCCTAATGGACGACGAGTTCGTTACGTCTCAACCAATCAGCGAACAGGGCGATGACGTAGTAATATAAAGAATTCAAGCAAGGCAATGAATGTAACATAACCTTATTCACCGTTTCGTATTCGCGATAAAAAAGTACGTTGAAATGACGCATGCTTTGAACAGTGACCGATACGATGTAACATAACCTATCGCGATAAAGAAAGTTCGTTGGAATCACGTTGGCTTAGAGAGCAATGCAAACGAGATAAAAATAACGGTTTCCGAGAAATTATTATATATATCCTAACCTTACTTTTTGCATAACCTTTCGCGTCGTATTCGCGATAAAGAAATTACGTTGGAATCACGTAGGGTTAGAGATAAAAATAAGAAAGATCGATAATTTCTTGTAAGTATGCATGGGGAATTAGGTAGGTAAGGATGTGAATAAAAGTCTAACACTAAATGTAAATTTTTACTAATACATTTTTTATTTTACGAGTATCTTACAAAAGTATACATATTTCACTCTTACATCTAAGATTACAAAAAAAATTTATAATTTTGCGTTACATGTCTGATCACTCTGCCCATTTCCCAATGAAGTCTCTCTCGGAAGAAAACGATTCCGGTAAGGATTTCTCTCTTTCTTGATTGCTTTTGTGAAATAACTTTGTAAAATTTAGCAGCTATGTCATCGTTTCTGCGTGTATTATATGAAAAGTGCGACAAAACGCGCGTAAAGAACTACCACTACACATATGATGCAAAAACATAATGCAATATTCACCGTACACTTTTGAATCAAAACTTTGTAATAGTTTCTTGTTCCACTGGAAACGCACGCAGTTCCTTCGTAAGCGATCGAGATGGTGTGATGAGGTGGGGGGCGAGCCCGTAACTGTCGAAATATACTCCGTATCCATTTTTATCTATGTAAATGGCAATCCAATGCGATCCTGGTTTATTTGCTGTATCGAGATTGGTTATGATGGCCACAGGTGGACTTAAAATTTTTGGAATGTGATCAGCAGCATACACACGTATTGTATTCGCTCTTAGTGCACGTATCGCATGGATTATTGTTCTCGTGTCCATCCTGTAATTGATTTGAAAACTCTTCACTGGGTACCTTCTCACTGAATACGATGTTGCTGCCGTCGTCGTCCTCCTCCTCCTCCTCGTTGTCGTCGTCTCCGTCGACTTCATCTACACCTCCTGGTTGACCAAAGCGAAAAGCCTTTCTGCGTTCGTTACGATAATTGCAAAGAGCTGCGTAAAATCTTTCGCTTTGTATGGTTTCATTTGCTTCGCGCCACTCTTCTGGAAGTATACTGTACATCCATTTTCTTAGTATATTTGCTTTGAAAAGCGCACAAAAGTCTTTCTTATTTTCTATGTGTTTTTCGATATGACTTGCACATACTAAGGAATTCGGAAACACTGCTTCTAATTTATTAAAAGTTGGCGACCTCCATTCTTCGAGGTTTATAACGCAACGTCCAAGCACATTCTCGAGATATCTTCGTTTGTCATCCCCGCGCACGTATATATTTCTCGCCTTCTTGACAACTTTGTAAAGATGATGGCGCAAGTGTCGCAATGATACGTCACCTTCGAACCAATGTATTCCGTGTAAGTGAACTGTGCAATAGGTGTTTGTCGTTTTTATGTCTGGTGGCAAATGCAAAAAATTACAAGGTGGGCCTACTATCCAATGGCCAACTATGAGCTCTTGCAATGCAATCACAGCCACTTCCTTTGGCAAAAAATTTCTGTTAACGTCGCGAAAACCTTGTATATCGACAACGAAATCCATGATTTAAGGAGTGAGCGCGAGAGTGTATCGCCGAGTAAAAGAGCAAATGACAACTGATCCTCGCGTGTAGGCATTTCATTTCTGATATACACTTACCCCCACTACTCTTGTTTCTCCTTCTTCTTACATTTATGCGCTAAAATCCGATAGGATTTGCCTGCTCGAATCTACTTCCAGCACGTTATCGTATTCTGCGTAAATGATGCAATTTATGGTACTAGTGAGGGCGCCCTCGAATCACACTTCCACGCGTATGCTACCCGATCGTATGAGGTTCCAGTGCGTAGCACAATGAGCTGATAAATCTGGTGTTAGGTCGAAAGCCGTCAGAAAATTTCCTCTCGCATAATTGTGACGATTGATGCCGTTGCCTTCGTTGAGAAAATGTATTCCTGTACCCGAAAACAGCGTATGGTAAGCATCTATGTAGAGACCGTTGTTGCCGGTAAAGCGAGGTTGTAACGGTTTGCTTGGAATTTGCACTCCGTCGACGTACAAAGAAAGATAATTTATCGAAAAGTGTTGAAAATTGAACGGGTTGAATTTACGATTTCCATTAAACGCTTTGTTGTCGACGAAACCTATAATTATTCTTTTAGGCAGCTGCCCGAGGATGACGTTGTCGAGAGTGTTCCCGAGAATTCCAGTGTGAAGCGTGAAAGACTTAACTTCGACGCGTGTAATCGGATACTTGGCTGTAGCTTTAGCTAAGGCATTGGCGTGCCCAAGTAAAACACCGGGGCTTATCTTTACTCTGCGTACGATGAGACTGGCTTCTTTGATTTTGACACGAAATTTACCATCATCCGACACATCCATCAAGCAAAAGGCATCTTTGCTTCGTACGAGGCGTACTCTCATCTCCACTCCGTTGAAAAGGCATCTTTGTCGACTGCTTTCCCTCCAAGTATGTAATATTAGCGACGTAAGGCTCCGTTGTTTGCGACCGCATTTTCTTTCGGAATATTCGGAGCAGCTTCAAAGTTGTCAAACGTATCATCGTACCAGAGCGTTGTAGTTAAATGCGAGTCTTTAGCCGACGGAGAATAATTCAACAACGATTCAATATAAGCTCTATACGGGTAAGCGTTGTTGGGAGGTCATTTACATTGCGACGTATTAGTCCACCCGGAATTGTCATGCAACAGGCTACTTTGAGCGGACTGCGTGAAGTGCGCGAATGTGTCGATGCGAGGTTAAAACGTTTAGAAGATAGTGCCGGATTTATAAATCGAGGTATGGATAACATATTCGACTTTTTAAAAGATGAGTTAAAGAAAGAAAGCACCGAAAAAGCGAAAAATATTTTGAAAGACATTGCTGCGTTTAAACAGTATTATGTATTGCGTAAAAATGAAATTAATAATAGAGCAAAGTTGCACATGGAATTCGGTAATATGAGTGAAGAATTGTACGACATTTTTCTCATGGAATTTCATGCATTTGGCTTATTCAACTTGGCTAATGATTTGTACGATTATATGTTCGCAAATTAATTTGTATAATTTTTTGTAAAATATTATTTGTATGCTTTCACAAATATATGTTCAAAACTTTTAATTAAACACCGACTATCTTTTTTATTTTACCACCTATCCTCCAATCCTCTCTTATAAAAATTCGTAAATTTGCCTTTTTATTTGCTCTTTTTTATTTTTATATATCGTGCAATTGATAATAATAAAATTATAGTAGTGGTAATTTGCAAATTCATCCTAAAAAAGAATGCTCAATGAATAAGTTGTAAACTCTGTAGCACGCGTTAAGTATATCGAAAAAATAAGCGACTTTTGATTCTCTTGCGAGAACATCTTACGAGTCTAATGATGTTGTAAATTTTTATTAATAATTCCAAAAAATTTTTATAAACATTTTTTATTAAATTTTGTGGTTATATTAATTTCTTATAATTATATATATATATATATATATTCTTCTCTCTTAAAAAAGTGAACTATCCTCACAATAAAGCGTCAAAATCGATTATGTTTGAATATTTAAAAACAATAACCTTACTACCCTTTTGTATTCGCGATAAAAAAGTACGTTGGAATGACGTGAGCTTAGAGAGTAACGAATACGCGATAAAAATAACGGTTTCCGAGAAAGAAATCGATGGATGTAACATAACCCCACTTTCCGTTTCGTATTCGCGATAAAAAAGTACGTTGGGATGACGTGCGCTTAGAGAGTAACGAATACGAGATAAAAAATAACGGTTTCCGAGAAAGAAATCGATGAATGTAACATAACGTCACTTTCCGTTTCGTATTCGCGATAAAAAAGTACGTTGGAATGACGTGAGCTTAGAGAGTAACGCGAATACGAGATAAAAATAATGGTTTCGGAGAAAGATTATGATGAAAGAAATCCTTGAATGTAACGTAACCTCACTTCCCGTTTTGTATTCGCGATAAAAAAGTACGTTGAAATGACGTGAGCTTAAACAGTAACGAATACGAAATAAAGATGACGACGAACCGTAACGTACTATCGTGAAAAAACATCCTGCGCACGTGTTTAAATTATAAGACGAAACTGATATAACGTGAGCAGATTCATTTAGGCGGTGCGCTTTTGGTGTATTCTCTTACACACCCTATTGATGCGGGCTTTTATAATGGAAAAAACGATAAGGCTGTGGCCAGGCATCGCGCTGGACCCGAAATCGTGCATCTGACACCGTCTCCGCTCGCTATCGCGCTATATTTTTATTTGATAATGCTTACGGATATTACCTCTAGACAAAATATAATTCAAATAACTCGGGCATTCGCTGTTCTCATTCATCGCTCAAAGTACACAGCGTAAGGACAGGAAACCGTTATGTTTCGACGAAATAATAAAACATGAGAAGCACACGAGGCAGGGTTTTCATATTGCACATAACGATAAATTTTTATAGAAGGTTCAGATAAAGATATATATGTATGTAACTAATACCCTATCGTACACGTTACGCATTATCGCGAAAAAAAAAAAATATCCTCCGCACTTGTTTGAATTATAAAACGAAATTGATATAACGTGAGGAGATTAGTTCAGACGGAGCGCTTTTGGTGTATTCTCTTACACTGCCTATTGATGCGCGCTTTTGTTATGGAAAAAGCGATAAGGATGTGGCCAGGCATCGCGCTGGACCTAAAATCTGACACTGTCTCCGCTCGCTATCGCGCTACATTTTTACCAAAGGTTAAACACCAGGGGTACACTCTGTTCAAGTCAGCATTCATCAAAGACCCACAGTCAAGATGACATGGGTGCAGAAAGCGTCTGCAGTAACAGACTTAATAGATATTTTAAAGAAAATGAAGAGGCAATACATTTTTCCATTTTACATAAACAACACGAAATTACGGTGCTCCAAAACAGAATAGCGTGCGAAGTTCTACTACTGGAAGGCGTGCGAAAAGAGATTGCGCACGCTTCAACACTCAGTAATCCTGCTGATGCTGGTGGTCCATCAAATTATAATAAGACTAACATAGTGGCAAAATGTTTAGTATGTGCTAAAGTACTAATTAAAAAACAAAAAAATTGTGTGTGGCGAAGGGTGTAACATGTGGTTGTGTGGGGTATGCGCCCAATCTCGAAAGCACGCATCATGCTTCAACGCGATGCAGCAGCAACAGCCGCAGCACCAGCAGCAGCAAGAACCCGAGGTGAATAAAAATGCACAAGTAGGAGGTGACTTTGAGTATCACGGACTGTTCGCGTCATTTTTACTTGTGCCGAGCTATTAACGCAAGCAGCGAATTTAAAATGCGCGCGACCTCGCGCGCCAACACCGCGACGCGCGCATCACCATCGATAATTTTGGGGTAAACGGACCCGCGCGCGCGAGCTCGCGCACTCGTAATCGATTCGCCGATGTGTCAAGACGTGCTGGAGGATCATTGCGTTTTCTACATGCGGAAAAGTAAACCCGAGACTCCCGCTCCTTTTAGAGCGAATCTTTAGTTTCGTGGGTGTGAACGTGAAAGTAGGAACCGCGACTTCGTGTGTGCCTGTGGGAGTGTACGTTGCGTTAGAGACTGTAATTGTGGGAAGCGTGTCCACGTGCGCTCGACGGCGTGACTCTTCCCGGGGCGATCGCAGCACGCGGCAACGCTTTTGTTGCTCGGCACCAAGCGTTGGTTCCCCCGAGACGTCGAGGCGCGCTTGGTGACGGCTGAGGGCCATCTCTGCGATCCCCGTTCCCGGCGTGACCACAGCGAGCGGGTGCACGCTGCGGCAGGCGTTCGGCTCATCGACGTCTTCAACAGGCGGACTCGAGCGTTGCGAATTTGGCGGGCCACGAGGCCAACGAGGTAAGAGAGCTCTCTGCGATAGGCGTGGCAAATTTGCCTTGCGATTTGCGTGCGTGATTACTCTTTCTTTTCTTTCCCATTGTAACTTTCCTTTAGACAAATAAAATCATCACGCTTGCTTCGGCTTTTCCCTCTATTCCGTGAGGGTTTTTACGCCGCAGCAAGGGTTTCCTTCTTTATCGCGAGAATAATTGTGTTTTTATTTAAAACCTCTCACTCACTCTTCCGTTTCCTTTTTCCTTCCAATTCACCAATAATATATTATTCATTACGATTGTTCACGGACTATACTCAGTAAACGAGGTAGAAGAAGTAGAATATATACTACCGTAAAATGTAGAATGTAATAGTAGAATGTATATTACCGTATAAAGTTTTTAATGTAAAATTAATACTATACTTTCGCAATATAATTGAAAACGGAGCGTATTTTTATTTTATTACCTTTTTAAATTTTGCATTTTTTAAATAATATATATTAACAAGCAGCAGGCCGCCGACCGCCCGCTGCGGACCGCTGCCGGTGCGCAGCAGGCTGTCGCTGTCGGCGGCTCGCTCCCCATGGACGACGTGGAGAAAACGTGGAAGCAATCACCGTTAGACGATGTGGAGAAATCGTGGAAGCCATCGCTGTTGGACGACGTGGAGAAATTGGATGCTGAGGACGTCGAGGTGAGTGCTTTTAGCTTATCGCGTACTGCAGGTTGTTGCCTCATACCGCGTGGCCGAAAGCAGCAGCTGATAAGCAGCAAGCCGCCCGCCGCCGACCGCTGCCTGTTTGCAGTAGCAGGCTGGCCGCTCACCGCTCGCCGCCCGCCGCTGACCGCCCGCCGCTGCGCAGCCGATGTGCGCAGTCGTCTGGTCGCGGGCTGTCACCCGCCGACAGCAAGGTGCCCGCATGTTATGGGTTATTGTCACCTCCGTACAATTGCGGGTGGCCCAAAAACCCTAGGCGGGTTCTGGATCAACAAGTCACGACTTGTTATGGGTTATTGGTGCCCCGTACAATTGCGGGTGATCCAGAAACCCTATGCTGGTTCTGCATCAAACAGGTCGTGAAATGGTGGGAGGGGGAGAGAGGAGGAGAGGGGATCCCAAAAAAGCTATGCTGGTTCTGTATCACCACGCCCTGAAATGGTGGGAGGGGGAGAGGGGAGGAGAGGGGATCCCAAAAAAGCTATGCTGGTTCTGGACCACCACGCCCTGAAATGGTGGGAGGGGGAGATGGGAGGAGAGGGGATCCCAAAAAAGCTATGCTGGTTCTAGACCACCACGTGGTGGTCCAGAACCAGCATAGCTTATCTACTGGCGTCTTTTCAAATGACATTTTGAATTCAAAATTTCTTATCGTATTTCTTATACTTCTTATACGATTATAATAATACCCTGTTGAAAATATCCATGTGGATTTTACACTGATTTCCACATGGAATCGATATGGAATCCATATGGAATCTATACGGATTCCATATGGATTCCATGTCGATTCCATGTGGAAATCAGTCCCAAATCGTCCTGTGGACTTCCACATGGAATTCCATATAGATTTCTATATGAATTTTTCTACAAACATTTGTAAAACAAAATCCGTATGGATTTCCATGTAGATTTCCATGGGGAAATCCAGGTAAAAACGACATGATCCATATAGATTTCACATGGACATGGATTTCCATATGGTAATTTTAATGTTTATAAAAATGTTTATTTATAAAATTGTTATATTTTTTTTTTACTAGGATACATATTTTTGACAACAAGTACTGTAGAATCTTTTCGAAGAATTACATAAGAGGAAATTATAGTTTATAATTTTTTATGCTTTACTGATATGGTAAAAAACGTATCCCTAGTAAAAAAATTTTTAAATTTTATAAATAAACATTTTTATAAACATTTAAATTACCACATGGAAATCCATATGGAAATCTATATGGACCATATCGTTTTTACCTGGATTTCTCCATGGAAATCTACATGGAAATCCATACGGATTTTGTTTTACAAATGTTTGTAGAAAAATTCATATAGAAATCTATATGGAATTCTATGTGGAAATCCACAGGACGATTTGGGACTGATTTCCACATGGAATCGACGTGGAATCCATATGGAATCCGTATAGATTCCATATGGATTCCATATGGATTCCATGTGGAAATCAATGTAAAATCCACATGGATATTTTCAACAGGGTAGATAATATACTTTTAATATCTAATATTATTAATTAGATTAGTTAACTACATAAATTATGTAAAATAATAATAATACTGTAATGAAAAACATTTCTAAGCTATATAAGTAAAAAAGTATAGAAATTAAAGAAATCTTAGTTTATAAAAAATGAATGATAATAACATCATTTTAAAACTATAAATATAATATTTTCTAATCTAAATAGGAAAAAATTCGTTATTTCCATTATATAATTTATTATTCTCTTTCTTCCACCGTTTTATTTACAATAATTATATAAAAATACTATTGAATACTTCAATATAATTTCTTATATGTCATGAGATTGTAATGAAGTATTTTTAGGTACAGTCTTACAATATTAATTAAATGAAAAAAAAAAAAAAAAAAAATACCGGGTGATGGATTCGAACCCTCATAAAAAAAAAGTATTCAGGAACGATATCCACAGGACTAACGCTACCGACGAATATGTGCAACATAGGTGTAATATATAAGTTGTTCCCCCATTTGGTTTAGAGATTGGTGTTTACCATTAATTTGTTTTGTTATTTGTTTTTGGGATTTAGTCTACATTTTTGTGATTAATATTGATAACTGACATTATCGTAATGCACAGTTTATCATACGAAATATGTATTGTGTTGCCATTGCAGCCGGTATGAGAGGTATGTTATCGGCCGTGTGTCAGCTCAGTCACCCGACTAGAAATTTTCAAACGGCAAAGACACAGGGCGGATCCGGCTGCTGTGATTCCTGATCCGCGCCACACGAGGCATGTAACGCTGAACCTTATGAGGGCCGGATGATTTTACCTATCGATATCCGTAGGTCCAGTAAAACATCTGGTCCTGATCCGTCCCTCGTTCGGGCAACACGCAGCTTATTGTCTCTAAATAATTTTCGTAGTTTTTTATTTAGGTCTCAGGACGCGTCTAATAATACGTAGTCTAGGTGTTCGCGGTAGCCGATGACACTGTCTATAGGTGGTGCGTTCTGTAAATGTTTGTCTCTAGGTGTTAGAACCCATCGAATGTGTAGTCTAGGTGTTCGGGGTGGCCAATGATGGAGCCTAGATGGTGCGCTCTGTAGTTTTTGGCCTCTAGCTGTTGAACCACATCCAACGTTTGATGTAGGTGTTTGGGGTAGCCGATGACGGAGTCTAGGTGGTGCGCTCCGTAGTTTTTTACGTCTAGGTGTCGGAATACATTCAATGCGAGGTCGATGTGGTCGGAGTAGCCAGTGACGGTGTCTAGGTGATGCACTCCGTAGTTTTCATTGTCCTTCACGTTTTTCGATGCATTCCAACACCTAGAGACAAAAAACTACGGAGCGCACCATCTCGACTTCACCATCGGTCACCCCGATGACCTAGACCACGCATTCGATGCATTTCGATATCTAGACGTAAAAAACTATGGAGCGCACCACCTAGACGCCATCATCGGCTACCCCAATGACCTAGACCACGCATTCGATGCATTTCGATATCTAAACGTAAAAAACTACGGAGCGCACCACCTAGCCTCCATCATCGGCTACCCCAATAACCTAGACCATGCATTCGATGCATTTTGATATCTAAACGTAAAAGAATACGGAGCGCACCACCTAGACTACATTATCGGCTACCCCGATGACCTAGACCACGCATTCGATGCATTTCGATATCTAGACGTAAAAAACTATGGAGCGCACCACCTAAAATCCACCATCGGCCAACCCGTACACCTAAACCACGAATTAGATGCATTTATAACGGAAAAATGACACGTACCTTATCCGGAAAATATCAGGACGTTATACCGGCCCGGATAAGGCTTATTGTAAATGAGTTTATCGTACGGCAGAAACGCAAGTACCTTACAATAAAAGCGTTACATGCCGCGCGAGGGCCTTGCACGGCATACGCCATCCGGCCCGTGTGATACCTACGGCACGCCGTATTTCTATTCTACTCGGGCAGCTGTTTACGAAACGTTCAGAAATCGACTGCCGCGCTGCGCGTGGTCGACGTGCAACTACGTTCGGGGTGACTCAGTCTTCCTATAAACTTTGTGCTTCTTATTAGTGTTTATTTTCGTTGACAGCGGGAACTTGATTTTCTGTTCCCACTCCTGTTGTTTTCTCCGTCGATGAATGCGAGCGGCTAGACGGCGGCGAGAGTGTGTACGTCAAGGTGGCCAGTCCACGGGGCGCAGGGGCCTGATTCTAAATTTGTCTCGACGTCGAGACACACCAAATCCAGAGCTGTAGACCAATCAGGGAGCTCCTTTAAAAGGAAAAGCAGTTGTCTCGAGGCCGAGACACATTTAGAATCAGGCCCCAGGTAAGTAGAGTTAGGCCCTAGACACATAAGCGCGTTTGCTCGCGTTTGACTACGGGTGGCCGCGGTCGGCCGCAGTCAGCCGCGGTAAGAGCGCACGCGCTCGCTTCTCTCATTGGTCGTCGTAGGCGTGCGCGTCCGCTGAGTCCGCTTCCAGCCAATGCGAGAAGCGAACGCGTGCGCTCTTACCGCGTCTGATCGGCGTCGTAGGCGTACGCGTCTGCTAAGCTCGCTTCCAACCAGTGGGAGAAGCGAGCGCGTTTGCTCGCGTCCGACCGCGACCGACCGCGGCTAACCGCAGCCAAACGCGAGCAAACGCGCTTATGTGTCTAGGGCCTTAGGAGAACGGGGAGAGAGAGAGAGAGAGCGCACGAGCGAACGTTGGAAACTTGCGCGCACGGGCGAGCGGCCGCGAAGACGCACAGGCGGCAGCACCGCGCGGATCGCCGTGGAATGACCGAACGGCAGCACCTCACGGGCAGCCAACCGTCGCGGCGGTCACGTGGGTCGGACGTTCTTCCTGCCGGTGTGCTTTCACGATTTTTCACCGGGTGTGTAAATGAGAGACGAGCAACAATGACGAGCAGTGGTGCCGAGATGAGAGGTCAGAGAGCGTTGCCAGAACGAGAGGAGGGAAGTCGAGTACAGCGCGAGGAGGACAATATAGAGGTATCATTAAAAATATTACTTATGTCGACTGCAACATACTATCAACTGATGAGAATTTTTCCATCGGTTTTACAGTCTTATAAATTAAATTAAAATAGTTAATATTTATGGCAGTCAGATTGCCCTGGTTTATAATCACCCCCACAGAATCTGAAATAAAAACTTAATTAAAACCTGGAAAAAAACTTTATTAGCAAAGGACTATCTGACTGCCCCCCACCACCAAATTACCAAATTGTCCAATCAGGGACAGAGTCCCTGAGGAGGAGTCGGAGCGGGCTCGAAACGTTGGGCAATTGGGCAATTTGGTGGTGGGGAGCAGTTAGATAGTCCTTTGCTAATAAAGTTTTTTTTCCAGGTTTTAATTAAGTTTTTATTTCAGATTCTGCGGGGGTGATTATAAACAAGGGCAATCTGACTGCCATAAATATTAATTATTTTAATTTAATTTATAAGACTGTAATACCGATGGAAAAATTCTCATCAGTTAATATAGAGGTAACCAGGAAAAATGCTTTTTCAGCGGCGACGTGAGAGAGGAGGAGTTCGGCCCCGTGAACGAGACGACCGGCATCGGCGAGGCTTCGAATCGTTGTCGTAGCAGAGATCAGTACCAGGTGAGTGCATTAAGGGGATGCCTTATACCGGCAATGTTTTCTGCCATACCGGCCACAATGTTTTCGATTAAATATTAATTGTTGAAAGCTTATTCTTTAATTCTAAGAGTTAACGCACAAAGATAAACTTATTCCCTAATTCCCGGTCAAATTTTAAATAAATCTATTTGAAAATAAGGACGAAATTTGAAAAATCGTAACGTCGCATATTACTCGCATATTACTATATTAACCTCAAAATATAACATTTTGCGATTTTTCAAATTTCGTCTTAATTTTCCAACAGATTTATCTGAAATTTGACCAGGTATTAGGGAATAAGTTTATCTTTGTGCGTCAACTCTTAGAATTAAAGAAAAAGCTTTCAACAATTAATATTTAATTGAAAACCTTGTACGGTACGGCAGAAAACTTTACGGTACCCGTGTGGAAAAATCTTCAGGTTCCAGCCAGAATCCGTTCAGATTACCCAATTACTAATTAGGATCTGATTGGGCAATTCTATTAGATTCCATTTAGAAGTGTTACGCTGTGCTAATCCGATTCCAATTGAAACCCCCATTCAGAATCCATTCCGGGGTCCCAAATAGATCCCAATGTATTAAAAAATTAAATCTATTATTTTGGGGAGAGCAGACACATTTTTATTTATAATTCAAACCCTTTTAAAATACATGCAAATTGAATTTTATTAAATAAATAATGTTTTCTTATACAAGAATAAATATAAATATGAATTAAAAAATGTTTACGGAGTCGGGACTTGAACCTGGAACCTTTGGCACGACAGTCCAACGCACCATCCACTTACCTGTAAAGAGAGTATACTACAACTAATTTTGGAACTGATACATTAGCTGCGTTACATTATACGCGCTAAATATTTTAATTAATAGTAATATAATAATAATAATAACAATAATATTAATTAATAATAATATAATAATAATAACAATAATATTAATTAATAATAATATATATAATAAATTAATAATTTAAGAGGACGCCGTACCAGAAAACGAAGTATTGTGCAGCTCAGTAGGTAACTGAGTGCTTGATAAGGTAGATTTTAAAATACAATGAAAAAAAACTGCTTTACCGACTGAACCTATTTTCATGGGAACCCATGGAAAATAAGACGGTCACGCCCTCTGGATCAATAGGTTATCAAAGCGATATTTTACTGTTAGCGAAGCGTGCAGGAAGCAACTTTAATACAAGGTAAAATGTCGAGAAAAAAGAAGACCGCCAGAATTAGGTCTAATTATTAGTAAGAACCATAATACATTTTGCAGAAAATACATTTTGCAGAAAATCGTACCTGATGTTTTTGCATATATTCCGAATTGAATCTTATTTCCACAAGGTGCCTAAACCTTTTTTCGATTTCCATCGTGCTTATTACGTATCATAATTATGTTGTTATACCGTCGAAAGAGTACGATAAACTGATATGAGTATGCCTTCAATGAAAGTTATATCCCTATATAAATAGATAAAAGTATACGCATATGTAAAAATATTATACATGTATGTATACGTGTATGTATACAATTTTCTATGTGAATAAAAAAGTTTATTAATTTCAAATACTTACATTGTTAATCATTTCAATTATAATATAAACTTATTCTTTACTTTATTTGTTTCTATCTTATTATTAACAAACACAATTGATTATGATTTTACAAATTAAACAAATAAAATAAAAATAAGTTTATAATATAATTTAAATGATTAACAATTGAACTATTTGAAATTAATAAACTTTTTTGGCACGACCGCTTCTCGGGAGACCCTTATATTTTCGTCAAAGCAAAATTTGTAACAATTCAATTTTTTAAAATTTACAACATAAAAACTATTTTTCACAAGAGTCCATTTTAATGGTTTCCGAGGATATATGTATGTCTGTAAGTACATGTGCGATCAAGTAACCTGATTATCTCAGCAAAATTTCAACGGATCTAAACGAATTTTAGTACAGATACTCGTTTAATTATAAGTACTGGACAATTCTATACTAATCCGAATCGATCAAAAAATAATAAAATGCCAGAGCAAATACAAATTTGAAAATAGTACATTACGCAACTAGTGCGGGTACACCTACGCAGCGCATGAGTATCGTATACTATTTTTTCTATCAAGTTATGCAAAGTTCGAGCCTGCAGACGCACTTGCGCGCGCAAACTACCACCCCTCCACGCGCTGAGATGAGCGTGTAGAAAAAGTAGCTGAGCTTGTGGGATTGAATCATTCCCGCACGCTCAGTTATTTTTCCATACGTTTGTCTCAGTGTGTGGAAAAGTGGCAATTGGCGCACGCAAATGCGTATGCAAACACGAACTTTGCACATGATGATAGGAAAAATAGATTTTTAAGCTCAATGTATCGAAAATTAATTTTCAGTACAAATCTAGCACATGCTTCTGCTAAAACTAATTAAAACATGTCTTTTTTACATTGAACATTTTTTCTACGAACAATATAACGTTAGTGATATAATCGACAAAAAAAATTACTTTTTTCTCGTTATATACAGGATTTGATTTTGCACAAAAATATAGATAACATCAAAAGAAACTTTTTTCCTATTAAACATTATTTTTTTATATAATCAATTCTTGCCAAGTTACAACCCCATAAATCCCCCATAAATCCATAAAAACGATATTTAATGACTAAATATACCTGAACAGTCGACTTTCGCTTATTATTCAACAGTATTTAACTTTGCACAGAAATATTCGATATAAAAGTTATGGATAACAGTAAAAAAGAACTTTTTTCAGTGAACATTTCCATGTATAATCTATTCCTGACGATGTAAACCTATAAAAACGATTTTTAAGGCGTAAATACACTTAAATAGTCGATTTTATCATTTAATACGATTTGATTTAACACAGAAATATCGCATACAACAATGGTAGACCTCAACAAACAAAACTTTTCAGTGATGAACATTTTCACGTAAAACAATTTTTAGTAAGTTAAACCTAAATGAACGATTAAAAATGCTTGAATATAATAAAAATAATCGATAGTAGCGAACGTGCCTCATACGTAAAAAAGAAGTTTTTATATAGAAGCGGGGATTTTTATATACAGACCTTCCAGTTTTATTTACATGGAAAATTGTGTACATACGCGTATGTATAATATTTTTACATATACATATACTTTATCTATTTACATAGAGATATAACTTTCACTGAAGGTATAATGAATGTAGCCAAAATATATAACTAGTCAAATTCCATACTGATATCAGTTTATTGTATTGTTTCGACGGTATAACACGGCATAAATATGATACGTAATAAACACGATAAAAATGGAAAAAAGGTTTGCGCACCTTGTGGAAGTAAGATTCAATTCGGTATATATGTAAAAACGATTAGGTACGATTTTCTGCAAAATGTATAATGATTCTATTAATGATTAGATATAATTCTGCCGGTCTTCTTTTTCTCGACATTTCACCTATAATTAATGTTGCTCTCTGCATGTCGTGTTAGGTAATGCTCTTTTCGAAAACTTGAAAACCAATAATCAAATCAAGAAACGAAAATCTAATTTCAACAGTGCATATCATAGGTGCTCCATGATCGTTGTCCGAGAAAGTTCGAACACTGAGATTGATAAAAGTAAAAAAACGCAAAAATCTATACTTGCGGTACAAAAAATATGGTGTGCACCAAGGGCTAAGTAGGTTTTTTGACCTCGTGTGGTTGCAGTACTCGTCTTCGGTTCGCAAACGCACCTTCGGCTCGTGCTAGCTCACCTTCGCCTCGTACTGCAACCCCACATTCGATCTAAAAAAACCCACTTTACGCCCATAGCATACAATATACTATTTCGTATTCGCGGCCGAAAGTTATTTGTGTATAATCCCTGATTTCGGGGTCGAAAACCCCTGATTTCGGTGTCGAAAACGTCACATAACCACATTCCTAGAAATTGCGCCGCCTATGCTTGCGCGACTACTTTATTTTTCTCGATTCGAGCCGCCTGTAGTGATTTGCGGCTCGAGCGAAGCGAAGGCAACATGCAGGCGACACTAGCCGGGAAAAAAGTAGGAAAACGAGCATGCGCGTGGCAGTTTTTAAGAGGAAGTACATGTAGCGTTTTACTCCCTGAAGACAGGGAGTAAACTGAAATACTTTACACGTGGTATTGTACCAAAAAACTTTTTCAATTGGGAAGAATTATTTTTAAATTATTATCCTTAATTTGTTTATAACAAATAATGTAACAATTTTTTATGTTGGACATAAACATGTAAATAAAATGCATCAACATATGTAAAAAATTTTTACTTATAGTCGCGTTCTTGGATGCCAAAAATTGAATAGTACAGATAACTAGAATGGTGTATGAAAAGGTGCACTGCGGAAATTAGTAATTTCGAATCTTTTTTTTTCAAATAAAAACATCGCTGACCAACCGCAAAGGGGTTTATGTATTTATTTATTACTGACCGTTTTTAACGGAAGTTAATGTTTAAAAGACTGTTCAGTAATAAATAAATTACTACCAGTACAAACAATAATTTAATTTAATTTGTAGAAAAACACAGCAATAACGGTGATGCTTCTGATGCAGCAAGTTTTTACACCCATACGATGGCTATTTATGATTTACCTAATTTTTCGTTTCATATCAATTTGATCGAATATATTCAATGTATGCTCAATTTTTTGATAAGTCGACAAATTTTTTTAATAGAATATAATTTATTTTAAGCATATGTTAGAGTTACGATAGATCTCAAGTTTTCAATCATATTAGTACCTCAATTGGAATTAAGATAAACGAATATCTATGAAACATTTCATATAGCCAGGTAACATCGAATATATTTAAAAATTTTTTTTATCTTTGTAATTGTTTATTAGGGGGTTGCATTAAGCAACTAATACAAGATCTTAAATTAGCGTTCAGCTAAATTAAGACTGTATCCTGCAAAGATGCCCTTGCGTCTGTACACAGCTAGGTAACATCGAATATATTTTGAAATTTTTTTATTTTCGTAATTGTTCATTACCGGGTTACATTAAGTAACTAATACAAGATCTTAAATTAGCGTTCAGCTAAATTAAGACTGTATTCTGCAAAAGTGCGCTTGCATCTGTACGCCAGGAAACACCGAATATATTTTAATATGTTTTTTATTTCCTCAATTATTTATTACCGGGTTACATTAAGCAACTAATACAAGATCTTAAATTAGCGTTCAGCTAAATTAAGGCTGTATTCTGCAAAGATGCTCTTGTATCTGCACGCAGCCAGGTAACATCGAATATATTTTAATATTTTTTATATTTGTGTAATAATTTATTACTGTGTTACATTAAGCAACTAATACAATATCTTAAATTAGCGTTGAGCTAAATTAAGACTATATTCTGCAAAGATGCTCTTGCATCTGTACGCAGCCAGGTAACATCGAATATATTTTAATATTTTTTATATTTTTGTAATTGTTTATTACTGGGTTACATTAAGCAACTAATACAATATCTTAAATTAGCGTTGAGCTAAATTAAGACTGTATTCTGCAAAGATGCTCTTGCATCTATACGCAGCCAGATAACATCAAATATATTTTAATATTTTTTTTAATAAATTCAATAATTTCAAAAAAATTATTGAAAATTTTTAAATATTATTTCAGATTCGTCTAGTATAGTTATTTAATTTTATAAATGCTCAGAATAAGATTTAATAAATGGTCAACAAACAAAATATCTAAAAAGCACGACAAAGTCGAAAAGTCACATTGCGAGTACTTATTTATTTGGTTAGAACTTTGATTCAATCTTTGAAAGAACTTTCTGGATTTCGTGATATAAATAAAAGTCCATACGGATTACGATGATGGTAAAATAAAAACGTGATTTTAATTATAATATTACAATAATATAAAAATTTGTCTAACTATCTCAGACCGTCACTCGATGATAAATTTTTTTACAGCTAGTAGCAAGAAATTTAAATTAATATTTTTCTAAGTTCAGAAGCATCAGAACCGCGTCATTTTCCATCATAAACCCCTTTATGGTTTATGATAACCTTCAATTTCTTTCCGTCTTACTTTCTAATCGCAAAGACAAACTTCATTGGAGTATAGCATCAGTGACATGGCATTTCCAAAGTGTGAAAGCGTGTAGTCTTCTGCAGGAGCTCTTTGCCTTAGGCAGAACAAAATATATTTAGGGATGAAGAGAGCAGTATCAAACTGCTAGGAATAAGGGAGCAGATGCAAATTTGGAGGTTAGGTTCAGCTATGCTACGTACGTAATAAAGTTCCACTCCAGTCCGAAGCGAACTACTTACTCGAGTCGGTTGCAGGAACGTGAACTTCATGAAACTTCCGCGTCGTGTTCGCGTCGGCGATGTCCTCGAGAAGTGGTAGCTGCATCAGCCGTCCTCGGGGAAACTAGAATCGTATGAAGGCGTGTAGTCTTCTGCAGGAGCTCTTCGCCTTCGGCAGAACAAAATATATTAATAACGTGTCAAACATTAGGGATGAGGAGAGCAGTATCAAACTGCCAGGAATAAGGGAGCAAACAGAAATTTGGAGATTAGGTTCAGCTATGCTACGTACATAATAAAGTTCCACTCCAGGCCGAAGCGAACTAGTTACGCAAGTCGGTCGCAGGAACGTGAACTTCATTCAACTTCCCTATTGCAGTCGCTTCCCCGTCGTGTTCGCGTCAGTGATATCCTCGAGAAGTGATAGCTGCGTCAGCCGTCCCCGAGGAAACTACAATCGAATGAAGGCTTGTAGTCTTCTGCAGGAGCTCTTCGCCTTTGGCAGAACAAAATATATTAGTAACGTGTCAAACATTAGGGATGAGGAGAACAGTATCAAACTGCCAGGAATAAGGGAGCAGACGGAAATTTGGAGGTTAGGTTCAGCTATGGTGCGTATATAGTAAATTTCCACGCCAGTTCGAAACGAACCACTTACCCGAGTCGATCGCAAGAGCGTGGACTGCACCATAGCCGTCACTTCCCCGTCGCAGAGCCAATATCTTAGGTTGAAAAGTCGTAGAGTCACTAGCCAGCTTTTTATTATTCTGAGGCCACATAAGCGCGTTCACTCGCGTTTTGCTGCGGTCGGCCGCGGTAAGAGCGCACGTGCTTGCTTCTCATTGGTTGGGAGCGGGCTAAGCGGGCGCGCACGCCAACGACGACCAATGAGAGAAGCAAGCGCGTGCGCTCATCACTGAAAAAAAAATCTAAAAAACCCGTAGACCCCACAGTAAATTTTGATTTACACTTGCAATTTTGGCTTGGCATAAAAGCAATTTAAGTCTACGTCTTCAGTGCGATCTACAGTACTTAACTCTCAAAGCGTTACCGACCGAGCGGTATATAAGCATATATTACCTGAGAGCAGCGTAGTTTTTCGCGTTCACATGTCGGAATGTATCCAATGCATACTACGTCTTTGAGGTCGCCGATGATGGAGTCGAATAAGTGCGCTCCGTAGGTTTTTGCGTCAAAGTGTCAAAGCGTACCCAATGCGTGGTCAAGGTGATTAAGGTCGACGATGATGGAGTATAGGAAGTGCGGCCCGTAGGTTTTCGCATCTAGATGTCGAAAGTTATCGAATGCGAGATCTAGTTGTACGCGGTCACCGATATGGAGTCTAGGAAGTGTGCTCAGTAGGTTTTTGCGTCTAGGTGTCAGAATGTACACGTCCCGACACCTACACACAAAAACCTACGGAGCGCACAACCTAGACTCCACCATCGACCACCCCGAACACGTAGTATGCATTCGATACGTTCCGACACGTAAACGCGAAAAACTACGGCGCTCAGGTAAAATACCCTTTTGTACAGCCTGCCAGTGATGCACAATATCAAGCTTCGATATCGATATAAGCTATCGATATGAATCATTTCTTTATTATCGAAACTTACAATATATTGCTATTATATTATCGATATCTCCAATATTGATAATTTATCCAAGTAGGCGGGAGACAGAAGGTCCACGCATATAAGGGAGTCATGTTGGAATGAATAAATAACCAGAAAGATTATTTAAATAATTTTTAAACCCAACTAGCCGGGGGACGCAAGGTCCACACATATTAGGAAATTTCGTATACGTGCAACAATAAGCAAGACAATTAATTATATTTAAACAATGTTTAAATCCAAGTAGCCGGGGAACGCGAGGTCCACGCATATTAGCAAATTTCGTAGACGAGCAACAATAAGCAAAAGGATTATTTAAATAATTTTGATTCCCAGGTAGTCGTAGGATAAGATCTCCACGCTTATACGGGAGTCATGTAGACATGAAGAAATATGCAAAACGGTTATTTAAATAATTTTTAAACCCAAGTTGACGGGGGACGAGAGGTCCACCCAAATTAGGGAATTTCGTAGATGTGCAACAACGAGCAAGACAATTATTTAGACAATTTTTAATCCCAAGTAGGCAGGGGATAAGAGGTCCACACATATAAGGGAGCCATGTAGACATAAATAAATATGCAGAAAAATTATTTAAATAATTTTTAAACCCAAGTAGCCGAGGGACGCGAGATCACGCATATCAGCAAATTTCGTAGACGAGCAACAACAATCAAGACAATTATTTAAACAATTTTTAATTTCAAGTAGGCGGGGTTTATGAGGTCCACGGATATTAGGAAGTCATGTAGATATGAAGAAATACGCAAAACGATTATTTAAATAATTTTTAAACCCAAGTAGACGGGGGACGAGAGGTCCACCCAAATTAGGGAATTTCGTAGACGTGCAACAATAAGCAAAACGATTATTTAAATCATTTTGATTGCCAGGTAGTCGTGGGATAGGATGTCCACGCTTATACGGGAGTCATGTAGAAATAAATAAATAAGCAGAATAATTATTTAAATAATTTTTAAACCCAAGTTGCCGGGGGACGAGAGGTTCACGCATGTAAGGGAGTCATTTAGACATGACAAAATTAGCAAAACTATTATTTAAATAATCTTTAAACCCAAGTAGCCGGAGAACGAGAGGTTCACCCAAATTAGGAAATTTCGTAGACGTGCAACAATAAGCAAGACAATTCATTATATTTAAACAATTTTTAAACCCAAGTAGGCGGGGGACGCGAGGTACACGCATATTAGCAAATTTCATAGACGAGCAACAACAAGCAAGACAATTATGTAAACAATTTTTAATTTCAAGTAGGCGGGGGTTATGAGGCACACGCATATTAGGGAGTCGCGTAGACATGAAGAAATATGCAAAACGATTATTTAAATAATTTTTACACCTAAGTAGACGGGGGACGAGAGGTCCACCCAAATTAGGGAATTTCCTAGACGTGCAACAATAAGCAAAAGGATTATTTAAATAATTTTGATTCCCAGGTAGTCGTAGGATAAGATCTCCACGCTTATACGGGAGTCATGTAGACATGAAGAAATATGTAAAACGATTATTTAAATAATTTTTAAACCCAAGTAGACGGGGGACGAGAGGTACACCCAAATTAGAGAATTTCGTAGACGTGCAACAATAAGCAAAACGATTATGTAAATAATTTTGATTCCCAGGTAGCCGTGGGATGGGATGTCCACGCTTATAAGGGGCCATGTAGAAATGAATAAATAAGCAGAACAGTCATTTAAATAATTTTTATACTCAAGTAGCCGGGCGAAGAGAGGTTCAAGCATATAACGGAGTCATTTAGACATGACAAAAGTAGCAAAACTATTATTTAAATATAATCGCCTGGTAGGTAAATAGGTCGCCTAGTAGGGTTTAAAAACTATTTAAATAATCATTTTGCTAATTTTTTCATGTCTACATGACTCCCTAATATGCGTGAACCTCCTATCCCCCTCCTATTTGGGATTAAAAATTATTTAAATAATCGTTTTGCAAATTTTTTCATGTCTACATGACTCCCTCATATGCGTGGACCTCGTATCCCCCGCCTACTTGGGTTTAAAAATTATTTAAATAATCGTTTTTTAATGTTTTGATGTCTACATGACTCCCTAATATGCATGGACCTCCTATCCCCCGCCTACTTGGGATTAACAATTATTTAAATAATCGTTTTGCAAATTTTTTCCAATCCACATGACTCCCTAATATGCGTGGACCTCGTATCCCCGGGCTACTTGTGTTTAAAAATTATTTAAATAATCGTTTTGCAAATTTTTTCTTTTCTACATGACTCCCTTATATGCGTGGACATCCTATCCCTCGGCTACTTGGGATTCAAAATTATTTAAATAATCGTTTTGCTAATTGTTTCATGTCTAGATGACTCCCTTATATGCGTAGACCTCGCTTCCCCCGGGTACTTGGGTTCAAAAAGTATTTAAATAATTGTTTTGCTTATTTTTTCATTTCTACACGACTCCTTTATATGCATGGACCTCATATCCCCCACCTACTTGGGTTTAAAAATTGTTTAAATAATTGTCTTGCTTATTATTGCACGTCTAAGAAATTCTCTAATATGCGTGGACCTCGCGTCCCCCGGCTACGTGGGTTTAAAAATTATTTAAATAATAGGTTAGTTTATTGTTGCACGTCTAAGAAATTCCCTAATATGCGTGGATCTCGCGTCCCCCGCCTACTTGGGTTTAAAAATTGTTTAAATAATTGTCTTGCTTATTGATGCACGTCTACGAAATTCCCTAATATGCGTAGACCTCGCTTCCCCCGGCTACTTGGGTTTAAAAATTATTTAAATATTCATTTTGCAGTTCTACGTAACTCTTTTACATGTGAGGAACTCGCGTCCCCCGCCTACTTGGGTTTAGAAATAATATTAACAATTGTCTCGCTTAGTTTCGCATATTTACGTAACTTCATTGTATAGTTAGTCCTCGCGTGACCCGTCTACTCGTGCTCTCGCTGTTTGAACGCGCGCGCTGTACTCATGCCGCTAGAGACGCTCGAGCGCCCAACCGTTGCCAAGCTTTCTCTTTGTAAGAATTTAAATAAAAGAAAACTACTTAATTATCTACAACAGTAGAACTAGCAGCTCAGGTTATAGGTGACAGATAAAATCAGGGACTAGTGCAGCTGCAGACATGCCGCACTCGGAAAAACTGAAAAAATTGCATAATATAATCCCATTTGTTTAATTAATCATATCTACTTGCAGAAAAATAAAGTCAACTTAAGGGGGCTAGACACCTTTTTTCTCTGAAATAAGAAGTCACATTTTAATACATAAATGTAAACTAATTATTTCATACTTTTTACATATAAAAGTGGGTATATTTACCTTACCTTAAAACTTTCTCCGATGGGCCTTTTATATGGTTCAGAACCATAGTCATCGATGAAACAAGTTTTTTCACTAACCGTAAGCTTTGAAATTTTCCTGTGGATGGATTGACTCCAGATTTGAACTAAATTACTCCTGAATAGTATAATTCTCATATGAGTGTAGGGATTTAGGATTAAATGTCGGAAAAAATTTTTACATCAGAAAAATTATGAAAAAATATGAAAAATTAAAAAAAATTAAAAAAAAACTCTTGAAAAACAGCACAATTTTTTTTTTCTCATTAGATCAAAAATCCCTACACTCATATGAGAATTATAATATTCAGGAGTAATTTAGTTCAAATCTGGAGTCAATCCATCCACAGGAAAATCTCAAAGCTTACGGTTAGTGAAAAAACTTGTTTCATCGATGACTATGGTTCTGGACCATATAAAAGGCCCATCGGAGAAAGTTTTAAGATAAGTTAAATATACCCACTTTTATATGTAAAAAGTATGAAATAATTAGTTTACATTTATGTATTAAAATGTGACTTCTTATTTTAGAGAAAAAAGGTGTCTAGCCCCCTTAATATATGAAATAAAAAGAGTCACTTTTTCAGTTTTTTTTTTACCTCAAAGTAAATGTGCCTTATATACAATGTATAAAGCAAATACCCCTGCTGACAGGTGGTTTTTGTATTCTAGGAATTTTCTCTTTTCTATTAGAACGGTATACTGTTGGTTGATTAGTAGGTAAGCTATGAGAGTTCTAGCGCAGTGCGCCAGAACTCTCATAGTATTTTCGAGTCAAACATAGAATTCTGCGAAGCCTGTTAACCCAACTGCGCCAGAACTCTCATAGTATTTTCGAGTCAAACATAGAATTCTACGAAGCCTGTTAACCCAACTGCGCCAGAACTCTCATAGTATTTTCGAGTCAAACATAGAATTCTACGAAGCCTGTTAATCAAACTGCGCCAGAACTCTCATAGTATTTTCGAGTCAAACATAGAATTCTACGAAGCCCGTTAACCCTACTGAGCCAGAAGCCCTACTAAACCAGAAGCCACCCCACATTTTCGAGCTCAACTCATCGCGAGCTCTCGATGAGCTAGCGCATATTTAAAATTAATGACTACTTTAGTCTTTTATACTTATCACGTTCGGGTAGAGAATTCGTATTCGTGGAATACTTTTGAGAATATTCTTTCCATTTCGAATCCTCCTTTTTCTCTTGCTTAGAATCAAGCAGAGAAGTATAAGCACTTGAACTTGTGTTTTGACCCATCTTGTTCGACGTCAGGGACACGAATGAAGCACCTACTACCAATCCATAGACGTCTCGCACGTTTCGTAGAATTTTTTCAGAAGTTTTACGTTATGAAGTGCACAGCTGGTTTTGTAGGCACCCTCGTGATTCGGACAAACTGTGACAAACTTGATCTTGTTCAACGGTGTAAAACCCATTTCCATTACATCGTGAACGTTGAATTTGAAACGTTTGAGCCATTTTTTCTTAATGGAGCCCATAACGAGCACCTGATTAGCATCATGCAAACATTCTCGGAGAACACTTCCGATGTCTGTATAGGGACGGTCACCTGACTTCCAAGAAATACCGTGATAGAACTTCTTCACCCAAGTATTTTCTCCCTTATACTTATCGGTGAGTCGTTTCCAAGGAAAAGGTTCCTTGAATAAAAAGACTAGAGGTTGATCGTCATCATCCAACGGAACTATTGCCAGTTCTTTCAAAACGAAATCATTACCAGGCTGTTGGAAGCCCTGCATATCAACGATGTATTTCATTTTTATACAAGCTTCTTCACGTTACCACTGACAGGACTATATTGAACGATACGGTCGTGTAGAATAAGACAATATGCGGAGGTTCCAGCTGGAAAATTATTTCTTGATTCAAATTCTAAACGCGCGTCCACGGGAGCGTTTTTCAAAGATTCGTTTTGTTTGGAACAATCGCTCACTATCAAAGGTAAGTATTTTATAAAATCTATTTTATTCAAAAGAGGTTCAGGATTTTTTTCGTAATAAGCACTCTGAAAATTTGCATACATATCATACAGTACTGGTTACGATCTATATCTAAATTTAAATTTCCATACGGGTAACATTCTGAATTTAAAAAGAGTTTAACATTACTTACGTGGCAATGATCGAACTGACTCGCGTTTACCTGTCTCCGAGATTTTCTATTCGTTTGAAAAGCAAGAATAATGAAGCGTGGTTTTTCCAACTGATTGGATGTCTTCACAGTCCAAACGTGTTTAGGAGAAGATGGAAGGAGGGGATATTCGTAGAATTCCCAACTGCGGTAGCTCATAACCACAGGTCTGTTTTTCTCGATATAATTGAATAGAGGAATCTTTCGCTTATCGGAGAGAAATATGTATGGCATCAACCACTCTATCTTCGTGAGCTCAATTTTAAATTCTTCATAAGTATTGTCTGGTCCTGCTGTCTGTATGATGGCATTGATATGATTTCTCGATCTAGTGAGTATGAGTTCGTTCTTAACATTTACTAAAATTTTTCTATAATCTTCGGCAAATCCAAGAATCATACAGAGAGGTATAGAAAGGTCGAAGTAACCACCATCGATGGTAAGTTTTTGCGTTTCTTCTACATCGAGCCAGCCAGCGTTCTCGATGACCAATTTTTGACTAGGATTGAGAGAAACCCAATCTTTCATGAGAGTAGTTAACCCTACATTTTCACATTTATCAATTTCAATGGCATTTATCTCGTATCTGATTTCTTCAAACATATGACAGATGGCGTTGTTGACTAACATAGAACGTTCGAGTGGTGTACCGTCCGGTTTAACTAATTTACCACATACATGTAGTGAACTTCGTGATGTTAGAAGACATAAATCTTGATGTTGAATGGCGATTCGAATTTCATCGCTGTTTCCAAACGATGGCGTGGTGTAGGGCTGGTGTGCATGAAGTTCGTAGTGAGCCACTGACTCATCAAATGTTACAGGTGACTGAATGTTTAGAATTTCTTCCATCTTTTTGTAGACAACAGAAAAAAATACAAGTTATTTTCCACCAGCGACGACTCTTAGACCGAGACTTTTCAGGAACTGAATGTTTTGCCGTGTTAGCGTTCTGCTTGCTCGCGGACGACTGATGGTCTGTCGACATGCTGACTTCTTTATATAGCCCCTACCAACCTTGCTGTTGTAAACGATCCCCATCACACTTGTTTGATGTGAAGTCTGATTGTGATTACTTCTCCTCGAAAATTAACTAAACGTCCGTCTTGTTCGACTGTGCGTATTTGTAAGTGATCTATGCTTTTAACTGTAACTGGAAGGTAAATGGCCTGTGAGGGTACTTCGATGATCTTGTATCCTGGTGGTACTGCCGGAAAGAATTCGTGTATCGTGTGAACCTTAGAGTCGTTAATATATGCGCCTGAAGTAATATTACACTCGACTCGCAATGCGTTGATCTTGAGGATAGTTACAGGCAAATCTGAATTATGTATGAAATTAGCTTCTAGAACGCGTTTGGTGAAGCCAAGTAGTTGACCAATAGAGTCTTGAGGACGAAAATCAATAGAATGACTACACTTAATAACACTACGAAGTGTATTGTTGTTTGGCTTCAGACTGAATGAAATGCCTTTGGATGCTAAATTTTCACGGAGAAAATTTGCTATATCCTCTATCTCGTAACTACCAGTTGGTAAAAAGAATTCTTCTTTACCCACGTAAAACTTATTATTGCCTGTATCGATATTTGGTATAGATTTGAAGGTTAAAAGTTCAACTAAACCGAGAACGTAATTTTTGTTTGATGAAAGTTCAATAGGTGGAAAATACTGTACTTCGAGAACTGATGAATTACCGGAGAGACTTAACGTCAATGTATTCTCCATGACTATTCAATGTAGAATGATTAAACTATCATTGCACTCACCTTTATATAGTCCGACCTAACTTGTTACACAAGAACTTGAGGCAGAGGTGATCACAGTTGAATGTATTGTAATCTTGATATCTCTTGTGATTATATTTAACCTCATTCACACGTAGATACAGCATTAAATCAATAGGTGGTTGAAGACCTCCAAAACTATCAAAGTAAAGTACATTGTCTCCATGTTTTCGATATGCTACCCAATGCGTTCCAGGTCCATCTTTATCATCTAAATTTACAATGGCTGATTCCCGATTATAAGGCCCGCTTGCAGGTAAGGCATTTCGCATAAAGACTCCACGAAAATATGGGATTTTTAGAATTTTAGCATACTTAATTAGATCGAGATCTGTGAGAGCTCTTTGTGGTAATCTCAGTTCGGGGTTCTTTTTTTTTTCTTCAACCATAATTTTTTTATTACCGCCTATACGAAGATCTGCACCTGTGTTATGTGGTTTCAGAAAGAGACCCTTTCCCAATGCTATTTCTTCCATTTTCATGTTATGTCTTGTAACGAAGTTCGAAATCCGCGGGCGAACTACCACGCGCACGAGCCATCGAGGAGCGAAGCGGGGATGCGCAGGCGCGAGTAGGGCGGATCGGCAACGGTGCGCGCGAGAACGATTCAGTCGAGTTTCTGCCGATTCGGTGCGCGCACGCAGAAAGAAGAGAGAGAAAGAAGACAGAGAAAGAAGAGAGAGAAAGAAGACAGAGAAAGAAGAGAGAGAAAGAAGACAGAGAAAGAAGAGAGAGAAAGAAGACAGACAAAGAAGAGAGAGAAAGAAGAGAGAGAAAGAAAAGAGAGGGAGCAACCCAGGTCGCAAGGCTCCGGAGGAAATCCTCTTCGTCGTCGTACGCGAGAGATTGCAGACGGATCTAGCCCGGACTCCGTCGACACCTGAGCAAGGTTAGTGCCTGCAGGCCCCCTACGCGCGAGCGAGACTCTACCTCGACGCGCGAGGTAGAGAGCGTCGGAGACGAGTGGTGCACCTCGTCTCCGGGAGTGTATCTGTGCGCTACATCCGCGACGCGTGCGACTCGCGAGGCATTTCGACCTCGCGAGAATTAGAGACCGCGGCGCGCTCAATATCCTTTTCTTTTGTGTACCCCTCTTGTGATTAGATATTAAAACGGTCTTTTATATTTCTTAATTAAGAGTTCGCGAATTGTTATTTCGCCCCCTTCCCTTCCGCCGTTATTCCTACGAGTACCTCGGATACCGCCGCCTCCGCGGGATCGCCGACTTCCTCGGCGATCATCTGAGCCCCAGGTACTCGCGCGTGTTTCCCCCTTCATTAAGGAACGCGTAGAGTCACACACACGATATTAAAATTCCCGGGTAACTTCTGAGTTACCCGGTTGTACACAGTCAGCGAACGGCATTGCACCGAGCGCGCGCAGAGCCGGCAATTCTGCCAGGGCGCCGCTCGAGCCGCAACGTAGGCGAGCATCGTCCTCGACGAGCAGCGCCGAGGAAGGCATCGTCGTTGCGGAGCAGTGTGAGCGAGAGAGAGAGAGCATACAGGTAAGCTTTCGGCGTTGCCGAAAACTCTCTCGCTCCGAAAACTATTCGCCCTGTTACAGTCTCTGATTCTCTTCTAATTGCTTTTTAGCTGTACTCGCATCATTAACCGATTTTGCTATGCCAGCAGCACCACCAGCCATAGCCCCAACAGCACTCAGGCCAGCAAATATTGGTACGAGAAACGGTACGAAACCACCTACTTTTGAGGGTACCGGTAAAACCCGTGGAATGATAATTTTACGTTTTCCACCTGCTTTTTTGACAGCAGAACGAGCACCTTTCAAAGCAGAGAGAATTACCTTACGAGCAGAGTTACTTTTAACCATTGATTTTGAAGCAGCTTTTATTATCTTGTTCAGCATCGTTGGCTGCTTTCTCTCTTTCTCTCCACGCCCATTCCGAGTTTTGATTTGGCTTTCATAATATTTGTAATTGCGTAAGCAGCTACTTTCTCACCAATACTTGAATCTTTAGTCTTAACTCTCTGCCACGCCTTATCTGCTAAAACTCTATCCGCATTGTTTCTAGACTCAATGTTTTCTCTGTTCTGAGAATAAGTTATGTCGTGCTCTTGACAAGCTTTATCGAGTAGATTGATACCTTTATCACCTCGAGCTAAACGTTTTGCTAACTTAGTACCTGGTCCGCAGTACTGATATCCTGGTAAATGAAGTTCTATTGGAAGACTGTTAAGAATTTTATTGATCAAACCGCGACCTCGACGTCGTCTGTATACGATCATCACACCACGAAGGTTCGATGAAGACTGAACCCCGTGAGTATAAAAGCGCTCTATTTATAGTTGAACGATCAGTTGCGATCGAGACCTCGTACTGTACACATGAATTTCAAGGAAGACTCTGTTAAACTCCTGGTATTTAATTTTGATAATATCGTGGAGCAAGAAAAAAAGACAAAGCGGCATGGAGACTTACTTCCAAGCAGTATTAGAGCTGTATTTTGTGGACCGTCAAATTGTGGAAAAACCAATAGTTTGTTTGCACTCATTACACATCCCAATGGTGTTAGATTTGAGAATGTTTATACATATTCAAAGTCTTTGAATCAACCGAAGTATAAATTTCTTCAGAAACTTATAGAACCATTAGAGGGCGTGCAGTATTTCCCCTACAGCGAACACGATGAGGTTATAGCTCCTGAAAATGCTCTTCCGAATTCTATCATTATATTCGACGACATAGCTTGTGAAAAAAAAATCCATGTTAAAGCATTTTTCTGCATGGGTAGACATAAAAATGTAGATTGTTTTTATCTTTGTCAGTCATATGCTCACATTCCAAAGCATCTCGTCAGGGATAATGTAAATCTTTTGGTAATTTTTCGGCAAGATGATGTTAATTTAAAACACCTGTATGAAGATCATGTTAATTCTGATATGACTTATACACAGTTTAAAGATTTATGTGTCAAATGCTGGAGAGATGAGAAATATGGATTTCTAATGATTGACAAGGATAGTCCAATCAATGAAGGAAGATATCGTAAGGGCTTTGACTGTTTTGCTATAAATATGGGCGACCCTTAGTCTTTCATTCACAGTCTACAACTGAACGTTGAAGCATCAACATGGCAGACTTCACTCGCAAAAAGGATATACTTCATGAGCTTGTAAAAGCTCGCAATGCAGATAAACGTAAATATAATTTGTTGAAGTATGGAAAAGATACTTTTGAGAAAACAATGGAAGATACTTTCAAACCAATCGTTGAGCCGCTTGAGAAGCTCGTAGACAAAAAGTCCAAAGAAGCATTGAGTAGAGCTGTTAAACATGATGAAAAGTATAATAAATCTATCAAACGCGATGAAGAGCATGATGAAAAGTATATTAAATCTATCAAACGCGATGAAGAGCATGATGATGATATGCAAGAGCAGGATGATACATTGCAAGCAGCCGACACGTCTTTTGGATCAGCTACGAGCAATGATGGTTATGATGATGAAAGCAATAATAAATATTTACAAATGCTCAGTCAAGATCAAAATATAGACAAAATTTATGGTGTACGTAACGAAAATAGACGATTCATGATTGGTAATTCCCCTATAGACTTGGAGAGTAGCGATATCAAGGTGAATGGGGTGAAGTATACGAAAACTCATGGATTACTCGAATTACTCATTACGAAACAGCCCAGTGAAAGCCAGATCACTACTACTGATATTAAGAATTACCGGAAAATACTTGAAGTATCGTCAGCACATAAGAAACGCTATGACAGTAATGAAAAGATTCGTTTTCACAATAGCAACAAATTCAAATACATCATTGCTCCCATGTTTGAATATTCGAAGCAAGGTGCTGGTGTATTACCACGATATAAGTTGGCAAGAATCAATACCAGTATGGATTATGTGTATTGGAACCATCCCACCGAGCTGGTGGAACGTTTGAGATTACTCATAGCTGAACAATCAGCTGGCAATCCCAGCCACGTTAATGAGATTCACTCGATAATTGAGGAATTGCGAGAGATAAGGTATATATATTAGATGAACCTTCTCTTTCTTCTCAGTATCATAATGAGTGTCGACGTGTCCGGACGAAATCTAAAAAAAAAGAGAGGGCATTAGAGATCCTCCAGGAGTGAGTTATAAAATCACATCCGATGGACAATTCGATCTTAAAAAAAAGAGATTATGTAATGTAGGAGTACCCAATGATCTACACGATGCAGTCAATGTGCAATCATTACAGCGTATAGTGGATGGAGAAGTTACGAAAGTTGTAAATATTATAAATGGATTGAGAAATGATTCCAATAATTTAGATGAAATAGTCGAAGTTCATCGAGATGAATTAAATATAAAAATTGCTGATCTTGAGAGGGAAATCGAGAGTATAAAAGTGATGGTACTTCAATTGTCACATAGCAGTAATTCACTAGACACCAATGAGTCAACATTGAAGCATGGATAATCGAAAGAAAGTAGTAGTAGAAGAGTTGCATAAACCTGCTCGAAGAAACTATCAACGACGAAAGTTCGATATGCGAGGCATAGATGAAACTTGGCAAGCTGAGTTAGTTGAAATGCAGCCTTATGCTCGAGAGAACAAGGACTACAGATATATGCTCACTGTAATAGATGTATTTTCCAAGTACGCTTGGGCTGTACCGGTTAAGAGAAAATCCGCAGACAACGTTACAGCAGCGATGAAATTAGTTCTGTCTCAAGGTCGAGTACCAAAAAATTTACAGACAGATAGAGGTAAAGAATTTTATAATTCAAGCTTTCAAAATTTGATGAAGCAGTATAAGATTAACCTGTACTCCATATACAGCAACTTAAAAGCATCTATTTGTGAGAGATTTAATCGAACGCTGAAAAACAAGATGTGGATGCAATTTAGTTTACGTGGAAATTTTAAGTGGCTTGACATCTTACCTGATTTGCTTACTGCTTACAATAATAGGCAACATAGAACTATACATATGAAACCAAAAGATTTTACAACAGTCAACGAAGCGCAGGTTCTGACACAATATTCCAGCAAATCTCAACCTGTAAAGAAACAAAAATTTAAAGTTAATGATAGAGTACATATAAGCAGATTAAAGCAAGTATTTGAGAAAGGATATACGCCCAATTGGTCGACTGAGATATTTACAATAGTTAAAGTATCAAAAACAAATCCTGTTACTTACCATTTAAAAGATTATCAAAATCAACCGGTTTCAGGTTGCTTCTATAAACAAAAACTTCTGAAAGTGAAATATCCAGATATTTATCTCATAGAAAAAGTGATCAAGAAACGTGGTAATCAAGTTTACGTAAAGTGGCTTGATTTCGCCAGTTCTCACAACAGCTGGATAAACAAGGAAGACATATAATTTGTTTAATAATAATTAAAATAAAGAGAAAGTGGTGAGAGCCCCAACCAACGCTCTCTACCTGTGAGGAACAACCAAACATTTTTCCCCTCCGTAAACTTTCTCTTTATTTTTTTCTTTATTTTATTAAATTAGTTTTACAAGTTTATTAATTTACATTATAAAGTTATTAATTAAATTACAATGTTAATAATTTATTTACATATTTAATCTTTACGAAATTCAAAATTTTGTTCGCCTTGATACAATAAAAATAATGTATACTTATTAGCCCTTTCGGCAAGTTCATCGAACAAATCCCCATTCTCCTCGAGGGTCTTAGAAACTCGATTGGGGAGGAAGACTTGGAACTCTCCATCGATGACAACAATGGACTTCAATCCGTACTTGGTGCTGACCTGCTTGATCTCTGTAACTATGTACATTTCACCCTTCTCTAATTCGGACAGATTCTTCTTTGGAAGATAGATATTTGAGCAGATACGATTTAACATGGCAAAGTCCATTCTGAAACAGAGAAGAATATTAACTATTTTCAAAGAATATTACAAGTCAATAAATGAAATACTTACCTTTAAGTGTCTGGAGTTGTTCAAAGTCTAAGTCTCTTGCTGGGAGGCTCTCCGTTCCTCCGTCCTTATGTCGGCTTCCCCCTCTCCATTACTCTCACTCGTGATTGGCGTTTCCACCTTCATCTCCTCCAGCTGTATCAAATTTTCTAGAAGTTCTCGGTCCTCCTCCTCATCGAAGATTCCATAGTGTCCCCAAGGAAGTGTATCCGTACTTTTCATAAGGAGATGAAGTTTCATCATGTGGGCTTAGAGCAACCTTCTTCTTTTTCTCGGTTCGAACGATGTGATTCTTAGAACGTATATTATTCTGTTGACAGATCACCGTTGACTCGTTGAAAAGACAGTCTCGATAGCTATCGAAAGTGATACTTGTTTTCACAACAGTTGATTTGACTCCCTTGGCTTTTTTAATAGATTTATCGTTTTGTATGAGGACGCTATACATTTTGCTTCGAAGTCCGATGAATTCAGTCTATAGTCGTCCTTCATTAATCCTATGACTTTCTTATTCTTACGAGGTAGTTGAAACTGATTATTTTCAGGATAATCTGAAGTATCAAACTTGTTGATATCCTCCTTCATAATCTCGTACATGTTAACTCCTCGAATTTCATATATCAGACTATTTGTGTCAGTGTAGAGAAGTTTGCTATTTTTACCCACTCGTTGTCTCATATATGAATAATGAAAATCATAAATGAGAGTCTTAGAGATATCGAGAACGCTAAGACCGACATAAATCGGCTTTCTGATTGTAATCTCAGTTCGAGCGAGTTGTATGGCAACTAAGTTTTCATCGAAGATCGAGCGGCTATGGAAATTGTGTTTAGCGATCAATACCTCCGCCCCATAGCGACCAGTCCACTTGTTAACGAGTTTCACATCTACTCGTTTTCGCTTATTTTCCATTGTCTTACCATACACGGCATTAATCAGAAGTTTGAAGAAGAGTTTTTCAAACTCATTTTTCGCCTGTTTTCTCTTTTCCGTGTTTAATTCGACATAAGGCTTGAGCCATGGACTTTGTTTGAATCTGAGTGCTCTATGAACTTTCTCTAACACTAGTCCATGTTTGAGAGCTTGTTTCAGGGCACGATAATGAATAATGTACCTCTTTTTGTTGAATAAAGTAGTCAGCAGCTTCTTTTGACGAAAACCAGGCGGAGCCATATGTTCAGGACACAGAGGCAGGTCTTTATGGTCATCGTGAAGACTTACCGGATATTCCAAATCCACCTCCAAGATATAACCGATAGGACCATCATCTGGAATATCAAAGAAATTTGGTTCGTTTACATTTTCCACCCAGCGAAAACCTCGTTCTGGTAGGTATTGCATCATAGCCCATTCGTGCAGGTTATTAGCATCGTAGTACAATAAATATTTTTTCTCTTCGTCTGGATTATAACCATCAGACATAAATTTGTTATTAGCTTTAGAGTAACGGTTCGAACATTGGCTAACTCCACCTCTGATCCCTCTTTCAACGAACAATAGCATATCTATATCGGTAAGTAATTGAAGTTCGACTTGTGTATACTTTAACATAGCATCCCATGTCAATCCTGGTGTTGTATAATAATACGCAGGATCCAATTCATAAGCCTCGATACAAGTCGATCGGAAATTCTCAAAAACATCTGCTAAAAGAAGTACATCTGTTTTAAGATACAAGTCTGAATACTCACCAAGAGTTTTAATGTTAAACGTATCCCAGACGTTGACTGCATGGTCATAATCAGCTTCTGCGATTCCAGAGTTTGTTAATTTGCTGAAGAAGTCATCTTTTGATGGTAATTCTTTTTCTTTCAATTTTTAAAATGAAGATACATACTCATATGGGAAAATACCTTTTCGCATAAGTAGCTTAATATTATCTTTGGTATAATTATCATCATTTTCAAATATACTGCTAGTGATTCTTTTTTCATCTAAATATGACGTCAGTTTCTCTAAAGATGATGCCATGAATCTGAAAGAATCTATGAATCTGAAGTTAAAATCGGTGCCTTCAATGTGTTTTGTGAAAGATATATATCTTTCTTTATTTTCAGCAATAAGTTGTACACGTCCTTTTAAAATACTATCACTTGCAAGTTCCGTAATGATAAAATGAGAGTCATAACCTGTCAGATTATGAAAGACTACTGGGATAAATCTTGCATCTTTAAAGTTGATGTTACATCCCTCATGAGCAGCTCCTCTATACCTGAAATCATACATATAATTAATTTAATATATATTTAAATAATATGAATTAATAATATATTTAATTACTTACTTTCCAGTAATATGACAGTGGTCTCTTACTTTCTTATCCTTAGCAAAAAACTGCTTAGTGCAAATATGACATAATTTAGCTGCTTTAAAGTCATCAATCTCTTGATGATTGAGATTCATAGGTTTAGGGGCATTGTACATCTCTTCTAGTTGAGTAGCCAATTCTTGAAGTTTTACAATAAACCATACAGCAGGACTCATTTGACCATCTTCTTCCTGACGATAGCTATGATAGCCTGATCGGCTATCATCGAAACTACATTTTAAATAATACCCGAGACTGTAAGCTTCGTGTTCTTGAAATGCGTGTGATGCTTCGTCTTCAATAGGTTTCAGGAGACATTCAAAATCCGCGTAGATAATGTAAGGTACTTTCGTCTGCGATTATAATTTTTAAATGAGAGAATATTATCTTGTGATATTGGTAATTTTATCTTACATTTATTCAATTGTATGCAGTCTACTCCATGATTATTCAACTTTTCTTCTGAATGAAAATAATGTAGACATCGATCACAGACGTGACATTTTCCATTATGCTTTGTTAATTGTCTCGTTACCAAGCGTGATAAGTTTTTTATCCAAACGTAGTGAAACTTTGGCATTGGAGCATTTGGATTATCATTACTTTCTTCTTTTTCATTTTCATCAACATAGTAGTCATGTATAAGTAGTAAATTAATATGTAAATTTTTCTTTAGAGATGAAATATAACATGGATGAACCTTAAACTTCCCATTATACATTTTTAAAATGTATACGTTTATAGAAACACAATTTTGGTTTTCAAATTTACTTATCTGCCTCAATGAGATAGGAAAATCTATTCCTTTAAAGTTTAGTTCATCGTCGAAATTTGTATACTTACTAACTCGATTCGCATCTTTCTCTTGGGGGTGTAGGGCAGCCAAAATGGACCACTTGAAGCATTGATCATCTTTATTTTTTACATTCACACAAGCCTTCTTCATAAGTATTTCCTTTGGTAGTGGTATATAGGAACTTCCTTTCATTGGCTCATACTTATTGATGTTTATTGTCAGACTTAAAATTTGTTGTAGACTATATCCGGAACCTCTTTCTTGAAATTCTTCCAGCTCACGCTGAACAGCTTGTTTAACATTAATATCGAACCATTGTTTTAAATCTGTGACTTTTTGTATCGGAGCGTTTTCAGTATTAAAGTATTTAACTTCCGCATCTACCGAGTCACTCTTTTGGATTATGTACTCTGCTGCAAGTTCAGCATTCACTTTAATTGTATTGTATACCTTAAGAGCGTCCATAATCTTCGATTCAAAGATGATTTGAGCATCCTTCATAAACGAGATTATGTCCATATGAGTTAGATTAGATATCACGCCTGATCGTATGCGTCTCTCAAATGCTGAGAACACATCATCCCATTTAACACTTTGATCTCCTTCCTCACTTAATGATGGTGAATTTTGCAACAAGTGACCACCAGATTTTAAAAAACTGTGCAGTTTATTTTGAATAGTCAGCAAATGTGTCATTGATGTTTGACATTTCTGCTTCTTTGCTGTGGTAAGCGTTTCCGAACTGGCTAACTTCTGTAACGCATTAATAGCATCACTATTCAAATCAATCCAGTTCTTTATATCAGTAGAAGTTGCAACTCCTTTGCTTACACTCTCTAATGATTTCCATAATAATTTAACTATATAACCGTAATACTCAGGAGATGTCATTCTCACCTAAATGTCTTTATCCTACCTGACTTACGTTCTTCCACAATGCTGGCTTGATGAATCATCGTAGTAGTCCTTACACTGGGAAGAGTAGCACTCGATGAATCCTTGTAGTCTATCTTGCATTGAGAAGTAACACTTGATAAATCCTTGTAGTAGTCCTTACACTGGGAAGAGTAGCACTCGATGAATCCTTGTAGTCTATCTTCCACTTGGAAGTAGCATTTAGTGAACGCGTTGATTCGATTTAATCGACTGATGGCTCCGTAACGATGCGGCTGCTCTTATAGCCCTTCAATGGTGCGATAGTGGGAGGTTTCAAGGAAGGAAAGAATCTTCGATAGAGGAAGGAAACTCGAGGAAGGGAGGGGATTCGTGGAAGGAAGTTTTGAGAAAGGAGAATCTCGACTATAAAAGAGCGCTGGCTACTCCGCTAGCTTAGACGAGGACGACTCGGCGAGGCAGCAATAGCTCTTCATCAGCAGCAGAGAGAATGGAGTACATCGTAGACGTTCAGGACTTCAAAAGATCGTCGAACTTATTCGTCGTGAGGAGTTAGCCATCCTCAAGCTGTCTGAAAACTCCATTCCATCAGTTTATCACTTTCAGCCACCTTGTCAATGGAAACGTCTTCTACATGAAGAAAAGATGGCGAATGAGTGGCTCATAAAAAATTATCATGGAATGGCATGGGAGTCTGGAATGTTTCCATACAGTCGGATAATAGAGATTTTACAAAGTAGACTCAAGAACGCTACAACAATCCATGTAAAAGGGTATGAAAAAAGAAAGTGGATTAAAGAAATGGTTTCCGGAAGGTAAGTATTAAAAAAAAGCAATATTCTTACATAATTTTCAATAATTACATTTATATTTTTTTTCTTAGACTAGTTAATAATATTGAAGATTTTGGATGTCCGGCGTTGAAAAAATTCATAAGGATGAGAAAATTAGATGTCCGAAACACCCGCTCTGTGCCAAACCGAAGTGCGCTGTAAAGAATGCAGATTCATTGAGATGGTGGCTGCTGGAAAATGTCTAAACCCACGACAATTCACCTAACGTATCCTGGGAAGATAAAGATGTCTGCGGTCACAATAACGAGCATTACTCAAGAGTTGTGCCATTTCCACGCACAGAAAGTAGGAAGGAGCTTACTACTGAATTATTACATTCTATGTATACATAAATTTTTTTTTTTTATAATATTTTATAATTTATTATTTTGTAAATATTGAAAAGAACTATTAAAAGAGAGAGAAAACTTTTGGAGAGGAAATAAAATTGGTTTTAAAAATCGTGGTTGTTCCTCACGGGTGAGAGCGTTGGTTGGGGCTCTCACCATTTTTCTCTCTTTATATAAATATATACATTCACGTCTACACTCATAGACATACATGTTTCCATATTAAACTTAATTTAAACTTTATTGAACTTTATTCAAACTATATTTAAACTATTTTCAAACTTTACTAAACTATATTTAAACTTTATTCAAACTTTATTCAAACTTTGTTAAACTACATTCAAACTAGTTTAAACTTTAATTAATCATTCATACACACTCTCATTTAGATATACATTCACATACACACTTCAATCACACTCTCATTTAGATATACATTCACATACACACTTCAATCACACTCTCATTCATATGCCCTCATTTATATACATTCAATCATATACATACATATTCTTTCGCATACGCATTGTATATACACTTAATCATTTATAAGCTCTCATTTATATATACATTTAATCATTTACATTCATACTCATTCTTATAGACACTTCAATCACACACTCACATACTCTCATTTACATATATAATCAATCATTCATAAATTTGCATTTAAATACATTCATAATCATGCATACATACTCTCATTTATATACATTTATAATTATCTTAAATTATAAACACGAATTACATTATTTTATAACTTTTTTTTATTTTAAAAAATACAATAATTTGAAAAATATAATAAATTAAAAAAAAAAATAAAATAATATTTATTTTTTTTGACGGGGACCCCAGTAGTTGGGGTAGCTTCTCCTCTGCTGCGTATTTCTGTAAAAATAATCAAACGAATATAATTAAAATAATTGAAATAAATAAATTAAAATAAATTAGAATAAAATAGAGCAAATTATCTCACTTCCCCATCCGGTGCCTATGCCTCTCCACTAGCTGTGGCATCATCTCCACCAGATCTACTGAAGGTAATGATGGAGTTGTTAACGGCCACGGTGAGGCGTGCGGCGCTTGCATTATTAATAGCATTATTAATGGATCCTCTGCTTCATTGTAGTTATCCTAACGAAAATAAAAAATGAAAAAAATTAATTAAATATATGCACTCGACGCATGTATACAACCATGCTCTCACCCACTTGTATGCATATCCACGTCAGGGTATTCACACACACACACACACACACACACACACACACACACACACACACACACACACACACACACACACACACACACACACACACACACACACACACACACACACACACACACACACACACACACACACGCACACACATGCACACACACACACGCACACACACGCACACACCCGCACACACACACACACCCGCACACACAGGCACACACAGTCACACACACACACACACACCCACACCCACGTATATACACACCCGCACACTGCACCGTTCATTCAGAGAGAGAGACACATGTAAACACTGTACCAGCACCCGCGCACAAATGGAGACATATACGCCCGCACACGTACACTGCACATTACAATACATACACGTTCGGACATACATATAACACACTGCACCATGCATTATGACACAAGCCTGGACGCTTACACTTTTACACGCGCACATTGCACCGCGAATTATAACACACACGTCCACGTATATATACACACACGTCCACGTATATACACACCCGCATACTGCACCGTGCATTTAGAGATATATATGTACACAGTCGTACATACACCCGCACACTGCACCGTGCATTTAGAGAGAGACACATATAAACACTGCACTAGCATCCGCGTACTATATCTTACACCTACACACACGATCGCGCACTCATATGTATAATGCCTCCCGCACACCTGCACAAATAATACCCTGTAAATATACGCACACACGTCCGCACATATATATACATAAACCCACGCACGTCCACGTATATACACAACCACACACTGCACCGTGCATTTAGAGAGAGAGACACATGTAAACACTGTACCAGCACCCGCGCACAAATGGAGACATATACGCCCGCACACGTACACTGCACATTACAATACATACACGTTCGGACCCACATATGACACACTGCACCATGCATTATGACACAAGCCCGGACGCTTACACTTTTACACGCGCTCATTGCACCGCGAATTATAACACACACGCGTCCACGTATATATACACACACGTCCACGTATATACACACCTGCATACTGCACCGTGCATTTAGAGATATATATGGGAGCGTCCAGCAGAAACGGGCCACTGAGCGCGCGCGGTGCTTTTTTCGCGTAAAAGGCGCTCTGTTTAACTCGCTCATAATCGTATGCTGCGTCTTTGAAAAAAAAACCAAGGACCTATATCGATAGATTTTTTCTGCTCTTTCCAATGGTGCCATTGTTTTTATTGCTAAACGCTTTCTTCCGGACGAAAACTCGAGTTGAATATTGAAAGCCATGTTTCTCAAAGTATATCATGTTTTTTTCAAAATAAACTACACCATTGGAAAGTACAACTCTTAAGCTTCAAAACCCTATCTTGGAGAAGTTGGAGAAATAAAGGGTTTAAAAGTAACAACATGAAAAAGACAGCGCCGAGGGTCCGCGCGAGCCCCTCGCGCCCGTGCCTACGGCACGTTTAAGTGCACGCTCTATTCAATTCGCTAATAATCGTGTACCAAGTCTCTGAAAAAAGAACTAAGGACATATATCGATAGATTTTTTCCTGCTCTTTCCAATGGTACTATTATTTTTATTCTGAAATGCTTCTGTTCGGTATTAGTACCCGAAGTGCCCGCTAGATAGCAAGCACCAAGCGCGCTACCTTCAATGAAAAACATCACCCTGCGGGCTTAAATAGAGGCCTGCGTCGCCCACTAGCCAGGTGCTTTATGCACATGCCTTATTACTTTGCCCCTTTGACTTATTGCCTTAATAAAAAAAAGCTTAATAAAATGTCTAACATTTTAAATCGTTGCTGTAATCCATTTGATGAAATAAAGCATTCATCGAAACTTAGGTTTGTTTCCGATAAACTTAGAGCTTGTTAGCCGCATTTAACTGATATAGACAAAATATGCGATTCTTGTCGGATAAAATCTAATGCTCAGATTGAAGAAGAGAGTGAGATTTCAATAGAAGATTCTAAAGAAATTATTTTTAATTTGAAAAAATTGTTGAATGACCAAAATTTGACAAAAATGGAAACGATATTACTTTTGAAATTACTTCCTAAAAACTGGAGCACTCGCAAAGTAGCTAGATTTTCGAACTTGTCTCGTCGACTTTCATCGAAATGTAAATTATTTGATAACCCAGCCCAATTAAATGACAACAGAGAAAATAAAAAAATATCAAGTGACACTTTAGATCAAGCAAAGCTCTTCTATGAAAGTGATGAGAATAGTAGAATTATGCCAGGCTATAAAGATAACAAATGTATAAAAAATGATGATGGCACAAAAAGTTACATCCAGAAACGGCTTGTTTTATACAATCTTCGAGAACTATATTTAAAATATAAGCAACAGTATCCTGGATCGAAAATATTGTATTAAATTGTACATTGTATTAAATTATTAAATGATGCCAAAAAGTTAGAACTTAAAAGATTTTCAGCGTCAGAAGATTCTCAATTATATCCACCGATCAAAAAAGAAAAAGTACTTAAAACTCAAACAAAGAAAGAAGCGGATGTCGCAAAAAGGACAATTCTTATAAAATCAAAAAAATGTAAAAAAATTAGAATTTAAAGGAAAAGGTACTATTGTTATGCTAGATTAAACAATCTATAAGGTTATTTTAAATTTCTGTTTCACTGCTTTCAGTGCGTTCATGGATATTTTTATGTTTAATATATTATGTTTTTCAAATTTTGTTATATAAATGAACAAAATTCATTGTAATATTATACTAACTGTTACAACTAGATCCACAAAATTATGTCCATGCATTGGCATTGTAAGTTACAAAACATTTTATATTTACAAAAAAGAAAGGGCGAAATAGCACATCGCGTGTATTAATCCGCCCTTGAGCATAGCGTAAAAAGTTCGGGCAGCCGCTGTCTTTTTGATCTTACTATTTTTGAACTTTTCATGTTTCAACTTAAAAATATAATATTTTATAGTTTAAGACTTGTACTTTTGAAGAATATAATTCATTTTGAAGAAAAGACTGATATTTTATTGAAAAAATAGAGTTTAAACATTCAAATGGAATTTTCAACTAGAAGGAAGCATTTCGGAATAAAAATAATAGCACCATTGGAAAGAGCAGGAAAAAATCTATCGATATATGTCCTTCGTTCTTTTTTCAAAGACTTGGTACACGATTATTAGCGAAAGGATAGAGCGTGCACTTAAACGTGCCGTACGCACGGGCGCGAGGGGCTCGCGCGGACCCTCGGCGCTGTCTTTTTCATGTTGTTACTTTTAAACCCTTTATTTCTCCAACTTCTCCAAGATAGGGTTTTGAAGCTTAAGAGTTGTACTTTCCAATGGTGTAGTTTATTTTGAAAAAAACATGATATACTTTGAGAAAAATGGCTTTCAATATTCAACTCGAGTTTTCGTCCGGAAGAACGCGTTTCGCAATAAAAACAATCGCACAATTGGAAAGAGCAGAAAAAAATCTATCGATATGGGTCCTTGGTTTTTTTTTCAAAGACGCAGCATACGATTATGAGCGAGTTAAACAGAGCGCCTTTTACGCGAATAAAGGCACCGCGCGCGCTCGGTGGCCCGTTTCTGCTGGACGCTCCCATATGTACACAGTCGTATACACGCATGCACACTGCACCATGAATTTAGAGAGAGACACATATAAACACTGCACTAGTATCCACGTACTATACCTTACACCCACACACACGCACACACACACGCACACGCACATACACACACACACACACACACACACACGTCCACGTATATACACACCCATAGTTGTAGATAATGTGAACTAGTCACATTGACTAGTAGTCACTTATAGTGTCTACTTGCAGTATACTTTAATACGATAGAGTTTTGACCTTGATAAGGGGCGGAATAAAACCGTTCGAAACGTTGGACATATAAGTTTTGTCTTTATTCTTTAACCTGGGCAGTAGAACCGTTAGCGGCCTATTCCTTAGTTTTTTTTTATTTTGTATGAAAATGTATTAAACTGTATAAAAATATATAAAACCTTATAAAAATGTAATAAATTTTAAAAAATCTACGGAAATATATAGAAATATACATTTTTATACTGTTTTCTATGTTTTTATTACATTAATCTTTTTACAAACTTGACATGGAAGAATTTCTGAATTGTAAGAAAATGTCTGAAAATGTATAAGTCTGTATAAAAATGTATAAAATCGTATAAAATATGTCCAAAAACCAATAGAAAGGTTCATTTTTATACGTTTTCCTACGGTTTCATACATTATTATTTCCATACGGATTGTTATAGTATATTATTAATAACATTATTAAATGGTAGTATAGTTATTCACAAAAGTTTTAAATTTGAATGTTTTTTTAAGGAATTCGATAAAATGATTACATTAGTGAACTTTTTTGAAATAATATAATCAAACGTGTATTTTTTTAGGTATGATATTATTTTTCTATAGAATATCTTGTGAGTTGTTAAAAAAAAAAAAAATTTATGTAGGAAATTTCTTATTTTGGGTATACACCAGCCGTCAATGCTACTTTTAGTACAGACATAGTTTTCAGAATTAAAATTTAAACCTCCGATATCACCTGATCTTCTAGGTTTTACAAAACTTGAAGTTCAAAGTTGACTAAAAATTATAAGTAGTTCTCATGCCAACTACATTTTCCATAACAGCAGCTGAAACAAAGTTATTTCACAAAATACTCGTTCCAGTCCATTTACTATTGTATTTTGTCAAATTTGAAAAGTTCTCAACGCATTTATGGTGTCGGAGTAAGTCCCAGCTGCAATTTCTTTACAAGCAAGCATTGCTGCTTGTTTTTTTAACAGTAGAAAATATAACCCAGATGTGAATGCTGTTTTTAAAACAGCCCAGTTTTTTTCAGAATTGGAATGCAAACTCACATTATTATCTTTTGCAGTATCTAAATAAAATTGGTAACCAATTATTAATAAACATATTAACACTGACAAAAAATATTCTAGTTTCTCCTGGTGGTAAATGAGAATAAAAGCATAAACATCATAAGAAAAATGCATAAGCCACTTGTTCACCAGTGAGACTACTGTTATTAGCATTCTAGTCGCCAAAATCACTCATTTCTTTTTATTAAAACTGGAGTTTGTTCACTAAGTAAATTGGGTGTTTCGTTATTTTAGCATCCACATATTTCATTTTCATATGTATCATCAAGCTGTTGTCTGTAGCTGTCGTTCTCTCTTGTCACAAGTAAAATCTTTTTCTGTAGCCTATTTATAAATCTAGATAGTCTTTCATGCGAGTTATATGTAACAAGAAGTCTAGAAAACTGCAAAAATTGTGACTGCTAAAGAAAGTCTCAATAAAGAACCCAACCGACAATGTAGTTTATACACCAAAGATACCACTGGACAGCATCATAATTTAATGTTACAAAACTAAATTATTTCATGAGATTACACGATGTTTCATTTTCACTCACATATACACTTGTTGTATGGATTCTTTTCATATTGATTCTGGATCCATAGATTACCTAATAACTCACTTGTCATACAACTCAGTTTATTTGAATTATTCTTTTATAGTAGATATAAGTTCTTGAAATTATATTGAAACTACTTAAATTAATAACCGGCGATCATTGCTACTCTAATCTTGTAAATTAAAAACATGACCAGTTGATAAACTAAGAATTATTATTATTTGAATCTTGTATAGAAAAATATTTACTAAGAACTTCTCGGATAAATTAGACTAACTGAGCACTTTTATTCGTTGAAATTTTCACAATAACACATCATTTTCACTTTATTTAGTATTTCAATGTTCATTTGACATAATCTTTTAATAGGTTTTTGAGTAAATATGTACAACAGTACAGCACTGATATCGACTAAGTTTCGTGAAGATGACAAATGCTGTTTAAACCAAGGCTCAGACCAATATTTCAAATCAGAATCATAAATTATATTGTAATATTTATGCTCACGTGCCACTCACCAATATTTTCTGCTATGCAAAAGCTTATTATAAAGTTTATGAACCTCATAACACATAATTATTTATTAAAGTTGTAAAATTTGATTTTATTTATATTTTATTTTATTTTTTTATTTATTTAAATTGTTGATTATAAACACTGATTTGATTTCATGTAACACATCATACTGGTACTTTATTTTATTTAACACAACATACAGATTAGATGTCACTTTTTGACAATACAATAATACACTTGTATCGGGAAGATCACTATTTTAAATGTTGATTATAAACACTGTTTATTTACACTACTTATTTAAATTGTTAATTATAAACACTGATTTGATATCATGTAACACATCATACGGGTACTTTATTTTACTTAACACAAAACACTGATTAGATGTCACTTTTTGATAATATAATAATACACTTGTATCGGGCAGATCACTACGTTCTTTGTTTGAGTTTGTTATCAGTGAGTTTCCAATCCCTCAAGAAAAGCACACATTATTCTTCAAAAACCTTTAACAGCTTTAATATGATTTTCAACTAGAAAGATAATCTATTAAAATCACAATTTTCTTTTTTTATTATGAAGAACTAATTTCAAAACATAATACTTTTTTTATTTTAAGTAGTAAAGAACGGACTCGAGACGAACCAATTTGTTTTGATGAATTTATTTCGCCAACGTTTCGAAAGTGTTTTTAATTTTCTTCATCAGGGCTGCGAAAGCATAGTTATAAAACATGTAGATTTATAAACGAAAAACAATATTAGACATAATATATAAAAAAACATAACATAAAAACAATATTAACACATATTAAGTTCGTCTACGAGGAGTTTAAATTTCTCCTCATGAACGCAACGTCACCAATTCACTATGAAATACAATTACAGTTTTTAATAACATTAAGGAATTAAAATACAATACGTGTATAAAAGAATATTTGTTGAAAAATGAAGTACTGGTAAGAACTTACAAAGTTTATGACGTTCTGCAAACATAGTCAATTTTGGAAATGCCCAACTGTATTAGGACAACTCCAAAATGGCACTAACGATAAATTAAAATTAAGGAGTAATGAATAACTGTTAGGATAGACAGGAAAGAGGTGGTGGGGGTCAGGAAAGGGAAATAGTGAGGGATAGCGGTTGCCTCGGTCATACCGGTGGAACAGGAGCGCAAGCGATGAGGAGTAGTGGACGAAACCCATACGATAAGAGAGCGGAGACTAGCGTATTAGGTGTGCCACCTCTCTAATCGCATGCTCACCTGATCCTACAGTACGAAACAAGACAGTAAAGTGATGGAGAAAAGAGGTTGTAAACACGTAGACGGCAATTATAAATGTTATGAATTTAGATGTGTTGCTTCTTGATAGTATCTATTGTCTTTTTATATGCGTTTTTTAAGAAATGGGTATCTTCCATATGGTTGAGTGTATTATTGTAGAAGTGTATGTGCATCATCTCAGAAAAAGTACGTTTAAAATAGTTCGGTTCTTTGTCTAGTATTCTGATCTTATCGAAATTTATGGAATGTCCTGTGTCCTGTGTATGGCCAGCGAGTGCAGAATTTTCAAAGCCTAATTTGACTGCTCTTTTATGTTCGTACACACGTTTCGTTAATTTTCGTTTACTCATACCGATGTATGTGGCAGAGCAGTTATTTTAGTTGATCTTGTAAACGATCCCATTAGTGTTTAATGAATCGAGACGGTTCTTTTCCTACTCTTGTCAAATGATTAAACTTGCTAATGGTTTTATATATAGGAATTATATTGTGTGTACGGAGGATGAGGTCAATTTTTGGAGTTAAATTCTTTATGTATGGCAGTATCATTTTTGTTTTAGAAACTATTGAATTAGTATTGTTGGCTGTATTGTAAGTTGCGACGTTACTATTGTTTTTACGGATCTGGTCGAGTCTAATGCCAATATATTCCTTCCTCATAGGGGAAGCTTTGTAACGGTGAAAAAATTTTTGAAAAAAAAAATGTTCAAAAAGATGTTTTAAGGCGATATATGTGTATATTAGTTGATTTTGATCATTTTTGTTTTCATGTGCGTGCGTGCGTGCGCGCGCGTGTGTGTGTGTGTGTGTGTGTGTGTGTGTGCACGGAAAAAAAATAAGACGCGCCTGGTTACAGAAGGTGCGGAACGGATACAGTGCCTTAGTCCGTAACTGTATTGATGACAGAATGAAACGGTCGCGGTACGCTATACTTGTGCGCGGGGCAGTCAAAGGCGCGCAACGCCAGCCGTTGAGTGATGAAACGCCGTTCGTTCCAGTGCGTTGGAACGGCTGTCGTTTTGCAGCCGAGACGCACGCGGTTTCGGGCTGAAACGACAGCGCATTGGTAACGTTATGTACGATAGCGTTGCAAGGCCGAACGCGCCCGGTTCGCGTGCTGAACTCGGATGGTTTCGGCACGCTGAAATGACTGCCGTTCCACAGCTGAGACGCGCGCGGATTCGGGCTGAAACAACAGCGCATCGGTAAAGTTGCGTGCGATGGCGTTACGAGGCCGAACGCACCCGGTTCGCGCGCTGAACTCGGGTGGTTTCCGCACGCTGAAACTATTACCGTTGCACAGCCGAGACGCGCGCGGTTTCGGACTGAAACGACAGCGCATCGGTAAAGTTGCGTGCGATGGCGTTACGAGGCCGAACGCGCCCGGTTCGCGCGCTGAACTCGGGTGGTTTCGGCTCGCTGAAGCCACTGCCATTCCACAGCCAAGACGCGCGCGGTTTCGGGCTCAAACGACAGCGCATTGCTAAAGTTGCGTGCGATGGGGTTTCGGTCCGAAACCGCGCGCTTCTTGGCTGGAAAACGGCGGTGGTTTGAGCTCACTTGGACGGAACGAACGGCGTTTTGATGCTGAGACGCGCATGGATTCCATCATGCAGCACATTATTGCTACTTGCAAAACCACTGGACAATTGATCTATATGTGGGAGTCTCTTTTTCCTTTTTTTCCACGCCAACGAAAGTACTTTCATGAATTTTTCTTTTTTAATTTCGTTCAACTCGACACTTATTGTTTTTCGTCATTTAATAAACAGAGATGCACTTTTGCTCTGTAATCATTAAAGAGATGACCAATACTTGTATATTCCAATGTTTTATTTAAAATTATTGACTACGTAACCTTTTTTATTACAATAAAACATTTATCAAAATTGATCATTACTTTCAGCGATACATTTTTCCATTGCCGAATGCGTATTTCTTCAAAATATTTGCCTTCAGCAATACTGAGAGCAAAAAATAAATTTTTGGGCTTTTCTTATTTTCCCTTGCTGAGCGCGCACTGGACGTTAATTTTCACCTCTCACTACAAATTAATAGTTGTTCTCATCGACACGCATTTGAAAATCCTTTATTTTTTGACTTTCTATAAAATTGTCGACCTGACGAGTCATTCGCAATACCGGCTTCAGAAGCAACAATTTTTAATTGGATGGGGTGTCTTGCAAGGTAAGTTGGTCCAATTTTTAGCTACATAAAAATTGAATTCGTTTACTATTTGTTTTTGAGCGTAGCATCTATTATGGTATTTTTTTTTTGTACAAGTCAATAGATGTAAATATATATATATATAATCTTGTTAAAAAATATCTTGTTAAAATGGATCCACGATGTGCTATTATTTTTATAATTATTGGAAAATTGACGATTCCTTCCGTTTTTCGATTGCAAAGAAATTTCGCATCGCAAGGCTGATTGTGGCTTCAGTTCATAGTCGGATTCAGACACATTCAGCGAGTTTTTTAAGAATTTTTAAACACAAATATTTTTCTCTGTACCTATCAAGCGTTACTGTCGACTTACGCGTTACGCACTCGACTGTTTACATGTTACCAGTTTACTCTTTCAGACAGTCAATAAATGGAAATTGCTAAATATTGGTCATATTTGTGCAGAATTTTGTAAAATACAGGTCGCTACTGAAAACATACATATTTTGTACAAAATATATACGAAATTTGTCTAAGAGTATGTACAAAACTTGTATAAACTTTATATGCATTTTTTCTCGGAAAAAATTTGTAAAAATTTGATACACTTGATACAAATTTTGTATACAATTTATACAAGTTTTATACGTATTTTGTATGAATTTTACATAAATTTTACACATTCAATTAATTATTTTACCTTTTTTTAATAGTTAATCATGATTATTATTAGTCAAAAATTTTTTCGAACAATAGTAATGAGTAGTCTACTAAAATTGTTATAATATGCATTATTTTACGGGATAGTTTGAATTTCCTTTTACTTTAAAAATTTTGGTTACAAAGCATTGTTATTTTCCAAGATTTATGAAAAATTCAGTATATAGATCGTGGATCTATTCAGTTTCCGGGAATAAAATTATGTAAAAATGTTTGCCATTTATGGAAACAAAATACTATATCTTGTTTTGCAAGTCCATTGACTCATAAAAAGTAGATACTGCGATGTTATGATTAAAAAGGAATCGAATTTAATTTTCATAGAACTGAAAATTAGACCAACTTACCTGCACTAACTTACCTTATATGATTTTTTTCCTTACTAAAGAAGATACTTTAAGACTCAGATCGTTGTTATTGGTAGATTAAAATGATCACGTGATGATGGTGTATTGCGAAAGCGTGAACGTTTGAATTTTTTATATAAAAAGTACTTGAATATACATTGAAAGCATTATACATTCTTTTGAAAATTCGTGTATAAATGTTTTATACTGATATCAGTAAAGTTTTATCGAAAATCAGTGTTAGGCAAATCCGAACTTGCGCTACCGCAACATATTTTGCTACACGAATAGCGGCGGTACAAGTAGTGCAACTACAAATAAAATTTATTGTAGTAGTGCTACTTTACAAAAAATTGTACCCTACTCGTGGCATCGATATTTGCGTAGAGCGCTACACGATTTTTAAAAGGTGATAGTACTATTTGCATAAAGTAGTTGCACTACTTTCAAAAACAATGAAATTAAAATTTGTATGGTATGTGTTTTCGAATTAAAAAAATTAGACTCAGCGATAAGAAGTGGATGATCTGCAAGTCGTAAGTGATGCTTGCGACTTGTACACTCATAAAAACAGTATTTTTGCGGCAAAAATATTTATGTCTTGAGAGCTGTGTAGTCGCACTATTTGATGAAAGCAGTGCCATTATCGTCCAAAAATCGTATAGCGTCACAAGTAGTGTAAAGACAATTTTTTTGAAAAGTAGCGGCACTCCTGCAGTGCAACTACACTATTTTCTAAAAAAGAAGTAATTATTTATAAAGCGAATATAATGTTAAGATTTTTATGGTTATTCTTTTAATGTGACGAATATAAATTGTTTGATTGAAAATTATTTTTTACGTTTCCATGCAACCGGCTAATAATTTTACAGATAATAATCGATTGTATATAGCGGAATCTGTGAACAAATCAAGGGTGATCTACAAATTACTTTTGGAAACCCTGTTTCGCTACATGAGGAGCGACCCGTAGGAAAAAGGTATGCACAAGTTTTGTGCACAAAAAAAATTTGTGCATAAATTTGTGCATAATTTAATAATTGTGCATATGTTTATGCACAAATTCGTGCACGGTTTTCGTGTGCACGTGTGCATGCATTTATATACAAATGTATGCACAATTTTTAAATTATGCACAAATTTATGCACAAATTTTATTTGTGCACAAAACTTTTTCCTACGGGGAATACTACTAGTATAACGAATTTAGGTTCATACAAGCATTCGGCTATACCATACCAGTACACTGAGTATAAGATTATCTTCCAAATAAAACATTAGAATATACATGTATTGGTCATCTCTTTAATGATTACAGAGCAAAAGCATCTCTGTTTAATGACGAAAAACAATCAGTGTCGAGTTGAACGAAATTTAAAAAGAAAAATTCATGAAAGTACTTTCGTTGACGTGAAAAAAAAGGAAAAAGACTCCCATATATAGATCAATTGTCCAATGGTTTTGCAAGTAGCAATAATGTGCTGCATGATGGAATCCGTGCGCGTCTCAGCATGAAAATAGTTCAAATCAGTTTTCCAGCCAAGAAGCGCACGGTTTCGGAGTGAAACCCCGTCGCACGCAACTTTAGCAATGTGCTGTCGTTTGAGCCCGAAACCGCGCGCGTCTCGGCTGTGGAACGGCAGTGGCTTCAGCGAGCCGAAACTACCCGAGTTCAGCGCGCGAACCGGGTGCGTTCGGCCTCGTAACGCCATCGCACGCAACTTTACCGATGCGCTGTCGCTTCGGCCCGAAACCGCGCGAGTCTCGGCTGTTTAACAGTAGTGGTTTCAGCGTGCGGAAACCACTCGAGTTCAGCGCGCGAACCGGGCGCGTTCGGCCTCGAAACGCCATCGCACGCAACTTTAGCAATGCGCTGTTGTTTCAGCCCGAAACCGCGCGCGTCTCAGCTGTGGAACGGCAGTCGTTTCAGCGTGCCGAAACCATTCGAATTCAGCACGCGAACCGGGCGCGTTCGGCCTCGCAACGCTATCGTACACAACGTTACCAATGCGCTGTCGTTTCAGCCCGAAACCGCGTGCGTCTCAGCTGCGAAACGACAGTCGTTCCAGCGCACTGGAACGAGCGACGTTTCATCACTCAACGGCTGGCGTTGCGCGCCTTTGACTGTCCCGCGCGCAAGTATAGCGTACCGCGACCGTTTCATTCTGTCATCAATACAGTTACGGACTTACGGCACTGTATCCGTTCCGCACCTTCTGTAACCAGGCGCGTCTTATTTTTTTTCCGTGTGTGTGTATGTGTGTGTGTGTGTGTGTGTGTGTGTGTGTGTGTGTGTGTGTGTGTGTGTGTGTGTGTGTGTGTGTGTGTGTGTGTGTGTGTGTGTGTGTGTGTGTGTGTTTGAACTCTTCATATCTCCGAAACGAATTGCCCGATTTTCGTCGGGTAGAGCTTATTCTCTTTGTCTCGCGGGAAAAGAAAGGTACCCTGATGGATTTGAGTTTTTATTGATTTTCTTTTGTTTTATAACCAAAAAACGATTTTGAATTTTTAGTTTTTTTGATTTTTTCATATCTTACAGTCATTATTACATAATATAATAAACTTTTCTTGAAAGGTATTTAAATTACCTATATTTTCCTTTTTTAAAATTTAAAATATCTTCACTCTGTCAATTATTATTAAGGAAAACTTTTTTATATTTCATAAATTAATTTTTCAAAAAATAATTTATTTATCGACTTGAAATAAATAACCAGTTATTACACTAATTGAAGACTATATGTGGTTAAAATTTCAAGAGATTATCTTCATTTGTTTTTTAGAAAAGAATTATTTTAGAAAAAATTTGCGTTTTCGTTGACGCACGATTACTAGAGCAAAAATTATCCAATCGTCCTGAAATTTGGCACAGATGTAGCTTTTATATATCTTCAGATCGAGTTCGTTGCCCAAAAAAATCGGTCCATTACGAAAAAAGATATTTGAGGTAAAAAATTTTTTTTTTTTAATTTTCGAATCGCGTTTTCTCAAAAAATACTAGATTTATCGACTTAAAATTTTAACCACTTATTAAATTTATAGAAGACTATATTTGGTTAAAATTTCAGGAGATTATCTTCATTTGATTTAAAAAAAAATTATTTTAGAAAAAATTTGCGTTTTCGTTGTCGCATGATAACAAGAGCAAAAATTACCCAATCGTCCTGAAATTTGGCACAGATGTAGCTTTTATATATCTTCAGATCAAGTTCGTTGCCCAAAAAAATCGGTTCATTACGAAAAAAGATATAACGCACAGTTTAAGCTGAATCCGGATCCATGACCCTCTCCTAGTTAGTCTAACTGTACAAGATAAAGTATTAAATTTTAAATATTAGAAGTAAAAATTAATTAAAGGGATCAATAAATTAGGTTTGAGGAAGCTACGTGCCAACGAATTGGCAGCGGTGTTTTTTTTCGAAAAAAAAAAGTTTAATGTAATTTTCTGTTCAATTTGCCAGAACTTTCTTCAGATCAACTATTTCTTTCAGAAATTTTTACACAATAAATTTTGGATTATTAGGAATATTATAAACTATAGCGGAATAATAGAGGTCGTTATTGAACCAAATAGCGAATTTTAAAATAATTTTTTTCGCTATTTTAAACCTCTATTTTCAAATGCGAAAGTTGTGTAACGAATTTTCGAATTTTGCGATTTGATTCGAACCACTATATTTTTAAGGTGGCTCATGCGAGTCAGAATAAATAATTTGATTGACGTAAAAATTTTATACAATATATTTTAAGTCTTGCTCTGTTCATTTCTACAAAGAAACTATTATTTTCAGCAGGAGTGACCGTGTGAACTAATGAATAGGTTGTGATAGACGCTCTTTTTTATACTATTCATTCGGATGGTCGAGGGGTTTTCTATTGGAAGGGTAGGATAGTAGCGGGATGTGTTAGTAGTAGAGGGGTTGGTAATGGTAGTGGGGAAATGTGCCCCTATACAATTTTGAACATAATTTCTAACAATTTAATCATTTTTGTGTAAGTTACAAGAAAAGTTTTCGAGAAAATGTCCAATTCCAAGGCTCACAGACATGTAATGTAAAAACATGAGACAAAAATAACCACATGTATCTGAAGTTTCACTTTGTAGTTGTCGTGAATTCCATCGAAATTTTCTAACATTTCTCCGAATACGGTTTATATGATCGGGTATGTAAGGAGGTACACCAAAACTATCAAAGTACCAGGCATCACCGTCTTTATTGACGTAAATTGCCACCCAATGCAAGCCAGGTTTATCGTGCCTTTGGGTGTTGAAAATAAAAGCTGTCGGTCTCGTCCAGACCAGGGGAATTTGATCTGCCGCAAAGACCCCGACAGCGTGAGTAGGAATTCGAGATAAAATCCGTTGAATTTGTATATTGTTCATCACAGAGGTTAATAGGTGGTTCAAAGATAAACTCTTCACCAACAGCTTCAGTTTCACCACGTGTTTTCAGCCACGTTTTTAACTTAGAGGCGTTATTCAAAGCACAACTAAACTTTGAAAAACCGTATTTTAAAGAATGTTGCATGCAGTAATTACCAGATGCTGTAAGTTTGTGAAATGGTGGACAATCTTCTTCAAACTCTAAATTTATAATGTGTCGTGTAGTGATTTTTCGTAAAATCGCCACTTTCATGCCACCACGAACATAAATATTGTTTGCTCTCTTGCAAATTTCTTCTAGGTTTTTGAACAAGACTTTTTCGGAAACAACTTGATCAAGCCAGTCCAAGCCGTGATGGTTTCGTGATAACCAATCGTTTTCTTTTCTAGCCTCTTGACATAGTGCAGTTATTTGTCTATTCGGAGAAACAAACCAATGTCCTGTGAAATTTTTATTTAACGAAAGAACTGCCACTTCTTTTGGTACCGGACGGTTTTTATAATCTTTGACACACTGTATATCTACGACGATATCCATCTTCATAGTTTTGAACAAATCAACGTCCAATCAACGACTGACATATCAGAATCATTTCCAAACCATTAACCTTTACCCCCCACTACTACTACTTTCCCCCACCATCTCACCCACTATAGTCCACGAAAACTTGACGTGACGAATCAATCTCAAGTATATTTTCATATTCAGCATAAATTATACAATTTACTGTACTGCTTAACGGATCATCAAAACGAACATCAATTCTCACACTACCATGTTTTACTAGATTCCAATGTGTGTCCTGATTTGCTGATAAATCAGGTGTTAAATCGAAAGCGAAAAGGCAATATCCATTGGCATAAGCTTCGCGTGAAATAGAATTACCCTCATTTAAATAATGTATACCTGTACCAGAAAATAAAGTATGATATGCATCAACATACATATTATTCGTTTTAAAATCAGGTTATAATGGTTTAGACGGTACTTGTACACCATCAATATAGAGACACAAATAATTTATATTGCAATTTTTAAAATTAAATGGATTGAGACCCTTATCACCGTAAAAAGCTTTATTTTCTACAAAACCAACAATAATTCTTTTTGGTAATTGACCTAAAATGACATTATCCAATGTTTCTCCATGAATACCACTATGCATTGTAATAGCTTTTACGTCTACACGTGTGAGGGGATATTTAGCTGTTGTTTTCGAAAGTGCTTTTTCGTGAGCCAATATAATATTTGGACTAAGTCTGACACGACGTACAAAGAGATCAGCTTCGGTGATTCGAGCGGTGTAGAGTCCTGTCGGGTCCATAAGACAAAAACTATCTCGTGATCGTACGAGCCGCACACGTACTTCGACACCATTAATTAATAATTTGTCTTGATTGAAAACATCACAATGTAAATACCCAATCATATCTATGTTTTTCTCATCGCCCATAAGGATTCGACGGTTTGTAAGACCCTCGTTTTCGTCATCTGTAGCATCCATTTTTCCAGGAGTGTCGGTGTACCATAGTGCACTGGTCAGATGAGATTTTTTAGCTGCAGACCCATAGTTTAAGAAAGTTTCAATGTATGATCGATAAGCATAGGCGTTATTGGGCGGGGAAACAGGTTTTTGATTAAAAAACACATCAACTTGATTAAATATTGAGTGCATAAAATTATTTACAGGACCAATATTTTTCAAGGTATTTTTATCTATGGTTTCAGGAGGTGTTACTGTTTGTGCGATAGTTACACGAACACTAAGCAGAGTATGTGTAAGGTCGATATATTCACTAGTTCCCGGTATAGAAAACTCTATTGGCGACCCTTCATTTAGCGAAGATATTAGCTTATATTGAACATAATTTGAATTTTCAATCGTTGTTTGAGTAGGGGGTACACTAAATAAATTCACTTCAGACTTAAGACATGCACACGAACCACTATGCAGAAAAGCCATTATTCTTCAAAAATATCTCGTGCAGTACGTTTTTCTTTCAAAGTTTTCCTTTTATTTTTACAGTGTCTTTTTTTAATACCAAATTTTTTATTTGGTTTAACTTTGGAACGTTTTCTACTTTTGGTGTTAACGGCATCAGAGTTCTTAGTCAACTGTTGTTTCTGGGCCCGACGCTTAGTTTTATATCCTGAGCCACTTATCAGATTATCCAATTTTTCTTCGGCTTTTCTTTTGAGATTCTTTCCTGATTCTCGAATATTATTGCGAAAAGATTCTTTAAAAGGTTTTTCATGTGTAATGTCATCTAAAAAATATTTACACCTGTTCGTAAAGCCTCTTTATCAACAGCTTTTCCTAGAGCCTTACCACCTTTTTTTACAAACGGTAAAACACTACGATAGACACATTTTAAAAAGCTTCCAACACCTTTTCCTTTTTGCATAGATGTATCTATTGTAATATAATTATTGAATGGATCGTGGGCACTTTGGTTATCATAAATTGTTTCAAAATAACCCATCTTATGCTGTACTCTTAAAATGAAGTGTTACTGTCAACGTACCGTAATCGAATGCTATAGGGTTTCCATCTTGGTCCTTTATATCTATTGTGATCGATTGAAATGACGTAGATAACAATGGAATATACATTGGCGTGATAATGTTTTTAATCTCAATGCTACCATATTTATACTCGTTCGTATTAAGAGGAACTATGCGTAAAAGAGGTGTGTTTATATCACCTGTAATGTAAGGTTCACAAATATCACTATACACTCTTATTATTGATGGTAAACCGCTAATAAGATCGGCAGGTCTTTGACCGGTAACTGTATCTCTAATTTTTTCAAGATTATGGATTTTCAAAGCCAATAATTCTCAAGAGTTTTTCAGACAAAATTAAACTATGAAAACTCGTGTCACAAGTATCCTGGCAAGTTCGTTCAATTTTTATAAACCCTCCACGTTGTGCTTTGAATTGTAAGTGATTTTTTATGTTAGGTAAATTATTTATTTCTTGTAAAAGATTTTCCATATCTGTGTAAATTCCTGGAAATAAGTGTGCAATAACATCATTTTCTATTGATTCGTGTCTCAAATCATTTGGTGAAAAAGACTCAGTTGTTTTTACACAGACCATACCCTCATAGTTATCGAGCGAAATATGTTGAAATGTGTGGGGTATCTGAATCTCACATAGAGCTACAGACCACTCACCGTGTAAATAAATATTTTGAGGTAGCTGTGTGGTAAAATGTGTTGTTTTATTTTCAGGAAACACATACATGCTGTTGTTACTAGATAATACTATGTAAAATTGTTCTCCCATTATATCTTTTTTAAATTGTTTGCTGAAACCCAGGAATTAAATTTATCGGGATAACCTTTCCAAGTTACAAAATATTTTTTGTTTTTCCCTTTACCTTTAGTTTTAAGAATCTTATCTATTTGAAATGATTCTGTATTCAAATCTTTTTGTACTCTAGAAAGTTCTTCTTCGTAGAAAAAACCTTCGATTGGTTCACCGTCAAGATCTTCCAAAGTATAAACAGGCGGTTGGCGTTTAGTAGATATATGTATAATTCGGAATAATTCCAAAGTCCATCCGCTTTCATATGCTTTCTTGAACACTAGTTTGGCGCGACTGACATGTACTAAGTCACCCATCTTATATTTAGGGTATCGAATACGGGTCATGTTGTATCGTTGGGCTAGGTTTTGGTATGGTTTTAGTACCAGAATGCCAAGAATTATTGTAAGCATCAAAAATTTTTTGTAAAATATCAATATATCTGTACGTATTTGTATGAGTAAAATATCGCCATAATCGACCCTTCAATGTTCTGTTAAACCTTTCGACCACAGCTGCTTTAATATCAGGATTTCTAACTACACGATAGTTTATACTGTTCTTTTTCAAAACTTGTTGCATCTATTTGCCGAGAAATTCTTTACCTTTATCAGTTTGAAAGAGCATGGGGTGTTGTCCTTGACAACGTGTTAAAATACGTTCAAATGCTGTAGCGACACTTTTCGATGTTTTGTTACGAATAGGTTCAACCCATGCAAATTTTGATAAAACATCTATAACCACAAGTAGATATGTGTTGTCATTGTTATAGGTTTTTAATGATCGTAAATCAGCGAGATCTCCTTCCCACACATCAAAAGGGTTACGAACGTCATAAGACCTATGCGGAAAATGACGGCGTACAGGTTTATGTAGAGTATAAGCATCCTGACTTTCAAGCCATTTGATAATTTTTTTGCGATCGTGTTTTTTACCAATTGTTTTTAAAATGTTGTACGCACCAGCATAGGCTGGTGATTTCGGTGGTCGATAGAAAAAATTATTTAACGTTTTTTCCATTTATCTTATTCTTAAACTTTTTTAGTTTCTTTTTTACGTTTCTTTTAATTATTTTTTTAATGTACAAAGAAAACTTGTCAAAAGTTATTTTACTTATCATACAACAAGTTGTGACTAAAACCACACCTCTCTCGTTAGTTGTAGCTGTTTCAGACAATAAACGTACAAAGACACGTTTAGCCAGCAAACAATCAGCTTTGCTACGATCACTACTGTTTACATATGCTATATCATGCTCACGACAATAATCGTCAAGTGGGTTGATACCTTTCTCACCTTTCTCTAACCTCTCGTTTAGACGTGTACCAGGTCCACAAAAGTGGTATCCTGGAGCATGTATTTCAAAAGGTAAAGAATTGATTAAATTATCTACAAGACTTGATTCTGGGTGTGTGATAAAATCTTCTTCAATGTTTACTCTAGGCGATCCCATGGAAGAATACGAACTTTTGTAACGTGTCTAGGTGTTTCTTGGGGGTTTAATCTTTTTTTGAACTTTCTTGGTGTTGCTCTATTGGCTGGTTTTTCATTTGTTTCTTCACTATTAGATTGTTGAGTTTCTTCGTCGTCGTCGTCACTATCAGGTTGTGGTGAAGAAACAAGTTCCCAAATTTTATTGTTACCAATAAATTCTCGTTGTATATTTGCTCTGCGAAGCGCTTCGGTAAACTGCCTATAACCACTTGACAACGGCTGTTTTCTATTTCTCAGAGCATCGTGAATCAAATCTACTATATTTCCACCTTTGACGACACTACCATCTATGGTAATCTTACCAAGATCATCCCATGTGACATCACCAGAAGCAGACAATCGCAGTAATAACTGTTTTGCTTTAAATCGAAGCGTTGATGGTACACTGTTTATTATGTTATCATCTACTTTTCTGCTATCTTCATTGGTATCTTCGTTATTATTTACTCTGCTTACTTTATCGATATCTCCAGGGGTGGTTACGTCGCTGACGTGAAACTTTTTTGTACCATCATTTGATTTATAATACATAAAACGGTCTAATGCTTGTTGGTACATCGCATATTTTTCACGATCATCTTGAATTGATGTCGAATTTATAATTTCGCTCATTTCTTTGTCTAGTCGCAACGAAGGTGTACCCGGTGTTTGCATAGTAACCAATTTTTCACCTGATAAACGATGGTGTAAATTGTTTATACTTTCTTCAGGGATCAAAATCATTTTTCTTGCATGCTCCATAGTTTTATCACAGGTACCAAGATGAGTGGTAAACAAGTCTGGTATTTGATAATCAACTTTTTTTTATTTTTCAAACTTTGTGAAGAATCAGTTAATTTTCTTAAGAATAAAACGTACTTTTTCAATTTATTTTTATAGTTTTTGTTCAAAGGTACGTTACCACGTAGAATATTTAAGCCACATTCGCAAATGAGAATAACAAGTTTTTTATCTGCTTAGCGTAATAAAACACGTCGTTGACTTTTATCGAAATGAAGCAGAGATTTTAAAGTATTTAAATTTTTTTGTCCAAGACGCTTGCGTCTACTCGAACCCATTACAATCGTATGACTGGTATATTATTCCCAAGTTTGCTACCTTTTATAGATTTCTTGGGAACATAAACATAGTGATATTTATCAAACGGAAATATATTACTACGAAAACGACAATTATCAGGTGTATCTTGGCGTAAGTCAAGTAATAAATAGGAGTGTGCTTGTTTAGTTGCATCAAGATAAGTCTCTTGTAGAAATTGTGGATTTTCAGGACACACTTGGCGAGCTAGATACTGTATCTGAGATTTATCTCTAGGGTTTTTGAAAATAACTATATAATTAGAATTTAACGAGATTTCACGCTGGCCCTTATGGAAAAGGTTTTGTGTGATGAATATTACGCTTAAATTATTATGATGACTACCCTTGGTAAAAAGATTGGCAATAACACCACCACCACCACCCGAAGACTCCCTCATCAAGTCGTCTATAATTATCAATTTTGGTCTAGGATCGTCGACAAAGTCTGAATTTTTTGGTAAACCCTCGTGAAATTCGACACCATCACTCAGTTCTTTATACGTTGATTGCCATTCGGAATAGTAAACTATTATTCGGTCAAAGTGTACGTTACTCATACTATCTATATGTTTTAAAAAGTTTTTAACAGACACGGTTTTCCCACATGATGTGGGACCGCAAACCATAGATGTTCAAGGATGTTTCCACCGTGGATCCATGACAAAAACTGTTTCGTCAAAGGAGATAATATTTTTTATAAGTCTCGAGGTTTGTGGCGGCGGCGGCGCGCGCGTGTCACAAGCTTTTTGAGAAATCAGATTGCTGATGAACCGACAAGCTAATTTGAAGTGACAAGCTAATTTGAAGTGGCAAGCTAATTTGAAGTGACAAGCTAATTTGAAGTGGTAAGCTAATTTGAAGTGATAAGGTAATTGAAGTAACAAGCTAGTTTGTAGCTACAAAACTTGTGATAAATGTGCTCAACGAGTATCAAAAAGCTTAATGTTAATCAATAAGCCTAATGTGAATCGAAAAGCTTGATGTGTTATATCAAACTATTTAATGTACCTCTTGAACCTTTCGCCACTGCCGCTACCACTTTCGACAGATTTATTTATGCTAACTTTATTACTTTAAAATAGAGATAATTAAAAAACAAACAGATTTTTAATTGAAATATAATTAATTTATTACGGTCATATACCTAACGTGTCAAAGGTAAGGAAAAACAAGATTGATATTTTAATACATTTATTGATTAATATTTTTGTTCATAACATGATCAATATCCTTCAACTGTAAAGATGCAAGTTCGTACATCAAAATATAGGCATCATCTATTAACATACTTAAATTTTTTTTTTCAAGATTTTATGTAACTTATTAACATTATGGGTATAACATGTGCTTGTTATAGAATGTATATTATAAAATGTAAACTGTGTATATTGTGATAATTGATTTTTTTCTTGTAATTTCTCTTTCGTATAGCTACAAATTTCATTAAATACATATTTTATATCTTTGCACGCATTTAACAGATATTTAGTCCTATTGTCTACGTTTCTAGAGATGTGTTTGAGCTGATCATAGATTGTTTTATTATACACCAATCTTGATTGAAAGCATATCTTTGTTGGTGGATCACCGCTATGATTTTTCTCTTGTGTTTCGTCTATCAGCTCAAAAGCTTTATCAGAAAAATTTATCATGAACCTTATGCTAAAGCTGGTACCACAAGATATTTTTTGATCAACCATTTCGTTTCCTTCAGATTCAAAGAATTCGTCAATCCTGGGAAAACTTTCTTCAAAGCAGATCCACTCGGTATGCGTAAGTGGTATACCCGCAATATTTTGACCACATAGACGAACAACAGATTTGAAATTACCACAGCCAATAACATGGCTTTCTAGACCAACTGTAAGTTTCTTACAGTACGATTTATTTAATCCATACAGTATGGATAGTATTTGGCGACATTGGAACTTAGAGTTTTGATTACTATTCTGAGCAAACATTTTTCAGTATTATCATGCTTTAGTAGGATCCAAGATTAAAATGACAGATAATTAAAGTACCCCTTTATATATAAAGTATCCATAAACACTCACACTCTAACAACCCTTCCTAATCTTTGAGAATGTAATCATTTCTAGATTGAGTGTGTGTGTGTGTGTGTGCGCGTGCGTGCGTGCGTGCGTGCGTGTATGTGTGTGTGTGTGTGTGTGTGTGTGTGTGTGTGTGTGTGTGTGTGTGTGTGTGTCCGTATACGCTGATATCTCATGATCTACTCGACTGATTTTAACGGGAGAGTGATCATTTTTTTAGATTTTGCTTCCACAATTGGGGTCAATATTCTATTTTTGTAAAATTTAATTTTTTTTATAGCCATTTTTTAATTTTCAAAATTTTTATTTTCGATTTTTTTAATATTTAGAACAAATATTGTTTATATATCATGAATTCTCTGTATGTAGGATAAAATTATCTACAATTTGAAAAAAAAAAGTCGGTAGCTATATTTCGTCATAAGTTATTGATGAAAACGTAATTTTTTGTAAATAGGTTATATTTCGAAATTAAAAAAAGATATTAACATGAATATTTTTTGGTTATAAAGGATATTAAGTACTATAACTTACTAAATTTTTAGGTTTTTTTATTCATTATTTTTTGAGAAAAAAAATAATTTATAAAAAAGTTATTTTTTTGTCGTTCAATAACTATAGTAAAATTGGCTTAATCACTTTGAAATTTTTTGTAGGGGTAGATTTTGTATACCAATCGAGTGAGTTCTTTGGGCAAAAGGATTGATCCATAAATTTCGGAGATATTTGAGGTTAAAATTTTTTTCAATTTTTTTTAAATCGTAATTTCTCGAGAACGGCTCTATGTATCTAAATGGGGTGAGTGGCATTCTAAAGAGAATTAAATTACCTATATTTTCTAAAAAATTAATTCTCTAGCTATCACGGTTCTTTTGTTATTAACAAAAACGTAAAAATTGAAAAATGAAAAAAAAAATGAGTTTTATATGTTCAACTATTACAAGAGTAAAAGTGTCTTATTCGCTTCAAAATTCATTGTAGAGGTATATTATTGATAGTTCTCGGATCAGTTCTTTTGGCAAAATGATTGGTTCATAAATTTCAGAAATATTTGAGGTAAACACAATCAAAGAACAACTTTAGAATATTTTTTTTATTTTGAACCAATGTACGACGAGAAGCCGTTGACAGTGCACTTGAAGAAGAAAAATTTAATGAAGAATAGAACTTGAAGAAGATTGTTTTCCATTCATATAAGAATTAAAATCACAAACAAATAAATTGCAAATGGAACCTCAATCAATAGCCATGAAAAAATTACAAGTTAATATTTTTCATAAAATTTTTCCAATTTTTTTCGTGAAATAGTATATTACACACCTAGGCAGTAAAAATAAGAAATGAACCTCGGCTTCGCCTCGGCCGACAATTACATGTGATCTGAGGCTATCTTTTTTACTGGCCAAGATCTGTATGCTATTTTTCTGCTCGACGGCGCCGGAAAGTGGCAATTTCGTTTCGCGCAGCGGCTGGGAAGTTGGCGCTTTCCGGCCGGAGGACAGAAAAATTTATGTTTCGAATTTTAATTTAATAAAAGGAATCAAAAAATTAGTTTGAGGAAGCTACGTGCCAATGAATTGGCAGCGGTTTTTTACATTATGAACCATATAAAAATCATTCCTAAAATAAGAAACGACAAGTATTTTACAAAATTTTAAAAAGTATTTATTATCATAATGAGATATATTTAAAAATACTGATAAAGAGGTCATAGGTTTACAAGAAAATACGGTATTTATTTTGATGTGTTTTTATTCAGCTTCAATTTTTCAATTTCACTTTTTAATTCATTAATTTGATTCTGTTGCTGTTCAAACTTCCGCTCAAAATTTTGATTTAATAATAATAAATGTTTTGTAATTTTATTTAATTGTTTACATAGATTATGTTTTTTTCTAAGTAATTTTTCTGTATGATGCACATTACAGTCAAGAATAAGTTTTATGTATTTGTTACTTTTTTCTAAGTCATCTAAATTTTTAAATCTCTATTTATTGATTCAGCAGTATTGAATAATGAATTTTCATTGGTCCAGTGATCTTCGTCATATGCTTCGAGAGTTTCGACTCGTTCAATGACATTTAAAATTGCCATATGTGTACGAGTTTCATCGAAGACCATGTTGAAATCAGGTATCATCTAACAAGTTATTTTCCATTTTAAAATTCACCTTGTCACAATATTAACAACTTAAGAGAGAGTGGTAGTATTTAATACTTTAAGAAGAACTCACTTTAATGTGCGATAGAAGTATGTCTGGATGATGAAGTGTATTTCTACGATCACTCAAACCAAATTTATATGTATGTAACAGCGTACTGGTTCAACTAATCTTTGATAGGTTTCTGGGGCGCAGACAAACTGAACTGTGGTGTAAATATCGTTTAAGACGGGTTATATACACACCAAAGAGCATGAAACTACGGATTTTACGGTGAGGACGGAATAAAAGAATGCAGAGCAACGCAGCGAAATTTTGAGGAATAGGCACTTTTGAATTTAAAAAGTCTAAAAACATAATCGCAGCTTAATATATTATAATGAAAAATCACCAAAAATCTTTTTAAAACACTCAGAATTATAAAAAATTCCATAAAATAATTTCTACGACTAAGTTATAAAATACGGTAAATAGATGGATACAATGTGTAGTAAAACTATGTTACTCTGAACTGATATGAAAATTGATTGGGTTGATCAATACATCGATCGGCCTGTGAAGTTCCAAAATACCACCAATAAAAAGAGAATGTTGCACCTAACAATAAAGTACAATACCGCGAATTAATGTGAATGTAACTTTCCAAGATATCCGTACCAATACCTTACTAATACCGAATCAATAACAAAATTAACTGGTTAATGAAAGTTATAAATATGCGGAACTGTTAGAGGGTAAAGTGGGTAGTAAAAAAGTGTAATACCGCGAGCTATTATAACCATCGATTAGACTGATCAATGTATCGATAACAAAATCGATCAACCAATGAGGTTCCCAAACATCTTCATTTAAAAGAAGATATAGCACCTTATAAAAAAGTCTAATGCCGCAAATCGATCTGACTATAATTTCCAGTGGAAAATCATGCCAATATCGAGCCAATATATTGATCAGTGTACTAAACTCTCTCTATTTTCTCATCTTGTATTGAGGTTTACGTAAAGGGTTGTTTGCGTGCTTGATAATAACAATAAATTAATTTTTATTGTAGTTTTTCGTAGCATGTATCAGAAACATATAAGCTAAGAAGCTGTCACATATGTAATAGTCATAAGTAGGGTATTATACTATCTGATCCGTTGATTATTATGACGGACTACTAACCATACAAGTGATAACGTCTCATCCGTTGTACTTGTCATAAGAAACAAACAGCGAAAAGAGTTTAAGTAGTTGTAATGATCATCGATTGGATCAATCGACATATCGATAACGAAATCGATCGATCTGTGAGGTTCCAAAATACCTCCAATAAAAAGAGAATGTTGCACCTAACAATAAAGTACAATACCGCGAATTAATGTGAATGTAACTTTCCAAGATATCCGTACCAATACCTTACTAATACCGAATCAATAACAAAATTAATTGGTTAATGAAAGTTATAAATATGCAGAACTGTTAGAGGGTAAAGTGGGTAGTAAAAAAGTGTAATACCGCGAGCTAATATAACCATCGATTAGACTGATCAATGTATCGATAACGAAATCAATCAAGCAATGAGGTTCCAAAACATCTTCATTTAAAAGAAGATATGGTACCTTATACAAAAGTCTAATACCGCGGATCGATCTAACCGTAATTTCCGGTAGTAAATCGTGCCAATACCGTACCAACACGTTGATCAGTGTACTAAACTCTCTCTATTTTCTCATCCTGCCTTGAAGTTTACGTAGAGGGGAGTTTGTGTACTTGGAAATCATAATAAATGAATTTTTATTACAGTTTTTTGCAGTATGTATCAGGAACATATAAGTTAAGAAAGTGGTACATGTGAATATAGTCATAAGTAAACCATTATACCGGCTGGTCAGTTCGCCATTATGACGGACTACTTGGCATAGAAGCGACGACACTTCATTCGTTGCACTTATAATAAGAGACAGCCAACGAAAAATCTTCAAGGCGATACACAAAAAGTAGGTGTAGCTTAACGTGTGCTAGTGGGGGTGGCCCCTAATGCAGTTGTTATCATTCTATTTTTGTAGCTTTTTAATAAACCTACTCACTCAGATGTTTCTCTGCTAACTCGGGTCGATTTAATTTTATATTAATATTAACTTTTTATGTAAAATTAATAAATAGACATTTCCTAAACATAGTTTTGTAATAAATGAACTTAAATAAACAATAATTAAACATAAACTAATAATTTAAAATATTTCTTGGGTAAAACGCTGTACAAGCGCTGAATCAGTGCTTATATGAACTTTTCTCATATAATTTATAAATTATTTGGATAATATAGTAGACAAATGTCTCTGATATCGGCTGAGATTGAATGTTTTCGTGAGAAAAGAATTTTACAGTATTCTCCAGACGTAATAAGAGTAAAACGAGGGTTTTGTTCCATCTCTTATTATCGCATGATTTTAGAAGTTATTTGAAAAATAATTTCTACTTCCTCCGTCATGTGTAATATGAATTCAGAATCCGATTTTCTGCAAGTTTCTACAGACTCTAGACGTGATAAGACTGTAGCTTATGCTTCAGTTTTCAGAAACGTTTACAAAAATTATGGTTAGAGCACCCTGCTGTCCTCCAGTCTACCGCAAGTTTTCGACACGACAAGATCTCTCTCTCTACCCTATTATGCAGAATATTGGGGAAGTACGCGTCGATATCGACGCTTACCCCGAGCTGGTTCACAACACCGCTTCGTCGCCACAAGAGCTGGCGAATTTCGTGAATAATTTGATCGATATGGGGGGAGCCAAGAATTGCTGACAATATACGGCAAGAAGGCGTGCAACCTCTGGTAGTCCAGGAGGCTCTGTTAGAAGAGCAGGCTCGTCAAATACAATTGGAGGAGGACGCTGCACTTGCAGATTTGTTGCAAGATGCTTTCGATGAGGCTGCCGCTGAGGAGGGGGACAGCGGCTTCGGGAGCGATAGTATTGAGGAGGAAAATCAGGAGAATGACCAGCCAATGGATGTGGTGGAGGCTGAGGAAATAGATTCCGACGCCGAAACCATCGATAATAATCACCCTGATCAAGTGGAAGATATCGAAAATGAAAGTGAAAGTGACAATGATAACGAGTTAGATATCGATGAAGTGACACTGCGACGTGTGATGTGTGTGCGACGAAGATTTTTTCGCGGGGTACAACATTTATTACGATTACAACGCGACGAAGAGATGTCTCGTATGCGTCGGCGATTACGTGGTATTCAGCAGCGTATAAGTCGCCGTCGCAGAGACGTGGTGTATGATGCACCACGTCGCTATCGCGACATTTGCTACGGCTGTGATAAACGGTTTTGGTGCCAGCGTAGTCGTCGTTGGATTCGTTGTACATCTTGCGGATTCTGGTTGTGCCCGGCCTGCAATGAAGACACAGTGCACTGCCAGCACGAAAGGCAATTTTTGCCATGATGGCGCACACACACACACACATCGAGGAGTTGTAAATAGTTTATAGTGACAAAGTGAACCGTATACTTAAGTGACAATGTGTTTGGAATATAATTTAACTTGAATGACAAAGTGCTTAGTTAGTAGCATATTGTTTAGTTCTAACTGACAGTAGTAAAAACTATGACAAAATGACAAAATGTGTAGTAATTAATAACAACCGCCACAATAGCCGAAGGGCCGGAAAATGATGATGTAAGTATTCTTATAATTATTTAAATATTATTATTAAAAATGTGTGCGTGTGTATACTTATTTTTAAATATTGTGTGTGTGTGTGTGTGTATGTATGTGTTTGTGTGTGTGTGTGCGCGCATGTGTGTGTGTGTGTGTTTGTGTGTGTGTGTGTGTGTGTGTGTGTGTGTGTGTGTGTGTGTGTGTGTGTGTGTGAGATTTTAAATCATATATGAAACTATAGTTTCAAATTTGAATATTGTGGCACTATGGGGCAGCCATAATACATTGACCCTTTCTGGTGGTGGGGGTTTATTATGTCTGCCCCATGGTGCCATAATATTCAAAATTTGAAACTATGATTTAAAATTTTTCTTTTACAATTCAACTTAATAATTTAAAATTTGATGAAACTATGATTTAAAATTTTTCTTTTACAATTCAACTTTTATATAATAAATATATATGAAAAATGTTGAACAATTGAAAACAATCTTGTGATAGTATTTTAAACACACATCAATTTTTCTTATAATACCACCAACAATTTTTGTTTTTAATTGTATATTTATCTTATATAAATTGACTAAGTCAATAATAGTTAATATTATAGAGTTAAATTGTAAAGTTAAATTTTAAATCATAGAGTTCAATATTATATAAATTTTAAAAGTTCAAGTTATATTTTAAATTTTGAAATCATAGAGTTAAGTTTAAATCATAATTTTAAATTTTGAAATCATAGAGTTAAGTTTAAATCATAATTTTGAATTTTGAATATTGTGGCACCATGGGGCAGACATAATAAACCCCCACCACCAGAAAGGGTCAATGACCTCAAAGTCGGTGGTGGGGGTTTGTTGTGTCTGCCCCATGGTGCCACAATAACTACTTCCGTATAAAAGTATTGATCTCTGAAAAAAATAGGTGATTACAGATTTCTTCACGAGGATTACGATGGTGCTAAAAATGGTAGGTAACTGATTAAAAAAAGAAGAAATTTAATACTAAAGTATGCAAATTGCACTCAGACGATTTTAGTAATACATTATACGCATGCGTGATAGAAGCAGCAACGTCGCATTTCGAGATAGCTGAAAAAGTATGGCTATTTGAAATGAACCTGATACTTCGCATGATGCAAATGAAATATATCTTATATAAAATTAATATTCTTATTTTCGTAGTATAGAAAAATATAAGACAGAAAAATTTATATTTTAAGAAATTTTTTTTTTTATTATCGAACATACGTTATCACAAAATAAAAACCGCTGCCAATTCATTGGCCCGTAGCTTCCTCAAACTTAATTTGCTTATTCCTTTAATTAAGTTTTAATAACAAAATTTATAATTTTTGCAACAATTGATGACATAATTATAATTAAATTCATTTATGAAGATTAAAAAGTATTAATTTTTAAATTATGTATAAACTATGAATAAAATAATAGGTATGATTTTTTTTTTTAAATTATGTGTGAAAAATAAATAAAATAATTGATTGTAACATTATCGTCAAAACCATTTAAAATTCCTTAATAACCTTTACTTCAAATTATATTTTCTTTGTGAAATTTAACACATAGGGTACTTGCCTCTAGTAGTATGCCTGTCCGTATTTGTGTGCTCTTTCTGGAATTTCCGATGTAAGAAAAAGGTTCTAACTTTAAAAATAATAAATGGCTATTACAGAACAAAAGCAGGTACACAACACGCGCGCATAGCGCATGTCATTTCCATTTTCTAGTATACATAAATGCGTTCCCGAATAATTGCGATTTTAAAAGAGGGCTAAAATAGTTTTAACCTCAAATATCTCTGAAATTCATAAACGAATTCTTTTACCCTAAGAACTCTTCTAATAAATAATATACAAACTCTACATCTCCACCAAATATCTAAGAAATTAAAACAATTTTAATGTAGTTATATTGTGCGACAACAAAGAAAGTCATTTTCAAAAAAACTAAAATTTTAAATATCAAACATCTAAAAGAATAACCATATAATCTGAATTAAATTTTACGCAGGTATTGCCTATATCGCATAAAAAATAGTCTATAATTTTCAAGCTGATGCATGAAGTCGTCATTGAGAAATTACGATTTTGAAAAAAACCGTAAAAAATTTTAACCTTAAATATCTCTAAAAATCATGAGACAATTCTTTTACCTAAAGGACTTATAAGATAATATATAAACTCTACATCTCCACAAAATTTCAACATGATTAAACCAATTTTTCTTTTCTCTAGTTATCATGCGACAAAGGAAATGACTTTGTAAAATACGAAAATTTTCAAAATCAAATATCTCAAAAAGTAATCGTACGATCTAGATGAAAACTCGCATACATATTATCTATATCACATACAAAATTGTCTATAAATTGGAACTGATACATGGAGCCGTTCTCGAGAAATTACGATTTGAAAAAAAGGTTAAAAAAATTTTAACCTCAAATATTTTTGAAATTTCTGGACTAATCATTTTGCCCAAAGAACTCGACCGAGAGCTATCCAAAATCTACCTCTGCAAGGAATTTCAAAGCGATTAAGTCAATTTTACTCTCGTAATCGTTGGACATACAAAACTCATTTTTTTCACATTTCAATTTTTTTCTCAATAACTAGTCGACAAAATGCATTCAAATTTTTACAGATACAGCTATTTATATTCTGCATTATCATGATTTTTCTCAAGAAAATTGACCGTTTAGTTTAGGAGTTATAAGTTAAAAAAAAAATACTAAAAGAACCGTGATAGGTAGAGAATTTTTTTTTTAGAAAGTATAGGTATTTTAATGCTTTTTCGAATGCTATTCATTCGATTTAAATATCTCGATCTTATCATCAAAAAAAGCAAAAATCAGTTTTGAGAAAATAGAAAATTCGAAATAAAACAAAAACGCATCGGCGAATCAAAAAATGAATTTTTGACCCGCCACCACACAAAAAAAAATTAAAAAAATGAGACCTGTCCGGTTAAAATCGATCGAGTAGAAGCTAAGATCCAGGCGTACACACGCACGCACGCACGCACGCACGCACGCACGCACGCACGCACGCACACACACACGCACGCACGCACACACACACACGCACACACACACACGCACACACACACACACACACACATACACACACACACACACCCATACAGACGTTTTTCAAAAATCATGTATTTTGATTCCTAACACCTCCAAAAATAATTATAACATGTTTTTACAATAACTCAAAAAATTACTATCACAAAGCTTCCTCTAGGAGGAAGCAATACTTTGTTAAGTACATTAACTTTGGCACATAATAAATTCCATGTTATTCTAATGATTCATAAATTAAATATTATTTAAATAGTTCATAAATTAGATATTATTCTATGATAACTCATAAATTAACTCACAAATAAAATATTATTTTGATAACTCATTAAATTTTTGGTAATTCTCGATTTTCAATCAACATTTTCACTTAGTAAGATTATCAAACCTTTTCAACTAATTTTTGAAGCATCGACACATCATTAAGTGCATTATGAGCCACTTTTATATCTTCTTCATTTAAGTACTCATGAGCAAGGGTACTTTGATTAAAAGTACGAGAGCTTTTTTCTTTTTCTTTCTAATAATACTGATTTGAATACATGTAACGTATCACAAAAACCTTTTACAAATACTATTAATTCTGTTAACAATTTTAGTGATGTAGCTAATTGAAGTAGTCTTGGTGTATCAAACCTAAACGTCCATATCATCATAGTATTTTCATAAAGTTTATATTATGATAATCTAATAATCAATAATAATACCTAAACCCATTATGTGCTATCAAGATGAAAGCTGCTTCAACAATTTCAAAAAATGTAAAAAACCATAAAATCTATCTCTTGGTGAGTTTGTTATAACCTTTTTCATTATTTATTCATTATTTTAATTCCTGTGACATCGAAAGCTTCCGGAGACATTTTTTTAGATGGCATGATATATGCATCAAATGTATAATTTCCGCAAGCAGCGGCGATCTGTAAATAATAGAACAAGAAAATAATTAGCGTATCATGTACAATAACATGTAAATTAATTAGAAAATTCCGAATTGAAACCTGTATTATTTCATCTGTAGCTTGTAGTCTAGTTGTTTCGATGTCTACTATAACTACAATACAGTCTTCGTACCCAACGTTTTCTAAAATTAATTAATTTATGTACAATACTAGTCTACTTCTACTACTATAAATTCGAAAATAAAAATATTTTGAATATATTACCAGCTATAACAACTTCATTGATTAAATCGGACGTATTTAAATATCCTATTCCAGACTTATAAGAGAGACCTTCACGGTTAGCGGTAGCTGAATTTTTTGAGGATTTTTCTTTTTTTTAATAAAGTCTTCTTTTCTTAGCAGGAACTACTTGTTGTTCTCTTTGCAGCTTCGTTCTCAAAAAGGTCACGCTTTCCTTTCCTAAAATACTCCGTATGCTTTCCCGGGGAAAGATTTAAAATAATGTTCAAATAAACTACAAACTCGTATCCTAGGTTTTTTTGGCACACTGCTAAGTCGACTCTGTAGGCGTGCGATTCTGATCCTCCATAAAAAGCTGACTTCGGATGCTTGCTGCAGATAATATTATTAAAAGATTCATTTGATTGACTCGATGAACATGGCGCTATCTGAGCTGAATTATTGATGAATGGCTGAATGATTTTTTCTAATTTATTTTTTAAATTTAAATCTGTTAAGCACTGCCCATCTTTAAAATATCTATAAACGTGCTCATTTTTGTCTGTCTTTGTACAAAAGGAACCACAATTCTGGTGGTTTCCAAACGCGTGTGGAATAATATTTTCCAAAGCGAATCTTACATTAACTTCATTGCCTTTATTTTGCTTGATTGATAAGGGAAATACTTTAGAGAAATACACTCTAAGTTTTGCTGATAATTTTAAGTCGTACAGTTTGCCGTTAAAAGTTTTGGCAACGTGATTGAAATCGGACCATTTTTCAATGGCGTATGGTGATAATTGTCTTAAAGCGGCAATCGCAGATGAATCATCGTCACCAATAACTGTTCGTATCCTGCAACGAGAATTGACTAAATTTTCATTTTTTAATATAACTTCAACGGCCATATTGGCTTCCATAGATCTCGATGATCCTGAATGATTTTTTGTACAACAATGCTCTTTATTATATGTTCCCTTCCTTGCACTTCTTGCAATTTAGATTGCGACATGCATATGCTATGACTTTATTAGAAAAATGACCATTCAGTGAATCATGACCTACAGAAATAATAAAAAATTGTATTTATATGATATTTATATTACTGAATATTACTGATTATTTTACGGATTAAAACAAGACTATATACCGCTAAAACTATTGTGTTGATGTCCTCTTTTTGTCCAAGCGGCGTCGAAAGAGATGGTTAAGTCTGTCATATCGTGGACATCCTTTTCAACATTCACACTCTGCCTGTTACATAGAAACATACATACACACATACCGATACTCTCAATAGTACTTATTTATATACTCATAAAGAATTTTAAAAATATTTACATTCAATGTTAAGTAAATGGATGAATAAATAGGATAAGTTTGTGTTATAAAAGGTTGCGTACAATTTCAAATAAATGCGTATTTTGTATTATTTGTAATTTCGTCAAGTAATTTATTAATAAATTAATTTATAAATTTATTTAGTTAAATTTAAACTTATAAGAAGTTGATCATGTCTTTAAAATATACGTTTAGTCATACTATTAATCAATAATAATTCAACTTATTAGCAATGTATACCTTAAATATGCGCTAACGTACTTACAACATAAGTTACAATATAATTATATAAAAAATAAAATCATTCGCAAATTAATTACTCTAAAAATAACATATAATTACAATACATTTTGTAAAAAATAGTGGCGCCAAAAGATGGCGCTCGCTTCCTTCTCGACAAGCGGCAGCGCCACCGGCGGGCGGTCGCTCTGCCGAATCATGGATCTTCGGTGCGGCTCAACTCTACCAATTCATTCGTGTCCAAGACCCTTGTTGTAACCCTTCTCTACTGTAAATTCAATTAAATAAAGGGAAAGAACACTGTACAGAACTGCCGAGTAGTCTCTCCCTCTCCTGAGACCCATACAGTCCTCCCCGACTTCTAAATCCGAATAAACATTGGTCCTTCGAGCCGGATCGCATCGAGGAGTTTGCATCGACGGCGGGATTCTCCTGAGCAGCAATACTGTCTCCAAGGTTAGTACAGTAAGTAAACATGAACGTGCCGGTGCGAAAGTTAATAGCGCGCTCAGTCCAAGAATCATAAAGGTCGAGATAGCGTCTTGTTGTGTCTCTCTCGCGCCTGTTGCGGTCTACAGCATCGCGCGCGGTTTATCGATGATGGCGTCTCGCTGCGTCTCTCTCGCGCCTACTGTTATATATGGCGCGGTGCGCGGGTATTGATGAAAGCGTCTCGTTGGGTCTCTCCCACGCCTGTCGCGGTCTACAGCATTGCGCGCGGTTTATCGATGATGGCGTCTCGTTGTATCTCTTTCGCGCCTGCCGTTGTATATGGCGCGGTGCGCGGGTGTTGATGAAAGCGTCTCGTTGGGTCTCTCTCACGCCTGTCGCGGTCTACAGCATCGCGCGCGGTTTATCGATGACGGCGTCTCGTTGCATCTCTTTCGCGCCTGCCGTTGTATATGGTGCGGTGCGCGGGTATCGGTAATAGCGTCTCGTTGCGTTTCTCTCTCGCGCCTGTCGCGGTCTTTGGCGTTGCGCGCGGTTTTCGGTGGCGGCGTCTCGTTGCGTCTCTCTCGCACCTGTCAAGGCCTACGGCGATGGCCTCTCTCTCTCTCTCTCTCTGTCTCCGGAATCATGACACTGAGCACATTTCGGAATTCGGTTGCGCTCATTATTGACATCTCGGAGCAAGCGCCTATCCCTCCTTTCTTTCTATCGAACGCTCTCGGGACTGAATTCGGTCAAGCTGCCATTGCAACTCGGACGTACGGCGCCTCGAGCAAGCTACAATAGACTCGGAAAACGGTAAATCCTGAACCGACAGGAAGGTCGTCATCACAGCGGATATTTTGGCGGAGCTCTCGGTGGACAGCTCAAGACACACCGGGTGTCGCCACCGAGATCAACAGCGTCCGAGAGCGTTGGACTGATATCACGGGTAATCGCCCGGCCTCTCCAAAATCACCCGGAGTCACTTCCACGCTCTCGGCCCCGGATTCGATACAACACTAAGGTTCGGATCTGTTCTTTCAGTAATCACGATGGCCAAGGTTCTCACGGCACAGACATCTTTGATGGAGGTCATTTCCGGCTCAACTGCAGAGATTCTCTCGACCCCCCTGGAAGACTGGCCGCTGGGGCTCGCAGACAGTCGTCTAGATCTTCTCGATGACTATTGGCGAGATTTCTTGGGCAACCACCTTACGTTGCTGAACAGCCGTTCAGAAGAGAATGAAGAATACTTCCGGAACAACAGCTATCGGACGATCAAATCTCAGTACGTGAAGACTCGCGGTCACTTATACGAACAACGACGGTTACTACAATAACTAAACCCTGAAACGAGATCAGTAGCGTCGTCTCACCAGCCCAGAGGCAGCGCCGTCAAGTTATCTCGAATCGAGATACCATGCTTCAATGGTAGGCTGGAGACGTGGGAGTCATTCGGAGACTACTTCCGCTCTCTGATTCACGATGACCAAGGACTAAGCGATGTGCAGAAACGCCATTTCTTAAAAGGCCATGTCGATGGCGAGGCAAAGAGAGCTTTGGAACACTTGGCGGTGACAGGATTCAACTACACCAACGTGTGGGAGATTCTGGAGGCGCGCAGCACATACGGACCTTAATCCACCGCCCACCGCTCAAGAAGGAGTCCGGCACAGAACTGCAGCGCTTTTTGGACGATCTGGAATGCCATCGCAGCCAACTGCAGACTCTAAATCGGCCAATATCCAAGTGGGACGACTGGTTCCTTACCATCGCATCTGACTCAATGGATCCGGTAACACGGAGAGCTTGGGAAGAAGAGCAAGGCAGGGAGAATACTGGCGAGAATCTCCCAACCTTTGAACAACTGTCAGACTTCCTACAACGTCGCTGTCGGACATTGTCATCCATCGAAGTCGAACGAGCTCCTCCCCCGCCTACGACTTCTAGGGAAGCCAGCAGCGCCAATCAGAGGCGACAACTGAGAGTCTTCGCGACAAGCTCCCACCATCTGACCGAAAGGAATTGATAGTTCGTCACCGTCTGTGCTTCAATTGCCTTCATGACCGCCATCGAGCCTCACGCTGCCCGTCAAGATACACCTGCGCCATATGTGGCGGCCGACACCACTCGCTTCTTCACGATGTAGCTGGCAAGCGGCAGGGCGATCCTATAGATTCAGAGGTCCCTTCCAAGGTCGCGAGAAACCAAACTATGGTTGCTGCGACTTCGGTGGATCACGAAGGAATGGAGACAAGTTCGTCATGACTATTGGTGCTTCCAACTGCTATCGTCACCATTGGGGACGGAAATGCGAAACGGGAGCGTGTCCGGGCTCTCCTCGACCTCTGCTCGGAGACAACACTGGATCTTCACTCGACACTGCGAACTACCATACCCATCTCTACCTGTTCGGCCCTCTTCCAGGCCAAAGATGGCGCGTAGAAAGCCATGGTCTCCGGCACATTGCGTTCGTGACACTGACCGCTACGTTCAACATTGAGGCCGCATCGCTTGATCCAGAGCTGCCACTGGCTGATCCGGATTTCTTCTTGAGCAGGAAGATCGACATTGTGCTCGGAGTTAATGTCTATGGGCAAATATTGCTTCCAGGTCTTAAGCGTAATAACACTATATTATTGCAACATAAGGTGTTTGGATGGACAGTATCCGGCCATATCCCGGCTAACCCTGTGCAGAATCCCTCTCAGTTTCGGCAGCAGCTTCGAGCTTGCTCCCCCTTGAAGAGAATCTGCACCACGAACAGCTGCTGGATCTCGTTCAAAGGTTCTGGGCAATGGAAAAAATACCGCAATCCAAACGGCTATCGACAATGGATGGCGAGTGTGAACGGCTCTTCTTATCCAATTATAGCCGGAGCCTAACTGGCCGATATATAGTCCCGTTGCCGGTGAGGGACAACCAGTTCCAGTTCCTCGGAGAAAGTCTGTCCCAGGCCAGGCTTGCACTGAGCGCCATGCACCGGCGTATGCAAAGGGACCCTAAGCTCCGCGAGGCATACTGTAACTTTATGGACGAGTATCTTCAACTAGGCCACATGCGGGCACTTTCCCCCCAAGAGATTGCCAGAGTGCAAGGCCCAGTCTGCTACCTAACCCATCACGGTGTCTGGCAGAAAGGAAACGGCGGCCACAAGTTGCGAGTGGTTTTTAATGCATCCAGGCGCACGACAATTGGCTACAGTCTGAATGACATTCTTCACGCCGGACCAAAGCTTCAGAACAATTTAGCCATGATTGTCACTCATTGGAGGAAACACCGGATTGCATTCTGCGTGGACATAAAAATGATGTTCCGTCAAATTGAGGTTTGTCCAGCCCAAATTCACTTACAGCGAATCCTTTGGAGCCCGTCTGGTCAGCAGCCCGTCACTCACTACGCCTTACTCACGGTGACGTACGCTGAGGCATCTTTGTTCGGACGAAGGAAAGCAATATCCTGAGGCTGTTGACGCTATAGAGCAAGACCTTTACGTGGACAATTTCCTCTGTGGAGCCGATGACTTTGTCTCGGCCCAACGGCGCAAAACAGAGTTGATACATCTTCTGGCAGTAGGAGGCTTCACCTTGAAGAAGTGGGTTTGTAATGACTCGACCCTCCTTGAGGACATCGATCTCAACGACCGATTACGACCAAGCTGGCTTGAACTATCCACTGAAGGTCCCGTAAATGAACTTGGTGTAGCCTGGAACCCAGTGCAAGACCGTTTCCAACTCAGCCCTCCTCTATTCGAGGCGAGTTCGGGCGTAACCAAAAAAATCGCTTTGGCGGAATTAGCCAAGGTATTTGACCCTGCAGGGTGGATCGCTCCGTTCACTGTCTCAGCAAAGACGATTATCCAGGACCTCTGGCGGGCAAAGCTATACTAGGACGACGCCGTATCAGAACCTTGGCACCGCAAGTGGCTCGATTTCCGCGCAGGCCTGAAGGAAATAGACTCGATCTCCCTTCCATGTTGGATCAACAGCAACAGAGAGAGCCATCTGCAACTGCATGCCTTTGCGGATGCTAGTCGCAGAGCGATAGTTGCCACGGTGTACAGTAGAGTCACTGACGAGAGCGGCCAAACATCGATCAACCTGCTGATGGCCAAGACAAAGCTGGCGCCCATTAAAGGATTGCTACCGCAAGCACGAACGACGATACCGCGCCTCGAGCTTCGGGCGACTTTGCTGGCTGCTCGACTCCTGAGCCTGCTGTCAAACCGTCTTCAGGTTCTCTCTTCTGACTGTCATGCCTGGAGCGATTCGCAAGTAGCCATTCACTGGCTGCGCTCAGACGGATCCACAGGACATGAATTTGTGAACAACTACGCTAACCATATCCAAGAGATTCTGCCGACAGTTGTTTGGAATTATGTTCCGAGCAGAAAAAATCCGGCGGATATCGCGACACGGGAAGTCAGCACCTCAGAGCTCAGGAGCTCCAGGCTATGGTGGGAGGGACCCACATGGCTGAAGGAATCCGCAGAATCGTGGCCAATTCTTCCGACCACCACTAGAGTAACATTATCATTACAATTAGCAGATCGACGTACAGACTGTCAAATGATGCAGGTTGTGCCGCCCGACTCATACCTGTTCGACGAATTCTCGGATCTTACCCGCCTCCTTAAAGCGCTGGCTCGCTGTCGACGGTGGTTTCGACAGCGCTCAGCTTCAACTGCCGTCAGCCTGATGGGCCCGATACATCCGAACGAACTCCAGAAGGAATTTGAAGTCTGCGCCAAATTAAGTCAACGACAAGATTTTGGAATGGACATCTCCCGACTACGCCGTAACGAGCCCGTGACGAACAGTAGCCCTCTACGCAGGCTGGCGCAATTCCTTGATGAATTCGAAGTCCTAAGGGTTGGAGGCAGGCTCCAACACTCACTTTTGAGGTATTCAGAGAAGCACCCGATATTACTGGACGGAAAGAGCCGCTTGGCCAAATTGATTGTTGACTGGGCTCACAAGAAGAGCCTTCACGGAGGCTTCCGGACTACTTACGCCCAAAGCTTGCAAAGGGCGTGGATTGTCGGTGGCAGAAGGCGGTCAGAGCTTACCTTCGGACCTGCATTACCTGCTCAAAATCTTTAGCACGCCCACTCGCCCAGATCATGGCACGACTGCCAGAAACTCGCGTCACTCCCAGTCAACCTTTCAGCAAGTGTGGCGTGGACTACGCCGGGCCTTTCTCTATCCTACGGTCTAAAGGCAAGGGAGTGGCCTCGAGCAAAGGTTACATTGCCCTCTTTGTGTGCCTCTGTACCAAGGCTGTACATCTGGTACTAGTTGGGGACCTGACAACCGATTCATTTATGGCTGCCCTCACCAGATTTCGAGGTCGACGTGGTGCACCTCGAGAGCTCTGGAGCGACAATGGCATGAACTTTCATGGTGCAAACAACGAGCTGCTCCGCATGCTTCGCGCAGCAGAGCTTGATTGTGGAATGATCGAAGGCTCGCTGGCTCAAGATGGCATAACATGGAAATTCATTCCCCCTTCCGCTCCGCATTTTTGGCGGAATTTGGGAAGCTGGCGTAAAATCCGCCAAAACCCACCTAGGCCGAATCCTAGGAGGCCGCAAGTTGACCTACGAAGAGTTCAGCACACTACTCGCGGAAATTGAGATGATCCTCAACTGCCGACCTTTGTCTCCGCTGTCCGGCGATATCGAAGACCTAGACGTACTCACTCCGGCTTACTTCTTGGTGGGCGAACTCCTAACGGCAACACCTCAACCGTCTGTCGACGGGGCTAACCTGGATAGCCTGACCCACTGGAAGCTGATTAGGGGAATGAAAGATCTGTTTTGGAGTAGATGGAGCAAAGAATATTTGCACACGCTCCAACAGCGAACAAAGTGGGCTCGACCTCAGCCAAACCTAATCGTCGGTGGTCTCAAGAGACCAATTACGAAGCTGTCAAAACTACCAATCCCACCAGCACCCGAGTCACCAACGCCTCTCGCCACCCCAGGAAACGAGCGTTGACGGTGGGCGGCACTTCCCATTCTTTCGCTCGAGAAGCGAGGCGGGCGGGATGGCGCCAAAAGATGGCGCTCGCTTCCTTCTCGACAAGTGGCAGCGCCACCGGCGGGCGGTCGCTCTGCCGAGTCATGGATCTTCGGTGCGGCTCAACTCTACCAATTCATTCGTGTCCAAGACAGCGGCATGAGAAGACCAAACTTGAATCTTGTAACCCTTCTCTACTGTAAATTCAATTAAATAAAGGGAAAGAACACTGCACAGAACTGCCGAGTAGTCTCTCCCTCTCCTGAGAAACAAATAGAATAAAAATTGATTACATATCTTAAAACTATTTACAATTTTAATTGATATATAAATTCGATAAAAAAAATTACTTCACATCATTTTCTCAAATCTTAATAAACATAAATGGAAAAATTGTTTAAAAAATTCATAATTATAATTTAATTTCACTCAATCTTTATATAATGTAACTTATAAAGAATTACTTGTTTTAACAAACTCATCATATTATTGAGAAATACTTTTTTAAACATGATAATTGATTGCTGTTAAAATAAACGGTTTCTTAAAATTAGTAATGTCTTTTCATTTCATACGTATTTCTGAAACTCACTCTTTTTCCCTGAATTTTAAAGTTAATTTTTTTTCCACTTCAATCGCTTTTATACATGTTTTTTGAGCCAATTGTTAGGCACGACCGCTTCTCGAGAGAGCCTTATATTTTCACTAGAGCGAAAATTGTAACACTTCAAAAACGAACAATTTGTTGCATAAAAACTATTTTCCACCCAGAATTGGTTCATTTTAGGCGTTTTTATGGTGTATGTGTGTATATCCGTTCGTATGTAGTCAAGTTTATGGAATATCTCTGCGAATTTTCAATAGATCTTAACGAATTTTGGGCCAGATACTCGTCTAATATAAGTAAGCTCCAGTCTTATACCGAGCCAAATCGATCAACAAATAAAAAAACATCAGAGCAAATAAAAATTTGAAAAAATCGATTTTGGAACATAATGTGAAAAAAATTAATTTTACGTCAAAAAACAACAAATGCACCTGCTAAAACTAATTAAAACACGTCTTTTTTACATGGAAAATTTTTTTCTATGAACAATATTTAACAATGTAATAGCGATAAAACCACTAAAATCACCAAAAATAGTCATTTTTTTGCTATTTCTTTACAGGATTTGATTTTACACAATAAAGTTAAATGTAAAAGTTATAGATAATATTAAAACAAAACTTTTTCCTGTTAAACATTTTTTTTGTACAATCAATTCCTGACGAGTTAAACTCATAAAAACGATTTTTAACGCCTAAACATACATAAACCGCTGCCAATTCATTGGCCCGTTGCTTCCTCAAACTTAATTTTGTGATTCCTTTAATTAATTTTTAATAACGAAATTTATAATTTTTGCAACAAATTATGCCATAATTATAATTAAATTTATTTTGAAGATTAAAAGGTATTAATTTTCAAATTTATTCATTCTTTTACTTATTTATATCAACCGCCATGAATTTTCCAGGTTTAACATAATATATACATATATACATATATAACATCAATAGTATTCTCAAAGCGCGCGGTGAGCTCTGTGATTTTATCGAAACTACACCATTTTTTTTTGTGACCTAGCAACCCGTTACACCCACCAACCAAACCACTAATAAATTGATATCATAACTAATCCATCATTTTTGAAGATAGGAGATAGGATTAAGGAGTTATAAGCTTTTTTGAAAAAAAACACGTTTTTGTTTTTGTTCATAACAAAAGAACTGTGATAGCCAGACATAAAATTTTTTTTTCCAAATAAAGATATTTTAATTCTCTTTCGAATGCTACCAATCCTATCCAGATACATAGAACCGTTCTCGAGAAATTACGATTTGAAAAAAAGGTTAAAAATACTTTAACCTCAAATATCTCTGAAATTTATATACCAATCATTTTGCCCAAAGAACTCGACCGAGAACTATACAAAATCTACCTCTACAAGGAATTTTAAAGCGATTAAGTCAATTTTACTTCCGTAATCGTTGGACATAGAAAACTCGTTTTTTTCATTTTTCAATTTTTTTCTCAAAAACTAACCAAAAGAATGGATTCAAATTTTTAGAGCTTATAGCTATTTATATTCTGCATTATCGTGATTTTTCTCAAAAAAATTGACCGTTTAGTTTCGGAGTTATAAGCTTTTTAAAAAAAAACACGTTTTTGTCAATAACAAGAGAAACGGGATAGCTAGAGAAATTTTTTTTTTGAAATTATAGGTTTTTTTACGCTGTTTCGAATGCTATCCATTAGATTTAAATATCTCGATTCTATCATTGATAAAAAGCCAAAAACAATTTTGAGAAAATTGAAAATTCGAAATAAGACAAAAACGAATTGGCCCAATCAAAAAACGGATTTTTGACCCGCCATCACACAGAAAAAACAAAAAGAATGAGACCTGTTCGGTTAAAATCGATCGGGTAGAAGCTGAGATCCAGGCGTACACACACACACACACACACACACACACACACACACACACACACACACACATATATACACACACACGCACGCACGCACGCACGCACGCTCACACATACACACACATACAGACATTTTTCAAATATCATGTATTTTGGTTCCTAACACCTCGAATATCAATTATAACATGTTTTTACAACAACTCAAAAAATTACTATCACAAAGCTTCCTCTAGGAGGAAGCAAAATGGACGATTTTCGGCTATAACTTGACAAGATTTGATTTTACACAAACAAGTTCAATACAAATTTGATATAAGATTACCCAGCTTAATCTACTAACTATGTTCCCAGGACCTAAGCGATTGAACTAAAAGAATCAAAATTGTGTAATATTATATAAGTACCTGTTAAAGGAATATCATATACAAAACAAAACTTTTATGTAATGTATGAGCTATAAATATTGTAATATGGTAAATTTCAACGCATAAAGAATGCAATGTTCTAGCTGACTCAGTCTTACAGCATGTAGAAAACTGTTAAATAGGCAAGTCTGCGAAATACATAATGATGTATTTTAGTTCTTTGAAGCTGATGGTAGATTATATTATAGTTGTTTTATGAAGCTGATGGCCATACTACCAGGTGTTTGTTTATTTAATGAAATAAAACAATTGGTTGCAACGTTTCGGACATTTTTTTATATTATGTCCCTCTTCAGGTTAATTAAAGTGTAGTCAAAATCTTGATTCGGAAGAATATTCATTGACGAACGGAATATTCTTCCGAATCAAGATTTTGACTAGACGTTAATTAACCTGAAGAGGAACATAATATAAAAAAATGTCCGAAACATTGTAACCAATTGTTTTATTTCATTAATTAAACAAACACCTGGTAGTATGGCCATCAGCTTCATAAAACAATGATCTATTTTAATACAACAGATACCCTGAAGCGAGTTCTTACACCCTGACTAAACTTAGAAATTAAATAGACGAGCTAATATTACCAGGGACAACTACCTACCCTTATCGCATTTAACAACCCACACAGCACTTATATAATATTTCCCAGTTCCTATTACCTATCCCCTCACACTTTAAAGCACTAACACTCGAAGATCGCTTAGAGCTGCAGAAGTTGCAAAATAGGGCTGGACAGTCTAGGCTGGCACTACTCCATGGATGCCAGTCTGCTGAGAATCATCTAACAGCGATCCACTGAGTCAGTAACCACACTACCTAGGAGGACAGTACTGACAGAGACCGTCAATTGTGTTTCAATGTCAGGGACTGCCTCAGCCTAGGGATCAGCAAAGCGCATGAATAGCAGATCAGTCCCTATTCTGGGAGGCAAGCGAGGAGAGTTGAGCACCTAAAAACCACATATGACTAATAAATAAATGAATTAAAAAAAACATACCATACAAAAGAAAAGTCTGCAGCAATGGCTGTTGTTCACTCACTGTACCAGCTTCCTGTAACAACTAGAGGGGAAGGACTGGTAGAGACCTTTAACCGTTGTTTTACTGCTGGAAACAGCAACAGCCTGAGAGTAGAGACACAAGCAGCAGCTTAACTGTACACATAGTCACTAGTGTAAGGGCCAAACAAGGAAAGTTGAGCACCTAAAACTCACATATAATTAATAAATAGATGACTCAGACAACACTTCCACACCCAAGAAACAGTCTGCAGCAGTGCCCGTCGTTTACACTACTCTCGTTGCCACAGATACCTGCAACAAGCGAAAGTACCATCAGCTCACCCATCAGAGAGGTTAGGAACGAGAAAATGCTTACTAAATCTGCTCTCGCCGCTGACACACTGCCTTCCCATCTCCGACGAATCATCGACAATCGACGAAGACGATGAAAGGGCGAACACGATTCACCAGGGCGGCATATTACAGCAGCCACAGTCATCGCTGGGGACGCCGGGAGCCAGATGATTCGATTGTCGACAACACACACCATGGACACATGTGTGCCATGGCTGACGGCACGCCGCACTATTCAGCAGTAGCAGAAAGCACGCGCGATCATATATATAGATATATCTTATACCTCGCGGTCGCACGAGTCGCATGTGTTTTTCCTCTGTTCTTGGTGTGCGAACGCAGCCTAGCCGAGGCACGGTAGTATACATAGGTTCGGAAAGTGTGTACGACCGTGAGCCGAGGTACTGCAGTATAAATATTCATGCACGCAGGTCGCAGGGCTAAGCCAGATTGTCGTTGCCGAATGCATCAGTATTGAGCATTCTCCTTCTGTTTTTCTCTTTTTCGCGGTATTAGTGTGTATATATATGCATATGTGCGCAAGTATTTTTTTGTAATTGAGATTGTATAGGTATATGTAGTTAGGAACACCCGTGAGTCCGTGAGCAGCTAGTTTTTTTTTATTATTATTATATATTTAATTTCTTTTGCTTCCTCCTGGAGGAAGCTTTGTGATAGTAATTTTTTGAGTTGTTGTAAAAACATGTTATAATTATTTTTCGAAAGAGCGTAAAAAAATCTATAATTTCAAAAAAAAAGATTTCTCTAGCTATCCCGGTTCTCTTGTTATTAACAAAAACGTGTTTTTTTTTTTTAATGCTTATAACTCCGAAACTAAACGGTCAATTTTTTTGAGAAAAATCACGATAATGCAGAATATAAATAGCTATAAGCTCTAAAAATTTGAATCCATTCTTTTGGTTAGTTTTTGAGAAAAAAATTGAAAAATGAAAAAAACGAGTTTTCTATGTCCAACGATTACGGAAGTAAAATTGACTTAATCGCTTTAAAATTCCTTGTAGAGGTAGATTTTGTATAGTTCTCGGTCGAGTTCTTTGGGCAAAATGATTGGTCTAGAAATTTCAGAGATATTGGAGGTTAAAGTTTTTTTTAACCTTTTTTTCAAAACGTAATTTCTCGAGAACGGCTCTATGTATCTCGATCGGATGGGTAGCATTCGAAAGAGAATTAAAATATCTATATTTGGAAAAAAAAATTTTATGTCTAGCTACTACAGTTCTTTTGGTATGAACAAAAACAAAAACGTGTTTTTTTTTCAAAAAAGCTTATAACTCCTTAATCCTATCTCCTATCTTCAAAAAATTTATAATTTTTGGATGGATTAGTTATGATATCAATTTATTAGTGGTTTGGTTGGTGGGTGTAATGGGTTGCTGGGTCACAAAAATAAAAGTGGTGTAGTTTCGATAAAATCAGAGCGCTCACCGCCCGCTTCGAGAATACTAGTGATGTTATATATATGTATATATGTATATATTATGTTAAACCTGGAATATTTTTGCCGGTTGATATAAATAAATAAATGAATGAATAAATTTGAAAATTAATACTTTTTAATCTTCAAAATAAATTAAATTATAATTATGGTATAATTTGTTGCAAAAATTATAAATTTTGTTATTAAAAATTAATTAAAGGAATCACAAAATTAAGTTTGAGGAAGCAACGGGCCAATGAATTGGCAGCGGTTTTTTTTAATAATATCTGGAGGGTAATTGTTACATTGAAGGTAATGTGTGGTTGTTTTTAAGTTATCGATATGGAACTGTGGATGAGAGAGTTTTATAGATTTGTCGATAAGGTTGTATATAATAGTTCTGCCACATACATCGGTATGAGTAAACGAAAATTAACGAAACATGTGTACGAACATAAAAGAGCAGCCAAATTAGGCTCTGAAAATTCTACACTCGCTGGCCATACACAGGACACAGAACATTCTATAAATTTCGATAAGATCAGAATACTAGACAAAGAACCGAACTATTTTAAACGCACTTTTTCTGAGATAATGCACATGCACTTCTACAATAATACACTCAACCATATGGAAGATACCCGTTTCTTAAAAAACGCATATAAAAAGACAATAGATACTATCAAGAAGAAACACATCTAAATTCATAACATTTACAATTTCCTTCTACGTGTTTACAACCTCTTTTCTCCATCACTTTACTGTCTTGTTTCGTACTGTAGGATCAGGTGAGCATGCGATTAGAGAGGTGGCACACCTAATACGCTAGAGTCTCCGCACTCTTATCGTATGGGTTTCGTCCACTACTCCTCATCGCTTGCGCTCCTGTTCCACCGGTGTGACCGAGGTAACAGCTATCCCTCACTATTTCCCTTTCCCGACCCCCACCACCTCTTTCCTGTCTATCCTAACAGCTATTCATTACTCCTTAATTTTAATTTATCGTTAGTGCCATTTTGGAGTTGTCCTAATACAGTTGGGCATTTCCAAAATTGACTATGTTTGCATAACGTCATAAACTTTGTAAGTTCTTACCAGTACTTCATTTTTCAACAAATATTCTTTTATACACGTATTGTATTTTAATTCCTTAATGTTATTAAAAACTGTAATTGTATTTCATAGTGAATTGGCGACGTTGCGTTCATGAGGAGAAATTTAAACTCCTCGTAGACGAACTTAATATGTGTTAATATTGTTTTTATGGTATGTTTTTTATATATTATGTCTAATATTGTTTTTTGTTTATAAATCTACATGTTTTATAACTATGCTTTCGCAGCCCTGATGAAGAAAGTTAAAAACACTTTCGAAACGTTGGCGAAATAAATTCATCAAAACAAATTGGTTCGTCTCGAGTCCGTTCTTTACTCCTTAAAATAATTAAAACCTACGAACGTATTGCAAACACTTCAAAATAATACTTTTTTCGTACTTTGAGTGCAATCCTGTTGAAAATATCTTGGCTTTGGCTTCCTATGAGCTGATTACATTTTGAGAATCTATTGGATCTTTTATTGGAGAATCAACTCAGGATATTTCTACATTATTTTCTTATAGATGACGCTTGTAGATTTCCATTTCTTCAGGCAGTATTTTATAATATACAAAAGTATGTTTCTTTACTACTGTTAGAATACGTGTACATTTATGTCAGCGTGCGAAATAGAGAGCGCATGCGTGGCGCCATCACGCGAGCATAGCTGGAGAGCTAGCGAGAGCGAGCGGCCGAAGCGGGCACTCACTCGTTCGCCGTCCTCTGCCGAGAGCAGTTGTAATCAGAGAGAGAGAGCTGTACTGTAATTGAATAAAACGTTGTTGCTGTTAACCAGAGTGGGTTATTTGAAGAACCCTGCCTTCCACATCCTAAATTAACATGGTAGCAGTGTGCCTGGTTTATTTTTAGTGCGGTACTGTTTCTCTTTACGAGAGCAGTAACACACTTTAAATTCCACGAAAAGGAAAAGTGATTTTAAGTTTAGCGCATGGTAAGCGCAAGAACAAAGGAAAACACATGAGTGTAAAAGAAGAACCAAAAGTAAAAATTGAAAAGTCAAGTGAAACTGAAAGTGAAGAAAAATTTTACAATATTGAAAATAAGGAAGTTAAAAGGGAAATTCCTGTTGAAAGCGAGATGGCATCGGAGAACAAAGGATTCACGTTACAAGTATTTGATGGGACACACTATGATAAATGGAAGTACAAGTTAAAATTATTCTTGGAATTTAAAGAGTGCAGTGAAGTTATCGAAAATGATGAAAGACCGGAAGCAATAACAGAAGTTGAGTGGAAAAAGAAAGAGATAAAAGCTAAAAACTATATAGTGAACAGCATGACAAATACACAACTAGAATTAATTATTTCAGAAGAAACAGCAAAGAAAATGGTTGCTAAGTTGGATGAAAATTACTTAGTTAAAAGTAGTGCTGTGAAATTATTGTGTAAAAGAAGACTGCTCGATTTGAAAATGGGAGAAAGTGAGAACCCGACAGACTTTTATAATAACTTTGAAAAATTAGTGAACGAATTAAAAAATGCTGGAGAAAATGTGACGAAAGAAGATAAATTGAATTACTTCTTATTAACGCTACCAGAAAGTATGTCACACATAGTTGATATTGTGGACGCATTAGCTGAAAAGGACAAAACAGTGGAATTTGTGAAGTCAAAATTGGAATTCGAATTTAAGAAAAAACATGGTGAAAGTGAGAATTCGAGATCAAACGCGTTTACGTTTGAGAAAAGAAGAGAGGATAAAAGGACATGTTATGTATGTGGTGGTGTAGGACACATACAATACGATTGCCCGACGAAAAACAATTCCGGGAATCGCGCGCCACAGCAAGGAGGCGGCAGAGGAAGCCGTGCGCCACAGTGAGGAGGGGGCAACGGCAGAGGCTACACACAGCAGCGAGGAACGAGTTCCAACCGGCGTGGAAGGAGCGGATACCGACAGCATGGCCGAGGCGCGAGAGGCAGTGACAACAACGGCAGCGGTCATCAAAATACCGAGAAGAGCGAAGTGTTGAGCACTTCAGTAGAAATAATGTCTGCGAATATAAGTAACGGTAAAGTAAACGAAAATAAGATAGATTGGATTTTAGATAGCGGTTGTACAGACCACGTGATAAATAACGAAAATTATTTTAATGATGCAATTGTATTGAAAAAACCGATTAATGTAAAAGTAGGAGACGGTAGAATTTTGAAAGCAACAAAAGTAGGTCATGTAAAAAGTAAATTCAAAACGTTTAATGAAGAGATAGATATAGAATTAGAAAATGTATTTTACGTAAAAGATATGGACAGAAATTTAATGAGTTTTGCTAAAGTAACTGATAAATGTAAAGTGGTATGTATCGGTGATAGTGCTAAAATTTATAATAAAAATAATAAATTAATTGCGATAGCTTGGAAAAAAGATAGAATGTATAAAATGACTAGTTTTATTGAAAAAAGAACAAGAGAATCAAATTTGACAGTTAAAAATGAGAAAATGACTTTAAAGGAAAAATGGCATAGAACTCTAGGGCACGTTAATTTGAACTATTTAAAAACAATGTGTAAAAATCATGTTTTGAAAGGTTTGCCTAACGAAATAGAATCAGATTACTATAAATGTGCTACGTGTATTGAAAACAAAATGCACAATATCCCGTTTGAGAATAATAGGAAAAGAGCGAAAGATATATTAGAAATAGTACATAAAGATTTGAATGAACCACACAATACAGTAGGTTATAAAGGAGAAAAGTATTTCATAACTTTTATTGATGATTTTAGTAAATTAACAAAAATTTATGCAATTAAGTCTAAAGACGAAGTACATGATAAATTTATTGAATATATAAATTTAGTTGAAAATAAGACTGGAAAGAAAATTAAGAAATTAAAGTGTGATAATGGTACTGAATATTTGAATAAAGACATGTATAAATTATGTAGAGAAAAGGGAATTGAAATAGAAACATGTCCACCTTATGTACATGAGCTTAACGGTACAGCAGAAAGGTACAATAGGACGGTTATGGATAGTACAAGGTGTTTGTTAGCTGAGTCTAAGATCGAAAGAAGATTTTGGCCAGAAGTAGTCTGCGCCGCAGCCTATTTAAAAAATAGAACTATTGCTAACACCTTAGTTAGAAATAAATCTCCTTATGAGATATTTTTAAATGAAAAACCAGACACGAAGCATTTAAAATTATACGGAAGTAAAGTATTTGTTAGAGTACCGGAAAACAAAAGAAATTCGAAATGGGATAGGAAGGCTGAGTTAGGAACGTTGATAGGTTATGATGTAACAGGGTATAGAGTTTTGATAAACAATAGAGTCATTGTTGCAAGACACGTTGATGTCGTTGAGGAAGATGTAATATGTATTGGCTTAGATGATAGTGATTTAGAAAATGAGAGTTTAAATAAAAATGTTGATAAAGAAAATGAACATGTAGAAAATATAAATGAAAATTTGAATAATATAGAAAATGCTGAAAATGAAGCTAAAGAAGTAACTGATTTAAGAAGGTCACAAAGAACGAGTAAAAAGCCTAGTAGATTTGATGATAATTATGTATATAGCGGATGTATTTATGTAAATTATTGTAGTGCAGATAGTCCTGTAAGCTTTAAAGAAGCTATAGATAGTAATGAGTCTAGTTTTTGGGTAGAAGCTATGAACAAAGAAATGAATAGTTTAGAGAAAAATAAAACATGGGTATTAGTTGAAAAACCAAAGAATGAAAAGATATTAGATTTAAACTGGATTTATACTAAAAAAAGGTGAAAATATATATAAAGCGAGAATAGTGGTAAGAGGTTACCAACAAACAGATGTATTGGATGACATTTATTCACCTGTTGCGAAAACACAAACTTTGAAAGTATTGTTATCGTATTGCTGCCAAAACGGATTGTTAATTGAGCAAATGGATGTAGAAACAGCGTTTTTAAATGGTAAAGTTAAATCAAAAGTATTTGTTAAACAGCCTGAAGGTTATGAGGATGGAACAGAAAGGGTTTATAAATTAAATAAAGCGTTGTATGGTTTGCGAGAAAGCCCAAGAGCTTGGTATGAGTGTCTTGATAATTATTTAAGTTCTTTAGGATTTGTAAGAAGCGAACATGATTATTGTTTGTATACTTTAAGAGAAAGAGATGAGATTATATATTTAATTATATTTGTGGATGATTTGTTAATATGTTGTAAGAAAAGACAAAATTTGAATTACATAAAAGGAATGTTAGAAGAAAGATTTCAGATGAAAGATTTAGATAAAGTGAGTATGTATTTAGGTATTAATATTGAATATGATGAAAACAAAAATGAGATGTCCTTAGATCAGGAAAAGTATATTGAATCGTTAGCTAGAAAATATCAGATTGAACAAGCAAAATTGTATGAGACTCCAATGGAACACAATTTAAAGTTAGAACCCTCCGAAGAGATAGATGAGAAAATAAAGTATAGAAATTTGATAGGAGCACTTTTGTATATTAGCTCAGGAACAAGACTAGATATACGTTATAGCGTAAATTATTTGAGTAGATTTCAGAATTGTTATGATGAGACACATTATAAATATGCTTTAAGAATTTTAAAATATTTATATTTAACTAAAAGTTTAAAATTAAGATTTAAGAAAAACAATAATGTAGATATTCTTGAATGTCATGTAGATGCCGATTGGGCAGGAGACTGTGTAGACAGAAAGTCGACAACTGGATATATTGTTAAGTTGTATGGAAATGTAATATATTGGAAATCGAGGAAATAAGGAAGTGTAACTAAGTCTTCGACAGCTGCTGAATATGTCGCACTGTCTGAAGCAGTAAGTGAAGTAATATTACTAAAAGACTTGTTAAGTGACTTTAAAGTAGAAATTAAGAAACCTGTAAATATTTATGAAGACAATTCTGGCGCTGTGAGCATTGCGAAATTTGGTAATTTTACAAAGAAATCAAAGTACATAGAAGTACATTATCATTTTGTAAATGAGAATTATGTTAATGGATTAATTGATATTGTTAAGGTCAGTACAGAGAAAAATGTTGCAGATATTTTGACAAAGGCTCTTGGACGAGTAAGGTTTGAAAACTTGAGAAGTTTATTGAATTTGATTTAAAGAATATTGTAATTGCGAGAAACATAAATGTAAGGAGGCGTGTTAGAATACGTGTACATTTATGTCAGCGTGCGAAATAGAGAGCGCATGCGTGGCGCCATCACGCGAGCATAGCTGGAGAGCTAGCGAGAGCGAGCGGCCGAAGCGGGCACTCACTCGTTCGCCGTCCTCTGCCGAGAGCAGTTGTAATCAGAGAGAGAGAGCTGTACTGTAATTGAATAAAACGTTGTTGCTGTTAACCAGAGTGGGTTATTTGAAGAACCCTGCCTTCCACATCCTAAATTAACAACTACCAACATATGTACAAACAGCATTAGCATGAAATCTAAATTAGCGTGACGAGAGAAAAAACCATAAAAATGAGCTACTAAAAATGTTTCAGAAAAACCACATTCACAACCTAAATAAGTAATAACATTTTTTTGAAACTCCGTGCGAGAAGTTCGATTTCTCGCACGCTGCGTTAAACGATGCGTGCAAAAATCTCACTTCTCGCACGTCGTGTCAAAAAATACGGTTCGACACTTGTATGAGAAGTTGATTTTCTCCTCGTGTGACCTTTTCACCCTCGCTTCGCTCGGGTGCAAACAGTCACACGAGGGGAAAATCAAATCCTCGCACTAGTATCGAAATGTACTATTTAATATTCATTCTCATGTGAGATAATTTTCTGAATATAATAATAAAATCTTACCAGCAACTATTTTAGATCTATTTTCTATTTTCTGTAGGTTGTGTGGACGAATGGTAAAATGTGTGTTTCACTGCCCTGTCGTAAATTATAAAACCGTACAAAATGTAGGATTTTGGACACATTTTTTCTAATTATAATAGTTTGCATCAGTTTCAAACAGATTCTAATAGTCTTAAATAGTTTGAAACAGTTTCAAATAATTTTGAATTTGATATTTAAGACAAATTTAAGGGGGCTAGACACCTTTTTTCTCTGAAATAAGAAGTCGCATTTTAATACATTAATGTAAACTAATTATTTCATACTTTTTACATATAAAAGTGGGCATATTTACCTTACCTTAAAACTTTCTCCGATGGGCCTTTTATATGGTCCAGAACCATAGTCATCGATGAAACAAGTTTTTTCACTAACCGTAAGCTTTTAAATTTTCCTGTGGATGGATTGACTCCAGATTTGAACTAAATTACTCCTGAATAGTATAATTCTCATATGAGTGTAGGGATTTAGGATTAAATGTCGGAAAAAATTTTTACATCAGAAAAATTATGAAAAAATATAAAAAATTTTAAAAAATTAAAAAAAAACTTGAAAAACAGCACAATTTTTTTTTTTCTCATTAGATCAAAAATCCCTACACTCATATGAAAATTATACTATTCAGGAGTAATTTAGTTCAAATCTGGAGTCAATCCATCCACAGGAAAATTTCAAAGCTTATGGTTAGTGAAAAAACTTGTTTCATCGATGACTATGGTTCTGGACCATGTAAAAGGCCCATCGGAGAAAGTTATAAGATAAGTTAAATATACACACTTTTATATGTAAAAAGTATGTAATAATTAGTTTACATTTATGTATTAAAATGTGACTTCTTATTTCAGAGAAAAAAGGTGTCTAGCCCCCTTAATCATTAATTAATTATTATTATTATTATTAATAATAATTAATAATTATTTAATAGCTGTATTATTACATTCATAATAAATTATTCATAATTAATAATTCATAATTAATTATATTAGTTAATAGTTTTAGTTTTTATTTTTTATTTAATCATTAATTACTAATAGTTAATTATTATAGTATAATAATAAAAATAATTAATAAATATTTAATAGTTATTAAATAATTTAATAACTATTATTAACTGTTACAAACTATTAAAAAATGTTACAAAGAGTTATAAACAATGTCATTACGCTGTTTTACATATTACCTTATAAGTTTAGATTCTTCTCCTCATCATTTGTTGTTCTATCTAATAAAAGTTATTTTCCCCGTTGATTGATACACACGTGATAATTCGATCTTCTCATTATTAGTTGACTTCTTGAGATCTTTGAAATATACTATTAACTCACGATATGACAATATTTATATATCAAAATACTGAAGTGTTATGTGTAAGGTTAGATCGACCAGATACGGGTTTATATATATATATATATATATATATATATATATATATATATATATATATATATATATATATATATATATATATATATATATACAAGCGTTAGATAGACGACAACCGGAAGTGTCGCTGCAAACCGAATATCTTAAGACCATGGAGAAAATTTCGGAATGGAAACAGCACATAAAAAAATTCAGCTCTCTATATCTTTTGAACGAGATAATCTTTTTAAATAAAATCTTTTGATTTGAGTAGATCAATGAAATAGTTTTCGATTAAGAGTGATATGTTATATAGTAAAAACTAACGCAATATACGTAAAAGCGCATTGAATTTTTCGTACACCCAATTCAATGTATATGTAGCACGGGTCCCTCCTTTAGGCTTCTTCTATACTTGCGTTCGGAGTGCTTCCTTGATCCACCAACAGGGAAAGTATACTTACATCATGCGCACATACTCTCAAGGAAGCAGTCAATTAGGTAAATATCTACCATAACTGCATATTTGATTCATTTAAGCTCAAGTTGGTAGTGCTATTGCCCCTGCTGCTTTTTCTAAAAAAAAAAAAAAACCGCTGCCAATTCATTGGCACGTAGCTTTCTCAAACTTAATTTATTGATCCCATTAATTAATTTTTACTTCTAATGTTTAAAATTTAATACTTTATCTTGTACGGTTAGACTAACTAGGAGAGGGTCATGGGTCCGGAATCAGCTTAAACTGTGCGTTATATCTTTTTTCGTAATGAACCGATTTTTTTGGGCAACGAACTTGATATGAAGATATATAAAAGCTACATCTGTGCCAAATTTCAGGACGATTGGATCATTTTTGCTCTAGTTACCGTGCGACAACGAAAACGCAAATTTTTTCTAAAATAATTCTTTTCTAAAAAACAAATGAAGATCATCTCTTGAAATTTTAACCAAATATAGTCTTCTATAAGTTTAATAAGTGGTTAAAATTTTAAGTGGATGAATCAAGTAATCTCTGAGAAAATGTGATTCGAAAATTTTTAAAAAAAATTTTTTACCTCAAATATCTTTTTTCGTAACATACCGTTTTTCGTGGGCAACGAACTCGATCTGAAGATATATAAAAGCTACATCTGTGCCAAATTTCAGGACGATTGGATAATTTTTGCTCTAGTTATCGTGCGACAACGAAAACGCAAATTTTTTCTAAAATAATTCTTTTCTAAAAAACAAATTGAGACCATCTCTTGAATTTTTAACCAAATATATAGTCTTCTATAAGTTTAATAACTGGTTAAAATTTCAAGTCGATAAATAAAATATTTTTTGAGAAATTAATTTATGAAATATAAAAAGTTTCCTTTAATAACAAATGACAAAGTGAAGATATTTTAAATTTTAAAAAAGGAAAATATAGGTATTTTAAATACCTTTCAAGAAAAGTTTATTATATTATGTAATAATGAATGTAGGATATGAAAAAATCAAAAAAACTAAAAATTCAAAATCGTTTTTTGTTTATAAAACAAAAGAAAATCAATAAAAACTCAAATCCATCTGGGTAGCTTTCTTCTCCCGCGAGACAAAGAGAATAAGCTTTACCCGACGAAAATCGGTCGATTCGTTTCGGAGATATGAAGAGTTCAATCACACACACACACACACACACACACACACACACACACACACACACACACACACACACACACACACACACACACACACACACACACACACACACACACACACACACACACACACACACACACACACACACACACACACACACACACACACACACACACACACACACACACACACACACACACACACACACACACACACACACACACACACACACACACACACACATGAAAACAAAAATGATCAAAATCAACTAATATACACATATATCGCCTTAAAACATCTTTTTGAACATATCTTTTTTTCGAAAATTTTTTTCACCGTTACAAAGCTTCCTCTATGAGGAAGCAAAAAAAATCATAACAAATTAGTATTAATAACTCAGGTTACGCCTTACCATCCCCTAGTATGTTCTTAGTTCAATAGAAAATTAATAGAAAATTCCTAGAACTTACTTTGAGGTGATACCATTAAACTTTGAATTTACAAAAACATAAAAACTGATGAAAGCGAATTCTGTGATAATTCACATATTATTAAGCTGATTTACTTAATATTTTAATGAAATAATTATATTTAGCTATTTTTTTTCTACTTTGTAACATCACATTTGATGTTACAATAGAAATCTTTAAAAAACTTAGAATCAGCCCATAGATTAGTAATCGATTCTAAAAATAGAAAACTACACACATAAAAGCTTAATCTACGCTTAATTACTTACATGTATTTATAACTTAGGTGAAGTAACTTGTAAGGAAAAGAGAGTATACGAACTCTCTCTAGATTCCTTGTTGGACAGGTAGCAATCTTTATGAAGAGCTAACTGCTTGTCCCCAGTCTCTCAAGGGCCTCCTCTACATCTCCTGGCTGTCTGCTACTCTGCATTCACACTCATGACACCTATGATTAGAAAAAAAAAAATTATTAGGATGAAGAAATACTATATCTATATTAGAAATACAAAGAGATTACTTTACTAAAGAATTGAAATTAAAATGCAACTCACCTGGCATAGTCACATCCAGAAAAACGAAGCAATGACAGTTTTCACCAGGAAGAAGCTCGGTGGATCTTGATAAATTAGTGGACTGCAGGCTAAGCAGTACTGAGGCATTACCATTCTCCAGGGAGCAACTGCATACTCGTAGCACCACTAAAACATAAACATTATTAAATAAATGCATGCATGGACTTAGCTATATGCACTGATCCTACCTTGTTTGTATGTCATGTATGGAGAACATAACCTAGCAATGATTCGGGTACCGGCCACTGGCATTGTCGCGGATCTAAGCTGCCTCCTGGAAAATCGCTTCGTAGACAAAATCGACAGGTCGTCGGACATCTCACCTTTCCTGCTACCTTGCCACCACAGCACGTATACCTTAGTATGAATGGTTGGTGAAGAGCGTGCGCACGCGAGCATCGGTCGAACCGTAGAACGATATCACCGACTAAGCTCACATGCGAGAGAGAGAGAGAGAGAGAGAGAGAGAGAGAGAGAGAGAGAGAGAGAGAGAGAGAGAGAGAGAGAGAGAGCGCAGACAAGCGGCGGGCAGGGGAGTGAGAGGGAGAGTTCAAATACAAATTAAAAATAATTGACAAAATCTGTAATAATATAAATTTCTTCTTGTTGTAATACTATACTATCATGAAATTTACATTTTCTTTTTGAAAAAAGGATTCAATGGAATTTGATGTAACTAAGAGTTTTGCAGTTATGGCACAAGAGTTGAAAGAATTAGAAAATATTTGATTAAATAATTTGTAAATGCTGTCACACAAAATAAGAGTTCATAAAATGCATCAATTAAAAGTAGTATTTCCATAAAAAAATATTTGCTCAAAGAATCGAAGTTTATGCTTTCAACTCTGTGTGTCATAACTGTTACTACTTTTTTTGCTTCCTCCTAGAGGAAGCTTTGTGATAGTAAATTTTTGAGTTGTTGTAAAAACATGTTATAATTGTGTTCCGAGGTGTTAGGAATCAAAATACATGGTTTTTGAAAAATGTGTGTGTGTGTGTAGGTGTGTGTGTGTGTGTGTGTGTGTGTGTGTGTGTGTGTGTGTGTGTGTGTGTGTGTGTGTGTGTGTGTGTGTGTGCGTGTGTGTGTGTGTGTGTGTGTGTGTGTGTGTGTGCATGTGCGTGTGCGTGTGTGTGTGTGTGTGTGTGTGCGCGTGTATATGCCTGGATCTCAGCTTCTACTCGGTCGATTTTGACCGGATAGGTCTCATTTTTTTTGTTTTTTTTTGTGTGATGGCGGGTCAAAGATCCTTTCAAAGAAATTTTCGATTTTCTCAAAACTGTTTTTTGATTTTTTTTATGATAGGATCGAGTTATTGGAATCCGATGGGTAGCGTTCGAAAGAGAATTAAAATAACTATATTTTCTAAAAAAAAACGTTTCTAGCTATCACGGTTTTTTTGTTATTAACAAAAACGTGTTTTTTTTTCTTTTTAACTCTTAAACTTAACGGTCAATTTTTCTGAGAAAAATCATGATAATACAGAATATAAATAGCTATAATCTGTTAAAATTTGAATACATTATGTAGGCTAGATTTTGAGTAAAAAATTGAAAAATGAAAAAAATCAGTTTTGTAGGTCCAACGATTACAAGAGTAAAATTGACTTAATGGCTTCAAAATTCCTTTTAGTGGTAGATTTTTTATAGGTCTCGGTCGAGTTCTTTGGACAAAATGATTGGTCTACAAATTTCAGAGATATTTGAGGTTAAATATTTTTTGAGATTTTTTAAAATCGTAATTTCTCGAGAACGGCTCTATGTATCTGAATGGGGTGGGTGACATTCGAAAGAGAATTAAAATACCTATATTTTCTAAAAAAATTAATTTTCTATCTATCACGGTTCTTTAGTTATCATCAAAAACAAAAACGTGTTTTTTTTTAAAAACTCATAACTTCAATGATGTTATCATCAGTATATTATAAAAGTATATAGTATTGGCGTAATCTATTATAATTATGAATTATGCATTATGAATGCATTATATTCTGCATTATTATAATTTATTTGTGAGTTATGAACTTTTTTAAAAAACACGTTTTTGTTAATAACAAAAGAACAATGATAGCTATAAATTTTTTTTTTCTTAAAAAATATGAATTATGAAATATAAAAAAAAAACACGTTTTTGTTAATAACAAAACAACCGTGATAGCTATTTGTTTTATTATAAAATATAGATATTTTACTTCTATTTCAAATGATAACTTTATTTATCAGCTCAAAATTTATATAAATTTGATATAAATAAATAATAAAAAATAAATAAATTAAAAAATTAACAATTTTTAATATTCATAAATGAATTTAATTATAATTATGCAATAAATTTTTTAAAAAATTATAAATTTTGATATTAAAAATTAATTAAAGGATTTAACAAATTACGGTTGAGGAAGCTACGGGCCAATGAATTGGCAGCGGTTTTTTAATAAGCTACAGCAATGCCAAACAATTCAAAATGTTATACCTATCTCAATGAATCAAATCTTGAATTATGACATTGACTTCTCTGCTTCTTGATCGTTGTAACTGAATAAATGAGAAAAACACAATCGGCTAACACAAGCTACTCTAACCGCTTTCTTCCTCTTTACAGGAAAGATTTCTGTGTATTGCCAAGAGCATTTACCGAAGCCAATTGTACGAGCTTTGTATGATTATGTTTTGCATTTATTTTTTTTTTAATCAGCTTCAGCCTCTTAAAATTTGTACTTCTTTCTTACACTCAGTATAATCTTTAACTCTTTCCAAGAATCTAGGATGATTTAATATTGAAATATCGCTTGGAAAAGTTAATAACTAGTCATGCAATGGCTATTGCTTTTTCTTTTTTATATACAAATTATGTATTCAAACCTTCAGTTTGTATTTTGTAGCACTGACAAAGTTATATTTTTATTTTTTTCTCACTACAAACACACACATTTTCAAAAATGTTCAGTACACGCTACCGTATGTAAGCCTTTACATTTTTGTTAAGTCAGTCACTTGATACACTTTTTAGATACACAAAGGCTGTGGGCTATGAAACATTCAGTTTCTTCATTAACTTTATGTATCAATAAAGGTTTCTCATGAGCTTTTCTGTAAAATCTTGTCAAAGAAGCTGATGCCTGTGTTGCATTCACATTTGGCATTAGCTTCTATAACTGGTAGTTGTACTTGAATGGCTGATTCATGCTCTTCAACATTTTCCGCAGTCGTTCTTGAATTAGGCATCTAATAATATCCCAAATGCCTCAGATACATTTGAGTTTTGCAAGTTGATGGGTCCTTTTGGAGTATTGCGAGATACACTAGACTCAAACACAGAAACTTTTCGAGACTGGCTTTTCCTGTTTCCACCGGATTCTGCCTGTGAAGTATCACATCTCCAAGGTCAACCTGATGTCTAGGCACGACGTTATGAAGTGGTAATTTCAGAATCGAGTTAATAACCACATCACGAGCTTATAACGCATCCCGCGCTTTCACCAAAGCGAGAGAGATATCGGAGTCCGAGTTCTCTCGCGCAGCAATCGCTGTCCGCTGAGTGGTGTCACCGTGTCAGCGATAGCAACAACAGATAGCTGCACTCCGAAATAAAACTACTTAGAAGTATATGTCCCGAATCCCGATCTGACATTTGTTTTCTCATGTAGCGGCCGCGTCGCCCGCGTCGTCTACTCTAAGAGAAATTTGGGAATGCTACCGTCAGTGCGCGTACCACAGTGCCACCTTTCAAGCGGGGGCTGGCGGTCTCATTGTTTGGGCTGACGGCAGTGTTGGAGGCGGCCGACAGCGCTCTCAGTGTGAGAACGTCATAGTGCCAAACTGAGACCGCAGGCACGCCACGAGGCGAGCAGCACAGCGCTCTCATGAGTTTAGCAGTGTGGCGCTCTCGTTTTGGGATCAGTGATGGGCCCCCGGAGTTCCGAAACGGGAAATAATAACTAGATCTAGTTATTTTCGACCAGTGCTAAGTTCAAGGCAGAGAATTTGCTGAGAATACAGCATGGGGATGGGGCCAGCCTAACTAGCCTGTCCTGACTCTGAAATACACGTTGCAACGTCGCGCTTACACTCGGTCACTCACTAAAGCAAATTCTCTGCCTTGAACTTAGCACTGATCGAAAATAACTACATCTAGTTATTATTTCCCGTTTCCGAACTCCGGGGGCCCATCACTGTTAGGGATCGCCACGATCCGAAAGTAAGAGCGCGACAGCGCTAAATTATGAGAGCGCTGTGCGAGTAGTGGTAGTACTAACGCCCTCCCAAATTTCCCTCAGTGTAGTCACCGTGCGTGACGACGACATCCGCGTTGCGCAGCTAACAGCTGCGCACTCGATTGAACGCTCTGAAATTGGCTGCGCGTCGCGGTTACGTTTAGCAAGCTCTGAACGACCATGTGTGATGTGTCACCTCGCAGAGTAGTTCAAGGTTTTTGCAAAATTTATAAATATTTTGTTGACTAAATAATAATTAAAAGATTCTTTAATATAATAGTGAGAGGGGATAACTATTCTTTTACGCAAGAATCATAGATATTTTGTATTCCAAGCGAAATTAGAAAATATGAGTTAGCGTCGTCTGCTCCACGATTTTAATCAAGTGGCACAATTACCTCGTCAGTAGTTCAAGGTTTTTATAATTTTGAGTCCACTAAAACATATGCTACAAATTTGTAAACATTCTTTACATTCTTTATACTTTGTTGTCTAACTGAGCGGGGACAAGTGCGCGTTTGTTTCAAAATGTTCAGTATTACCTACAAAAATATTGCAAAAGGGGAGGCACAGCGTGCACACTGCTACGCTGGTACGCGGTCGCTAAGCAATAAATAACACAAAATATATTTATTGCTTATTTCCATGTAATAATACCTGTGCCCCCTTCATTTCTTTATTTAAATTCGCTTCTCAAAGTTTGACGTCAATTGGTATTTTGGTTTTAGAGAAAAGTTTGAACTACTAAAATAGAGGGTAAAACAGGAATCTTTGTTTCCATATACGGCATCCTCTTAAGTGATCATAGATATTTTAGGTTAAAAATTTCTTATAAATTTCTTATATTTGTATTTTTAAAAAGAATAATCGATTGATGAACTAAAAATTTATACCACTTATTACACTTATCGGGTACAACATTATGTTCAAATTTCAAGAGATTTTCCAATTTTTTTCTCAAGAAAGAAATTATTTTCGATAAGAAGTGCCTTTTCTTTTGTATAGGACAATAGGAGTAAAGGTCAATGAATCGTTTTGAAATTTGTCAGAAAGGTAGCTTTTTTATATCTTAGAATCGAGTTCTTTGCCCAAAAGAATCTGATTGTTGTGAACAAAGATATTTGATGTTAAAAATTTTTTATAAGTTTCTATAATATTGCATTTCTAAAAAGAATATTCGATTGATTAACTAAAAATTTTTATCACTTACTGTTTTGTCTTTTTTTTCTTTAGTTTCTTGATTTTTTTCTTGAGAAAAAAATTATTTTTGAAAACAAGTGTGTTTTCTTTCGTTTATGATAACAAAAGTAAAAGTCAATGAATCGTTTTGAATTATGGCAGAGAGGTAGCTTTTTAATACCTAAAAATTGATTTCTTTGTCCAAAAAAATCTGATTGTTATGACCATAAATATTTCACAGTTTTATAAAATTCATGGAATGTATTCATATTCTGAAAGTGAAATTTTATTGTTGCTCTAGTGCATGGTACCGCGGGACTTAAAAAAATGCATTTCGTAAAAATTTCATAAAAATATTTCATAAAAATATAAAATATCTTTGATCGCAAAAGTCAGATTTTCTTTATTTTTTTAACCGACTTAATAATATCCGATCGGGCCAAAAAAAATATATGGATAGATAGGAAATTTCAAGACCTTTCAGAAAATGGGTCTACTTCCGACCGATATCCAAACCCAGGGCAAAAAAAATTATTTTCGATTTTTCCATATTTTTCTTTATTTTTTTAAGGGGGGTGGGGGGGGGGGGTATGGTTAATTCGTAAAAAAAATGCGTCATTTTTAATGATTTTTATATTCGCTCCAGTAAATGAAAATTTATTTTAATAAAAGGTATACGATTCAGTAACTATTGTACAATATTCTGTGAAATTTTCATTGAAAAATATTAAAAATTAAGCCGATTGGCAGCAATTCTGCGGAGGTGCCTTGACAAAATGTTGTTTTGCGATGGACAGCATATCTCAGCACTGGATCGTCTGAAATTAAAAATTGAAACAGATATCGTTAGATAAGCACATTCTCGAGATAACAACGAGAGGGATTTTTTTTTTCGATTTTTCAATTTTTGGTGACACTTTGACATAAAACACCGATTTTTGCTAAAAAAATTGACATATTTGTTACTGTAAATTGTTAATAATTAAAAAAAAAAAGCTCTCGTTGTACCTCGAGAATGTGCTTATCTAACAATATCTGTTTCAATTTTTAATTTCAGACGATCCAGTGCTGAGATATGCTGTCCACCGCAAAACAACATTTTGTCAAGGCACCTCCGCAGAATTGCTGCCAACGGCTTAATTTCTAATACTTTTCAATGAAAATTTCACAGAATATTGTACAATAGTTACTGAATCGTATACTTTTTATTAAAATAAATTTTCATTTACTGGAGCGAATATAAAAATCATTAAAAATGACCCAGTTTTTTACGAATTAACCATACCCCCCCCCCCCAACCGACTTAATAATATCCGATTGGGCCGAAACAAATATGGGTAGATAGGAAATTTCAAGACCTTTCAGAAAATGGGCCTACTTACGACCGATATCCAAACCCGGCGAAGAAAAACAAAATATTTTGATTTTTCCATATTTTTCTTTATTTTTTTTAACCGACTTAGTAATATCCGATCGGGCCTAAAAAAAATATGGGTATATAGGAAAAATCAAGACCTTTCAAAAAATGGGCCTACTTCCGACCGATATCCAAGCCTAGAGCAAAAAGAAATTATTTTCGATTTTTCCTTATTTTTCTTTATTTTTTTAAGCCGATTTAATAATATCCGATTGGGGCGACAAAAATTTGGATTGATAGGTAATTTCAAGAACTTTCAGAAAATGGGCCTAATTCCTACCAATATCCAAACCCAGAGTGAATTAATGACTTGAATTAATAACTTAAAATCGCACTGAATCGAGGCCCTGACGAGCGTCCAACGACTGCGCAACCTCCTTTCTCGCAAACCAGTAATTAGACGCGGGAATTTGATAATGAAAATAAATATATTTGTTAAAGATAATCATTGCCATGATTTCTATGGACACCAATACGTTAAACAATCTTAACTTTATATAGAAACACCATTTCTTTATTATTTAGGAGCTTGAGAAGTGCATCTTTAATCTTAGCCTAAACGTTTACACAAGCAATAATGGAGCATGAAGTTCATTACTGCTATCTAATAATATTAATTTAAAGAATTTGATCTCGCACTGGCGCCATAGTTTGTATACTATCGTGATAAATGATAATTAAGGATATTTTAAAATATTTTTATTTATGGAATTATCTTTTATTAATTTTATTTTAATTAAAATGTATGATTGTTTCCAACCACTGGCACGTGTCCAACCACTGGGTCGTTTACCTCAATAGGCCTAATGCCGGCATTGTCCACATTATGTGCCGTATGTCGTGTACCGGATACAATGTACCAAGTAAAAACAAATGTCGAATGTCTATTAATCTATGCAACTGTTACGTCTGTGATGTACCCTTAAATTTAAATTTGATCTTTATATTCTCATCAGTAATTTTCTGACTCACAAACTATATGATGCGAATTTCAACGACACAGCATTTCGACTACGCAACAGCGTGACGTTGCGAGCCACCAACTTCGCGAAAGCATAGTACGCGCGTCGAAATTTTGTCTACACTAAGCACTTTTCAAATTTTAAATCGAACGGCTTACGTTAAAATGTTTATTAAATTTTTGTTTAAAAAGATGATCTCGACTCATTGTCAAGATCATCTTTAACCTGATTTAATCGTTTAATAATTACAGCGATATTCGCCATGCGCGTCAGTATTCTCGCAGCCGAATTGCGAACTCCCAACCACTCCAGCCAACAAAAGGAGTAGTTATTTTTGTAAGGGTCATTACGAGCCCAGATCAGTTTACCAAAGAAACCTTACATCAATAAACTAATCTTAATTACTTAAAAATCCCGATTAATTCATTTCGAGAACGTACATCGAGGAAAAGGTAATTAGCCATCATAATTTATCCGTCAAAAATATAAGATTATATTTCTGAACTTCCGAGACTTAACACAACCACAGATGGTCAATCCACCAACAGAACATGGTTCTATTTAATCTGTGGATATATCGATTAATAAAGTTATTAGACTTCCTTTAAACTTATTAGAAAGGGAAAAAGATACTGCCGCTATCCCTCTCACGAAGGAAGATACCGCAAAAATAAGTGTTTCCACACGCAAAAGAATCAGGTTACAGGGAATAAAAAAATACATTGTTTCTATACCGACATACACAGGAAACATTAACATTGTTCCTGGTATACCTTGTATAGCTATTATAAACTATAGCACACAGTTGCTGTGTTTCTCTCAATTTCAAATATAGGAAAGGGTACCCCACGTTAAGATAGGCAAAATGCCACTGTTAATGAAAGCGAAAAATGACAATGATTTCGTATAAGTATAGTAAAAAAAGAATTTTCTACGATTTTTCCGGGGACCTATCTCCCCTCCTTATACCAGTAAGGTCCAAAAACCACATTTTTCGGAAATTATTTTTTTCTTCGGTTCTTTGATGTTAAAAATTTTGAGAGTATAGCTTGTGAAAAGTAATGTTTACCCAATTTTTTTAGCGTTAGGAGCATTCAATACTTAACCTAAAAAAATTAAAAAAGAATTAAAATTCATTTTTTCTTAATTTATTTTATATCTACATGACTACCTACACAGGAAAATTGTATATTTTAATGTTTTCTTTGTACTAGAATTTTTTCAGATTTTTCGAAATGGTGGGTGGTACTCAAGAATGGGAAAAACCCTATTTTTAGTCATTTTTGGGGCTTTTATGGGCCTTAACTGAATGGTAGTGCCTTTACTGACTCTTAAATAAACAGATATATTACTTTCGGGCATACTCTGTCAATATTTGATACATTCCGATACGGCTGATATGTTTTTGAGTACGAAATCAGTCAGAACTCAAGGGAAACACACCCTTTTCTGTATAAAAGTGCGTATTATTTGTCATTTTCTTGATTTTTGGTTATTTAATAAGTTTAAAAGTTTTTTAATCAATATTTTATGCATGTACGTATTATATATTGCTAATAAAGTCGAAGTGTATAGGCCATGATTATACTCGATTATATCAGGTTATAATCATAATCATAAAGTGTAATAAATAATACAATCATGTAGTTATGAACATAGAATGAATATAGTCCTTTTAACGCGCCACCTCTAAACATCGTGTGGTGGGCCAATAAGAACCTTTCCCTCCCTGATAATCCTTAGTAGTATACATTCTACTATGGAGAGACAAAACAAATGATGTCATATTGCCCCGCCCGGGCTATCTTATCTTTGTTTACATAAACAGTAATTAAGATATTTTAATAGCCTGTTGTTATGGTTTGTTTACATAAACAAGTAATAAAGAAGCAATTAAGATATCATAATAGCTGTAAATATAAACAGAGAGGTCCCGTACGGGAATCGGTGACACATTTTCGTCTCTCCATAGTAGAATGGCGTTCTCGGGGGCAGTGATACGGCCCCCTCTTATTATTATTAGTGTTCAATAATATAGTAATTAATGTGTCTTTATTGATTGTTTATATAAACAAGCAATTAAGATATTTTAATTACACCAAAAAACATAAAAATGTTTTTACAAAACAATTAATAAAACATCGATTAAAATATTTAAATTAATGTTACTAAACAATTGATAAGAAATTGTCCCGTATCGGGATCGATGACGTCACGAGCCTACGCCATAGTAGAAAGTATACTGATTTATAATTTTAATTAATCAATATTCTTATTGTTTAAATATAATAAACACTAAAAACATTAATTAAGATAAATGAAATATATACATATATAAGAAGATATCGAATAGTATGTTTTTACGTGATATTATATTGTGGTCCTGAAAAGGACCGTTTTGATAAAAAGTTAACAGTAAACGATTATTAAAATCGTTTGTACGCTTGTTTCTCTGGAAACGAGAAGGTGTTCGTGGAGAAGCTATTGTGCGATGACGATTTTGAAGATGATGATGATGATGATGATGATGGTTGTATAAGCGGCTGCTTCTCTTTAACGCCGGTGTAATTTTTCATAGCGTTCTTGCTTTGCGGTGGCCCCATACTTCTTGCTTGTTTGGCGTTCAATATGAAAATGGTACCTCTCGTTTCGCTCATCGCATTATAAATGAATATACTATACTTTGCATCATGTGGTGTAGAGACCATGCGTAGGTACTGGTGGCGCCAAAATGGAGTATGCAAAGTATATCTATGATATATGAATTTTATAAGAAAGGTTTGGTGGATAGGATAGAAGGTAAAAAATAAAAAGATTGTTGGTTTCTAATTAAAGATTGAATATATATTGTTTAAGCCTTCAAATAATATTACAAATTAATTTGTGAACATATAATCGTACATATCATGAGCCAAGTTGAATAAGCCAAATGCATAAAATTTCATAAGAAAAATGTCGTACAAATCTTTATTCATATTATCGAATTCCATGTGCAACTTTGCTCTATTATAAATTTCATTTTTACGCAAGGCACAATATTGTTTGAACGCACCAGTGTCTTTCAAAATATTTTTCGCATTTTCAGTGCTTTCTCTTTGTTGCGGATTCATAGTGTTAAGTATGAGTGATGCGGAGTATTCGGGAAACGATAGAGACGCCCCTGTAATGACGTTGTGAACAGACGACTGCGAGCGGCATCCGGGCACGTACTAATTATGTATGCGTGAAAATGCGTGTGAGCAAGGTGGAAACGGCGCGGGCACTTGCGCTACGAGCTCTCGCTCTCTCGCTCACTTGGCGTCCGGCTAGCTTCGCGAGCCTTATCACTGCGCATGGCGCATCCTCCGCAATTAGGCGATCCGCCTTAACTCGAAAGTGTTCCTCTTCTTTTTTCAATAAACTATTATTAATTGCTAAAAGTATCTCAGCTTGTTTTATGGCCTATCATTTTACCCGCAACCTTAACACTCAGCGATTGAAAATCAAGTGCAATCCAAAAACACTCTTTTTAACCCAACTTTTAAAAACTCAATTACGTTATCGATACCGCGATTTATAAATCTGCCAGTTTCTTCTAAACGTTTTAGCCACTCATCGACACATTCGCGCACTTCTCGTAGGCCGTTCAAAATTGCCTGCTACATAACGATCCTGGGTGGACTCTCGTATTTTCTTTTCTTGTGTGGTGTCTCTAACTGTGAACAACTGTCTGGAAACTGCATCTCCTCGTCTATTGGTTGCCCTTCGGGGAAGTTTCCTCTGACGAGCTTCGGTGTCGGTACACTAGGTCTTTCGTCGATAAGGATGGACCTCACTCCGTATGCCGTTATAAAATTGATGTCGTGGTTTGGAAGAAATATTTTTGAAGGCTTACCGAAGTCTTTGTTGAAGGTGAATGAATCTAGCACATACCCCATCATCGCATTCATTTGGTCGACGATCACTTCCCAACTGTTTTTTTCGAGAGTTACGTACTTTGCGGGAGACCCTGTACTACAGAGTTTCACCACAGCTCTATAAAATCCTGCGTGGTGTTCCAATACAACAGCGACTCTTTTGGAATTTGACTTATTGATAGCGTAGGTTGTAGACAGGAAGAGATTTGGCAGATCCATGTTTTTATTAACTCGTGATGTTACTGCTACTGCTGCTGCTGCTGCTGCTTCTGGTGGAGGTAGTGGTGGTGGTAGTCCAGCTGATGGCGGAGGTAGTGGTGGTGGTAGTGAAGCTGATGGCGGAGGTAGTGGTGGTGGTGGTGGTGGTGGAGTTACTACTACTGGAGCTGCTACTGGTGCTGCTGATGGTGCAGGAAGCACTGCTAATGCTTTGTTTTTGTCCATTTTAAGGCAACAGTATACTTAGAGATTGAATGAACACTGGAATATCCACGCGGGAGCGTACTCCAAAATGAAATAGATACTCGTGACTGAAGGCAAGCATATCGGTCTCCAGCTTTTACATGTATGTCTCCACCATGCTCTGTTTTCCCATTGGCCGATGAGTCCGTTATGTCCCATTTCTCTCATCCAATCAGTGAACGGAGTGACGACATTGTAATATAAAGAATTCAACAAGATGAAAGCGATGAATGTAACATAACCTTACTACCCGTTTCGTATTCGCGATAAAAAAGTACGTTGGAATGACGTGGGCTTAGAGAGTAACGAATACGCGATAAAAATAACGGTTTCCGAGAAAGAAATCGATGAATGTAACATAACCTCACTTTCCGTTTCGTATTCTCGATAAAAAAGTACGTTGGAATGACGTGAGCTTAGAGAGTAACGAATGCGAGATAAAAATAACGGTTTCGGAGAAAGATTATGATGAAAGAAATCCTTGAATGTAACATAACCTCACTTTCCGTTTCGTATTCTCAATAAAAAAGTACGTTGAAATGACGTTAGTTTAAACAGTAACGGATACGAAATAAAGATGACGATAAAATAAATTCTTATATGTAACCTAACCTTACTTTTGGCTTTGTATTACGCAATAAAAATTTCAGTTACAATCGCAGTCGATGTGAACGTATGATATGAAAATAAGCAAAATAGAGATACTGTTATAATATTAACGCAATAATTTCTTGAAAGCATGCAGGGGAATCAGGTAGACAAGGATGTGAAAAAGAGTCTAACACTAAATGTAAATTTGTTACAAATACAATTTGTATTTTACGAAGAACTTAGAAAAGTATATACATATTTTACTCTTACATCTATGATTATAAAAAAAATTTATAATTTTGCGTTACATGTTTGATTACTCTGCCCAGCTCCCAATGAAGTGTCTCTTGGAAGAAAACGATTTCTGTAAGGATTCGCCTTTCTGGCTCGCTTTTGTGAAATAACTTTATAAAATTTAGTAGCTATGTTATCGTTTTTGTATGTATTATATGAAAAGATGCGATAAAACGCGCGTAAAGAACTACTACTACACATATGATGCAAAAACATAATGCAATATTCACCGCACACTTTTCAATCAAAACTTTATAATAGTTTCTTGTTCCACTAGAAACGCACGCAGTTTCTTCGTAGGCGATCAAGATGGAGTGGTGAGGTGGGGGCGAGCTATACTATAACTGTCGAAATATACTCCGTACCGATGTTTGTCTCTGTAAATGGCAACCCAATGCGATCCTGGTTTATTTGCTGTATCTAGATTGGTCACAATAGCCACAGGTGGACTTAAAATTTTTGGGATGTGATCAGCAGCATACACACCTATTGTATTCGCTCTTAGCGCACTATCGCATGCATTATTGTTCTTGTGTCCATCTTGTAATTGATTCTCCGTCAATATATTTGTACTTACAGACTTTTCGCTGGGAACGTTCTCAGTGAATACAACGTTGAAGTCGTCGTCGTCGTCGTCGTCATCGTCATCGTCGTTGTCATGGTTTGCTTTTACCGCGTGTGTGCTGCTGTCTTCGTCGTCTCCGTCGGTTACATCTACTCCACCTGGTTCACAAAAGCGAAAAGACTTTCTGCGTTCGTTACGATACTTGCAAAGAGCTGCGTAAAATCTTTCGCCTTCTATGGTTTCATTTACTTCGCGCCACTCTTCTGGAAGTATTCTGTACATCCATTTTCTTAGTAGGTTTGCTTTGAAAAGTGCACAAAAGTCTTTCTTATTTTCTATATGTTTTTCGATGTGACTTGCACACACTAATGAATTCGGAAATAGTCCTTCTAATTTACTAAACGATGGCGACCTCCACTTTTCGAGGTTTATAACGCAACTTCCAAGCACGTTATCGAGATACCTTCGTTTTTGATCCACTCGGAGGTAGATATTTCTTGCCTTCTTGACAAGTTCGTAGAGATGATGGCGCAATCGTCGTAATGATACGCCACCTTCGAACCACTCTATTCCGTGTAAGTGAACTGTACGATAGCTGTTTGTCGTCTTTATGTCTGGTGGCAAATGCAAAAAATTCCAAGGTGGGTCTGCTATGCAATGACCGAGTATGAGCTCTTGCAATGCGATCACAGCCACTTCCTTTGGCAAAAGATTTCTGTTAACATCGCGAATACCTTGTATGTCGACAACGAAATCCATGATTTAAGGAGTGAGCGCGAGAGTGTATCGCTATGTAAAAGACCAAATGACAACTGATCCTCACGCGAAGGCGTTTCATTTCTGATATACACTTATCCCCACTACTCTTGTTTCTCCTTCTTCTTCTTCTTCTTATATTTACGCTCTAAAATCCGATAGGATTTGTCTGCTCGAATCGAGTTCCAGTACGTTATCGTATTCTGCGTAAATGATGCAATGTATGGTACTAGTGAGAGTGCCCTCGAATCGCACTTCCACATGCACGCTACCCGACCGTACGAGATTCCAGTGCGTAGCACAATGAGCTGATAAATCTGGTGTTAAGTCAAAAGCCGTCAGAAAATTTCCTCACGCGTAAATGTGACGATTGATACCGTTGCCTTCGTTGAGAAAATGTATACCTGTACCCGAGAACAGCGTATGATAAGCATCTATGTAGAGACCGTTATTGCCGGTAAAGCGAGGTTGTAACGGTTTGCTTGGAATTTGCACTCCGTCAACGTACAAAGAAAGATAATTTATCAAAAAGTGTTGAAAATTGAACGGGTTGAATTTACGATTTCCATTAAATGGTTTGTTGTCGACGAAACCTATAATTATTCTTTTAGGCAGCTGCCCGAGGATGATGTTGTCGAGACTGGCCCCGAGAATTCCAGTGTGAAGCGTGTAAGACTTAACTTTGACATGTGTAATCGGATACTTGGCTGTAGCTTTAGCTAAGGCATTGGCGTGCCCAAGTAAAACATCGAATATTCCCACTTTTTTATTGAAACGAAAAATAGTTATCTACGTCACCTTAAATGTACCTTAACAGAAGGGTTGGATATTTATTTAAAGTGGGTATCTTTCGCCAATAGTGTACATAAACACTTATCTTATATGTTACTACAAATATATTTTTGAGAAATAGATTAGTGGAAAAATAAAGCACACATATCTTCCACTGATCACTGTAACCGACAATGGCAATGTTATAAAGTACAAGAGAGAGAGGGGGAGAGAGAGAGAGAGAGAAATAGAGAGAGAGAGAGAGAGAGAGAGAGAGAGAGAGAGAGAGAGAGAGAGAGAGAGAGAGAGAGAGAGAGAGAGAGAGAGAGAGAGAGAGAGAGATTAGAGCACGAAACGTAGAAACAGAAACCTGGAAACAAGAGCGTAGAGACAGAGGCGGAGGGACAGACACATAGAGACAGAGTCGGAGAGACAGAGACGTGAAGACAGAGACGTTGAAATCGAAACGTAAAGACAGAGACGTGGAGACAGAGACGTAGAGATAGGCGCGTGGAGACAGAGACGAGGAGACAAAGACGTAGAGACAGAGACGTTGAAATAGTAACGTAGATACAGAGACGTGAAGACAGAGATGTAGAGACAGGCGCGTGGAGACAGAGACGGGAAGACAAAGACGTAGAGACAGGTGCATAGAGACATAGAGATAAAGACAGAGGCGTAGAGACAGAGTCGAAGTGACAGAGACATAGAAACAGAGTCGGAGGGATAGAGACGTAGAGACAGAGACGTGAAAAGAGTGAGAGAGCGATTGAAGATAGAAACGTAGAAACAGGAATCTAGAGACAGGGACGTAGATATAGCCACGTAGATACGGAGGCGTAGAGACAGAGTCGGAGAGACAGAGATGTGGAGACAGAGACATGGAGGCAGAGACGTAGAGGCAGGGATGTAGATATAGAGACGTAGAGACAGGCGCGTAGAGACAGATTCCTGGAGACAGAGACGTGGAGACAGAGTGGGAGAGACAGAGATGTGGAGAAAGAGACGTGAGAAGAGAGAGAGCGATTAAAGATAGAAACGTAGAAACAGAAACCTAGATACAGGGACGTAGAGACAGGGATGTAGAGGCAGGGATGTAGATACAGAGACGTAGAGGCAGGCGCATGGAGACAGAGTCGTAGAGAGAGCGACGTGGATACAGAGACGTGGAGACAGAAACTTAGAAACGAAACATAGAGACAAAAACGTAGAGACAGGGACGCACAGACAGTATCGTGGAGGCAGGCGCGTAGAGACAGAGACTTAGAGACGGAGACATAGAGATAGAGACGTGGAGACAGAGACATTGAGACAGGCGCGTAGTGACGGAGATAGAGAGGTGGAGACGGAGAAGTGGAGACAGAGACGTGGAGACTGAGATGTGGAGACAGGGACGTGGAGATCGAGACGTAGAGACAGAGACGTAGGGACAAGGAAGTAGCGACAGAGCCGTGGAGATGGAGACGTAGAGACAGAGTCGGGTACAAGCAAAATTAGAAGTTTCGAAAATTTTAAATTTTGAGTACATCAAAATTATATGTGATGAAATGGAATGGATATAAAATGGAAAATGGAAACAATTTTCAGAAAGTTTTGAAACAAGAAGTACTAAATTAAATCAGGTAATTGTAAGACAATTCAATTTATAAAATTTATTTGATATAATTTCATTTTTACGTTATTGATGTTTTTAAAAAATTTCGTGACATCGACAGTCTATTAGGGCTACTGGGGATACCACTTACAAATAAAGCACATCTTTCTATTTACCTCAAAGGTGATGTGGAAAAAATAAAACACAATATATCTTCTTTAATATATTTACAAATCGATTAACTTAAAAATTAATTGAGTTAATGTTCTGAGTTGAAAACTTCTCGTAAGCATCAATTTACAAAACATTTCACTCCTGCCGCTGTGCAGTCCCTCCTTAATTTTGTAGTTCCTCTTTAAAATATAAATCGAATCCAATAAAATAAAATTAATTCCAATGCACGTGTAAGTATAACACACTATACTATGCAACTCCTCTTTAATTTAAAGCTCCTCCTTAAAATAACATTTCCTTTAAGTTTATAACATTACCATTATCGGTTATAACGATCAGCGAAAAATATATGTGCTTTGTTTGAACATTAAGGGAATTCTTTTATTAAGGTAGCGGACATCAAACAAACCAATAGTTGTAAAAAACTATTATTGCTTTATTGCTTTATGCCCTGAAGAGAGGAGTATACAAACGCTCCCGAAACGTCGGCAATAAAGCAATAATAATATTTTACAACTATTGGTTCGTTTGATGTCCGCTACCTTAATAAAATACATACACCACGAACGTACACTCAACTATATTAAGGGAATTCTCTCGATACCAAACTAGGGAAAATGAGGGCCATTGATCTATTTCTTAATTTACAAAGTAAATGTTGTTCAAGAAAGTCTTACAAATACTGGTTAACTAATAATTATATATTCATACAAAACAATTCTATTCGTCTGAATGATCAATAACAAGTTTCGTAAGGAAGTTGATTTGACTCATTTTTTGAGGTTAAATGTACCGTTTTGTAATGCACTAAATTTTTTTAATACATAGAGGTATACAATAATACCTTTTAAGAGCAATAATCGCTCGTCGTATGCTTATCTTTGGATGAATATTTTTTCATTACAAACAACTTTTAATGCCCTGCAAAATACGTAAATTTGTGCGAATTCCCATAAGTCTCCAGGTTAAATTACTTAAACGAAAACATCAATATCTGGCTTCCTAGGTATCTTTTGGTTCGAAAAATTTAACTGAGTTATTTTAAGAGTTATACTAACCAGTCCTTCAAATTTTATTAAAATGTTCTTTTTTATTCAAAATCGAGAGAATTCTTTTAAGCTATTCCTTAAACGATTATTTGTAATATATTTTAACATGAGAAGTGGTTATGTAAGGCTATTGGCGAATGATACCACTTTAAATAAAAATCTAACGCGTCTGTTAATTGTACCTCAAAGGTGACGTTGGAAACTTTTTTCGTTTCAATAAAAAAAAGAAGAATTGATAGATTCACTTAAGTGTTACGTTGAATGTTTAAATTCATATAACATATGAAAAATATCTATTAAAACTCCCCTTGAAACCAAGAATGTTACTTATTTTTTGTCAAAGGTGGGGAGTTGACGAGTGGAGCGAGTAGGGGGGTACCCCCCTAATATTTATATATATATATATATAGTTATAGTATGTCGTAGTAAATAAACTCACTCGACTCAAAAAGAAAGAGAGAGAGAGAAAGAGAGAGAGAGTTATATATAACAACAACAAAATTGTGACTGTACAATAACCTCAAAATATCGTCATATGGTATTTTTATTATCTTCTTATATATACACGACTCACAAAGAGAGAGAGAGAGAGAGAGAGAGAGAGAATAGAATAGAATAGAATAGTTCTTTATTGACGTCATGGGATAAGACCCCGTCTGACGCTGATTAGTTAAATACAGTATATATACATGACAATGAGTAAAGCGCAAATTATAAAAATAAAATAACAATGATGATTATGGTAATACTGACAATAAGTAGAGCGCATTTTTAAAAATAAAATAACAATTGATATTTTGGTAATGGTAATAACATACAAATCTATACAGCGAAATGCGCAGAGCAGAGTAAACGGGTAGCGGGGTGGCTGGTAGCAGTAGGCGAGCATAGATTTTAGAGACGAGGGCACAGCGCAGTCGCCGGCGGCAATTCAAAGAGCAGGCAGGTCGGGAGGACCTCTTTGCGGACGCGTGCGTTCCAATCGGTAACATCCCGGTTGAACAGGGTGTTACGTAGCGTTCGCTTGAAACGTGGGAGGTTAGCGGAGGCGAAGTCTGTGACGTGAATAGAGTTGAGCAGATCCATCGCGTCGAGCGCGAAGGAGTGTTTATAGGCCTCGGTTCGCCGCGGAGGTGGTTCAAACGGCTGAGGCAGGCGGCGATCTGATCATCGCAGGTCGATATCAATATTTAGCCGGCAACTGAAGCGATCAATGAGGTAAGAGGGGTGGGCGCTGGACACCACTTTGAAAGCCTGGAGGCTTAGAAAGTACTCGCGCCTTCGCCTCGCAGACAGCCATCTTAGAGCGAGCTGTAAGGCGTAATGTGGCCACGGCGAGGTACTCTGCCGACCACGAACCGCACGCAGGCTTTGAGAGCTTTCTCGAGCTTTTTGGTCTGATCCTTGTCGACGCGGTTGTAGACAGGTGGAGCGTAATCGAGGTGGGGGAAAAGGTACGTCCCCACTAGGTGCTTGCGTGTGTCACGGGTTAAAGCATGGCGAAAGAAACGCAGGGCACAGAGAGAGCCAAACACTTTGCGCGTGACATGCTTGATGTGGCCTTGCCAGTCCAGGGTGTTAGTGAAAAACACTCCGAGGCTCCGTGCTTCCGTCACATAGGGGAGGCTGCTGCCGTCTATCATCACACGAGGTAGAGTTTCGAGGTCAAGCTCGCGAGTGTAGGCGACACTTCCAAGAATCATGACCTTGATTTTCCCAGTGTTGAGAGTGAGGCTATTAAAGCGGGCCCAGTCGGCGACCGCTTGGGCGTCTTGAGTGACACAGTCGAGAGCACGATGGAAATTGGCGGGAAAGAAGGGATGGTATAGCTGAGTTTCATCGGCGAAGATCATGACCTTTGAGAAGCGGACGACTGCTGGGAGGTCGTTTATGAAAATGGCGAAGAGTAGGGGGCCGAGAACGTTCCCTTGCGGCACTCCAGACTCCGCACGAAACCAGTCGAAAATTTTTCCCCCTGAATTGATTACAGCCTGTAGCCTGTCGGCAAGGTATGAAAAAAACCACCGCAGGGCATGGGTGGAAAAGTTCAGGGCCTTCAGTTTGGCGAATAGTCTGGCGTGAGGGATCGAGTCGAAGGCTTTTGAGAAATCAAAGAGTATGAGAAGGGTGAGCTTGCGCAGGTCGACTGTATGGCGTATGTCATCAAACACCCCTAGAAGGGCAGTCTGGGTGCTGTGTCCGGGGCGGAAGCCCGCTTGGCGAGTATGGACAAGCCGGTGAGTTTCCAGGTAACCCTGTAGCTGGTTGTGAACGAGTCGTTCGAGGACCTTTGAAAGCTCTGGCAGCTGGGCAATCGGCCGTGTGTCGAAGAGTTGGACCATCGCTTTCGTCTTAGCGAGAGGTCGAATCGTCGCTTTCTTCCAATTAGTGGGAAAGGTAGCAGAGACTATGGAGGTATTGAGGAGGTTGGTAATGTGAGGGAGAGAGTGAGGTAGGGTGAGCTTGAGCATAGGTTGAGAGAGGCCGTCGTGACCCGTGGCTTTTGAGGATGATCTGAGAAGGACGGCCGGGACTTCACGTTCTGAACAGGGGCGGAGGCAGAAAGGGCTAGTGAGGTGTGAGGCGAGGGGCTGGCTGGCTATTGACTCGAAATCGTGTTCAGTGATGGAGGGGTGGCGGCTCACGGTAGATGCGTAGAACATGTTGAGGTCATCGGAGGTGAAGGTTAATAGGGGTGATGGCAGGCTGGGACTGGTGACGTGCAGGCGTCGGAGCTCGCGTCATTTTGCGCTAGCATGCGGAGGATCGACAAGGCGAAGGGCAACGTGGCTATTCTTAGCGCTGTCTAAGGCATTGGAGCATTGCGCGCGAAGTGAGCGAAAGCGGGCGAGATCGGCAGCAGAGCCCGAGCTGCGAGCAAGGCGGTACGCATGGTCGCGGGACCACATCAGTGCCCTGATTTGGGGATTTACCCACGGTTTTCCGCGGGATGACAGCGCAATTTTCCGCAGGGGCGCGACGCAATCAAACGCATTCGTCAGCGCAGAGCTAAGCGCACGCTCCGCCGCGTTTACATTTGTGAAGCACGGGCCTGAGACGAGCTCAGAAGTGGTCGTGGTGGCGATGAACGAGTGGGGTGGAAGGGAGCTTGGTGGTCAAGTGTGGGGAGGTGACTGATGAGGGCGAGACGAAGCGACTCTGGATCGATCTTCTTTAAGTTGCGGAGCGTCACCGACTTGGTGATAGATGAAGGTTCGGCGCAGGCTAGCGAAATTTCTGTAAAGTCGTACCCCGCAATGAAGGGGGCATCAGACCTCGAAAAGCACACGATCGTTATTTTTAACAATGAAAAGGTCGATCCAGGTATGTGAGCCTTTACAGAGCTGGTGATGAGTGGGATCAGATGGGACGAGGAAAGGTGAGTTGGAGCAGATGGAGTTATTGAGATGGGTGACGTCAGGGGAGTTAGGGAGGGCCATGTTCATATTGAAATCGCCTGCGATGATGATGGAAGGGAAGTGAGGGAGATGATTAGCTAGGCAATCGAAAAAGTTAATGGGGTATGAAACGTGTGGGCGGCGATATACAGCGGCGAAAAGAAGTCGTAGTTAGCCCTTTCTCAGCTCGCATATTATGTATTCGGGGGTGTTGTCATAAAGTGGGTCCGAGCCAGCTAAAACTACAACGCTGAAGGTGTCACGAACGTAGAGGCCGACGCCATCACCGCCAATTCCCTCTCTATCGACATGAAAGAAATTATAGCCGTCGAGGGCAAGGTGCGAGTCGCTCGCGAGCGGATTAATTTTTGTTTCGCTAATTGCGATGGCGTCGAAGCGAGACTCAGCAACCTTTGCCTCGAGCAGCGCGAAATGAGAAGGGAACAGGCCGTTCACATTTATGTGGCCGGCGATGAACGATTTGGGGGTTACGGAGCGCGAGGAACAGTTAGATGGCCGTCAAGACGGCGGCAGAGTCAGCGCATTGATGTTATCTACGCAGGTGATCGGCAGCAGCGGGCCATTCTTGGTCGGGCGCTTAGAGACAGTGAGGTTCTTTACCAGTGGGCGAAGGTGGCCAAGCTCTTTATAACGTGCAGTTGCGTGCTTCAGGAGCTTGTGGATGGGGTCAGGCCACAGCGCGTTGAATGAGAGCTTGGCGGAACCACCCGCTCCAAAAATGGTTTGGCAGTCAAGGTCTTTAAGACTCGGTGTTCTACGTAAGATATCGTCGCGGGCAGCCGGGCAGGCAAAGGTGAAAACCAGTGCTCTGGGCGGGGCAGCCAGCGCAGGTGCAGCGCTCGGAGCGACGGCTGGAATTTGCCGGTTCTCAGCACGTGCCGGTGGATTCCAGGCGCGCCAACCAGTAACGAACGGCACAAGATGTTGGAGCTTGAGCGCGGTGAGAAGTGCAGCGGCGAGAGGCGTGGGCTCAAGCTGAACGGCCGGAGGGATCCCACGAACAATTAGCTCTCGCAGGTCCTCAAGAGAGCGATGGTTCAGAGCATCCTGTATGACGGCCGAGTTAAAGGACACACCCCCACGCACTGCTGCAATATCTGCATCATATCGAGCGCCGAGAGCTGTTTGGTTTCTATCCACGGCCTGAAGGTGCTGCTCGACCGCGTCCACACGAGGCGCTAGGTTACTGAGCACGCGCGTATTTTTGGCGAGAGCGTGCAAGACTTGCGCGAGAGCGGCCGTGTTAGCAGCAGTCGTTGCAGCAGTAGCATCGTGGGAGCTCTTCAAGAGGTCGTAAAGCACATGAGTATACGCGGGGGCATCGCGGAGAGCAGCTTTCATCGCCCCATCCGGATCTAGCTCACGGAACGGGGCAGCAGCATTAAGGCCAGAGCTTAAGTCATCGTCCATGGCTACCTCTGGTGTCGTCAACGCAGTTGTAGTAGAGACGGAGCAATACGCCTTCAGAGCAGGTGTGATGGACGGCGAGGGGGTTGAGGCACGCCTCTTAGATGGCAAGCTGCTGATGGTAGTCGGCTCTGGTTCGCTGGTGATGAGCGAAGATGGCTGCGTGGGCGCGGCATCGAGTTGCGCGGAGCAGGGTCTGCTCGCAGCAGTGTGAATGGTAGCGCTACTCACGTCTTTCAGTGCACACCTGTTGCAACGATTTGACAGGCCGGACACGGACAAACAGGCACTATGGAAGTAGCGCTGGCAGATAGTGCAAGCGGCGAGGTCTGGGTCGTTCCGCACGATACGGGCATAGCAGACAGGGCATTCCCTCGTGGCCATACGAAAGATGCGAATGGCTTAGAGGAGAGCAAGGTGTCGCTGCGTACAAGTGTGCGATATACGTGCCAACGCTGGTGGGAGGCGACGGAGGTGCGAGTGCGCCCGATGGTAACGGGTGCAGTCGCGCGGTAAGTTGGCGGCGGCCGGTAAGAACGAGCGGGGCCAAGAATGTGCTGACTCACGCAAAAAATCCAGCGACGCACAAAGCAAGAAATAGCCGGCGATGTCAGCTGATGATGGCTGCTGGTGTAGTAGCAGACGGCAAACGCTGCAGAACACCTGTAGTCAGCTGGCCCTGAGCAGACGAGAAGCGCTGTGGCAGGGGCAGAAAGAAGCCAGCAGCCGATGCAACGCGAAGTGCAGTTGTGGCGGACGACGGCAGTGATGCGCAGCAATGCAGCGACGGCGATGGTGAGGAGGCAGGTAACCTTCAGTGGCCGGACGGCGGTCAGTGACACTCACGGTTAGGGCTTCAGCATAGGCAGGAAAAGGTCCCTGGTTCATAAAACAGGAGCGCAATGCCTCCAGTTTTTGGGCTGGGAGCTTAAGAGCCTTTTGGGTCCCCTTTTCCTATCAAAAAAACGACTCTGAGGAGTAAAAAGCGGTGAGTATAGGTGAAAGAAGCGGGAGCTGATATAAGAAGCGTGCGCACACTTACCGATGATGAGAGAGAGAGAGAGAGAGAGGGAAGAATATAACAAAAAAAAATAACAAAAAAAATAACAAAAGTGGTATTTGAAAAGAAGAGATAGAGAGAGAAAAGAATATATAAAAAAAACGCACAACAACAATTGTAATTCTAAAAAATAACTTCGAAATATGGTATAGTTATATATTATTTTTATAATTCAAATCAGCTGATAGCATGGCATCACATTCTTTTATATATAGATAAGTATTATTTTTATACTAGAAGATGTGACATGTAAAAAAATAATACACAATAAAAAATCGATAATTTGTGTAATCTTTTTCATTTTCAGATTATACAATTCTCAGTCTTTGGGGAATATACATATGATATTGGAAATAATGAAATAAAAGAAACTGTGTCAAAATTGAATTTAGCAGAGAGAATTGATATATATGGAGACTCAAACTGTATTGATTATAGTCATTCCCAGAAACCTAAGTGTAATATGACAGAATGAAATATTTTCAAATTTTGAATACTTTTTTATCACGATCTAAATTTGTATGAATTTTATTGTTAGTGGTACAGCATGCTTCTTGATGTTAGATGCAATTTTGAAATATATACTACTACTGGACGAATTCCATCAGTCTTCATAGAGTATTATAAACATCTGCCGGAAGAAATGGAAATCTACAAGCGTGATCTACAAGAAAATAACGTAGAAATATCCTGATTTGATTCTTCAATGTGTATGCAAGATCCAAATGATTCTCAAAATGTAACGAAAGCTGTTAGGAAGCAACAACTAAGATATTTATTTAGACAGTATTGCACTCAAAGTACGAAAAAATTATTATGTTTTGAAGTAAGTTCTTCAAAATAAGAAACGAAAATTGTGATTTTAATAGATCATCTATTTAAAAAATGACATCTAATCAGTGTTTTGTGTAATAAATAAAATAAAATACAGGTATGATCTGTTGCATGAAGTGTTTAAAATCAAATTTTATTGATGACAGATAATGTAGTGATTAATTAAAAAGTGACATCTAATCAGTGTTTTGTGTAATAAATAAAATAAAATACCGGTATGATATGTTACATGAAGTGTTTATAATCATACAACTTCTACTTAAAATCAATTTGAAATGTTTTGACGATAGCTCAATAAATAATTACGAAGAATATGTTACTATACTATATAATTTATGATACATATTTGAAATATTGGTCTGAGCCTTAGTTTAAAAAGCGTTTGTCATTTTCAAGAAACTTAGTCGATATCAGTACTGTGTTGTTGTACATATTTACTCAAGCACCAATTAAACGATTATGTAAATTAAAAAAAGCGAAAATCATGTGTTATTGTGAAAATTTTAACGAATAAAAGTTAATCTAATTTATGATTTTCTCACGGTAGGAGACGTCAAAATTTTTCAGAGAAGTTCTTAGTAAATATTTTTCTAGACAAGATTCAAATAATAATTTCAAGAACTTATATATCAGTGTTTTGGGTAATATAAAATACTGGTAAAATATGTTGCATGAAGTGTTATATCAAATTTTAAAACTTCTACTTAAAATCAAATTGAAATGTTTTGAGAATAGAACAAGTGTGTATTAATAAATAATTGTGTGCTATAAGTTTCATAAACTTCATAATAAGCTTTTGCATATAAGAAAATATTGCTGAATGACACGTGAGGTTATATTATAAATATACAATATAATTTTCAGTGGTTTGTGTAATAATAAATAAAATATAGTACTGGGATGACGTGTTACATGAAGTGTTTATAATCAAATCTTAAAACTTCTATTAAAAATCTGATTCAAATGTTTTGAGAATAGAAAATGTGTGTATTAATAAATAATTACGTGTTATGAGGTTCATACACTTCATAATAAGCTTTGGCATAGAAGAAAATATTGCTGAGTGACACGTGAGGATATAAATATACAATATAATTTATGATGCCTATATGAAATATTGGTCTGAGCCTTGGTTTAAAAAGCATGTGTCATCTTTAAAAAACTTAGTGGATATCCATGCTATGCTGTTGTACATATTTATTCAAGTGCCAATGAAAAGATTATATCTAATGAACATGGAAGTACTGAAAAGGGCAAAAATGATGTGTTATTGCGAAAATTTCAAGGAATGAAAGTGCTCAGTTAATCTATTTTCTGATTTTCTCACGGTAGGAGATGTCAAAATGTTTCAGAGAAGCTTTTAGTACGTATTTTTCTATACAAGATTCAGATAATAATAATGTTTAATTCATCAACTGGTTGTGATTTTAATTTTACAAGATTATGTGTATGATGAAAAACAAAAATATTATGAAAAAGAAATATGTGGGTACCAAAATAATGAAACGAATTCCAGCTTTAGAATGTCCAATAGAAGGCTAGAGGTAAATTTTAGCATAAATTTAATAATATAATAATAATTTGTCAAAAAAACAAGAGCAAATGGATGCATAAGAGTGTTTTGTGGAAAAACTTATTGTCAGGTGCTGTTACGTAAGAGTAGTTAACTTGGCAAACTTCGAGCGTCGCATTCTGTAAAGGCTAGAGGATTAGGTGATTTCAGAGAAATAGATGCGAAAGAGTAGTTTTTAAGAAACTTTGTACCGCCTGCTGTTATGGAAATGGCAGTTCACATGAGAACTCAACTTCTCAGCCAACTTTGAGCTTCGAGTTTTATCAAAGCAAGAGAATCAGGTGATACAGAGATTTGAATTGTAATTCTGAGAACTTGTACTTTTTTCTTTTATTCCTTGCGATAGCTACAAAGAAAGAATATATTATTGTTATCTTTTATAACAACTTTAAATTCTCTGTTGAAATACTAATACAAGTTTAATGTTTTTATCCAAACAATCTTGCTCTCAACAACTGTCCAACTCTCTACAAAGAACTTGACTGAAAGCTTAAATGTTTTTTTGAAACAATTATAATAAACATTTTTGAAAACTATTTTTAAAATATTTTATAACCCTCTCCTTCTTCCCCCTCTCTCTCCCTCTCCATCACTCTCTCAATCCCCGTCAAACACTGTACCAAAAACTTTAATGAGAGCTTAAATATTTTTTCAAAACAATCAACACGTTCTTTAAAAAACTAATTTTTTAAATATGTTCTAACAATACAATTTGTCTATAGTCTTTTATTTATTCTAATCTCATCTATTCAATAAACACTCTCTACAAATGGTAATAATTTTTTTCATGACTGTACAAATAATAATATTGTTAATAAAACTTTCTACGAAAATATAAAATAAGGCAACTATAGACGTTTTTTCTGTATAATCTATAAAATAATATTTATGATTTTTTAAAAGAAGTAAAATAAATACTAGTAAAAAAGTCTTTTATTTCTTTGCGTCAATGTATGCTCAACAATTGTATGTAAGTACATTCAAATTGTTCACTGCAAATCAAACAAATGAAAGTTGTGAAATCAATTATCGATAGTCAAGTAATGTAAACCATTCTCCGAAAAACTGTATGACTATGTTCTCAGAAGTGTATTCAAATTTTTTCATTCTTCTATACCAATTACACACAAGAAAGTACTGAAATCAATTAATTGTAGTCAAGTACCGTCCATAAGAACTTTTCGCACTATAAATAATTCCATTGGCTCTAATTTTTAATTGATGCCGTTAAGTACAACATATCCGTATATGTGCAGAATCATGATATGATCATGTAAAACGTAAAGGACTTTTGAGCAGGCTATAAATTTATATAAATTTTTTATTTTATTCTCGTTTAAAAAGGACGGACAGAAGGAAAAATATGTTTGGCAATGAAATATAAATCATGATTCTGCACATATACGGATATGTTGTACTTAACGGCATCAATTAAAAATTAGAGTCAATGTAATTATTTATAGTGGACTTATAGGTATAAATATTGTTAATGAATTTATACAAAAATTTAGTATTCTACATTTAAGTAGCCCACTTGTAAACTGCAAACCGTCGGGCCCGCCAAGTATGCGATAGAAAAATAGTGATGTGTTGGTAACTATGTAATTTTTTATATAGGCTTTGACTTTTCGTAAATACCTGAAAAAACTCTTATGAATTTTAGAAATAAAAAGAAGGCATTATAGTTATAGAATTAAAATAATTTTCGCCCACACGGGCGTAAAGTACCTACATGGTACTATAAAGTTTTATAGCACAGTGTGACCTAAGCCCGCACTTAAGTCACGCCTATCCGTGCGATAAGTAGCCCATTATTGCACCGTGCATATCGCACTCGCTACGCTCGTGCGCTAACCTAACGGTGCAAAAAAGGACTGCTTAGCGCACGGATAGGCGTGACAGCGGGCTTAGGTTAGGCTGTGCTATAAAATATTGTACGATACTAGAGTCTTAAGTAGCCCATTACACGGCGTGATAGGACCCTCGCTGCGCTCGGCCTAACTTCACGCCGTGCAATAATGGGCTACTTAAGGCACACGTATCGTAATGTACTATTGTAGGAGTGTGTGAGCTATTGGACCTCTTGGGCGTTATGTAGTACTTTATGCCCGCTGGCTGAATAATTTTGAAGTTAAAATGTGGGCGTAAAATGTAATTTTACACGCGAGGTACGAAAAGTTCTTATGGCCGGTACTTGACTACAATTAATTGATTTCAGTACTTTCTTGTGTTTAATTTGTATAGAAGAATGAAGAAATTTGAATACATTTCTGAGAACATAGTCATACAGTTTTTCGGAGAATGGTTTGCATTACTTGACTATCTATAATTGATTTCACAGCTTTCGTTTGTTTGATTTGCAGTGAATAATTTGAATGTACTTACATATAATTTGTTGAGCATACATTGACTCAAAAAAGTAAAAGACTTTTCTACTAGTATTTACTTGACTTTTTTAAAGAAACCTTAAATATTATTTTATAGATTATACAGAAAAAACTTCTATACTTGCCTTCGTATACTTTCTATACTTTCGTAGAAAGTTTTATTAACAATATTATTATTTGTACAGTCATGAAAATATTATTACCATTTGTAGAGAGTGTTTATTGAATAGATGAGATTAGAATAAATAAAAGGACTATAGACAAATTGTGTTGTTAGAATATATTTAAAAAATTAGTTTTTTAAAGAACGTGTTCATTGTTTTGAAAAAATATTTAAGCTCTCATTAATGTTTTTGGTATAGAGTTTGACGGCGATTGAGTGTAAGGGGGAGAGGGAGAGAGAGAGGGGGAAGAAAGAGAGGGTTATAAAATACTTTAAAAATAGTTTTTAAAAATGTTTATTATAATTGTTTCAAAAAACATTTAAGCTTCCAGTCAGGTTCTTTCTAGACAGTTGGACAGTTGTTGAGTGCAAGATTGTTTGGATAAAAACATTAAACTTTTATTAGTATTTCAACAGAGAATTTAAATAATTATTTTATGAAGCTAATGGCCATATCTACCAGTGAAAGGTGATTTTTTTTAAAAAATTAAAAAATAAAAAACACCATAATCTTCGACGTTTCGGAGACTTTATTCATATCTCCCTCTTCAGGAATCTATAATTAATAATTTAAGAAATTTAACACACTGTTTTTTTAAAAATAACACAAATATACGACGACTTACAATTTGAAATTAGTAGACTACCGTATGTATATAATACTCTGATAAATAATTGTGAATTTTTGGTCTCTAAAGAAATATAACATCTATGTACGTTAGCTAAAAGGTTACTAGGAACGCATGTATAATGGAAGTATCCATAGTCTTGTATTATAGAGACTAAGGTTATTAGGGTTACTTTCGCCAATACGTGTCGCCCTGGTATCTCTCTTCGCTCTCTTCGACTCTTACGGTTTGCCTTTCTCCCACTCTTTCATTGTTTATGTTGTAGTGGTGAATTAGATACGCACTTACACATTTAAATGTTACTTGAATATATAAAGCGAGAAAATTGTTTTCTAAAATCACTGACGAGCGGATTGTTGCCCGCATAAACTACTTGACATTACGATATGTAATTAAGGATTGTAAGTCGTCGTATATTTGTGTTATTTTTAAAAAAACAGTGTGTTAAATTTCTTAAATTATTAATTATAGATTCCTGAAGAGGGAGATATGAATAAAGTCTCCGAAACGTCGAAGATTATGGTGTTTTTATTTTTTAATTTTTAAAAAAAAATCACCTTTCACTGGTAGATATGGCCATTAGCTTCATAAAATAATTATCTACAATACTCTACCATTAGCTGAGATCAACAACTTAAAATTATATACAACGTTTGGCCTGGAATACGTTGTTTGAGAGTTCGAGAAAACCATTCATCTCAACACCATGATGACTACATTGAAGGCGCATCATCAAGATGGAAATTTAACACACACGGTAAACCAACACAATACACATCGAGAATTATTAAAATACTACTTAATAAATAGAAAGGACTTAAATTTAAACTTAGTACTACATATAGTTTTCACAATATTCGGCTTTATTATAAGAAAAAAATTTTATAAACTAACGAAAACATTATACAATTTAAAATACTATAGAGAACATTTGAAATTCTTAATTAAATGCAGATTTTATAGTGTGGTTCCTAATCATTTGAAATTTATTACTAAGAACTTAAGAAATAATCACATGTTCTCAAATAAGTGCAAAATTAAACAAAACAAATTAGCTGATAATATAATCATTCAACTGTTAAACATCGAGATTATAGATATTCACATGAAAATTGTACAAATAAATAAATTAATTGATAAAATGTCGAAAGAATTGCATAATTTCGTAGGTATAGATATTTGTTCTTGGTTCATAGATTATTACAATACTAAACTCACATTTGTTATGACTAAAGTTACAATGAAATTGGAAAAAAAACTCGATGTTCTGTATTTTAGAAAATATAAGAAAGTGATAGATAAAGATAGATATAGAGATGAGGATAATACTAGTGTCAATAATATGATCGGGGTCAATCTCCCGAACAATAACACACAGGTCACCAACCCTTGCATAGCAAGTAAATGGTCTGTTAATGTCTCGGGGATTCAACTTCCAACGTATGTTATAGATATACTAAAGTTGGGTGAAAAGTTTAATTACAATAACAGATTTGATAATAAGTTAGCATTAAATTACGTAAAAAACTTTGAATCCTTTTTAAAAAATGACATTGATGAAGAGAATATCCCAAAGTTAAGAGCAAAGTTTCTTAACACGATTAAAAAATTTTATAATAAAGATCTTGCTACAAATTCTCATGTAGATAAAAAGTTTAAAATAGATTTAGAAAAAACAAAAAAGTTCATAAAACATCACCCAGATATCTTAATAACTAGAGCTGATAAGGGAAATGCAACTGTCATAATTAAAAAGTCCACATATTCAGAAAAAACAGAACTATTATTTTGTGATGAGAAATATTATGAAAAAATTAAAAAGAATCCGTTGCCTAGTCTTGAAAGAAAAACTAATGAGTTAATTAAATGGCTCAATAAAATAGATTTTATGGGTAATGAAAAAAGTTTCTTCCAATTTTACAAAAATTTAACATATCAAAAGCATACGGATTAATCAAAATACATAAAACTGGTTTTCCAGTAAGACCTATAATTTCGACTGTAAATTCACCAACGTATTTTGTTTCAAAGTTTTTTGCAAAATTCCTACAGAATAATCTTAAAACTCCTAAATCTCACATAGATAATAGTTTAAAATTAAAAGAAAAAATCGATAACTTGTATATTCCATTAGATCACGAGATCATAAGTTTCGATGTAATCAGTTTGTTTACGAATGTCCCAGAATATTTAGTTTGTAATGCTATCGAAAAAAGGTGGCATCAATTGTATAATAAAATTAACATTAATTGTTCTGAATTCCTCCATGTTATTAAGTTTATCTTAAATAATAATTTCTTTCAATTTAACGGAAAATTTTATAGACAGACTTTTGGATCAGCCATGGTTAATCCAATAAGTCCAATACTGTCAGACATAGTCATGGATGATTTAGAATCTTACTGTATTAATAAATTACAATTTAAACCGCTATTTTATTATCGTTATGTGGATGATATTGTACTGTGTATACACAAGAATGACATCAAGGAGCGCGGGAGCGCTCCGAAGGCAAGTTATAGAAGAGCCTTAGGACGACCGCGCTATCATATACATTGAAATGGGTGTCCGAAAAATTCAATGCGCCTATATACCTATTGTGTTAGTTTCAACTATATAACATATCCCTCTTAATCGAAAGCCATTTCATTGCTCTACTCAAATCGAAAGATTTTATTTAAAAATATTATCTCGTTCAAAAGATACAGACAACTGAATTATTTTATGTTCGTTTTCCTTTCAGAATTTTCGTCTTTTTCTTCCGGCATCCGGTTTGCAGCTCTTACGACATTTCCGGTTGGCGTCTATACCTTACGCCTGTATATCTATATATAAACACACACATGACACATCTGGCCGGCCTAACCTTATGTGAATGTTATTGTGAGCCCTATGAGACCTTATATACATGTAGTATAAAAAGTTATAATCAACTCGTCAAGTTAATTTATGACATATTTATACATTAGCAAATGTTATTTCGTGAGTTAGTTAATTTAATAATAAGTATGTAACGATCTCAAATATGCAGCCAGTGATGAGAATTCAAAAGAATTTTAATCTATTCTTCGTGTATCAATGGGGAAAATAATCAACGGGGAAAATAACTTTTATCAGATAAGTACTTACAGGCTAAATGTTAAATAGCTAAAAACATTTTATAAAAATTGATACTTTGTGTGATTTTTTATTTTTACAGATATTATACGAGAAGATTATTTGGAGTATTTTCAAGATATGGATGTATATATGTTATATAGAATTATATTAAAGAAAATAGTAAGAAATCATATAAGTAGTACTACTCAAGAATATAGTACTACTCAAGAAAAAAAAACCTAATCAATATTATTATGAAAGAGCAGAGAATTATTACTATTTACAGCACAATATTCTTCAAGATATCCTCAACATGAAAATTTTTCATACGACCAGATTTAATTTTAGAAAAACAAAGATCTAAGATGTTTATAATTATTAGACAGTATTAGATTAAAAGTACGAAAAAGTATTTTGTTCTGAATTGAAGTAAGTTCTTAAAAAAATAGGAAAAGGAAATTGTGATTTTTGGTTATAGTTGCAAATTATATTGGCGACAAATAATGTAGTGATTATTAATTAAAAAATAATATCTAATCAGTGTTTTGTGTACTAAATAAAATAAAATACCAATATGATGTGTTGCATGAACTGCATTCAAATATTATTGAAAATAAGTGTTTAAAAAGTGATATCGACTCAGTGTTTTACGTAGTAAATACAAAACTGTTCTGGTGTGATGTGTTTAAAGTGCTTGTAATAAAATTTTAAACCTTTATTAAAAATGAGTTTCAAATGCTTTGAGGATAGAAAATGTGAGTATTAATAAATAACTATATTTTATGAGGTTCATATAAACTTCATAATAAGCTATGGCATACAAGAAAATATTGCTAAGTGATGCGTTATTTTAATACAAGAACAGATGTTTAGGAATAGAATTATATCAAAGAAGATAGTAAGAATATCGTACTACTCAAGAAAGAAAAATCAAATTAATATTATTATGAAAGAGCAAAGAATACATACTATTTACAACACAATATTTTTCAAGTCGTTCTCTATGTATCCTCAACATGAAAATTTTTCATATGATCAGATTTAATTTTAGAAGAATATTATTAATTTTTTTTGATAATTTACAGAAGTAATATAGAGTATTTTAAATGAAGAAAATAAAAGAAGTGGATAAATAAGTGATTTTAAAATAAATTCATGTGTGTCATATAAACAGTATATTAGTGAATGAATATCTTCACAGGTTTTGTTTTGCAAGGAATAGATTGTGCAATATCATGAATATAAGCAACATAACAGGACATGTTTGCGATATTTGCAAAACACTGCTGTGGATATTTGTCAAATCATTATGCATTACGGCCACCAAAAGATTATGTTCAAGTCTGTCAAAGTATGCAACCTCCTGTAGTAAGTAGAGGCAGAAATACTGTGGCAGTTATCCCTCTAGCAAAGCATCGTTCTACTTTATGGTGAATGTCAGTGTTAGTGAACTTATGCACAATAAAGAAGGAAGATGTAATAATCTTGGTTAAAAAATGTTTCCGGAAGAATACTTCAACTGTAAAAAAAGGATCATCTAAAAAAATTTGTGAATCATTTGTGACAGCTGACGACATTTAAAATAAGAAGGATATCCACTTACTAAAAGCTGGAAATAGTGAGATGGAAGGTTTTTTATTAGAAGTGTTTAAATATACAGAACATAAATAATTAAAACAAAATGAGTTGTGTGATAAGTGAATTTTTAAGTAATTTATGGATACAGAATTAATATGAGAAGAATCCCTAAGCAAGTTTATAGTGTGTGAGTGAAAATGAAACATCGCGTAATCTTGAAATCACTTAGTATTGTGACATAAAACCTTGATGCTGTCCAGTGAACTTAATCTGTGGGCTTTTATATTAGTAAAATATATCAGTGAAATGTACGTTATTTTGTGTATTTTGATAAAAGTTTTGTAAAGTCGAAAGCATAAATAATTAATATAAAAGGAGTGAATAAATAAGTCAATTTAAAAATGCATTTTATATAAAATAAAAAATATGTTTACTGTGTGATCTATAATGTGGATGTAGGGTCTAAATGCAATTGAACCTGAAACACGATTTATTATATAGCAAACTGTTTAGGACGTATCTTCTATTCATAGATAACTTTATCTTATTGTGCTATTAAAGTTAGATTGTTATAATAAAATGCTGAACATATAGTACATATGAATTCGTTACAAATTTTAAGGCCACCAAAAGATTATGTTTAAGTCTGTCAAAGCACACACAGCCTCATGAAGTGGAAACCAAGAGAAATACTGTTGTAGATATTCCTTTAAAAGTAAGCTGTAGCGACTCAACCTAAGAAAGTTGGCCCGCCCAGGACATGTGAGTTTAGTTATAAGGAGGTTTTATCAATCTGTCGAATAATATAGAAGTACAAGAATCTTAATAAAAATATTACAATGTAATATTGTTATAGTATGTACTAACCCAGATCCACCCAGACAGAAATAAATTATGCAGTTAATGTTAATAACTAAATATAATTTTTGTTTGCAATTTATAAATGCATGTTCTGGGACGCTAATACTTAATAAGTTTTTAAGAATTATTTGCTGTTAGAAACAGTTCTTTACAGTTATTTGTAGTTGTTTGCATGCTAACAAGAGTTATTTGCATTTTTAATAAAAAAAAATTGTATAGCAATTATTTGCATTTTCATTGAAAAAAAATTAATAACAGATATGAATGATATTTATAATTAAATATTAATATTGTTGTATAATTTATGCATTTTCATTGAAAAAAAAATCAATAACAGATTATATGAATGATTATTATTATTTATAATTAAATATTATTGTTGTATAATTTATTTGAAAAAAATTAATAACAGATATGAATGATTATTATTTATAATTAAATATTAATATTGCTGTATAATTTATCTTCAAATATCGTCTATGATCGCTATATCACTACATCTTTTAAAAACTTTTGCAAGCAATTAAAAATTATTTTCCAAAACTTTTACAGTCCTTTTATAAGAACTTTTGAAAATCGTAAAAATTTCTCTCAGAAACCATAAAATTACTTTCCGCACATTTATGCAATGCTTTAAAATGATTTACGTTTTATTTATTATGAAAAGGAATTCTACGAATGAATAATAAATTTTTGTTTTTTAATTCAATTTCTTTCTTGCGATACTGAAAGTCAAATATAAAGGAAATTGTAAAATCACTTAACGTACAGTCTTATACTTAACAAACATTGTTAAATATACTTTCACGATTAATAATTGTATTAACGTTTTATTTTATTAAAAGGGATTCTACGAATAAATAATAAATTTTTGTGTTTTCTATTTAACCTCCAGGCGGCCGGGGTGTCACCTTTTGGTGCCACCTCTTGGTTGATCGATATCTATGATCCTTTTAAAAAATTTTCTTCGGAAAATTTCTTCGAAGTATGACTCTTGGTATATGGTATATCTTCTTAAAGCCTGACCGCCTGGAGATTAACGAACCTTGTTTAATGTGTACTTTTACTCTTAAAAAGTTGTGAAATCTCCCTCAAAAAATTTTTTACAAAGGTAAAAACTTAGGCAATTATATACACAATGTAATTATTATCCATCCCTGTCCCTCCCCTCTCTTGCTCGCTCTCACCCTCCTTCTCAGTGCTCCCTCAATATCTGTCACACTCCGTACCAAAAACTTTAATGAGAATCTAAATATTTTTTTTAAACAATCAGGAAAACAAATAGTATAGTTATACAACTTTCTACGAAAGTATAAAATAAGGCAAGTTATAAGTGTTTTCTGTATAATATGTAGAACTCTCCCTCCCTCCATCCCTCCGTCCCTCCTTCTTTCTCCTCCTTTCCCCATCTTCCTCTCTGACTCTTTCTCTCTCTTCCCCCTCTCCCTCTTTCTCTCTTTCTTACCCTCCCCCTCTCTCTCTGCTTCTTTACAAAAGAATATCATAGTTTGAAACAAACACATGAACGAAGTGGAATCAATTAATATGTTGACAAGTACATTTTTGTAACATAACAATTATAGGAATTATGGAGTGATTTTTCTAACATAAAATCGTATAAGTACTTCTAAAAATAAACTCATGAAAGTGGTGGAATCAATTTTATGCAGGCAAGTACATTCTTATACTAAAGAGATCATAATAATTTATAACAAACACATGAAATAAGTGGAATCAATTAAGTACAGTAGGCAAGTCAATTATTATAATAAAAAAATATTTAAAAATAAAATTTGTTTAATATATTTACTATAAAAATTTGTATAAAAAAATAATTACATCTAACATAAAATATTACAAATACCAAAAAGTATAATTTTATAAATACGATAAACTATAATTCAAACACAAAATGGTGAAACATTTTTGAGTAACCATTTTCTAAGTACAGATCATAAGCATTTTCTGACTAGCGTTAATCAGCGCGCTACGCGTGCCAGTGTTCGTCTTTTGTCTCGCTCTTTCCGAAATTCGAGCTGGACTCAATTATTCGATATCATTCGGGGACAGAATAGATTATCGATCGAATTCTCAAATTATATAAGTGAAATTTTAGCTGTTTTTTTTTTTATTTAAATACACATACTTGCCGGACGCGTCGTTTCGCAGTTTTTAGGTGAACTGTAAATTGTAAATGTAAATTTGCATGGCATTATTAGTTTTCTGAAACTGTAAACGATTAATTCAAATTCGGTGTAAACGAGAACCTTAGCGGCAATAACTATACATTAGTAAGTTGAGAGGGATGTTAGCGCGTAAACCTTTAATGATTCTGAAATTACGTTGACATGACGCTCTACATCTTTGAAACATGAAAATTTCTAACAGGTACCCGATATTTGACATTTACTGATGTACGTTTTTTATTTTCCGCGAGCGATTATATATTAATGCAGTATATAAACAGCTTGAACTGCGAAACGACGCGTCCGGCAAGTATGTGTATTTAAATAAAAAAAAAAAAAACAGCTAAAATTTCACTTATATAATTTGAGAATTCGATCGATAATCTATTCTGTCCCCGAATGATATCGAATAATTGAGTCCAGCTCGAATTTCGGAAAGAGCGAGACAAAAGACGAACACTGGCACGCGTAGCGCGCTGATTAACGCTAGTCAGAAAATGCTTATGATCTGTACTTAGAAAATGGTTACTCAAAAATGTTTCACCATTTTGTGTTTGAATTATAGTTTATCGTATTTATAAAATTATACTTTTTGGTATTTGTAATATTTTATGTTAGATGTAATTATTTTTTTATACAAATTTTTATAGTAAATATATTAAACAAATTTTATTTTTAAATATTTTTTTATTATAATAATTGACTTGCCTACTGTACTTAATTGATTCCACTTATTTCATGTGTTTGTTATAAATTATTATGATCTCTTTAGTATAAGAATGTACTTGCCTGCATAAAATTGATTCCACCACTTTCATGAGTTTATTTTTAGAAGTACTTATACGATTTTATGTTAGAAAAATCACTCCATAATTCCTATAATTGTTATGTTACAAAAATGTACTTGTCAACATATTAATTGATTCCACTTCGTTCATGTGTTTGTTTCAAACTATGATATTCTTTTGTAAAGAAGCAGAGAGAGAGGGGGAGGGTAAGAAAGAGAGAAAGAGGGAGAGGGGGAAGAGAGAGAAAGAGTCAGAGAGGAAGATGGGGAAAGGGGGAGAAAGAGGGAGGGACGGAGGGATGGAGGGAGGGAGAGTTCTACATATTATACAGAAAACACTTATAACTTGCCTTATTTTATACTTTCGTAGAAAGTTGTATAACTATACTATTTGTTTTCCTGATTGTTTAAAAAAAATATTTAGATTCTCATTAAAGTTTTTGGTACGGAGTGTGACAGATATTGAGGGAGCACTGAGAAGGAGGGTGAGAGCGAGCAAGAGAGGGGAGGTTGATAATACGTTAAAGATATTTAATGCGTACGATTTGAATTTACAATTTACGGTTGAAAAACCCAAGAACAATAGTATAAGTTTTTTAGACATTGAAATTATTATAAATGATCATAGAAATATTATTACAAATTGTTATAAAAAACCAACTTTTTCAGGCCGGTATCTAAATTACAATTCTCACCATTTCCCACCCCAAAGTAATAAAATTGCTATTATTTATTGTTTAATTGATCGAGCAATAAAATTATCACATAGTAGTTTTCAGGAAAAAAATATTTCGTTCATAAAATTATTATTAAAAAATAATGATTATCCACAAGACATAATAGATTATCATATTAAAAAAAGGTTAAAGAAGATAAAATTTAATAATAACACTTCACAGAATACCACACTAATTTTCAATAATGTAAATAAGAAAAAATTTATTGTTCTACCATTTGTCAAAGAAATGGAATGTTCGATAAAAAACTTTTTTAATAAATGTAACACTAATGTAATTTTTAGTACGATTAATAAACTAAATAATATTATAAAATTAGGTAAGGACAAAAATGTAAAATATAATAATGCAAACGTAGTTTATAAGATAAATTGTAACAATTGTAACGCGTCATACGTAGGGCAGACTAGTAGGCGTCTGAATGTTAGAATAAAAGAACATCAAAAAAAGTACTGTGATAGAGATCAAAATTCATCATTATTTATTCACACACAAGATAATAGTCACACAATTAATTTTCAAAACGTAAAGATACTAGATATCGAAAGCAATAAAGAAAAAAGATTATTCTCCGAAGCTCTATTTATTCATACACAAAATAACTTTATTAATAAACAATTTGAAATTAGTAGACTACCGTATGTATATAATACTCTGATAAATAATTGTGAATTTTTGGTCTCTAAAGAAATATAACATCTATGTACGTTAGCTAAAAGCTTACTAGGAACGCATGTATAATGGAAGTATCCATAGTCTTGTATTATAGACACTAAGGTTATTAGGGTTACTTTCGCCAATACGTGTCGCCCTGGTATCTCTCTTCGCTCTCTTCGACTCTTACGGTTTGCCTTTCTCCCACTCTTTCATTGTTTATGTTGTAGTGGTGAATTAGATACGCACTTACACATTTAAATGTTACTTGAATATATAAAGCGAGAAAATTGTTTTCTAAAATCACTGACGAGCGGATTGTTGCCCGCATAAACTACTTGACATTACGATATGTAATTAAGGATTGTAAGTCGTAAATTTCTTAAATTATTAATTATAGATTCCTGAAGAGGGAGATATGAATAAAGTCGCCGAAACGTCGAAGATTATGGTGTTTTTTATTTTTTAATTTTTTAAAAAAAATCACCTTTCACTGGTAGATATGGCCATTAGCTTCATAAAATAATTATCTACAATACTCTACCATTAGCTGAGATCAACAACTTAGAGAATTTAAAGTTGTTAAAAAAGATAACAATACTAGATTTATTCCTTGTAGCTATCGCAAGGAATAAAAGAAAAAAGTACAAGTTCTCAGAATTATAATTCAAATCTCTGTATCACCTGATTCTCTTGTTTTATAAAACTCGAAGCTCAAAGTTGGCTGGGAAGTTGAGTTCTCATGTCAACTGCTGTTTCCATAGTAGCAGACGGTACAAAGTTTTTTTAAAACTGCTCTTTCGCATCTATTTCTATGAAATCACCTAATCCTCTAGCCTTTACAAAATGGGAAGCTCAAAGTTTGCTAAGTTAACTACTCTTACGTATCAGCACCCGATACTAAGTTTTTTCACAAAACACTCTTATGCATCCATCTGCTCTTGTTTTTTTGACAAATTATTATTACATTATTAAATTTGTGCTAAAATTTACCTCTAGCCTTCTATTGCACATTCTAAAGCTGGAATTCGTTTCATTATTTTGGTATCCATATATTTCTTTTACATAGTATTTTTTTTTTCATCATAAACATAATCTTGTAAAAATATTGTGTATACTGTATTGTTTACTTTATGTTATTAACAGAATTATAGACCCATGATTCAATTTCTGCCAAAATTTTATACGGTTCCTTTACTATTAGATATTTTACAAATAATGATTTTTTCATAAATTATACATAAATTTTACATACAAATATTAATTTTAAATAACTAAATCTTAATTTTAATAAATCTAAATTAGCATATATGATTTGTGCAATGCATCTTATCGATTACTGTTTACAAATTTAAAAAAACTCGAGATTACCATTTTTTTATTTTAATCAAGTGCTTTAGTAAAGAAATATACAGATACGATATTCTTGATAGATTGTTAACAGGATGGCCCAAAGTATAAATATCTGTTTTATTTGTATTTGTCGCCTCTTTAAATACAACATTATTATCTTGTGAAAACATGGTATTTTTCTAATATTTAAAAAAATATTTCCCGGTAGAAAGACATTGGTCGCATGATGGCATATAACACGTACAAAACTTTCTCATTGAGTAATATCTATGTTCTCACAACATAATGTAACGTTTAGAGGGGTGACGCATACAAATTTAAAAAATATTTTTATTTTGAGCATTCTACATATGTGTGTTGTAAAGATACTATTTCTGTATGCGATTATTCTTATAAGTGTTTTATTATTTTAACACTCAAAATGAAAATTAATCCTCTGAATCTTATTAATTTGCTGTTTGCCTATTCCCAAACACATGATATTGAAGAAAGCCCTTATAATATTAAAGAAATAGAAATAAAAGATCATTTCCAAATGATACTGTTAGATTTAATGGAATCGTCTAATAGCATCGATGTTATAATGGAAAAATCCTTGGATTTTCAAGAAGAATATAAAGAATCAGATGCACGTATTGTGGAAGATGTTGATTTACATACATTTCCTTACGGTCCTGAATTACCTATGGATCGATGTACGAGAGAGGAAGAACCATTGAGTTTTAAATACAAAAAAAGCGCTGTAGAATATTAGAGAAGTGGAGAAACAAAAACGAATTTATCGCTTAAAACAGTACAAAATATATTCAGGAAAATTAGTTCTGAAACATCGCTGGGCTCACAAAATCAATCAAGGTGGAACTTACCAAGAAAAAATTGCAAAAATTTGCAATATCACACTAGAAAATTTTAAAGCTGCTACTGAAGCTGGACTAATAATTCATGACAACGATTTAAGAAGATGGGCTCTACAAGCACAAAACCGCTGCTAACTGCTTTAGCAGAATGCTTTCTCAAAGAAAATTGATGAATTAGATTAAATAATTTTTTAAAATTTTCATTTTAATATAAAATTTCATTCTTTCTGCATATCTGATTTTCCATAAATACAATTATTCAAAATGACCAAGAAAATAATATTTAAAATAGTTATGTAGTAATTATTAAATTGCAAATTGAAAAGTTTAAGGTATCATCATATGCTATTTATTGAATTTATAAATTAATTGCATTTCTTCGAAATTTCTTCGGCGTTTTCTACGAAAATCTGCTCTTCGAAAACTCGGTGTTTGCTTTAAAACCCCGCCAACTCAGCGAAGACTTCGAAAATCCACCAACTCATAGAGTGGTTTCAAAAGCCATATAACTCGGCGAAGGTTTCAAATATCCTTTAACTCAGGCGTTTTTTTTCTTTAATTTTGTAGTGGTAGCTCTAGGATCTTAAAGTACAGTTTCTGTATAAGCGATGAAAAAAATTATTTACGATTTTTCCATATTTTTCTTTATTATTTTTACCGACTTAAATATTATCCGTATCGACGGACAAAAATATGGATTGATAGGTAATTTCAAGATTTTTAAGAAAATGTGACTACGTCCAACGGATATCTAAACCCAATGCCGTAAAAAAATATTTTCGATTTTTCCATATTTTTCTTTATTTTTTTTAACCGACTTAATTTTATCCAATTGGGCCGAACAAAATATGGATTGATAGGTAATTTCAAGACCATTCAGAATATGGGCCTACTTCCGACCGATATCCAAACCCAGAGCAAACAAAAAATTATTTTCAATTTTTCCATATTTTTCTTTATATTTTTTAATCGACTTAATATTTTCCGATCAGGTCGAAAAAAATATGGGTAGATAGGAAATTTCAAGGTCTTTTGGAAAATGGGCCTACTTCCGACCGATATCCAAACCCGGCGAAGAAAAAAAATTATTTCGATTTTTCGATATTTTTGTTTATTGTTTTAAACGACTTAATATTATCCGATTAGGCCGATAAAAATATGGATTGGTAGGTAATTTAAGGGCCTTTCAGAAAATGTGCCTACTTTCCACCGATATCCAAATTCGGCAACGAAAAAAAAAATTTCGATTTTTCGATATTTTGCTTTATTTTTTTTTAACCGACTTAATATTATCTGGTCAACTATATAATTGAACTTATACAACTACAAAATAAGCTTTAAATACGTGCCAAAGATAAACTTAATATCTCTGGCCAGTTTTGAGTTATGCTGCGGACAAATTTATAACACACGCACACACACACGCATACACATTTACACACGCACACGCACACGCACATACACATACACACACACACACACTCACACACACACACACACACACACACACGCACGCACACACACACAGACATTTTCTAGGAAATGCGTATCTCGACTCAGGGAGCTCAGAAATATCGAAAATCATCGAAATCTCGAGGTCGAAAAATTTCAACGTTACCAAGCTTTCTCTTTGAGAAAGCAAAAATTAATCGGAAATGAGGGCGTAAGATTTACAGCTTCAAAACGTTGGCTTTCAATATTTAAAAACTCCCATAGAATTGTTTCTCGAAAAATTAATAAATTTATTACAAAAAAAGTATAGAAAATAGAAATGATTTGCATAAAGAAGATGTAGAATTCGTAACAGAAGTCAAACAATTTATTAATGAAATAGGCTCTTATAATACGTACAATTCAGACCAGAGTGGTTTTCAGTTGGAAATGTGTCTGGTTGATCTCTTGCGTTTGAAGGAGGAAAGAAAGTACAGTGCCTTGTCCAGTCGGGCACATCAACAACTCATAGCTATACTGTACAGCCTACAGTTTCAGCCAAAGGAAGTTAACATCGCCATTATTTTTAGTATTAAAGGAACGAAGCGGAGAATTCGGACCAATTGTCTTACAAAATTTGTTTGTGCCTACAAACGTATATGTTACATCCTCGACATCTGGAAAACTTAATTCAGGTAAAATCATGTTTTATTAATTTCTAAAGTTAAAACGTTAATTATTTCGCAAGACGCATTTAAATAAAACCAAATTTGTAGAACTTTTTAAGGCGTGGTTAAAAGAGGTATATTTTCCTCAAGTTGGACCTACAAGCATGCTGCTAGTTGATTCGTGTAGTGGTCATTGTCGAACGGTTGTAAAGGAAGTTACGCCACGCGATAAAACACTACATCTGAAGATGATGCCTACAGGAACGACTGGAAACATCCAGCCGTTAAATGTATATGTTTTCCGTACATGGAAGAACTATGCTAAACATTTCTCAGACCATGTTATGCTCATAGACGAAAACTTAAATTTAAATTTGAGAAATAACATAATTAAATTACAGTCTTTGATTCATAACCAATTTTTATCTCCACGATATAAAAATCTATTTTAATATTCGTGGTATATAAGTGGGTATCTTGTGAATGACCCTGTAAGTTTCAGTTTTGAAGATTCCTGTGCAACGCATTGTGAGATAAATGGTTGTAATAATTTTGCAATTGTTAGATGATCGCGGTGTAAAAAATCTTTATACTTAAAACACTTTTTTGAAGAATATCATTATTGTACAACTTACAATCCAATGCCTCGAGCTATTCGACATAATATATATAATACACTGTTTTGGAAGATGGAACTTCCGGCGATGATTTTCATCCCTTCAAAATGTATTATTTACAGATAAAATATAAATATTTTTCGCGTTTTGTTCACTACAACATAAAGTTTAAATAAACATGTTATTGTTCTTGTGGGATTTGAGTAAAAATTAGTTTTTCGAAAAAACTTTACAATAATTCGTTTAAACAAATAGTTTAGTCAAACTATTTTTGCAAAATTAATGATAAATTAGTATTTCGTATTGCCCGAACGCACTAAAATTACACACCGTTTGTCTGTGTTATTGGTCAAAATTTTATGGTTATTAATGGCGAGAATGTTAAGTTATGTAGGGGTGGTTTTTACCAGTTAAGAATATCTATTTTGAAGAATGCATATGACCGTCAAGAAACATTTAGAGAAAAAACTTTCTAAAAAGAATTATATTTAATCTTCCATTGCTGAGTTAAGAACAAAAGGGGGTAGTACCCCCCAAAAAGATATATTTTGGCCAAAACCACGAGACAGATCAACTTTGTATATTAATATTCTTTTAAGTGAAATGATTTTTAAGGAGATATATAATTTATTGTAATTTTTATATCCGAAAAATTATGAAAAAAGCTAAGTTTTCTTGAAAAAAATAGGGGTTGCTACCCTTATAATTGAAAGTGATGCAGATTTGTGGCCTTTTTTATTTTAAAATTTTTAGCGTTGGTTTTATTAAGGTATCTTAATTTGTTTCTGAAACAATGAGAAAAATATAAATAAGGGGTAGTTACCCCCTAAAAAATAATTTGGGCCAAAATCACGGAACAATTCAACTTTAATTTATAATTTTCTTTTAAATGGAATCAGTTTTAAAGCGATATATAATTTATTGTAATTTTTATAGCCGAAAAATTATGAAAAAAGTTTAGTTTTCTTGAAAAAGAAATAGGGATTGCTACCCTTAAGGTTGAAAGTGATGCTATTTTGGAGCCTTTTTTATTATTCAATTTTTGGCGACGGTTTCATTCAGCTTTATTTGTTTTGAAATATTAGAAAAAACTGTTTTTGATGGTGAAATTTAGGGGTAGATTTGACCCCCTTAAACTGTCTATCAGCACGTAAAAAAAAATACGTGTCTCTTATTTTTTAATGTACTACAACATATTGTAATATGATCCAAATCGGCGACTTACACTTGCGATACTTTCCTTGTCAGTAATTTATACGATCAAAATTGAAACAATGTCATAATTCGTCAGCTCTAATCAATAAGATAGCGTTTGATATCCATGCGCGGTCCAATTGGACTTTTTTCAGATGTGTTTAAGAACACTCTCCAATAGTTTTCAGCCAAATCGGAGTTGTTACAAAAATTTCCCACTGGTTTGAATTTCGTAAACCAGGCTATTTTTTCAAAATTTGCGAAATTCAAACTAATACACGCATTGGATTTTTCAACTTCTATGAGTTCTATCCCAGTCAAATAGAAAGGTCTTTCAACCGCAATTCTCTTTCAAGCGCACTTCAGTAGATTAGGGTGCGATTGCAACTAAAACCCGGAAAACCGCTTCAAAGTATTTAAAATGGTAAAAAGGTGACTTTAGGAATGTTGTAATTTGAACGTGTATACGTAAATTTTGAGTTTCGAAATATATCTATCTGTAAAGTTCAAGTCAAGACGAAGAAAAAACCTAGTGGGAAATTGCAAATTGATATGGATAAACATTTTAAATAAAAGTTTGAAAAATGTGAGAAAACACATAAAAAATGACCGTTTTTGCACGTTTATGACGAACTCTTGACGTCAATTTCAAATGTAGGACCCTAAAAATTTGCAGATATAATTTTTTTGATAAGTTCTAAAAAATATCTCAAGACCAGCAAAATTGGCGACCCACGTGTGGTCGGATTTTTAAAATATTATTTTTTTTACCCATATATAATATATAGGAAGACATACGTAGGTTTATGAAGCCCTTTCGGTTGGACCCACCAATGAGGTTATTTGCTTAGTCTTACGGAGCCCGCGCTCCATAAAACTAGTGCGTAGGAGAAAGATGGCACCATAGGAAAAGTACATATCGGGCTCCATGAACATACATATACAAACGTGTGTGTGTGTGCGTGTGTGTGTGTGTGTGTGTGTGTGTGTGTGTGTGTGTGTGTGTGTGTGTGTGTATGTGTGTGTGTGTGCGTGTGTGTGGGGGGGGGGGATATTTCAGGTGAAGTGAGCAGCTCAACATTTTAAAATCGCTCAAAACTCGTTTTCATGCAGTTTTTTATGAAAAAAAATGTTCCTCAAATTTTAGGTCGATATTTGCAAAAATAAAAATGCTATGCAAGATTGAAAATTCAATTTTTTGCAATTTTTGGTTAAAATCCAAGTTTATTCATTTTTTAACTCAAAATCTTGAAACTTTTTGTATAGAACATTGATTGGCAAAAAGTTTGTATTTTTTCTGTAGAATGTGCCAGTATTTATTTTATGACCCTTTTTGAAAATCTCTGATTGGCTGCTTCTTAGTATACCTTCATCGAAGCATATTGAGGCTGCGGCCAAATATTTTTTATTAGACAAATTTTTTTTGTATTCTTCTTCGAAAACCCTTCCAAATGCTTTTTGGTCAATACTGGCCGAGCAAAGGGAAAAAAGTTACAATTTTTTGAAATATCAAGAAAAATCCATAATTTCAATTTTTGATAACATGATTAATGAAACTGGATATTATTCATACATCTTATGGCATAGATCATACCACTGAATTTTGTTAGAGCATCGAATAGAACATTATAAATATCTATTTTCAATAATATTAGGTTTATACAATAAGCGATACCTAATTATGAATGAAATTTTGAGTCTGTTGCCTGATTTTACTTTGACAACTTTACAGTAATTGACCTCTATAGCTTAATTTAATATTAATTCATAATTAGGTATCACTTATTGTATAAGCCTAATATTATTGAAAATAGATATATATATATATATATATATATATATATATATATATATATATATATATATATATATATATATATATATATATATATATATATATATATATATATAATGTACTATTTGATGGTCTAACAAAATTCAGTGGTACGGTCCATGCCGTAAGATGTATGAATAATATTCAGTTTCATTAATCATGTTATCAAAAATTGAATTTATGGATTTTACTTGATATTTCAAAAAATTGTAACTTTTTTCCCTTTGCTCGGCCAGTATTGATCAAAAAAACATTTTGAAGGGTTTTCAAAGAAGAATACAAAAAAAAATTGTGGAATAAAAAATATTTGGCCGCAGCCTCAATATCCTTCGATGAAGGTATACTAAGAAGCAGCCAATCAAAGACTTTCAAAAAGGGTCATAAAATAAATACTGGCACATTCTACAGAAAAAATGCAAACTTTTTGCCACTCAATGTTCTATAGAAAAAGTTTCAAGATTTTGAGCTAAAAAATGAATAAACTTGGATTGTAACCAAAAATTGCAAAAAAATTGAATTTTCAATCTTGCATAGCTTTTTATTTTTGCAAATATCGACCTAAAATTTGAGGAATATTTTTTTTCATAAAAAACTAAAAGAAAATGAGTTTTGAGCGATTTTAAAATTTTGAGCTGCTGACTTCACCTGAAATATCCCATATATATATATAGATATATATCGATGAAAATATTGCTTTTTATGCAGATTTGATATATATTATCAAATAATTATTTTATATTAAAAAAAAAGTCGAAAAAAAAATCGAACCAACCACGGCTGTATCAAAAAGAAACACCTAAGCAACTGCGCTATCACTTCCGATGTTATATGAAACACAGATATAATATTTTAGTTGTTTCTCCATTTGGAAATAGAGTGTGAGTTTTGGTTGAAGTTTTATTGGAGTACAGGATTTATTACATATTTACTACTTTTTATTGTTTTAATAAATATTTTCGTGTGGCCTTATCGGTTTTCAATGAAATCGTCCAAATGATATAAATATGATGTCATTGCCGATGCATTACCAACACTTCTCTAGTTATGTACCGACGTGGTATACGAGAAATTCGTTCATCACGCAGCCTGCCTCTTTGGGTGCAAACGACATACTGGGATGCCTCACTTTTCCTATGGGCTTTGCGCTTCTACTTATGTCTATCTTTGTTGGTACCGGTTTCGGACAACGGGAGAAATAGTAATTTCGTACAAACGTAGAGATGCATTAGAAGGAAAAAATAGTAACGGTGATCCTCATAGAGGAGCGCAGAGCCGGCATCTAGCTGCATCTAGGTGGAGCAATTGGGAGTTGCGTAACCTCAGCTTGCCTCACTGACCGTTTATTCTTTTTCTGCCCAGGTTATCGATGGTCTCTTCCTACTCGGAGCGCTACTCACCTAGCTTTGGGCTCTCGGCAAGCATCGATCTGAGCAGGTACTGGCCTCATAACTACGCACCCAACATCCAGCGCATTGGCGGCAGCAGCAGCTGCGGTCGCTCCTTAGACCTTCTGGGAGGCAACGAAATTAGTAACGAGCGCCAAAGCGCGTCCAACCTCAGGCCGAGTCAAGAACGGCGCAGTGCTTCACCGAATGATGAGGTAACCACAAGCGTAAGCGATGAGCATAACAATAATCTTGCCGGTGATCTGCGGCAGCCAGCCACCGTTGGTAACAACAACAGTTACGCTAACGGGAACGGGAACGCGTACAACGAGACACTGCAACTACCGCCGCCGCCGCCGCCACTACTGCCAGTAAGACTGCCAGTGTCATCAGCAGCCTGCTGAGGGAGGGCGGCCAACAGGCGGGCAGCGTGGACAGTCTCGCCAGTACCACGAGCTCGAGTCGCGTTAGCCTGAATGACAGTCCAAGCAGCAGAAGCAACGGTGGCAGTGGTAGTCCCAGCAGCAGCAGTGGCAGCGGCGGCATCGCAGAATTCTCCCTTCGCAATAACCCCTCGGCTAATAACATGGAGCTGCTCACTACTAACAACAAAGCTAGCATCTGGGATCGTAAGATCAGCCCCAGTACCAGCAGTGGCAACGGTGGTGGCATTCGTTCGAGTTTAATGTCAGCGTCCGAGGACCTCGTCCTGAGCCAGCCGCTTGACGGGCCTCCCGGCCCCGGCGGATACTTCGTTCAGCAAGACGGGCTGGAGGACACGAGGCCTGGGCCCAACTAACCAGCCACGGATTGCAGCTCCAACCTCGTGAGTCTCACCAGTCCTTAGCTGTTGCATATGGCCCTTGCTGCTTAAGGACGTTCTCTGAGAAAACGATTTTCTTGTGATTTTCCTGAAACTTGCAGAAAATGTTTGATTTTTAGTCCTTAGTACATACTTCAAAGCCCCACATCCAAAGCGGTATTCAAAATAAAAATATTTGATTTCAAAGTTTCAGCGTTAACATGGGATCCCTATCTAAGCTCGTTGGAAAAATACATTTTAATTTATTGTAAAAGAAGTTTTCTTTGTGATTTTTTTTCAACCATGGGATATAAAACTAGAAATCGAGAGGAATAATATGGTATAATTTTCAATATGGCAAGCGGTATTAATTTCGGAGACATAGCGATATAAAGAAAAACAACCATGATATTTGTATATCTATATATAGTCACATCGCGTAAGTGGTATTTATTTAAAATATCGTATTGACATCTTTTTTCTTACGTCCTCATTTTTTATTATTTTTAGAGTAGTGTATAGAGACTCATGAAGGGTTTCCATCATAAATAATATTTTTAGATCACAATTTTTGCGATATTGATGAAGTTGAGCCGGAGAACGTCCTTAACGGCAGCCTGTTTTATTGTCTGGGTGTAACCTGATACAGAATAGGTGAGTCTCTGGCGATCTGCGCGAGACACTCGGCGACGATGAACTTGCCGCTGCCCAATGACGGTACAACTTTGGCTTATAACCTGTAAGTTTTACCAAACTGACAACATTCTCTTTGCAGGCTTGTGGAAAGCGCTGCGGTAAGTACAAGCCAGACGTTTTTTTCTTGAGCTGAGTGTTTAAGTGCGATCGAATATGCCGCCGGCTACTGATGCTCATGTATCAGGAAGAAATGTGGGTATGAAGTCTAAAATTAAATTGGTTTCGTTTGCACGTTTTCTATGCCTATATATAAACGTTAATAATACTGACTAAAAATGTAGTGCAATTGTTATGCGAACGATACGCCAGTCGCAAGTTCATGACTTTTAGTCAATAAATACGGTTTTCCAGTTTATCGAATACCGCACCTCTGGTCCCTCATGAAAAAATCCTATAGAAAATCCTGTAGGAAATTCTGTAGGATATTCTATATGAATCTTGTAGGAAATTCTGTAGATAGTCCTGCATAATATTCTGCAGAAAATCCTACATGTATTTCGCGGTTTTTCTGTAGGAAATCCTGTAGAAAATCCTGTAGGAAATTTCCTGCACGGTTTCCTACAGGATTTCCTACAGTATTTCCTATAGGAAATCCAGTAGTAAATTTTTTACAGAATTTGATGTATTGTTATATTAAGTATGGTAAGACCAACAGTTTGGCAGTAGCGCAGTCGAGACCTCGGCTGATCACTGCGGTTAAGCAGCATTAGGAGCGCCCACTACTTGGTTGGATAACAGCGCTTTTTTCTGCAACTACCTCGTGTGATCGGTTAGGCGTTGAATTGCCTTCTGGAAAATTGAGCGGGAAATGTGGATAAATACAATTTGGGTATCTAACTAGACATCCAAACTTAATTATACCAATACACCGTCCATAACAGGACGAGATTTCGTAATTCGGATTTATCCTACGAGTATTGTCTACAAGTTTTCCCCACCCCACGGGCATAAGACTGGGCGCATGCGGGATGGATTAGGTAGGTAAAAATATTTAGGTAAAAGAGAGGTCCATCAGAATAAAATGTATAGGTGTATGTAAAAAAAATGTACAGTAATAAAAATTCTATATTTTTAAGACCGACTAATGCATTGGAAGTACAAACAATTATTGAAAATATGAAAAACAAAAATGGAGGGGTAGACACTATAAATGCAAAATCTATTAAGACAATTCCATTTTGATATCAGACACACACGCTTATATTTACAATCAATGCATTGAACGATCTGTATGGCCTGATGCTCTTAAGATTTCAGAAATTGTGCCAATCTATAAATCTGGTTGCAAAGTGGACGTTGCTAACTATAGACCAATATCTTTGATCTCGAATTTAGCTAAGATCTTTGAAAGATTAATTTATAATAGAATTTACGATTTTATTTGCAAACATAGAATATTATCTCGTAAACAATTTGGTTTTATAAAAAACAGGGGCACTAAAGATGTTTTAAGTATGATAACAAATAAGATATATGAAAACCTAGACAAAAGCAAGCCTATAGCGATTACCTTTTTGGATCTTGCCAAAGCTTTTGATACTGTTAATCACTCCAAACTTATGAAAAAACTTTATAACTATGGAATTAGAGGCAATGCCTATAAACTTTTGGAAAACTATCTTCAAAACAGATATCAGAAGGTGAGGATTGATCTAAATGAAAGTGATCTCACAAAGGTAAAATCAGGTGTACCTCAGGGTACAATTCTAGGCCCACTGTTATTTATATTATATGTCAACGATCTTTTAACAATGATGCCGGATGGCACAACGTATTCTTACGCCGATGATACTGCTGTATTAGCAGAAGGAAAAACTTGGAATGACGTTGAGGTTAAAATGAATGACTATTTAGATGAAATTGATGACTCGTTGGCTTTAAATAAGTTGCCTCTAAATGTGAAAAAAACTGTTTACATCACTTTCGGAAATTACTGTGGTAGCGTTCCAAAAGACATGGATATAAGAATAAAAAATTATACATTAAAGTGCGTTGAAAAATGTAAATATTTAGGTATAATTTTTTATTTCAACTTAAAATGGGACCGACACACTCAATATATTGTAAAGAAAACCAAATACTTGATTTTTGTTTTTTACAAAATTGCAAAATATATGCAGATACAATGAGAATGATCTATTTTGCGCTATTTCATAGCATTATTAATTATGGAATAATCGCATGGGGAGGAGCCTACAATAACAGCACTGACGTGCTGCAAAGAGTACAATATAGATTACTGAAAATTATTAACAAAAACAGGTTCATACAAAATAATCCGATGAACCTAAAACAATTATTTGCATATACATCACTAGACTTTAACTATAGTACACTTAAGGAACTATACTTGAACTCCAATAGTAAAACTAGGAAAAAAAGTATAGCTATTCCGAAAAAAAATAGAACTTTTAGCGATAAAAGAAGTTATGTTATTTCAATTAAAATTTATAACAGCATACCGAATGACATGAAGACTTTAAATCACACAAAAACCTTCACCAAAGAAAGGCTTAAAAAGTGGATACAAAAAAATTACTAATTAGTTTTTAAAATATAATTTACTGTTAATATAGATTTACTTTTAATATGTTTTGTTATCACAAAGTTTAATTACTGAAAATATGTCTAATACGTTTTGTCTATTGCGTTTTTTAGTTTTAAGTCCGGTACCGCAAGCAGGAAACTGTGTTTTCCTCTGCGGATTTACTAAATCATGCAAATGTAAATGTAATAAATTTACTACTGTTAAATAAATAAATAAATAAATAAATAAATGTAATAAATAGGAAAATGAAATAATAAATTGATTGAAAGATTGAACAAACCTTTAAAAAATACAGAAAAAAGCCTATCTTTCGAACGATGTCAGGAATCGAAGAAAATGCTTAACAATAAGCCACCCACATAAAAGGAAAGGTCTTTGCGTTTACTTTAAGATGCTTTTATTATTTTGTCACCATGCTTAGAAGCTGTAACGTAATTTGAAATATTAAAAAAATTTTCTTGTTAAGAGTTCAAGAACTTTTACACGGTACTATAATTTAATTTTATATATAGTATACAACGGTAGTATTCATGCGAAAGGATTGCTCTCTCTTGAGGATAGCTAATCGAGCAGGATTCGAATGGAGTCCAAATAAGTAGGAGAAAAAATAACAATTTATTAGACTTAAATGCTAAACAGTGAAACATGGATCATTGTTGATTACGAGTCGCGTTTGGCGGAGATCTGTAACATACAAAACAGCGGAGCGCGAACATTAAGTACAAGTTTACTAGTTACTAGAATACGGTGGTCGCGGGCGCGGTTCTCCACGAGTAGGCGAGTACGCTCCCACTACTCGTCGACAACACCCGGGTAACGAGTGCGCTCGTATACCCGGGGGAATCGTCTCAGCGGCGCTTCGGGTGCAGGGTAACGAGTGCGCTCGTATACACCGCTCCGTCGGCGGGGCTCCAGGGCTTAGCGAGTACGACCCTGGGCTGATAGAATGCTTTTCCACGGCGCGCGAGGAGGCATTTATACTCGCCCGCCGTGTGCTGTATACTCGACGCGGTGGGCAGTGATGGCCCCCGATCCTTCAGAACGTGGGAAATAACTAGATTCCTACAGTGGGTCGTGGGAAATGACTAGATCTAGTATTTTCCCAGCGGCGGAGACATCGCGACTCAGAGCCAACTTCGCGTCCGTTCGGCTAGTTTGAAATTGAAACGGAGCATTCAAAGCAGACGAAGCAGAAGCTTATGAAGGTTATGATTTTTGTACTGCAATTGAATAAAATCACAATGAAATAAATTAAAGTCAACAATAAGCAGAAATGCATTTTAACAACGAGGGAGAGAAAATTAGATAAGTATTACTTATTGTTTGAATAATTTTGTGTATTTGAATTTTTAATAATTCTGAAAGAAATAAAATATTTTTTAAAAATTTAAATACTCAAAATATTTTATGACAAATATCCATTATTTCTTGATCAGATACTTTGTCTGCGTATTTCTTTCTATTCCAGAAGATTGTTCATTCATGCAACATGAATGAAATAAGTATAAGTAAAGCTTATAAATTCAAACAGACAATCAGACATAAACAAGAAACTCAGGGTGGTCAGGTTTACAGTCAGAACATAAAAGAAATTAATTATCAAGTGCAGTTGCAACGTCTACTAAAAGTGAAAAGAGGGTTTATACTCTGTGCTGTGTTTCAGCAAAATAAAACGATCAGTGATGTAGCAGGCTCGTCTACATGTTCAGGCTTAGACTCAGTTCTCATATGTAAGAGTACGTATTGCATATTACAACAAGATATCAACGATGTGAAAGAAGTCAGTCATCAAGTACAGTTGCGATACCTAATCAAGTGTAAAATAAAAGTCGAAAGAATTTTATACTCTATGTTACAGCAATATCTGTAAATGAAATTGAAAAGCTCATAAGTGGTCTAGTAGGTTCGTCAACATGTTCAGGCTTGGACTCAGTTCTCATAAGTAAGTTGTTTATATGAATATAAAAGAGTATGCTGTTTTATATAAATATAAAAGAGTATGTATTGTATATTACAACAAGATATAGACTATATCAAAGAAGTCAATCATCAAGTGCATTTGCGATACATAATAAAAGTGTTAAGTAAAAGTGAAAAGAATTTTATACTCTGTACAGTGTTATACCGAAATCTATAAATGAAATTCAGAAGCTCATAAGTGATGTAGCGGGCTCGTCTACATGTTCAGGCTTAGACTCAGCTCTCATGTGTAAGAGTTTGTATTGCATATTTCAACAAGATATATACCATGTGAAACAAATTAATCATCAAGCGCAGTTGCTATACATAATAAAAGTATAGAGTAAAAGTGAAAGAATTTTATACTATGTGCAGTGTTACAGCAAAAGGAATAAACAATATTCAAAAGCCCACAAGTGATGTAGCAGGCTCGTCGACCAGATCAGGTTTGGACTAAACTTTAACGTCCAAGTGTGTTTCTTTCCATTTTGTTTTTTATAAATGAAAATTAATATAGTAAAATCATTATGAACATATGTGTGAGTATAATACGTACTGTTGTGCACTTTACATTATAATCTTAGCACTAATATTCTTTTAGTGACATTTTTATAGTTCACAGTACGTTAATACATAAAACAATACACTAAATAGAATAGCTTGTTTGCATTACGGTAATAGGATAAAAATGTGCAATAAATATAAATTCATGATGTCTAAGCAAATAATGAATTTCCTGTATCCTATTACTAAATAGTTCATTATTTATTCTGAACTCTAACATTTAAAAAATATTATTTTTTTTTAGATAAGGTAATATCGATGTTAATGAGTTCAAAATGATGTAGTTTTTATTTGTGCAACGTTTCGGTAGCTGATTCGCTACCCTTATCAAGCACTAAAGATTTCTGTTAAATAATTAACACCGTCATATACAAAATATAGTGCTTGATAAGGGTAGCGAATCAGCTACCGAAACGTTGCACAAATAAAAACTACATCATTTTGAACTCATTAACATCGATATTACCTTATCTAAATATTTGGAAAATGAGTGATCAACGAAACAAATTTTATTTTTTATTACTCCTATTGTACAAGATATATATACAGTCTATAAGCTACAACTGTCAAAGCAATTCTCTTTAATTACTTAATAATAATAAATAATTTGCTGTAAATAATACTTTTTATTCATTTGAGTCCAAATGACCTGCATAGTTCATGAATCTGTGATTTAGCGAAACAGAAATATTTATTTCCCATGTCACATTCGATATTTCTATCCCGACCAAAATAAATTAACTCGAATAAAATTACAAAAATTAGCTGCAAAAGCGATTTATATTTATTATTTTTTATTTATTTTTATTTGTATCAATTTTTGACCGTAGAAAATAATTTTCTCAAATAAATTTGATACATGAGCAAAGTCCAGAAACTTTTCAAATTTTATGTAACTCAAATTTTATATTTAAAAGGCTATAATTCAAGTTCTTTACGAAGCACATGACTGAACACCAAAAAAATTTTCATTTTTCAATAGAGTAACAAAAAAAGAATTTTAGAGCTTTTTCTTTATAACAAAAGCTTTAATTTAAGACCTGGTAGACCGATTTGCCTTGAAATTTTTTTTTTTTTTTTTTTTTTTTTCCGAGGTACTAGGTGAATCTTCCGAGGCCCCCGTCCTTGCTTACAGCATGGAGGGGGGCCCACTAAGACCATCACGAAGCGTCGGGCTCCGCGGTTTGAGGGATTTCTACGCCCTAAACATCCAAAACCTTTCCCGCGGCGTTCACCGGAATCCGGCCTGGAACTGTTATACACATTGCTTCGGACCGGTCGGCGTTTCTATGCCCTACGGCAATCTTATATATCTTGTCTAGTCTGTCTATTTTTCGTCTTCTGTATCAGTTTTCAAGGCAACCGTCAGTCTTTTTGCCTTGTAGTACGTGAGTCACGTAGCGTGCTATGTCGTCCCAGTTTTGTTTGCTTGACAGCATCAGTGTCACGACGTTATCCAGTGTGATGTCACCTGTCTTCGTCTGTAGTCTGTGTCTCGCGACTATCCAGCGGGAGCACACGAAAAATGTGTGCTCTGCGTCGTCTTTATTATGTCCGCAGTACCTGCAGGACGGGGTCGTTACCTTCCCCATCCGATGCAGATACTGGCGGAAGTATCCGTGTCCGGATAGGAACTGGGTCAGGTAAAAGTTCACCTCCCCAGCTCCTCTCTTATGCCAGAGTCGCACGTCCGTTATGAGGCATCTCGTCCACTTGGTTTTGTCGCTGTCTGTCCATCGCGTTTGCCAGGATGTCAGCGTCGTCGTCCGTGCGTCTATGGAGGCCCTCGCTCTTCTCCTTTCTTCGCTGTACTCGTAGATCCTCTTCCGCTCGAGAGCGAGAAGGTCTACTGGGACATCTCCTGCGATCACTAGTACCGCCACCTCTGAGACGGTGCGGTACGCGCACGCGATTCGCAGCGCTCCCAGTCTTTGTATCGCCGCGATATTTTTGCGGTACTTCTCTATTCGCGTCGCGTCCGCCCATATCTCGGCCCCATAAAGGAGCATCGAGTTGGTCACTGTCATAAGCAGTGCCTTGAAAAATAGCCCAGATACAAGATATTTTATGTTAGGGTGACTACACCAGTATTGGAACAGTCACCAGTGAATGAACATTTTTATATAATATTTAAAATTTTAAAATTTGTACATTTTTGGTATCAAATATAATCATGATTTTGAAATCTTTTCGAAACTTCCTTTCGTTTTGTATATTATACATGCTATATGAAATGAATTGCCTTAGATGAAAAATATTATTAATATTATGCAATACCGTGGTGAGAATTAAATATACGCCATTCGCTATAAGGGTGACGCAGATGCACTGTAGGCATATGCTGAAGTTTCTTCAAAATCTAAAGTTTTTGTATTAAAATCTTACGTCTAACTGAAGTTTTATACTTATTCGTTGACGATTCGACATTATTTTTAAGAAAAAATTTAATTATTTAAATATAATTTACGTGCTCCAACTTCGGTTCGGCAACCCAGTGAACGAACGTTTTTCGCACCTCATGCTGTTCTATATGAAAAATCAATAATATTTAATGTTTATAAGTTTTAATACATAAAGTGTCTCATTATCATTCTGGTGTCAACTTTCAACATTCAGATTTTAAAATTACTGTTACTCAACTTACATAAGTACCGTAGTGGTAATGAAAAATGTATATAAATTGAAATAAGTGTATATTTCTGTAAAAAATGTATATAAATGTAAATAAGTGTATATAAATGTTGTAATTGGAACACGCATTTACGTTTATTTCCATTTATATACGTTTTTTTACATAAATTTATACTTATTTACGAAACTATATTTTTTTTTTACACATTAAACATCACAATTTTTAAAATGTATATATATTGTTGCTTTCTCCTAGAGGAAGCTTTATGATAGTACATTTTTGAGTTGTTGTAAAAACATGTTATAATTGTGTTCCGAGGTGTTAGTAATCAAAATATCTATGTGTGTGTGTGTGTGTGTGTGTATGCCTGGATCTCAGCTTCTACTCGGTCGATTTTGACCGGACAGGTCTCATTTTTTTGTTTTTTTTTGCGTGATGGCGGGTCAAAAATCCGTTTTTTGATTGGGGCGATGCGTTTTTGTTTTTCTTCAAATTTTCGATTTTCTCAAAACTGCTTTTTGATTTTTTTTTTATGATAGGATCGAGTTATTCGAATCTGATGGGTAGCGTTCGAAAGAAAATTAAAATACCTATATTTTCTAAAAAAAGAAAAGTTTCTAGCTATCCTGGTTCTTTTGTTATTAACAAAAACGTGTTTTTTTTTTTTAGAAGCTCATAACTCCTAAACTTAACGGCCAATTTTTTTGAGAAAAATCATGATAATACAGAATATAAATAGCTATAATCTGTTAAAATTTGAATACATTCTGTAGGCTAGATTTTGAGTAAAAAATTGAAAAATGAAAAAAATCAGTTTTGTATGTCCCACGATTACAAGAGTAAAATTGACTTAATGGCTTCAAAATTCCTTTTAGAGGTAGATTTTCTATAGTTCTCAGTCGAGTTCTTTGGGCAAAATGATTGGTCCATAAATTTCAGAGATATTTGAGGTTGAAAATTTTTTGACATTTTTTTAAAATCGTAATTTCTCGAGTACGGCTCTATGTATCTGAATGGGGTGGGTGGCATTCGAAAGAGAATTAAAATACCTATATTTTCTAAAAAAATTAAGTTTCTATCTATCACGGTTCTTTAGTTATCATCAAAAACAAAAACGTGTTTTTTTTAAAAACTCATAACTCCAATGATGTGTAACAAAATGAATTAAAATGTTTAAAAATTATATCTATTATAAACTATTTTAATTATGAATTATGCATTATGAATGCATTATATTCTGCATTATTATAATTTATTTGTGAGGTATGAAATTTAAAAAAAAAACACGTTTTTGTTAATAACAAAAGAACAATGATAGCTATACATTTTTTTTTTCTTAAATAATATGAATTATGAAATATAAAACAAAACACGTTTTTGTTAATAACAAAACAACCGTGATAGCTATTTGTTTTATTATAAAATATAGATATTTTACTTCTATTTCAAATGATAACTTTATTTATCAGCTCAAAATTTATATAAATTTGATATAAATAAATAATAAATAAATAAATTTAAAAATTAACAATTTTTAATATTCATAAATGAATTTAATTATAATTATGCAATCAATTTTTTAAAAAATTATAAATTTTGTTATTAAAAATTAATTAAAGGAATCAACAAATTACGGTTGAGGAACCTACGGGCCAATGAATTGGCAGCGGTTTTTTACATATATATACACTTCCATTAAACTTTTAAAAAAAGTCTTATATAGCAAAAATTAAAAAAAAAATCATATAAATGTATATAAATGTATACAAATGTATGAATCTGTAAGTAACCGTAAATAAGTGTATTTACAGAAATAAAAATTTTCAATACAACGTACTATACAAAATGTAAGAGAAAAAAATATAAATGTAAATAAGTGTTAATATCTCTAAAAAAACGTATATAAATGTATATAAACGTATATAAATGTAAATAAACGTAAAAAATGTTTGAATTACAATTTTTACATACACTTACTTACATTTATATACAGATTTTTACATTTACATACATTTTCCATTTCCATCGGGCTACATACAAGGTAAGTGTTCATTCACTGGTTTCAAAGTGTTCAGTCACTAGAACCACGTATTCGTTTACTGGATTTTAGGAGATAAATGTACGTATATAAAAGTATATAGACGTATATAAATGAAAAAAATTTTCCAATTACAACTTTTACATGCCCTTATTTACATTTATATACAGTTTTTTACATTTATATATATTTTCCATTTCCATCGGGGTACCCTAGTGGAAAAAATCCGGTGTTTTAAACTACGCCAAACATGTACCTTTCTATTCTAAAAGTGTTTCAAACTGTTTGAAATCTCTGTCTAAGCTGTACATAAATGACAGATTTCGGACATTTGGAACCCTTTTGGCACACTTAAGGACACAGTCTGGAAAATTTATGACTGTTTTAGACTCAAAAATTTCTAATAGGGTGAAATCGATTATTTATTATTTTTACTCGGAATACTTTTGCTAGTAAGCGGAACACTTTTGGGATACTTTTGAGAATGATTCGCATACTTCTTGAATAAATTGGAACACTTTTTAATTTTCTTCTGTAACAAATATAAAAATTTTTCGTATTTTTAAAATAATTTCGAACAATTTTGGAACTATTTGGAACATTTTTTATCTATAATGGATTAAAAGAAAAAGTTGTCCGTGCTTTTGGAATATTTAGGAACACTTTCTGAATACTTCTGGGGCATTTCGGAACATAAAGAAATCTAAAACTTTTTAAAAATATTTAAGAAATGTTAATAAAAATGGTTTAAACAAATTTAATAAATTTTCAAAAAATATTCTAAGAATGATCAATGGTGTTTAAAAAATGTTCCAATGATGTTTAAAAGTGTTCCAAAAAGACGTAATAACTACAAATTTAGGTGAAAAATGTATCTATAGTTTGGAACATATTTTATGTATCAAGAAACATTTTATTTTACTTGACTAAAAATGGGCCCTGTAAATGAAAATTTAAAAAAATGTTCCAAACTGTTCCAAAAGTGTGCCGGGTCATATAAAAAGTATTCCACTAAAATATGAAAAATTAATTCAGTCTATTTTCTAAGAAATGTTTCGAAGTGGTTATTAAGTGTGTCATATCGTGGTAATAAGTGTTCCAAATTGTTCCAAAAGTGTTCGAAATGTCCGAAATCTGTCTTTTAATAACACCATGGGAACACTTTATATATATCATGGAACACTTTTGGCACAATTTTTGGCTCGAATACATTTCCACTAGGGTACATACAAAGTAAGTGTTCATTCACTGTTTTCAAAGTGTTCAGTAACTAGCACCACGTATTCATTTACTGGTTTTTAGGAGATATTTACAGATATATTATTAACAAAATTTCTACTTTTATTCTTTATCTACAATTTTGTCACTGTCGTAAAATTTGAAGATTTAAAATACTAATTGAAAAAGATTTTTACTTTTAATCCATTTTTAAGACTCTCATTTGAATAACAAAAATTACTATTTCCTTATTTCTTCATTCACTGGTGAAGTCACCTTAATACTTCTTGAATATTGGAAAATAAAAACTCTTATATGTGGGATATTTTTCAAGGCAAGTCAATCTACCAGGTCTTAAATTAAAGCTTTTGTTAAAAAGAAAAAGGGCTAAAAATTCTCACATAGCATGACAGATTGCTGAAAGCTTTCTGCAAGCTTGCAAGAAAGTTTCGCAGTCTTTCAGGAAGCTTTCATGAAATCTCCGCGAAATTTCAGAACGTCTGGGACAAATCATTGGCAGTAAGATTGCTTTAAAGATTGCAGCAACTTTTCAGAAAACCTTTCAGGAAGGTTTCTTTAAAGTTTTTGAAGAGGTAACTGAAAGCTTTCTGAAGGAAGAGGAAATCTTTCAGCAAGCTTCCGTAAAAGAATGCAGCAATATTCAAGAATCTTTTAGGAGGCTTTCACGGAATATTCGCGGAAGTTCAAAATGTCTAGGACAAATGATTTACTTAAAGATACCTTGAATGATTGCAGTCACCTGTCAGGAAACCTTTCAGGAAGGTATCTTTAAGGTTTGTAGAGAGATAAGTAGTATATGGGGGAATATAGGAAAAAATGGCGGCCGTTTCCAAGATGGCGCTTGGGGGAATATAGGAAATCCTTCGGGTCGTTTCGTCGGGTTTCGGCGGTGGTCGGGCGCGGTCCCTAATGAGCGTCGCCAGGGGTAATTAGTGGGGGTAATTAGTGACGGTTCCTCGGTGAGCTGGGGCGGTGAGAGGTTGCAATGTGGCGAGCGGTCGGTGGGTGGTGAGCGGCCGGGTGGGTGGTGAGCGGGTTGTGAGATGTTGCATGGTGCGAGCGGGTGTGGGGACGCCGCGCGGGTTGGGGTGTGGTCGAGTCCCCTCGGTCGGTCCCTCGGAGAGCGCCGTCATGGGTAATTAGTGAGGGTCATTAGCGTGGATGTGAGGTTCAGCTAAAAGAAATATATACTTCGAGAAAATACATTTAAATTATTTGTTTTATTGAAAATTTAAATATTACATATAGTTAAGAACAACATAATTTTGATTTACATGATTGCACATAAAGTTGTTTATTTTTTCTACAGCCGTTACCTATATGAGAATTAAATTTATTTTTACAATTTTTTCTACATGATATGCCGCGAATGCGCTTATAAAAACGATCTGGAATTCTGTCGTTTCTTGAATAGTTTGATGTAAATAATTTACAAAATTTTTCTAGCGAATATCCTCTTTTCATATAATCTAAAAACATTATACAAAACTGTCCACATACTTTAGAATTTAAACTTTGTAATTGTTGTGTATTCCATCTGTATGTGATAGTATTTCGTTGTAAAGATTTTAAATGTTGAGGAACCACTGGTGGCATACCGTAGCTGTCGAAAAAACTCCTCGTCCTCGTTTGTCTATGAACATAGCGACCCAATGCGATCCTGGTTGTGTGTGTATATCTGTGTTAAATACGCAGCTCGTCGGTCTCGTCAATACCTTCGGAATCTTGTCCGCTGGAAATACACCTGGTGATTGTACTTTTAATAGCTGAAGAGCAGCCCGTATTTGAATGGTGTTCATTTTGTTGTTTATACGGTGATTTGATGGTTCTTGGAATATAATATGTACTTTCATCGATGTTCTCGTATATGTGCTCGCCTGCTTTGTTGTGAGGTGTAGGAGGTCTGGTCTTTATTTTTCTGCTTGGCTTTGTGGGTTTATTAGATAAATCCTGAGGCTCATCAGAGTCAGGCTCTGCATATGTACTGTACGATGCACAGTCGACAACTGTTCTGTAAACAGATGTTGCCCCTGTATTCTCGTAGTGATGTCTATAATGATTACTATTCAATGTTGTCATGAGAGTGATGTTTTTATTAATCCAGGTTTTTATTCTTACTGCATTATTTAATGCGCACATAAATGCTTCTGTACATTGAGCACCGTGAAAACAACAAAAAATGTCGCTTTTATTTAATTGATGCAATGGAGGGCAGTTATAATTTTCCAAGTTTTCAACATATCGTGTAGTAATACTCTGAATGAGCGCGCTTTCTTGTGCACCTTTTACAAAAATTTGTCTTGCTGAACGTGTTAGCTCACGTAAATTTGCATGAAGCTGTCGATGAGGTAAGTCTCCATCAAACCATTCTATACCGTGATGATTACCAGTGAGCCAATTATTGTAGACTTGAATTTTAATTGGTAAGTCAGAGAATGAATGAGGCGCTGCCGCTATCCAGTGTGCTATGTACTCTTTTCCTAGAGCTACGACGGCTACTTCCTTTAGGACGAACTTATTATGACTGTCGCGGAAGCCTAGAACCTCGATAATATAATCCATTTTCGTGAGTGGGTTCTTCGAACGAGGTGAATACGTTGAAAGCTGAATGCATACTACACTGCATGGGCTCGAGATATTTTCATTTTATAGGATAGACTCAGAACTTTCTAACGTTTTTTTTTTTGAAGGTAATTAACAGTAATTTGATAATATGAAAAATAGCTTAAACTATGAATCACGTAACTTTCAAAAATATTTAAGCTGAAAAATCCATAATAATTTGACGTGATGAGTCTATTTCGAGCACGTTATCATATTCTGTATAAACAACACAATTAACAGAGTGTGATAAAACTTTACCAAATCGTAATTCTAAACGTACAGAGCCAGTTTTTACCAAATTCCAATGTGCATTACTATTTGCCGAAAGATCAGGTGTTAAATCAAAAGCATATAGGCAATAACCATGTGGGTATGATTCTCTTGAAATATTGTTTCCTTCGTTTGCAAAATGAATACCTGTTCCACTAAATAAAGTCTGGAATGCATCGGAATACGTAGTCGGGTATTCAGGTTGAATGGGTTTACTGGGAACTTGCATACCATCGACAGTTAATGCAAGGTAAGTAAGGTCAAAATGTTGAAAATTAAATGGATTCTCTTTTTTATCTCCGTTAAAAGCCTTATTCGATACAAAACCAATTATAATTCGTTTAGGTAACTGTCCCAAAATTATATTATCTAGCGTTTCACCACTCGAGTTAGTGTGTAGTGTAAATGATTTAACTTCTACACGCGTTAAAGGGTATTTAGCGGTCCCTCTCGTAAGTGCTTTAGAATGAGCTAGGAGAACTCCTGGGTTAATCTTAGCTCGTCGTACCCTTAATGATGCTTCTAAAAGGCGTACCTTTACATTCTCATTTTCATAATCGATTAGGCAGAACACATCTTTTGAACGAATAAGCCTGACTCTCATTTCTACACCGTTAAGCAGAAATTTTTCTTGATTAAAAACATCACAATGTAGATGGCCTAGCAAATCCAGAGTTTTCCTCCTTTTATAAAGCTATTACGTTTTTTAGCTCCCATATTAGCGGATAAATTTGGAGAAGTTGCGGTTACTTTCGTCAAAGGTGCGTTCATCTGCCCGGGTGTGTCTTCGTACCATAAAGATGAAGTTAAATGTGATTTTTAGCCTCATTGCTGTAATTTAATAATGTCTCAATATATGCGCGATACGCATAAGCATTACTTGGAGGAGATACTGCTTTTTGATTGAAAAATACGTCGACTTGGTTAAATAAACTGTGTAAAAAATTGTTTACTGGAGCAACTAAAGTATCCTCTTCTATTTCTTCACCATTTTGCTCAAGTCGTAGACGAAGACTAAGCATTGTATGTGCTAAATCAATGTAATCCTCAGAATTTCCAGGTATAAGAAATTCTAAATACGAGTCCTCTGAAATTGTAGTAACAGGTTTGTATTCAATCCATTGAGTAGATTCTATAGATGTTTGTGTCGGTGGTAGTGTGAACAAATCCAATTCGGATTTTGTACACTCACATGAGTGGGTGTGTAAAAAAGCCATTTTTGTTATTATGCCGGTCCGAAAATATCGCTAACTGGGCGTTTCTTTTTATTTTTCTTTGATTTTATTTTCTTCGATTTTTTTTTTATTTTTCGATTTACACGCCCTCATGCACGCGAGACGTTAGCCTCTTACGACGTTTGGTTTTTGACTGATTCTTGCGCTTACGTACCTGTCTTTTATAGCCAGATCCCTGCATTAGACTTTCTATTTTCTCTTCTGCTTTGCGTTTCAGCTTATTACCAGACTCATGAACTCTACTTCGTAATGACTCTTTAAATGGTATTTGATGAGAACTAACATCGTCAATAATATTCATACCAGCTCGGAGAGCTTCTTTACCCACTGCTCGCGCACCACGTTTTAAAAAAGGGAGTGCTTACGAAAAAGACCACCGAGAAATCTACCTATCCCACCGTGTCCTCTCTGAAATGGAGCCCCTGCGTAAACTTGTTCAATGCCTCCATTGCCAACCTGAGCATCGTAATATTCTATGTAATGACTCATTTTAAAATTTTTAATTTTTAATTTTAATTTTATTTTTATTGATACTTCAATGAGCCCGTCTAAAATGAAGCGTCACTGTTGAAGTTCCACACTCGAATGGTACAACACGGCCAAGGTTATCTCTTATATCTATTAAAACAGTTCTAAAACTATTTCTTATAACGGGAGCGTAACTCACAGGTGTAAAAGTGTGATGCTGATTGGAGCCAAAAACATAATCTTTGTAATTCACAGGCGCTATACGTAATAGAGGTGATTGTACATCTCCAACTATACAAGGTTCACAAATATCCGAATAAATAAATAGTTGACGTGGCATAGCATTTAAAACATTTGCAGGGCGAGTAGCTACAGCCGGATTGGAATCTACATTTAAATAACTTTCCACATCGACAAAACCAAGAATATCTAAAATGGCACGGCTTATTTTTAACGAATGTTCATATCTACATGTTTCAGGTGTGCACGTTCTCTCGGCAAATACAAAAGTATTATTATGTTCTACTGAAAATCTAAATATAATATGAATACCGTCTATTGCAGTGTTTAGTACTTGTAGAAATTCCACAATGTTTACGTATATCCCATAAGGAATTTTACATTTTTTCACAATAATGTCATTATTTGTGGCATTATGTGTATCTCTAAATATTGGGGATAAATTATACGTAGCTGCAATGTCTCTTTCTTCTTCACGGATATGTAGAAATGAGCGAGGAAAATGAATTTCTGTTATACCCACTTCCCAATTACCGTGTAAATTAACTTCTTGAGGTAGCTTGGTTGTATAACACGCAGTAGTATTATCGGGGAATATGTTCATGCTACTGTTACTCGGTAGAACCATATAAAATTGATTTTTCATTTTTTAGATATTTTGCACGTCTGAAGCCAGCACCCAAGAATTAAATGTACTCGGGTATCCCAACCAGCTAACAAAATATTTTTTTCTCGAAGCAGTTCCAGTCGTTTTTAGAATCTTATCAATTTTATAACTTGCATTCGATATATTTTTATCAATGACTGATAGTTCTTCTTCATAAAATATTCCATCTACAGTTTCACCGTTCAAGTCTTCTATTTCATAAACAGGTGGTTTTCTATGTTTTAAAACACGGATTATTTTAAAAATTTCTTCGGACCAATTAGCCATATAACCTTTCTCAAAGGTTCCTTTCGTTCGACTGATACGAACTAGATTACCTACAACGTATTTAGCCTTTCTCTCGATTGTTTTGTAACGAGAATCCATATTTTTCTTGGCTGTAGAGGCATTAAAAACTGTCACACATGACGGCGCCATCTTTATAGTAGAATGATAAGCATTGTTGTATCCTGTAACAAGATCTTGTAAAACATCTATGTAACGTCTTGAATTTTTGTATGTAAAATATCGCCACATTTTTTCTTTGAGTGTACGATTAAATCTTTCAACAATCGCCGCCTTAATATCGGGGTTACGGGTCACGCGGTGAAGAATATTTTGCGATTTTAAAAACTGCTGCATAACTGTACCTGTGAATTCTTTTCCTTTATCAGTTTGAAATAACCGAGGAACTCGTCCACTACTTCTAGAAAGTATGTTTTTGAATGCCTTAGTAACTTGTGAGCATGACTTATCTTTTAACGGCTCCACCCATACGTATTTACTTAAAATGTCAATAACAACGAGTATGTATGAAAATTTATCATTATATGATTTCAGTGAACAAAGTTCTATAAGATCACCTTCCCACACAGAGTCGATTTCATTGACTCTATAATGAAGTCTTTGAAATTTTCGATGTACTGGTTTATGTAATGTATAAGCATCTTGAGCACGTAACCATTTATAAATTTTATTTTTGTCGACCTTGTTTCTTATTTTATGTACAATACGTCGTGCACCTGCAAATCCGACCTCGTTCGACGGTTCATAGTAGATTTTACAAAGTTCTCCATTTTCGTCATCAGCCATTTTTTTTTATTTTATTTTTTTATTTTTGATTTATTTTTTATGTTTTATTTTTGATTTTTGATTTTTGATTTTTTTTTTTATTTTATTAAAAAGATAAAGTTAACCATCCACCTTTTTGATTTGGATATTTTTTATTTTTATGTCTAGTTCTCCTTCTAGTCATTAGAAATGAACTATCCCCATCACTAGTAACCTCTCTATTTATAACAGTATTCTCGTCATCTGCTTCGCTTTCAAGAGATGCATTGCTTATGAGCTTTCTAGGCAATGGCGTAGAGTTATGTATGTATGCAGAAGATGTATGTAAACGCGAATCTGAAAAACTCACATGAGGTGATGAAGATGATCTATTATTAAAATTTTGTGCTTCCTTATACAAACTCATATTTCCAATAAATTCTAGTGGCATTCCAATGTCTCGTAAAAACCATGAAAAATGATCTCTACCAATGGCTTTTACACCTTTTCTACTACGAACAACATCATTTATAAGATCTATAATATTTGAACCATCGAGTACTTTATTGTCTATAGAAACTATTCCTTTATTGTTCCATGTAATGCGTGAGTATATGCCTGGGGGTTTTGAAGTACTGCATCAACAACTCACCCTTACGCGTGGACGTAACGGGTACAGATGATGTTATTGTATCAATACTTACACCGGTTAACGTTTCTTGTTGAATTTTTGACTCAACGGTGTTAACACTATTTCTCAAATTTTCCAAATAAGTCAAATACCGTTGTAAAGTTTGTTGATATTTTGTCCACTTTGTACGTTCGTCAAATTCATTCGAATTCAAAATTTCACTCATTTCAGAATCCAATCTTGTCAAATGGCTGCCAGGTGTTTGAGTTGTTTCAATATTTTTACTGTTGTCATATTTTTTTTATTACCATTTTGTAAATTCCCAGTTTCACTTGTTCCAAAAAGTTTACCAATACTATCTTGCGGTACAAGAACCATTTTCCTGGCGTGTTCCATTATTATTATTAGTTATCAGAACGAGAAGGTAAAAGAACTGATAAAACAGTTGATAATACAGGGGCCAGCAAGGCCGTGAGAAAACCCTCACCTTTCTGCACAATCAAACGTTTTTTACTTTTCCAGGAACGACAGTTTTTATCACACAATCTTCTTAGTATGTGCCTATGTTTTATTAATTTTTTCTTTTGGGCTGATGTGAGAGTAATTGTACCTTTTAATGTATTTAATGCACACTCGCAAATACCTTTAATCATACGATGATTTGCCGATTTTAAAATAGTCTTTCTCTGCTGTTTGTTTAAATGATACAGTGCATGTAACTCATGCGCTGTTTTCCGATCGAGTGTCTTCCTTGTTCTTGACGACGCCATTATATACGCAATACTGGATATTCTGAGTCTCCGCTACCTCTTTTTATATTTTTAGGAACATAAACATATTGGTGAATATCATCGGGGAATATACTGGTGCGCACCCTACAACTTTCAGGTGTATTTTGTTTCAAGTCTAATAATAAATATCCATGTGGTTTAGATGTAGCATCGTGATAAGCTTCTTGTAAAAATTTTGAGTTTTCCGGATAAACTTGTCGAGCCATATGCTGTATTTGAGCACGATCTCTAGGATTTTTAAAAATAACAATATAGTTAGCATTAAGCGAAATATCTCTTTGTTTTGGACCTTGATGAAATAAGTTTTGTGTAATAAAAATAACACTAATATTTTTGTGATGACTTCCTTTCGTAAATAAATCAGCCACTGTATTATTGGACGATTCGCGCATTAAATCGTCAATTACAACCAGCTTTGGTCGCGGATCTGATGAAAAATCCTCATTTTGTGGTAAACCCTCGTGAAATTCTACATCTTTCCCATATTCTAAATAACTATCCTGCCACTCTGAATAGTACAACATTTTTCGGAAAAGCAGTGTCTGACATACGATCAATAAAACGAAAAAATCTTTTTACAAAATAAGTTTTCCCACAACCGGTAGGACCACAAATCATGGAAGTCCATGGATGTTTCCAAGCAAGGGCCATTTTAAATTTATCTACGTAGTTTAAGTGTACTGTGTGATAGGTAGTAAGAGACTGAATAATTTTACAGGAGGAGAAGCAATATAAAGGATGTGTAACTGTGTGAACAAAATAGATGAAAAATTTACATTTTTTTTTTTTTTTTTTTTTTATTTTTACTAATATTTTACTTATTTCTAATACATTTTTTTCTCGAAGTAAAAACTCTAAATATACGCCTATCTAAACAAAATTATTGACTACCCAGTCATGGTTAATGTGACCGGTCCAAATTTCTCTACGAATAGGGCCACCGCGATTTTCTATATAATTGTACATTTGATCATTAACATGCTTTGGACAAACAGGGTTATCAGACCAACAGGCTAAATACCATGGTTTGGTACGCTAAAATATATAGATTTTATTTTTTCCTGCGCTTTTAAGAAATATAATATTTTTGAAATTTTAATATTTTTATGGTATTCTACTGACTCATACCACATCGCATCTATAGGTCGATTACAATCTGTCTCGCAACAAATTATCGTCCTACACGTACCGCAAAACTCGTATTTTGACAAATACAGAACATGACAAGAAACCTTAATATCATTTATTCGTGCGTATATGATTACTTTTCCCCATAAATTGAGAAATTCTTCATGACTTTTTTTCTTCAATTCTACCAGCATGTGAATTATTTTGTGCCACGATAAACCTTGTAATGAGTTTTTATACGACGGGAAAAACTCGCAAGTTGGCACATTACAATTCACACATTCGTTTCCCGTCGTGCCTAGTTTCCAGGCGTCCTCATCTCTGACTACTGTAAACGAAAAAGTATATACTAAATAAAAAGAAGAATATTTTTGTTTTATTTTTTATTTATTTTTGTAGTAATAATTTTATGAATAAATATTATTCGTTATAATTTAATACGCTATACTTGACATTATACGCACGGTATATTTACATTGTATTTACATTATATTTACATTATTCTTTATAAAAATATAATTATTTTTAATTTTTACGTTTTTTTTTAAACCCATAAGGATAAGAGATATTTTCACTTATAAAATTTCTTTTCATACTAGTCGCTTTATATGATTTAGTTTCCTCACGAGTGACTACCGAGTGTAGGGCCGTACGTCGTATTGTTTTACAAGTATGTGTTATGACTTTATCTTTATTTAAAACTAACGATTTGATGCTATTATAATTTACCTTACTATCGGTTGAGGAGTTTAAAGTTAATCCTTTAACTTTACATATCTCATGTGTTTGACCGTTCGGTGTCTTAACAATATACGCATAAAATTTTGGTCCTGCACTCGTAAAATGTGATATATAACTACCTGACCCGTAGCATTCTAACTCATCTGTCATATCACCTAAAATCTACCTGTTGGAATTTTGTACTCACCAGGGATGTTCTTACTTAAATAAATACATGAATCGGTATCATAATACAAAATCCTATCACCCAATTTTTCTAAATAACTGTATAATTTTAAGCGTGCTTGAGCAGTTGTATATGCTGCTATTGCCACGTTTGTGATAGAGGAGGGTGTAAAATCATCCCCTGAAAAACACCAATTCACGTAAAATACATCATCATTTACGGGTAAGATGCTTTTAACCTGGATTGCTGAATTTAAAATTAATGTCTGTAACCGATTTCCGTCACGAATGACCTCAGTCGTCCCCATATTATCGCGTTGACCAAACTTACCCCAAAATGAATTTAAACATAATTTTGAAAGTGAGCGTAAACCAGGGTTTTTTTCAATTTTAGTTTCTTCCAAGTAAACGTTTTCTTTCTCAGCATATTCTCTGATATACTGTCTACGCGATTGCTCGTCAATGCAGTCACTAGGCCATCCACTAGCTTGCTGTTTAATTTTTAAAAAAGTATTAATATACTCTACAAATAACCCGTTCATTTGGTTAGAGCTATCTTCTGAGGGATCGTATCGGCATGTATTATATTGCCAAATTTCAAACATATTCGTTATAATGTACCCTAGTTCTACCGCTTTTTTTAACTCATCAGATACCCATGTACCTGTGAGTTCTCTCTCACAATCATTATCATGCATGCACTCACCAACGTTTAAGTTTTCACAACAAGACCGGCACAGCGGGAATATTAATTTGTTGTGTATTTTCACCGGTAACACAGGTAAAAATAAATGCATTGGTGGAAGCACTGTACATTTAACGAATCCTTCTACATTTTTCAAATTAAAAGTAGCGCCTGTTAATATTTTACATTCATCTCCAACATAAATTTGTGGATGCCCTATAGGGAATTTACCGGATTTACAAATATACGGATACAATGAACAGATATCAACGTAACTTATGCTTTCGCTACCATAAACCTCTACGTTCGCTACAATATTCTCCGTGCGCCCTCCGAAAAAAGCATCGCGGGGTTTTAAAATATCATTAAAAATCATTGGGTGATTTTTAACGAAGTTTTTTACTTCAGGGTTATCTCTTTTCTTTTTACTGAAATCACATTCCCACATTTCTGTTAAAATATACCCTAAAGATCTAATTCGATTCGATAATTCTATTGTTTTATGAAACCGATCGTTATGAGAGTCACCATGACCTTCGATTTGTCTATATCTTTTCTCACCTACAAAACACTTATCGCAACCATGCCAGAAACATCCATGAAATAAATATACATATTTCAAACCGTTTTCATTTTCATGATATCCGTCTACAAGAATATTTTCTTTTAGCCGGAATTCATGATTTTTCCCAGCGTGGATAATGTTGTGACCAGTTTCTTTTTCAACAATAAGTAACCATTCTAAAGATACCCTAGAATGGTTACTTGTTTTTCTATACCCGCCTGGCGGAATAATACCAATGACATTATCCTTTAAAAAATTTTTACGATATAATTTGGAGCACGCGCTGGCTATTGTAGAAGCCTCTGTAAACGGACACGTTTCTCCCACCTCTATAAAATTTTTTCGAAATGCCGAACACGCTTTTCTTAAAATATCCACGTCAGCTAAACAATATTTTAAAATTTCTGTTTCAAAATTAAAAATATAATTATTACCGAGGGCATCAAGATACCACTCTTCAAATTTTAATCTATCAGCATTATCCATGTTCTCTGGAGCATAAGACTCCCTAGAAGGTATAGGACCCGAATAATGTTGATTTTCAGATTTATTGAATAAATGTGGGAACCACCCTTTAGCATTTTGGCCTTCAAAACCAAAAGCTTTAGGCAGAGCCGAAAGTCTCATGTGAAAATAATTTAAACTGTCTAAAAATTTAATGTTTCTACCTATACTCATGACCATTATTTTTGTCCCATTTAAAATTATTTTCGGTGTTATCTGCATATTCTCTACTAAATATTTTAAAATAAACTGCCCGTCAAAACCTTTACTGTTATGAGCAATACAAATTAATTCTTTAATATTACTTGAACGTGATTTATCATCCAAAATAAAATCTATAAAATTTTTTAAGCAGTTATTTTTAAATAACAAATTTCTCCCACCGCCACAGAACTCACACCCCGACACCATATCAGAATCTATACATTTTTCACAACATAATTGTGCTACGCACAAATTAACATTGTGGAAAGTGCACGATTGAGCGCTGTCAACATGTTTTAAATCCTGCGTGGTTTCAAAATCATAGAAAAGAAAAGCGTGTTCGGGTACATCTTGAGACGGCTTATTTTTTTTTACGCTAGACATAAAACATTGGTGATTATAAGGCCGCTCACGCGCGCATGTTCGACAATACATAACCCCGCATGCATGTCTACTAACCTCTATCGATATAATTTTTCTACAAATACTACATTTTTTTAATGCATCGCAGACACTAACATTTTTTTAAAACTATCGCTTAATTCATGTTGGCGAAAACATTCGGCGCCATAAAACTCACGTAAACATTTCATACACTTAAGCAGCGAACTTTGCTTATCACATAAATTTGTGTGTAGGCATTTATCACAGCGCCCCGGACATTTATGTGTTGATACACGCTTTATACCAACGTTACAAATTTGACAATAATTATCACACGCCGTGATTCCTAGCATACTTGTTATTACATCGTAATGTTGGTCTTCAGGGGTAAATAAAATGTTTAACGTAAAATTAATTTTAATTTTTTCGTTTATTAAAATTAATACCCCATTAAATAACGGGGTTCACCATTACCGACACAACCGCGTTTATACACCATAATCGCGATTCCCTCTTTTTAAAATAAAATTGAAACTTTTCTAAATCACTTATTCCCCAACCGTTTTCATGAATGAAATTAATACGCGCTGATTTTATAAGAGCATCGGCTCTTTCGCGCTGAATTTTACTACCAGATTTTCGAATGTTACCCCAGTCGGTATATAATTCATGAGTGCAATTATCACCGGCAGCGAGTTTCCTCGCATGTACAAGGGCGACAACTAACGCGCGGGGTAAACATTTATTATCATGATTACTGATTTGGACTAATGACTTAGATTTTATTAAATTAATATTAGACGGTCTACTACTACGACCAAACCCCACGGGTGCTCTAACGCGTATCACTTTTATAATAAAACTATTATCAATTTTAAACTCGCGCGCGCTTTGCGAAACAGCGCTAATCAACTCCCACATTTCTTGAACAGAATAATTTTTTAATTTTTTAAACGAATGAATTGGCCCCAACGGTAGTCTAACGGTGGATAAGGAAATCCCAATATAATCCTCAGGATCATATTCCCGTATTATGTAAAGAAATAAATTTTCAATACACGCGTTTAAGTCGGTAATGACGTCCCCTGTTATATTCTCATTTTTAAATTTTAAAACTATTTCACGCGCACTTGTTGAAAATCTACTATATTCCGTTTCCCTTTCATCGAGGACATTGAAAAACTCACCGTTAATACTTGATCCTCCTCCTCCTCCCTGCTGCTGCTCCTCGATCTGTTGCTCCTGCGGCTGCTGTTGTGGTTGCTCCAGTTGCTGCTGTTGTGGTTGTTCGGGTGCAGTCGAGTCAGGATGTTCCTCGATTTGTTGCTCCTGCGGCTGCTGTTGTAGTTGCTCCAGTTGCTGCACCTCCTGGTGTTGAGGGCGCTCATCTGATTCTTGAAAAAGATTGTTGATCTCCATTGAGCGTTCTATAAAAAAGGAAAATTTTAAAATAATTTATATAAGTTAAAAATTAATATGTTAAAAATGTTGTTAGATAAATATCTTGATAAATTACCTCGCAACAGTTCCGCGTAAGCAGCTAATAAAGCTCGTGCCAGCTGCCTCTCAGCATTACATCGCCCTAGGAGATGCACTGCGACCATCTCGAGAAACTCACTATGCTCTCTAAAAATTCCTCTTAAAAATGCACGATTTAAAAATCGGGCAGTCCTTGTTTCCACAAACGCCATGAAGCTAGCCACTGCTTCATTTCTAAATGCACATATATAGTTTCTGACGCATCGATTTTCACGCCCGTAATCTCTCAACTGACATGTACGCCTTCTTAAAATACATGCCAGACGTCTTGCTTCTATAATATCATTCTCCCGAGAGCGATTAATTGCTGCTGCTGGTGATGCCATACGTGGTACTTCATCAAGCAGTGCATTGAAAACGACGAATACTCGCGGTACTAAATCCATTTTCACGTTTTTAAAAATAAAAAATTCTGCAACTAGTAAAATAAAGAATGGCAGAGTGCACGGATATAGACGAGTGCACTGCTCGACAGAAAACTTGTGAATAATGAAAAAATCACGAGCTCCGGCTCATTTATGCCAGAAGTCCAACCACGCTTACAAAATTATTTTAGAACGGTATATGACTAAACCACTTTTCTGCATTCTTATAATGTGTATCAGCAATCATAGCCTACATCGATGCTATGTCTTGACATCATTGAAGAGCTTAGATACCGCTACAAGATCTTAGCAAATGATTTTACAATAGGGTAAATGAAAAACCGCTTATACGCATTCTCATAATTTTTTAGGCGATTATAGGCGCCGCCGCCGTGTCACTGCCAATGAGTATACTTGCTAATACCACTTTTTAATTTTCTTTTAATGTAAACCATCATAGAAAAGTGATTATATGAATATAGTATATAGTTTTCTAAATTCCACACACTAATAAAATCATTAGTTACCCCGTTATCGACATTCTTACATTTTCTCAAGTAGAGTAGAGAAAAAAATGTTATCATTGGCACGAGAGAAACCATATATTCATTTATTTTAAAAGCTATTACAAATAACAGTTTTCTATTTTCATTACTCACGTTTTTCTCTTTCTCTATTTCCCTTAATTAGTATAGCTCAGTATTTAAGGAGAAGTCAAAATCGTACAAGGTACACATTAGTTTGTGCTACGACTAACGTAACATCTATCCTTTGTTCAATCGTATACTTCAAGAAGACAACACGTACAATATTTCAGTTTTTCTACATAATGTCTCAAACAACGGATCTTAAACGCATAAAAATGTCTTCGTTCAACTCTAGAGAAGAGGCAGTGCATTATTTAATAAATGCACGAGTTCATCCTATAAATGCATCATGTACGAAGAAAATTTTAACCGGACTCATCTCTCAAGGAAACGGTGATTTTACAAGTGTTGTGAAAATTATAAATAATTCATTTTCTGGAATCACGTTTACAAAAGAAGCTTGGGATGCGTTCAAGTTTTGTTTTAAAGATATCAGTGAATATTTTAATACAAAAAGCTCTACTACTCCTCAGAAAAAAACATTTAACGGAATCAATTTAACATACACAACAACGTTTGGTACAAAAACTATCGTCCTCGATAGAGAAGGCTCACCGAGTACTAGTTTACTAGATTCAGATGATGAAAATTCAACATATTCTAAAAAGAGGAAACTTTATACACCAGCCATAGTTATGCAAAAAACATCGTTTGACGGAATCATCAGGCTGTCAAAGTGCATAGACAGCTGTATAAAAATGAACGAAAAACTGTTACCATTAGTTTCAAAGTGCAACAAAAATATTATTGCCGATGTGTGTAAAAAATTTAACGAGAATATATTTTTACCCGAAAAAGATGTGTTTGTAAAACAATATTTATCCTCTCACGATGAGAAAATAAAAAATAATATTACAACTCTATTTAATGATAATGAGTTTTCCACATATTATTTTGATATTGTATTTTATGAACTTATTAGTTTACACGCAAACTCAATAGTTAAAAATGTGATTTCTAAACTCACAACTTAAAAAGTACATGAAATGTATGTGTGTAAATAAATTTTCAATAAAACAAATAATTTAAATGTATTTTCTCGAAGTATATATTTCTTTTAGCTGAACCTCACATCCACGCTAATGACCCTCACTAATTACCCATGACGGCGCTCTCCGAGGGACCGACCGCGCCCAAACCCAACCGAGGGGACTCGACCACACCCCAACCCGCACGGCGTCCCCACACCCGCTCAGCACCCATGCATCCACCCGACGCCCGCTCGCCACCCACCGATCGCTCACCTACCGCTCGCCTCATGCAACCACCCGACCGCTCACCATCCACCACCCCCTCGCCCCATGCAACCTCTCACAGCCCGCTCACCAACCACCCGACCGCTCACCATCCACCACCCGCTCGCCCAATGTAATCTCTCACCACCCTGCCGCTCACCAGCCACCACCCGCTCGCCCAATGTAATCTCTCACCACCCGACCGCTCACCATCCACCACCCGCTCGCACCATGCAACATCTCACAACCCGCTCACCACCCACCCGGCCGCTCACCACCCACCGACCGCTCGCCACATTGCAACCTCTCACCGCCCCAGCTCACCGAGGAACCGTCACTAATTACCCCCACTAATTACCCCTGGCAACGCTCATTAGGGACCGCGCCCGACCACCGCCGAAACCCGACGAAACGACCCGAAGGATTTCCTATATTCCCCCAAGCGCCATCTTGGAAACGGCCGCCATTTTTTCCTATATTCCCCCATATACTACTGAGATAATTAGAAGCTTTCTGAAAGCCTACAAGAAAGATTCGTAATTTTTCAGAAAGCTTACAGGAAAGATTCTAATACTCTTTTAGGAAATCTTTCAAGGACCTTTTTTCTACTTTTCGAAAAATTTGTTGAAAGATTCATAAATGACGTGGGGATATTACGAGAAGCTTTCACAAATGAGAACGATAAGCTTTCAGAAAATGTTACAACAAGTTTTACGTAACGTAGGTGAATGAATTTTTGAAACTTTTTAGAAAGATTCATTAAAATCGTTCAGAAGGCTTTCATGAAAGATTCCTGGAAGATCGAAATTTCTAGGGCAACCCATTGGCAGAATCTAGTAATCTTTCTAGAAATCTTTTCTCAATATCTTGTAAGAGTAACATAAAGCTATAAATAATATTAACAATTCTCTAGAAGTATTACAATTCTCGCATATTATTTTTAACTTATTTCTATATTGATTGCAATTTTATTATCGTAGAAAAATTGTACATAAAATTTCTCGACCTGACCGGGAATCGAACCCACAACCTTTGGGTTACTACGAACGCATATGCTATCCGTTGCGCTATTGCTCGCTTAAAGGAGATCAGGCATTTTCATGTAAATAAAGTGCAGTTTTCACGATAATTCAAATGTTATTATTTTGATTACTGTATCTTATATGTATATTAATGGTATTTAAAAATTATTTATATAATTCCCTAAATTAAAAATAAAATAATGTCGGTAAGATAGAAATAAAATCGATGTACTGAATATATTTTACGAAATAAAGAAAATATTAACTTTAATTATTATTATTTCGAATAAACATTTTTTTAAACATTTTTTTTAACATTTTTTCATTATGTTGATTACAAAATTAATTTTATAAGAAATATAAAGTATAATTTTTTTTTTTTAATATAGCTTATCAAGTCTTCGACTTGCAAGGTTGACCTTCTCTAGTCCAAAATCCACCCAATTTTATTATTTAATAAATTAACTTTTAAACATTTATTTTGAAAAACACGCATATACCTATATGCAAATACAATAAGTATTCAGAATTTTTTTTAACGATTCTATTAGTACTATCATGAAATATACTCGTAGAAAAATTGAATCAAAATGACAAAAATGCAGATTCCTACTTATCAATATTACAACGATTTATTAATTAAAAAATTTCTGAACAGTGTTTTGGAAAAACTCAGTTTTACAATGTATACGATGATTATTTTGATATTACTCATGAGATTCCTACAATCTTCCCTAAAGGTTTCTATTATTTTTCACATTCGAGTAATTCGAACCTTTGTTTCTATTCTTTCGCAAATCTGTCAGGAAGCTTTCTTAAAATATTGATTTGGAATTCTCCAACAAACTTTCGTTATGACATTCGTAAAGGAATTCTGTCATACATCAAAAATCGTTTTAGAATACTTTCCAAATTCTTGCTAGGAAGGTTACTCCAAGGTTTAATGGAATATCTCACTCTCTCATTTTTTAATTTTTTTCATTTTTTTTCCTTTTTTTCCTTTTTTTCCTTTTTTTTCTAATAAAGTCATACCATAACTCATAAAATTTTGTCCGTTTCGCCGTTCGATTTTTCCCTTTACAGTAGCATGACTTCTGAAAATTCGTGTACGTTTGAGGTTATGTTGTCATTTTGAGGTTATGTTTCCATTGATACCCACTCTTTCGTAGCGCCGTCTGTAGATGGATCACGCATCTCTACCTTTCCGACAGAGCAATATGCAATACCCAACTCTGCCTTGTAAACATTATGAGGTTATGTTTCCATTGATACCCACTCTTTCGTAGCGCCATCTGCAGATGAATCAATCATCTCTACCTTACCGACAAAGCAGTATGTAACATCAAATAGGCTATCCAACTTTACAAACAGAGCCGTATGAGATAGCTCCAAACACACCAATAATTCTGATACTTGTCAGATGACATACACGACATGTACTATATATACTGTGCGCTCCACTAGGCGGGGAGCCGGAGTCGTCGCGCTGCCCACTGCTGCGTAGGCGCACTGCCCGCTATAAGTCAGGTTGTGCAAACCATCAACAAGCACCACCTATACTCACACATCGTGTGAGGGTGGGTGGTGGTTTGTTAAATAATTGATTAATTAATTTATTTTTTTATTTTTTTTTTCATTTTTTTCATTTTTTCTCCTCTTTTTTCTCCTGTTCTACAAGATGACATAAGCGCTTGAGTTTTGATTCATATGATGTTAGGGACACAACCATATACTCCCAATCCATATATAGATAAACACACGAAGCATGCATACTATATCCCACCACCGCTCAATGGGGTTCACATCTTCAAACCTTCACAGAATTCTTGGAATAACGTTTTGAACAGGTTGAGACGGAGCTCGCTGATACAAGTTCAAACCTCCATAGAATTATTGGAAAAATGGCATGGAGCTCTCTGACTGGTAGAGCGTCGCCATCACTATAGAGGCGAGGTCCCAAATTCTTCGAAATTTAGACAAGTTTTTTCACGTCTCAGCCCACTATATTACATACGAACCCTACGGCATTTCTACCTTATTGACAGAGCTGATTACGTGCATCGGTAATTGTAATACATTAACTTTTAAGATCACATACAATGAATGCATTATATACTATGTGTACTACATATACTATGTATACTGCATATACTATGTGTAGTAAATATACTATGTGTACTACATATACTATGTATACTATACATACTAGCACTCTACCCCAATCGCTCTACTCCCACCATGATATCATTACCAACGATTGATAAGGTAGGAATCTATTTTAGCGACAGAGTGGGTGGGAAATACAAAATGGTAGGAAATTTAAAAATGGCGGGTAATTTGAAAGGGCGGGAAATTTAAGAGACTGAAAAAAATTTTCGCCATTCCGACGGGAATTCGTGGGGCATCGAACGGTAAATGAGAGAGCCCTAACCATCACCTGTGAGGTATATTCATTACCTCAGTATTTGAAGTAAAAATTTTTTTCGTCGGTACTTGTCCGTGAGTCGAGGCCATGGATACGGCTTTCGAAACATGAGCACCAGAGGTTCTGATTTGTCGTCTAAAGGAAGTATGGCGAGTTCCTTGAGAATGAAATCGTTCATTGGTTGCTTGAAGCCCTGCATGTCCACGACGTACTCCATTCTCAATGATCGCACTGTGTGCTACTTCAACCAATCAGAAGGCTTTCCGCAGGTTGTGACCTGGTGATTGATTATTGGAAAGTTGAACCCATTATTATGTAATGAAGACCTCAGCAGGCTGATATAACCGAAACCTCGACTAACCGCTTGCGAGATTACTTTCATATTAAAGCAACCTAGCGGTCAGTTGAACAACTACTACACTGGCTTTCCCAGACATCTATGTATGCAAACCTAAAAAAAATTTGTATTTTTTAAATGGTAAGAGCCCCAACAATCGCTCCTCCCTGTGAGGTACAACCACATGCAATTACCTCCCAATCAATCAACATTCCTTTACCATTTAATATATGACCCTCATCCTAGACATTGAGTTAATATGCAGCTGCAATATTGCCTTGCAATGACGAATCAACTTCTGCCTCCTCTTCCTCATCACTAGACCACAGTCTTTTTTTCCATTTCCATCTCTAATTAGTCAAGTCCTTATTTTGCTTCCTCCTAGAGGAAGCTTTGTGATAGTAAAAAAAAGTTTATGAGATAATGTGTTAGAAATGTTATTTAGCAAATTTGGAATCGAAATACACTATTTTTAGACAATATCCGTATGGATGTGTGTGTGTGTGTGTGTGTGTGTGTGTGTGTGTGTGTGTGTATGTATGTCCGTATACGCTGATATATCATGATCTACTCGACCGATTTTAACGGGAGAGTGATCATTTTTTTAGATTTTGTTTTCACAATTGGGGTCAATATTCTATTTTTGTAAAATTTAATTTTTTTTTTTTATAGCCATTTTTTAATTTTCAAAATTTTTATTTTCGATTTTTTTAATATTTAGAACAAATATTGTTTATATATCATGAATTCTCTGTATGTAGGATAAAATTATCTACAATTAAAAAAAAAAAGTCGGTAGCTATATTTCGTCATAAGTTATTGATGCAAACGTAATTTTTTGTAAATAGGTTATATTTCGAAATTAAAAAAAGATATTAACATGATTATGTTTTTGGTTATAAAGGATATTAAGTACTATAACTAACTAAATTTTTAGGTTTTTTTATTCATTATTTTTTGAGAAAAAAAATAATTTATAAAAAAAAGTGATTTTTTTTGTCGTTCAATAACTATAGTAAAATTGGCTTAATCACTTTGAAATTCTTTGTAGGGGTAGATTTTGTATACCAATCGAGTGAGTTCTTTGGGCAAAAGGATTGATCCATAAATTTCGGAGATATTTGAGGTTAAAATTTTTTTCAGTTTTTTTTTAAATCGTAATTTCTCGAGAACGGCTCTATGTATCTAAATGGGGTGGGTGGCATTCGAAAGAGAATTAAATTACCTATATTGTCTAAACAAAAATTAATTCTCTAGTTATCACGGTTCTTTTGTTATTAACAAAAACGTAAAAATTGAAAAATGAAAAAAAATGAGTTTTATATGTTCAACTATTACAAGAGTAAAATTGTCTTATTCCCTTCAAAATTCATTGTAGAGGTATATTATTGATAGTTCTCGGATGAGTTCTTTTGGCAAAATGATTGGTTTATAAATTTCAGAGATATTTGAGGAAAACAATCAAAGAACAACTTTAGAATATTTTTTTTATTTCAAACCAATGTACGACGAGAAGCCGTTGACAGTGGACTTGAAGAAGAAAAATTTGATGAAGAATAGAACTTGAAGAAGATTGTTTTCCATTCATATAAGAATTAAAATCACAAACGAATAAATTACAAATGGAACCTCAATGAATAACCATGAAAAAATTACAAGTTAATATTTTCCATAAAATTTTTCCAATTTTTTTCGTGAAAAATTTATTTTTCGAATTTTAATTTAATAAAAGGAATCAAAAAATTATTTTGAGGAAGCAACGTGCCAATGAATTGGCAGCGGTTTTTATTTTATACTTGGCATGTTTTCGTTCCAAAGTTTTCTCGATAAATTTTTATCGGTTGAGAAATCAGATGCACCTTTATTAAAATGATAAGCTTTGTAATAATTATCCACGTTATTGGTAGTATGCCCTAGAAAATGAGAGTCAATTTGTGAATTTTCTTGATCGACAGTTGGGAGATTTAGAGGATTGACCTTTAATTTGGCTACCACTGCAGATTCTTTTCGCTCGGCAGTCTTATATTGTTCTCCCATTACATTACTAGCATTTTTAACTTCAGACAGGGCATCGTTCAATCCTGGAAATACTCTTGACGATTGTTCGAACATTAGTGAAATAAAATTATAAAATTTGTTACTCTTTAGTTTCCGAATCGACTCATTTTCGCAGTATAGCTTTTTATCAGCACTCGAATGTACTATGATCATTCCATAATTTTCTAAATCAGCTGAATTAATGCGATTTCCATTAGGATTTTTTCTAAACAGCAACTGTAATAAGCCCTCAGCCAGTTGAAAAGTTGCACCATATACTTTCACGATGTTACCTTCAAACTTTATTGGCGAATTACCAATTAAGAACATTTGCTTTTTTGTAAACATTGTATACATTATGAAGATACCTCTTTGAATTACGTTTGAGCTTGGATAAATATTTACTGACAAGTGAATCCATTTTCTTATCAGCGTCAACAGCACTGGTATATGGAATACTGCCAGTACTATCGAGATTCGCCGTCATCTTTAAATAAGAGACATCATTTCTCACATTATCAAGAGAATTGTCGATGCTGTTCTTCAAAGACGTAGACTTTTGCTTGGTAGCATCTTTGAATATACGAAGACTATCCGCTTCTCGCTGAGGATATGTCATGTTTACGCTTTCAGAGTTCAGCTCGAACTAAACATATATTAAAGCTGCAGCTGTTATTTATAGTCAAATCCATTCGCGGCACAGATATCACAAAATCTGAGGTGTTTATGCATCAACACTTCAGCTAAACTCTACAGTGAACCAAAAGAACTCTGACTAATGATACTTTCATTTGTTTTACCATATATATATATATATCAAATGCAGCTTTTGAGAATCTATGTCAGCACGGATTCGATACTTTGAGGATTTTTCGGACTTTTGAGGACATCCTCAAAATTCCTTCGGTATGAAACGGTACTTTTGAGGATTTATATTAATACCTCCAACGCAGAGAGGGAGTTATTTCTTTAGTCAAGCATGTACAAACTCTGGAGAAAAAACTATAGATCCTCAAAAGTACCGGTTTCCGAAATGTATATATATATATTACTATTGCTATTAGTTTGATATGGGGTTGGTAGTCTATTCGAATCAACAGGCAACCAACACCTTTTAACACGTCTCTGAAGTTGGCAGAACACTTTTAACCCAAGGTAAAATAAACTATTGGATAATTTGTCGTAAATTATCCGTAAATTCCGACCATTTTTTTAAAAAAACGCGAATGCTCTGCTAACTTCCACCGAAGTTGGCAGAGCACCTGGCTAAAACTAATTAAAAACAACAGATATGACAACGGCACTTACATAGGAATTTGCCGCTTTTTTGTCGTAACAAAACTAGGCAGTTTCCAATAGCGAAATCTTATTTTTTCATTTATTATAACAATAGTACTGCAGCTTCGCATGAAGATAGCAGGTCACCTCACTGAAACCCAGGAAGGACGAGCGCTATCCACTCGTTAGTGGCACAGAAATTTGCCGCTTTTTAGCCGTAAGACAGCTGTGTGTTTGTCGAAAAATAAAAAAAATTATTTTTATTGTTATAAACAATAATTCATTAGCCCTTATACAGCTCCGTCGCCAACCGATTAAACTAATTAAAGAGATCTGATATTACATTGAAAGTTACTTAGAATTAAGCCGTTTTTTTTCCGTAACAAAACGGTATAGTACAGAAATACAGATGAAAATTTTTAAAATATTTATAACAATAGTCCTGTCATCTTCATACAAAGCTAGCAGGTCACCCACTGAAACTCAGGAGAGACGAACGCTATCGAGACGCGAGCGGTACAGGAATTTGCCGCTTTTTAGCCGTAACAAAACTGCGCAGTTTCCAATAGTGAAATATTATTTTTTATTTTATTATAACAATAGTACTGTCAGCTTGGTATGAAGATAGCAGGTCACCTAACTGAAACCCAGGAAGGACGAGCGCTATCGACACGATAGTGGCACAGAAATTTGCCGCTTTTTAGCCGTAAGACTGCAGTGTGTTTGTCGAAAATTAAAAAAAATTACTTTTATTGTTATAAACAATAATTCATTAGCACCTATACAGCTCCGTCGCCGACCCATTAAACTAAAGAGATCTGATATTACATCGACAGTTACTTAAAATTAAGCATTTATTTTACCGTAACCAAACGGTATAGTAAAGAAATGCAGATGAAAATTTTTTAATTTTTATAACAATAGACATACGAAGCTAACAGGTGACCTCCCTGAAACCCAGGAAAGACGAGCGCTATCGAGACGAGAGCGGTACAGGCATTTGCCGCTTTTTAGCCGTAACCAAGCTGTGCACTTTTAACCCAAGGTAAAATAAACTATTGGATAATTTGCCGTAAATTATCCGTAAATTATCCGTGGAATTGATAATTTTGCCGCGATCATTTTTTTAAAAAAAACGCGAATGTTCTGCTAACATCCACCGAAGTTGGCAGAGCACCTGTCTAAAACTAATTAAAAACAACAGATATCACAACGGCACTTACATAGGAATTAGCCGCTTTCTTGCCGTAACAAAACTAGGCAGATTCCAATAGCGAAGTATTATTTTTTCATTTATTATAAGAATAGTACTGTCAGCTTCGTATGAAGATAGCAGGTCACCTCACTGAAACACAGGAAGGACGAGCGCTATCGACTAGTTAGTGGCACAGGAATTTGCCACTTTTTAGCCGTAAGACAGCTGTGTGTTTGTCGAAAAATAAAAAAAATTATTTTTATTGTTATAAATAATAATTCATTAGACCTTATACAGCTCCGTCGCCAACCGATTAAACTAATCAAAGAGATCTGATATTACATTGAAAGTTACTTAGAATTAAGCCTTTTTTTACCGTAACAAAACGGTATAGTACAGAAATACAGATGAAAATTTTTAAAATATATTTATAACAATAGTCCTGTCATCTTCATACGAAGCTAGCAGGTCACCTCACTGAAACTCAGGAAAGACGAGCGCTATTGAGACGAGAGCGGTACAGGAATTTGCCGCTTTTTATCCGTAACAAAACTGCGCAGTTTCCAGTAGTGAAATATTATTTTTTATTTTATTATAACAATAGTACCGTCAGCTTCGTATGAAGATAGCAGGTCACCTCACTGAAACCCAGGAAGGACGAGCGCTATCGACATGATAATGGCACAGAAATTTGCCGCTTTTTAGCCATAAGACAGCTGTGTGTTTGTTGAAAATTAAAAAAAAATTACTTTTATTGTTATAAACAATAATTCATTAGCACCTATACAGTTCCGTCGCCGACCCATTAAACTAAAGAGATCTGATATTACATCGACAGTTACTTAAAATTAAGCCGTTATTTTACCGTAACCAAACGGTATAGTAAACAAATGCAGATGAAAATTTTTTTAATTTTTATAACAATAGACATACGAAGCTAGCAGGTGACCTCCCTGAAACCCAGGAAAGACGAGCGCTGTCGAGACGAGAGCGGTACAGGAATTTGCCGCTTTTTAGCCGTAACAAAGCTGTGTACTTTGAACCCAAGGTAAAATAAACTATTGGATAATTTGCCGTAAATTATCCGTAAATTATCCGTGGAATTGATAATTTTGCCGCGACCATTTTGAAAAAAAAAACGCGAATGTTCTGCTAACTTCCACCGAAGTTGGCAGAGCACCTGTCTAAAACTAATTAAAAACAACAGATATCACAACGGCACTTACATAGGAATTGGCGCTTTTTTGCCGTAACAAAACTAGGCAGATTCCAATAGCGACATATTATTTTTTCATTTATTATAACAATGGTACTGTCAGCTTCGTATGAAGATAGCAGATCACCTCACTGAAACCCAGGAAGAACGAGCGCTATCGACTCGTTAGTGGCACAGGAATGTGCCGCTTTTTAGCCGTAAGACAGCCGTGTATTTGTCGAAAAATAAAAAAAATTATTTTTATTGTTATAAAGAATAATTCATTAGCACCTATACAGCTCCGTCGCCGACCCATAAACTAATTAAAGTAAAGAGATCTGATATTACATCGACAATTTCTTAGAATTAAACCGTTTTTTTACCGTACCAAATGATATAGTAGAGAAATGCAGATGAAAATTTCTTCAATTATTATAACAATAGTACTGTCACCTTCGTATGAAAATAGCAGGTCACCTCACTGAAACCCAGGAAGGACGAGCGCTGTCGACACGATAGTAGCACAGGAGTTTTTTGCTTTTTTTTTAAATTATGTTCCTATCTTAAAAAAACGATGGATTTGTGGTGATATCATTTTATTCGTGATTTGATTGGTGGAAGTAATTGGTTGCTAGTTTACAAAAACAAAAGTGGCGCGAAGGTTTGCAAAAATTACGATTCTCGAAGCGCGCTTATAGATGACTAGTTATTGTTATAAACAATAATTCATTAGCACTTAAACAGCTTCGTCACCGACCTATTCAACTAATTAAAGAGATCTGATATTACATTGACAGTTACTTACAATTAAGCCGCTATTTTGCCGTAACAAAATCGTATAGTACAGAAAGATGTGCTTGAAGTTTGCAGCGCTCGCCTGGAGCACTTCCAATTTTTTTTTTTTTGTATTTCGGTGTTCTACTCGGTATAAAACCGCAGAAGAACACAAGAAATGTCGAAAATTCTCAAATATACCCATACACGTTTAACAACCCCTAAATAAGAGAAATACGAGTGTGCACATAACTAATATATCCATGACGCTTAAATGACATCATACGACGCTAATTTTGTTAGGAACTCCTGTAAATGGCAAAATAGAAATGAAAAATATATTCAGAGCAAAATCCCATGTCCAAAAACTACCCTTAGGTGGGAAAAACGGGGGTGCAAGATCGAAAAACAAATTCTAACTCGTAAAACCGAACTTATACCCCTCCAGGTTTTTGGAAACTTCTTGTAAATTATAAAACTTACCTAGAAAAAAATTTAGAGCAAACATCAAATTTCATTAATAGAATTTTAATAGGAGTACAATATAGACATTTCGAAATAAATCATTAGAAACAGGCTATATTTGCTTTGAGATGAGGTTGTTTTGCACAGTAGGTGAACTGTTACATTCGAAAATATGATTTTCGTAATTTAGAATTTCGAAATTAAGAACAATCTGCATTACCATATCGTCGGCTGGATGCAAGATTGCTCTATCTGAGCGCCCGCCTCAAGAATGCCCTATCTCGACTGCCTCTTCAAGAACGCCCTATCTCGGCTCCGGATTCAAGAACGCCCTATCTCAATTGAGATTTCTGTTTCTCAGATTTTGTAATGGCAGCGTCGCGCGATTTTAAAATACGGCTTTTATAGGCATCCTGTAGTAATTTTTCTCTTCTGGAGGTAATCGATTAATATTATACCAAGTGAGTCCCAAAAAATTGTGGCCATGACCTGACCGGCTGATGGAACCGTTTTCACTTTTTTCGGCGCAGATTCCTCAGGCCCAGTCGACATTTTCGACTGATTTTTTGTTTCTGGAATATAATAATAAATACACGTTTCATCAACAGTTACATAACGTTGCAAAAATTCCTTTGAATAACGTTGAAACATGCCCAAACATTGCTCAAATGCAACCACACGAGCCCGCTTGTGATAAGTTGTGAGCAAACGCGGCCTCCATCTTGCAGACAGCTACCTCATGCCCTAACATTCATGTAAAATATACCATGCGCGCTCTACTGAAATGTTTACAATTGCACTAATCTCACGCACTTTCAATCAACGATCGTTGAGTACAATGTCGTGGATTTTATCGAACATTACTTGAGAAGTCACCTCTTTTGGACGGCCAGGACGCTCAGCGTCACTTGTGCTAATACGGCCGCAACGAACTCCAGTGAGCCACTTATGAACCATGCCATGCGATGCAGCAGACTCCTTATAATATTTTGCGAGCATTTCTTCAGTATCCTTGATTGATTTTCCTGATAGAAAATAACGTTTAATAAACACGCGAAACTTGCTTTTTTCTATGGTTTTATTTTAACAATGAAACACTAAATTCAAATGACTGTAAAAAATTATCTAACCAACGTACTGACTTGAAACTTTGTATACGCACTGATATTAGATGGTATTCCCTAAGAGTAGTAACATATTTACGATAACAGTACCATCTTTCGAGAAATCACGGACTTATTGAACAACTCATGTATGTATGAAACCAAATTTTTTTCCCGGCATAACTCCTGAACGGATAGACGTAATGAGCTGAACTTTCGCATGCATCTTAGGTATCGTCGGGCAAGAGAGCAAATGAAACCATTCGGCTGACGCTAAGAAACCAGACAACTAAGCCGAGAGCTAAGAAACCAGGCAATCCCTATGAGAGCTAAGAAACCAGACAACTCACGGACACCTTTTTTTCATTTGGTTTTTAGTTGATAACAACGGTAGCGAGTTAAAGAATAAAGTACCAAAATCACAAAAGTAATCACAAAAAAACTTTAACGTACGTAAGGAACAAAGGTTATCAACTAAAAACAAATGAAAAAAAGGGAATCCGTGAACTGTCTGGTGTATTAGCTCCCGTCTGAGTTGTCTGGTTTCTTCGCTCCCAGCCGAATTGTCTGGTTTTTAGCACGCGGCCGAATTGTCTGTTTTCTTAGCTCTCGGCAGAGTTGTCCCGTTTCTTAGCGCTCGACCGAGTTGTCTGGTTTCTTAGTGCTCGACCGAGATGTCTGGTTTCTTAGTTCTCAGCCGAATTGTCTCCTTTCATCTCTCACCCGACAGTATGCCTTAACTAAGAACTGACTAAATTCACGGCTTAATTCTAAGTAACTGTCGATGTAATTAATCTCTTTAATTAGTTTAATCGGTCGGCGACGGAGCTGTACAGGTGCTAATGAATTCTGGTTTATAACAATAAAAATAATTTTTTTTATTTTCCGACAAAAACACAACTGTCTTACGGCTAAAAAGCGGCAAATTCCTGTACCACTAACGTGTCGACAGCACCCGTCCTTCCTGGGTTTCAGTGAGGTGACCTGCTATCTTCATACGAAGCTGACAGTACTATTGTTATAATAAAATAAAAAATAATATTTCACTATTGGAAACTGCATAGTTTTGTTACGGCTAAAAAGCGGCAAATTCCTGTACCGCTCTCGTCTCGATAGCGCTCGTCTTTCCAGAGTTTCAGTGAGGTGACTTGCTAGCTTCGTATGAAGATGACAGGACTATTGTTATAAATATTTTAAAAATTTTCATCTGTATTTCTGTACTATACCGTTTTGTTACCGTAAAAAAACAGTTTAATTCTAAGTAACTTTCAATGTAATATCAGATCTCTTTAGTTTAATGGGTCGGCGACGGAGCTGTATAGGTGCTAATGAATTATAGTTTATAACAATAAAAGTAATTTTTTTAAATTTTCGACAAAAACACACAGCTGTCTTATGGCTTAAAAGCGGCAAATTCCTGTGCCACTAACGAGTCGATAGCGCTCGTCCTTCCTGGGTTTCAGAGAGTTGACCTGCTATCTTCATACGAAGCTGACAGTACTATTTTTATAATAAATGAAAAAATAATATTTCGCTATTGGAATCTGCCTAGTTTTGTTACGGCAAAAAAGCGGCAAATTCCTATGTAAGTGCCGTTGTGATATCTGTTATTTTTAATTAGTTTAAGACAGGTGCTCTGCACACTTCAGTGGAAGTAAGCAGAACATTCGCGTTTTTAAAAAAAAAATGGTCGCGGCAAAATTATCAATTCCACAGATAATTTACGGATAATTTCCGGCAAATTATCCAATAGTTTATTTTACCTTGGGTTAAAAGTGCACAGCTTGGTTACGGCTAAAAAGCGGCAAATTCCTGTACCGCTCTCGTCTCGATAGCGCTTGTCTTTCCTGAGTTTCAGTGAGGTGACCTGCTAGCTTCGTATGAAGATGACAGGACTATTGTTATAAATATATTTTAAAAATTTTCATCTGTATTTCTGTACTATACCGTTTTGTTGCGGTAAAAAACGGCTTAATTCTAAGTAACTTTCAATGTAATATCAGATCTCTTTGATTAGTTTAATCGGTTGGCGACGGAGCTGTATAAGGGCTAATGAATTATTGTTTATAACAATAAGAGTCATTTTTTTTAATTTTCGACAAACACACAGCTGTCTTACGGCTAAAAAGCGGTAAATTTCTGTGCCACTATCGTGTCGATAGCGCTCGTCCTTCCTGGGTTTCAGTTAGGTGATCTGCTATCTTCATAGGAAGCTGACAGTACTATTGTTATAATAAAATAAAAAATAATATTTCACTATTGGAAAATGCATAGGTTTGTTACGGCGAAAAAGCGGCAAATTCCTGTACAGCTCTCGTCTTGATAGCGCTCGTCTTTCCTGAGTTTCAGTGGGTGACCTGCTAGCTTCGTATGAAGATTGCAGGGTTATTGTTATAAATATTTTAAAAATTTTCATCTGAATTTCTGTACTATACCGTTTTGTTACGGTAAAAAAACGGCTTAATTCTAAGTAACTTTCAATGTAATAACAGATCTCTCTGATTAGTTTAATCAGTTGGCGACGGAGCTGTATAAGGGCTAATGAATTATTGTTTATAACAATAAAAATAATTTTTGTTATTTTTCGACAAACACACAGCTGTCTTACGGCTAAAAGGCGGCAAATTCCTGTGCCACTAACGAGTCGATAGCGCTCGTTCTTCTTGGGTTTCAGTCAGGTGACCTGCTATCTTCATACGAAGCTGACAGTACTATTGTTATAATAAATGAAAAAAAAATTACGCTATTGGAATCCGCCTAGTTTTGTTACGGCAAGAAAGCGGCAAATTCCTATGTAAGTGCCGCTGTGATATCTGTTGTTTTTAATTAGTTTTAGACAGGTGCTCTGCCAACTTCGGTGGATGTTAGCAGAACATTCGCGTTTTTTTTTTTATAATGGTCGCGGCAAAATTATCAATTCCACGGACAATTTACGGATAATTTACGGCAAATTATCCAATAGTTTATTTTACCTTGGGTTAAAAGTGCACAGCTTTGTTACGGCTAAAAAACGGCAAATTCCTGTACCGCTCTCGTCTCGATAGCGCTCGTCTTTCCTAGGTTTCAGACAGGTCTCCTGCTAGCTTCGTATGTCTATTTTTATAAAAATTAAAAAAATTTTCATCTGCATTTCTTTACTATACCGTTTGGTTACGGTAAAATAACGGCTTAATTTTAAGTAACTGTCGATGTAATATCAGATCTCTTTAGTTTAATGGGTCGGCGACGGAGCTGTATAGGTATTATGAATTATTGTTTATAACAATAAAAGTAATTTTTTTTAATTTTTGACAAACACACAGCTGTCTTACGGCTAAAAAGCGGCCAATTTCAGTGCCACTATCATGTCGATAGCGCTCGTCCTTCCTGGGTTTCAGTGACGTGACCTGCTATCTTCATACGAAGCTGACAGTACTATTTTTATAATAAAATAAAAAATAATATTTCACTATTGGAAACTGCGCAGTTTTGTTACGGATAAAAAGCGGCAAATTCCTGTACCGCTCTCGTCTCGATAGCGCTCGTCTTTCGTGAGTTTCAGTAAGGTGACCTGCTAGCTTCGTATGAAGATGACAGGACTATTGTTATAAATATTTTAAAAATTTTCATCTGTATTTCTGTACTATACCGTTTTGTTACGGTAAAAAAATGGCTTAATTCTAAGTAACTTTCAATGTAATATCAGATCTCTTTGTTTAGTTTAATCGGTTGGCGACGGAGCTGTATAAGGTCTAATGAATTATTGTTTATAACAATAAAAAAATTTTTTTTTATTTTTCGACAAACACACAGCTGTCTTACGGCTAAAAATTGGCAAATTCCTGTGCCACTAACTAGTCGATAGCGCTCGTCCTTCCTGGGTTTCAGTGAGTCGACCTGCTATCTTCATACGAAGCTGACAGTACTATTGTTATAATAAATGAAAAAATAATATTTCGCTATTGGAATCCGCCTAGTTTTGTTACGGCAAGAAAGCGGCAAATTCCTATGTAAGTGCCGTTGTGATATCTGTTGTTTTTAATTAGTTTTAGACAGGTGCTCTGCCAACTTCGGTGGATGTTAGCAGAACATTCGCATTTTTTTTTTTAAAATGATCGCGGCAAAATTATCAATTCCACCGATAATTTACGGATAATTTACGGCAAATTATCCAATAGTTTATTTTACCTTGGGTTAGAAGTGCACAGCTTGATTACGGCTAAAAAGCGGCAAATTCCTGTACCGCTCTCGTCTCGATAGCGCTCGTCTTTCCTGGGTTTCAGGGAGGTCACCTGTTAGCTTCGTATGTCTATTGTTATAAAAATTGAAAAAATTTTCATCTGCATTTCTTTACTATACCGTTTGGTTACGGTTAAATGACGGCTTAATTTTAAGTAACTCTCGATGCAATATCAGATCTCTTTAGTTTAATGGGTTGGCGACGGAGCTGTATAGGTGCTAATGAATTATTGTTTATAACAATAAAAGTAATTTTTTTTTATTTTCGACAAACACACAGCTGTCTTACGGCTAAAAAGCGGCAACTTTCTGTGCCACTATCGTGTCGATAGCGCTCGTCCTTCCTGGGTTTCAGTTAGGTGACCTGCTATCTTCATACGAAGCTGACAGTACTATTGTTATAATAAAATAAAAAATAATATTTCACTATTGGAAACTGCGCAGTTTTGTTACGGCTAAAAAGCGGAAAATTCCTGTACCGCTCGCGTCTCGATAGCGCTCGTCTTTCCTGAGTTTCAGTAAGGTGACCTGCTAGCTTCGTATGAAGATGACAGGACTATTGTTATAAATATTTTAAAAATTTTCATCTGTAATTCTGTACTATACCGTTTTGTTACGGAAAAAACGGCTTAATTCTAAGTAACTTTCAATGTAGTATCAGATCTCTTTAATTAGTTTAATTGGTTGGCGACGGAGCTGTATAAGGGCTAATGAATTATTGTTTATAACAATAAAAATAATTTTTTTTATTTTTCGACAAACACACAGCTGTCTTACGGCTAAAAAGCGGCAAATTCCTGCGCCACTAATGAGTGGATAGCGATCGTCCTTCCTGGGTTTCAGTGAGGTGACCTGCTATCTTCATACGAAGCTGATAGTACTATTGTTATAATAAATGAAAAAATAAGATTTCGCTATTGGAAACTACCTAGTTTTGTTACGGCAAAAAAGCGGCAAATTCCTATGTAAGTGCCGTTGTGATATCTGTTGTTTTTAATTAGTTTTAGCTAGGTGCTCTGCCAACTTCGGTGGAAGTTAGCAGAACATTCGCGTTTTTTTAAAAAAATGGTCGCGGCAAAATTATCAATTCCACGGATAATTTACGGATAATTTACGGCAAATTATCCAATAGTTTATTTTACCTTGGGTTAAAAGTGTTCTGCCAACTTCAGAGACGTTTTTAACATACTCGCTTTCGGAATCAATACTTATGGTAATGCAAAACTTTAGTGCCAAATCTTTCACATTTGGGGAAAACGTGTCACTCCTATGATACATTCTACGAAAAAGTGTCACTCCTATGACACATTCTATGAAAAAGTGTTACTCCTCCTGTGAAAAAGGTTCACTCCTATGACACATTTTGCGAAAAGCGTTACTCCTCCTATGAAAAAGGTGTTACTCTTGTGATGCGTTCTACGAAAAAGTGTCACTCCCATGACACATTGTATAAAAAAGTGTTACTCCTACAATGAAAAAACGTAACTCCCCCTATGAAAAGTTGTCACTCCTATGACACATTCTATGAAAAAGTATCACTCCTCATATAGAAAAGTCTCACTCCTATGACATATTCTATGAAAAAGTGTCACTCCTATGAAAAAGTGTTACTCCTCCTATGAAAAAGCGGTACTCCCCCTAAGAAAAGGTGTTACTCCTATGACACATTCTATGAAAAAGTGTTAATCCTTCTATGAAAAAGTGTCATTCCTCCTATGGAAAAGTGTCACTCATATGACACATTCAACGAAAAAGTGTCAGTCCTATGGCACGTTTTAGGAAAAAGTGTTACTCCTCCTATGAAAAAAGAGTCACTCCTCCTATGAAAAAGTGTTACTCCTATGACATATTTTAGGAAAAGTGTTACTCCTATGAAAAGATGTCATTCCTCCTACGAAAAAGTGTCACTCCTATGACACATTTTGCGCAAAGCGCTACTCCTCCTATGAAAAATTGTCACTCTTATGACATTTTCTACGAAAAAGTGTCACACCTGTGAAAAAGTGTTACACCTCCTATGAAAACGCGCTACTCCCCCTATGAAAAGGTGTCACTCCTATGACACATTCTATGAAAGTGTTACTGCTGCTATGAAAAAGCGCTACCCCCCCTATGAAAAGGTGTTACACCTATGACATATTCTATGAAAAAGTGTTACTCCTCCTATGGAAAAGTGTCACTCCTATAAAACATTCTACGAAAAAGTGTTACTCCTTCTATGAAAAAGTGTCACTCCTATAACACATTCTATGAAAAAGTGTTACTGTATGGAAAAGTGTCACTCCTCCTATCGAAAAGTGTGACTCCTATGACACATTTTAGGAAAAGGTGTTACACCTCCTATGAAAAATGTGTCACTCCTCCTATGAATAAGTGTTCAATTGACTTTTCAACTGAATCAAGGCTTATTACCGTTGCTGTTTAGAAAAAATCCTAATGAAAATCGCATTAATTCAGCTGATATGGAAAATTATAGAATGATCATAGTACATTCGAGTGCTGATAAAAAGCTATACTGCGCAAATGAGTCGATTCGGAAACTAAAGAGTAACAAATTTTATAATTTTATTTCACCAATGTTCCAACAATCCTCAAGAGTATTTCCAGGATTGAAAGATGCTCTTTTTGGAGTTAAAAATGCTAGTAATGTAATGGGAGAGCAATATAAGACTGCCGAGCGAAAAGAATCTGCAGTGGTAGCCAAATTGAAGGTCAATCCTCTAAATCTCCCAATTGTCGATCAAGAAAATTCACAAATTGACTCTCATTTTCTATGGCATACTACCAAAAACGTGGATAATTATTACAAAGCTTATCATTTTAATAAAAGTGCATCTGATTTCTCAACCGATAAAAATTTATCGAGAAAACTTTGGAAGGAAAACATGCCAAGTATAAAATAAAAAACAAGGACTTGACTAATTGGAGATGTAAATGGAAAAAAGACTGTGGTCTAGTGATGAGGAGGAGGAGGAAGAAGTTGATTCGTCATTGCAAGGCAATATTGCAACTGCATATTAACTCAATTTCTGGGATGACCCTAACAAATCGACGTCATCGAGTACGGACATTCAGGTTTTGACGGTCCTAACAAGGCGGTGACTGTTTGCACAGATCTAAACTCTATTAATAAATGATTGAGAGGTAATGAATGTACCTCACAGGTGATGGTCAGGGCTCTCATAAAAAAAAAATTTACCATTCGATGCTCCATGAATTCCCGCCGGAATGGCAAAAATTTTGCCCAGCCTCTTAAATTTCCCGCCCTTTCAAATTACCCGCCATTTTTATATTTCCTACCCTTCTGTATTTCCCACCCACGCTGTCGCTAAAATAGATTCCTACCTTATCAATCGTTGGTAATGATATCATGGTGGGAGTAGAGCGATTGAGGTAGAGTGCTAGTATGTATAGTATACATAGTATATATAGTACACATGGTACATTTACGACACATAGTATATGCAGTATACATAGTATATGTAGTACACATAGTATATAATGCATTCATTGTATGTGATCTCAAAAGTTAATGTATTACAATTACCGATGGAGATAATCAGCTCTGTCAATAAGGTAGAAATGCCGTAGGGTTCGTATATAATATAGTGGGCTGAGACGTGAAGAAACTTGTCTAAATTTCGAAGAATTTGGGACCTCGCCTCTATAGTGATGGCGACGCTCTACCAATCAGAGAGCTCCATACCATTTTTCCAAGAATTCTATGCAGGATTGAACTTGCATCAGCGAGCTCCATCTCAACCTGTCCAAAACGTTTTTCCAAGAATTCTGTGAAGGTTTGAAGAGGCGAACCCCATTGAGCGGTGGTGGGATATAGTATGCATGCTTCGTGTGTTATCTATATATGGATTGGGAGTATATGGTTGTGTCCCTAACATCATATGAATCAAAACTCAAGCGCGTATGTCATCTTGTTGAACAGGAGAAAAAAGAGGAGAAAAAAATGAAAAAAATGAAAAGAAAAAATTAATTAATTAATCAATTATTTAACAAACCACCATCCACCCTCACACGATGTGCGAATGTAGGTGGTGCTTGTTGATGGTTTGCACAACCTGATTTATAGCTGGCAGTGCGCCTACGCAGCAGTGGGCAGTGCGACGACTCTGGCTCGCCGCCTAGTGGAGCGCACAGTATATATAGTGCATGTCGTGTATGTCATCTAACAAGTATCAGAATTATTGGTGAGTTTGGAGCTATCTCATACGGCTCTGTTTGTAAAGTTGGATAGCCTATCTGATGTTGCATACTACTTTGTCGGTAAGGTAGAGATGGTTGATTTGTCTGCAGATAGCGCTACGAAAGAGTGGGTATCAATGGAAACATAATCTCAAAATGTTTACAAGGCAGATTTGGCTATAAAGAGTGGGTATCAATGGAAACATAACCTCAAAATGACAACATAACCTCAAACGTACACGAATTTTCAGAAGTCATGTTACTGTAAAGGGAAAAATCGAACGGCGAAACGGACAAAATTTTATGAGTTATGGTATGACTTTATTAGAAAAAAAATGAAAAAAAGGAAAAAAAGGAAAAAATGAAAAAAAGGAAAAAAAGGAAAAAATGAAAAAAATAAAAAAATAATAATAATTAATTAATAATAATAATTAATAATAATTAATTAATTATTTAACAAAATACCACCTGCCCTCACACGATGTGGTGAAATTCAAATTTTTTAAATTGGGTTAACAGCCTATATAGTATTCTGCTCTGTTGGTAAGGTAGATTTCGGTTATCGTGGAAATACACTCTCGGCAGAGCGACGGAAAATTCAAATTTCTTAAATTGTGTTAACAGCCTATATAGTATTCAGCTCTGTTGGTAAGGTAGATTTGGGTTATCGACTGCTGCCAATTTTGGATTATCAACCACCGTGTAATTATACCTACCTTACCCACCGAGCGCCATCTCCGATGGTAAGTGGCCCCGAACTGTCCCAGCTCACCTACTTTTACATAACAAGCTTACGGAAAGCTTTCAAAATACCTTCGAACATCCGTCCAGTGAGATATTCCATTAAACCTTGGAGTAACCTTCCTAGCAAGAATTTGGAAAGCATTCTATAACGATTTTTGATGTATGACAGAATTCCTTTACGAATGCCATAACGAAAGCTTGTTGGAGAATTCCAAATCAATGTTTTAAGAAAGCTTCATGACAGATTTTCGAAAGAATAGAGAAAAAGATTCGAATTACTCGAATGTGAAAAATAATATGAAACCTTTAGGGAAGATTGTAGGAATCTGATGAGTAATATCAAAATAATCATCGTATACATTGTAAAATTGAGTTTTTCCCAAACACTGTTCAGAAATTTTTTAATTAATAAATCGTTGTAATATTGATAAGTAGGAATCTGCATTTTTGTCATTTTGATTCAATTTTTCAACGAGTATATTTCATGATAGTACTAAAAGAATCGTTAAAAAAAATCTAAATACTTATTGTATTTAAATATAGGTAGGACGCGTGTTTTTTAAAATAAATGTTAAAAAATTAATTTATTAAATAATAAAATTGGGTGGATTTTGGACTAGAGAAGGTCAACCTTGCAAGTCGAAGACTTGATAAGCTATATTAAAAAATAAAATTATACTTTATATTTCTTATAAAATTACTTTTTGTAATCAACATAATGAAATGCTAAGTTTAAAAACATGTTTATTCGAAGTACTAATAATTAAAGTTAATATTTTCTTTACTTCGTAAAATATATTCAGTACATTGATTTTATTTCTACCTTACCGACATTATTATTTTTTTAAATTATGGAATTATATAAATAATTTTTAAATACCATTAATATATAGATATAGTAATCAAAATAATAACATTTGAATTATCGTGGAAACTGCACCTTATTTACATGAAAATGTCTGAACTCCTTTAAGCGAGCGATAGCGTAACGGATAGCATGCGTTCGTAGTAACCCAAAGGTCGTGGGTTCAATTCCCGGTCAGGTCGAAAAATTTTATGCACAATTTTTTCTGCGATAATAAAATTGCGATCAATATAGAAATAAGTTAAAAATAATATGCGAGAATTGTAATACTTCTAGAGAATTTTTAATATTATTTATAGGTTTATGTTACTCTTTCAAGATATTGAGAAAAGATTTCTAGAAAGATTACTAGAATCTTTCATGGAAGCTTTCTGCCAATGAGTTGCCCCAGAAACTTCGATCTTCCAGGACTCTTTCATGAAAGCTTTCTGAAAGATTTTAATGAATCTTTCTGATAAGTTTAAAAAATTCGTTCACCTACGTTACGGAAGTCTTTTTGAAACATTTTCTGAAAGCTTATGGTTCTCATTTGTGAAAGCTTCTCGTAATATTCCCACGTCATTTATGAATCTTTCAACAACTTTTTCGAAAACTTGAACAAAGGTCCTTGAAAGATTTCCTAAAAGAGTATTAGAGTCTTTCATGTAAGCTTTCTGAAAAATTACGAATCTTTCTTGTAGGCTTTCAGAAAGCTTCTAATTATCTTTCTACAAACCTTAAAGATACCTTCCCGAAAGGTTTCCTGATAGGTGACTGCAATCATTCAAGGTATCTTTATGTAAATCATTTGTCCCAGACATTTTGAACTTCCACGAATATTCCGTGAAAGCTTCCTAAAAGATTCTTGAAGGTTACTGCATTCTTTTACGGAAGCTTGCTGAAAGATTTCCTCTTCCTTCAAAAAGCTTTCAGTTACCTTTTCAAAACTTTAAAGAAACCTTCCTGAAAGGTTTTCTGAAAGGTTGCTGTAATTTTTAAAGGAATCGTACTGCCATTGATTTGTCCCAGACATTCTGAACTTTCGCGGAGATTCATTAAAGCTTCCTGAAAGACTGCGAAACTTTCTTGCAAGCTTGCAGAAAGCTTTCAGCAATCTTTCATGATATGTGGGAATTACTATCATTGTAAAATTTTTAGAGCTTTTTCTTTTTAACAAAAGCTTTAATTTAAGACCTGGTAGATTGACTTGCCTTGAAAAATATTCCAGATATAAGAGTTTCTATTTTCCAATATTCAAGAAGTATTGAGGTGACTTCACCAGTGAATGAAGAAATAAGGAAATAGTAATTTTTGTTATTCAATTAAGAGTCTTAAAAATGGATTAAAAATCTTTTTCAATTAGTATTTTAAATCTTCAAACTTTACGACAGTGACAAAATTGTAGATAAAGAATAAAAGTAGAAATTTTGTTAATAATAAATCTGTAAATATCTCCTAAAAACCAGTAAATGAATATGTTGTGCTAGTTACTGAACACTTTGAAAACAGTGAATGAACACTTACTTTGTATGTAACCTAGTGAAAATTTCGAGCCAAAAATTGTGCCAAAAGTGTTCCATGATATATATAAAGTGTTCTTGTGGTGTTTTTAAAAGACAGATTTCGGACATTTCGAACACTATTGGAACAATTTGGATCACTTATTACCACGATATGATACACTTAATAACCACTTCGAAACATTTCTTAGAAAATAGACTGAATTAATTTTTCATATTCTAGTGGAATACTTTTTATATGACCCGGCACACTTTTGGAACAGTTTGGAACATTTTTTAAAATTTTCATTTACAGGGCCCATTTTTAGTCAAGTAAAACAAAATGTTTCTTGATACATAAAATATGTTCCAAACTATAAATAAATTTTTCACCTAAATTTGTAGTTATTACGTCTTTTTGGAACACTTTTAAACACCATTGGAACATTTTTTAAACATCATTGATCATTTTTAGAATATTTTTTGAAAATTTATTATTTTTGTTTAAACCATTTTTATTAACATTTCTTAAATATTTTAAAAACATTTTTAAATTTTAGATTTCTTTATGTTCCTAAATGCCCCAGAAGTATTCAGAAAGTGTTCTTAAATATTCCAAAAGCACGGACAACTTTTTCTTTTAATCCATTATAGATAAAAAATGTTCCAAATAGTTCCAAAAAGTGTTCGAAATTATTTTAAAAAGTGCGAAAAATTTTTATATTTGTTACAGAAGAAAATTAAAAAGTGTTCCAATTTATTCAAAAAGTATGCGAATCATTCTCAAAAGGACATAGGCTGATTTGTGCACGTGAGAATTGTGCACCGATTTATTGTGCACAGAGAAAAGAAAAGAAAATTTTGTTCACAAAACGTTTTTACTTTTGCACAAAAAATTGTACACTTTACGGAAAAAGATTAAATTCAGTAATGTGCACAAGATTGTTGTGCACAATAACATAAAATAATATTTCAACCAAAAAAAGTCTTGCACACTCTGCTTATTTATCGTGCACGTAATATAGAGCTGAGCGATTGTGCACAAATAAATTCATTAAAAATATATCTAACCGATTGTGCACAAATCTATTTATTTAATTATTGCTCGCCGATTGTGCACTAAGTCTAGTTCATACGAAGGTTCATACGAAGTCTTATAGCAGTGTTGCCAGATTGGGCAATAAGTATTGAATTGGGATAGTTTAAAAGATGAGCTCGCGGGAAAAAAATCGAGATGGCTATTTATAGCGAATTGGGCTTATACAAGACAGTAATGTTAATAGCCGATGTGGCTTTTGTCTAGCAAACAACATTAAATTTTAAATCAAATAAAAATTCCAAAACTCAAGTAGCCGGGAGACGCCGGTTCTACGCGTATACGGGAGCGCGTCAGACGTTTATACATGGCAAAATAAGTATTTAAATCATTTATAACCCCAAGCAGGCAGGGGATGCGAGTTCCACGTGTATACGGAAGCGCGTCATACGTTTATACATGGCAAAATAATTATGTAAATAATTCTTAACCCCAAGTAGGCGAGGGGTGCGAGTTCCACAAATATACGGAAGCGCATCAGACGTGCATACAAGGCAAAATAAATATGTAAATAATTCTTAACCCCAAGTAGGCGGGGGATGCGAGTTCCACGCGTATACTAAAATAAGGCAGACGTGTATACATGGCAAAATAATTATTTAAATAATTCTTAACCCCAAGTAGGCGGGGGGTGCGAATTCTACGAATATACGGAAGCTCGTCAGATGTGCATACAAGGCCAAATAATTATGTAAATAATTATGACCCTAAGTATGCGGGGCATGAGAGTTCCACGCGTATACTGAAATAAGGCATACGTGTATACAAGGCAAAATAATTATGTAAATAATTCTTAACCCCAAGTAGGCGGGGGATGCAAGTTCCATGCGTATACCTACTAGGAGTTGAGGATTATTTAAATAATTATTTTGCCTTGTATGCACGTCTGACGCGCTCCCGTATACGCGTGGAACTCGCATCTCCAACCTACTTAGGGTTAACAATTATTTAAATAATTATTTTGCCATGTATACACGTCCGCCTTATTCCAGTATACGCGTGGAACTCGCATCCCCCGCCTACGTGGAGTTAAGAATTATTTACATAATTAATTTGCCTTGTATGCACGTCTGACGCGCTGCCGTATATGCGTAGAATTCACACCGCCCGCCTATTTGGGGTTAAGAATTATTTACATAATTATTTTGCCTTGTATGCACGTCTGACGCTCTCCTGTATACGCATGGAACTCGCATCCCCCGCCTACTTGGGGTTAAGAATTATTTACATAATTATTTTGCCCGGTATGCACGTCTGACGCGCTCCCGTATACGCGTGGAACTCGCATCCGCCGCCTACTTGGGGTTAAGAATTATGTACATAATTATTTTGCCTTGTATGCACGTCTGACGGGCTCCCGTATACGCGTGGAACTCGCATCCGCCGCCTACTTGGGGTTAAGAATTATGTACATAATTATTTGGCCTTGTATGCACGTCTGACGCGCTCCCGTATACGCATGGAACTCACATCTCCCGCCTACTTGGGGTTAAGAATTATTTACCTAATTACTTTGCCTTGTATGCACGTCTGATGCGCTTCCGTTTATTCGTAGAACTCGCACCCCCCGCCTACTTGGGGTTAAGAATTATTAACATAATTATTTGGCCTGGTATGCACGTCTGACGCGCTCCCGTATACGCGTGGAACTCGCATCCCCCGCCTGCTTGGGGTTATTAATTATTTAAATAATTATTTTTCCATGTATAAACGTCTGACGCGCTCCCGTATACGCGTAGAATCCGCGTCTCGTGGCTACTTGAGTTTTGGAATTTTTATTTGATTTAAAATTTAATGTTGTTGGCTAGACAATAGTCCTATCTGCTATTAACAGTACTGTCTTGTAGCCCAATTGCCTATAAATAGCCATCTCGACTTTTTTCCCGCGAGCTCATCTTTTAAACTATCCCAATTCAATACTTATTGCCCAATCTGGCAACACTGCTATAAGACTTCGTATGAACCTTCGTATGAACTAGACTTAGTGCACAATCGGCGAGCAATAATTAAATAAATAGATTTGTGCACAATCGGTTAGATATATTTTTAATGAATTTATTTGTGCACAATCGCCCAGCCCTATATTACGTGCACGATAAATAAGCACCGTGTGCAATACTTTTTTTGGTTGAAATATTATTTTATTTTATTGTGCACAACAATCTTGTGCACATTAATGAATTTCATCTTCTTCCGTAAAGTGTACAATTTTTTGTGCAAAAGTAAAAACGTTTTGTGAACAAAATTTTCTTTTCTTTTCTCTGTGCACAATAAATCGGTGCACAATTCTCACGTGCACAAATCAGCCTATGTCCTCAAAAGTATCCCAAAAGTGTTCCGCTTACTACCGAAAGTATTCCGAGTAAAAATAATATATAATCGATTTCACCCTATTAGAAATTTTTGAGTCTGAAACAGTCATAAATGTTCCAGGCTGTGTCTTCAAGTGTGCCAAAAGGGTTCCAAATGTCCGAAATCTGTCATTTATGTACAGCTTAGACACAGATTTCAAACAGTTTGGAACACTTTTAGAATAGAAAGGTACATGTTTGGCATAGTTTAAAACACCGGATTTTTTCCACTAGGGTACCCTGATAGAAATGGAAAATATATATAAATGTAAAAAACTGTATATAAATGTAAATAAGGGCATGTAAAAGTTGTAATTGGAAATTTTTTTTCATTTATATACGTCTATATACTTTTATATACGTACATTTATCTCCTAAAATCCAGTAAACGAATACGTGGTGCTAGTGACTGAACACTTTGAAACCAGTGAATGAACACTTAGTTTGTATGTACCCCGATGGAAATGGAAAATGTATGTAAATGTAAAAAACTTTATATAAATGTAAATAAGTGTATGTAAAAATTGTAATTGAAACATTTTTTTTCATTTATATACGTTTATATACATTTATATACGTTTTTTTACAGATATTTACACTTATTTACATTTATATATTTTTTTCTTACATTTTGTATAATACGTTGTATTGAAAATTTTTATTTCTGTAAATACACTTATTTACGGTTACTTACAGATTCATACAATTGTATACATTTATATACATTTATATGATTTTTTTTTTAATTTTTGCTATATAAGACTTTTTTTAAAAGTTTAATGGAAGTGTATATAAATGTATATAAATGTAAAAAAATATATATACATTTTAAAAATTGTGATGTTTAATGTGTAAAAAAAAAATATAGTTTCGTAAATAAGTATAAATTTATGTAAAAAAACGTATATAAATGGAAATAAACGTAAATGCGTGTTCCAATTACAACATTTATATACACTTATTTACATTTATATACATTTTTTACAGAAATATACACTTATTTCAATTTATATACATTTTTCATTACCAGTAGGGTACTTATGTAAGTTGAGTAACAGTAATTTTAGAATCTGAATGTTGAAAGTTGACGCCAGAATGATAATGAGACACTTTATGTATTAAAACTTATAAACATTAAATATTATTGATTTTTCATATAATACAGCATAAAGTGTGAAAAACGTTCGTTCACTGGGTTGCCGAACCAAAGTTGGAGCACGTAAATTATATTTAAATAATCAACTTTTTTCTGAAAAATAATGTCGAATCGTCAACTAATAAGTATAAAACTTCAGTTAGACGTAAGATTTTAACACAAAAACTTTAGATTTTGAAGAAACTTCAGCATATGCCTACAGTGCATCTGCGTCACCCTTATAGCGAATGGCGTATATTTAATTCTCACCACGGTATTGCATAATATTAATAATGTTTCTCATCCAAGGCAATTCATTTCATATAGCATGTATAATATACAAAACGAAAGGAAATTTGGAAAAGATTTCAAAATCATGATTATATTTGATACCAAAAATGTACAAATTTAAAAATTTTAAATATTATATAAAAATGTTCATTCACTGGTGACTGTTCCAATACTGGTGTAGTCACCCTAACATAAAATCTCTTGTATCTGGGCTATTTTTCAAGGCAAATCGGTGTACCAGGTCTTAAATTAAAGCTTTTGTTATAAAGAAAAAGCTCTAAAATTCTTTTTTTATTACTCTATTGAAAAATGAAAATTTTTTTGGTGTTCAGTCATGTGCTTCGTAAAGAACTTGAATTATAGCCTTTTAAATATAAAATTTGAGTTACATAAAATTTGAAAAGTTTCTGGGCTTTGCTCATGTCTCAAATTTATTTGAGTAAATTATTTTTTATGGTCAAAAATTGATACAAATAAAAATAAATAAAAAATAATAAAAATAAATAAAAATAAATCGCTTTTGCAGCTAATTTTTGTAATTTTATTCGAGTTAATTTATTTTGGTCGGAATAGAAATATCGAATGTGACATGGGAAATAAATATTTCTGTTTCGCTAAATCACAGATTCATGAACTATGCAGGTCATTTGGACTCAAATGAATAAAAAGTATTATTTACAGCAAATTATTTATTATTATTAAGTAATTAAAGAGAATTGCTTTGACAGTTGTAGCTTATAGACTGTATATATATCTTGTACAATAGGAGTAATAAAAAATAATATTTTCAAATTTGTTTCGTTGATCACTCATTTTCCAAATATTTAGATAAAGTAATGTCGATGTTAATGAGTTCAAAATGATGTAGTTTTTATTTGTGCAACGTTTCGGTAGCTGATTCGCTACCCTTATCAAGCACTATATTTTGTATATGACGGTGTTAATTATTTAACAGAAATCTTTAGTGCTTGATAAGGGTAGCGAATTAGCTACCGAAACGTTGCACAAATAAAAATTACATCATTTTGAACTCATTAACATCGATATTACCTTATCTAAAAAAAATAATATTTTTTAATGTTAGAGTTCAGAATAAATAATGAATTATTTAGTAATAGGATACAGGAAATTCATTATTTGTTTAGACATCATGAATTTATATTTATTGCACATTTTTATCCTGTTACCGTAATGCAAACAAGCTATTCTATTTAGTGTATTGTTTTATGTATTAAAGTACTGTGAACTATAAAAATGTCACTAAAAGAATATTAGTGCTAAGATTATAATGTAAAGTGCACAACAGTACGTATTATACTCACACATATGTGCATAATGATTTTACTATATTAATTTTCATTTATAAAAAACAAAATGGAAAGAAACACACTTGGACGTTAAAGTTTAGTCCAAACCTGATCTCGTCAACGAGCCCGCTAAATCTGTTATGAACTTCTGAATTTCATTTATAGATTTCGGTATAACACTGTATAGAGTATAAAATTCTTTTCACTTTTACTTAACACTTTTATTATGTATCGCAAATGCACTTGATGATTGACTTCTTTGATAGAGTCTATATCTTGTTGTAATATACAATATATACGAGGGTCATTTGATAAGTACCTAGCCTACAAATGAAAACACCAAAATTTTACAAAAAATAAAATTTATTTTTCAATGTAGTCTCCTTTTAGTTGAATACACTTGGTCCAGCGGTGTTCCAATTTTTTTAACCCCGTTGAAAAAAATGTTTTCTCTTGGTTGGCAAAATAGGCCTCCGTGGCGGCGATTATTTCGTTATTGGAGTGGAATCTCTTCCCGGCGAGCGAATTTTTTAGGTTCGGAAACAAAAAAAAGTCGCACGGAGCCAAATCTGGAGAATACGGTGGATGGGGCAGCAGTTCGTAGCGTAATTCGACCAATTTAGCCGTGGCGAGTGCAGAAGTGTGAGCCGGTGCATTATCGTGGTGGAAAAGCACTTTCTTTTTAGAAAAATGGGGCCGTTTTTCTTCTAACACGGCGTCAAATCGGCTCAATAGTTCGGCGTAGTACTGTCCTGTGACCGTTTTGCCCTTCTCCAGATAGACAATAAAAATCACACCTAGACAATCCCAGAAAACATGGGCCATCACCTTTACGGCCGACGGAACCGTCTTCGCCTTCTTCGGAGCAGGTTCACCGGGTAAGGTCCACTGTTTTGACTGCTCCTTGGTCTCTGGAGTGTAGTAGTGAATCCATGTTTCGTCGACGGTCACGTAACGACGCAAAAACTCTTTTGGAGTGCGATTAAACAGCTCCAAACACTGCTCTGAACTGGTCACACGGATGCGCTTGTTGTCTGCAGTCAGTAAACGCGGCACCTACCTTGCTGACAGCTTCCTCATGCCTAAAATCTCATGTAGGATATGCCACACGCGTTCTTCTGAGATGCCTACTATCGCAGCTATCTCGTACACCTTTAATCGGCGGTCTGACAAAACGATATCGTGTATTTTTGTCACGTTCTCCTCCGAAGTGGCTGTTTTCGGAGCACCTAGTCGTGGATCATCAAAAACCGACGTACGACCACGTTGAAACTCGTTATACCAAAATTTAACGGTCGCCATAGAAGGAGAAGCATCCCCATACACTGCATCCAAGCGTTCTTTAATTTCACTGCGCGATTTCCCTTCCAAAAACAAGAATCGTATCACCGACCGATATTGTTCTTTCTCCATTTTTTCAAAAATCAACGGACACATTTGCTTTCACACGCTCTCAAAAATAAACTACAACTCTGATCCGGCTGAAATTTCGTCTGTAACCGTTTACAGGAAGATACTGCACTGTAGTGTATTTCTGGTGCGATAGTGGCACCATCTGGCGGTGAAGCTAGGTACTTGTCAAATGATCCTCGTACTCTTTTATATTCATATAAACAACTTACATATGAGAACTGAGTCCAAGCCTGAACATGTTGACGAACCTACTACACCACTTATGAGCTTTTCAATTTCATTTATAGATATTGCTGTAACATAGAGTATAAAATTCTTTCGACTTTTACTTTACACTTGATTAGGTATCGCAACTGTACTTGATGACTAACTTCTTTAACATCGTTGATATCTTGTTGTAATATGCAATACATACTCTTACATATGAGAACTGAGTCTAAGCCTGAACATGTAGACGAGCCTGCTACATCACTGATCGTTTTATTTTGCTGAAACACAGCACAGAGTATAAACCCTCTTTTCACTTTTAGTAGACGTTACAACTGTACTTGATAATTAATTTCTTTTATGTGCTGACTGCAAACCTGACTACCCTGAGTTTCTCGTTTATGTCTGATTGTCTGTTTGAATTTATAAGCTTTACTTATAATTATTTCATCCATGTTGCATGAATGAACAATCTTCTGGAATAGAAAGAAATACGCAGACAAAGTATCTGATCAAGAAATAATGGACATTTGTCATAAAATATTTTGAGTATTTAAATTTTTAAAAAATATTTTATTTCTTTCAGAATTATTAAAAATTCAAATACACAAAATTATTCAAACAATAAGTAATACTTATCTAATTTTTCGTTGTTAAAATGCGTTTCTGCTTATTGTTGACTTTAATTTATTTCATTGTGATTTTATTCAATTGGAGTACAAAAATCATTACCTACATAAGCTTCTGCTTCGTTTGCTTTGAATGCTCCGTCCAATTTCAGATTAGCCGAACGGACGCGAAGTTGGTTCTGAGACGCGATGTCTCCGCCGCTGGGAAAATACTAGATCTAGTCATTTCCCACGAACCACTGTAGGAATCTAGTTATTTCCCACGTTCTGAAGGATCGGGGGCCATCACTGGCGGTGGGGCGCGCTGTAGCTTGCGCGTCCTGCGCGACGCGTGGTCCTGGCGCTCGGTGGAGAGCGAAGCCGGCTACTCAGTTGCCTGATCTCTCTCCTCACTGTACGAGCTCCGGTACTCGTGCAGATACGTGTGTACATGTTTGTACACTTTCGTACGCTTGCTTTCCCATGCCGTTGACAGGTTCGTCGGCTTTCTCTCTCTAGCGGACGCGTTATAGAAGAGAGAAAGCTTCTCGCATTCGCGTTTTCGTACCGATGCGCCTACTGACAAGGTGTATCGTTACAAGTATTTTATAGATTATTCTATATGAATCTTTATATGGGAGCGTCCGCCAGAAACCAGCCAGCGGGCGCGCGGGACGCATTTTTCATGCAAAACACGCTCTGTTCAACACGCTCGTAATCGTATTCTGAGTCTCTCAGAAAAAAAACGAAAGATATATATCGATAGATTTTTTCCTGCTCTTTCCAATGGTGCTACTGTTTTTACTCCGAAACTTTTTCTTCTGGTCGAAAGTTCAAGTTGAATGTTCAGAGACATTTTTCTCTAAGTATATCATGTTTTTTTTTCAAAATGCATATGACCATTCGAAAGTACAAGTCTTAAACTACAAAACCCTAAATTTTCAAATTGGAGAAATGAAGGGCTCAAAAGTAACAAGATTAAAAAGACAGCAGTGAGCGGCTGCACGTGCTCTTCGCGCTGCGCTCGGACGCGCCGCACGCTCGGGCTTGGTATAATGAGCTCGTAATCGTATTTTGAGTCTCTCAGAAAAAAACAAAAGACATATATCGATAGATTTTTTCCTGCTCTTTCCAATGGTGCTATTCTTTTTACTCCCAAACGCTTTCTTCTGGTTGGAAATTCGAGTGGAACGTTCAGAACCATTTTTCTTAAAGTATAACATGTTGTTCTTCAAAATGCATACCACCATTTGAAAGTACAAGTTATAAGCTACAAACCTCTACATATTAAAGTTGGAGAAACGTAGAGCTCAAAAGTAATAAGATTAAGAAGACAGCGGCGAGTGACTGCGCAAACTTTTTGCGCTGGACCCGAGTGTGCTTTTATAAACGTAGTGCATATTTTCGTTGTTTCCTATTAAAAGCATTACACAATGTTTTATCAGTGCATCATATATTACGTTTTAAATATATTAATTTTTTATTTAAACCTTAATTCTTTTATTTTTATTTGCGATTATTTTTATTGGTCTTTTCACGATACTCATGTTTTTCTTAATTCGAGTTTTAGAGGGTTCGGCTTTTTTAACTGGTGGATATAATTGAGAATCTTTGGATGTTGAAAATCGTTTTAGTTCTAACTTTTTAATGTTAGCTAATAATCTAACACAGTAAAACGATTGAGTTCCAGGCACTGTTTTCGCTGAATCTAGCCTTTCTCTTAATTTATCTGTAGCCTTAGCATATTCATCTTTTGATGAAAAAAAGTACAAAATATTTTCAAAGTATTTAGTCGCCCACTGGTAAAGATCTTGCGGCGTCAATATATAATTATCGGATACTTTCCGCAAACTTGCTCGCCTAGCATTACTTTTCATAGAAGCAAAAATTATTAAATCCAAAAATTCAAAAACGTCTCAAAAATTTTACAAAAATTTATACGTATTCTTTGGCTAATTCTAAGCGTTTTTTGTTCCATAAAATTTTTTTATAAAATTGATCCTTTCCGTGTAAATTCCAGAGTTCTGAATCGAAATATAATATAGATATAGCAGTGTTAAGATTTGGCCATTTTTTATAAAAAAATCGTTTTTTATTATCAACTACTTACGATACTGTCTAAACGCCATTAGCCAGTAGCTTTCAAGCCAGTAAACCACTGTTTCCAATTCTCATCACGTGGAGGTTGCGTTTTGAAGTATCATTTTGTACATTTTTTGTGTTTTTGTAAATTTTTACATTTTTTGTATATTTTAAAATTTTTACATTTTTTGTACTTTTTAATAGTTTTTAGTTTTTTGAAGCTTTTTGATTTTTATATTTTATTGTTTTTTTGAGACGTTTTTGAATTTTTGGATTTTGCAATTTTTTGAGAAATTCAAAAATGTGTCAGAACATTTAGTGAAAATTCACACGTATTTTTTGGTTAATTCTAAGCATTTTTTGTTCTATTAAAATTTTTCTTAGAGTTGAGCCCTTGCCAGTAAAAAAATAACGAAGTTTTTTATTATACAACATTATAGAAGCCGCCATTTTGAATCGGCCATCGTAGCTTTTGAAATATACTCAACAGGATTTTAAAGTTTAGATAAAAATTCCACCATTTTCATAGTTTTTAGCCAACCTAAAGTATGGCAACCTAAAAAGAAATCTTGATTTTATTGAAAAAAATGACGCAAAAGTAACATTTTTACTTTTAATTCTAAAAAAACGTAGATTTAAATAAATTGTTTTTAATTTTTGACCTCAGATTCTGAAAGAGCATACGTCAAAATAGTTGGAAAGGTACTTTTGGTATAAAAGATCGATTGATTAATCGCATTTTTCAGCAGACAAAGTTAATGTGGAATTTTAGTGGAATTGGGCATTAATGGGTTAAAGCGTGAATATCTTCGATATTCGAACTTAAAGGGCTGAGAGGGCGCGAGTTGAGACACACCTCAATTTCGAGCAGAATGCTTGAAAGCTCAGGAAACGTAAATATGCGGTCGCCAACCGCTCGTTTGAGGTGGTGTTTTAACGATTTAACACCAGCCTCCCATAGACCGCCATATGTTGTGAGTTTAGAGAAATAATAATCCAATTGGTGACGTCGTTTGCAAGCGAAGTAGCTGCTACTTGATGAAATTCCGAAGCAGCGTTGAAAATGATCTTTAGCTCCTTATCGGCGCGTTGAAAGGTGGTGGCATTGTCGCTGAAAAGACTGCCATAAACGCCCCGTCTTCCAACAAAACGTCGGAATGCAGAGATGAAAGTGTCCGATTGAAGGCGATTGAAGGTCTTCAACGACCTCAAAATGAACGAGACGCGTTGAAAAACACACAAAAAGTGCAATGTAACGCTTGTAGGACTTGTGATCTCGACCCTTCATAGCACGAATTTGAAAGGATACTGCATAGTCTACGCCTGCGTTAGTGAAAGGGCGAGCCGGGGCTGTAAGGGCTGTACGGGCTGCGGAGAGGTTGCCTATCATTTGATGAGCCAATCGCGGATGAATTCGCTGGCAAGGTACGCACTTTCGAATCGCGATACTGACGAGGTGTTTTTATCTGAGAATCCAAACGCCCTGAATTAATACGCTGACCATCAGAGTAGATCCGCTGTGAAGGCAAGCGTTATATACGTGACGCACAAACAAGCGACTGACATTAGAATCGTGTGCTAAAATTGGCGGGTACTTGCGTCGACAAGATAGGGTGGAATTGGCGAGCCGCCCATCAATGCACAAGATGTCGTTTTGATCAAGAAAAGGATTTAATTTTAGAAGGGAACTCTTCTTCGGCAGAGATTTTCTAGCCTGCAATAATTCAATTTTCCGAGCGAAATCAGTCAATTGAACAGACTTTATAATATCGTGTTTCGCGTTGTCTAGTTCCCATGGCGTGACGTATTTTGGAAGATACTCCAATTTCTGCTTCTGTATTCGAAAGCGAATAATCGGTCGAAGACAATATCCAATTACTCGGATCATACGGTTTAAATAGGAGAAGCGAGAGAGAAAGCTGGGCTCCGGAGAAGGAAGCCGATCGTGAAGAACCTTTATTGGATTTGCAGCTTCAGGCCAATATTCTGGTGATTTTGTAAGCCAGCTAGCTCCTCGCCATCACAAGGAACAGTCAAGAAGATCAGACGGTCTGCAGCCGCGAGTTCCTAAATCGGCAGGATTTCCTTGGCGGGTTGCAACCAACAGCAAACTGCTGTTGGTAATTCGAATTGGATTGCGAAAATCGGAAGGATTTAAAGAAAATCCAACTGTTGAATATGACGAATGAGTTTAGCGAGGAGAACAGCGCCACATAGTTCAAGGTGAGGGATACTTTTCGTCTTCACTGGAGCGGCTTTGGTATTTGCAGTTAGAAGGGTTACGCGCATCTGCTCGTTGCCTTCATCAATTCGCAAGTATACCGCTGCTGCGTACGTACTATTCGACGCGTTGCAAAACCCATAGATCTGACGTGTCGAGTCGCAGGAAGTGCCTAATCAGCGGTCGATGGCTAATGAAGGGAGAGAAGAAAGTGATTTGCAATACTCGTGCCATCGCTCGCGAATCTCGAACGGGAGAGTATCATCCCAGTCGCACTTCTGAATCCAGAGATCTTGCATCAGAGTCTTTGTTTAATTGCGATCGGCGACAGCCAGCCGCGCGGGTCGAAAAGCCTAGATATATTTGAGAGAACCATGCGTTTTGTCGATGCTTCGACTAAGTCCTGATAAGCTAGCGTAGGGAAGTTGAAGTTATCTTGAGGTGGGTTCCACTGGATGTCAAGAGTCTTAATCGATTCGTCTAATTCAATCGGTATGGCATGCCCATCGTTGTCTGAACGCGGCTGCAGTAAATCTGAATGAAAGTAGCGCTATTTGTTCCGTACGTGACAGTAGTCAATCTGTAGTCCATGACAGGAATTCCGGAGCTGGCCAACCATAAGATTCTCTGCAAATCTTGATCCTCTGGAGCCACACGGATCTGTCGAAACATCTTGACTACATTGCACGTGAAGACAAACCGATGCCATCACCAATTCAATAGAATTAATGGCAGGTCAGGCTGGAGAGCAGGTCCGGGGAGACGAAAGTTATTGAGGCAGATTTTATCGCGAGTCTGTCGCGCTGCGTCAAAAAAGACACGTAGCTTTCGGGATGAACTGTTCGTTCGTGAAGAGGGAGATACCAAGCGTGAAGATTATCAATTTCCCCAACAGGTTCACGCTCCATGTGCCCAAGGCTCTCATACTTCGACATGAAGTCTTGAAAGTCTTGTGCTAGTTTTGGGTCGCGGCCAAACCGACGATGAGTGTTTGAAAGAGATGCTCGAGCCGTGCCTCGGGGTTCTGCAGCTACGGCAAGTGGAGTCGATTTCACTGGAAGCCGCACGACAAATCGACCGTTTGAATCGCGAGTGTGGGTGTCGCTGAAGAGCTTTTCGCACTTCAATTCGTCAGGCCTTAGCAAGTTTTTGGACGATGGAAATTCTTCAATGATCCAAAAGCGTTGCAGCGACTTACACAACTCTATGTCAGACGCGCAATGCATCACTTTCACTGACGATTGCGGATGAGACTCCACCCTCCATGACCGCGACGAGTCAGAAAAAACCCAACCATGCGCCGTATTTTGCACTGTAAGGGGCGGTGACTTGAACCGTCTTAGTCCCGAGCGAAGCAGCTGACTATACACATCGGCTCTTAATATGACATCAATGGAATCTGGTGTGGAAAATTGGGGGTCAGCTAGCTTTAAGCTATCAAATAAGCTTAAGTCCAGATCTAAAGCTCGCCGAGCGCGCAATTTTCATGTTAGCTGGTGAAGGATCAATGCTTCGGTTTTGAGTTCTAAGCTCGGGTCGATAAACGATTGAATTGTAAAATGAGTAGAGAAACGAGCAGTTCGTACTTCCTTCGCGCCAAGCTCTGTCAAGGAAATGCAGGTGTTGTTTCTTGGAAGACTGAGAAGCTGCGCGATCGCATCGGAGACAAAAGACGACTTGAAGCCTAGATCAAGCAGCGCTCGTGCTCGTCTGCAATGGCTCGATCAGCGTGAGTTGGGCCATGCCCAAAATAATCGAAGCCGGTTGTCGAGCAGAGGCACGGACCGTGTGAACATTTGCGGTTGTTTTAACGTTGTCATGCCCGATGTTGACTTCGCGCTGTTGGAGCTTTGCGGCCAGGAGCAGTGAATAAGAATATGATGCTTAGCTTGACCTATTGAGCAGTGACCTGGCGACTTCAACACAATCTCAAACGACACGCTTCCTCACGACGTTCGAAAGGAGATTTCGAGTTGAACTCTGACAAGGGAAGTACCCGAACTGTCAAATTAAAAAAAATTCCAAACCCATATTAAAAAGTAGACCTCCATGCGAGATTTACGAGACCATTTTTTTATCGGCTAAGAAGCGCTTTATAAGGGTTAAAATCACCCCTAAAGTTTACCCCCAAGAAACGTTTTTTTGATATATCTCGGCTTCTACTTAACTTTTTTTAACGAAACAAAATGGAAAGAGTTTCTTATTAAAAAGCCAAGAAATCCGTGGTAGTATGAACATTAAGGGTTGCATCCCTTATTTTTTAAAGGGTGAAATTGTGTTTTTTTAAGAATAATTTTTGTTGTGAGAATTCATAAAATAATTAAAAATAGGTCAAAACATTATTTTTACCAACTACAATAAATAACAGTTGGTGTTTTTGGGCATTCTTCGCGAAACAACTCCTTAAGAGGTGGTAAACCACCCCTAACACAAATGAATTAGGTATATTTGTTTGATCATTAAAAATATTACTTATGTCGACTGCAATTTACTATCAACTGATAAGAATTTTTCCATCGGTTTTACAGTCTTACAAATTAATTTAAAATAATTAATATTTATGGCAGTCAGATTGCCCTTGTTTATAATCAACCCCGCAGAATCTGAAATAAAAACTTAATTAAAACCTGGAAAAAACTTTGTTAACAAAAAACGATTTGACTGCCCCCCACCACCACCACCTTGTCCAACGTTTCGAGCCCGCTCCGGCTCCTCCTCAGGGACTGAATATATATATTTTTTTGGCAATTATTTTTTTCCTTAAAATGGGTTCTTGAAGTCGTTAATCGGAATCCACAGTTAGATCCACAATAAAAATTTGAAAATAGTGAATTCAATATGGCGAAAAATTTTTTAGAAATATTTTAAATTCCACGAAAAATAGTATGTAGACCCCCTAGCGGAAATTATATTATGTAAATAAGTGTATAATAATGTAACAATGTTTTGTTATGTTATTCTATTATTTATTATTTTTTTATCATACACTTATTTATCGTACGATAAACCTCGGTGTGCTCGTCAACCGGGACGGATTCCGGCCGGATCCTGATAAGATCGAGCCGATGATAAACTTCCCGGTACCAAAGAACTTGAAGCAACTGCGCCGCTTCATGGGAATGGCATCTTGGTACCGAAAGTTCTTGAAAGACTTTGCCACGATAGCCGAACCGCTCACAGCGCTAACGAAGAAGGATCGACGATATGAATGGGGCGACGCACAGCAAGAGGCTTTCGAAAAGATCAAAGCTTTGGTGCCCTCGGTTTCTGTCCTCGCCAGACCCTCATTCGATGTTCAGTTCGCCGTATAGACAGACGCGAGCGACACCGGCATCGGCGCGGTGTTGTTGCAAGTCATCGAGGAACAGGAACAAGCCCTCAAATTCGCCAGCCGAACACTATCGCCAGCGGAGCGCAATTACAGTGTCACGGAGCGCGAATGCCTAGCGGTGATCTGGGCGATTAAGAAGTTCCGCCCGTACATCGAAGGATATCACTTCTTGGTGGTAACGGATCATAGCAGCTTGTGATGGCTGCACAGCCTGCACAGCCCCACAGGAAGACTGGCGAGATGGGCTCTCGAGCTGCAGGGACACTCCTTCGATGTGAAACATCGAAAGGGCGCGCTGAACCACGTGCCCGACGCGCTTTCGCGCATGTACGAGGAAGAAGACGACCTCTAGGTGTACGGGAGCACGTGGTCCGACGGTACCAAAGATGAGTGGTACCGAACCTGGCTGGACGAAGTAACACGCGACCCCTCAACCCATCCTAGATGGAAAGTGGTAGGGGGTCGACTATTCTACTTTCTCACGGATGAGATAGTACAGGCGGTGGTCGCCGACGACGAGGCATGGAAACTCGTCGTGCCGCAGGAGCATCGCCGCGAAGTGCTCCGCGAATCACACGATGATCCGACCGCCGGGCACCAAGGTCGAGAAAAAACGTACGAGCGCGCGGCCAGGTTATATTACTGGCCGAAAATGTACCACGCCATGAGGAAGTACGTGAAACATTGCCAAGTATGCCAGCAGACAAAGGCGGAGCAAAGACCGCCAGCGGGTCTGATGGGACAGCGAGTTATCGACGGGCCGTGGCAAGTAGTTGCGGGAGATATAACCGGCCCGTTCGTGAGAAGTAAACTCGGGTACGAGTATATCTTGGTGTTCCAAGACCTCTTCACTTGCTGGATGGAGTGCGTGCCCATACGCAAAGCGAATGCGAAGACCATCTTGAAAGAGTTCAAGGAGAGAGTGATTCTTCGATTCGGCACCCCGGAGCTATTCTTATCCGATAACGGCACAGAATTCAAGAATAAAGTCGTGGACGAATACCTCCCCGACGTCGGCATCCATCACTCGACTACCCTGCCGTATCACCCTCAGGCAAACCCCCTGAAGAGGGTAAATCGGACGTTAAAGACCCGCTTAGTCGCGTTCGTCGAGGAATCTCACACCGACTGGGATCAGAAACTGCCGGAGCTGATGTTCTCGTTGAACAATTCCGTGTACGCTTCGACCGGCGTGAGCCCGGCCGCCCTCAATTACGGCAGACAGCCGCTTCCCCCGGCGATAGCTCGCCGTGAGCAAGAGCGCGAGGCCCTTGAGCAACGAGAACGCGAGGCGGTGGATACGTGGGCGGAGCGCCTACATGATATGGATAGCCTGCGAAAGAGGACTGCCGCACAAATTGCCGAAGAGCACCGGCGACAAGCTGCATACTACAATGCGCGTCGGAGAGAAGTATCCTACGGAGTAGGAGACCTCGTCTGGAAAAGGAACAGAGTCCTTTCCTCAGCAGCGCAAGAGATATCGGCGAAGTTAGCGCCGAAGTACGCCGGTCCACTGAAGGTGACCGAGATAACAGGCTCCAATACTGTAAGAATAAGAGACGAGAAAGATGCGACCGAGGAGATCCTGCATGTTTCTCACCTCAAGCCTTACGACGGAGAAAGCAGCGACGAAACGGGCGAAGAAGTCGACGACGTCGAGGATCCGCAACCGCCGAGGGAAGACGTAAGCGTCCCGGTAATGAGCGACCCACCGGAGGCCGGCGGGCGCCGCCGAGTGATGCGCGTCCCGTCGAAAAACGTCCTCGGGGACGTCCGCGTAAAACGGTTCGCGTCGTGGTTCGCGCGGTTCCCGGTAAAACGCGCGCGACAGCGAAGGTGAACTCCGGGACGGGAAAAACCCGGGGCCGACCGAAAGGTTCCGCGAAGCGACAGGAACCGAGGTCGCACCTAGATGCCTCACCGCGGTTGACTCGCGCGCAGCGGCGTGTGAGAGTGTTAGGCAAGAGCAGGAGTTCGGGAGTTGTTAGCGACTCCGACTAATGCACCTTTTCGCTCGGGCTCTTTTTGTTACAGATGGCTGAGAAATCACCGGTGCCGAGCACCGAGGGCAGTGCCCTCGACACTGAGGCGATGGTGCGGGGGGTTCTGCGCGCCATCAAGCAGCTCGGGCGAGCTGAGTTCGCTCGCCCGTCTTCGACCGTGCTGGAGGAGCTGCCAGAGGCGGCCGGAGCCCTAGCGCTCCCTCCTCCGCCCACCGCATCCCAACCGGCGCCGTTCCTGCGCCGAGGGACGGGGACCAGCGGTCCCCGCGGCTACGGAGCCGACGGCGGCCGAACCGGCTCTGCCATCGCCGATGCTGGCCCGCTGGGGATCGTTGGAGCGCCTCCTGGAGAGGGCGTGCACCTCCAGTCGCCAGGCCTGGCCGGCGGAAGGCGAGGCGATCCAGGCCTGGGATCGGTTCCTCGCCGAGACACCGTACGGCCGTGAACTCGCCGGGCCCTGGGCGGCCCGCATTGAGGGCCTGAGAGAGGAGCGGGACCTCCTTTACGCGGCCCGGCGCGCCCGGAAGGAGCGCCGTGAGGCCGAAGAGGCGGCGGCCCGGGCCCGCGAGGAGATCCGGGCCGCCGAGCGAGACGCATTGCTCGCGAGGAAGCGGGGAGAAGCGGCCGAGCAGAGACGGAGGGAGGCTGTTCGTCGAGCCGGGGACGCGACGATCGCGATGCTGCCGGCCACGGCGCTACGGCAGGTCGCGCCGTCGATGCCCCCACCCCCGCATCGCGAACTACTGAGAGGCGATGCCGCACCGGCGGCGGGAGGATCCCATCGCCGCTGCTACTACTGCGGACGACCGGACGTGTCAACGGACTCGAAGGGCCCGAACGCCGCATGCCATGACAAGACACGGCCGTGGTTCCACAAGCGGAAGTAGCCACAGCTAAATTCCCCGCCAACCCGGGTGTAAGCCTCCTCTTCGGGGAACAATAAATAAAGGGGTTAACCCCGCATTATTTTGTTAAGCGAATGATTTTTTTTTCTCTTGCGCAATACCCCCCCCCCTCTTTTAGGAGAACCCGCGCCGCCGTTAAGGATGTCGAACGTGTGGTAGCCGAACAGACTCTCCGAGGGATAGTCCGCGTCTGGACGGGGGGTGTAACAGCCTGCGCGTGTACGTGCGCGAGTGTGCGTGTATCGGTGTGCGCAAACGAGACATGAGACGAGTCTCGGCACACCGCGTCGGCACGCACTAATGCCCGAAATGTAAACACCTCTCAACCTTGCGCGAAGGACAAGGCCGAGAGATGCTTGCGCGTGCCGACGAAGCAGCAGGTAGGCAGTATCGGTTCGGCCATTGCCGCGAGCAATAGCCCGCACTGAGAGAGACAGAGAAGAGTGCGAGATAGTGCATGCGAGTGCAGTGAAGTGCAGTCGAGAGAGTGAGCGCGAGCGAGAGCGCGGCGCAGCAACGTAGCCGAGAAGCAGAGGGAGAGAGACGCCGTTAGCAGCTACCGCGGCCGAGTGAGAGGGAGAGAGAGAGACACCGGCCGATCCTCTGCGACAGTCGGACTGCCCGCGTAGGAGCGAGAGAGAGAGAGAGAGGTACGACGCGCGAGGCTTCCGGCACCGCTCGGCCTGACTCCCTGCATCAGCCGGGTCTTCGCGAGGTAAGTCCTGGCCAGGCGCTAGCGCGCTCTTCCCGCGGACGACGGGCATCCGGAGAGCGACTCCCCGCGCGAGCGAGCGAGGCTCACCGACGCGCGCGTATGTGTCGATCGCGCGCGGCGATCGACCAACGTCTGTGCGAGCCGTTTATCCGAGTACGTGTGTGCGATCGCGCGCACACGTACATAGCGTACGCGGGCGCACCACCCGTATCGGCGCGTATAAAGGATACGCGCCGTATGTATTCAACTGATTAAGCCCTAGGGGCAATAAAGTTACAGTCTTTTGTTAAATTCAAGTACGCGTGTGATTGACGCGTCGTTCCCTTCCCTTTTCCACGTCGGTGGCGCGGCAGTATAGAATACCACCGGTCTCCGCGGGTGCGAGTACGCTATACTCGCGCCATTCTGAGCAGCCGAGACAGCACGCACGAGAGAGAGAGCGCGACAGCGAAGTCGCGCGTTGTAACGCCGGTAGGTACGGCTGCCGACGAAGGCAGCCGACGGCGAGCGACGGCGCGCTGGCGAGAGCGAGGAGATTTCGCCGAGGGTTGGCATGAGCCAGTACTCGCGCCTGTCAATCGCTGTGCCGTTCATCGGCAATTCCGCTTTGGAGATTTGCGGCACTGAGGGGAAAACCTACCCCGTTACAGAACATAAAATTAACTTTATTGATGGTCCTGGAAGTTCAGGTAAAACGTTTTTATATAAAACTTTAATTTATTATTTTTTGTCAATAGAACAAAAAATTATATCAATGGCTTGGACTGGTATAGCATCTATACTATTACTAAAAAGTATGACCAGTCATAAAACTTTTAGATTACCTTTAGATTTAAACAATATTGAAAGTGCATTTTTTAAATTTGAATCAGATAAAAACAAATTTCGTGAAGTTTTTGCGATTATTTGGGATGAAGCGTCAATGATTCCACGTAAAGCTTTAGAAATTGTTGATAAAACTTTAAAAGATGTTTGTAATAATAATCTACCATTCGGAGGAAAATTATTAATTTTAGGAGGTGATTTTAGACAAATTCTCCCTGTTGTTAAAAATGGTTGTAAAGCACAATAATTCAAGAAACAATAAAATATTCAAATCTTTGGTCATTATTTAATATAATGTATTTGAAAACAAATATCCGTTCAAAAGATATCATGTTTGCTTCATTTTTATTAGATATTGGAGAAGGTAAATTTAATTCATTTGTTATACCTTATAGTTTTAAAACAAACGATGTTTGTTTTAAAATATATGAAAATATAAATTGTAGTATATCACTAAATAGAGTTATATTAACATCACATAATGAGGATGCAAATATTTTAAATAATAAAATTTTAAAACTATTAAATACTGAAGAAAATGCGTATTATAGTTTAGATTATGCTACTCATAAAGATGTAGATTTATCTGATGATAACATCCATATTAATTACCCTATTGAAACTTTAAACAATATACGTGAAGGACTACCACCACATAAATTAAAACTTAAAATAAATACTATTGTAATGTTAATAAGAAATTTAAGTATTAACGATGGATTATGTAATGGAACACGATTAAAAATTACTAAATTATTTAAATACAACATAGAAGCAGAAATAATAACAGGTGAAAACTCTGGAAACATAGTTTTTATTCCTCGAATTACATTAAACACTGGCAATTCTTCATCATTACCTTTTATTTTATATAGAAAATAATTTCCTTTAATATTAGCGTTTACTATGACTATTAATAAATCACAACGTCAAAGTTTTGATAGTGTTGGAATATATATTAGAAGACCATTATTTTCTCATGGTCAATTATATGTAGCATTGTCAAGATGTAAAAACCCAGATAAAATTTTTATTGAAAATAATTCAGAAAATCAGGAAAGAAATTTTAGATAATTAATTTTCAAATATTTTTCTTTTTAGAATATGTCGACTACACAGAACGAAAGTAAATTATAAAAAACAACAATATATTTATTCGTTATTCAATAATAATAATAAATACATAATAAATTATTAGTTTTTGACTATTTAGAATATGAACACTAAAATTAAAATATTTTTTATTTTTTTAACATTTAATAGTAAATATGAGTCAAAATAAGCATTACAAAATTAAAAATCCAAAGAAATGTTGCGATTAATTGTTTTTAATCACTAAAAGATAAGTAACTAAATAGGGGTAGCTCATCCCTTCTATGTATTTTTCTAAACCTCGAAACAGGTCAACTATAATTTCTAATTTTCTTTACAACATGGCATTTTTTTACCAAATATGGCTCGTCAAAACTTTGTTATTTCAAAAAATGTGTGAAAAAAATTATATACATAAAAATAGGTGGTGCAACCCGTTATCATTAAAACTGTGTCCAAATACTCATCTTTTTATAAGAAACAAATAGGTGTTGGTTTTATTAAAAAATTCCGATTCCATCTCGAGATATTAAAAAAAACTGTTTTTTGGGGTGAACTTTGAGGGTGGTTTTCAGCCCCAGATGTCGTTCTCCACAAACAAAAAAAAATACGTGTCAGGTATTTTTCGATACTCTAATCAGTTGCAAAGATTCATGAAAATCGGAGGCAGACACTAACAAAAAGGTAATTAATTAAATTAGGGGTAATTCACCCCGTCAACGTGTTTTTATTTTTAAATCTCGAAACAGTTCAACTATAATTTTCAATTTTCTTTATAACATGGCAATTTTCAATCAAATTTAGCTCATTAAAACACTTTTATATCAAAATTACAAGGGAAAATATCATATTTACCCTTATAAAAAATAGGGGATGCAACCCCCAGCTTTAAAACTGTGCCGAAAAACTTGACTTTTCATAAGAAACAAATAGGTATTGGTTTCATTAAAAAATTCTGATTCCATCTTGAGATATTAAAAAAAAACGGTTTTTTGGGGTGAACTTTAAGGGCGGTTTTCACCCCTTAGATATGTTTTTCCGCAGATAAAAAAAAATACGTGTCGCATATTTTTTGACACTCTACTCATATGCGAAGTTTCATGAAAATCGGAGGTGGACACCAAGTATCCTTTCCTTGTTAGAATAGTCAATATTGCAGCTGAAGACTTCAGTTTCGGTAGCACAATGGTAAACAAATTTGCTCCAATTTATTATATGGCCGAATCCATCTCAAATCAGACAGCCCGCGTATGCCTATTTCACCTATCATGTTGAAATAAAAATATTTATGTTCTACTCGAAAAAATATTTTACACGTGTTTTTTTATTTTTTTGTTTCATCAAAATTTCATGCGTTCAGCGATGCCGAAAAATTCCGAGAAAATTCTTTCATTGAGAAAAAAAATTTTCAATGTGATTTTCAGACTGCTATTGTTTCAGCAGTTTTTCGAGCTTTTAAACGTGTAACACACAATTTCACTCAGTTTTGAGCCCTCTTTAACGGCCTTAATGTCATTTTCAAAAAAAATAAAAAATCCACGAGCTATGCACTTTTTACTGAAAAATTCATTTTTTAGGGAAGTGCCGTTTTCTCGAAAACCCCATGTTTTTTTTGCACAATTTTTGTTGTCGTGATAGAGGACGGTAATGCCTAGCTAGACGTATTTGTGAGATTCGGTACTTTTTCCCTGGGATAGCGATCACTAATGAGATAACACACAAACAAATTTTTCACGCCTAATGCTTATATATAGTCAATGATATTAGAGTCAATGTAAAGGTATTTGTCTTTGTGTGTATGTAATATACAGGTACACATAACTATGTATTTATTTGTTATTTGCGTCTTTTGATTTTTTATTTTTATACCTTTTTTCATTTGTATACCTATTTTACTACCTTTGTTTTTCTGCTTCATTGTTCTTAATTCAGTAAGCGGACGATCAGCGGTCTTTGCTGTCAAACAATGTATTTTATCGTCACATGTTTTTTTAACCCATATATGAGTTTTTTGAATTCCAGGATACTTTGGAGTTGTAAGCCAATCAATATTTTTTCTTTTCTGAATTGTTCTATTTCAGCATCTTGTAAATGTATTATTTTAATAGCATCAGTATATTTTTGAACATGTATTGCAAAATCATTTGCGTTTTGAATAGCTTCTTCAAGGGGCTCTCGAAGATTATGCGAAGTAGCATAATGCTTTATAAGTCCACCCACACCATCTACAGCTCCTTTGCCGTGCCCAGTAGCAGAGAACAACCATTTTATATCACACGGTGCTCGTTTTAGTTCATCTAATTGAAAGCGATTTTTAAAGTGACTCGCAGCGCCGTCTGATACGATGGTAATTTTTTTAATTGAATCACAACAATTTTCTTTCAAGAATTTTATAATTTTTTGTACTGCTAGCAAAGCATACGCTGAATCATGTTTTCGGTCATCACTTATAACTGCGAAACTTTGTGTCGAATCCCCTTGATAAGAGACTGCTGTGAAAATAGAAATTTGATCATTAACCCAATGATTTCCTTGAACAGCTTTATTATGAAATCACAGCCCAGTTTTCAGCGAAGTCTATTTGAAGAACTAAATGATGTGAGTCTTTTTAGCACTTTCTCTTTCTGTTTTTATAGCTTTGCGTTGTATATTTTTTACATACATGTGAGTACTAACCCTCATGGTCCAAACCGAAAGTTCATCTTTAAAAGCAGAAATTGATAGTGTCTTTTTAATCAGGTTTCCATTATCCCACAAAGCATATGTAATTTCTTCTGTGCCTTCTACATCTTGCAGTTTTAAAACATGAAACGTAATTCCCTTAATCCCTGGACATAGTTTACATTCTTGTAAATAACATAAATCAGATGGCTCAGAACACATTGTTGCATTTATTATTTGTGACCGACTTTCATCCAACTCTGTGACGTTACTCCCTCTAAAATTAATTAAGCTCGTAAGAAATAAATCATAATTTGCGCAATAGATACAGAGACAAACTTCTTTGATGGGGCTAAGTAAGACATACTTTGGTCGCAAACTATAAAATTTCGATTTTCCAATTCTCAATTCTGGATAATCATTTTTAAATACTTTATACGTCTCTTTTAAACTTCGAGTAAGAAAACGCTTAACTTTTTTCTCTTTTTTATTGTTAACTTTAATTGTAACAACGTCACATTTATTAGGACTTTGTCTTGAACAATTAAAATCATCATTTAAATAATATTCCATAACAATTTTTTCCATGTTTTCATCAATCGGATGGCCTGAATATGCATCTGGTTCTGAATAAATTCCTTTTTCTTTAACAAGATTTCTCGATTTGTTGATCATATACATTGTTATTTCTGGAAATAAAGATAAAATTTCATGTTTTGTAAAGGATGAAGGTAGCAAAGTCAGAATTTTTATTTTTTCTGATACCGTAGAACACTTTTGCAAGGCTAGACCAAGATTTTGTATCCATTCTGTACAATGGCATACAGTTGATTCATTTGCTGTTATAGAAACGTCATAAACATTGTTCAACTTCACATCAAGGGTATTAGACAATGTTGAAAGTATTTTTTTTTCTTCTTTGTTACGTAATTTTCAATTGATTTTTCATGTATAAGATTTTTTTCTTTTAAGAGGCGATACAGAACCTAAGAAAGATGTACTTATTTCATTATTAAATTCTTCAATGCGTTCTGGAGTACTTGGTAAAAAATCTTCATCTCTATCAACTACGTTATCGGTAACTTCATTATCCGTTATAAATTCATTGTCAGTACTACTCACCAATTCTAAAGCACGATTGTAACAATGTTGACACAGATATGTAGAAGGTGTCAAAGGTAAATGAGGATAGAGGTGCTTCAATGGATGAGCAAGATTCTCAAGTTGTTTTAAACGTACGGAACTAGATTTGTAAATAATTTGTTTGTGTTTGTCTAAAAAGTCTGCACATTTGATTCTCTCTGTTGAGTAATATTGAGACATCGTAGTTGAGTTGATAAGGTGTAAATATGTAATAATTTTCCAAAAGATGATGGTTTTAAATAAGAGGAGATGTGTGATATATAGCAGATACCGAACTTTTCTTTGTAAATGTTAAGTCAAACCATATCCATCTAGCGGACAAATGTACTAGTACATATACTCCTATAAGTAGGCGCACGTACATGTATATTACATACGCACAAAGATAAATACCTTTACATTGACTCTAATATCATTGACTATATATAAGCGTTAAGCGTGAAAAATTTGTTTGTGTGTTATCTCATTAGTGATCGCTATCCCAGGAAAAAAGTACCGAATCTCACAAATACGTCTAGCTAGGCATTACCGTCCTCTATCACGACAACAAAAATTGTGCAAAAAAAACATGGGGTTTTCGAGAAAAAGGCACTTCTCTAAAAAATGAATTTTTCAGTAAAAAGTGCATAGCTTGTGGATTTTTTATTTTTTTTTGAAAATGACATTAAGGCCGTTAAAGAGGGCTCAAAACTGAGTGAAATTATGTGTTACACGTTTAAAAGTTTGAAAAACTGCTGAAACAATAGCAGTCTGAAAATCACATTGAAAATTTTTTTTCTCAATGAAAGAATTTTCTCGGAATTTTTCGGTATCGCTGAACGCATGAAATTTTGATGAAACAAAAAAATAAAAAAACACGTGTAAAATATTTTTTTGAGTAGAACATAAATATTTTTATTTCAACATGATAGGTGAAATAGGCATACGCGGGCTGTCTGATTTGAGATGGATTCGGTCATATACCGCATTTAAATACTAGATTTGAGACAATAGACATCGATATAAGAGATTAATTTGGTCATGCAATCCTATTCGAGTTTGGGACGTTGACGGTGACACTACATTTCAAAAGAGAATTTTAAGTAAATTTTCAAACATGAGTTTCAACGACGTGTATCAACAACAGTATGGCGGAGTTGGTCGCGGAGTAAGCAACGTATTTGTAGGTGTTCAACGCCAGAGGGGTCACGGACTAGGCTTGTTTTTCACGGGTTTGTTTTGCAGCGCTCTCCCGTTTTTGAGCCGCGGAGCTCGTGCCGTCGGTAAGGAAGTTCTTCGTGCTGTTGTAAATATTTTAGATGATGTAACAGCGAATAATATGTCATTCAAGGAGGTGTTTAAAAATAGAATGAATGATGGTGGACAAAATCTCAAACGTAAAGCAACTGAGAAAATTAATAAGTTTATGGAAGGTGGGGGTTATAAAGACATGAAGCGTAAGCGTTCTAGGCAGTCTCGTCGTAGAAGTGGTTCGTGATGGATCATTTCTGCGAAAAAAGGTTCTAAAGTGGCAAAACGCAAGCAAGTGAGAAGAAGAAAATATAAAACCAAAACCATGAAGAGACAAAACAAAAAATCGAAACTTTCAAAGGGCAAAAGAAAGAAAAAAAATCTAAAGTTGTTGACACTGTCGGCTAAAACATTAAAAATGTCTTTTCTACATAGTCATACAGAGGCTTGTCTAAAGAGCGAGCTCGACTTATTCTCTCTCCCTATGACCCAAACAGCAGTAGACTTAAGTAGATGAGTATTTTACAAACCCGTATCGTCGTTGAGCGACGAAAGTCCCATAGAGTTTTGCATAAATTCTCAAAACGTGGACTATCTAGATCTTGCGCATACCATGCTAAAAGTGAGTGTACAATTAACACCATACAACAAGGAGTTCGATATTCTCATAGCACCAGCGAACAATTTTTTACATTCGGTTTTCAACCAAGTTGATGTGTATTTTAACCAAAAGTTAGTGTCACCACCAAATAACGCTTATCCGTATAGAGCATACATTGAAACATTGTTAAACTATAAACCTGCTGCTAAAGTCTCTCATCTCACAACAAATTTATGGATAACCGACGTAGCCGGAGAAATGGACGCAGTGCCGGGATCGGGAGAAAACGCAGCACTAGTACAACGACAAGAATATACAAAAAATCATAAAACTGTAGATGTGATCGGGCATCTACATTGCGACGTTTTTAACCAAGATAAATTACTGTTAAACGGTGTAGAAGTACGTCTAAGACTCGTGCGGTCCAAAGATGCTTTTTGTCTAATAGATGCTAGTAATATAAATTATTCAGTACACATCACAGAAGCAATGTTACTTGTTCGTCGTGTAAAAGTGAATCCTACTGTTTTAGTTGCACACTCTAAAACGCTTGCCACTACTACAGCAAAGTACCCTATAACAAGAGTTGAAGTGAAATCTTTTACAATACACAGCGGAGTCAATGGCCATTGCTTAGAAAATGTAATTTTAGGACAACTACCAAAAAGAGTTGTTCTAGGGTTTGTAGACAATAAGGCTTTTAACGGAGATAGAAAACTCAACCCATTTAATTTCCAAACTTATTCAATTAATTTTCTTTCTCTTTACGTGGACGGAGCCCAGATCTCAAGTAAACCTCTACAGCCATCATTTACGGAAAATTCACCACAATTTATCGAGGAATATCACACTTTTCTCTGGCACTGGTATATTCTACTCGAACGAAGGAAATACGATTAGCCGAGACCAGTATGCTAACGGCTATTGTTTATTTGCCTTTGATTTAACACCCGATTTATCGGCACAATTTGCCAGACATTAGAATCTAGTTAAAAATGGGACCATGAGAATAGAAGTACAGTTTAAAAAAACATTAACAAAAACTATAAACTGTATATTTTACGCCGAATTCGATAATGTGCTGGAAATAGATTCGGCTCGACAAGTAATTGTTGATTTCAACTCGTAAGACCCATTTCGAGGTACAGGTGTCGCCCCAATGCTACATAATCCCCTTTGCTAGGATGTAGGTATTGTCTATAAATAGATTTCACACTAGAGGGTAGAGACATCATAAGGCGATCCACACCAACAGCCATAAAGAAAACTAACCATGTTTTCCTTGGTTTCAAGTCAGTTCTCGGCTACCCGTTTTCTTACACAGATCGAAGCTCTTACTACCTACAAAATGGAGAAAGCGGATTACATTATAGATATCCAAGCATTCCACGACAAAGAGGCAGAATTTCTACCGAAGGAAATTGCAGTTTTAGGCGCAGATTGCAACTGTTTCGCTCATTGGATTATAAAACCACCATACAATTGTGAAAAAATCCCAAAAGGTATTCTTGCAACAAATAGTTATTTAACATGCTTTCATCATGGCATTGAGTGGTTTGATGGAGAATCTACTCTGGAAGATGTTTTAAATTCCCTCCAAGAAGTGGCAAGAAATTCTTTAAGAATCTACACAAGAGGAGTGCAAAAAACTGTTGTGTAGACAAATAATTAAGGCGGTCTTACACCTAAAAATTTTGAAAAAATAAATTTTTTTTTATTGAATTTTTTAATTATATATGTTATTCTAAATCTAAAAAATCTGGTTTGAATAAAAAATTTTAAAAATTCAAAATGATATCGTTAAAAGATCTTACTATCTTTGAAATAACGAAAACATTAATTTTCCTTTTTGGCCTTTTCTATAGGTTTCTGATATATATATATATATATATATTTTTTTTTTTTAAACACATACAAGTAAACGTGTTCATATATATATATATATATATCAGAAACCTATAGAAAAGGCCAAAAAGGAAAATTAATGTTTTCGTTATTTCAAAGATAGTAAGATCTTTTAACGATATCATTTTGAATTTTTAAATTTTTTTATTCAAACCAGATTTTTTAGATTTAGAATAACATATATAATTAAAAAATTCAATAAAAAAAAATTTATTTTTTCAAAATTTTTAGGTGTAAGACCGCCTTAATTATTTGTCTACACAACAGTTTTTCAAGAAACTCCATTTTTTGCACTCCTCTTGTGTAGATTCTTAAAGAATTTCTTGCCACTTCTCGGAGGGAATTTAAAACATCTTCCAGAGTAGATTCTCCATCAAACCACTCAATGCCATGATGAAAGCATGTTAAATAACTGTTTGTTGCAAGAATACCTTTTGGGATTTTTGATATATGAACACGTTTACTTGTATGTGTTTTAAAAATCAAAAAACTTTATTTAAGACTTATTAGTATAAGAATTGTAAAAAGAATAATTAAATTTACAGGGTCTATTATAAAAATAATATCAATCATATTCTGGAATTTAAAATACAGTGGAATCGTCTTTTGAGTTGTGACAATTTTGCACTTCTGTTCCAGTAAAGTGACCATTCCGTTACCGAAATTTGACAGTAAGTTACTATATTATTAATACTCACTTTTCTATGCCATGGAATAAAACTATAATACCATAGTGTCAACAGAGTTGCACAGCTGACCACTCAAAATCTCAAATAAGCCAAGATACATAACCATGTGATTTCAAGTTCAACAGTTTGTTTTGCAGAGTTTTTGCTTTCTGATGAAGAAAGATTTGTTTCATAGTGTTTGGTTATTTGAATTCATAAGTGAATTTAGGACTAAAAATGTAATGTACTGTGTATGTGAAGATATCTGTCTGAAAAGTGTAAGTGTAATTATAATACAAGCGTACAGTGACAGTTTCAGTTTCAGCATACAGTCTCAGTTCAATGCTGTATGAAAATTAATACTGAAAAACATATGCATTGGTAAGATTGAATTAAGTATTTTAAAGGAGAGGCAGTAAAAATTTTCAGCGGATGAAAATAAATAGATCTTCTTTCTAAGAAAGATGAAAGTGAGATAGTTAAGTCTAACTCACTATAGGATTTATAATTCAATTCAAAAGATTTGTGAATTGTAATAAGTGTCCAGATGTATCGATATACTTAAAAGCAACAAAGCCCCTTCACACAAGTATACAGACTTAAATTCAAGATATATTTTATGTTCAAGATGTGTAATCAAGGGAAAATATAAAAAATGGGCTTAGCGACTTTTATGTACTACTGTACTTATGTCTATAACAGTGATGGCTTCTTAAGTTTCGAGTTGGATGAGTGGGATTTCATATTTCATAAGACCTGGTGCATATTCTACAGTTATCTTAGTACTATAAATAATAATCTAACTCAGTACAATGTGTTAAAAAGTGATTCAACAGTGGATGAATCAAAAGTACAAAAGAAGGGCAGATTGAGCAGTAGTTTTTAATGGAATGAATGCTGCTGACTTAGCAGTATCCATGCAAGGTGCCAGAACTTCTGTTGTAACCATTTTATATGGGGAACAGATAACAGATATAAAGGAAAGTGAGTTTCAAGAAGGAAAAGAATGGGGATCAAATGGCTGATTATTTTTGGAGTTTTATGGTATTTTTCTTTGCAGGCTTATTTCTCAAAATGTCATTTTCTAAAGATTGGCGTTATTTTTTAAAAAGCTAGTTCATGGATTTGCATGGGAGAAGGCCTGAATTACTTGAAATGCATTGAACTATGGCAAGAAGAGTTGGAAATATTAAAAAACAAATTTAAATAATCTTAAAATGTTAAAACCACTTTTAATTACTTAATTTTAAGAATTTTTGTGATTTTTTATGATTTTTCGCATTTTAAGATGATTGAAAAATTTTTTTTCAATATTTCAAACTCTTCTTGCTATAGTTTGATAAATTTCAAGTAATTCAGGCCCTCCCCCATGCAAATCCATGAACTAGCTTTTTTAAAAAATGACGCCAAATGAAAAAAATTGAAAATGCTATATCTCTGAGTAAAATTGGTCTACAGATTAAGTCTTGGGCCATTTTGTCAGAAATAGAGTATATTTATAGGATATATACTTTACATTGTTTAAACAAAATTTTTCTCTTTTTTATAGCCGATTTTGCCCTCAGAAGCCACTAGGTGTAAGACCGCCTTAATTTGGAAGAATATAGCTGCCCTTCTTTCAGAAATTTGCCCAGAGTAAATGAACATTTTTGTTTTTACCATTGACGTAAAAGGGAGTACTTTGCTTGTGCTTTGTGTTATGCATATAAATTACGTGAGGGGTTATTAAAATCACTGTACGCCGCAAAACCCTCTGTCGACGTAGTCGACGTGCAACGAAAAACCATTGAAGAATTGTCTCAAAACGTAAGCAAATTAAACGTTTCGGAAAATTCCAAATCATCATCGACATCACCGTGCAGCATTGGTGGTACTTCTAGCTCCTCGTTGGCAGATAAAAAAGTAGGGATAAAGCAACAGTGAAGGAGGAAAGCCACTACACCAACATAGATAATGAACAGTCTACAGCTTCAGAAAGCCCCAGCACACATCAGAGCGCGGAAAGTCGGATTGTTTGCTGCAGATCACATTCTCTTTGTGCTGGAAAAGCCGTGTGCAATTGTAGCTAATGCGGACGAAAGCAGTAAACCAGAAATCCATTGGATCGCAATCCATATCGACTCCCATGGATATGGAGTCTATTTTGACAGCTATGGACTTGCTCCAGTCGTCTCACATCATATTGATCGCCTCCGAAGAAACTGTTCTTTCTACATGGAACATCCAACAGCTTCAAGACCTCAATTCGATCGTGTGTGGTCATTACTGCATTAATTTCATTTTTTATATGTGTAATAATTATAACCTTAAGATGTTTTGTACTTTATTCTCAAGTAACACTACCGAGAACGATAGACTAACCATTTTTTTATTTAAAAAAATAACTGAACATACTAATAAAAATTCAAAACATAATAATAACTGTGCGTCTTGCGTTCAAATTTGTAAAGCGAAAAAGTTTATGTAATTCTGTATGTATGTGTGAGTGTACGTCTGTAATAAAATATTTAATCTTATTCTATATATTAAGAAATATATGCAAATATAAACTTAGCTACTCAGTATTGAAATAAAAAAAAATTACATTATTTTTCTCTTTTCATTTCATTCACCTACCCATGACTCGCCCATTCCATATCCCCCTATATAGATCGTAATTTTCTTTGGCCCCCGCATAGTCTCACACTCTTAAAATAAATTCACCAACCCACGCATTCCTACTCTCCTGTTACAATCGTTTAAATATAATTCACCTGCCCTCGCACTCCCGCCTTGCCACCTTTACACCTCATTCCATAAACTCCGTCCACCCACCTTACACCCACTCGCACCCGCTGCCGCTGGTGCGCCCTCCTCTTTTTTCACTTTTTGCAAATTTTTGCAAATTTTCACAATATTTCCAAACACCACCCTGTATAAGTTATTTCACGTAATATATCGATTGGCAGTTCATTTAGCAAATGAACAATTTGTTTATTTTAAAGAACGTTCTGAAGAAAAATCAATAAATACAAACTTGTTTTTCTATCAACTTACTAGAAAAAAATGATTCGTATAGCTATTTGAATGTCGGGTTCCTTCATGAAGCTAAACATACGTGGTAAATATATCCATTTATTGGGGTATCTTTAAACCATCGCTATTTTGTGACATCAAGACTTTTCAAACTTTAAAAAAATTTTTTTACGTCATAAAAAGAGCTTTCAATGCTTTTTTTAAGAATTGAATTTCGATTTTTTTGGCCGAGATATTAATGTTTGAAGTTATCGATCTGTCGAAATTCGCATTAATTAAACTGCCTCCCCTGGTAGAAAATAAACCAACTCGGATGGCTTATCTACTAACTGTTGGCCAATAATTTAGGCCAACGAATAAGAAAAATATTGACCAACGGTTAACCAACGGTTGGTGGACTATCAATCAATAATAAAACATTGAGTAACTCATAAAACAATAATAGAAATTAATAAGAAATATAGATATGTAAAAAGATTTTGATACATAAACAATAATAAAAATTATTGTAATGCCTTAAAAAAATATTTGAATGAAGTTGGGAGTAAATTTATTTGAAGGTTAAGTAGACAGCGTAGCACGTGGACTATGCTCCGAAATTACTGTCTGCATCCCGCTTTCCGCAAGACAAGCACACATGCACATAAATACACACGTATTACATACACACGAGTGCGATCGCAGGTTCATGTGTTATGTATAGGTAAAAGTATTTAACTGCGCAGACTCATACGAGTACGAAGAATTTATGTAGGATACTTTCAAATTTTAAATGTAGAATACCTTTTATGTAGGATTCTTTCAAATTTTAAACATAGGATACTTTTAAATTTAAAAAAATTTAAGTATCCACTAGTACATGTCCTGACTTACGTCAAAAAGTCACACACACTACACATTAACACGCCCTAACCTCAATTTGAACAAACAAAACTATACCCGTTACCGATTTAACCATATTTATCTGAAGAAAAATACTATTAATATGTGGGTTTTGATTATTCTATGAATAATACAAATTTTGAGAGTTTTATTTAAATAATAAGTTGTGTAAATGATTTTTATTTAAGATTTTTAATATTAAGCATTCATTGACCAAGCGCAAGGGTGATTCCGTGACGAAATAAGCGGTATTTATCGCTAACTGTTGGTTAAACGGTTGGCCAAATCCTTGCGATTTGGCGAACGGATGGCGTACGGTTGGTTACAATTTCTACCAGGGTCGTTATTGGATCTATTAAAAAAATTATTTCTTAAAATTATCAGAATAAATTGTTATTATACTATAAAATAAGATATGTTTCGTTAAGACGATCGGCTTAGTTTGGTTGAAACTACCCATAAAAATACGCTTAATTTCATATAAGTTGTAAATATACCCAATAAATGGGTATATTTACAACGTACATTTAGCTTTATGAAAGAGCCCCACATTTAAATAGCTGGGTAGTTTCAACCAAACTAAGCCGATCGTCTTAACGAAACATATAGGGTCTTATTCTATAGTATAATAACAATTTATTCTGATAATTTTAAGAAATAAATTTTTTTGATAGATCCGGTAACGAGGCAGTTTAGTTAATGCGAATTTCGACAGATCGATGACTTCAAACATTAATATCTCGGTCAAAAAAATCGAAATTCAAATCTTAAAAAAAGCCTTGGAAGCTCTTTTTATGACGTAAAAAAAAAATTTTTTAAAGTTTGAAAAAGTCTTGATGTCACACAATTGCGATGGTTTAAAGATACCAAATAAATGGGTATATTTACAACGTATATTTAGCTTCATGAAAGAGCTCCACATTGAAATAGCTATACGAATAATTTTTTTGTAGAAAGTCGACAGAAAAAAAAGAAAAATCTTTCTTGGAACGTTATAAAATATTGAAAATTGACCTTCCTACGATTTGTCAAAAATTAGCGAAAAATAGATGAAAATTAAAGTTTTAAAAAATGTGCGATTTTGATTATTAGAGGTTTTTGCCCTACAGCGGTTTTTATTTTTATACGTACTTTTATACAAAAAATCGTCGATTAAAGTGACTGACCCCTGCACTCTTAAATTGACCAAGTTCGCAAGAATGGCCCGTATATATTAATGTCAATTAAAAATCGCAATTTTTGCATTTTTTCGTATAAATAAGTTGAAATTCATGCGATGAAATAAATGAAAGTATGTGGAAGTCAAATTAAACTATAAAACAAGCCTAAAATTTCCTGAAAAACGATTTTAAAATCCTAGATTTTTCAATATTGAATTTTCGATTTTTTGAGCTTCAATCTACTATAAAAGTAATAAAAATACGTTAAACACTTTAGAACTCCATAAATCGATAGGTTTTTTCTAAATATGTTGTAAGCGCTCGTGGTGCTATCTTAATAGTTTTGAATTTTTAATCGGACTTCAACGAGTAAATCTCTTATGCGTTAGTCGAATGTCTATTCTCAAATCGACTAACGCATAAGAGATTTGCTCGTTGAAGTCCGATTAAAAATTCAAAAATTCAAAACTATTAAGATAGCACCACGAGCGCTTACAACATATTTAGAATCAAATAGCATTCGGACACTAAAATGCCTTTCCTTGTATAATCTTAGTTCCAACCTTTTAACACTAGATGGCAACCAATTTTTCAAATCCACATATAAAATTACAACTTACATACTATAAGAATTCACAGTAATTTCATTATTTTGGAGTCGAAGATATGTCTACTTGGGTCTTCCTGATGAGTTTACCAAGTACGACAAGGACGAAACTCCCCGATATTATATTTTATTCCGAAATTAATAGTTATTCATTTTAAAAAAAATTTTTCTCTTATGTGTGTCGCCGTTTGTCAAAAAATTCTTATCGAGAGAGGAGGAAGCTTAAACAAAAACTACTGTTTTTGAGACTGAATGAATGAAGGGTGGGATCGTGGACTGAAGGTTCAACAATTGAAGGCGTTTCGTGTGGAGAATAAAGTGGTTTATTGTTGGTTTCCGTTGTGCAGTCGTGAGCTGCTGCTGTCTCTCTTAGCCGTCGCGCTGAACTGAACTGACTGCGCGGCCAGGCGCCGTCGGCCGGCGTCTTGGGAGTTGGAGGGGCGCAGAGAAGGCCGCGTGGCGAGCGCTGACTGGCTGCGCACTTGCGCAGGCCGAATATGGCCTTATTATATTTAGCCTTATTATAAGCCTTATATAGCCTTATTATAAGGCTCGATGACGTCAGCGTCTCGAGCGTTCGAGGCGATGGATCGTGAACAGCTACCTTTCTCGATTTGAGAATAGACATTCGACTAACGCATAAGAAATTTGCTCGTTGAAGTCCGATTAAAAATTCAAAACTATTATGATAGGTTTTTTGTATAGAATGCGATTTGACCCCGATTTGACAAAAAAAAATCGCCAAAAACGGCAAAGAACTTTTTTTCTTTTAAAATCAAGAAAAAACCATTTTGCATGATGGGGTCTTGACAACCTATTTTGAGCACTGGAACCAACGAAACCTTTCGATTTTAGATACCCTTTAAAAAACTATATTGTTTAAAGTGATAAAATTCTAGGTCAATAAATTTCATGTAAATCTCATCTGGAATTGCTCATATTTTAATTTCAAAGACTTCTGTTAAGTTTGTTGTAACCATTGAACATTCTGAAATTAATTTTTGAAAAATTGTCTAAAGATGTTTAGAAAATGTTCCAATGATGTTCAAAAACTTTTTGAAAATTGAGTTATAACTAGAAATTTTAAAGAAAAATGTATATATCTTGTAACATATTTTATGTATCAACCCGAATGGAAAAAATAAACCGTACTATAACGTGAATTATCGTATGTTTACTTACATCTGCGTCCAATTAGGTATGTTTTCGTACATTTTGTCGAGATAGAAAGGACTTCGTGTCCACGCTCTGGCTAATTTCAGTGACATGAAGTATAGATGGCGCCTCTACAGCAGAGTAGCGCAGCGGACTTGCCGCGGACTTGCCCCTACCAACGCCGTCGTCTCCGCCGCTCTCGCGGCGCTCTCTCTCTCTCTCTCTCTCTCTCTCTTGTCAACTGCCGAGCTGGAAGGACGAGCTTCTCCCGCTGCTCATCGCTATATAACCTGTATCGTTTCTGTGTCCGCTTACCCTCGCACATTCTCACGCCTTATACATAATTTAGAGTTAAATAAAGAGTCTTAAGTTTTGTTTAATACACAAGTGCCTTCGCCTTCCTTCACTAGCCCTACTCCAACAGGTTATCGGCCCAGCAACGCCAGGAAGGACTTAGAGCTGTGATCGGTGAGTACAGACCTGAGTCTGCATGACTAACTTGAGACGCGCGGCCATTGTTAGCAATCCGCGCGAAAAGTGAAAAATAGACGCGAAATTAGATTTTCGAGATAAGTATAAACCGAGACTTCGGTAAAAGTGTTTGTGTGTTAGATTAGAAGCCGTTAAATAGAAAGTTTTTTTTTCCTAGTAAAGAATAAAGGCGTGGGGCTGGGCGTGATACGAAAAATAAGTACACGCGTGACATTTCCCGGAAACGCATCGTTTCTGAGGAGTTCTATAGAAGTTAGATAGTTGAATTTTTCTCGTCATGAGAAATAGCTTTTAGTAATTCACGATCCGAAAAATATAGAAAGTTTCAAGTCTGGTTAATCGCATTCGCGACACACATAGATACAAGTGAATTACGTAAAAGACGCTAGATGAAATTCGATTCTCTCTCTCTCACTCTGTCGCGAGTATACATATATAGACGTAAATTAGAATAGAAGCATTAAGTCGGCAAAAACAAATAAACACTGGAATGATGACATGAGGCATAGATGATACTGCTGTGCAGAGGATTCTTGCCCCCATGTTCAGTCGCTATTCGTTAGTGCGTGTCGGGACTTGCGTAAGTGTACGGCCGACTCTCTGACATTATTGACACCATTGCTGTGCGTGTCGTCACGTTCGGAGGGAGCACGAGCGTGGGCTCGGTGTGTACGGGAATAGAGACTAGCTTGGAACTAACTAGACTTGCTGTGCGGTCCAGCTTGGTGAAAAGCAACATTAATTTTATATATAAAATTAAATATAAATTACGTAGAATAAATGTTTGGCATTACTGAATTTAGAAGTTTCGAAGCCAACCTCAAGGGCAACTAAAGATGTATGACGGAGACAAAATTCCAAAAAGAAGTGATGAGGCTGGCGACAGAGTAATTGCCTGCGCCACGCACTCGCCGTCTACTCGCCAATCATTATTTTGGCTTTGCCTACACTTAAACATTGCTTTGCTTACACTTATACTTTTACTTGCCTTGTTTGCTTAAACTTTATAGTGCATTTGTCTATAATACGAGAAGCTCTCGTATTATTTTTTGCACCACGTTGCTTACGTGCACAATATTACACATTATATTACGTTACCCGTAACTTTTGCCAATACTTACATTGCCTATTATTGCCTCGTCTTAATTTGAGAATAAGACACCTTACTACTTACATTTTTATCCGTAAGTACTTACGTTCACATTCTATCTGCCATCAACCATACCTTCGGGAACAGTTGTTTGCATAGACTCATAAAGTCTAATTCCATACTATTTCTCCTCATTAACAAACTCTAACAATATAAACTCCGTATAGGTTCATTCGTATACATCTTTAGAGATGATACACACCGACACAATGGGACCCATAAAGCCAGCCTCATTTCCTGATGGAAATAGATTTATAGTTGTGTTTCTAGATGATCATACAAGATTTGCTAAAGCTTATGCAGTCAAACACAAAAATGAGGCAGGCAAGTGTCTAGAACGATTCCTAATGACCACCATAAATTTACTAGGAAAGAACGAAAAAGTCTGTTATATTAGAGCTGATAACGGAACTGAGTTCACTTGAGGAAAATTTGTAGAAGTAATGAATAGAGAAAAGATAGAATTCAATGTAACACCTCCACACACACCCGAACTCAATGGCACAGCTGAGAGGTTTAATAAGACAATACAGAATAAAAGCAGATCCTTGATGATTGATTCTGGCCTACCAGAGAGCATGTGGATATTGGCATTAGAAGCTGCGGTTCATGTTTATAACAGAACTCTGCATAAATCATTAAATCATGATACGCCAATACAAATGCTGACTCCAAAGACCAAATGTCATTTAGATAGATTAAGAAGATTTGGATGCATAGCCTATTCCCAGATTCCAATAAACGAAAGAAAATTCTCAGAGAGAGCAATCAAAGCCATTATGGTAGGATACTCGACATCTGGTTATGTACTTTGGCATCCACCAACTGGAAAATTTCTCCATTCGAGACATGTTAGATGCAACGAAAAATTAGTTTACAAAAATACACAACAAGACAAATCAGAAATGTGCAATAAATTGGATGAAACAGAAAATTTAGAAGAAACAGAAATAGAAAAAGCACATTCAAATCCAGAGGAAAAAGAATATATAGAAGAAAATATCCAGACAGAAAATTCAGAGGAAAAACAGCAAGAAGAGGAAAAACAAACAGAAGCGATGCCAAAGAAAAGGAAAGCTAAGAATAAAAATACCAACAATTTAGAAGTTAAGAAAAGAAACGTACCTGGAAGAAATGCTAAAACTCTGGGAAATAGAGAAAAATACATGGCCACTAGAAGAACACAAATAGAAAAAGTAATAGAAGATACAAGTCTCACCATTATCAGTGAAGACTCTGAAACAAGAATCAACAAAAATAATTTAGACGATGAATTAGGATATGTATTATTAGCATCAATCAATAATGATCCCATCTCGTATCGAGAGGCTATGGAATCCACAAACAAAATGAAATGGCTTGGTGCAATCAATGAGGAACTTAACTCGATGCAGAAAAACAAAGTATGGGAAATTGTAGACAGACCCACTAAAACTATAGATGGCAAAAAGATATATACCATAGACTCCAAATGGGTATTTAAAAAGAAATCTGGAGAACATGGAGAAACAGTGTATAAAGGCAGACTTGTAATTAGAGGATTTAAAGATAGAAAAGAATATGAGTTAAGAGAAACTTATGCACCTGTTTCCAGACTAGCAGTAATCAAAGCAACGCTCGCGATTATTAACAAATACGGTCTAGAAGTACACCAAATGGACGTAAAAACAGCCTTTCTAAACGGGGTACTAGAAGAAGAAATTTACATGGAAAACCCCGATGGCCTAGAATGTGACCCAGAAATTAGAAAGACTAAAGTATGTGTTTTGAGAAAATCTCTATATGGCCTAAGGATAAGTCCGAAAAGATGGAATGTCAGATTCTCGAAAAAAGCGTTAAAACTAGGACGTGAGAAAGACATCAATGAACCATGCCTATTCACATGGAGAAAAGAAGGAAAATTAGTTCTTCTAATTTTGTATGTAGATGATATACTCCTGGCTGGTAATGATCGTCAAAAACTAGATGAAGTCAAAACGAAACTAGGTCTTGCATTTAAAATGAAGGACTTAGGTGAACCAGAGAATTTCCTCGGTATGAAAATTATCAGATATAGAGAAAATAAAATCTTGACGTTAAAACAAACAGAATATATTGAGCGAATCTTAGAACGTTTTTATATGAAAGACTGCAAGGCTCAAAGAACTCCAATGATGACTAAACAAGTCAAGAATAGAGAATTAAGAAACGAGGAAAATTCAGACAAACTAGATGATGTACTGCACAAAACCAAACTACCTTATAGAGAAGCTATTGGGAGTTTGCTGTACTTAGCAGGTGCTACGAGACCTGATATAGCCTCTGCAGTGAATTATCTATCTAGACGTCAATTAAACGCAACCGAAGATGACTGGAAAGAGGTAAAGCGAATATTTAGATACCTCAGAGGAACCTCAGATCTTGGATTGACATATAAAGACAAAGATGAAACTTTAGAAGCTATGACAGACGCAAGCTTTCGAGATTGGTCTGATTCATCTTCTACAAGTGGCTATATTGTAAAATTATTTGGTGATCCAATAATGTGGCGAAGCCACAAACAAACATATGTCACTTTGTCCACATGTCAAGCAGAATACCTCGCTATGAGCGAAGCTTGACAAGAACTTGTTTCTCTAGATAAGGCTATTAGAGATATCATAGGGAAAACGATGTACCCAGTAACCATATGGTGTGATAATAAATCTGCCGAAGATTGCACTCAGAAGGATGGTAGTCATAAACTTAAGAACTTCGATGATACTTTAGAAGCAATCAAAAATAACTTAGAAACCAGAGAAAAGACTGGAAGTAAAAGCTACATGGCTAAGACCCATGGTGATTACATAAAATCATGCGTAGCTGAAGGAAAAGTTATAGTTAGATGGGTTTCCACTAAAGAAAATGAAGCCGATATTATGACAAAACCGCTTCTTTTTGATACACATAAATATTTGCGTAATAAAACCTTAAATTTATATTGAAATAAGAATTTAGAAAAACGACACCATACATAAAACACACAAAATACACAACATACTATTTTGATGTAAATTTAGATGTTAACAAAATTCAATTTCTTTATTTTTAGAGACAACTCCACAAGTCCCCGATGGGGAACAGAATACTTAAAAAGATTAAAATAGTTCTTTTTAAATCTCTTTCATTTAGATGTAAAGTTTTTTTGATGTAATAAACAATTTCATATCCATACTTATATTTAGAATTTATTTAACCTTTAGACATGTAAATATAGATGTTAGATAGAGCGTACCCTCCAAGGGAGGGAGTGTCGAGATAGAAAGGACTTCGAGTCCACGCTCCCGCTATTTTCAGTGACACGAAGTATAGATGGCGCCTCTACAGCAGAGTAGCGCAGCGGACTTGCCGCTGTGCTCTCCGCTACCGACGCCATGCCTGCCGACGCCCGTCGTCTCCGCCGCTTTTGCGGCGCTCTCTCTCTCTCTCTCTCTCTCTCTCTCTCTCTCTCTCTCTCTCTCTCTCTCTCTCTCTCTCTCTCTCTCTCTCTCTCTCTCTCTCTCTCTCTCTCTCTCTCTCTCTCTCTCTCTCTCTCTCTCTCTCTCTCTTGTCAATAGGCCAGTCAAATTAGTTTTTTCATGAAACCTAATTGTAAGCCGACCTTATCAAGCAGGTCATGATTGGGGAGGTCATGAGGAACAAAAACCCGGTGAATGAGTATAAAAATTTACATGGGAAATTTTTTTAATTAACAATTGAATGCTCGGAAAAACAGTTTTTCGACTGCTACAAAAAAACTACTGACTTTACAGAAAAAAGTTCAAAGTAAACTTTGTAGATATTAAAAAGATATATCAAACGCAATTTACAGATTTAAATTTAGTTAATTTGTTTATCTGCAAATCGCAAAAAACCGCTTAAAAAGGCCATTTTTACGATTGTTTATTACTCTGTTAAAAATGTCGCTAGGTGCTTGATAACTCGTTTAAGTATAGCTCTTATAGCACTTAATAAGCAGTTAAAATTTTAGCTAAAAATATTTAATAGTTTTTGCATAATTCCATTTATTTATTAGATTTTGGTCATTCTTGCGTGATTTTTCCCAAGCCGTGGGACGTCGTACGAGGATGCAGTAAACGGATTTTGAAAGTTTGACATCTCTACTTTCACGAACAATGAATAGCTAAGCGATTTTTTAAAATTTAATTGTTTAAAATCGCAAAATAAAAAGAAGTCATTTTTTTTGTTATAAATAAAAGCAATTGCGGCTCGACTATTGGTCGTAGATAATCGACAGTAGGTTCGTTGGAAAGCCGGCATTTTTTCACAAATTTTAAGGGGCCTACGAACTCTCTAAGTACTCTGGGAGCCGAGATAATTTTTTTTTTTGTAAAAATCGCTGTGTCTTCAATTATTAATGTTAAGAAACGAGACAGGGATGAAAAATCGAATTAATAGTTTTACTAACAGAAAAAAAATATTTCGTCACATTTATTGCAAAATTACATTGTTATAAATAATCACTAAGGCGCGGGTCTAAATTGGAGAAGGCTACAAGTGTCACGCGCAAAAACTGAGCGTAGGAACTTCAAATCCGACGCGCTCGAAATTTTTTTCATATATCGGTATATAATTGACGTAAACCCTTCATTTTTTTTTTTTTTTAATTTGGGGTAGCTCGCCAAAATATTAACATATAACCTACTCATTTCCCCGAAAAAGTTTATTTAACAATACTTAATTAACAACAATTATTTTTATTAACTTTTTTCTGTTTTTTTCATAAATAAATAATTAAATAGATATAATTTTATGTAATGGTACATATTATTAATTAATTAAACATACTTTTATATTACTCTGTGCATGTGAGTTTATGTGTGTGTGAGTAGATTTGAATTTTTCCGCGCTTTCATGTGTTCGAAAACGCATGTTCCGAAAGGCATCGGGGTGAAACCTTTCGTTAGACGCTTCGACACTTGTGCGCATGTCTCCGCCAAGGGGAGCGTTACTATACTTTCTCTTTTGACCGTTGTGCCAGTGACGCCAGCCACCGAGTATAGAAGCATAAGCAGTATCGAATACAATTTTAGTATAACATACAGTGTATATTACAGTTTAATAAACAGTTTATAAGTGACATTTATTGAATCCTCGTAAGTGAATATATACAGTATTCTGATTTATATTGTAATTATCAAATATATTTATAAGTTATATATTACAGTTGCATTTGCTGTTCTTAAACGAAAATCCGGATTGTTTGGGATATAGTACCACAGCTATAAGAGAAAGACTTTATGAACTAGTGTTATCGCACCGTTGGTAAGTACATAAATGTTGTAATTTTTATTCATAGTGTTATTACGAAATCGGCAAATAATTTATTTGAAATTAGTGTTACGTGCAGATATACGTACGAATATAAAAGGGCGAAATAAGCCAGCCGTTCGATTAATAGAAGTCCGATTGGTACGGTGGCTTGATGGTAGCCTTTCTGACTTGTGCGTCGGCGGCTCCGGTTCGATCCCAGGGTCCGTCAATTTTTTATTCCTAAAAGTTGCTATAGCCCACTCGTAATTTTAGCAAAAATAATATTATTAGTTTTAAATAATTTTTATGCAAATTTTTTTGAAAAATATTTATTTTGGCATAGTGTAAACGGATGCCTAAATTATAATTTTTTTTTTTTTTAATATTTATAGTCAAATACAGTTTAATTATGAATACATTTTTAAAATCAGATTTATTGATATATTTTTTTTTGTTAATTATATGTTATAGTTAATTAAGTTTCAGTAATTACAAAATTTATTGATACAATACATTATTTTTGTGCAGGTTAAACTTTTCTTGAAAATGGAAACTGACGGCGCGAACATCTGTTTGCTGTGTGACAAATTAGTCAACCAAGTTTAAAGAGGAAGGACAACAAACATAAAAAACTCCAAAAGTGTCAAGCATTAACAATTCATACCAATTGTCATAGTAATTATGTTAAACAGTCAAGTATAAAGGCTGCCCAAAAACAAGCAAGTATTTTAAAAGTAACTGCGAGACAAAATACTATTGGTCTACAGCAGTTTGATTTTAGCAAATATTGTATTTTTTGCGGGGAAGAAGTGTCGCACGAGTATAATGCTAAAAGGGAAAAATATCCTAACGCGAATCTTTCGAAAGTCAAAATTGTTAGTAGCGACACTTTAAAGGGCAATATTCTAGAAAAAATTACTTCACGCCAGAACGATGAAACTTTACGAGATAACCTTCGAGAAGAATCTGGGAGCGTCCAGCAGAAACGGGCCACCGAGCGCGCGCGGTGCCTTTTTTCGCGTAAAAGGCGCTCTGTTTAACTCGCTCATAATTGTATGCTGCGTCTTCGAAAAAAAAAACCAAGGACCTATATCGATAGATTTTTTTCTGCTCTTTCCAATTGCGCCATTGTTTTTATTGCGAAACGCGTTCTTCCGGACGAAAACTCGAGTTGAATATTGAAAGCTATTTTTCTCAAAGTATATCATGTTTTTTTTTCAAAATAAACTACACCATTGGAAAGTACAACTCTTAAGCTTCAAAATCCTATCTTGGAGAAGTTGGAGAAATAAAGGGTTTAAAAGTAACAACATGAAAAAGACAGCGCCGAGGGTCCGCGCGAGCCCCTCGCGTCCGAGCGTACGGCACGTTTAAGTGCACGCTCTATTCAATGCGCTAATAATCGTGTACCAAGTCTCTGAAAAAAGAACTAAGGACATATATCGATAGATTTTTTCCTGCTCTTTCCAATGGTGCTATTATTTTTATTCCGAAATGCTTCCTTCTAGTTCAAAATTCCATTTGAATGTTTAAACTCTATCTTTTCAATAAAATATCAGTCTGTTCTTCAAAATGAATTATATTCTTCAAAAGTACAAGTCTTAAACTATAAAATATTATATTTTTAAGTTGAAACATGAAAAGTTCAAAAATAGTAAGATCAAAAAGACAGCGGATGCCCGAACTTTTTACGCTAAGCTCAAGGGCGGATTAATACACGCGATGTGCTATTTCGCTCTTTCTTTTTTGTAAATATAAAATGTTTTGTAACTTACAATGCCAATGCGTGGACATAATTTTGTGAATCTAGTTGTAATAGTTAGTATAATATTACAATGAACTTTGTTCATTTATATATCAAAATTTGAAAAACATAATATATTAAACATAAAAATAGCCATGAATGCACTGAAAGCAGTGAAACAGAAATTTAAAATAACCTTATAGATTCTTTAATCTGGCATAACAATATTACCTTTTCCTTTAAATTCTAATTTTTTTACATTTTTTTGATTTTATAAGAATTGTCCTTTTTGCGACATCCGCTTCATTCTTTGTTTGAGTTTTAAGTACTTTTTCTTTTCTGATCGGTGGATATAATTGAGAATCTTCTGACGCTGAAAATCTTTTAAGTTCTAACTTTTTGGCATCATTTAATAATTTAATACCATGAAACAATTGAGTTCCAGGTATTGTCTTAGCTGAGGCTAGCCTGTTTTGTAGCTTTTCTGTAGCCTTTAAGTAATCGTCTTTTGATGAAAAAAGCACTCAATATTTTTGAAATACTCAGTTGCCCATTTGTATAAATCTTGGGGCGTCAATATATAATTGTCGGATACTTTCCGTAAACTTTCTCGTCTGGCATTGCTTTTCTCGGAAGTACCTATTTCATCACATGCATTTTTTCCGTGGGCTGTTGCATGAAAATGCCACTCAGCATCAACAGCAAATAATTTACATTTCGATGAAAGTCGATGAGACAAGTTCGAAAATCTAGCTACTTTGCGAGTGCTCCAGTTTTTAGGAAGTAATTTCAAAAGTAATATCTTTTCCATTTTTGTCAAATTTTGGTCATTCAACAATTTTTTCAAATTAAAAATAATTTCTTTAGAATCTTCTATTGAAATCTCACTCTCTTCTTCAATCTGAGCATTAGATTTTATTCGACAAGAATCGCATATTTTGTCTCTATCAGTTAAATGCGGATAACAAGCTCTAAGTTTATCGGAAACGAACCTAAGTTTCGATGAATGCTTTATTTCATCAAATGGATTACAGCAACGATTTAAAATATTAGACATTTTATTAAGCTTTTTTTTATTAAGGCAATAAGACAAAGGGGCAAAGTAATAAGGCATGTGCATAAAGCAAAGGCTAGGGGGCGACGCAGGCCTCTATTTAAGCCCGCGGGGTGATGTTTTTCATTGAAGGTAGCGCGCTTGGTACTTGCCATCTAGCGGGCACTACGGGTACTAATCCCGAACAGAAGCATTTCGGAATAAAAATAATAGCACCATTGGAAAGGACAGGAAAATCTATCGATATATGTCCTTAGTTCTTTTTTCAGAGACTTGGTATACGATTATTAGCGAATTGAATAGAGCGTGCACTTAAACGTGCCGTACGCACAGTCGCGAGGGGCTTGCGCGGACCCTCGGTGCTGTCTTTTTCATGTTGTTACTTTTAAACCCTTTATTTCTCCAACTTCTCCAAGATAGGGTTTTGAAGCTTAAGAGTTGTACTTTCCAATGGTGTAGTTTATTTTGAAAAAGAACATGATATACTTTGAGAAAAATGGCTTTCAATATTCAACTCGAGTTTTCGTCCGGAAGAAAGCATTTCGCAATAAAAACAATGGCACAATTGGAAAGAGCAGGAAAAAATTTATCGATATAGGTCCTCAGTTTTTTTTTTCAAAGACGCAGCATACGATTATGAACGAGTTAAACAGAGCGCCTTTTACGCGAAAAAAGGCACCGCGCGCGCTCGGTGGCCCGTTTCTGCTGGACGCTCCCATATACAGTTTTAAAAAACTTATTGAAAACGTAGATTTGGTAGAACGGGGCGCCCGTTACCATCATTTTTGCATACGAAAATTTTCAATTTTTAGACCGTCTCATAAAACCGGTCGACCTATGCGTAAAGATACATCTGACGTTGTGGACTATATTATCTCTTATTTATGCGGGTTTAGTGATGAGGAGTGTCAATTTTCCATTGCAAGTATTTTAAGCGAATACAAAGACGAAGAAGAAGAACTTCCTTGCAAACTTGACACAATTCGCAATAAACTAGTAGAATATTTTGGTAACGCAATTTCCGTTTATAAAGTAAAAAAAGATTTAGTTGTTTGTTTCGCGTTTGTAAGAAATAAGATTCTTTCTGCGGAATGGTACAACAATAAAAACTCAGATGTTAAAGCCGAACGCAAACGGATTATTGATACAGCAGCGGAATTGCTTCTTGAAGATATAACATTGAAGTATTATGATACAGTTAATTATCCTGCGCCTGATCATTTTTTTGATAACATCAAAGATGACATACCACCGACGTTACAATCGTTTTTCGATATTTTGATGAGAAGTAACAAAAGAAAAAATGAAATGTGGGATAAAAGAGTCATGACACTTTGTCATACTATTATATCCTCCGTAAGACCTCGGTCATTTTTATCCCCGATTTTATTGGGTTTGTCAACTATGATGTATAAAAAGCATGCATCGAAAAATCTCATAGATTCATTGGCTTATCTTGGATTATGTACTTCCTATTATAAAACGCAGCTTTTTGAATCTTCTATAGTTTGTCAGACCGAAACTTATGACTCCGGTGCAGCTTATTTTCAGTTTGTATACGATAATGCCGACCACAACACTTGCACAATAGATGGTCGGAATACTTTCCATGCGATGGGTAGTATTATCTGTGCAACTCCTGCCTCCGAAATATCAACAAATACTAAAATAGAACGCTTAGCTCGTATTCCTTCGGCTAATAACGTAGGCGCTTTTGGTTTCGTCCCTCTTCAAAACTTTCAAAGAGGAGTGCACGCGGGGCTTCAAGTGCAGCAGTGGGAAGGTTTCACAAAAAATCCGACGGATTGGGGTTGGAAAGAGCGACTTGATGTTTTACACCCCGTTCCCACACTAGAGCCGCTCATCTCAGACGAAGTACTGCGGATGTTATTAGCTGTAGATGTGAAACGGGGTGCAAGAAAAAGACATGCAGCTGCCGAAAGCATGGCTTGCGATGCTCAAATATATGCTCATCATGCCATGGTGAAACCTGCACAAATGTGGAAGAAATGGTTATTGATATGGCAGATATCATGCATGATGATGCAGAATATGATGAGCAATTCGAAACCGAATGCGAAGTCCCGCCAAGTACACAAGAAACAAATGATGAAGAAGATCAAGAAGATGGAGAAGAAGAAGAAGAAGATGAAGATGAAGATGAAGAAGAAGAAATAGAAGAACATAATCAAGAACTGAATGAGTCAGTATCACGTCCAACAAAGGCAAAAAAACGTAAAATAACCATTTAAGGGGATGTGCAACCATAATTTCAATATTTTTTTAAATCAACATTCAAACATTTATTTGGAAAAAGACGGCTGTGAAGCGCTCCGTACACGCAAACACTATATGCAGATTTTTTTCTGGATAATTCTATTGATATTTGCGTGATTTATGCTCGTTTGAAAAGTAGGTCAATTGTAGATTCCTACTTACCGACAGTACGGTTTTTATTTAATTCAACAAATTCTCATCATTTTTTTGGAAAAAAGACGTCTGTCAAGCGCTCCGCACACGCAAACACTATATGCAGATTTTTTTCTGGATAATTCTATTGATATTTGCATAAGTTATGCTCGTTTGAAAAATAACGTCGGTACTCACATCTCCTTAAGTGTTAAATCTGCAATAAATGATTTTTTCAAAACAAATACATTATTTTTTATTATTTCATTACCTAGTAGTAGACACCCCAGCATTTATCCATAACTAATTGATCTTTATTTATGAAAAAAAACAGAAAAAAGTTAATAAAAATAATTGTTGTTAATTAAGTATTGTTAAATAAACTTTTTCGGGGAAATGAGTAGGCTGTATGTTAATATTTTGGCGAGCTACCCCAAATTAAAAAAAAATGAAGGGTTTACGTCAATTATATACTGAGATATGAAAAAAATTTCGAGCGCGACGGATTTGAAGTTCCGACGCTCAGTTTTTGCGCCTGACACTTGTAGCCTCCTCCAATTTAGACCCGCGCCTTCGTGATTATTTATAACAATGTAATTTTGCAATAAATGTGACGAAATATTTTTTTTCTGTTAGTGCAACTATCAATTCGATTTTTCGTCCCTGTCTCGTTTCTTAATATTAATAATTGAAGACACAGCGATTTTTACAAAAAAAAAAAAAATTATCTCGGCTCCCAGAGCACTTAGAGAGTTCGTAGACCCCTTAAAATTTGTGAAAAAATGCCAGCTTTTCAACGAACCTACTGTCGATTATCTACGACCAATAGTCGAGTCGCAATTGCTTTTATTTATAACAAAAAAAATGACTTCTTTTTATTTTGCGATTTTCAACAATTAAATTTGAAAAAATCGCTTAGCTATTCATTGTTCGTGAAAGTAGAGATGTTAAACTTTCAAAATCCGTTTACTGCATCCTCGTACGACGTCCCACGGCTTGGGAAAAATCACGCAAAAATGACCAAAATCTAATAAATAAATGGAATTATGCAAAAACTATTAAATATTTTTAGCTAAAATTTTAACTGCTTATTAAGTGCTATAAGAGCTATACTTAAACGAGTTATCAAGCACCTAGCGACATTTTTAACAGAGTAATAAACAATCGTAAAAATGGCCTTTTTAAGCGGTTTTTTGCGATTTGCAGATAAACCAATTAACTAAATTTAAATCTGTAAATTGCGTTTGATATATCTTTTTAATATCTACAAAGTTTACTTTGAACTTTTTTCTGTAAAGTCAGTAGTTTTTTTGTAGCAGTCGAAAAACTGTTTTTCCGAGCATTCAATTGTTAATTAAAAACATTTCCTATGTAAATTTTTATACTCATTCACCGGGTTATTGTTCCTGATGACCTCCCCAATCATGACCCGCTTGATAAGGTCGGCTTACAATTAGGTTTCAAAACAGGCAAAAAAGAGACTAATTTGACTGGCCTACAACTACCGAGCTGAAAGGACGAGCTTCTCCCGCTGCTCATCGCTGTACAACCTGTACCGTTTCTGTGTTCTCTTACGCTCGCACATTCTCACGCCTTATACATAATTTAGAGTTAAATAAAGAGTCTTAAGTTTTGTTTAATACACAAGTGCCTTCGCCTTCCTTCACTAGCCCTACTCCAACACATTTACATATGTTTGCGTATGTTTGCGTACGTTTTGATTACGATTGGCACATTTTGTAGGGAAACGTACCGAAATGTACCGATTTGTACCCTACAGAAACGTATAGACATATACGTACAAAGACGTTCAGGAACATACTTTTATCTACGAAATTCTAGCTGTATAAATATGAATATATGAATATATAAATATCTTTGTACAGAATCGTACCGAAACGTACAGAAACGTACCGAACTGCACCGAAATGTACGGGAAAGTACCGAAATGTACGGGAAAGTACCGAAACGTACAAAAATGTACGGAAATATGCAACAACATACGCGAACGTATAAAAGCATGCGATAACATACGTAAACGTACAGATATGTACGAGAAGGTCTAAGGAATTATGTACGAATTAATGGGGCATTAGACCTAGAGGCCTTTGAAGCCAAAATCACCCGACAAAATATAATAAAATATAATTAGTTATATATAATTAGTTATATATAATAATAATATAGTATAAGTATGCACAATTTCTGATAAAATGGTACGAGATATAACTTGTAGACCAATTTTACTCAGAGATATGGCATTGCCAAGATTTTTGTATTGATACAGCTTTTTCATGGGACAGAGCTTATTTTATGAATTATTATTCTTGTTATGTTTCCTAGCGTTTACAAATTATTTGCTTCAGGGAATCATATTTCCAACTCTTGGGTCCATAACTAGACGAATTTCAAGTATTTTAAGATCTGTTCCATGAAAGTCTTTCGAATACTTTGTTCACAAAACTGTACTAAAGCAAAAATCTTGGCAATACAATGTCTCTGAGTAAAATTGGTCTACATATTATATCTTATTTATAATATATTATTAGTATTTACCACTAATTATATTTTATTATATTTTTTCAGTTGATTTTGGTTTCAAAGAATTTTAGGTATATGACCCCCTTAATTAAATTATAACAATTTTGTTTACCTTAGGTAGGTTACTGTAGAATATTGAACGATGCTGTATATTCTTATAAGTTTCTGTACGTTTCCGTACATTTTCGTACATTTCGGTACGTTTCGGTACGTTTTCGTACGTCCAGGAATAAAATTTTTGAAATAAAAATAATCTTTTCAGTCCATGTACATTTCTGTAATTTCTGTACGAGGCTCTACCTTCTTGTAATCTGAGGTACATTTCCATACGATTCGGTATGTTTCAGTACATTTTCGTATAAAATGTCCCAATTGAAATCAAAACGTATGGAAATGTACCGAATCTTAAGAGAACTTACAGTAGTGTACTAGAATACAACATAGACGTTCGATTATTATATTTCCATTCAGGAAGGAACAATTTTTGTTAATCTGTAGTAAAAATCGATTTCTATAAATGAAATTTAAAAATTGTTCCAAACTGCTTCAAAAGTACGCCGGGTCATGTCAAAAATATTTCAGTAAAATTAAAAAAAATAATTCTTCTCGTTCTGTCTCTATCACTCATATCTAATATTTTAGTTGGATTTAATTGATGTAAATGAGTACACACATTCAATATTAAATGTACAACGTTTCGATAACTTGATTGTTATCCTTTTCAAGTACTGAAATTTATTAAAGGAGTATTTTCTACAAGTCAATGATAATACATTCGTCACAAATAATGGTCTTACCTATATTAAATTCCATGGATTACATCGTCATAAATTTATAGCCTCGACATAAGAAACGTTGTACATTTAATATTGAATGTGTGTACTCATTTACATCAATTAAATCCAACTAAAAAAAAAATAATTCTTTTTTTGTTTTAAGAAATGTTAGAAAGTGGTTATTAAGACTGCCAAATTGCGGTAAAAATGTTCCAAAGTGTTGTGATATCATTCCAAATATCGGAAATCTGTCCTTTAAAAACACCATAGGAACACTTTCTGTGCATCATGGATCAGTTTAAGCAGATTTTTTGGCCCAAACTCATTTCAACTAGGGCAATATTCTAAAAATCTAAAAATGCGTTTTTCAGGGTCATTTTTGAGGTTAGGGATATGAAATTTTCAGGAATTTTGTATATTTTCAAACTCCTTAAGATGTTCTAGCACCGAAAAAAAATCGTGATAGGGCAATTTTCACCTAATATCACAGAAGAGTTTATTTGGAAGCATGATAAAAATGATATTTCTATAATTTATATCTATATTATATGTAAATCAAAATTTCTTATTGAAATTCTTATTTACATTCAGTAATTACATAATGAATTTGAGTGAATATTTATAGAAATCCTCCATAATATTAGTGTAAATTATTAAAGTTGAACTATGCGTAGGTTAAGTGCAAATCAAAGGGATTCTTTTTTTTCGTTAATTCTTTTTTTATGTCTGTGCCTTTCACAGAAGTGCAGTTCAAGGACCAGTTTTAATGGCAGTAATCGACTCCAGAAGACTCGCAATGATCACTGCGGGTTAAGTGGCCTGCGAAATATCGGAAACACGGTGAGTATGTGTGAAAGCAAACTACACTCTTTTCTTACCGTCTCTCTTTCTCTCTCTTTCATGTATAAGATAGCAACATAATTCATAGTTGAGTAGGGGTTTAACCAGTCCTCTGGTTCACCTCCTGCGATCTTACTACAGTGTGCTATTACACCGATAAAAATTTGGTTTTAGAAATTACAATTAATCTTATCGGAGCGATGATATACTCTGATTCAAAGGCTTCTTACTACTATAATAAAATTTTCTGTCACTGCAACTTATTCTTTTTACAACTTTCTTTTAATTACGTATATAAAAATGTACGTACTGTAATGCACTATAAAAAGTATCGTTATTTAAAATAAAAAATATGAATTATTACTGTATATTACATTGCAAAAACTGGAAAGACTGGAGAGACTGGACTTAATATTCAAATGCAGGCAGTAATCTGCTGCCAGGAATATATGGGTCAGAAATAATTTCAACATAGCCGGCGGAGGCATCCTAGGCATGAAGGGTTCCGCTCGCGACTCGATGGCACCGTGACGGCACACTTCAGACTGACGATTCGAGTTAAAAAAAAAGCGGCTCTGACGATTAAGTGCGTCCAAACGCTTAGATAATACAAAATCTCGTAGAAAATATCTAGAAAGTAGAATCCACTTATAATATCCCAGTTGAAAGTAATCAATAAAATCCAATAAAAGGTTCAACTTTGTACAGTAATTTTTATTGGTTGTTATTGTAATATACAATACTAATAAAGATATTTTATTACAATGCATATCGTGTCATACTAATAAACTCTAAACGTGGTTTTTATTATTAAAATTTTTATTGGTTTATATATATGAAAATTACCAATGAAATATACATACGTTTTTATGAGGTTTAATTTATCATTATTATTTATAAGGAATTACGTGATTGATTATAAATAAAAATGGCAACTTCAGAAATGAATGATATTGTAAGAAATTATTGTTTCGCTTCATCGTAGTGTGTGTGCGTGCGTGCGTACGTGCGTGCGTGCGTGTATGTGTGTGTGGGAGTATGTGCGTACGCGTGTACGTGTGCGTGTGTGTGTGTGTTTTAATAAATTTTTTTAATAGATCTGATAACGAGGCAGTTTAGTTAATGCGAATTTCGACAGATCGATGACTTCAAACATTAATATCTCGGTCAAAGAAACCGGAATTCAAATCTTAAAAAAAGCATTGAAAGCTCTTTTTATGACGTAAACAAAATTTTTTTAAAGTTTGAAAAAGTCTTGATGTCACAAAATTGCGATGGTTTAAAGATAGCCAATAAATGGGTATATTTACAAGGTATATTTAGCTTCATTTACTTAGGGCGGGGGAAATGCTTGATGCACCGTGGATGTTACCCGTGCGTCGGACTCTGCTAATCTGTCCTATCGACTAAAACCCTTACCTCATCGTCATTGGCCTGTTGTTGCCCCAGCGGAACCGCCGCTAAACATTACTTCACGGGGGCGGCCTCAGCTGCTCCACTCTTCCATATTTTCAGATTTTCCTTTGCTTGTTACGAGGAACCGTTGTTGTTGGTCTCTGGTGTTGATCGCAGTGCGTCTTCCAGTTCCTTTCTCGTCAGTGAAGCGCGGACACCAGAAGAATACATGTTCCACATCTTCGGGTACTCCGCACCCCGCCGGGCACTGTCGTGCCTCCTCGTGCTTAAAGCGGGGAAGGCAGGCCCTAAAGCATCGGTGATGTGAGAGCATCTTTGTCAGGTAATAGTTTACCTCCCCGTGTTTCCGATTAACCCAACCATCGTCCCGGAGAATGAGACGATGTGTCCATCTCCCCTTCTCAGATGCATCCCATTTCTCCTGACATCTTTGGAGGCTATCCTGTCTCATGTTCTTCTTGTTCTCCTCTTGTTCCTCTGGGGTACTACTTCACTGCTCATATAGCCGCCTCCTCTCCACTGCCAGTACCTCGTTGGGCATTATTCTCGTGATAACACACACAGCCTCGTCAGAAACCGTGCCAAAGCGCAGGATACCCTAAGGGCGCTGAGCCGGTTGACTGCTGTGATCCTTCGTCGATATTCCTTGATATTGAGGGCTTCACCCCAGATGGCTATTCCATACGTGAGTATGGAGATCGCTAGTGACGCTAGGAGTTTCCTCCGCGGTTACTGAGGTCCACCGATGTTTGGCATGAGCCTCGCTAATGCTGTGGCCACTTTAGCTGCTTTGACTGCAGCATGCTCTACGTGTGGCTTCAACCTGAGTCTTGCATTCAGCATCACTCCCAGATACCAAATGCAAGGCTGAGACATGATGGTGCACTGCGCCATGTCGAGGGTGATGTTCTCCACTTGCTTCCTGCTCGTGAAGAGCACAGTCTCTGTTTTGTGGTCAGCCAGTTTGAGGACGACTGACCTCATCCACCATTGCACAGCTTCGTAGCATTCTCCAAAAATACACTGGATCTCCTCCAGTGTCTTTCCAGTGATGACTAGCCCCGCATCGTTCGCGAAGGCTACTATCTCGGCTCCTGGTGGCAGCTTGATCTTGAGCATATTATCTTACATGATGTTCCACAGGGGACGCCGTAACACGGAGCCTTGTGGGACTCCGCCAGTGATTTGGTAGTGTTTCGGACCCTCTTCTGTAGCTTTTAATCATCTTCTTCAGGTACGTCGGTATGCCGAGTCTATCCAATGCTAAGCAGATATTTTTCCACCTAGCTGTATTAAAGGCATTTTTAACATCGAGAGCTGCCAGCAGGCAGTATTTCTTACTCCCACGCTTCCACCGCACTCCAGAGATTGCCTTCTTCCCTTTATCAACGACTTGGTTGATGGCTTCTAGGGTTTATCTTCCTTTCCTGAAGCCATACTGATTGTCCGCTACAAGGTGTCCAACAACACCTTATCCGGTTAAAGATAAATCGTTACAAGATTTTCCCAGGTGTATCCAGCATGCACAATGGACGATAGGATGAAGGATCATCCGGCGGCTTGTTATTCTTGGGAAAGAGCACGAGTTTTTGCCTTCTCGATCGCTCTGGGAAAATTCCCTCTGCAAGGCAGGTATTGTGTATATCCAGGAACATATTGGGAGCTGCCTATATTGCTGTCTTCAGCGCCACGTTAGGGATGTTGTCCATCCCCGGTACCTTGTTGTTCCCGGCTCTGTTATTCGCTCGAAGTAGCTCCTCTCGACTGATCGCAGCGATGTCTTCGTCTTGTTGCTCCATCTTATCAGATAGGTGAAGAGCTCCTATTTTGGAAACATTGTACTCACGATCTTTTCGAGTCGCTCGGAGCATGTGGGGTTGCTGCCGTGACTGGCTCTTGAGACGACTCGTGGATGACCTTATACGATTTTCCCCACGGATCTTTATCAACTACCTTTAGTAACTCGGCCCAACATTGCCACGCTTGATAGCTTTAGTAAGCTTGAACCGTGCCAGATTGAATGTTTCCTCCAATTCAGGGAAGGTGGGTTTCCCTTTAGCCCGCTGTGATAGCCTCCAGTTCTTGTAGTACCCCGCACGGAGCTGCACGATTTTGTCGCTCCACCAGTGGACAGGTGTGTGCGGGTTTCCTTTCCCTTTTCTTGGCATGGCGGTATCACAAGCATTTCCCACCTTCTGCATGACGTCTTTAACTTTCTTCTCCGCTGTTACCCACTCAGCGCAGCTCCCCTCTATGCTGGTATGCATAACACCTGTATCGAACGCGCTCGCCTTCCAGCCGGTGAACTTCTTCTTTTGTGATTGTTATTGTCGATACTTGGGCCTTTGCTACCGTCGGACTCTCAAAATTATGGCACCATGATCGCTCTGTGTGTAGATTTCAGACACCTCCCAGCAGTTATTTCCTTTGGCCAGGCCACTACTGACAAATGTGAGATCAATCATCGAGCTGGCTTCTCCCCTGACGAATGTTGGTTTCTTTCTGTAGTTAAGCAGCGTGAGGTGCAGCAAGGAGAACGCTTCCAAGAGTGCCTGCTCTTTCTTCTTCGTCTCCTTATTGCCCCATTCCACTGCCCAGATGTTAAAATCACCAGCAGTGACCACTAGGCTGCGGTTTTTTGCGTCGTCGACGAGTCGATCTAGCACCCTCTCAAAGTCTTCCTGCGACATACTCGGCGGCATGTAACAGCTGTAGAAATGCATTCCACTTATCTTCACTCTCATGAAGGTATTCTCAGGGTCTTCCATAACTTCCTGGAAGGGATATTTACCACAGGCCCAGATGGCTGCTCAGCCCGCCGCATCGGTCTTCCAGGTAAATTCATCCAAGTTCCTGTATTGGTCGGCAATAATGACCAGGTCTACTTTTTCCTCGCGCACCGTCTGGGTCAGCAGGTTCTGTGCTGCTTCGCAGTGGTTGAGATTGATCTGCAGAACCTTCAGCGCCATTTTTGGAGATAAGCTTGGTACGTCTTCTCGTACACTGGGCATCCTCTGCTCCCAGGTACGTGGTTTGTCTTCCTGCCTACTTGGTCCTTAGAGCGAACACAGATGGTTGTCCGGTAGAGCTTTCGGCTTTGTGCTCCTCTGCGCCGCATTTAATGCAGCATTTGGATCGGTCTACCTCTAAGATGCAGTTTCTCATGATGTGGCCGTACTGCCAGCACTTGAAGCACTTGGTGGGCTTCATGATTTCACGTATTTGGCAGCTCGACCAATTCACGCGGATCGTGGGCTTCTCAAGAAGCTTCCTGGCTGTCTGTATTGGCAGCCTGAGGGTCGCCTTCTGCTTGCCGCCATAGGTCTTCCTGACGTAGACTACTGCATCTAGGTCTAAATTGTGCCCCTCTCCAAGTACTTTCGTCACCGCATCGTGGACTTCTTCTTTCGTGGCTGTCCCATCCAAGCGTGTTATCTCCAAGGTTATTAACTGTACCCGAGCGTTGATGGTGACATCTCCACCGAGTACAACTCTGATTTTCTCGCTAAACGTCGCGGTTTTGTCCTGGTTATCCTTATCACCTATGAGAAGGACATCCCCCGCCAGTGTCTTACGCACTCTGGCCACTGCATGGCCCACTTCTTGCAGTGTTGGCTCCTTCTTGACCTCGTTAATGATATCTGCGTAGCTCTTCCCTTCTGACGGCTTGATGATTAGTAGACAAGGACGCGTTCGTCTAGTTCGCAGCCATGATCGGCTATCTTTCTTTTCTTTCTTCTTGCTCTCTTTCTTCTTCTTCGTTTCCCTGGTCTTCACTTGTTGCCATGCAGGGTCCCTTGTTTCCTGGTCTACCTTTGGTCGGTCCGTCTCCATCTCCAGGTTGCACGGCGCTTTTTGCTTCGGCTTTTCGTTTCTACCCTTAATCCTCCGCTTCTTTCGGCCGTCGGGCTGAAGAGGCGAGATCTCTTTTCTCTTACTAGGTGTATCACTCATATCACCGCCTTGCTCTTTCACCTTTGGAACGATTGTATCCTTCGCAAGCGACGACAGAGTTTGCAGATCGGCTGTCCTCTTGGGTGGGTTGGTCATCTCTAAGAGTTCACTATCTAGTCTCTTCAAGCGGCTGTACGTCGTCTTGAGGATATTTGCAATCCTCCTAAGGAGGTTCTCCAGCAACTCTTTAGTCAAATGAGTGGTGCAAAAAAATTCTTCTAAAAACTAATCAAACATAGATCGAAAATTATTTAATAATCTTTTTTATATTTTCTAAGAAGGTATGGCAGTTTGCGTTCATATAAGTTATTTAACGCAAATATTAAACTACTTATTTGAAGTCAATTTGACTATGTAGTAAAGTCAATTAAGCTTCTTTGTTTATGTGTTGTTTCTTTCTGACGTGCAAGTGTAGGTTAAGACAGTATATATTAACTATTTTATAAAAAAAGATGACTCCAAATCTAAAAAAAGGTTTTGTATAAATAAACCTAGGATAAAAAGAGGACCTAAAAAAGGAACATTTATAAAATAATATTAATAAATAAAAAGGAAAATGGTCAAAAACCATTAGACGCAATTCGAATAATCATATAGTAATAATTCTTGTGTTTATTAGAATGAGTTGCGTCGTTTCAGACTTAATATTTTATGATTTTGCCTGGCAAGCTGTATTTTTCTTTGCATATTTTGAAAGCTTACATAGGAAACTATTAGAATCTCATTTTTCAAATTTGTGATAGTCTATCAATAAAAAAACTTTCACTTCCGGCCTCCTTAAACCTTCGGGCCATGTGAGACTATGTTACAGTTGCCGTTTTTAGGCACGACCGCTGCTCGGGAGAGCTTTGTAGTTTCGTCAGGGCGAAAATTGTAACACTTCAAAAATTTACACTACTGAGTAAGATTCAAGAGAATCTAGACAAGATGGATGTAGTGATCGGTGAGGCATGTAACATCCACAAGTGTGTCAAAGAGGATCTGCAGAAAGTAATATCCTTGATGCGACGACTAACCAGTGCCAGAGAAGCAACTGGCAACATCAAGTCAAGCTTCGACCTAATACTGCTGAACAGTGACCGACGCCCACAGTGCTCAGATGTAAAAGCCTGTGCTCGATTTTAAAGGCCTAAATATACATAAAATGGATGAATGTCGGCTATAACGTCACAGGATTTATCTTTACACAAATATGTTAAATGTAAAAATTGTCGATTATAATAAAACAAAAATTTTTTCCATTTAAAATTTACATGTAAAATCATTTCCTGGTATCTAAACCTATAAACACGATTTTTAATGCACCAACGCACCTTACATAGTCAATGTTCGCTTATTATTTAACAGAATTCGATTTGATACAGAAATATTAAATACAATAGCTATCAATAAGAGCAGAAAAATCGGTATCCAAAGATACTATAATTACAATAATAATGAGATACAGAAGTACATTTGATTACAATATTTAATCTGATAAACACGTTGGTAAAAAATAATTAAAGAAACGAAATTCCTCTTTTTTCTACAAAAAAAAAAAATATTCTGTAAACTAAAACATTGTTGACATTATATTATGCTCTTTATAATAGTCTTAAAAATTATGGGATAATATCTTGTGGTCATTTATATATGAATAGTCGAAGACCATTAAATAATTTACAAATAAAAATTTTTAAATTAAATTTAAAAATACTTTTGTGTTTGAGAGATGCCCTTTAAATATTCAATAATTATTTTGTTTTGAGTCCGTTTTCTATCATTATGGGAAACTAAATATCAGAGAATAACAATTAATACACAAGAAATAGAACTGTACAGATACCAATAAAAAAACTCAAACAATAACTAACAAAAACTGTTACATAGAAGCTGTCAGAACTTATAATTCCTTGTCAAATGATCTACAAAACTTAGAATGTAGTAGAATTAAAATTAGAAGAATGTATAAAAATTGGGTTGGTAAAAATATATAATTATGTTATCTTACTGTTTCGATAACAAATTTAAGAAATTTGATACAAGATTGCACTGCTTAATCTGTTAACTATGTCCACAGTACCTAAGCGATTGAACTAAAAGAATCAAAATTGTCTAAGTACATGTTAAAGTTGTAACGGGATGGCTAGTGGGGGAAAATCCCAACAAGCCACAGGCCAGCGATGCCCTAGAACACCGTGCCGCGGGTGTCAGACTAAAATGACTTGCCCGGGGATCTGCTCCTGGAATCCCGAAAACAACGCGAAGATCGCACACGAACTTCGCTTTCCAACAAATTGGATCGCTGAGTGAAAAGCGCGCGCTCGAAGAGTAAAGCGCGCGGCCGCTATGCTCAGATATGAAAACGACCGGCGGAGTCGTTTTCCCGCGGAGGCGGCGGTATCCGGGAGAAGGACAGGTTGTAATGAACAACGCGACGAGTAACTAGATATCACAATATGTTTACAATTAATAATCTCTACAGGCACAACGCACGTGCTGATTAGAACAAAGAGTTAGTTCGCGCGCGACCGTTAATATTCAAACGCGCGAACTACACGGCGCGCGGCGAAGCTGCTATGCTCGAGCGCAGTGTTAAGTACGGCGAGCTGACACACACTCGCACGTACACGGCACAGAAAGCTTGCACGGGGCGATTTCCGTGCAAGCCTTTTACATGAAATACTCGAGAGGAGAATATAACTTACCGATCTAAGGAGCAGCCGGTGCACTCGACTCTCTCTCTCGCTCTCTCGGCAGTTGCGCGCTCGCTCTCTCTCTCTCTCTCTCTCGCTCTCGCTTATAAGGGTGGCAGTCTGGCTCGTTGCCGTCTCTCGCTCATGGCACAAGCTGCACGGACTTGCACTCTCTCTTGCTCTCTCGCTCTCTTGCAGGTCGGCGCCTCCACTCTACACTCGCGATAATAAAACTAAATAGCACGGCGCGGACACTAAAATCTGAGAGATGGCAAGCTGACGATGTGCACAGCACGAGAGTATACACGAAGATGGCTCCCTTTTCTCGCGGGAACCAGTTAGCAGCTTCGCGACGGATGACGGGCATTTTACGCGTCGCGAGACCGATTCGCTACGCGCGGCGCGCCTCGATTCGGCTGCGCAGGAGTTGCGCGCGCGCGCTCACTACCTTCGCGCGGTAGATTAAAATCGCGGCTAGACACGCGTTACACCCCCCCGCCAGACGCTGCTTAGGGGACCTTGAGCAGCTCTGCTAACCATGGCCGTCGTCGTACATACTAATATGGTAGTAATGATTAGGAGAAGGAGGTTCGAAAAGGAATATTGAAGAATCGGAATCACAGGTTTTTCTTTTTAATTTTTATTAAAAAAAAATATATAAAAAAACTTCAGGGCTTCACCCCTCTTCAACTGGCCCGGGAATACGATCGGCGCCCCTTGTGACGAGCTTGGTTGGGGCAATGTTTTGACTTTTTCACCCCAAGCTCGCCACACATGAAGCACCGGGGGATTGCGTTACTGTCGAGCGCATCCCGGGCCGCTCGCTCTTCTTCGAGCGCCCTGCTAAGGCGCTCTTCTTCTTTTTGGAGACGGCGCTGGGCCTCTTCCTTGACCCGGCGCGCCGTCTCCTCCGCCTTTTCCCTGGCTCGCCTGGCCTCTTCCATGCGCTCCTGCGCACGAGCCAGGCGAGCCTCCTTCGCCTTTTGGAAGGCTGTGCAGCGCAGCCTGGCGGCCCTGGCCTCTGCGGCGGCCGCGAGCTCTTCGCGCCGGCCTTGGGCCATTCCGACCCATTTGCCGGCTTGCCGCTCGCCGGCCTTACCGTGGCACTGGAGAAAGACCTCCAGTGCGGCCAGGGCAGCGTCCTCCGCAGCGCGCGAGGACTTGCTGAGGCACCGCGCTTCCTCGTGGGCCTTCTCCACTGGGACCCAGGCCGCACCGACTTCATCACTCGGTGCCCACTTGGGGGCCTGGGTCGGAGAACTCTCTTTCCTTTCTTCGTCGGCCCGAGCCGCGCAGGCGTTTCCTTCCGGCGCCATCTCTGAGGCTCGGACCGACGCCTCTTGTGAAAGCCGTTCTTCCCGGCTTTCCTGCTGCTCCTTCGGGGGACGAGGTCGCCGAAGTGGACTGGGACCGGCCTCTGCCCAGGCCGGCTCCGAAGGTCCCTTTCTTGGCTTCGGCGCCTCTATCTCCTCGATCATGACGGTGGAGGGCTCTTCCACTGGCTGGGGTGCCAGTGTCACAGCGTCGATGCCCTCCACGACCTGCTCCAAAAAATCGATGACGGCGGGGTCAGGATTGCACTGGATTAATCCAGCGATCACCTTCTTCGCCGTCTCCGCTATTTCGGGAGTCAGGCCTTGCATGTCCTGAAACAGGTAAATCGATCCCGGGGAGAAGTGAGATTGAGGACTGGAGAATTAAGACGAACACAGGTTAGTTCGTACGACACAAGTTGGACGGCACAATTTTTGCTTTTTATACGCTCGGGTTCTACGAGGACTAATTAGTCCGGCATCAGCAGGTACGGGCTTCTTCTTCGAACCCTTTGGCCTCCCTGGGCCTCGCTTGGGTTCTGTTGGACCGGCCACACGCATAGGCCGGCCATCGCTCGCACGCTTTCCTGGCCTAACTAATAGCGCGGTCTTACGAGGTGGACCGCGCCTCTTAGTCGTCGCCCGGGGCTGTACATTCCCCCGGCTAACTCTGTGTCCCTCTGACGTGTTCCGTTCGGCTGAAGAGTCCCTCGCTGGTAGCGCCTGGGCTACTTCTGCTGAGACGTATCTCTTGAGTTGCTGCGCATGGACGGGACGTATCGTTCGACCATCCTCACCTTGGATCTCATAGGTGTTTTCGCCTAGAATATTCACAATCGTGTAGGACCTCGCGTACTTCGGGGCTAATTTGGCAGAAATCCCCTCAGCTGCTGAGGATAGTACCTTATTCTCTCTCCATACACGATCGCCTAGACAGAATTCTGGAGGTCGACGATGAGCGTCATAATATTTGGCTTGTCTCGCCTGCTTCGCTTGCGCGTCGGCCGCCGCCCGAACGTGCAATTCGCGGAGCTTGTCCATACGTACCACGCAATTGTTTATCGCCTCTTGCTGACCTTGCTCTTCGGCTAACCTGTCTTCCTCCCGCCTTAGTGTCTTCGGTGGGTCGGGTTGTCGGCCGTAAATGAGCATGGCAGGACTTATCTTTGTGGAGCTGTGTTCGGCAGTATTGTACGCGAACGCCAGCTCATTCAGTTTCTCATCCCAGGACCGGTGATTTTCCTCTGCGTAAGACATAATCATTGTCTTCACCGTTCGATTCACACGCTCGACAGGATTGGCCTGAGGGTGATACGGAGGTGTAAACGTGTGATGCACGTTTCTCTCCTTTAAGAATGCCTCTAATGGTGCATTTTTAAATTCAGTCCCATTGTCTGAGAGAAACACCTCCGGGACTCCGAATCGCAGACATACTCGCTCGTTGAGTCCCTTAATTACCGATTTACCATCTGCCCTTTTTATCGGAATTACTTCAATCCAGCGTGTGAACAAGTCCTGGAATATGAGAATGTATTCGTGGCCGTGCGTGGTTTTTGGGAGGGGCCCCATAATGTCGCTGGCCACGATTTGCCATGGACGCTCTGTAATTCGGTGTCCCATGAATCCTGTTGGAGCGCGCTGTTCGACTTTGCACTGCTGGCAAATTTGGCACTGGCTCACGTATCTGGCTACATCACGAGACATGTGTGGCCAATAATACTTCCGCTTTACTCTTTCTAGCGTTTTCTCGCGGCCCAAGTGCCCATCAGTTGGAAAGTCATGGCATTCTCTCAGTACTTCGCGTCGCTTTTCGTGAGGGACTGCTAACTTCCATGCATCATCGTCGTTGAGAGACTCGTCTATGACTTCATCAGGTTCGTACTTGTACAGTCTCCCCCCCGCCAGCTTGAACGTGGGGAAGTCTCGCGGCCGCTGTTGAACCTCTTTCACAATTTCGAGGTACCATTGGTCGTTTGTATCGCGTTCGAGCTCTAACGCGGCGACCGCTGGCTCCTCTTCCTCGAACATCCGCGAAAGGGCATCTGGGACATTGTTCAAAGAGCCCTTTCGGTGTTCGACTGTGAAACTGTGGTTTTGTAGTTCCAAAGCCCATCTTGCTAACCTGCCTGATGGGTTTCGGAGATCACAGAGCGACTTCAAGCTGCTATGATCCGTGATGACCTTGAAGTCATAGGCCTCTATATACGGACGGAACTTTTTGATTGCCCAGAGAATTGCTAGACACTCTCGTTCCGTCACGCTATAATTCTTCTCGGCCGCGCTCAGAGTTCGACTAGCGAACTCTAGGACTCTTTCGTCGCCGTCTATTATCTGGTATAGCACCGCTCCAAGTCCTGTATCGCTCGCATCAGTTTGCACCACGAACTGTGCGTTAGATACCGGTCTGTGGAGAATCGGTGCAGAAGCAACTAGCGCTTTTAGCTTTTGGAAGGCCTCTTCTTGTGCCGTTGACCACTCGTATTTCCGATCCTTTTTCGTTAGTTCGGTCAGTGGTTCAGCAATTGTGGCGAAGTTTGATAAAAACTTTCTATACCACGAGGCCATTCCTAGGAAGCGTCTCAGCTGACGGAGGTTTTTCGGCACCGGATATTCCATAATGGGCTTTATTTTCTCGGGGTCTGGTTTAAAACCATCCCTATTTACTATGACCCCGAGATATTGGACCTCATCGCGACAGAAGACACTCTTCTCGCGATTTATTGTGAGGCCCGCGTCCTTTATCCTATCTAGAACTCTTTTTAGAACCTCTTTATGCTCCTCGAATGTTTCTGTGACTATTATTATATCATCGAGATACGAGTAAGCAAAAGGTTCGAGTTCGGGGCCGATGACTTTGTCAATCAGCCTCTGGAAGGACGCTCCGGCATACGAAAGACCGTAGGGCATTCTTGTAAATTGAAATAACCCTTTGCCTGGCACGGTGAAGGCCGTAGTCTCTTTGGACTCCGGATTTAGTGGTATTTGGTGGTACGCACTACTTAAATCCAACGTGGATATGTATCGCGCTTTCTGCAGTTTGCTTAAGATACTCTCCATGTATGGTAACGGGTATGCGTCTGGCCTTGACGCTGCGTTCACTTTTCTGAAGTCCACACAGAAACGGAACTTCCCGTTGGACTTGCGTACCATTACCACAGGGCTTGACCAGCCGCTTGTCGAAGGTTCTATTATACCCGCGAGTAGCATTTCCTCCACCTGCTTGTGCATCTCTTCCTCGAGTTTCCGAGATATTGGGTAGTACTTCTGTTTTATGGGTCTTGTGGAGCCGACGTCTACTGCATGCTCAACCCACGAAGTACACCCTAATGGTGCCAGGCCGTTTCCCATCAGCTCAGCTACTAAAGCTTCCGCTTCTTTGCGCTGCTCTTCTGTTGGGTCCGCCAACCCTATAGCTGATACGGACACGGTATTATTGGCGGTTATGGAGGCTACTTCTAACTTTACGCTTGCATCATCATCTTTGAGATGCAGCGTATTGTCAGTGGGGTCTAAGACGGCGCTAAACTTCTTAATGAAGTTCACCCCCAAGTAGCACTCCGTGTCTAGGTCTGGCATGATTGCGACGCGCACATCCTTGCACACGCCTGCCACGACCATGGGTAGATACACATAGCCAACCACTGCTATGCTCTGCCCATTAGCTACCCGTGCCGTTAGGCCGCTGGCCGGGATTAATTCTTTTCCACAGGCTGTAGCGAGCTGTAAGCCGATGGAATTCATCCCAGTCCAGGAAGCTCCAGTATCGAAGAGTGCCCATAGCCTGTAGCCGGCTACACCTACTTGAAGCCACCATCGCGAGCATGTTTCCTGGTTATCTTCGTTCTGCTGAGTCGCGGGCACTTCTTCGCTCTCTCCTTCAGGCAATTGGGCCGAGTTACCCTCGGTCGCTGATGTGAGAGCTGGGGGCGGGCGTGTGGCCGTGTTTACCTGCCCCCTTGGCCGTTTCCCTGCTGGTTTCCTCGTTGCCGTAACCCCTTCGGTACTCTGGCCTTTGTGGAGGTCCATTACTCCTTGGACTTGGCGGCCTAGCCTGGTGGGTCGAGCTACTACCCCCACTAGGCTGATTATTACTTTGCCCGCCTTCCCGCTGCCTGTTCTCCCAATTATTCTTTTTCTTGGGCTTCTTGAACGATTGTGGGTTTGGCGTTTGCCCACTATTTCCGTCGGTGCCTTTCTTTGTCAAGCTTGACAAACACTCGGCCATCACCCGACGGAACATAGCCTCGAGGCTTTCTCGAGGCTCCTGCTGTTGTTGCCCCATCGCCGCCACTCCTGGATTCTGCTTTTTCCGCTGATCCGTAGTTGGCTCTGTAGGTACGTAGGCAAACTCTGGCAAGTAAGTGCGCTCTGGCGGTGGTGGCGAGTGATACACCTTATCTGCCGCGAGCGCTAATTCGGCCTCCCGGGCTAAATCCAGGAGCCCTCGGTAATCCGTAATTTGATTACGCATCACCATTTTTTGTAATTCTGGCCGCATGTTCCGGTGCAACATGTCCAATTGTTGGGGCATGCTAGGCACCGGAACTAACTTGAGAATCAAGGCTTGCAGATTCACTACGTAATCTCTCGTGAGTTCGTTTCTGCCTTGAGTCCTCGCGTTTATCTCCGCTAGGATTCGCTGTTGATGGCCCCTGTTACCGCCATACATGTGTATTATGGCCTCTTGGAAGTCTTGCCAAGATCGCCACGTATGACGGTTACTCCTATACCAGGTGGCCGCTACTCCACTCAGGAGCTCTGACAATGACGAGAGTACTTCGTCGTACGTCAGATTTGCGAGAGCTCGACATTCCTCTACTCTCGTGAGGAATAACTCGACGCTCTGCTCCTTCAAGGACCCAGAGAACTTGATGTGCCATTTCCTTACGATTTGGCCAACATCACGGTTCGTCTGTTGAGGCACGTACGTCTGCCTCGTAGACTGGTCCAGTGTAGCGCTCACCCCCGCCTGACGCTGTGTAGGATTTCTTCCGCTATTCCTCCTAGCGTCCCTTGGCGATTCAGTATTGGGGCTGCTGCTGTCAAAATTCACATATGTGAACGTGTACTGAAAGTTCACATGTGGTGATCCTCGTCCCCTGCCCGCACTCGGTAGTTGGACTCCCTCCAAGCGCGTGCTTGAGGGTGGGTGTCGAGCTTCTTGGAGTATTCGCACACTCTCTTTGAGCTCTTCCACCTCTTTGACGAGTCTATGGATCACCGACAGCAGCTGTTCTGAGACTACGTTATCTCCCACAGCAATCCCTGCGGTACGCGGTTGCCCCGCACTTGGCCACTCAAAACTCTGTGGCTGCGGTGGACTTCGCGTTTGCTGCCAGAACGCGTGCTGCCCATTTTGTGCCGACAACGACTCTTGTTCTTGACTCCGCCGGAATTGTCGTTGCCTGCGCTGCTCTTCTAGCAACGCCTGCTGTCGCTGCTGCTCTTGATGCTTTCGCTGTTGCTGCCGCTGCTGCTCCTGCTGTTGTTGCTGTTGCTGCCGTCGCTGCTGCTCCATCTGCTGCTACTGTTGCATTTGTTGCTGCTGCATTTGCTGCTGCTGCATTTGCTGCTGTTGCAGTTGCTGCTGCTGCATTTGCTGCTGCTGCATTTGCTGCTGCTGCAGTTGTTGCTGTTGAAGCTGTTGCTGTTGTAGCTGTCCCTCGGCTTCGGCTGGAGATGTCCCGGTGGGTGCTGCAGAGCTCAATATCTCTGTCCCGGAACCCTCCTGGCCGTTTGCCTCATCCGCTGGCTCCACCACTGCATTATGTGCTTGTTGTGGAGCGTTCATCCTCCGAGACTCCGAGAGTTTTTGCATCACTATCGGGTCATCAAGGAGCGTAATGAACGGGTGCGGTTGGTCTGGATCAGTATTGGGATCCACAATAGTCGACCCAGATTTGTTCATCAACGTTAAGTCGATGAACGCCCTTCGGGACTGCTCGCGTTTAGCAAACGCTTGCTTCTCCGACAGCTTCGGCTCTGGCACGAAATCGGCGGCACTGTAATCGCCCATAAGCCACTTGATCGTTGTCAGCATATTCACTGATTGCAGATCTGATTGCTGCAGACCAAGGGCTTGCATGGCCTCGATAATTTCCTCTTCGGGCTGTGTATACGCCCAATTGAGTATCGCAGATTCCGCAAACTGCGATGATCGGGCCATGGTGTCAATTGGCTGTGCGCTTCTCCACGAACTTATTTTACTAGCGCGAGTAGTATCCGGATTGATGGCAGAGAGAGTTTGCCTTTTCAACCCGTGAGCTAGCTTTTTCAATGCGAACCCGGGTTACTTTCTAAGAGCTACGGCAGTTGCTCTTAACCTCGATAATGTACGAGGATTTCCCGTATGCGGCTCTAAAAAAAAATAAAAGCTATTTCTGTAAGTAATTACGATTTGTAATTAATTACGCTCCACTACTCGTACTTGTAATTTTAAAATAAATATATGTGAAAAAAAATATATATATGTGTGTCAAAACGGACAATATCACCAAAAACACAAAAAAATAAATACAATTTTCACCTAAAAAAAAAATAAAAACAATTTTTAAGTTCGAGGGGATTTTTGCGCTCGAGTTTTTACTCGGGCGCACAGTCAACTTTTTGTTCCGAGAGTGCTTGCCGACTTTCTCTCGATCTTCTTCTAACTGCACGATAAAAGAAAAAAAAAATTTTATTTTTCGTCCAAAAAAAAAATAATTCGTATCGGAAATACGAGAGGACGAGAAGAAAAAAAAAATTTTCGAGACGAGAAAAAAATTAATTAAAAAAATTAATTATCGCTAAAAAAAAATTTTGTCGTTAAAAAATTAATTGTTATTAAAACAAACTTTAATTGTTAACAATAATTCCTCAACGCTCCAAAAATTCCGCGATCAATATCTCTCCTCGTCGGCACACTAGGTCGAGGGTTATTGGCTATCGCACGCCTAACCTCTCGACCGCACTCTCGCAACAGCACGGCTGTGTCACGCACACGCACACACGCGCCTACGAGCTGCGGCACGAAGAGCCTTTGTTTGCAGCTTACGCTCAGCTACGCTGCTGAGCTTCTTCGCGCCAAGCTTCGCCGCGAATCACGTACGCGTCGCAGGTCCTTCTCCACCCCCAAAACGTTGGGCGCCAGTTGTAACGGGATGGCTAGTGAGGGAAAATCCCAACAAGCCACAGGCCAGCGATGCCCTAGAACACGGTGCCGCGGGTGTCAGACTAAAATGACTTGCCCGGGGATCTGCTCCTGGAATCCCGAAAACAACGCGAAGATCGCACACGAACTTCGCTTTCCAACTAATTGGATCGCTGAGTGAAAAGCGCGCGCTCGAAGAGTAAAGCGCGCGGCCGCTATGCTCAGATATGAAAACGACCGGCGGAGTCGTTTTCCCGCGGAGGCGGCGGTATCCGGGAGAAGGACAGGTTGTAATGAACAACGCGACGAGTAACTAGATATCACAATATATTTACAATTAATAATCTCTACAGGCACAACGCACGTGCTGATTAGAACAAAGAGTTAGTTCGCGCGCGACCGTTAATATTCAAACGCGCGAACTACACGGCGCGCGGCGAAGCTGCTATACTCGAGCGCAGTGTTAAGTACGGCGAGCTGACACACACTCGCACGTACACGGCACAGAAAGCTTGCACGGGGTGATTTCCGTGCAAGCCTTTTACATGAAATACTCGAGAGGAGAATATAACTTACCGATCTAAGGAGCAGCCGGTGCACTCGACTCTCTCTCTCGCTCTCTCGGCAGTTGCGCGCTCGCTCTCTCTCTCTCTCTCTCTCTCGCTCTCGCTTATAAGGATGGCAGTCTGGCTCGCTGCCGTCTCTCGCTCGTGGCACAAGCTGCACGGACTTGCACTCTCTCTTGCTCTCTCGCTCTCTTGCAGGTCGGCGCCTCCACTCTACACTCGCGATAATAAAACTAAATAGCAGGGCGCGGACACTAAAATCTGAGAGATGGCAAGCTGACGATGTGCACAGCACGAGAGTATACACGAAGATGGCTCCCTTTTCTCGCGGGAACCAGTTAGCAGCTTCGCGACGGATGACGGGCATTTTACGCGTCGCGAGACCGATTCGCTACGCGCGGCGCGCCTCGATTCGGCTGCGCAGGAGTTGCGCGCGCGCGCTCACTACCTTCGCGCGGTAGATTAAAATCGCGGCTAGACACGCGTTACAAAGTAATATCATATTTACAAAAAAAACTTTTGTGTAATGTATGTGCTATCGAACTTGTAGTATGGTAAATTTCAATATATAAAGAATGCAATATTTTAGCTGACTCTGTCAGTCTTACAGTGCGCTAGAAAATTATAAAATAGGTAAGTCTCACTGACAAGGAAAGGATACTTGCTGTCCGCCTCCGATTTTCATGAAACTTCGCATATGAGTAAAGTGTCAAAAAATATTCGACACGTATTTTTTCTTATCTGCGGAAAAACATATTTAAGGGGTGAAAACCGCCCTTAAAGTTCACCCCAAAAAACCGTTTTTTTTTAATATCTGAAGATGGAATCGGAATTTTTTAATGAAAACAACACCTATTTGTTTCTTATGAACAGTCGAGTTTTTCGGCACAGTTTTAAAGCTGGGGGTTGCATCCTCTATTTTTTATAAAGGTAAATATGATATTTTCCCTTGTATTTTTGATGTATAAATGTTTTAATGAGCTAAATTTGATTGAAAATTGCCATGTTATAAAGAAAATTGAAAATTATAGTTGACCTGTTTCGAGATTTAAAAATAAAAACACGTTGACGGGATGAATTACCCCTAATTTAATTAATTACCTTATTGTTAGTGTCTGTCTCCGATTTTCATGAAACTTTGCAACTGGTTAGAGTATCGAAAAATATTTGACACCTATTTTTTTTTAATCTGTGGAGAAAGACATCTGGGGGTGAAAACCACCCTTAAAGTTCACCCCCAAAAACATTTTTTTTTAATATCTCGAGATGGAATCGGAATTTTTTAATGAAACCAACACCTATTTGTTTCTTATAAAAAGACGAGTATTTGGACACAGTTTTAATGATAAGGGGTTGCATCGCCTATTTTTATGGGTGCAAATATAATTTTTTTCACACTGTTTTTGAAATAACAAAGTTTTGACGAGCCATATTTGGTAAAAAAATGCCATGTTGTAAAGAAAATTAGAAATTATAGTTGACCTGTTTCGAGGTTTAAAAACACATAGAAGGGGTGAGCTACCCCTATTTAGTTACTTATCTTTTAGTGATTAAAAAAAAATTAATCACAGCATTCCTTTGGATTTTTAATTTTGTAATGCTTATTTTAACTCATATTTACTATTAAAAGTTAAAAAAATAAAAAATATTTTAATTTTAGTGGGGGTGGCTACCCCTATTAACATTATTATTACTAGATTATGAGCGAAAACTTTTTTTCTTTTTTATTAATTTGTACAATGTGATGATTTCTCAATGTAACATATATAAATATTACAGAAATTGGTGAATTTGCAAATTTTATTCAATATACGTTTGACAATAATGATAATCTGTGAATAAATGTTTAAAGCATAATAGCTTTTTACACCATGCACATCGTATGATAGCAATTCCTCAACATATGTCGCAAATTGGTTCCTCTTAAGTATGAAAACAGAAATCTACTGGATTTTGATGTCTTGGAGTTTTTTTCGTTAGGTATTCATTTTTATACCAGGCATATTTAAAAACATTTTGAAATCTTGGTGAAGAAAATTGATTATGGGTTAGAGATTGTAGTTTGATTATATTATTTCTTTCGTGTAATTTAATATCATAATTCATAAGAAGTGTTATGTCTGATAATTTTCTTATAAAGTTTTTCCATAATCGAAAACCATGTACATCAAGCGGCTGTATCTGACCCGTTGTGCGTTTGGTATCGTTTTCAATATAAGATTCGACTCTTTCGTTAAAGCTTCTTTTACAGCGTTTTCACATTGTCCACTCCATGAATCTAATAGCAGTATAGGTGAATTCTCACTGTGAATCAAAAATACATTTTGAATCCAAATTTGAAATAGTTCCTTGGATAATTTACCGGACGCTAATGCTTCTACGTATATATTTTCTGGTTTGAATAAGGTTTTCATTACTTTAGGTCCAAATTGCCCATGAGCCTCTTTCAAAACTATAAATAACGGGGACATAAGCTGTCCCTCTGCTGACATTATTGGTTGAATAGTGTAACTATGTGTTGTAGAAGATACCGACTGAACGATGTTTTCTACATTTTAATCCCCTCATAACGGAGAGTGCGACCACTATGTATCTCTAAATTGAACCAACTTTGATCTGAATTGTAAACGTTTTGAGCACCATGTACTTTAATGAGATTTTTGACATCGTTAACAAAATTTTATTTGTGTTTTTCTACTTCTATTGCCTTCTGTGTAAATGACATAATAATAAATTTTGTTATTTTACATGAAACAATGTGATGTTTTCCTTTTGAATATTTGTACCCATCTATGTGAAGCTTTAAACCACGGAATATTTACTTCTGCTCTCCTTATGAGAGCCCATCTTTTTATATCAATATCATGCAGAGTCATTTTTGATTCTATCTCTTCTTTAACTTTTTGAAGTACATAAGTTCTTATTCCATATAGAATAGTTTTTCTAGTACCCCCTGCTTCAATTTGTAATTTCCACCGTCGCAATTGACAATCGGAAGTAACTTTTCTATACTTTGATTGTACACTTGTTAAGGATAACGGCTTTTTTTTCCACTTTGCCAATACTGCACTGCCTTTTTCTTATATTCAAAGTCTACTTCTTCTTCATTCGGTAAACAAACAGGAAACTCTACATAATATTTATTTAATTCATCCTCTTCTTCAATATCTTGTGGAAGTGTTATATCACTGTAGTCATCCTCAAAAAGTAAAGTATATTCTTCTTCTGTATGTAAATTGCATTTTACACTCTACTTTATTATATTTTCTATTACATAATATAAAGTTATCTCTTGTTCGTTAGCTTGTGATTCTTCAATTTTAACATTGTTAGGATTAAAGATTATAGATAATAAATATATTACAACCAGTGGATTAATAGCCATTTTTTAATTTTATTTGAGGCAATGACGTTTTATAATTATTATTTTACTTAAAATAACTTTATTTTATTTTCATGAACGTCAATTGAACTTACCTTTATTTCAGATATTTCATAATTTTATCCCCTTTATTAAAATTGATGGCTATGTTATTTCACGTTTTATTCGTAATCTGATTGGTCGGAAGCGTTGCCATGCTGTAGCTATGTGCATGACAAACGTAATGTTGTTTTTTTATATTTTTCTTATAAGGTTATTTTCCCATTTTTGAACATTGTATTCAAAGTATAGTTCACCTCGGCGCGCGCAGCGGGCGCTTGATCTAGTCTTCTTTTTAAAATAAAGTTATGTTTCATTGAAATAAAAATATTATAATTACTACAATATTATGTGACACACACAAATAATTTAATTTATTTTATTTGTTTATTATACGGTAGCGAGAATCGTGCCAGTTTAATATAATAAATACATAAAATAATGAAATTGAATATATGTATTTACACTCAAGCGCGCGCACGCACTCACACGCTTACACACGCACTCTCATACGATTTCATTAATTTTATTTATTAATTGTATTAAATTGGCAAGATACTCATTACAATAAAATATAATACTAGTTTTATTTAAAACAGTTATTGAGGGCATGTCGAATAAGAATAAGAAACTTTACCGGCCACCACGTATTTTAATTAAAAATTAATATATAAACATTTATTTGATATAATCTAAACTTCAGCCTTCGATTTGTGCGGAAATAATTTTCAGAAATTTTGTGGATCATTTTTGTTATAGTATCTGTGAGATATTTGGGTTGAAAAATCTGACGACTTTTTTAGATAATTGTAATTATTTAACATACAGTCAATAAAAGGTAAACGAAAAATTTATTAGTATATAATGATATGATTTTTATGTATATAATAAATATTATAAATTATATTAACTCTAGACAAAAATGAGAAGAAGTCAATGTTTTTTTTACAAATATTCTTCTTATCATGGTTATATTAATAAATTGAACATTATTAGAATCATGATTTTATTTTACGTTTTTATAATAATCCTATTTACATTATATCACTTCTTTTAATCAAACTTACTATTTGACTTTAGACAACATTTTAATATTTAAACTATTTCATTTTTTTCAAGAAAGTTCTTATTTGTTTAAACGTTTCGCCCATATGACCAGAAATAAAATAGAAATACTTACAAGCCCTTTTAAATAATATATTTTCTGTATCCTCAATGCGGAATTAAAATTTTTCTTTTGAAGAGTATATAATAAAATGTATAATTATATCAATTTAAACAATTGGATAAACACTAACAATATGTAATCAGTTTAGTAACTAGCGTGTAGTCAATGCAAAGAAACACTACAAACTGACCACAGTCGAACAAAAATATCTCTAGTTTAGTCGAGAATTATCTCGTATTCAAAGTTTATTTTTAACTTACCAATATTTTTATAAATGTCGTCACGAAAAAAATATTCGTAGAAGCGTGATGACATTGAAAATTTTAATGTAAATTTAATATAATTATAATTATATTGCATATTTCGGTAAGAATGTAACCTTCGTTGATAAAAAAAAATTAAATTTTTATGACATCAACAATACAAGTCTCAATACGGAAATGAAATATTATCCTAATGTAATGTAAAAAAAGATTAATTTTTAATAGAATTTTACCCAGAAAAATTCTTTGTTTATAAATAGTTTCACCATTAATTTTATAAACAAAAAAAAAATAATCAATAAAAATTTTCTTGCAAATTTCCATTTAATGTATTAAATTTTAGTAGTCAATTTTAAAAGTACTTCACGTAAAATATGATTTGAAATTAGCATCTCAAAATTAAAAATCAAAAAGTGTGTTGTGATCAATTTTTTTTAATCACTAAAACATAAATAACTAAAGTAGGGGTAGCTTACCCCTTCTATGTGTTTTTTTAAACCTCGAAACAGGTCAACTATAATTTTTAATTTTCTTTACAACATGGCATTTTATAATCAAATATGGCTCGTCGAAACTTTGTTATGTTAAAGCAGGGTGAAAAACCTTACATTTACCCCCATAAAAATAGGGGGTGCAACTCCTTATCATTAAAACTGTGTCCAAGTACTCATCTTTTTATGAGAAACAAATAGGTATTGGTTTTATTAAAAAATTCCAATTCCATCTCGAGATATTAAAAAAAATGTTTTGGGGGTGAACTTTAAGGGTGGTTTGCACCCCCAGATGTCTTTCTCCACAGATAAAAAAAAAATACGTGTCAAATATTTTTCGATACTCTAACCAGTTGCAAAATTTCATGAAAATCGGAGGGAGACACTAACAAAAAGGTGATTAATTAAATTAGTAGTGATTCACCCCGTCAACGTGTTTTTATTTTTAAATCTCGAAATAGGTGAACTATAATTTTCAATTTTCTTTATAACATGGCAATTTTCAATCAAATTTAGCTCATTAAAACATTTATATATCAAAAATACAAGGGAAAATATCATATTTTTTATTAGTTGAAAAAATGTGTTTTTTTATGTCTAAAATTAACACATTTTGGAAATCAAAATTATGTTTAGTAATTTTATAATAAAAATATCAATAGAAAAACAGATATATCCTTTTTAAAAAATTGTTATAAAAATTCTATTATTAAGATAAAGCATAAATTTAAAGAAAAGAAAAGAGTTTATCGAAAATAGAGGTGTAACATTTCCACCTCCACTGATTATCCCCCCCCCCCCCCCCCAGGACATAAGCACCAACGTGTATAAATACTCGAGGCTCAATCGCTCGAGCGCTTTAACGTTCCGAGAATCCTACTACGACGAGTCTCACGTCGAGACATAGCACAATATGTGTAAATGAATTTACGAGGGCATTCAACCCGAATTTTGTAAAGATTGTGTATATTTACGTATGGTAAGAGCTTAATTTAAAATGTTTTTTAGTTTGTCGTTTAAGTGTCCAAAATAACAGTGCGAAAGTGTAAATAAAATTTTTTTTTTATTTATTTTGTATAATTGCAGCCTTGAAAAGGAGCACACAAAAGTGCTCTAAACGTCGGCGTAAAAATAAATTTAGTTCATTGCGGTCAAGAGAGAAATGGTTTTTTATTTCTACCTAAAAATACCTCAACTGTGAACAATAAAGTCTTACTGAATTATCATCTGGTATTCGACCACTAAGATGCTGTACAAACATTCAATCCTGATGGACCAAAAGGACAAGGAAAGAGACAACAACGAACACATTTCGTCAACCAACAATACAAATTTAAAAACATCAACAAACAACAATTGCGAAACTTTGAAAGGTAATGGCTGTTACAAATGTACATGTAGGCCCCCACCGATAGGTGGCGGCACTAGATAGTGTTAAGAGAGAGAGCGCAGCGCATGCTGCGAGCGAGCGCCGCCGAAGTCGCCGCTCAGTTCCGCTCCGACCACTGTTCCAGTCGGACCACGCCAGAGACAGAGAGAATAAAGACTTCAGTAGGAAGTAGTGTCTATATCATTCACCTCACCTCACCACTTCCTACATTGGTGATCCCGACTTGGAGCTTCGCCTGCGCGACCTCCAGCGTACCTCTCTGGCTGCGGCAGAGCGACGCGTCGTAACAAGCTCGCTCTCACAGCATCGGCCAGCAACAAGTCCGCTCGTGTCCGACTTGCTCTCTGTGTACGTGCAGGCACGCCGGCGCACACAGATTTTCTCTTCAGTTCTCCACGTCTTCTCTCAAGAAACGTGGGGACTGCGCAAAAGGCCACAATCTTTTGCCCCACTTCCCGTATGCGTGCAGGCACGCCGGCGCATACCGGGAAATTCGACCTTTGTCGAACTACATCGTGTGCGTGCAGGCACGCCGGCGCACACAGACATTCTCTGAACGATGCAAGCCATCATCAAAATCACTCCTCCTTACTAACTCAACGGGGAGCAGCGAGGACTCTTGCGTGAAGCCACCGTCACCGGCGTCTTTTCATCGCATCGCCGCTGCATTCAACGTCACTTCAACTAGTAGCAAAGCAGACCTCCGGGTGCGGCTTTGCGTGAAGCCACCGTCACCGGCGCCTTTTACCGCACCCGTGGAGACAACCTCACCCCCCAACACAAGGGCCGAAGCACCCCTCACTCCAACTTCTGAGATCCAGCCAACGACGCCAAACACGTCCACGATGTTCACCTTTGGTTTACTCATTGCCAGCGATACAACAGCAGGACAGAGGCGGTTCAGCTTTGAATTCAATCAACCCCCCCGCACTGAGGGCAAGGCTGCTACCAGCGACACCTCGCTCTCATAATCACTCGCCACTCCAATAACCGGTGCCCTCCGCAAGCAGCTCCCTGCGAACAGGGATATTCACTCGCAACGCACCAGTGACTTCGTCACGGCAGATGATATCGGGAATCTAATAAAGTCCGTGGACGGACGAGTGGAAGGGATAATGGACCGCAAATTGGAGGGGCTCGCGAAGCTCATCGAACGATGTCTCACTGCTACTCCAACTGCCACAGCTTCAATGCCACCGGGCCCGATCTTCTCGACCGGATGTACCCATACACACCCTCTGGGACCAATCCCTTCTCCTCTCACACAACCCAACCTAAATCTCAACACTCAATCACATAACCCTTCAGCATTCGCAAGCACCGAACATCTACAGTTTTGGAATTTCTACAAACACGATCCACAATGTTGGTTCAAAGAATTAGAAGACCTATTTCTGGCACACATCGTCACCGATGACGAAGCCAAATTCAACTTTATAGGCAGACATCTCACTCAAGATATTCACCACGACCTGCAACACAAACTCAACACTCTCGTCAGAGGTCAGAAATACGTCACGATCAAGAAAATCCTGACAGAAAGATACGCGGAGACTCCAGAGAAACAGCTAGACAGGCTTTGCAAAGGACTAGAAATCGGTTCTAAACGACCATCTGACTTTCTGGTTGAGATGTTAAGCCTTGCTCAAGGTCGTGTGCCAAGAGATACTGTCATCTCTTTGTGGCGTTCTCGTCTTCCAGTGGAAATCCAGATCATGGTCATGAATTACAAAGAAGAAACAGAACTTCTCAAAAGTGCAGACATGGCCCACGACGTCCTTCAGCAATCGCACAACATCAACGCTCTGGAGACACCCAACTCTCCCTCTGCGATCTCAGAGGATATCGGTACCCAAATCTTAGCGGCTATTCGTGACCTGCACAAGGATTCCAGGCAGGGAAGACGCTCACGCCCCAATTCCAGAGATAAGCGCAATTCTTCGCCGGCTAGATCACCGTCTGGCTCGCGCAACGACAAGAAGTGGCTTTGCCGGTACGACTTCAAATTTGGTAGAGAAGCACGCAACTGCGTCCTCCCGTGCAGCTGGAAACGCGGATCCGGCCAAGATTACAAGGTTAGAAATCCTGAAACCCCCGCAAACCAGGAAAACTAGATCATCCTGCTGTCGTGGAGACTGACAGTCGGTCTGGGATTACCGCACGTCTCCACGTTAAAGATAAGCTCTCCAACGAAGTTTTCTTAATCGATACGGATGCCGACGTCTCGGTCATCCCGAAACCCAAAGGCTGGCGAGGAGGCCCAGCTGAAGTCAAATTATACGCCGTTAACGGATCCACAATAGATGTCTTTGGCACCGCACGCCTCCAAATAGACGTAGGCCTACCCTACAGGCTCAAATGGAACTTTACCGTAGCGGACGTTCCCCACTCCATCATCGGAGCAGACCTCCTTACTCACTACCACCTCCTACCCAATCTCAAGCTTAAGAGACTGACAGATGGTAACCAATTCACATATGCACCTGCGTTCGTCAAAGCAGTGCGATCCTTTCGAATCTCGTTTTTGGCCCCGCACCACAAATATGCAAGCATCATTAATAAATACCCCAGCGTTTTCGGACCAGCTCAGTTCCGGGTTGTCAAGAAGCGGGAGGTATTTCACCACATATTAACGACAGGACCACCAGTCTCACAGAGCGCTCGCCGCCTCTCACCTGCCAAACTCAAAGCAGCAAAAGCTGAATTCTGAAAATGGTGCGAGTTGGGCATCTGTCACCCCTCAAACAGCCCCTGGGCCAGCCCATTACATATGGAACCTAAGAAGAATGGCGACTGGTGCCATTGCGGGGACTATCTCAAATTAAACACGGTTACAGTCCCAGACCGCTACGCAATTCCACACATGCACGACTGCATGACCTTGCTCCACGGCAAGTGCATCTTCTCAGCCCTGGACTTACCTCAGGCCTATCACCAAATACCAATAGCACCAGAGGACGTACCCAAGACGGCGATCATCACTCCCTTCGAGCTCTACGAATTCCCAGTCATGACGTTCGGATTTCGCAATGCTTCACAGACATTCCAACGATACATTAACTCAGCACTAGGCGACTTAGATTTCGTGTTCGTCTACTTAGACGATATACTGATCGCCTCCACCTCGGAAGAAGAACACAAGCAGCACCTAGACTTAGTGCTGTCACGTCTCAATGAGTACGAGCTGCAAGTCAACATGGAGAAATGCAGGTTCGGCGTCGCAGAACTGATCTTTCTGGGTCATCTCATTACGCCAAATGGTTTCAAACCAAACCCAGAGAAGGTCAAGGTAATGCAAGAATTTCCTCCACCACAGACCATATAAGATCTACGCAGATTTTTAGGCCTCGTAAATAGCTACAGGCGTCTGCTAGCTAACGCAGCTGACACACAGCGCCCGCTCAACGAATTTCTAAGAGGCGCCAAGAAGAAGGACAAACGTCCAGTCCCCTGGACCGAAGAAGCCAAGGCGGCTTTTCAGAAGTGCAAGGATGACATTGCCAATCTCACGTTCTTCGCCTTCCCCAAAGAAAATGGGGAGTTACGCCTCAAAACAGACGCCTCAGATGATAAAATGGGAGCTGCCCTTGAGCAACGCGCCGGCAACGCTTGGCAACCACTGGGATTCTTCTCGCAGCTCTTTACACCTGCACAAAAGAAGTATTCCACATACGACAGAGAGCTCACAGCCATCTATGAGGCAATTCGTCACTTCCACTACTACCTAGAAGGTGCGGAATTCAAGATCTACACAGACCATAAGCCGCTAGTTTATGCGCTATAGCAAAATTCGGAGAAGATGCCTGCCATTCGCTCACGATGGCTATCTTACATCGCCCAGTTCAACACGGAAATTTGTTACATTCCAGGTGAAGAGAATGATGTTGCGGATGCTCTATCCAGAATTAACACTTTCACTTACCCTACACTTTTCGTCTGGGGCGATTCGAAGCTGCTAGCAGACCCTCAGGTCAGGAAGATTCTTGCAAACATAAACACCTTTAGACTTCCGACGTTCTTCGACCCAACGCAACTCAGTCAGGAACAAGCAAACGACGAGCAACTCAAAGAAATCCTGAACACTCCGGATCACCCCCTCAAGCTTCGCCAGCTCACGTGGGGCTCCGATCACACACCGTTCTACTGCGATTTCTTTGAAGACTCTATACGGCCGTACGTGCCACAGAAACTACGAAGAATAGTTTTCGACAGCTATCACTCACCTTCACATCCTGGAGCAAAGGTCACAACTCGCCTCATTCACCAACAGTACGTTTGGCCAAACATGAGCCGTGATATTGCTTCTTGGTGCAAAAGATGTGCTGCTTGTCAACAATCCAAAGTGACAAGACACAACAAATTTTTGCCCAAGCATTTTGTCACTCCAGATGCTAGATTTGATCACTTACACTTGGACCTCGTTGGGCCTTTTGCCAACAGCCAAGGTTACACTCATGTCCTCACCATCATTGATCGTTACTCCAGATGGCCTGAGGCAATCCCAATCTCTGACACCACAGCACCTACAGTAGCTCGTGCTTTCTACAACAACTGGATCTGCCGCTACGGTGCACCAACGACGATCACCACTGATCAAGGCGCCCAATTCGAATCCAGATTGTTCTCCGAAATTTTATCGATTCTAGGAATCAACAGAGTCAGGACCACGTCCTACCACTCTGCATCTAACGGCATGGTAGAACGCCTTCACAGGGACATCAAAACAGCCCTCACATACCACGGCAATAATCAGGAGTGGGTCTCTCTACTACCCACAGTCATGTTGGGGTTACGCACGCGCATCCGCTTGGACACAGATGCCAGCCCGGCTGACTTAGTTTTCGGCAAGCCAATGAGAATCCCTGGCGATTTCTCACCTTTCACAGCTGAAGAACCGAAAGCTCGCACGTTTCATAACGAATTCCGCGAATTCATACGTCAACTGCGACCTGTTCCGGTTAGTCACAAATCAGCTATCAAACCATTTCTTCACCAAGGTTTAGACACCTGTACTCACGTCTGGTTGCAGGAAAAGCCAATCAGACCAGCTCTGACACGGCCTTACTATAATACGGTAATTTCGCACAACAGCGACAATCACACCTTCGACATAGACGTGAATGGCGGAACCAGGACCGTAAGCATCGAACGCTTGAAGCCTGCGTTCATCCTCTAGGGGGACCCGGACGACGCTAAGGATAACACTCCTGAACCGATCACTCCTCCATCTCCAATCACAGTGCGCACCACGCCTAAACCTACAGGCATTCTCAAGCCTCCACAGCTTCCAGCAGCAGACGAGCCACCCTCACCTCTCATCCCTCCCGCCAACGGACATCCCACCCAGCCTATTCCTCCTTTACCCAAACCTAAGTGCGTGAAGTTCGTTCCCAATATTCTTAAACGGAACAAAAAAGACTGAGTAGACTCTTTCGAGCAGACATAATTGCTCATCTTGCGAGGGGGTGCAGAGACCAAACCTACGTTAGTTTAATTTATCGCACTACGTGACCTGCTGTAAATCTTCTTGTAAATACGTTCTGTTAAGCTTAAGTCAATCACGAGTAACTTGCTCGTTACTCCCGATCTCACAGATCACAACATTATATTATTCTCACTACGTTGCGCAACCAAAGGCGATACTTTAGCCTTATGGAGTCAAATCCGAACAAACAATTGTCATTGTTCCTATTACAAGAAAACACTTGTACAATCATTATTCTGTGATCCTAGATCTTAAGCTACGCTAATCTCTCAAAAATGACATTCAACTTCGTCACTAAATGTAAATAATTTTATAGCTCTTTGCGCACTGACTGCACTCTCACCTCACGCACTCTTGTAATCTCTCTCATCAATCAAGCGCTACTTCGCACCTGTTAAAAAAATTGATACTCATTTTTTCTCCTTTCGGGGGGAGTACTGTAGGCCCCCACCGATAGTTGGCGGCACTAGATAGTGTTAAGTGAGAGAGAGAGAGAGAGAGAGAGAGAGCAGCGCATGCTGCGAGCGATCACCGTCGAAGTCGCCGCTCAGTTCCGCTCCGACCACTATTCCAGTCGGACCACGCCAGAGAGAGAGAGAGAATAAAGACTTCAGTAGGAAGTAGTGTCTATATCATTCACCTCACCTCACCACTTCCTACATACACACGTTCCGCGCCAAATTTCCGAATCTGAAATAATTTTGCAGCTCAAGTGCAACATCGATTTTTAAATTTCGACATGGTTCTTTTTTATTTCTTTGAATTATAACCAGGAAGTTAAAGAGGAATGCCAAAATCTAGTTGAATCTTTAAGAGATGTAACTGAAGCAAAGTCCGAATTAGTTTTTTTACTACGGTGTAGGTCTCATGACCTTCTTCCAAAACACATACAGAATTTTCAAAATAATATGAATAGTTACTCCTGGCATTCTCGTACTGGATCAAAAAAGTTTAATTATCTGTATAACAAATTTTACAAAAACGTACTTAGTTTAGAAATTCACGACTTAAACGTACATATAAGATATTTAAATAAAAAGATTGAGCTGACTATTCAAACTTTAAAAAATTTGACAAACGCTATAATAATTGATAGTTTTGTATCATTTTATAACAGAAGACTTGTTGTCATAAAAAACATACCGAATGATCGGCTAAATAAGAAATTTGTTGGGTTAGAATATAGGCATAATGCGTGCACGATTACACAACACGAGTGTTATGACCTAAATCAAAACAAATGGCTTGTTAACCTCACGGACGTTGAACTTCCAAAAGAAGTCTCGGAGATTCTCGGTTTAGGGGAGAAATTTAATTACATCAGCGAATTAAATACGAATATCTGTTTTTCAATCTTTAAAGACTTGGAATCTTTCAATAATGAGTATAAACTAAAGTCATTTGATACCATAAGAGATGAAATTCTTGCAACAATCCATAAATTCTTAAAAACAAAAAAACATAGAAGTTATAATGAAATGGTGTTTGAAAAGAAAATTGAAGATACAAAAATATTTTTAAAAGAAATTTCCGAATTATTGTGCACAAAAGCTGATAAAGGCAATGTGACCGTTTTAATACACAAAAACGACTATATTGAAAAAGTAGAGACATCTTTAAACGACAAAAAGTTTTATCAAGAAATAAACAAAGATCCGTATAACGAACTGTTAAAAAAAGCCAATAAATTTCTAAATTCGGGGAAGTCAAAAAATGTGTTTGACACTAGTGAATTTGCATGTCTTTCGTATAAAAAACTTGATAATACATATCTTTCAAGAGCGTATGGACTTATTAAAATTCAAAGAGAAATGTCCAGCGAGAATAATCGTATCTTCAATTAATAGTCCTTTTTGTTTTGTTGATAAATGTCTTAGCTCTTTTTTAAAAAATAACTTGCCGAAACCAAAATACTCTGTAAAAAACAGTTATGAAATTAAAGATAAACTGAGTTCTATCAAAATTCCGAAAGGATATGTGCTCATTTCATTAGATGTAGTTTCACTTTTCACAAATTTAGACTTTAAATTAATATTAGATGGTATTAGAAAAAAATGGAAATACTTAATAGACAAAATCAGTTTATTTAATGGAATTTCTAAATGGTGTCGAACTATTGTTGAACTCTACTTATTTCAAATTTAATGGCAAATTTTATAAGCAATTAATTGGATCTCCGATGGGTCGCAGTTGTAGCCCCCGATTTGCAGAAATTGTCTTACTTAGAAGAATTAGAGGACCACTGCCTCCAAAAATTAAATGATGTAATTTTATTTTATTGTAGATATGTCGATGAATGTTTTTTGATTGTTAAAGATTCTAAAATTGACCACATTCTTAACACTTTTAATCAATACAACGAGTACTTAAAATTCACGTTAGAAATTGAGAAAGACCAAAAACTAAGCTTCCTTGACATGGAAATAACCCGAACGGAAGGTAATATACCTTTGACAAACTGGTATAGACAACCTATATTTTCAGGGAGATATATAAATTTCGACTGTCACCACCCGATTTCACAAAAAAGAGCACTTATTTATTCACTAGTCAACATAGCTATAAAACTTTCAGATTACACATTTCATGATCACAATTTAGTATTAATAAAAAATTTTTTATGAAACAATAGTTTTCCCATAGACTTTATTAATAAGAAAATCAAAAAAAGATTATGCCATATCTTTGACAAGGACAAAGCTCCCAAACATAAAGTCGATATAAGAATGCCAAAAATAGTTCTTCCTTATATTCATAATTTTTCGCAAATTTCTAATAAGACATTTCGAAAATATAATGTAAATACTGTATATAAAATGTCAAGAAAGTTGGGTTTCATTAAATTAGGTAAAGATCCCATTGACATATGGGAAAAAAGCGGCGTTATATATAGAATTAAATGTAATGATTGCGATGTGTCAGACGTTGGACAGACGAGCCGAAGATTGAAAAAAAGAATTTACGAGCACCAATATTGTATAAGAAAAGCCGATGATCGCTCTGCGCTATTTAATCATTATAAAATTACTAAACATAATTTTGATTTCCAAAATGTGTCAATTTTAGACATAGAAAAAAACAAATTCAGACGGGAATTCTCAGAAATGCTACACATTTTTTCAACTAATAAAAATATCAATAGAAAAACAGATATATCCTTTTTAAAAAACTGTTATAAAAATTCTATTATTAAGATAAAAAAGCATAAATTTAAAGAAAAGAAAAGAGTTTATCGAAAATAGAGGTGTAACATTTCCACCTCCACTAATTATCCGCCCCCCCCAGGACATAAGCACCAACGTGTATAAATACTCGAGGCTCAATCGCTCGAGCGCTTTAACGTTCCGAGAATCCTACTACGACGAGTCTCACGTCGAGACATAGCACAATATGTGTAAATGAATTTACGAGGGCATTCAACCCGAATTTTGTAAAGATTGTGTATATTTACGTATGGTAAGAGCTTAATTTAAAATGTTTTTTAGTTTGTCGTTTAAGTGTCCAAAATAACAGTGCGAAAGTGTAAATAAACATTTTTATTTATTTATTTTGTATAATTGCAGCCTTGAAAAGGAGCACACAAAAGTGCTCGAAACGTCGGCGTAAAAATAAATTTAGTTCACTGCGGTCAAGAGAGAAGTGGTTTTTTATTTCTATCTAAAATACCTCAACTGTGAACAATAAAGTCTTACTGAATTATATCAATTCATATTCGTCTAAACGCGACTCAAAAAGTTTTTGTAACTTTCTGGAGCGTTAGAGAAAAGTTATAAGCACTTTAATTTTTACTAATTTAACACGTTGTCTTATAGGAAATCGTATTTCCAGTACAGTTATCTTCAAATTGCATAAAAACTGCAGTTCAAATTTGAAAACAAAATAGAGAAAATATAAATTTGATATCTGCAAACCATTTTGAGCTCCTGAACGTATTGATTAGGAGCATGTGACAATAGAAATGAGCAATGAAATATGATTATAAACACAAATAGCAGTCGACATGCATGAGAGCGAGAGAGATAGAATGACGGCGTATGGTATAGTTTGTGCTCTCGCTGAGCGCACAAACTATAAGTCGCTGCGGTACTACCTTAAAGCATAATGTTTGCATGGTAGATTATCGAGACATATATTGCAGAAAAGACAGTTCAGATACAGTTGTTTACTATTTTCTGCACTCCAAAGCAACTGAAAAATTTTATTTGAATTTGGAGCTGATTTGAAATCAGGTCGAATGAGCACATCTATATAGCTTTAATATCGGATGATGTAACTAAACAAATTTTAATTTTACTTGATGTTTTTGTTTGCTTCTCTTTCTCTATCTAATACACTGAAAAAAAATTCAAAACCTCACAGCTCTATGTTTTCTTAATATCTCGTTTATAGCATTCTTCCTATAAGACAGATAACAATTTCTAAAGTTTGCTCTTTAATAAATTGAACACAAGGTTAGTAGACTTTTTAGAAATAAAATCTCGATACTTCCTCACAGCAGCGATTAGAAATTACAAGAGTGATATTTTGATTACGCTTAGAAACTAATAATTTACAGTCTCTGGTAGCAGCGTTTAAACTTTAAATGGCGTTTAACCTGATCTTCGTAACTCGACAGCTCCAAGAACATGAAATTGTTAAAATTTGATTGTTTCAACTCTTATTATTTGGAAAATAGAATTGCTAAGTTGCTATGTACCTTAACATCTAAACTATTCACCTTCAGTTTCCCCGTGTGGAGTTGGGAAAACCGAGACGCGCGAGTTACATTTATTCCAGAATTACTCATGTTTGATTTTAAAAATCCATAAAAAGTTACATTTTAACCACAGCTTCTTTTAATAATAATAATAAATAAGGAATTTGCTAAATAAAAAGAAAGAGTATAATATTAATTTTATTAATTTTAGAAGTTGATATTAATATTTAATATTGTACATAGCTTGACCATAAGTATTAAAAACTAAAAAACTTTTAGTGTCGAAACCGGTACAATTTGGATACGTAATTATCTATTAAAAACCAGTCAAGCATAGTAGACAGGATGATTATACATAAATATAATTTTTTTCAACACGTGCATGAAACGAGCCTTTTTTCATGCCTAGAAGCCGTGTGACATTCCGAGCGTGATTTAGGAAAGAATGAAAAATAGTACATTGTGTACCTAGGGCACAAAGTGGGTCTTTTTAGACCGAGTGTGGAGTTTGCATTATGAGTTGTAGGTGAGCTAGCACGAGCCGAAGGCGAGTGCATTTGCGAACCGAAGACGAGCGATCAAAATAATTTGAAATGTATACTCAAAAAATATAGACTATTAAATATACATTTAAATCTCAATTACATTTATTTGTTCGAAAATACATATTAAAAAAAGTAAGTAGCACGAACTCGATACAGACGTGAGGGCAAACCAAACGCGCAAAACATGTAGTAACCATCCAGATGATACTCTGTTTCGAATATTCTGAAATTTATCTTGATCTCCCTAAAACAGATGAGAAATAAATAATTTTTTTCAACACATGCATAAAATGGGCCTTTTTTCATGCCTGAAAGCCATGTAGAAAATTGCGCATTTCGAGTGTGATTTAGGAAAGAATGAAAAAAATCCATTTTTCCCCGCTCTGACGGGGGAAATTTTTTTTTTCCCCGCTACAACGAATTTTTGTGAAATTGTTCTCTTATTGTCAAATTTATATATTTTATGGCTTTTTGACTTATTTAGAATAATAAAATATAAAATAACTTTTAAACTGGGTTGGGCACGACTCGAAATGCACGAAAAAAATACGATGTGTAACACGGGAAGAAGAGCTATTTCAGACTCGCTTGAAATAGCTCATTTTCTCCCCTAGTTGCGCAATGTACTATTCCCCCAAAACTAGTGAGAAATATCCATTTCTACCCTGTTCAAGAATACTTGTGCGCCCGCTACTCTACAATTCCGTAAAATCGCAAAAATTATACTTAATCAACTATAAATTTGTGAATGCATGTTTTTTATGCCTTATTTTATTCAGAGATAAATTCAGTATACTTTTTTTTATTGAAAAATGAACATCTTCGCACAAATTTGTGGCGGGTTTTTGATTATTTTGAACAAGTTTTTTTTATTATTTATTACTTCAACTATTTCGTTGTCGTGTAAAGCAAACATCAATTTAGCCTTGCTTTTTAGGCTCAAAAACCACGAAAATAAATACATGAGTCACAAAAAATATGGTGTGCACCTGGGGCTTTGTGGGTCTTTTGACCTCGTGTATTTGCAGTACTCGTCTTCAGTTCGCAAAATGCACTCGATCGTCTTCGGCTCGTGCTAGCTCACCTACGACTCGTACTGCAAACTCCACACTCGGTCTAAAAAGGCCCACTTTGCGCTCTAGGTACACAATATACTATTCTACACAAAACAGATGAAAAAAATCATTTCTCACCTGTTTTAGGTGAGAAATGGCAATTTTTCACGTTTTTTAGGGCAAAAATGAATATTTCTCACCAGTTTTACATTTCTCACCTGTTTTAGAGCAGAAATGGATATTTCTTACCACTTTCATGAAATACGCTCGAAGTGCGAAATTTTGTCTTCTACTTTCACACGTGAAAAAGGCCCTATTTCATGCCTGAGTTGAGAAATTTTTTTTCCCCGCTACGAATTTTTGTAAAATTGTTTTCTTAGTGTCAAATTTATATATTTTATGGCTTTTTGGCCTGTTTAGGGTGATATAAAATAACTTTTAGAGCTTAAATTGCAAAATAATAGATTTTTATAGATTGGTATTAATAGGTAAGAAATAATTGCATAAGTATAATAGCAAATAACAGCAATTAGGTAAGAAATAATTGCATGAGACTCTTATTTATAATTTTTTTTATAATTACTAGCGAAATCCATGCTCGCTGCGCGCGCTGTATGAACTTTTTTTATTAAATATGCAAATAATAATTTATTCCTTATAAGTTAGAAATCTTTTTCTTTTAATTTTAATGCATCTTTAATAATTGATATAATACTATAGTACATTTACTCTTCACGAATACTGAATTTTGAGGCTAGAACCTATAAGGTATTATTCGAATATTTTGTTTTCTTGAAGTTTTAAATAAAGAATAAAATCTGAACATAATGTTGATATAATTTGTTCCAATATTAACTGTAGCGGATAATTAATTCTCCGGCTGCTCGGCAATTATCCTGTTACAAATAGTGCATGCGGTGGCGAGGCTTAGCGCACCTCGTACCAGGCACAGCGCATTCGAATCTTAATGAATGAATAGTTATAGAAGCACGGCGTAGAGTAAATAACTAGTCGCGAGAAACAGGCAGAAGCCCTATGGCGTTTATTGCGTTGATAGGAAAGGGGGGAACACTTATAGCGATGCGCGGTCAGCGGGCGCGTAAGGGGACCCGAGTCGCCGCAAGTTAGAGAAAGAGATCAGTCTTGCCTGTACTTACAACTGCGTGATATCGCTGGGCGGTCCCTCCATATTAGCACCTGGTGCGTCGCTCGCTGTCGGTTGCCTCGGGAGGGCCACATGCCGTGACGGGGTGCGCACCAACATACACACACACACACACTCACGCTCTCACGGGGGACACACGTCACAGTTCTCTCACGGTACTCTATCCTTGAGGAAGGAGCGCGGGCGCTATCCCAAGCGAGACTAACTTAAACTCTCTCTCGAGTCGTCCAGGTCGCGCGCGCTCCTCGCGCTCTCGCTCTTTCTCTCTCTCTCTCTATCTCCCCCTCTTGGCTAGGCGTCTTCCGGCGTCGTCTGAACCTGCACAGAGATAATGCGGAGAGAGGGGAAAATGACGAAGAATTATTTACCGTCATGCGCCCCTCCCCCAGACGCTGGTTACGGGCGACGTACCAGCTCGAGATAACCCCTCTCTCCGTCATGCAACATGCGCTAGGGCTAGAGCTTCGACGAGCCATGCAATAGGATTTAGGAGTACAGAAGGAAAAAGATAAGCAACTCGAGTTCCCTTTTACAGTTCAGTGACGTACTCGGCGTGTCGCAGCCCGCGTGCGTCGAGGGGAAGTTGTCGTTGTGCGGTTGGTTGTGGCCGCGTTTAGAGAGCCTTTGGGCCTTCCGCGGCTTCGGGGCGGCGTTGTACTTGCATGTGTCGCGGGTGGTGGCGGCTTTCGCTCGTCAGCGTCTGCCGTTACTCGCGGGTCCTATGACGCGTGTGATTTGCGTTACCACTAACCGCGCTTTGCGTGGTCTTCCCCACTTACGGGGGGCTGGCTGCTGCTCGCTCGCCGGGTCATTGGGAAATCCATCGTCTTCAGGACTTTCCCCAGCCTGGTCGTCGCGTGCCGAGTTAACGTCCATCGATCTCCCTGCCTCCACGGTGAGATCTACCTTTTCGTGGTAGGGTTTGAGGTCTTCGGCATGGACCTTGCCGCAGACTTTCCCATCAAGGTCTTGTAGCTCGTACACATTTGAGCCTAGCTTGGCTGCTATTATGGACGGGCCGGCGTACTTCGGCGCTAATTTCGCCGCTACGCCTTGGAATACGGAGGACAGGATGAGATTTCGCTTCCTCATCTTGTCTTTTAATTAAAAGTGAACATCGCGGCGTGATGCATTATAATATTGCTATTGTCGCTGTTGCACTGCTGAAGCGTTCTTTGCAGCGGATTATTGCACGTCTCGCAACTCTGCAACCGTGTGCGCCAGCGCTCGAGCTCGGATGCTTCTGCGAACTCTCTTGCCGCGCGCTCTTCGCGGAGTTTCAAGAAAACAGGTGGAGTCGGTTGCCGGCCCATGTTCAGGAAAGCTGGGCTCAACCCCATCGAATTCTGAGTCGCAGTATTGTACGCGAACATTCCTTACGGTTTTCTTCGAGGAACGCGGTGATCATGGTTTCCACCGTGCGATTCACTCACTCCACAGGATTCACCTGCGCGTGATATGGTGGAATCGTCGTATGCACAACTCCACACGTGCTTAGGATGGAGTCCAGAACCTTGTTCTTGAACTCCGTTCCATTGTCGGAGTGAAAAGCTTCGGGTACTTCAAAACGCCGGAAGATTCGCTATTCCAGTTCCTTCTCGATGGTACGTGCGTTCGCCTTGAGAATCGGCACGCATTTGATCCACTTAGTAAACAAGTTCAGGTAGATCGGCAGGTACTCGAAACCTCGAGCGGATCTGGGAAAAGGTCCCATAACGTCCCCTGCAACAATCTACCACGGGCGTAATGCGCGATGGCTGCCCATGAGGCCTGCCGGCGCTGTCTGCTGCACTTTGCACTGCTGACAAATCAAGCAGTTCCGCACAAAGTCGGCGACATCTTTGCGCAACGAAGGCCGGTAATGATAGAGCGTGACACGCGCATGCGTTTTCACTCGGCCTAAGTGACCCGCAGTAGGTTCTGCGTGGCTCTCTTGCATCGCTTTCTCGCGATTCTCTGCTGGCAACACTAGTTTCCAAGCGTCCTCGTCCTCGAGCAAATCTTCGACCGCAGGGTTCGGACGGTAGCTGTAGAGGCACCCGTCATCTATTGTCCACCACGGATAGTCACCGAGATTTTGTCCGACGACGGCGACCATGCGTTTGTACCAGGCGTCGTCTGTCTCTTCGAAGATATCTACTGCCGCGAGGTCTGGCGCTTCCTCGTCCTCAAACATACGAGGAGCGCATCAAGCACGTGATTCAATGAACCCTTACGATGCTCGACGTCGTAGTCATACGCTTGCATTTCAAGCGCCCACCGCGCTAAGCGTCCGGTGGGATTATGTAAATTACATAATCATTTCAGACTACTATGGTCGGTTATCACTTTAAAGTGATAGCCTTCGACATAAGCACGAAACTTGCGTATCGCCCATAAAACTGCGAGACATTCGCGTTCCGTGACGGAATAATTCCGTTCCGCCGGAGTCATCATGCGGCTTACGCAGCATAAAACTCGCGATTCGCCTTCGACTGTCTGCGTGAGTACCGCTCCAAGGCCAGTATCACTCGCGTCCGTTTGAATCACGAACTGGTGTTCAAATGACAGCCGGTATAACACCGGGGCAGACGCAATGAGAGCTTTAATCTGCTCAAATGTGGATTGCTACGCGTCACTCCACACGTCGCAACATTGAGCTTTGTTAATTGCGTGAGCGGCTCCGCGATCGTCGCAAAGTCGGGCAAGAACTTGCGATACCACGACACCATGCCAAGGAACTTCTCAACTGTCTGAGGTTCTTTGGCCCCGGATATTCCAGAATTGGAGCAATCTTGTCCGGATCAGGCTTAAAGCCGTCTCGCTTAACTAAGACCCAGAGAAACTTGACCTGGCTGCGACAGAACTAGCTTTTCTCACGGTTAATCGTGAGATCTGCGTATTTAATGCGCTGAAGAAAGTGGCTAAGCCACTTGAGGTGTTCCTCAAACGTCTCCGTGACGATAATAATATCGTCCAGATAGGAAGACGCACGAGGTTCCATCTCCGGGCCGATAACGCGGTCCGAAAGCTCCTGAAAGGTCGCTGGTTCGCCCTCTACCCCATAAGGCATTCGGCTAGATTCGAAGAGGCCCATTCCAGGGACAGTAAATGTGGTTAGCACCTGCGTCTCCTTCTGCAACGGAATTTGGTTGTAGGCGCTGCTCAGGTCGATCGTCGATATATATCGAGCACCTTAGGGCTTGCGTAAAATCGCGTCCATGTGAGGGAGCGGGTACGCGCTCGCCTTCGTTACCGCATTTAACTTGCGATAATCGATGCAGAATCGATACGTGCGATTCGCTTTCCGTTGCATCACAACAGGGCTCGACCATTCACTGATCGATTGGACAATAATGCCCGCTTCGAGCATCTCTCACACTTGCTTATGCATTTCCTCCTCGAGCTTCTTCGAGACAGGGACATTCTTTAATACTTTTGCTTAATGGGCCTCGTGCTTGAAACTTCGATGTTGTGTTCGGCCCAGCTGGTGCATCCTAATGGCGTGCCGCTCGCGGGCAGCAGTTGGTCGAGCAACTCTTGCAACTGTCGCCGTTGGGCGCCATCAACATCAACGAGGCCAACCGAAGTGAGATGAACAGTGCTCGCTTCATCGTACGCTAGTGATGCTAATTCTAGCGGGATCCTCTCTTTAACTCCTTCAATGCTAAGCGTCGATTCGCGCGGCCACAGAACGGCGTTAAATTTCCGCATGAAGTCGGAGCCGAGCAGACAGTCTGCGTCCAATTCCTCGAGGATCATCACGTCGAGATAATGTCGCACACCTGCCACGTCAAAGGGCAGGTCTACGTGGCCCAGCATCGCCGCGGTCTTACCGTTGGCGAGGTGTGCGCCACTTCCGCAGTGCGGCGTAATCTTCTTGCCACATGCGGTCGCAATCTGCAAGCCAATCGGGCCGACTACGATGCCTGAATCATGTAGCGCGCGTATGCGAAATCCGCCAAGACCCATGGGTAAGTACCATCGTGAGTATTCTGATTGACTCGGGGTACTCAGGTATCCCTCCGAGTCCGTAGAGGTTGCGGCGACTGACGCTGCCGGGGCGCCTTGTGGTGGCGCATTTGTCGTCGCATCAGGTTGTGAAGGGATAAGAAGGACCTCATCTACGCGCCCCCTGCCTTTTTCCGAGTACTTCGGGCAGTGTGACTTAATATAGCCAGGTCAGCTACAATCCCAGCACCGCACGTGCTCTTTTGGCCCGGTTTGGTTGTTGGAGTTCTTGTCGCTTGTTAGAGTCGGCGGTTTGTAATTCTTCTCGCCGGTTCTTGCCGGTGCGTTTTCCCTATGCTTGTTAGGAGAAATGCGACCACTCTTGCGGGGTGCTCCTGTTCTCTTGGGAGGGCTGCTGCTTGTTGGCGGCTGATACAAGGGTCGTTCCCTGCTCAAGTTAAGTTTTGCGAGTTTTTCATCTAGTAGTTGGTTAATCAGCTGATCGAGCCCTTGAGCCGACTGCTCTGTCATCGCGGCTAGGCTCGGCTTGCCATTGCTCGTTGCGGCTATTCCACCTGTATCTTGCTGGGCGCTACACTTGCCATAGCCGCCAGACTACTCTTGCCTCGCTGCGGTTGCGGTTGCGCGGACTTTGGCCCCTTATAGGCTACGAGTGGTATCAGACTATCGTCTGGATTCGGAGGAGGTTTATATTTCCTCTCCGCATCTCGTAGCGATTCCGCTTCTCGTGCAAGCTCTATGAACTTGTCTATGTCTGTAGCTTTCTCCCGCGGCACTAAGCGCTAGAGATTGGGTAGCATATTTCCATATATGTGCTCGAGTTGCCTTTCGTCATCCCAAGGCTTCTCAAACTTGCTTAATATCGTAAGGAGGCATACAATATAGTCCCTTACAGGCTCATCTCTGCCTTGGGTACATGCCTGTGCTTCGCTGACAAGTCGTTTCTGAAATCGCTTGTCGACCCCGTAGCAGCGGCATGCGGCGACGCAGAAATCTTCCCAAGTTCGCCAATTTTTACGAGCTTGGCGGCACCAATGCTTTGCCACACCAGACATATCATATTGGGAGGTCGGCGACGCACCGCGGGTGGGGTCATTCAGTTAAGTGTTATGTAAACAGTAGCTGTACGGTAGCTAATGACCCATGTCAACGACCCATGTCAATGGGCCCATTGTTTTCAAAACCGCTACTGTTTTGTAAACAAACCACCTATTACCAATGGGTAATTTGCTACTGTTTACATAACAGTTATACCCTCTTGACACCTCCGTGTAATATGATACGCGCTATACCAGTTCATGTTCTAGAGAGAGAGAGAGAGAGAGAGAGAGAAAGAGAGAGAGAGAGAGAGAGAGAGAGAGAGAGAGAGAGAGAGAGAGAGAGAGAGAGAGTAAGAAAAACAACGTTTATATATTTATTAATATTTATTAAAATGTTACTGATGCACCCACACACACACACGTACACACACATATCCACCCACATCCACCCAGCCACCCACACCCTCCCACACACCCGCACCCACCCTCCCACCCACACCCACGCCCTCCCACCCACCCACCCACGCCCGTCCGCCCACCCACCCACACACACAGAGAGGATGGGAGGGGGAGGGGGCGGGGGAGAGAGAGAGAGAGATTTTATTATTTGCCTTCGCGGCAAAACAATTAATACAAAAAATTTATGCAATGCATAAGCTAAAATAAAAATACAATTTAAACATAAAAATAAAAAGAAAATAAAAAATACAATAAAGGAATGCGTCTAAATTTACAAGAAAACAAAATGGAATATAAAAAAAAAGATAAAATCAGAATACAATATTAAATACCTATTTACGCACGGACCTTAATTTTAGAAAAAAGAGTAAAAACATGTAAATATCACAGCTGGTTATACTATACTCTAGAATGGATATCACGTTAAAATAGACTTTGTAAAACTCTAAAATGGATATCACAGTTAAAAATACAATTTGTAAAAGAATCACAGTTTAAGAAACATTTTATAAGATATCACATTTGAAATACCTATTATAGTAATATCACAGTACTAGTTAGTGTAAAAATCACAGCCGCTTAGTCAAATAACGCAGATCGAATTTAGTCCGCAACGTTAAAATATTAATCTATATGTAGATCCCCGTGCTGGAAGCTTCCAGCCTTCCTGGAAAGGCTAGGCGTCAAGATCAAATAGGTGCTGTCGCACCGCCCTCTTGAATGACAATGACGATAGTAGGTAGCGTACAGAGGGAGGGAGAAAGTTCCAGAGTTTGACACCCTGCGCCTGAAACGGCCTGTCGCGCGTTTTATAGTTCAAGGCGGGGGTTCTGAGCTGTGGCTGCCCTGTGCAAAAGAGGTGTTAAAGATTTCACCCAAGTACTCGCCTATAACCGGAAGAGCCTTCACGATGACCTTTTGGGGAACCCCGTCTGCCCCCTTTGCCTGCGAGGAGAAGTGAGATATTGCAATCACTACGTCATTCAGATCAACAGGTTTAAAAGAAAAACCTTCCTCACTCCCCGTTGTCCCGCCCGACAGCTCTCTCTGGCGCTCCTGACCCCTGTGCTCCGGCAACCCCTTCCGCTGACTCAGCGCTGGTAGCAGGCAGCGAGCAAGACGTGCGCGCGCTGCTGCCGTGCGAGGAGAGCTTAATAGCAAGTGTCGATGACCCAAGTGGCGCGCGATGGTGGGGGTCAATATTAGAGGAATTAGGCGTGCGCCGTTGCGAGAGTGACGCAAGCGCGCTCACCTGCGCACCCGTAGGCTTGATAGAAATTGACACCTTTGCCGATGTTGTTGGCTGCTCCTCACTGGGGCATAAGTCACACAGGGCACCTTTTTTCTTGCCGGAGCATTTGAAGTGGCACGACCGACGACATTTCGGGCACACTCCCAGCTGCCTCGTCGAAAATTCACCACATACAGCACACCTCTTATCCATGTTTCGCGACAGATACACGGTCACCTCTGCTGTTGTTGACAGCTTTCCGTCTGCTACGATTCGCCGGTTACCCGTGATATTCAAATTCGCCGTTGAGATGTTCGGAAAGCTGTTGCAGTGAAGACCATGAAGTAACTTGCCGTGTAATGCAGTGCAGCGGGGGATTGACGAGGAGTAGATGCCGAGGAGTGTTGTTGATGCCGACGGTGTCACCCACAATTAAAGCCAGGATGTGCTCTTTGTTGTGTTGGTTGGTTGTCGGCCTTGGAGGTTATGGTAAGCGTCTTCTGAAGAAAAGTAACTCCTGGCTCATAGAACACCATCTAATACATGGGCCCTTAGGCGGAGAGCTTGAGAGCCGCTGAAGCTACTTTTCTGTTAACAAAACACTCCAGGGAGTGAATGGTTTATTAGATATGCTCGAATAAATCAGGAGCAAAAATTTGTCGATGTCGACACTTACCAAGCCAGAGAGAGAGAGAGAGAGAGAGAGAGAGAGAGAGACAGAGAGAGAGAGAGAGAGAGAGAGAGAGAGAGAGAGAGAGAGAGAGAGAGAGAGAGAGAGAGAGAGAGAGAGAGAGAGAGAGAGAGAGAGAGAGAGAGAGAGATTTAGAGCAAGAGAGAGAGAGAGAGAGAGAGAGAGAGAGAGAGAGAGAGAGAGAGAGACATTGATTGACGATATTTATTTACGTACATTGTGTTGTACAATTCATGACATAGAAATATAAAAAAGAAAAAAAAAAGATAACAGTAGTATAGTTTGGTTGTTGACGCTGATGGTAGATAACAATAGTGATACGAATAATAAATAGCAGAAATATAAAATACGAATTAGATAAAAACAATAATAATTTACAAGCCGCAGAGAAGGATGAAGTATGGTAAATGATAAAGATGAGCAGGGGTAGATGTATGTATGAGTGATGAGTATACGTAGGGTAGGAGATGAGTACTAATGGTTTTTTGGTAGTTAAGAAGCTTCACGGAATTTAAAGACGTATTTATGAAAAGATGAAGAGGCTTCAAGGTTGAAAATGAAATTAAAGAGTGCAGTTTTAAATGATGTGAGGGTGGAAAGGTCGCGTATGTTAGATAGTAGGGAGTTCCAGATATAAGAGCTTGTGATGTGGAATGAGTTGCCCAGTGCTTCACGATCGTGCTTGGGAATAACTAGGGGCTTCACACCACTCCTAGAGGGTCTATCACAGACTCTACGAAGAAAGAAGTTAGCAAGATAGGCAGGCTGACCACATTGATTCAATTTATAAAACAAGATGGCAGCGAAGTAGAGTCTACGATCAATATTTGTGGTCCAGCCAAGTTTACGCCTATAGGGAGTGATGTGCTCATCCCTGGTAGCGCCAAATACATAGCGGATTCCCGTATTCATTAACACTTCAAGCCTTTTATCCTGTTCTTTCGATATGTTACAGTAGGCTAGAGAACAGTAGTCGACCAAAGACCAAAGAAGTGCTTGTATTAAGTGCTTCCTCAATGCAAGAGTGGTGCTATCTCGCAGACGGTACAGCCGATACATAAGAGTATTGGTCCTTTTGCAGACCTCATTGACATGTTCCTTCCAGGATAGCCTATCATCAAGCACCAACCCCAGATTACGAACAGAATTAGAAAAATGCACCATAACGTTGCCGATAGGAATGCCGTATGCCACAGAAGGAAGTTGATTGAGAAAGAAGGAGTTGCCACAAACCATGGCTTTTGTTTTACCAACATTGAGTGTAAGATGATTGGTTGTGGCCCATCTAGTTATGCGATTGGCATTATCACTCATCTTCTCAATTAAAGAACTGAGATCATTCAGATGGCATTGGGCATATATTTGCAGATCGTCAGTAAAAAGAATACGGGATATTTCAGGGTCAAGGCAGAGACTAATATCATTAATATATAAAGAGAACAGAAGTGGCCCCAAGACAGAGCCTTGTGGCACTCCCGTATTGAGGAGAGAGAGAGAGAGGCCAAAGTATAAGAAATAGTTTTGTGTACGTAATAATGAGTTTATGGCACTGAAAAGGGCCGTTTTTGTGTTTTAATTACATCGTGAATAACCTTGCTTTTTGGGAAAGGAATTGGTATTAGTGGAAAAAGATTTATATCGCGATGAATCTTTATCCGTCGACGAATAATCTTTCTTTTCTTTATCGATGAGAAGCTGTTTATCCTCTGGTCTCTTCTTGCTGAATGGCGGCCCCATGATGTGTGCCCTGTGAAGGTGGCAGTCCTTCAGCTCTTGCGCCGATGCTACTATTAGCTTATATGTAAGGTGAAGTGACTGATGGTGGGTGGGGACAGAGCGGAAGAGTAGGACTATGAAATAATAAAGAAGAAGGCAATTCAATTAAAATTTATATTTATTGATTAATTATTAACAGTCTCGTATACATCTTTTTCTAGTGTCGGTAAATAAAGACATTTTATTTCTACAAATAGTCTATCCACATTCGAACTACCAAAGTTTGAATAAATCATCCGGTTTTTTACATTAAATATTAATTCGTCTTTCTGGTCGTTGAAAAGTTTAAGAAATGTAGACCAGTCGAAACATTTATCAAGTTCGCGACTGTTCTCGTGCATTTTCAAACTGTCTATCATTACATCATACATGACATTAACATACGTGGACATATCCTCTAACTCGAGAAGACGAATCTCTATACACTCGCGCATGCTTCCTAATATTAGAAAAGTACGTCGCATGATCACAACTCTTGGAAGACTCTCAACTTTTCTCTTCTTTCGCGCCGGTGCACTCTCGTCGTCGTTGTCATCTGCGTCGATGGCCGTGATGATTGACTCTGTATCGATGCGCAATTCGTCGTTGCTGTCCCAATCTTGCGCCTCATGCTGATACCGGCGGCGGCTTCATAATGACACAGGCTCCACTGTTTTCTTTTTCTGATTGATTCCCAGTAGTTTCGAGTTATAAGCGGTAGTCAAATTAATCTCGTGCTCAGTTAGGTCGATTTTTGTAAACTCCTGCTTGTGCCCGTACAGATGATACATTACTGCAGGAAAATTTGTGGTTAATTTCTCCCACGCGGTGATTTCCACTGTTACGTATTTGCGTGGCGAAGTATCGCCACTGAATTGAATCAATGCACGGAAATCCCCACCGTAATATTGCAATCCAAGGTATGCAAATATCGAGTGAGACATATTCAGCGCATAACTTGTGTTAAAAAGCAAGTTTTGCGGAAGCTCGTCTTGATTCATTTTAAAAACAGCTGTCAGAAACTTTTCTTAAAAAAGAAATACTAATGCTCGTGGATGAAGCGATGTCGTTGTACGAGTGCACTTTGTGTGTGTGTAAAGAAATGCTGAATCGTGCTTTCTATAGCTAACTTGACTGCTGGTGTTGCTGGTGCTGCGTGTTCTACTAGACTGACGCAACGTCGTCGGTTGCGCTATTCGTTTGGGTGTGCGCCTTGAGAGATGGTAGGGGGCGCCGACAGTGGGGGACGGCGGCGCAGCCAATGAGAGCACGTGTATGACGCAACGTACCCGGTGGGGAAAGGTGGCGAGAAAAATATTAGGTTTATGGTTGTACCCGATGACTGTGGAAAGCGTTTCCAATAATTGTCGTTATGAATGCGTTCATTGTTTAGCGTTTTTAATCACGTGCTCTCGACAAAGGTTTTCGTGAGAATTAGGAAATGCATGCTGTGGCATGTACCCGATAACAGCGTTAAGTGGTTCTCAGCACAGTTCACCCTGGCCATGAATGTGTCTATTGTCCAACGAATTTAACGGACAGTTTCAAGAGTATGCTCCCGATTTTACGATGTGTGTGTGTGTGTGGGTGGCTGTGGGTGTGGATGTGTGTGTGGGTGTGGGTGCGTACGTGCGTGCGTACGTATGTGAGTGTGTGTGCGTGTGTGCGTGTGCGTGCGGGTGCGTGTGCGTGTGCGTGTGCGTGCGTGTGTGTGTGTGTGTGTGTGTAACTGATTACGAGTCAAAGCGTATACATGATAAATTTTTCACATGAATGCATTCTTTGTTTGGTGAGAAGGAAATGCATGCCGCGACATGTAACTATTTATGGTTGTACCCAATAACTGCGTTAAGTGGTTCTAAGAACACTTCACCGCCGCCATAAATGCGTTCTTTGTTCGACGGTTTTTAAGTTACGCGTGAAGGAAATGTGTACATGATGATAAAATTGGTCACGCGTAAGTATTTCGTAATAAAAGAAAACGTTTTTAATACTCTCTCGCGGAAGGAAAAAAGAATTTAACTGATTTTTTTTTCAAAAGTGGGAAAATGTAAGTTCTGTAAATGGAAACATGGTTTTTGTAATTTTTTTTTGTTTATTCAATCAAACTTACAAACTATGAATATATAAATTTGGAAAGAGACAAAAACTTACAAACTACGAATACATATGGTTTAACCGAGACACAAACGATACTTAAAATTAACTACGAATACATAAAAGCGCATTTGAGCCAGGGCTGATTCATTTCAGTATTAAGATATTACAACTAATGAACAATCACGCACACATATATTAGCTTGCCAATCTAGGCTCAACAATGCAAAATATATTGAATTGAGGTGAGGGATCGATCTGACGGAGGCCAAGGGAAGAAATCAAAATGCAAGATTCCTTATAATTATTTTACGACGTTTCGTTGGCATGATCCATCAACCTCTTCAGGCTATATAATTTATTTAACAAAAAGAAAGAATTTAATAAATTTGTATAAACTACCACTCGCATTACAATAAAAAAAGGAAGAGACAATAAATACCTTATCTAATAAGTGTCACACAGTGCACATAGCATCAAATTGAGAGTATATCGCAATGATAAGTCGCATTTATAGTCGATAATGTTTGTGTGTTAGTGCATGTGTTTACAAACAGTAAATAAAGTGTGTATATATATGAACATACACACACACACACACACACACACACACACACGCATATATATATATATATATATATATATATATATATATATATATATATATATATATATATATATATATATATATATATATTTATATATATATATATATTTACATACACACACACACACACACACATACACATATACATGTATATTTCTGTTTAACGTTAGTATCCAGGACATTCATTATGTGTAACGTTAGTTTCCAGGACATTTGTTAGTTTCGGGGACAGGTCCTGGAAACTATATACACGGTGACCCATTTTAATCGCTAAACCCGGATTTTTCGGATCCTAAGACAGATAGGAAAAAATGATTCAGACAAAAGTTGTAGGGGACGAAGGGGGCCAAACGATGGTCCTAACAGCTTTGACCTTAACTTGACCTTCAAGGTTATTTCAAGGTCAAGTGGTTTTTTTTAATAGGAACACCTATTTTTGACCCCGGATTCGGAAAGAGCGGGAAATTTTACGTTCAAAATCATATTGAGACATTTTTTTTCAAGGTCATTTCAAGGTCATTTCAAGGCCAAATGAAGGTCGAACTCCGAAAAATCCATTTTAAATCGTTTTTTCCATGAGTCACAGGCTTAAGTGGTTCAAACTGATCGTAGGTTTAATAGGGAAACCCACACACCCAAAACTTTCACATCCTAGTAAACAAATATCAAACTTGCACATCCGAACCCCATGCTCTTCATAGCCTCACATGCTAAACTGTTACACCAGACATCCCCCAGTCCCACACATCTCTACCCCATGTCTGATGTTTGTTTAACGGAAACTTCAAGATCATTAAAGCTTCTGTTGTAAATGTGTCAACCTTACGTTTAGCGCTATCCAGAAACAACGACGTGGACGTAGTAAGGATTGTTTCCTTTGGGGTGCTTGATTAAAGTGAGTCCCCTTGCCTCTCACTGTTCAGGGTGCTTGATTTAAGTGAGTCCCTTCGCCTCTCACTGATCGGTGTGCTTGATTAAAGTGAGTCCCCTTGCCTCTCACTGTTCAGGGTGCTTGATTTAAGTGAGTCCCTTCGCCTCTCACTTATGTGTTTATCTATCTTCGAAGAAAATGTTCGAAATTACGAGCATTTGCTTCCAGGCACATAGTCAAACGCCTTTGGAAGTGGCGAACGGTGTTTAGCAAAGTTTGCCTTGGAATGGCAGCGCATGCTCGACGAATTCTGTCCATCATGTCTACTCTTGTGGTGGGCCTTTCCTCAAAAACGGCATTTTTTAAATACCCCCATAAGTAAAAATCTGGTGATGTAAGATCTGGTGAGCAAGCAGGCCATTCAACCGGACCACCTCGACCAATCCATCTGTTACCATACTGCTCATTCAAAAAAGTCCTGACAATTCGAGCGAAATGTGGTGTTGCGCCGTCCTGCTGGAGCCACATTCTTCGTCGCATTTCTAAGTCAACATCTTCCATCAATACAGGTAGTTCATCTCTTATTAGCGTTAAGTACGTGTGTTGATTAACATTTTCTTCGAAAAAATAAGGGCCAATCACACATCCATTAATAATCCCACACCATACCATAATACTCCATCGTCTTTGATGGTTTACAGTTCTGACCCAATGAGGATTAACATCAGACCAGTAATGACAATTATGTCTATTCAATTCCCCATCACTTTGAAATTTTGCCTCATCAGAAAAAAGAACAAAATTAAAAAAGTCTGGATCATTTTCTATCATTTGTAAAGCCCATTGGCAAAACACAATACGCTGTTGAAAATGAGCAAACTGTAGCTCTTGGACCAGAGTAATATGATACGCATGATATCTAAGCACCTTCATAATTCTTAAAAATGTACTTTTTGGAAGACCGATTTCCCTTTCGATTCGACGAGCGCTTATTTGTGGGTCAAGATGAATTATTGCCAGAATAGTCACAACCCGATTATCATTTTCATCATATTGATGGCGCCTACGTTGACGAACCATGTGTCCACCACGAGCTCTTTGAGTTAAACGTCTGATAGCCATAGCGTCAGGGTGTCGTCTATCTGGATAGCGTTCAGCATAAATTCTTGCCGCAGCACGATAATTACTTCGGCTTTCTCCTAAAGCCAACATCATTTCAACGATCTCGTTGGGCGGATAGTCAGCCATTTCAGAGCCAGCTATTAATTACTATTAAATTTGAATAGTGAAATGGTATAAAAAATATTAATAATTATAATATTTGCCGTATACGGTCGCGACCAAAAAAGAAAAATGTTCCTAAATTATGGTAACTTTATCTGACTAAGTGTATTTGCCAAAAGTACTCCGATTGTCACACTTTTGTAATTGTAAGTTTTATAATAAAGTAATAATCATTAAATTATTTCTAATTTGAATTGCACATAATACTAAAACTTGCTTTTATTTTAAATATTGTGAATTATTGCCGTTCAAACTTGAGAAATACTAATATTGATAATGTAATCATTAAAGGCACATTTACAAATAATTTCTGTTCCGTCAAGATTTTTGTACAAAAAAGAAATGTTGTATCTTTATTCTTTTGAAAGTTATGACTTTTCTTTTTAAACAATGACATTTTTTTACAGCTCATATCTTTAGTTTACTCATAACTTTCAAAAGAATAAAGATACAACATTTCTTTTTTGTACAAAAATCTTGACGGAACAGAAATTATTTGTAAATGTGCCTTTAATGATTACATTATCAATATTAGTATTTCTCAAGTTTGAACGGTAATAATTCACAATATTTAAAATAAAAGCAAGTTTTAGTATTATGTGCAGTTCAAATTAGAAATAATTTAATGATTATTACTTTATTATAAAACTTACAATTACAAAAGTGTGACAATCGGAGTACTTTTGGCAAATACACTTAGTCAGATAAAGTTACCATAATTTAGGAACATTTTTCTTTTTTGGTCGCGACCGTATACGGGCAAATATTATAATTATTAATATTTTTTATACCATTTCACTATTCAAATTTAATAGTAATTAATAGCTGGCTCTGAATGGCTGACTATCCGCCCAACGAGATCGTTGACATGATGTTGGCTTTAGGAGAAAGCCGAAGTAATTATCGTGCTGCAGCAAGAATTTATGCTGAACGCTATCCAGACAGACGACACCCTGACGCTATGGCTATCAGACGTTTAACTCAAAGAGCTCGTGGTGGACACATGGTTCGTCAACGTAGGCGCCATCAATATGATGAAAATGATAATCGGGTTGTGACTATTCTGGCAATAATTCATCTTGGCCCACAGATAAGCGCTCGTCGAATCGAAAGGGAAATCGGTCTTCCAAAAAGTACATTTTTAAGAATTATGAAGGTGCTTAGATATCATGCGTATCATATTACTCTGGTCCAAGAGCTATAGTTTGCTCATTTTCAACAGCGTATTGTGTTTTGCCAATGGGCTTTACAAATGATAGAAAATGATCCAGACTTTTTTAATTTTGTTCTTTTTTCTGATGAGGCAAAATTTCAAAGTGATGGGGAATTGAATAGACATAATTGTCATTACTGGTCTGATGTTAATCCTCATTGGGTCAGAACTGTAAACCATCAAAGACGATGGAGTATTATGGTATGGTGTGGGATTATTAATGGATGTGTGATTGGCCCTTATTTTTTCGAAGAAAATGTTAATCAACACACGTACTTAACGCTAATAAGAGATGAACTCCAGCAGGACGGCGCAACACCACATTTCGCTCGAATTGTCAGGACTTTTTTGAATGAGCAGTATGGTAACAGATGGATTGGTCGAGGTGGTCCGGTTGAATGGCCTGCTTGCTCACCAGATCTTACATCACCAGATTTTTACTTATGGGGGTATTTAAAAAATGCCGTTTTTGAGGAAAGGCCCACCACAAGAGTAGACATGATGGACAGAATTCGTCGAGCATGCGCTGCTATTCCAAGGCAAACTTTGCTAAACACCGTTCGCCACTTCCAAAGGCGTTTGACTATGTGCCTGGAAGCAAATGGTCGTAATTTCGAACATTTTCTTCGAGGTTAGATAAACACATAAGTGAGAGGCGAAGGGACTCACTTAAATCAAGCACCCTGAACAGTGAGAGGCAAGGGGACTCACTTTAATCAAGCACCCCGATCAGTGAGAGGCGAAGGGACTCACTTAAATCAAGCACCCTGAACAGTGAGAGGCAAGGGGACTCACTTTAATCAAGCACCCCGATCAGTGAGAGGCGAAGGGACTCCCTTAAATCAAGCACCGTGAACAGTGAGAGGCAAGGGGACTCACTTTAATCAAGCACCCCGATCAGTGAGAGGCGAAGGGACTCACTTAAATCAAGCACCCTGAACAGTGAGAGGCAAGGGGACTCACTTTATTCAAGCACCCCAAAGGAAACAATCCTTACTACGTCCACGTCGTTGTTTCTGGATAGCGCTAAACGTAAGGTTGACACATTTACAACAGAAGCTTTAATGATCTTGAAGTTTCCGTTAAACAAACATCAGACATGGGGTAGAGATGTGTGGGACTGGGGGATGTCTGGTGTAACAGTTTAGCATGTGAGGCTATGAAGAGCATGGGGTTCGGAGGTGCAAGTTTGATATTTGTTTACTAGGATGTGAAAGTTTTGGGTGTGTGGGTTTCCCTATTAAACCTACGATCAGTTTGAACCACTTAAGCCTGTGACTCATGGAAAAAACGACTTAAAATGGATTTTTCGGAGTTCGACCTTCATTTGGCCTTGAAATGACCTTGAAATGACCTTGAAAAAAAATGTCTCAATATGATTTTGAACGTAAAATTTCCCGCTCTTTCCGAATCCGGGGTCAAAAATAGGTGTTCCTATTAAAAAAAACCACTTGACCTTGAAATAACCTTGAAGGTCAAGTTCAAGGTCAAAGCTGTTAGGACCATCGTTTGGCCCCCTTCGTCCCCTACAACTTTTGTCTGAATCATTTTTTCCTATCTGTCTTAGGCTCCGAAAAATCCGGGTGTAGCGATTAAAATGGGTCACCGTGTATGTCTAACGTTAGTTGCCAGGACTTGACCTGTAGTTTCGCGGACCTTTAGGGTTACTTTCACAACCTTTTTTTCCGTAATTTTTTTCCGTAATCAACGTCAAACACTGCGGAACCGAAAGGGGGCGCCGCAGGCGTCGTGGTGTTAGTCAATAGCAAGAGAGGTATTATTTCTTTACTCACTTTTCATAGTTTATGGTTTAATGTGGCAGGTGAGGGATCGATCTGACGGAGGCCAAGGGAAGAAATCAAAATACAAGATTCCTTATAATTATTTTACGACGTTTCGTTGATATGATCCGCCAACCTCTTCAGGCTATATAATTTATTTAACATAAAGAAAGAATTTAACAAATTTGTATAAACTACCACTCGCATTACAATAAAAAAAGGAAGAGACAATAAATACCTTATCTAGTAAGTGTCACACAGTGCACATACAGTCAAATTGAGAGTATGTCGCAATGATAAGTCGCATTTATAGTCGATAATAGTTGTGTGTTAGTGCATGTGTTTACAAACAGTAAATAAAGTGTGTATATATACGTACATACACACATACACACACACACAGATAGATATATATATATATATATATATATATATATATATATATATATATATATATATATATATATATATATGAAAATCTGGTGTTTTGAATGCGCAACTTCCTATAGATTCTATATGTTCCCATGTTGAAAATGCAATCAACTGACGTTTTGAATGCGGCATTCAAAAAGTCAATATATATAGGGATATTATTTCTTTAGTCACGTGATCGTCTGTCTTCGTCTTATACATGGGATTTTGCTATAGTTTCGTGCTAAAATGGCGTCGCGCATTCAAAACACAGAAATTATATACAGGTTGTTAAAAACAACCCCATTGGGTATATATCACGTGAAAGAGCGGAAAATTCTAAGATAAAAAGTCCAATGAACCAACGCGATCGGATCTATAGATTTTCCGAAATCGATTAATGAAAATTACTCGATTAGACCAATGAGCGCGCGGCGTTGGCGACACGGCGGCGCACACTGTGGCCGAAAGGTTCAAAACAACCTAGAGGTCATAATTCTCAACCGAATTTGAAAATTTAAAAACAGGAACTTTTGTGACAAAATACCAAAGACCGCTACGAAGCCTAATTTTGATAATATGAACCTATAAACCTAATTTATAACCTATAACCCCAAAATTTACACTTGTGATTCCCAAAAATGCTATAAAACTTTAATTTATAAGTCCTTGACACATGCTCTCTTAACCTTGATTCATAAAATTGGTCTACAGATTAAGTCTTGGGCCATTCTGTCAGAAATAGTGTATATTTTTAGGATATACATTGTATGTGATTAAATAACATTTTTCTCTTCTTTATAGCTGATTTTGGCCTCAGAAGCCGCTAGGTGTAAGACCCCCTTAAGACTTATGAGGTTAGGACTTATAGGTTTAGAGTTTATGAGTGCATGGCTTACTGGATCAAAGGTAAAGAGTTCACGAGTAAAGGGCTTACAAATTAAAGGTTTATCGTATTTTTGGGATTTGCAGGTCAAAAATTGAATTGATTGGTTGATGTGATAGGATTATATGACTCCTTAGATTTATAGGTTAATTTTTTGGAAAATCAGGCTTCGTAGGGCTCTTCGATATTTGATAACGAATGTTCCTAAGCAAAAATTTTGAGATTCCGTTGAGAATTGCGACCTCTAGGTGGTTTTGAACCAAAAAATCCGTATCGCCCCAGTGTGCGGCGCGGCGGCGCGGCACCTTCCACCACTCCGCGCTCTCCGCCGCGAGATATTCCTGTATCGTGGAGCACGCGCATATGAAATCCGCCCAGATCCACGGGTAAATACCATCGTGAGTATTCTGATTGACTCGGGGTAGACAAATTTCCCTCCGTGTAGATAGAGGTTCCTCCAACGGACGCCACCGGAGCGGTTTGCGGTGGCGCCGTGAGGTCCTGTCAAATTTTGAAGGGGCGAGAAGGACCTTATATATGCGCCCCTTCGGCCTTTTCTCGAGCACTCCCGACAATGTGGCATATTACTGCCAGGCCAGCTACAATCCCAGCACCGCGCATGCTCTTTTGGCCCGGGCTGGTTGTCGGCATTCTTGTCGCTGGTTGGAGTCGTCGGCGCGTAATTTTTCTCGCCGTTTCTTGCCGGGGCATTTTCCCTATGTCTGTGATGAGAACTGCGACCACCGTTGCGGTACGCTCCTGTCTTCTTGGGAGGGCCATTGCTTGTCGGCGGGCGACCCACGGATAGCTCCCTGCTCAAGTTAAATTTGGCGAGTTTTTCATCTAGCAGTTGGCTTATCAGCTGGACGAGCCCCTGAGCCGACTGCCGTACCATCGCGGCTAGGCTCGACTTGCCATCGCTGGATGAGGATTTTCCATCCTTGTCTTGCGAGGTCGCACCACTTGCCAAAACCGCCAGACTACTCTTGCCTCGCTACGGTTGCGTTTTCGCGGACTTTGGCCTCTTGTAGGCTACGTTTGGTAACAAACAGTCATCCGGATTTGGGGGAGGTTTCTAACACCTCTCCGCCTCCCTTAGCGCTTCCGCTTCTAGTGCAAGCTCTATGAGCTTGTCTATATCGGTCACTTTCTCCCGCGGTACCAAATGCTGGAGACTAGGGAGCATATTTCTATATATATCCTCGAGTGACCTTTCATCATCCCAGGGCTCCTCGAACTTACTCAAAATCGTAAGGAGGCATATAATATAATCCCTTACAGGCTCGACTCGGACTTGGGTGCGGGCTTGCGCTTCGCCGATGAGTCGTTGCTGGAATCGCTTCTCGAACCCATAGCAGCGGCGCACGGCGACGCAAAAATCTTCCCAAGTTCGCCAATTTTTGCGAGCTTGGCGGCATCAATGCCTTGCCACGCCGGACGTCAGCTCGGACCTACCGTTCAGCAGACCTTCGTCTGTTATCCACGCAAGTCAATGGCATTCGTTAACGCGCTCAAGGAATTCCTCGATGCTACTGCCTTTCTCGCCGGTAAACAGCAGTTTCTACTGTCGCACCGTTCTGCCGCCGTCGACGTTTATGAATTGTTGGAGCGTGGTATCTTCGCCCGAGTATCTGCTTTGCGAGTTACTCGGGAGGCTCCCCCTCCCCCAAGACTCTTGCCGATCGCCGGCATGAGGCTGAGGATATCGTTGAGGACCACGCTCGTTCGTATAATTCGTTTGCGGTGTGAAGTTTTGCGCTGCTGGGTTTAGCGCTGGTGGCTATTGCACATTTGCGTTCGTCGCCATGTTGCGCGAGTCCGTTTGTGTACCTTCTTCATCGAGGTACTCTAGTCTGTACGTATCTTGGAAGTTCACTGTTCTGTGTTTTTGTGAGCTCGCTTCGTTGCGTGTCGTTGTAATTGACACTGCGTACAGGCGCGTACTCACTATCAGATCTGACATCTGCTCTTGCAGCTGCCTTATTTTTTGATCGTAGTCTTTTGCTATTCCCTGTATTCTCGCCATTTCGCATGCTACTGCTCTTGGCATTATATATGTTTTGCCGTTTGTGAGCATGCATTGCACAGGGTCATCGGCTGTAGCTGCTGTGTCGTGAAAACCGATTGCGGGGCGGAATGTATTGTGTACATGCCCGCAGTGCTGGCTACGGCTGTACTCGTCGTTGCCGTCGCGGTTGTTAACGTGTTTATCAACGTTGACTGTATTGTGATAGGCGTTGGAAATCTACCTTCGGCTATCGCTTTTCCCAGTATTATCGCTTCGCGGATATCTTGCTGTGACGTTCGCATCGATTCTAGTTGATTTTACGTCGTCGCTATCCAATCTGCTCTGCGGTTGTTAGCGCTGTCGCGGCGGCGTTATCTCCTTGTACGTCGGTGAGCGACATGTCCATTTGGTGCAGTAGCGTATGATCATATAGTGGCATTGGCGTCTGACGTCTTTGCGTGTGGTGTGTGCGTCTCGTAGCTTCACGCCTTCCCATCAGCTCGTCCTGTGTGCGTGCTTCAAACGGCAGAGTTTGTATCTGAGTTTCCAGTTTCATGTTTCTTCTGTCGAATGCTTCTGCTTCGTCTTCTGCTTCTTCCGCTCGCATGAAATCTTTTGCCGTATAGTCGCCTCGCAGTCGCCTATATAACCTATCCGCTTTTGCAAACTGTATGCCGCTTTTCAGGAGTTCTAATTTTTCGAGCGCATCCTCGAGCGGCTCACCTGACAGGTTCATTATCCAGCCTTGGATTCCTACCTCCATGGTATTTTCGAAGGTATCGTCGTCTAAGTGTCCCATGTTGTTGACCTGAAAATCCCTAATGCGCCTAGCGGAGAAATTCGAGTTTTAATGTTTTAATTTTTAAATTATTACGTTTGGTGTTTTCAAGTTTTAATTTGCGCTAATCGCTGATCAATTCTCTTTTATCTTTGAGGAGAATGAAAGTTTTAATGTTTCCTTATTTAATTCGGAACGAAAAAAAATTAAAAATCAAGAAAGAAAAAAGATGTTTACCTCTTCTAGTTCTACTTGTGTTCTTGTTTATTAATTTAACAATAAGAAAAATTGAATTGACAAAAGACAATTTGTTGCGAAACCAAAAGGAATAAATTCAAATAATTTATATAACTGACATATGGGGTCGTTTGCGCTTTGTCTAAATGTGTCGCATTCAGATTTGCGCTTGCAACATGTACATTCAATAATTTATTATAACGAATAAATATCGCTTCTTAAATTCTGTGAATTTATTTTGCGTGAATCGCGGTATATAAATTCCAAGAATATTTTATTAATGATCGCAATTAAATTATGTTATCTCTTTATTATAACATAGAGGAAAAAATTTATTACTAAATTATGTAGAATAATAATAATATTTAAAAATAGATTTTTGCTGGTCGATGTGAAACTGTCACAATCGCTCCAAAAGGTAAAATAAATTATTAAACTGCATATTTTATTGGGGGTATTATTTTTAACTGGATGAGAATTTAGTTTAGCTTACAACTCCAAAGGTTATTATATTAAAGTTTATTGAAGGCTTAATACTTCAATATAATAGAGAAGAGAAATAGAAATTTTGTTTTATTCAAATAACTCACTGCGCGTACGCACAACGGCTGTCGAATCTAATCTTCGACAACGGCCTTGAATGTAGATGCGCGTTCGCTGGCTTTCCCCGGAGTGCCGTGATGCTTAATGCATCCACCTCACCGGTGTTTGATTGCCAGTGATTAATACACTGATGCGCTGCGTGAACTAATGTCACCGCACGCTGCAATCTTCTACACTCCGGTTGCGCGCGAATTCAAATTGTTATACCCATATTCTCGAAAACTGTGGATTTTTCGAGGGGCGCCGATTTTTAGTGGATACATTATTTCTCTGGCTGTTCGGTGATTATCCATGACAAATGATACATCTAATGGCGAGGCTACTGTACCTCGTGCAATGCGCACCGCATGCAGATCTAAATGAAAGATTTAATTACGGGAGATCAGGGTACGCAAATAAACCCTCGCGGCAAGTAAGTGGCAAAACACTGCATTTATTGAGGTCAGAACGAATGGGGGGAACAATGCGACACGCGGTCAGCAGAGAGAGAAAGTAAAGACAGAAAGGTAGAGACAGTGATGTAGAGATAGAGCCGTAGACACAGCCACGTAGACACAAAGGTGGCGAGACAGAGACGTAGAGACGGAAACGTAGAGACAGAATCGTAGAGACACAGGTGTAGAAATAGAGACGTAGAGACGAAGACGTAGTAACAGAGTCGTAGAGACAGTGCCAGAGAGAGACAGAAACGTAGAGACAGGCGCGTAGGGACAGAGACGAACAGGCTGAGATGTTGAGGGAGACGTAGACACAGAGACATAGTCTCTGTTTCTATACAGGGTGATTCTAAAACAATACAACATTTATATACCAACGTGATCAGCGTGAAAAACTGAGTCAAGATCATTTGGTCCCGAAAATTTTCCGGCAAGTTTTCCACACCTCTGTTAAGCACAGAATTTCCCGCATAGCGTCGGCCCTGGCAGAGCGGCTGCGCGAGCCGAGCGGCGGCCGCCGCGGCAAAGAGTGGGGGGCAACCGCTGCTACGGAGTACGTCTACGGAAGCGGGAGGTAAGGGGGAAGCGGAGCAATCGAGGAGCGCAACGATTTAGTCCGCAGTAAAAATCGCTGTGAAATCGACTTGTCACAGAAATGACTGCATATTCGTTATAAGGTAAATCGAGGTCGCAAAAACCGATTTTGAAATTTGCAGATTCCTAGGTCCAAGGGTTCTATCCGAAAACAGCGTATGAAAATTTTATTTCTTATATCTCAGGAACCGCTTAGTCTACAACAAAATGGCTTACACCAAACGAAAGAGCGCAAAATTTTGAATCAGAAACGATTTTTTACTCGATTCCGATGAGCCATTTCTGTGACAAGTCGATTTCAGTATTGGACTCATTTTCAAGATAGCTGGCGAGGAAAGCTTTCGTTTGATCGGCCAAAAGCTAGTGAAACTATGAGCGCATCATAGTTGATATCTCTTGTTGATAAATACAGAGCGAGTCATGTATTTCCTTTCTTAAAAAATGTGGGCCCGATGTTGTGCAACATTTGGAAATTGATTTAGATTGGTCATAAAGAATAGGCGTGAAGATTTGCTATACTCGTTACATTTGAATTTTTATATTGAATTTCTATACTTTAGGTATTTTAAACTAAATAAATAAATTAACATAAAATATGAAAATAATTTTTCGTTTAAAAAAATTATCTGATTATCCTATCATTTTACGTATTCAGAATTAAAGCATGATAAAATACTTTTATTTTATACTTCGATTTTGTCATTAGTCTTTACAAAAAACGAGAAATCGACGGCACTGCTATTTTAGAGCGTTACATGAAAAGTTCTTTAGTTTAAGTCATGTTAACCATGGAATTTCTTGATGAAACCTCGGGAAGCGTTCGTTTTATTTCGTCACCAGTTCAACTTTTATTTTCAGACTCGTAAACAGCTGTACAGCCATGCAGCGACAAGCTCACTCGAAAAATTACGGACGATGCCGCCTTGCAGTATTACGACAAAAGTTCTTGCGCTAAAATGAATTTCTCATCCTCGCAAGCGCGTTATCCTTCTAATCATCAATGGATCATTAAATAAAAAAACGATAAAACAGTTACACGACCGTTGTCAAAATTTATGTAAAGGATTTTCTGGCTTAAAATATTATTTTAACCCCACGATGAGCTCCGGTGGCTGGTAACACATTACCCTTTTAAACACAAGCGTTTTTCTATTAGAAATCAAGAAATCGCGTACACAGGCACCTCGTATCCTTACGTAAAGAGTTCTCGTGCTTAAGGAGGTTCAGGGGTGTCATGCTGCGGGGTGAGGCTAGGGACGTCCCCTCTTTCCCCGCGGGCGCTCGCCGCTCACCGCGCACCCCCTCGCGCAGCCAACGAACTCGGCGTTTTGTTTACTTTTTCACCTACTTCTTTCCCAAATGCCTTATAAGCGACCAAGATGCCTCTGCGTTTTTATTCTTTGTTTATTTTTCTATTAAAATGAAGATTTTTTAACTGTATTTCTGCTTTTTTTATAAGTGATTTTTATGTTCAAAGGTCACATAACCTCACTCTCCCATAAGAGACTATGCTAAAAACTCGAATTTCAAGAATTTTTTTCTCGAAAAAATGGCTTATAAAAAATACTGAAAAAATTCATGTAATCTTCTTTCAAATTAAAGAACAATATATAAAAATTCTAAATTGTTCCCTGCATTTTGATGTGATGACTAAACCTCCTTAAATAAATCTATCGGTTTCGCTAAAACATCTAGAGCAGCACAACACTCTACCCTATGATGCCCAAGAGTATTGTTTGTTGAAAAAATTGCAAAATTAGAGATGTTGTCGCTTCGCAGCCTTACATTAAAAGTTCTCGCGCTTTGAACATTAAAAGTTCATACAAAAAAGCAGATCTATCTAACTATAATCTTCAATAAACTGTAACGTAAATAGATAATCACAATGTGAATTGAAAGGAAAACTTCTATTAATGGTAACAAAAATCGTATTTCTAGTTAACGAGGTTCATGCGCGACTCCCAAATTAAAGCAGTGTTAAATCAAGAGGTTGTCTAAAATATGTAAGAGCAATAGCTGTAATGTAATTAAGCCATTTCAAATAATATAAATAGTTAATCTGTTATAAAAAAAGTCTATTTAACATAACTAAACAAACATTTTTTAACAAAATGTCGATATTTCAGGAACAGATTTCGTCAGTACAAACAATTATTGATAAAACACAGGGATCTTTTTTCATTAACTACCGATTTCATTTTTCAAGATAAGATTTTGTTTCTTAATTTATTTCATTGTTACTTGCCGAAGAAAAATTTCATAATTATCCAAAACCTTCAAAGTTAAAGCAAATTTAAAAAATACATTTCTTTTACCATTTTCACGAATTTATGAACAACCACGGCCATGATTATAACATTCTGAATAATAAATGATTTTGTATTTTTCCCCCGACGAGACCCAAAAACATTCATTAAGGGGGTCAGAGACCTTTAAAATGATGAAAAATCGATTTTTTTATTACATATTTCACTAAAAAACACTTGTACAATATGTCCCAAATTGTTCTAAAGCATTATCCATTTTTCTTTTCAGAATATACACAAAACATTGATAAAGCTTTCTATTTGCTTTTTGTGTAAATTACATTTATAGCACTGCGTGACTTAAGTCCGCACTTATGTCACGCATATCCGTGCGCTAAGCAGTCCATTAGGGCACCGTGAGGTTAGCGCACGAGCGTAGCGAGTATAGGCGTGACAGCGAACTTAAGGCATGCAGTGTTAAAAAAAATTGTACGATACTAGTGCGTTAAGTAACCCAATACACGCCGTGATAGGACCCTCGCTACGCTCGGGCCCTAACTTCACGCCGTGACATAATGGGCCACTTATCGCACTTGTATCGTAATGTACTATTTTCCCCTTGTGTTCATAATATTGATTTGTACTATTTTTTTTGTTCATTTTTCTTTTTTTAATATATTTTAAATTTTCATTCTACATATGTATACCGCGTAACCAAATTATCCTGACATTGGATTTTCTCCCTGGAAAATTGTGAAAAGGTTGGAAAAGCGGTGAGTCTAAGGGTTTTGGCGACCGAAGAACACAATGGTGCAGTCAAAATTGACGTAGCACAAAAATAAAAAAGATAGCAAAATTATTTTTTCGAAAAATATTTAAGGTTTGGTTTTTATGTACATTAATCGAAGTTCATTAAGTTTAAAGACCATACAGCCTTTGACCGACCTCGATATCGATATATTAAGATAAAAAATTGACAATATATTGCTAGTATATTGGAAATATATTGGGTAGCATATGGAAACTATATTGCCAAACCTATTGGCGATATGTGTGAGATACCCGTTTGGCACAATAATTGCAATATATTGGAAATAGGTTTTGCAATATAGTGCCAATATACTTCACATATCTATTGCCAATACATTACCACTGTAGATCCAATAGTTTTGATTTCTACGCAGGTATGGCTGAAAGTATAAAGGATTCCGTACGGAAAGCGTTGGATTCAAATTTTTTGCACAACATTGACTGAAATTCACCTAAATTTAATACTAAGTTTCCCGTAAGTAGAGCGTATTTATCACTCTTTTCCCAAACTTAGGTGAAACTTAACATTAACTTTGTATGAAGTTTTACGTAACTTAATCATAAGATTTCAATTTGGTTTTCCAAACTTTCAAAGAGATGAACTGAGGCAAAGTGAATATAAACATATGAAGTATTTCATAAGGCGAGTGTCAGATTCGTATTTTTACACGAACATGGGCGGAAACTAATCTGAAATTCATACTAAGTTTTCCACCGATGGTTGTGACAAGCTTTTTCAAAAGTATGGCTGAAAGTATGGCTTAAAGAATGGCTGAAAGTATGGCTTGAAGTATGGATGAAAGTATGGCGTAAAGTATGGTTGAAAGTATGGCTTAAAGTATGGCTTAACGTATGGCTTAAAGTATAGCGGAAAAAATAGCTGAAAGTAAGGCTTAAAGTATGGCTGAAGGTATGGCTTAAAGTATGGCTTAAAGTATGGCTTAAAGTATGGCTGAAATTTATCGTTTAGATTCCGTAAGGAGATCGTAGTATTCGAATTATTTCCACAACCTTGACTGAAATTCACCTAAATTTTGTATTAAGTTTCCTAAATTTTTTATTAAGTTTCCCGTGAGTAGAACGTATTTGATAGTCCTTTTCCCAAACTTTACCGAAACTTAACATTAACCTTGTATGATGTTTTACGTAATTTAATCGTAAGATTTCACTTCGGTTTTCCAAACTTTAAAAGAGATGAACTGAGCCAAAGTTAATATAATCATATGAAGTATTTACTAAGGCGAGTGTAAGATACCTATTTTTACACGAACATTGACGGAAACTAATCTGAAGTTCATATTAAATTTCCTGTCGATGGTCGTGACAAGCTTTTTCTAAAGTATGGCTTAAAGTATGGCTTAAAGTATGGCTGAAAGTATGGCTGAAAGTATGGCTTGAAGTATGGATGAAAGTATGGCTTAAAGTATGGATGGATGCATGGCTTAAAGTATGGCTTAAAGTATGGCTTAAAGTATGGATGAAAGTATGGCTGAAAGTATGGCTGAAAGTTATCGTTTAGATTCCGTAACGAGATCGTAGGATCCGAATTATTTTCACAGCCTTGACTGAAATTCACCTAAATTTTGTATTACGTTTCTCGTGAGTAGAACGTATTTATCATTATTTTCCCAAACTTAGCCGAAATTTAACATTAACCTTGTACGATGTTTTACGTAAATTAATCTTGACATTTCAACTGGGTTTTCCGAACATTAAAACAGATGACCTGAGCCAAAGTTTATATGAATATATGAAGTATTTCCTAAGGCGAGTGTAAGATTTCTATTTTTACATGAACATTGACGGAAACTAATCTGAAGTTCATATTAAGTTTCCTGTCGATGGTCGTGACAAGCTCTTTCTAAAGTATGGCTGAAAGTATGGCTTGAAGTATGGATGAAAGTATGGCGTAAAGTATGGATGAAAGTATGGCTTAAAGTATGGATGGATGCATGGCTTAAAGTATGGCTTAAAGTATGGCTTAAAGTATGGATGAAAGTATGGCTGAAAGTATGGCTGAAAGTTATCGTTTAGATTCCGTAACGAGATCGTAGGATCCGAATTATTTTCACAGCCTTGACTGAAATTCACCTAAATTTTGTATTACGTTTCTCGTGAGTAGAACGTATTTATCATTATTTTCCCAAACTTTGCCGAAATTTAACATTAACCTTGTACGATGTTTTACGTAAATTAATCTTGACATTTCAACTGGGTTTTCCGAACATTAAAACAGATGACCTGAGCCAAAGTTTATATGAATATATGAAGTATTTCCTAAGGCGAGTGTAAGATTTCTATTTTTACATGAACATTGACGGAAACTAATCTGAAGTTCATATTAAGTTTCCTGTCGATGGTCATGACAAGCTCTTTCTAAAGTATGGCTGAAAGTATGGCTTGAAGTATGGATGAAAGTATGGCGTAAAGTATGGTTGAAAGTATGGCTTAAAGTATGGCTTAACGTATGGCTTAAAGTATAGCGGAAAGAATAGCGGAAAGAATAGCTGAAAGTAAGGCTTAAAGTATGGCTGAAGGTATGGCTTAAAGTATGGCTTAAAGTATGGCTGAAATTTATCGTTTAGATTCCGTAAGGAGATCGTAGTATTCGAATTATTTCCACAACCTTGACTGAAATTCACCTAAATTTTGTATTAAGTTTCCTAAATTTTTTATTAAGTTTCCCGTGAGTAGAACGTATTTGATAGTCCTTTTCCCAAACTTTACCGAAACTTAACATTAACCTTGTATGATGTTTTACGTAATTTAATCGTAAGATTTCACTTCGGTTTTCCAAACTTTAAAAGAGATGAACTGAGCCAAAGTTAATATAATCATATGAAGTATTTACTAAGGCGAGTGTAAGATACCTATTTTTACACGAACATTGACGGAAACTAATCTGAAGTTCATATTAAATTTCCTGTCGATGGTCGTGACAAGCTTTTTCTAAAGTATGGCTTAAAGTATGGCTTAAAGTATGGCTTAAAGTATGGCTGAAAGTATGGCTGAAAGTATGGCTTGAAGTATGGATGAAAGTATGGCTTAAAGTATGGCTTAAAGTATGGCTTAAAGTATGGATGAAAGTATGGCTTAAAGTATGGATGGATGCATGGCTTAAAGTATGGCTTAAAGTATGGCTTAAAGTATGGATGAAAGTATGGCTGAAAGTATGGCTGAAAGTTATCGTTTAGATTCCGTAACGAGATCGTAGGATCCGAATTATTTTCACAGCCTTGACTGAAATTCACCTAAATTTTGTATTACGTTTCTCGTGAGTAGAACGTATTTATCATTATTTTCCCAAACTTTGCCGAAATTTAACATTAACCTTGTACGATGTTTTACGTAAATTAATCTTGACATTTCAACTGGGTTTTCCGAACATTAAAAGAGATGACCTGAGCCAAAGTTTATATGAATATATGAAGTATTTCCTAAGGCGAGTGTAAGATTCCTATTTTTACTCAAACATTGACGGAAACTAATCTGAAGTTCATATTGAGTTTCCTGTCTATGGTTGTGACAAGCTTTTTCTAAACTATGGCTGAAGGTATGGTTTAAAGTATGGCTGGAAGTATGGCTGAAAGTATGGCTTAACGTATGGATAAAAGTATGGCTTAAAATATGGCTTAAAGTATTGCTTAAAGTATGGATGAAAGTATGGCTTGAGTATGGCTGAAAGTATGGTTTAAAGTATGGCTTAAAGTATGGCTTAAAGTATGGATGAAAGTATGGCTGAAAGTATGGCTGAAAGTTATCGTTTAGATTCCGTAATGAGATCGTAGGATCCGAATTATTTCCATAGCCTTGACTGAAATTCACCCAAATTTTGTAATTAGTTTCTCGTGAGTAGAACGTATTTATCATTATTTTCTCAAATTTATCGAAATTTAACATTCATCTTGTATGATGTTTTACGTAAATTAATCTTAAGATTTCAATTCAGTTTTACAAAGTTTAACCTTTAGAGGACGGGATGGCCCCTATACGGGCCATGCCCATGATCGACCCTTTACATGTGTTAGTTTTGAGATGTGAGACATCACAAAAACTCGATTTCTATAGAAAAGTGAGAGAAAACAGTAAACCCAAATCCCCGTCCTCTAAAGGTTAAAGAGATGAACTGAGGCAAAATGAGTATAAACATATGAAGTATTTTATAAGGTGAGTGTAAGATTCCTATTTTTATACGAACATGGGCAGAAACTAATCTGAAGTTCATATTAAGTTTCCCGTCGATGGTTGTGACAAGCCTTTTCTAAAGTATGGCTGAAAGTAGGGCTTAAACTATGGCTGAAAGTATGTCGTGAAGTATGGATGAAGGTATGGTTTAAAGTATGGCTTAAAGTATGGCTTAAAGTATGGCTGAAAGTACAGCTTAAAGTATGGCTGAAAGTATGGCTGAAAGTATAACTTAAAGTATGGCTCAAAGTATGGCTGAAAGTTAACGTTTAGATTGCGTAAGGAGATCATAGGATTCGAATTATCTCCACAACCTTGACTGAAATTCACCTAAATTTTGTATTAAGTTTCCCGTAAGTAGAAAGTATTTGAAAGTTCTTTTCCCAAGCTTTACCGAAACTTAAGATTAATCTTGTATGATGTTTTACGTAATTTAATCGTAAGATTTCAATTCGGTTTTTCAAACTTTAAAAGAGATGAACTGAGCCAAAGTTTATATAAACATATGAAGTATTTCCTAAGGCGAGTGTAAGATTCCTATTTTTACATGAACATTGACGGAAACTAATCTGAAGTTCATATTAAGTTTCCTGTCGATGGTCGTGACAAGCTCTTTCTAAAGTATGGCTGAAAGTATGTCTTAAAATATGGCTGAAAGTATGGCTTAGAGTATGGATGAAAGTATGACTTAAAGTATGGCTTGAAGTATGGTTTAAAGTATGGCTGAAAGTATGGCTTAAAATATGGATGAAAATATGGCTTAAAGTATGGCTGAAAGTTAACGTTTACATTCCGTCAGGAGATCGCAGTTTTCGAATTATTTACACAACATCGACTGAAATTCACCTAAATTTTGTATTAAGTTTCCCGTGAGTAGAACGTATTTGATCTTTCTTTTCCCAAACTTTACCGAAACTTAACATTAACTTTGTATGATGTGTTACATAAGTTAATTATTTTAACCTTGCAGAATATCTACAAAAATAATGGCAACCCCCAGTGCACCGCACAAGACCGCCAAAGTATCCCTAAAGCACGAAAAAATCACAAAAAATCTAATTCCGCCGTTTTTGAGATCCCGGATAATTTTATTCCGGGAATACAATTTTCAGCATGCAAGATAGCTACAAAAAAATTGGCAACTTCCAAAGTACCGCGGAAGACGCCCAAACTATCCCTTAAGCACATAAAAATCGCAAAAAATTCTTTGGGGGTGTACTGCGATACTTTGGGGATTGCCAATTTTTTTTAGCTATCTTGCATGCTCAAAATTATATTCCGATACTAAAATTATCGGGAATCTCAAAAACGGCAGAATTAGATTTATTTTTGCGGTTTTTTGTGCTTTAGAGGTAGTTGGGGAGTCTTCCACGGTGCTACGTGGATAGCCAATTTTTTTGTAACTATCTTGCATCCGCAGAATTGTATTACCGGAATAAAGTTATCGGGGATCTCAAAAGCGGCGGAATTAGATTTTTTTGCGATTTTTTGGACTAAAGTGGCAGTTGGTGGTCTTCCGCGGTGCTTTGGGGGTTGCCAAATTTTTTGTAGATATTCTGCATTGTCAAAATTGAATTCCGATAATAAAATTATCGGGCATCTCAAAAACGGCGGAATTAGATTTTTATTGTTCGTGTAAAAATACGGATCTTACACTCGCTTTAGGAAATACTTCATATGTTTATATTCACTTTGCCTCAGTTCATCTCTTCTAAAGTTTGGAAAACCAAATTGAAATCTCACGATTAACTTACGTAAAACTTCATACAAAGTTAATGTTAAGTTTCACCAAAGTTTGGGAAAAGAATGATAAATACGATCTACTTACTTGAAACTTAATACAAAGTTTAGGTGAATTTCAGTCAAGGTTGTGGAAAAAATTCGAATACTACGTTCTCCTTACGGAATCCAAACGATAACGTTCAGCCATACTTTAAGCCATACTTTAAGCCATACTATAAGCCATACTTTCATCCATACTTCAAGCAATAGTTTCAGCCATACTTTAAGCCATACTTTCAGCCATACTTTCAGCCATACTTTAGAAAAAGATTGTCACAACCATCGACAAAAAACTTAATATGAACTTCAGATTAGTTTCCGGCAATGTTCGTGTAAAAATAGGAATCTTACACTCGCCTTAGGAAATACTTCATATGTTTATATTAACTTTGGCACAGTTCATCTCTTTTAAAGATTGGAAAACCGAATTGAAATCTTAAGATTAATTTACGTAAAACACCATACAAGGTTAATATCAAGTTTCGGTAAAATTTGGGTAAATAATGATAAATACCTTCTACTCACGGGAAACTTAATACAAATACTTTATGTGAATTTCAGTCAAGGTTGTCGAAATAATTCGAATCCTACGATCTCCTTACGGAATCTAAACGATAACTTTCGGCCATACTTTAAGCCATACTCCCATCCATACTGTAAGCCATACTTTAACCCATACTTTCAGCCATACTTTCAGCTATACTTTTAGTCATACTTCCAGCCATACTTTAAGCCATACTTTCAGCCATACTTTAAGCCATACTTTAAGCCATACTTTAAACCATACTTTCAGTCATTCTTTTGAAAAAGCTTGCCAGAACCATCGACGGGAAACATAATATGATCTTCAGATTATTTTCCGCCCATGTTCGTGTAAAAATACGAATCTGACACTCGCCTTATGAAATACTTCATATGTTTATATTCACTTTGCCTCAGTTCATCTCTTTGAAAGTTTGGAAAACCAAATTGAAATCTTATGATTAAGTTACGTAAAACTTCATACAAAGTTAATGTTAAGTTTCACCTAAGTTTGGGAAAAGAGTGATAAATACGCTCTACCGAGTGACAATCCACCAACCCACCCCTTTTAAAAGGTTGTAATTAACGATTGAATTGAAATATCGATACCGGGTAGGTGGCATTTTAAGTTTTTTGAGCTCGTTTATCGATTGGTCGCATCTATTCTGTGATAGAATTAGTATTAACGAAGTTATGAAAGTTTTTTCCCGGAAAAAATGTTTTTTCGAACTTTATTTATGCATTTTCGGAAAGAACAGAAAAAAAGATTTGGGAATAGGGGTTTTTTGTATAAATTCGGTAAATGCTTTACTTTTAAATAAATGTACAAAATCATTAATATTTCGATGGAGACGGAAAGAAATGTGGATGAGGTTTCAAACGTTCGGTAGCGTTGGAATAGAGGAATGTAACGAAACACGCAACTTCTCGCCGTGTCAGAAAGAAGAGGTTACTTGCTCTGTTTACATAACGATCTTATGTTCGTCGCTCAGAGATGTCGCCAATATGTTCGGTCGATTCGCCGGTGCTCGGCGACCAACGTAGCGCAGCGGCAGGCAACGATTGAATATCGTCCAAGTGTCATGCCGTACGCCTCGACGCACAATAACGTTCGATGTAACTGCCCGTTGTAAGTTTGTGGGTGTACTCTGTCATTTTTACGTCTAGGTGTCGTAGCACATCCAATGGGGTGTCTAGATGTTCGGAGTGACCAAAGATGGAGTCTAGGTCGTGCGCTCCGTAGTTTCTTACGTCTAGGTGTCGTAATACATCAAATGCAGGATCTAGGTGTTTGGGGTGGCCGATGATGGAGTCTAGGTCGTGTGCTCCGTAGTTTTTTTACCTCGAGGTGTCGTAGCGCATCCAATGAGAGATCTAGATGTTCAGGGTGGCCGATGACGGAGTCTAGGTGTCATAGCACATCCAATGGGGTATCTAGATTTTCGGAGTGATCGATGATGGAGTCTAGGTCGTGCGCTCCGTAGTTTTTTACGTCTAGGTGTCGTAGAGCATCAAATGGGGGTCTAGGTGTGTTGGGTAGCCAATGATGTAGTTTAGGTCGTCCGGACCGTAGCTTTTTTACGTCGAGGTGTCGTAGCGCATCCAATGAGAGATCTAGATGTTTGCGGTGGCCGTTGATGGAGTCTATGTGGTGCGCTCCGTAGTCTTTTACGTCTAGGTGTCGTAGCGCAGCCAATGAGAGATCTAGATGTTCGGGGTGGCCGATGACGGAGTCTAGGTCCTGCGCTCCGTAGTTTTTAACGTTTAGGTGTCATAGCACATCCAATGGGGTGTCTATATATTCGGAGTGACCGATGATGGGGTCTAGGTCGTGCGCTCTGTAGTTTTTTACGTCTAAGTGTCGTAGCGCATCCAATGAGAGATCTAGATGTTCTGGATGGCTGATGACGGAGTCTAGGTCGTGCGCTCCGTAGTTTTTTACGTTTAGGTATCGTAGCACATCCAATGGAGTGTCTAGATGTTCGGAGTGACCGATGATGGAGTCTAGGTCGCGCGCTCCGTAGTTTTTGAGGTCTAGGTGTCGTAGTGCATCAAATCGGAGGACTAGGTGTTTGGGGTGGCCGATGATGGAGTCTAGGTCGTGTGCTCCGTAGTTTTTTTACGTCGAGGTGTCGTAGCGCATCCAATGAGAGATCTAGATGTTCAGGGTGGCCGATGACGGAGTCTAGGTGTCATAGCACATCCAATGGGGTGTCTAGGTGTTCGGAGTGACCGATGATGGAGTCTAGATCGTACGCTTCGTAGTTTTTAACGTCTAGGTGTCGTAGTGCATCAAATGGGGGGTCTAGGTGTTTGGGGTGGCCAATGATGGAGTCTATGTGGTGTACTCCATATTCTTTTACGTCTAGGTGTCGTAGCGTATCCAATCGGGGCTTTAGGTGTTCGGAGTGACCGATGATGGAGTCTAGGTCGTACGCTTCGTAGTTTTTTACGTCTAGGTGTCGTAGTGCATCAAATGGGGGGTCTAGGTGTTTGGGGTGGCCAATGATGGAGTCTATGTGGTGCGCTACGTATTCTTTTACGTCTAGGTGTCGTAGCGTATCCAATGGGGGCGTTAGGTATTTGGGGTGGCCGATAACGGAGTCTAGGTGATGTGCTCCGTAGTTTTTTACGTCTAGGTGTCGTAGCGCATCAAATGGGGGTCTAGGTGTTTGGGGTGGTCGATGAGGGAGTCTAGGTCGTGCGCTCTGTAGTTTTTTATGTCGAGGTGTCGTAGCCCATCCAATGGGAGGTCTAGATGTTCAGGATGGTCGATGATGGAGTTTAGATGGTGCGCTCCGTAGTTTTTTACATCGAGGTGTCATAGCGCATCCAATGAGAGATCTAGATGTTCGGGGTGGCCGATCATGGAGTCTAGGTATTGCGCTCCGTAGTTTTTTATGTCTAAGTGTCGTAGCGCATCCAATAGAGGCTCTAGGTGTTCGGGGTGGCCGATGACGGAGTATAGGTGGTACGCTTCGTATTCTTTTACGTCTAGGTGTCGTAAAGCATGCAAAGGGGGGTTTACGTGCAATATTTAATTTTTATCTAATAAATATCTAATTTTTAAATATTCTATTCGAATATTTACTGGAAATCTCAGCTGTAATCTTAGCTGGAACACTATCTGTAATTTGTTCAAAAACAGTAGGTACAGCTGGAATTCCAGCTGGTATTGCAGCTAGGTATTTTCAACCGGGAGCGCATTCTCAACGGATATTCCCCTCTAGCTGCTCGATTCGTCATGGTAATGTAGCCCATTGAAATTAATATAACTGAATACAAATGAGTAGTTTAAGCTATTCATTGTTCGTATGCTTAAAAGACCTCTCAAAGAGCGAACCCAAATACAGTAGATTGTCAATTTTCATGAAAAATATTGACGTTTAATTAGTTTGCTATTGCATCAAAGAGAATTGTTTTTGCGTAACAGTACTTACTGCACTCTTAAAAATGATGTGCCTATTTAACACAAAGTTTATGTAAAATATGAATGTTCCTATTTAACACAAAAATTTGGGTAAATGATGTACACAAACATTGTGTAAGAATTCGACACAAGAATTTGTGTAAAATCGCTGCTTTACAAACAAACTTGTGTAAATTGCCATTTTACACAATAATTTGTGGGAGAGGACAGGGAGATCGTTTAATTCCCGTGCACGCCGATTTTGGTCCCTTTTCTGGCGATTCTGAGAGACGCTGCTAATCGGGCCGTCTGATGTGCTAAAGACGCTTCAATATAAGTGATTATCTAGTAGAAATTTATCTATACGAAATAGCCAAGAAGTTAGAAAATAGCTGGTAAAACTGGCTAATAAATGACTATGATGAAACGCTTTTTCTCCTATTTTTTGCCTATTTCTTAGATTGAGGTAAAAATAAAATATTCGTATTTGATTTACTTACTAATTTTATCTTTGATAAAAGAGCATTAAACTGCATTGGATGGCTTTTCAAAATATAAATAAATAACATGAACTAATAAATCGTTTATTGTACTCATTCTATGAATAATTCAGCAAAACTCTTATTTCTCCATCTGATTCTGTCCCTCTCACTCCTTATCATAGCAGCAAGCCTTCTAGTAGCCATTTTCAGTATATAAAAACTGATCAGTTTTAATATCTTGAAAATACTTAAGAACAAGGTTGTGCTTGTTTTCGAAAAACTAAATTCTATTTTTCAATCTATTAAATAGACAAATAATGGGAGAAAAAGTATTTCATCGAGAGGTAGAAAGTGGACAACAGAAATTCCTATTTTATAATGGCCAATTTCTAATATAAATGGTCGGATATTGGTTACAAAATGTTTTGGATTTCCACCAGGGTAGTGTAGTCATTAATTTGCGATTTCGGCGGTCAAGATGCTCTGTGAAAACACAATTTAGTTATTCATTGACGAATCGATCGTCGTGCGTCTCATTATTGTAGGACAATTATATAAAAAGTTCAACAAGTATGAGGACTTTGAAACACGGCCATAAGAAACGCAAATACCTGTTAAGTCCATCTAGCAGTTCTATTGTAATGTTTGCTAGAAGTCATTTTGTTTGTTTATATTTATTTGATTTCTGCCGTTCCCATATCCTTAGGATAATCCCTCGAAAAGTTCAAAAGGTCCCAGTCGCGAGAAACGGCTTACGATGCGAATAAGAGTTAATAATGTATCCTTACTTAAACACGATTTCGCCTGTCAAGATGGTCTATGAAAATACAATTTAGTTATTCATTGACGAATCGATCATCGTAAGTCTCATTAAAGTAGGATAATTATATAAAAAGTTCAAGAAGTATCAGTACTTTAAAAAAGGTTCATACGATACGTAAGTACCTGTTAATTCCATCTGGCAGTTTCATTGCAATGTTTGCGTAGAAGTTAATTTCTTTTTGTACTTTTATTCGATTTCTGTCGCTCCCACGTCCTCAGGATAATCGCTCGAAAAGTTCAAGTGGGCCCAAATAAGAGAAACAGCTTAGGCTGAGAATAAAAATGAATTGTGTATCATTACCTGAACGGAGCTGTGGAGATCTAGATGCTGTATCAAAACACAATTTCTTTATTCATTGATGAATAGATCTGCGTGCGTCTTATTATCGTAGGACAAATATATACAAAGTTCAAGAAGTATCAAGACTTTGAAACACGGCCATACGATACGTAAGTACCTGTTAATTCCATCTAGCAGTTTCATTGCAATGTTTGCCTAGAAGTCAATTTCTGTTTGTACTTTTATTCTATTTCTGTCGTTCCCATATTCTCAGGATAATCCCTCGAAAAGTTCAAGTGTTCCCAAATAAGAGAAACAGCTTAGGCCGAGAATAAAAATTAATTGTGTATCATTACCTGAACGGAACTGTGGCGATCTACATGCTGTATCAAAACACAATTTCTTTATTCATTGATGAATCGATCTGCGTGCGTCTCATTATCGTAGGTCAATTATACAGTATTACACATTAAAAACGTACACTCTTCTCCAACTATTTTATCATGATTGGCGAAACCGATTTGGATAAAGTAGTAGAGCATTCGAAAGAGCGGAGCAAGAGCTTTCTAATCGTATTGTTAGTTATTTTCGTAGACTTTATAATTATTATTTATTTTGATGTCTAAAGTTCAGTTCAAGGTCCAAAGTTGACAGCTTATGTTTTTTCAGCCGATCATTTTTTCTCATGTATTTGGTGTAAATAGATACGAGATAACCGTACTTTGGATGTAGTTTGAGGTATTTTTCTATTTTTAAAATAATATTAAAAATGTGGTAATTAGGCTATGCGTTAAAGAACAAGTCAGGTCTACGGCAACTTCAGACCTTCCTTTTGAAAAAGTCCCTAGGATTTTCGACTGTCTTGAAAACTAAACCGCGTCATTGATGGATGTATCCTAAGATTCCATTTAATTTAATTGTATAAAGTAAAATGAAAGACTGTATAATAAGAAAGAATTAATTTTGTGAAATATTATTAACCTAAAAAAATCAATACCAATACAATGTAATTTTGTAAATTTGACGAAGCAGATGAAATAATGCGTACACCCAACGGACAAAATAATATTTAATATTTGAACACAAGTTTTGGAACTTTATAATGGTTAGGTTAGCCATAAAACTTGCGTACAACCTACTCTCAGATCTTTATCTAACCCATCCTTTACAACCTTCTAAAAGCTGGAGTTCCAATTTTCAAAGTTACTTTTTCCGTTGGGTGTAGAATAATCATAATAATATTTAATTGTAACAGGATATTACTATAACTATATAGTGATCCTAATGGCTTATCTACCAGGTAATGTTTTTATAAATAAAAAACTACATTTGTCGTGTTTCGACGTTTCGGACACTTTTCTTTGTGTCCCTCATCAGGATTAATGAGACAGTGTCAGTCTAGTAACGCAGAGAACAATCTGCTCGTCAATGATTGTTCTCTGCGTTACTAGATTGACACTGTCTCATTAATCCTGATGAGGGACACAAAGAAAAGTGTCCGAAACGTCGAAACACGACAAATGTTGTTTTTTATTTATAATTTTATTTATAAAAACATTACCTGGTAGATAAGCCATTAGGATCACTATATAGTAATACTAAGAAAACTACCATTAGATGCAACTAACAATCTAATGTAACAGGATATATCGCTTAAATCTCATCGTGACAACGAGCCGAGAAGAGCGAAAAAATGAATAGAGTTTTCGAGGCAAAGCGATGTAGTATGCGGAACGTAGGTGATTGTACATAGCAGTGTTATAGAATAAGTCTCGATGCGGTCGAGCTGCCTCGCCTATTCGGACAATCAGTGGCTCGACAAGTTTGATCTTTGTCCGATGGCCCTTCCCCGCCAGATTATCGTAACGCGTGTTTGTATGCGCACAGAACAAGTTCCGGTGATTCCGGAACATTCTTACATTAAGCTTGAAGTAGCTAGATATCGCTGTCATCAGATCTGTCCGATGAGACCCGTGAGCTTTAGAAATGACTTCTCTATACGTGAATAGTCTCGCCTTCACTTTAAAATTAAAACAGTTCAAATGCACTTAAACGAATTAGTGGTGTACTTATAACTAATAATCAGTGACAATAAGTGAATATTTACTGATTGGCAGTTATAAATATAACACTAACTTAGTATCAGTGCATACACATTCATTAAAATTTAGAGAGTAAAAAACGCGGTAATTGTATCGTAAATTCTGTATTACTCCGCTTTACTTTGACGAGATACTCGGATACTGCTTATCATAGACAGCGGGAACCAAAAACAGCTCAGAGTAAATGTCTTTTATAGCATAACAATATCAGTCTCTTTTTATAAAAATTAAGAATAATAATAAAAATAAATGTTTTAATTTATGTTAGGTAATGAATAATCAGTCAATTCCCAGACCTGCACCGTACCATTTGCAATTTCCGGTTCTCGGCGACCGAGAAGCAGGAAATGCCGTGCTCGGTTGGTTTAGGTAGTTTCAGGAGCCTCGCGGACTATTCCGAAGACCAAATAAGTATTGGACATGTCCCAAGTAACTTATTATTACGTTATTACCTTATATTTACCAATTTCATCATTTATAATCGTCGACTGATACATATATCATTTTTTCCCACTTCTCCGTAACCGAGATTTGGGAAGTCACACGAAATCGATCCAGTTACGTTGTACTTTACTCGCATAGGCATTTAGTCTTGCTAGCCCATGCCATTTGATGTAAAAAACGTGGTAATTGTATGGTAAATTCTGTATTACTGCGGATTACTTTTACGACATACTCGGATATTGCTTATCATAGACAGCGGGAACCGAAAACTGCTCAGAGTAAATATCTTTTAGCAATAATATGAGTTTATTTTTAGAAATATTAAGAATAATAATAAAAATAAATGCTTTAATTTATGTTAGGTAATTAATAATCAGTCAATTCCGAGACCTGAACCGTACCATTTGCAATTTCCGGTTCTCGGCGACCGAGAAGCAGGAAATGCCGTGCTCGGTTGGTTTAGGTAGTTTCAGGAGCCTCGCGGACTATTCCGAAGACCAAATAAGTATTGGACATGTCCCAAGTAACTTATTATTACGTTATTACCTTATATTTACCAATTTCATCATTCATAATCGTCGATTGAATACATATATCATTTTTTCCCACTTCTCGGTAACCGAGATTTGGGAAGTCACACGGAATCGATCCAGTTATGTTCTACTTTACTCGCATAGGCATTTAGACTTGCTAGCCCATGCCATTTGAGGTAAAAAACGCGGTAATTGTATGGTAAATTATGTATTACTGCGGTTTACGTTGACGAGAAACTCGGATACTGCTTATCATAGAAAATGGGAATCGAAAGCAGGTCAGAGTCAATGTCTTTTAGCAATAGTATGAGTCAATTTTTATAAATATTGAGAATAATAATAAAAATAAATGTTTTCATTTATGTTAGGTAATAAATAAACAGTCAATTCCCAGACCTGAACCGTACAATTTGGAATTTCCGGTTCTCGGCGACCGAGAAGCAGGAAATGTCGTGCTCGGTTGGTTTAGGTAGTTTCAGGAGCCTCGGGGACTATTCCGAGTGACAATTTATGTTCGATCTGGTAGATTCTTTATTTTTCATCGACGCCGTTCCGAAAGTACTATTTTTTTTTCTTCCTAGCTATGCGAATAGTGCTTTTTTCGGGCCTGAGTTGTCCTTTTTTCGGCCTGGCCGTAGATACTTTGAAAATAAAAGTAACGCCTTGCAAGACAATTTCCATAGAATTCGGTATTTATGATTAAATTTGAGCTTTCGACATAATTTATTCTATTCTAGAACGATCTAGAATAAACGAATCCATCTCTGATCTCGAGGGAAGTCAAAAAAAAAACAATCGGTTGCGCCCTCATTAGGTGTTGCTATGTGTAAGTATGTGTAAACTATTTTTGTATATGTAAACTGTATGTAAACTATTTTTTCGCTATACGTCGAAGTAGGGATGTAGGAATACTCGACTCAACGTGGTTGAACATTATCGATCTATTTTTTCGAACTCGAGTCGAATACTCGATACTTTGAACTGTTCAACATAATACGATCTACTCGTACACAATCAAACAGTTCGAACCAAATGAACTACTAGGAAGTGCTTGTACTACTCGATTTCGTTGAATTGTTCGAACCAAGTCGGACTATTCGATTTCGTTGACTGTTCGAACCAAGTCGGACTATACGATTCCATCGAACTATTCAAATCAGATCGGACTATTTGATTACGGCGAACTGTTTGAACCGCGTTTGTGTTTCTTACCGAGTTGAAATTCATCCAAGTCTCCCGGATGTAGGCCCTGCACAGGGTAAAGTTAGGAGGGTCGTATCCAGGAATGTGACGCGGTGCAGGACAGGCTACAAACGGGTCGCCCTAAACTCAGTTTTTTATGCTCGATAACTATACTTATCTAAACCTAGACATATGCCATATTTTTTTAAATATTCGAATAGTATTTCTAAATTTGATAGCCCCGTACATTGAAAATGTACCAAAAATTATAAAACTATAAAAAAAATCGCTGTCAATTCATTGGCCCGTAGCTGCCTCAATTTTAATTTGTTGATTCCTTTAATTAATTTTTAATAGCAAAAATTATAAATCACTTCTACAAAAAATTTTAAATCGATTAAGTAAATTTTACTCCCGTAATCGTTGGACATACAAAACTAATTTTTTTCATTTATCAATTTTTTTCTAAAAAAATTAACAAAATGAACTAAAAATTTTTACAGATAGGTAATTATTTTCTGCATTATCATGATTTTTCTTTTAAAAAAATTGACTGTTTCGTTTGGGAGTTATAAGCTTTTTAAAAAAAAACACGTTTTCGTTAATAACAAAAGAACCGTGATAGCTACAAACTTTTTTTTTTTTAGAAAATATACATGGAGAGTTCAATTTAACTATGATAGTACGGGATCTCGTGCTATAGAAGCATCAATTTTTGTTATACTTGACTAGCATAGTAGAGCAGCGCTACCGTAGGAGGAGATACCCCCATGCGCCGAAAGCAGAAAGTTTATACCACGAGAGTATGGAATTCGTGCAACGGTGCCAAACGAAACTCCTCGATTGCAAGAATCTCATACCACCGTGGTATGAACCTCTTGCTGTTGACGCTCGACAGTTTCCAAGCTACACTGGTATGGTGGCGTTACTCTCCATGCACGCATTGTTTACTTCTGTGGCAGCGAATAGTATGATGTATTAGCACGAAGTAACTTTATGCTGCCGTAGCTAAAATGAGCGCTCCGTGTAGGTATTTTAATTAAACTTCCGAGATATGAATTTTTCTTTGCTATTTTTCGTGTATTTTTAGTCATTATAGACTCTTTGCACCCCCCAAGCACAATTTTTCGGATCGATTTTCCTGTCGGCAATTTTTTTACAAGGCTATGGCAATATTTTGAAGAGATTTAAGGCATAAAATTTGTCTCGAATTCATAATCTCCCGAGTTATGAATTTTTCTTTGCTATTTTTCGTGTATTTTTAGTCATTATAGACTCTTTGCACCCCTAAGCACAATTTTCCGCATCGATTTTCCTGTCGGCAATTTTTTTGCAAGGCTATGGCAATATCTTGAAGAGATTTCAGTAATAAAATTTGTCTCGAAATCATTAATTCCCGAGATATGAATTTTGTTCCGTAATTATTACGTATTTTTCGCTATTTTAGCCCCTTTGCACCCACCAAGTGAAGGGTTCCGTATCGATTTTCATATCGGAAATTTTTTACATGTCTATTGCGATATCTTGAAGAGATATCAGCCATGAGATTTGCCTCGAATTGACAAACTTCGCAGATATGATTTTTTTATCATGTATTTTCTGGTAGGGGTGGTTTTAGGGATGATTTGGGGGGATAATCGTTTGGGAAATAACATATTTTGTTGTTTTTTTTATGTTTTTATGCATATCTCTAACAGATAAGATAAAAAAACCGAATTACAAATACCAGTCCCAAAATTATTGCTAACGAAGTATTTGCGACTCTGGGAATTTGTAAATATTTTTTAGCACGGTATCTCGGCTTCAAGGGGCTTTTCCGGAAATGCGATTTCATTCCCAATTTTTTTGCAGACTGGAGCAAATACTTTGTAAGGTAGAATTTTTCGACTGGTACGTGTACAAAACGTCCCTCCAGTGTTGAAAAAAAAAATTGTTAACGAAATTGCTCTTCTGGAAAAGCCCCTTCATTCCGACATACCGTTCTCCAAACTATAAATAAATTACCAGAGTCGCTAATACTTCGTTAGGAAAAATATTTCAACTGCTACTTGTAGAAAACGTCCGTCCAGTCTTGAAAAATATTTGGGAACGAAATCGCTTTTCCGGAAATGCACCTTCAAGCCGATAAACCGTGCTCCAAAATATAAAAAAATTCACAGAGTCGCAAATAGTTCGCAAGGAGAAATTTTTCGTCTGGTACTTGTAGAAAAGTTCACCAAAATAAAGACGAAATCATGTAGCCCAGTGCACCGAAAAACGGAAGAATTTAAAGTATGTTTTTTATTCTATGAGAAAGCGCGCAAACACTTCACTTCCATTTCGGAAATAAGAATACGAGTTTTGATACAGTAAAATTTATTTAATTTCACTCTACGAAAAACTCATAAAGAGTGAGTCTGCACTACAAATTGCATGAATTTTGTAGTTTGATTTTTTGAGGCTTTTTCTCGTGCCTAGCAGTGTTTCGGTACAGCGGGAACACCCGTATGCCAAAGTGTGCCGCGAGATCGCTGTTATTGGCATACTTGAAGTGCTTTTGCAAAGTCTGTGTCATATCTGGAAGCGAGATTCTTAATTCATTAGCGCCATTAACCACCGAGCCGCGTTGGGGAGATCTAACAGAAGAAATTTCGAGCTCTTTCAAAAATGGTGTACGAATGTTCCGGAATCACCGGAACATTCGTACGCACTGGAGTTTATTAGTTGAGCGGTCCCCCCCGAGAGACGTCCAAAGTAGTAGAACCTGTCGCGTAGATTTCTTGCTCCTTTTTATATTGCATAAGACCATTTTCAGCTCTGCATGAACAGCCGCACGCGCTCGCGTGCCACGAGTACGTAGTTATCGGCACACTTGAAATGCTTTTGCAGAGTCAATACCATATCCGAAAGCGAGATTCTTCACGCATTAGCGCCATTAGGAAAACCACCGAGTCTCGTTCGGGAGATCTCAAAGCAGAAATTTCAATCTCTTTCAAAAAGGGTGTACAAATGTTCGGCAATCACCGGAACATTCGTACGCACTCGAGTTTACTAGTCCAGCGGTCCCGCCAGAGACGCCCTAAGCAGTAGAATCTATAGCGTGGATTTCTTGCTCCTTTTTGTATTGCGTAAGATCATTTTCAGCTCTGCATGAACAGCCGCACGCGGTCGCGTGCCTCCAGTACACTGTAATTGTGCACACTCGAACTGCTTTTGTTGTGCCTTTGCCATCTGGGAAGGCGACATTCTGCACATAGAAGAGTTATTTCGAAAGTTGACGAGTATGATCAGACAGATCGGACAGCAGAAATTTCGAGCTTATTCAAGAATGGCGTACGGATGTTCCGGAATCACCGGAACATTCGTACACCCGAGTTCATTAGTCGAGCGGTCCCGCCAAGAGATGCCCAAAGTAGTAGAAGATATAGCGTGGATTTCTTGTTCCTTTTTGTATTACGTAAGACCATTTTCAGCTCTGAATGAACATCCACACGCGGTCGCGTACCTCAAGTGCGCTGTTATTGGCATACTCGAAGTGCTTTTGTTGTGCCTTTGCCATCTGAGGAGGCGACATTCTGCACATAGAAGAGTCATGCTTTTGCACAGTCTTTACCATATCTGAAAGCGATATTCTTTACGCATTAGCGCCATTAGAAAAACCACCGGGACGCGTTGGCCAGATCTAACAGCAGAAACTTTGAGCTCTTTTAAACAGGGTGTACGAATGTTCCGGACTCATCGGAACATTCGTACGCACTGGAGTTTACTAGTCGAGCGGTCCCGCCAGAGACGTCCTAAGCAGTAGAACCTATAGCGTGGATTTCTTGCTCCTTTTTGTATTGCGTAAGACCATTTTCACCACTGCATGAACAGCCGCAGGCGATCGCGTGCCACGAGTGCGCTATTACTGGCACGCTCGAAGAGATTTTGCATAGTCTTTACCATATCTGAAGAGAGATTCTTCACGCATTAGAGCAATTAGAAAAACCCACGGGTCTCGTTCGGGAGATCTAACAGCAGATATTTCGAGCTCTTTCAAAAAGGGTGAACAAATGTTCCGGAATCACCGGAACATTCGTACGCACTGAAGTTTACTAGTCGAGCGGTCCCGCCGAGAGACGCCCAAAGTAGTAGAACCTATCGCATGGATTTCTTGTTCCTTTTTGTATTGCGTAAGACCATTTACAGCTCTGCATGAAGAGCCGCACGCGGTCGCGTACCTCAAGTGCGCTGTTATTGGCATACTCGAAGTGCTTTTGTTGTGCCTTTGCCATCTGAGGAGGCGACATTCTGCACATAGAAGAGTCATGCTTTTGCACAATCTTTACCATATCTGAAAGCGATATTCTTTACGCATTAACGCCATTAGAAAAACCACCGGGACGCGTTGGCCAGATCTAACAGCAGAAACTTTGAGCTCTTTTAAACAGGGTGTACGAATGTTCCGGACTCATCGGAACATTCGTACGCACTGGAGTTTACTACTCGAGCGGTCCCGCCAGAGACGTCCTAAGCAGTAGAACCTATAGCGTGGATTTCTTGCTCCTTTTTGTATTGCGTAAGACCATTTTCACCACTGCATGAACAGCCGCAGGTGATCGCGTGCCACGAGTGCGCTATTACTGGCACGCTCGAAGAGATTTTGCATAGTCTTTACCATATCTGAAGAGAGATTCTTCACGCATTAGAGCAATTAGAAAAACCCACGGGTCTCGTTCGGGAGATCTAACAGCAGATATTTCGAGCTCTTTCAAAAAGGGTGAACAAATGTTCCGGAATCACCGGAACATTCGTACGCACTGAAGTTTACTAGTCGAGCGGTCCCGCCGAGAGACGCCCAAAGTAGTAGAACCTATCGCATGGATTTCTTGTTCCTTTTTGTATTGCGTAAGACCATTTACAGCTCTGCATGAAGAGCCGCACGCGGTCGCGTACCTCAAGTGCGCTGTTATTGGCATACTCGAAGTGCTTTTGTTGTGCCTTTGCCATCTGAGGAGGCGACATTCTGCACATAGAAGAGTCATGCTTTTGCACAATCTTTACCATATCTGAAAGCGATATTCTTTACGCATTAACGCCATTAGAAAAACCACCGGGACGCGTTGGCCAGATCTAACAGCAGAAACTTTGAGCTCTTTTAAACAGGGTGTACGAATGTTCCGGACTCATCGGAACATTCGTACGCACTGGAGTTTACTACTCGAGCGGTCCCGCCAGAGACGTCCTAAGCAGTAGAACCTATAGCGTGGATTTCTTGCTCCTTTTTGTATTGCGTAAGACCATTTTCACCACTGCATGAACAGCCGCAGGTGATCGCGTGCCACGAGTGCGCTATTACTGGCACGCTCGAAGAGATTTTGCATAGTCTTTACCATATCTGAAGAGAGATTCTTCACGCATTAGAGCAATTAGAAAAACCCACGGGTCTCGTTCGGGAGATCTAACAGCAGATATTTCGAGCTCTTTCAAAAAGGGTGAACAAATGTTCCGGAATCACCGGAACATTCGTACGCACTGGAGTTTACTAGTCGAGAGATCCCGCCGAGTGACGCCCAAAGTAGTAGAACCTATCGCGTGGATTTTTTGCTCCTTTTGCATTGCGTAAGACCATTTACAGCTCTGCATGAAGAGCCGCACGCCGTCGCGTGCCTCGAGTACGCTGTTATTGACACACTCGAAGAGCTATTGCTGTGCATTTTCCATCTGAGGAGGCGACATTCTGCACATAGAAGAGTCATTTCGAATGTTGGCGAGTATCATCAGACAGATCGGACAGCAAAAAATTTCGAGCTGTTTCAAGAATGGCGTACGAATGTTCCGGAATCAACGGAACATTTGTACGCACCCGAGTTCATTAGTCGAGCGGTCCCACCGAGAGGCTCCCAAAACCTATCGCGTGGATTTCTTGCTCCTTTTTGTGTTGCGTAAGACCATTTTCAGCTCTGCATTAACAGCCGCACGCGGTCGCGTGCTTCGCGTACGCTGTTCTTGGCACACTCGAAATGCTTTTGCACAGTCTTTACCATATCTGAAAGCGAAATTCTTCAGTAATTAGCGCCATTAGAAAAACCACCGAGACGTGTTGGGGAGATCTAACAGCAGAAACTTTGAGCTCTTTTAAAAAGGGTGTACGAATGTTCCGGACTCACCGGAACATTCGAACGCACTGGAGTTTACTGGTCGAGCGGACTCGCCGGGAGACCCCAAAGTAGTAGATCCTATCGCGTGGATTTCTTGATCATTTTTGTATTGCGTAAGACCATTTTCATCTCTGCATGAACAGCCGCACGCGGTCGCGTGCTTCGCATACGCTGTTCTTGGCACACTCGAAATGCTTTTGCACAGTCTTTACCATATCTGAAAGCGAAATTCTTCAGTAATTAGCGCCATTAGGAAATCCCACGGGTCTCGTTGGAGAGATCTAACAGTAGAAATTTGGAGCTATTTCTAAAAGGGTGTACGAATGTTCCGGAATGACCGGAATATTCGTATGTACTCGAGTTTATTAATCCAGCGGTCTCGCTGAGAGACGCCCAAAGTAGTGGAAACAGACGCGTGGATTTCTTGCTCCTTTTTGTATTTCGTAAGATTATCGATTCCGATCCGTGTAAAAATAAGGCTGAGTTGAGTCTGATAACGATCAATGTAACAGCGTGTCCAAAACTATTACACTATGTAACAAGGGAGAAAATTTGCTCTTCATTTTCGGAGATGGGTTCACTCCCATATGTAACAAGTTTTGGACAAGAAAATCCCTTCTTTGGTGAAACTTCATATCACGAACTCATTATTAGAATGTTTGGTAAAACTTTAGGAGAAGTTTAGCTAAACCTTATAAAAACCTTTAATAAAAAAAAAACCTTTAACCTTTCAAACCTTTAACTTCGTCTAAACTTTCAATAAAATTTATGTAAACTTTGTCTAATCTTTATCTAAACTTTGACTGAACTTTATCCAAACTTTGTATAAACTTTGTATAACGCTCCAAGACTGGCTTAAAGGCTGGGTTGAAATCTGGGTTGATGTATGGCTTTTAGCAAGACTTCGAGGGTTATATAAAGTTAATGCACAGTTTACATAATGTTCAGTCAAAGTTTAGGCAATGTTTAGATAAAGTTTGGATAAAATTTGGACAAAGTGTAAGCAAAGTTTGGATAAAATTTGGACAAAGTGTAAGCAAAGTTTGTACAAACTTAGAAGGTTTTGATGAAAGTTTCGCTTAAAGTGTCGCTCGAAGTTTCGATAGAAGTCTAGATTATTCAAGCCGGACATCAACACAGACTTCAACCCAGACTTTAAGCCAGACTTCGAGCGTTGTACACAGTACAAAGTACTGAAAGCGAGATTCTTCAGGCATTAGCGCCATTAGGAGAACCACTGAGACATGTTGAGGAGATCTAACAGCAGAAACTTTGAGCTCTTTTAAAAAGTGTGTACGAATGTTCCAGACTCACCGGAACATTCGTACGCACTGAAGTTTACTAGTCGAGCGGTCCCGCCGGGAGACGCCCAAAGTAGTAGAACCTATCGCATGGATTTCTTGCTCCTTTTTGTATTGCGTAAGACCACTTACAGTTCTGCATGAACAGCCGCACGCCGTCGCGTGCCTCGGGTACGCTGTTATTGGCACACTCGAAGTGCTTTTGTTGTGCCTTTGCCATCTGAGAAGGCGACATTCTGCACATAGAAGAGTCATTTCGAATGTTGACGAGTATCATCAGATAGATCGGACAGCAGAAACTTCGAGCTTTTTCAAGAATGGCGTACGAATGCTCCGGAATCATCGAAACATTCGTACGCACCCGAATTCATTAGTCAAGCGGTCCCGCCGAGAGACGCCCAAAGTAGTAGAAGCTATAGCGTGGATTTCTTGCTCCTTTTTGTATTACGTAAGACCATATTCAGCTCTGCATGAACAGCCACACGCGGTCGCGTGCCTCGAGTAGGCAGTTATTGGCACACTCAAAATGCTTTTGCACAGTCTTTACCATATATGAAACCGATATTCTTTACGCATTAGCGCCATTAGAAAAACCACCGGTACGCCTTGGGGAGATCTAACAGCAGAAACTTTGAGCTCTTTTAAAGAGGGTGAACGAATGTTTCGGAATCACCGGAACATTCGTACGCAATGGTTTACTATCGAGCGGTCCCGCCGAGAGACGCCCAAAGTAGTGGAAACAGACGCGTGGATTTCTTGCTCCTTTCTGTATTTCGTAAGACCATCGATTCGGATCCGTGTAAAAATAAGGCTGGGTTGAGTCTGATAACGATCAATGTAACAGCGTGTCTAAAACTATTACACTATGGAACAAGGTAGAAAATTTGCTGTTCATTTTCAGAGGTGGGTTCACTCCCATATGTAACAAGTTTTGGATAAGAAAATCCCTTCTTTGTTGAAACTTCATATCACGAACACATTATTAGAATGTTTGGTAAAACTTCAGGCGAAGTTTAGCTAAACCTTATAGAAACCTTTAATAAAAAAAAAACCTTTGACCTTTCAAACCGTTAACTTCGTCTAAACTTTCTATAAAATTTATGTAAACTTTGTCTAATCATTGTCTAAACTTTGACTGAACTTTATCCAAACTTTGTATAAACTTTGTATAACGCTCCAAGCCTGGCTTAAAGTCTGGGTTGAAATCTGGGTTGATGTATGGCTTCAAGCCAGACTTTTAGCAAGACTTCGAGCGTTATATAAAGTTAATGCACAGTTTAGATAAAGTTCAGTCAAAGTTTAGGCAAAGTGTCGATAAAGTTTGGATAAAATTTGGACAAAGTGTAAGCAAAGTTTGTACAAACTTACAAGGTCTTGATGAAAGTTTCGCTTAAAGTGTCGCTCGAAGTTTCGATAGAAGTCTAGATTATTCAAGCCGGATATCAACACAGAGTTTAAACTAGACTTTAAGCCAGACTTCGAGCGTTGTACAAAGTTTAAACAGTTTGGATAAAGTTCAGCCAAACTTTAGATAAAGTTTAGAAAAAGTTTACATAAATTTTATTGAAAGTTTAGATCAAGTTAGAGATTGAAAAGGTTGAAGGTTTTTTTTTATTAAAGGTTTTGATAAGGTTTAGCTAAACTTCGCTTGAAGTTTTACCAAACTTTCTAATAATGAGTTCGTGATATGAACTTTCACCAAAGAAGGGATTTTCTTGTCCAAAACTTGTTACATATGGGAGTGAACCCACCTCCGAAAATGAAGAGCGACTTTTCTCCCTTGTTCATAGTGTAATAGTATTGGACTCGAGGTTACATTGATCGTTATCAGACGAGCTCTTATTGATAATCTTAATAGTCCAAATCGCTAATTCTTGAGATTCTCAAGAAATGGAAGTTGACGCTATTTCTTGAGATTCTGAAGAAATGGAAGTTGACGCCTTTTTTTTAGACTAATTTGTTCAACATAAATATTTGAAAAATGAAAGTTAAAATGTAGTTTATAAACTATTCTTTTCCATACCACACGTAATCCCACGCTATCCTACGTAGCCAACTTTACTTTACACAACTTGATTATTTTACTCCCTAGGTGTATACTGTACTAATGTATTTATAACTAAACAATTATTTTAAATAATTTTCTTAATTTATAAATTACTAATTGGGAAAATAAGAAACATTTTGCAATTTTAACAAAGCAAACGTCGGCACTGATTAATGATTTTCTCAAGAAACCGGACTTTGGACTGATTCTTGAGATTCTCAAGAAACAGACCAAACCGCTATTTCTTGAGATTATCAAGAAATAGAAGTTGACTATTTTTTGAGACTAAGTTGTACACCGTTAATACTTGGCACATCAAAGTTTGTTATAGAAAATAGTTTATAAACTATTTGATTACTTATGAATTTATTTTTCAATATGGTATTAACCTATAAATTAATAATTTGAAATATAACATAATTTCAATATAGAGACATCCACACTGTTTACTCAGTTTCTCAATAAACAGCATCGACTTCCGTTTATTGATAATCTTAAGAGTCCAAATCGCTAATTCTTGAGATTCTCAAGATATGGATGTTGACGCTATTTCCTGAGATTCTAAAGAAATGGAAGTTGGCGCCTTTTTTTAGACTAATTTGTTCAACATAAATATTTGAAAAATGAAAGTTAAAACGTAGTTTATAAACTATTCTTTTCCATACCACACGTAATCCCACACTATACGACGTAGCCAACTTTACACTTACATTACTTGATTATTTTACGCCCTAGGTGTATAATGTACTAATGTATTTATAACTAAACAACTATTTTTCATTATTTCCTTAATTTATAAATTACTAATTGGGAAAATAAGAAACCTTTTGTAGTTTCAAAACAATAAACGACAACACTGTTTCATGAGATTCTGAATAAACCGAGATTCTGACTGTTTCTTGAGATTCTCAAGAAACGGTTCAAACCGCTATTTCTTGAGATTGTCAAGAAATGGAAGTTGACTATATTTTTTGAGACTAAGTTGTACAACATTAGTATTTGGCACATCTAAGTTAATTATCGAAAATAGTTTATAAACTATTTGATTACTTATGAATTTATTTTTCAATATGGTATTAACCTATAAATTAATAATTTGAAATATAACATATTTTCAATAAAGAAAGGTCCACACCGTTTACTCAGTTTCACAATAAACAGCGTCGACTTCCGTTTATTGATAATCTTAAGAGTCCAAATCGCTATTTCTTGAGATTCTCAAGAAATGGAAGTTGACGCTATTTCCTGAGATTATCAAGAAATGGAAGTTGACTCTATTTTTTGAGACTAAGTTATACACCGTTAATACTTGGCACATCAAAGTTTGTTATAGAAAATAGTTTAGAAATTATTTTATTACTTATGAATTTATTTTTCAATGTGGTATTAACTTATAAATTAATAATGTGAAATATAACATATTTTCAATAAAGAAACGTCCGTACTGTTTACTCAGTTTCTTAAGGGGACAAGCCATGGTTGAACCTGAAAAAAAAGCTATTGTATTAATTCTTTAATAACAAAGCCAATATATAATTTTAAGAGTTCAAACTTTTTTTTATTATTAAGTTATACAATTACCTATAATTTAAGACTACATCATCCAGGTGTTTAAGATTTTGGTCTTGCAGTCCATTAGATTAAGAAACCCTTCTGAATTAGAAACTGGCATGTCATTGCCGCAGGAAATTTTTTGAACAAAGCAAGGCAGGGGTCTGGTTACTTAGGAGTACCTTTGTAGTTATACCAGTTATAGAAAATGTGAGCTACTTTTTTTTAAAAAAATTTTTAAAATTGTTTTTTAATGAAAAATCTCATTTTTTTATGTTTTTTTTATTAAAATTTCAATATTTTTTGTAATTTTATTTTATAATTTTTTTTCTAAAGCCTTTTTCAAAAAAGTACCTCACATTTTCTATAACCAACACAATTTTAAGGCCATGTGATACTCAAATAAAAATCCCTACCTTACCGATATGTCGGTAACAGACTGTATATTGAGTAATAATTAAATTATGAATAATTTTTTTAACAAAAACGCTCTGTCAGGCGCTCGGGAATTCTTCGAAGATGATTATGTCAAAGTTTCACAATTGAAATAATAACTGTCATCGAGTTATTTAGTTTTTAGTCATATTTTTTAGCTAAAAATTGAATAACAGCTCGAATATACATCGGATTTGCGTGAAATTTAACACATATGCTTGTTGTATCATTTGCGAGCGCCTGACAGTCTTCTTTTTTTGTAAGTCGCCAAAAAGTATTATTTTATTTTTTTACATAAATAAACTTCCGACACTAAGTTGTGAGGTTGGCATCACTTCTATATCACTATCGTAAAATGGCAGACAGTAAGGCATACCAACCTTTTTTCACGCGATGTATTTGTTTACGTTGTATTGTTTTCGGAAATAGCAGTAGATGGCGCTATGACTACCATTTGGAAAATAAAATTATAAATTATATGATAAAATGATAATTAAAGTAAAATAGAATTGAAAAACTTTAGCTTTGCAAATTATCTGATTATTGTTGTGCGATATACATATACATATATCTAAACGATAGAATAGCGATGAATTGCGTTCATAACCTCAAAATCATCATGTGATAATGTTTTGAATATGATATTGTTTTCGGTAATGGCAGTAGATGGCGCTATGACTACCATTTGGAAAATAAAATTATAAATTATATGATAAAATGATAATTAAAGTAAAATAGAATTGAAAAACTTCAGCTTTGCAAATTATCTGATTATTGTTGTGCGATATACATATACATATATCTAAATGATAGAATAGCGATGAATTGCGTTCATAACCTCAAAATCATCATGTGATAATGTTTTGAATATGAATCTTTTATAAGAGGAGGAACAATGTTTTTCTCTGCATATTTGTACAGAAATATTATGATATAAGTAAATCGAAACGATATAATAGCGATGAATTGCGTTAATAACCTCAAAAACAATATCTGATGTTTTGAATACAAATATTATAGCTGAAATAATACATCTACTTTCAAACCTAATTTACAAATATTTGATTCTTTATAATAACCATTAACTTATAACGGTATAAACTATTGTTTTTCACATACTTATGAGGAAATACGGGTCCGCGAAAATTTTTGTAAATAGCCTATAAAGGAGTTTTCACTGAGAAAGTTATTATTGTGGAGAGAATTCCCGATCAAACCAAGCTTCTCAAGTAATATTTATTATATTTTGTAACAAATAGAAATATGTAAATTATTAAACAATTTTTCTCCGCGCGATTTTGCGAAATGCGCATGCACGACATTATTTGTAAAGAGCTTATGAAAGGGTTTTGATTGCGGAGTTATGATTTCAGAGTTATGATTGCGGAACGATTTCCCAAAGAAATCAAAGCTTCTCAAATAATATTTGTTATATCTTGTAACAAATACGAATTTATACATTATTAAACAATTTTTTTTCCACGCGATTTTTCGAAATACGTCTGCGCGACATTTTTTGTAAAGAGCTTATGAAGGGGTTTTCCTACATAGCTATGATTGCCAAACGATTTCCCCAAGAAATCAAAGCTTCACAAGTAATATTTGTTGTATCTTATAACAAATACAAATTTATAAATTATTAAACAATTTTTTTCCCTACGCGATTTTTCGAAATACGTGTGAGCGAAATTTTTTGTAAAGAGCTTATGAAGGGGTTTTCCTACATAGCTATGATTGCCAAACGATTTCCCAATGACATCAAAGCTTCTAAAGTTACATTTGTTATATCTTGTAATAAATACAAATTTATAAATTATCAGACAATTTTTTTCCACGTAATTTTGCGAAACACGCATGCACGACATTTTTTGTAAAGAGATTATGAAAGGGTTTTCGTTCAGAGTTATGATTGCGGAACGATTTCCCGAAGAAATCGAAGCTTCACAAGTAATATTTGTTATATCTTGTAACAAATATGAATTTATAAATTATTAAACAATTTTTTTCCGCGTGATTTTTCGAAATACGTTATGCGACATTTTTTGTAAAGAGCTTACGAAGGGGTTTTCGTATAGAGTTATGATTGTCGAACGGTTTCTCAATGACATCAAAGCTTCTTAAGTAATATTTATTATATCTTGGAACAAATACACATTATTTATAAATTATTAAACAATTTTTTTCCACGCGATTTTCCGAAATACGTGTGCGCGACATTTTTTGTGAAGAACTTATGAAGGGGGTTTCCTTCATAGCGATGATTGCGGAACGATTTCGTAATGACATCAAAGCTTCTTAAGTAATATTTATTAGGCACGACCGCTACTCGGGAGAGCCTTATAATTTCACCAGAGTGAAAATTGTAAGAATACAAATACCGAATATTTCATGTGTAAAAACCATTTTCCACTCAGAATAAGTGCGTTATGTATGTCTGTACGTCCGTACGTGCGCAAGTTACTCCATTATCTCAATGAATTTTCGATAGATTTCATCAGAATTGCGCGAAACACTCATCTAATTACACCTAAGTGACAGTTCTCTAGCGAGAACAATCGATAAAGAAATTTGATATATTTCCTTTCTTTCGTACATTTATCTAAATATTTCCTTTCTTACGTGCATACTTATCTAAAAAATAACAGACTCACTATTAGAAAGCAATAATAGTCGGTGAAGTGGGAATATTACGATAAAATAACACGATTTAACCTCTTTTATTTCAAAATATAAATATTCGTAATTACTTAGAAAAACGTTTACTTATTGCGTAGGGCCATCGCTATATACCCATTGCAGGGAAGAGTCACGATCGTATCCCACCAGAAAAGTGCGATGTGAGCGGGCGAGGCTACGGGAGTCGCGCCCGTCCCGCAGCGCCGGACGGGAGCGACTCCCGTAGAGTAGCGGCGCGCTGTACGTCTCGTCTGCCGTGATGGAAGTAAATACCATTGACCCTTATGATAACGAGGATAGTTTTCATCGAACCAGATGTTGCTTATAATTATATTTCAATTTCTAATTTTTGTCTGAGAAATTCTATTCAGAGGAATTTTTGGTTATTGACGAGCATCCGTAATATACGATGATGAACTTGTATTGCACAAGGTAGCTCTATCGACATATTTCCTTTATTTCGTACATTTATCTAAATATTTCCTTTCTTACGTGCATACTTATCTAAAAAATAACAGACTCACTATTAGAAAGCAATAATAGTCGGTGAAGTGGGAATATTACGGTAAAATAACACGATTTAACCTCTTTTATTTCAAAATATAAATATTCGTAATTACTTAGAAAAACGTTTACTTATTGCGTAGGGCCATCGCTATATACCCATTGCAGGGAAGAGTCACGATCGTATCCCGCCAGAAAAGTGCGATGTGAGCGGGCGAGGCTACGGGAGTCGCGCCCGTCCCGCAGCGCCGGACGGGAGCGACTCCCGTAGAGTAGCGGCGCGCTATACGTCTCGTCTGCCGTGATGGAAGTAAATACCATTGACCCTTATGATAACGAGGATAGTTTTCATCGAACCAGGTGTTGCTTATAATTATATTTCAATTTCTAATTTTTGTCTGAGAAATTCTATTCAGAGGAATTTTTGGTTATTGACGAGCATCCGTAATATACGATGATGAACTTGTATTGCACAAGGCAGCTCTATCGATATATTTCCTTTCTTTCGTACATTTATCTAAATATTTCCTTTCTTACGTGCATACTTATCTAAAAAATAACAGACTCACTATTAGAAAGCAATAATAGTCGGTGAAGTGGGAATATTACGATAAAATAACACGATTTAACCTCTTTTATTTCAAAATATAAATATTCGTAATTACTTAGAAAAACGTTTACTTATTGCGTAGGGCCATCGCTATATACCCATTGCAGGGAAGAGTCACGATCGTATCCCGCCAGAAAAGTGCGATGTGAGCGGGCGAGGCTACGGGAGTCGCGCCCGTCCCGCAGCGCCGGACGGGAGCGACTCCCGTAGAGTAGCGGCGCGCTGTACGTCTCGTCTGCCGTGATGGAAGTAAATACCATTGACCCTTATGATAACGAGGATAGTTTTCATCGAACCAGATGTTGCTTGTAATTATATTTCAATTTCTAATGTTTGTCTGAGAAATTCTATTCAGATGAATTTTTGGTTATTGACGAGCATCCGTAATATACGATGATGAACTTGTATTGCACAAGGTAGCTCTATCGACATATTTCCTTTCTTTCGTACATTTATCTAAATATTTCCTTTCTTACGTGCATACTTATCTAAAAAATAACAGACTCACTATTAGAAAGCAATAATAGTCGGTGAAGTGGGAATATTACGATAAAATAACACGATTTAACCTCTTTTATTTTAAAATATAAATATTCGTAATTACTTAGAAAAACGTTTACTTATTGCGTAGGGCCATCGCTATATACCCATTGCAGGGAAGAGTCACGATCGTATCCCGCCAGAAAAGTGCGATGTGAGCGGGCGACGCTACGGGAGTCGCGCCCGTCCCGCAGCGCAGGACGGGAGCGACTCCCGTAGAGTAGCGGCGCGCTATACGTCTCGTCTGCCGTGATGGAAGTAAATACCATTGACCCTTATGATAACGAGGATAGTTTTCATCGAACCAGGTGTTGCTTATAATTATATTTCAATTTCTAATTTTTGTCTGAGAAATTCTATTCAGAGGAATTTTTGGTTATTGACGAGCATCCGTAATATACGATGATGAACTTGTATTGCACAAGGCAGCTCTATCGATATATTTCCTTTCTTTCGTACATTTATCTAAATATTTCCTTTCTTACGTGCATACTTATCTAAAAAATAACAGACTCACTATTAGAAAGCAATAATAGTCGGTGAAGTGGGAATATTACGATAAAATAACACGATTTAACCTCTTTTATTTCAAAATATAAATATTCGTAATTACTTAGAAAAACGTTTACTTATTGCGTAGGGCCATCGCTATATACCCATTGCAGGGAAGAGTCACGATCGTATCCCGCCAGAAAAGTGCGATGTGAGCGGGCGAGGCTACGGGAGTCGCGCCCGTCCCGCAGCGCCGGACGGAAGCGACTCCCGTAGAGTAGCGGCGCGCTATACGTCTCGTCTGCCGTGATGGAAGTAAATACCATTGACCCTTCTGATAACGAGGATAGTTTTCATCGAACCAGATGTTGCTTATAATTGTATTTCAATTTCTAATTTTTGTCTGAGAAATTCTTTTCAGAGGAATTTTTGGTTATTGACGAGCATCCGTAATATACGATGATGAACTTGTATTGCACAAGGCAGCTCTATCGACATATTTCCTTTCTTTCGTACATTTATCTAAATATTTCCTTTCTTACGTGCATACTTATCTAAAAAATAACAGACTCACTATTAGAAAGCAATAATAGTCGGTGAAGTGGGAATATTACGATAAAATAACACGATTTAACCTCTTTTATTTCAAAATATAAATATTCGTAATTACTTAGAAAAACGTTTACTTATTGCGTAGGGCCATCGCTATATACCCATTGTAGGCGAGAGACACGATCGTATCTCGCCAGAAATGTGCGATGTGAGCAGGCGAGGCTACAGGAGTCGCGGCGCGCTATACGTTTCGTCTGCTGTGATGGAAGTAAATACCATTGACCCCTATGATAACGAGGATGGTTTTCATCGAATCAGATGTTGCTTATAATTATATTTCAATTTCTAATTTTTATCTGAGAAATTCTATTCAGAGGAATTTTTGGTTATAGAGGAGCATCCGTAATATACGATGATGAACTTGTATTGCCAAAGGCAGCCCTATCGAAATATTCCCTTTCTTTCGTACATTTATCTAAATATTTCCTTTCTTACGTGCAGACTTATCTAAAAAAATATTAGACTCGCTATTGGAAAGCAATAATAGTCGGTGATGTGGGAGTATTACGATACAATAACACGATTTAACCTCTTTTATTTCAAAATATAAATATTCGTAAATACTTAGCAAAACATTCAGTTATTGCGTAGGGCTATCGCTATATATCCATTGCAGGCGAGAGACACGATCGTATCTCGCCAGAAATGTGCGATGTGCGCAGGCGAGGCTACAGGAGTCGCGGCGCGCTATACGTCTCGTCTGCTGTGATGGAAGTAAATACCATTGACCCGTATGATAACGAGGATGGTTTTCATCAAACCAGATGTTGCCTATAATTGTATTTCATTTTCTAATTTTTATCTGAGAAATTCTATTCAGAGGAATTTTTGGTTATTGAGGAGCATCCGTAATATACGATGATGAACTTGTATTGCCAAAGGCAGCCCTATCGAAATATTCCCTTTCTTTCGTACATTTATCTAAATATTTCCTTTCTTACGTGCAGACTTATCTAAAAGAATATTAGACTCACTATTAGAAAGCAATAATAGTCGGTGAAGTGGGAGTATTACGATACAATAACACGATTTAACCTCTTTTATTTCAAAATATAACAAAATACGATAAAATAACACGATTTAACCTCTTTTATTTCAAAATATAAATATTCGTAAATACGTAGCAAGACGTTTAGTTATTGCGTAGGCCTATCGCTATATACCCATTGTAGGGGAGAGACACGTTTGTATCGCGCCAGAAATGTGCGATCTGACCGGGCGGGCCTACGGGTGTCGCTCCCGTCTCGCTGCACCCGACGGGAGCGACTCCCGTAGAGTAGCGGCGCGCTATAGGTCTCGTCTGCCGTGATGGAAGTAAATACCATTGACCCCTATGATAACGAGGATGGTTTTCATCGAACCAGATGTTGCTTATAATTATATTTCAATTTCTAATTTTTATCTGAGAAATTCTATTCAGAGGAATTTTTGGTTATTGACGAGCATCCGTAATATGGGAGCGTCTGCCAGAAACCAGCCAGCGGGCGCGCGGGACGCATTTTTCATGTAAAACACGCTCTGTTCAACTCGCTCGTAATCGTATTTTGAGTCTCTCAGAAAAAAACAAAAGACATATTTCGATAGATTTTTTCCTGCTCTTTCCAATAGTGCTATCCTTTTTACTCCCAAACACTTTCTTCTGGTCGGAAATTCGAGTGAAAAGTTCAGAATCATTTTTCTTAAAGTATAACATGTTGTTCTTCAAAATGCATAGCACCATTCGAAAGTACAAATTAAAAGCTGCAAACCTCTACATTTTAAAGTTGGAGAAACGTAGAGCTCAAAAGTAATAAGATTAAGAAGACAGCGGCGAGCAAATTTTTTGCGCTGGACCCGAATGTGCTTTTATAAACGTAGTGCATATTTTCGTTGTTTCCTATTAAAAGCATTACACAATGTTTTATCAATGCATCGTATATTACGTTTTAAATATATTAATTTTTTATTTAAACCTTAATTCTTTTATTTTTATTTGCGATTATTTTTATTGGTCTTTTCACGATACTAATGTATAATATATATATACGCATACAGAGGCGCGTCCAAGAGCAGAACAGATTTCACGCGGCCGCTCGCCGCTGTGTTTTCAATCTTATTACTTTTGAGCCCTTCATTTCTCCAATTTGAAAATGTAGGGTTTTGTAGCTTAAGACTTGTACTTTCGAATGGTCGTATGCATTTTGAAGAAAAACATGATATACTTTGAGAAAAATGTCTCTGAACTTTCAACTTGAATTTAAGACCAGAAGAAAAAGTTTCGGAGTAAAAACAATAGCACCGTTGGAAAGAGCAGGAAAAAAGCTATCGATATGTATCTTGTTTTTTTCTGAGAGACTCAGAATACGATTACGAGCGAGTTGAACAGAGCGTGTTTTGCATGAAAAATGCATCCTGCGCGCCCGCTGGCTGGTTTCTGGCGGACGCTCCCATATACGATGATGAACTTGTATTGACAATGGTAGCTCTATCGAAATATTCCCTTTCTTTGGTACATTTATCTAAATATTTCTTTCCTTGCGTGTATACTTATCTAAAAAAATATTAGACTCATTCACTATTAGAAAGCAATAATAGTCGGTGAAGTGGGAATATTACGATAAAATAACACGATTTACCTCTTTTATTTCAAAATATAAATATTCGTAAATACTTAGCAAAACATTTAGTTATTGCGTAGGGCTATCGCTATATACCCATTGTAGGGGAGAGACACGTTCGTATCGCGCCAGAAAAGTGCGATCTGAGCGGGCGAGCCTACGGGATTGGCTCCCGTCTCGCTGCACGGGAGCGACTTCCGTAGAGTACCCTATTGAAAAATATCGCGCGATTATCGTGCGATAAATCGCGCGAATAATCGCGCGAATAATCGCGCGATGATCGTGCCAGTTTATCGACCATTTTCTGGCGCGATAATCGTGCGATAATCGCGCGAGTTAACCGAAATTCAACATTAAAAAATAAGTTTTATTTCCACAGCTGTGTACGTGCTTGCGTAATTGACAAACATTATGACTGTAAATGTATCAGTGCGTAACTGCAGTGTTAATGTACACCCGAGGGAAGTTAATTCTTTCCGAACGTGCCGGGTGAATTCAAAATCTTGGAATCCCATTGGACTATTCAAGTGTTATTAATCGCGCGATTAATCGGAAAATTTTTATAAAAACAATTACACCAAAAATATGTATAAAAATTACTTTTAATAAGAACGAATTACTTTCAAAAGTTATAGATTATACTGAAAAAATTTAGCTGATTTCAGCTGGACATCATGCCAAAACGTCACCTGATTATCAGGTGATTAGCACCTAAAAATCATGTTGATATTATCTCTTAAATAACATTGTTTTTACATTTTGCTATGAAAAATCGAGTTTTTCTCGCAGTCAAAGCAATTAATTAAATTTTTAAACTTTTATCTATGATTAACATATGTATTATAACCATGCCCACATAAAAATATTTCGTAAGTTCTTACGTGAGAACTTACGTAAGCTCTCATCACTCGGTGTGCGAATAAGTAAATTAAAAATTAAAAAATAAAGACATGTAACATACATGTATATTGGAATAATATTATCATAAATGATATTGTTCTTAATGTGGAGAAAGGATAAATGATGTTTAATGAGCCACGTGCTCGCGCTACTCGACACCGACCCGTGATATAGCAAATTTACACGAGGTCGGAGCCGAGCGCACCCACGTGTACTTCGATATTAGCTGCTACCATGAACAGTTGCGACGACGTCGGCCACACTACGAGGAGGCGAAATCTTGACGATGATATTGATATTAAAAGAACAGAGAAGATATTTCACATGGGGTCAGCAGATCAAATTTTTGAATCCTTTAGGCATTGTGAGTTATAACTATAATAATTTTTATTCAACAAAAATGTTTCTGATTCTTTATTACAAACTATTTAAAATGTGTGCAGGAACAATATTGGTAAACCGTCTTGAAAAGAATTCTATATTTTTTAAATATCAATATAAACCAATAATTGGTATTTTTGTCAACCCGCTGGATTTCAGATCATAATATTATTCATATATCTCATGTTATGGATCTTGCCGCTAAAGTTGCTCAAAGCATGAAAAATCCATTAAACATCTATTTTCAACAATATTTTCAACAGACTTATGAGTAATAACACTTATATTTACTTTCCTAAATTTCCAATGGGAGCCATTTACACTGTTAATAAACTCTCTTTCTAATCTTCATATCTATTCCAAATTCAATTTCATAAGTAATCTATTATTATATGTGCAAAAGCCAAAAGTAAATTAATATGTAAAAAAGTTGCAATCAAAGTAGTTGAAAAACGATTTAGCAATTGTATACTCCAATGCGCAGACAAATACTTCTTACTCATTAATTTTCAAATACAATATGGTGTTCTTAGTAAGTCTTCGCTTCATGTGAAATTTCATAAATTATGTAAATTACAATCTTATAAATCATTAAGATCCATAATCCAATTATTTAATTGTAATTTACACTGAATAGTTTATGAAATTTCATGATGCGAAGGTTTAATAAGAAAACCATATTTTACTTGAAAATTATTGAGTAAGAAGTTCTTGTCTGGGCATTGAAATATACAATTGCTAAATTATTTTTCAACTACGTTGTTTGCAACTTTTTTACATAGTAATTTACTTTTAGCTTTGGCACACATAATAGATTACTTATAAAATTCTGTTTCGAGTAGATATCAAGAATACATGTAGAGTTTATTAACAGTGTAAGCGGCTTCCATTGAAAATGTAGGAAAGTAAATATAAATTTTATTACTTACAAGCCTTTCAAAAATATTATTGAAAATAGATATTTAATGTATTTTTCATTTTATGACAATATTCAGCAACAAAATCCTCAAACTATGCAAATGGATCATAAAATAAATATAAACATATTCTACAAATAAAAAGCAAATTTTTTCCCAATGCTACAAATTACAAGCCACATTTTTAGCCAAAGCTAAAAGTAAATTAGTATAAAAAAGTTGCAATCAAAGTAGTTGAAAAACAATTTAGCAATTGTATACTCCATTACGCAGACAAATATTTCTTACTCAATAATTTTCAAATAAAATATGGTGCTCTTATTAAGCATTCGCTTCATGTGAAAATTCATAAATTATGTAATTTACAATCTTACAAATCATTAAGATCCATAAGTCAATTATTTAATTGTAGTTTACACTAAAAAGTTTATCAAATTTCATGATGCGAAGGTTTAGTAAGAAAACCATATTTTATTTGAAAATTATTGAGTAAGAAGTTCTGGTCTGGGTATTGGAATATAAATGGCTAAATTATTTTTCAACTACTTTGATTGCAACTTTTTTACATAGTAATTTACTTTTAGCTTCGGCACACATAATAATAGATTATTTATAAAATTCTGTTTCGTGTAGATATCAAGAATACATGTAGAGTTTATTAACAGTGTAAGCGGCTTCCATTGAAAATGTAGGAAAGTAAATATAAATTTTATTACTTACAAGCCTTTCAAAAATATTGTTGAAAATAGATATTTAATGTATTTTTCATTTTATGACAATATTCAGCAACAAAATCCTCAAACTTTGCAAATGGATCATAAAATAAATATAAACATATTCTACAAATAAAAAGCAAATTTTTTCCTAATGCCACATTTTTTGCCAAAGCTAAAAGTAAATTAGTGTAAAAAAGTTGGAATCAAAGTAGTTGAAAAACAATTTAGCAATTGTATACTCCATTACGCAGACAAATATTTCTTACTCAATAATTTTCAAATAAAATATGGTGCTCTTATTAAGCCTTCGCTTCATGTGAAAATTCATAAATTATGTAATTTACAATCTTACAAATCATTAAGATCCATAAGTCAATTATTTAATTGTAGTTTACACTGAAAAGTTTATCAAATTTCATGATGCAAAGGTTAAGTAAGAAAACCATATTTTATTTGAAAATTATTGAGAAAAAGTTCTTGTCTGGGTATTGGAATATACAATTGCTAAATTGTTTTTCAATTACTTTGATTGCAACTTTTTTACATAGTAATTTACTTTTAGCTTTCGCACACATAATAATAGATTACTTATAAGATTCAGGTTTGAGTAGATATCAAGAATACATATAGAGTTTATTAACAGTGTAAGCCGCTGAATAAGTTAAAATTCATGTATGTAAATTCTGATATTACTAGCTTACATGTTATACGTTCAAAATAAGCAATGAAGGGGCCAACCCGTTACCACACCACATCCATTGAAAGCCAAGGCCAGATCGAGGCACATATTGGTACTTAGTAGCACTACATACTGTTGAGAACATCCTCAGTCTGATGGTTGAGAATCATTCATCTTTTCTGCTGCCTCAGGTACCTCCAACAAAAGAAAAGTACAAACAGCCCACCCACCCATTAAAGAGGTTAGGAGTGAGAAAGAACTTACAGAATCTATGCTTTACCGCCGACTGCGTTGTTTTATTGTCTCAGATGAATCACCACCGAACGATGGACGCGAAGAATGAACCAACACCCACCAGGACACCGTACTGCAGCAGCCGCTGTCATATCGTTGCGAATGTCGAACAAGACACGTGTACGGCAGCGTCGGACGTTGGTCTACCTATACAAACAATTCAGTCAGCTGTTGGCGCTCCCGGCCGCTTGGGATATAATCGTCTCGTCCGTAAAAAGGCTGTCCGATGCTGCCGTGCACGTGTCTTGTTCGGCATTCGCAACGATGACAGCGGCTGCTGCAGTACGGTGTCCTGGTGGGTAAATTGGTTCCTTCTTCACGTCCATCGTTTGGTGGTGACTCCTCTCAGACAGTAAGACAGCGGAGTCGGCGGTAAAGCATAGACTATGTAAGTTCTTTCTCACTCCTAACCTTTTTAATGGGTGGGTGGGCTGTTTGTACTTTTCTCTTGTTGGAGGTATCTGAATCAGCAGAAGAGATGAATGATTCTCAACCATCAGGCTGAGGATGTTCTCAACAGTATGTAGTGCTACTAAGTACCAATATGTGCCTCGATCTGGCCTTCGCTTTCAGTGGATGTGGTATGGTAACGGGTTGGCCCCTTCATTGCTTATTTTGAACGTATAACATGTAAGCTAGTAATATCAGAATTTACATACATGAATTTTAACTTATTCAGCGGCTTACACTGTTAATAAACTCTATATGTATTCTTGATATCTACTCAAACCTGAATCTTATAAGTAATATCTATTATTATGTGTGCGAAAGCTAAAAGTAAATTACTATGTAAAAAAGTTGCAATCAAAGTAGTTGAAAAACAATTTAGCAATTGTATATTCTAATACCCACACAAGAACTTTTTCTCAATAATTTTCAAATAAAATATGGTTTTCTTACTAAACCTTCGCATCATGAAATTTGATAAACTTTTTAGTGTAAACTACAATTAAATAATTGTCTTATGGATCTTAATGATTTGTAAGATTGTAAATTACATAATTTATGAATTTTCACATGAAGCGAGGGCTTAATAAGAGCACCACATTTTATTTGAAAATTATTGAGTAAGAAATATTTGTCTGTGTAATGGAGTATACAACTGCTAAATTGTTTTTCAACTACTTTGATTGCAACTTTTTTACAGTAATTTACTTTTAGCTTTGGCAAAAAATGTGGCATTAGGAAAAAATTTGCTTTTTATTTGTAGAATATGTTTATATTTATTTTATGATCTATTTGCAAAGATTGAGGATTTTGTTGCTGAATATTGTCATAAAATGAAAAATACATTAAATCAAGGAGCGCGGGAGCGCTCCGAAGGCAAGTATCTGTCCAATGTAGAAGAAGCCTGAGGGACGACCGCGCTACATATACTTTGAAATGGGTGTGCGAGAATTTCACTTATTTTTTACGACTTTGTGTTATGTTTTATCTTATATTTAAATATATCACTGGATAGCTTTTTTGATATACTACATGTATAAAAAATTTCAATTAAAAATATTATGTCGTTTTGATGTATATCTAGTTTATATATTCCGAGGGCTGTTTTTCTTATCCTCCAAAATTTTTCTTCTTCTTCTTTTCTCTCCTCGATCAGCTGTTTTGTTCCGACCACTGCTCTGTAACTATATATATATATAGATAACAGCAACAAAACTGCGACTCTACAATAGCCTCAAAATATCGTATGTCGTATATGATATTTTTAATTTTTAAATATAAACATAATACGTATTTTTTAAATATACTACGTAATTAGGTTAAAAAAAAAGATATGAATTTCAATCAGCTGATGGCATGAGCATACTTTTATACATAGATAAGTATTATATAATAATAATTATAACTTGAAAAAAATAAAGTAAAGAATAGATACTTTGTAAAAAATTTTTTCATTTGCAGATTATAGAATTTTTCACAGACTTTGAGCTCTGGAACAGATTTTTATCGAAGGAGCAGCACCAGGAGTAATGCCAGCAACTTCTCATTACATTGACAAAGTCTTCATAGACTACAAGTAATACAATTATTAGATAGACTTTTAGAAGATGGAATAGATAGATAAAAACACACTAAAAAATGATGAAGTTCATTGCATATCAATGCATCAAAGAATGACCAAGAATTTTAATAATATAAACAATCAAGAAAGAAGATGTAAAAAAAGTGTAAAAAACCATGGAAATGTTTTTAGTATACAGAAACTAAAAGATTATGTCAAATGGGAAAAGCGAAAAGGATGTGTTAAAACTGTGACTCTACAATAGCCTCAAAATATCTTATGTTGTATATGATATTTTTAATTTTTAAATATAAACATAATACGTATTTTAAATATACTACGTAATTAGGTTAAAAAAAAAAATATGAATTTCAATCAGCTGATGGCATAAGCATACTTTTATACATAGATAAGTATTATATTTATAATATAACTTGAAAAAAATAAAGATAAAGAATAGATACTTTGTAAAAATTTTTTTCATTTGCAGATTATAGAATTTTTTCACAGCCTTTGAGCTCTGGAACAGATTTTTATCGAAGGAGCAGCACCAGGAGTAATGCCAGTAACTTCTCATTACATTTTGACTAAGTCTTCATAGACTACAAGTAATACAATTATTAGATAGACTTTTAGAAGATGGAATAGATAGATAAAAACACACTAAAAAATGATGAAGTTCATTGCATATCAATGCATCAAAGAATGACCAAGAATTTTAATAATATAAACAATGAACAAAGAAGATGTAAAAAAGTGTTAAAAACAATGGAAATTTTTTTAGTATACAGAAACTAAAAGATTATGTCAAATGAGAAAAGCGAAAAGGATGTGTTATATTATGAAAATTTCAAAAAATAAAAGTGCTCAGTTATTCTCGTGTTTGATTTTCCCAGGGTGGAAGACGTCAAAAGTTTGATCTATACAAGAATATCAAGAAAGCTTTTAGTGATTCTCAGTTCATAAACTGGTTGTATGATATACAAACAATGAAGAAAGAAGATGTAAAAAAGTGTAAAATAAACAATGGAAATTTTTTTAGTATACAGAAACTAAGAGATTATGTCAAATGGGAAAAGCGAAAAGCGAAAAGGATGTGTTATATTGTGAAAATTTCAAAAAATAAAAGTGCTCAGTTATTCTCGTGTATGATTTTCCCAGGGTGGAAGACGTCAAGAGTTTGATCTATTCAAGAATATCAAGAAAGCTTTTAGTGATTCTCAGTTCATAAACTGGTTGTATGATATACAAACAATGAAGAAAGAAGATGTAAAAAAAGTGTAAAATAAACAATGGAAATTTTTTTAGTATACAGAAACTAAAAGATTATATCAAATGGGAAAAGCGAAAAGGATGTGTTATATTGTGAAAATTTCAAAAAATAAAAGTGCTCAGTTATTCTCGTGTATGATTTTCCCAGGGTGGAAGACGTCAAGAGTTTGATCATTCAAGAATATCAAGAAAGTTTTTAGTGATTCTCAGTTCATAAACTGATTGTATAATATACAAACAATGAAAAAGAAGATGTAAAAAAAGTGAAAAATAAACAATGGAAATTTTTTTAGTATACAGAAACTAAAAGATTATATCAAATGGGAAAAGCGAAAAGGATGTGTTATATTGTGAAAATTTCAAAAAATAAAAGTGCTCAGTTATTCTCGTGTATGATTTTCCCAGGGTGGAAGACGTCAAAAGTTTGATCCATACAAGAATATCAAGAAAGTTTTTAGTGATTGTCAGTTCATAAACTGGTTGTATAATATACAAACAATGAAGAAAGAAGATATAAGAAAAGTGTAAAATAAACAATGGAAATTTTTTTAGTATACAGATTACAGATAGAAGGAAATATCGGCTATGTATGAAATGACTTGTTTTTGTAATATAAAAGCCATGAGGTTTTTCAGTGAAATATATTTGTCGACTTTTATGGAAGTAAAAGTATATTATAGACTATTTTGACTAATTAAAGAAAACAAAAGAAGTGATTTCAAAATTAATTTATGTGTCATATAAACAGTATATCAGTAGACGAATATCTTGAAAGCTCCTATTTTGCAAGGAATAGATTGTGCAATATTATGAATGTAAGGAATAAAGTACCAAAAACTTTAATGAGAGCTTAAATATTTTTTTAAAACAATCAACACGTTTTTTAAAAGCTAATTTTTAAGTACGTTCTAAGAACAATTTGTCTAGTCCTTCTAATTATTCTAGTCTCATCTATTCAATAAGCACTCTGTACAAATGGTCATAATTTTTTCATGACTGTACAAATAAATAATACCATTTAAAATAATGATATTAAAAATATACTATAATAAACTCTCGTAACGTTATCACACTATGTAATTATTATTTTCTCTTCAAAAATTGTGAAATCTATCTAAAAAAGCTTTTTACAAAAGTTTAAACTAAGGCAAGTATTAGTCTCTCTCTCCCTCCCCTCTCTCCCTCCTTTTCTCTCTCTCCCTCCCTCTCTTTCTCCCCTGTCTCTCTCGACCTCTCTCTCTTTCCCTCCCCTCTCTCTCCCTCGCGCCCATAACATCTGCCAAACTGAGTAACAAAAACTTTAATGAGAGCTTAAATATTTTGTTAAAACAATGAACACGTTTTTTAAAAGCTATTTTTTTAAGTACGTTTTAATAACAATTTGTCTAGTCCTTTTAATTCTTCTAGTCTCATCTATTCAATAAGCACTCTCTACAAATGGTAATAATTTTTTCATGACTGTACAAATAATCTTAATAACTGAAAACTTTCTTTTCGAAAAAATTAATAAAAAAAAAAAAAACAAGAAGAAAAATGAAAAGTTCATGCAAAACTTATATGCTAACAAAACTAAATTATTTTTACTATTTCTCTAAACCACTGTTAAGTTGCTTTGTAAAAAAATCCCCACCCCTATCTCTCTCGTCTATTTTTACTTAACAACTATGTATAATAACTCCATGAAAAATGTTGAATATTTTTTAAAACAGCCCTCAAGACATTCTGTACAAGAATAATACAATAACAAACTTTATTTTGAAATATCTACGGAATCTTCGAAAAATGTTTTCTTTAAAAAGAAAGCATTAATATTTTTCCTCGAAAGTATTTAATTTATAAATTTCTTTAAATTAAAGTAGAAATAACTTTAATGAGAGCTTAAATATTTTTTTAAAACAATCAACACGTTTTTTAAAATCTAATTTCTTAAGTACGTTTTAACAATACAATTTTTCTAGTCCTTTTAATTCTTCTAGTCTAATCTATTCAATAAGCTCTCTATACAAATGATAATAATTTTTTTCATGACTACAAATAATAATTTTTGTTAGTATAAAACTTTCTACGAAAGTATAAAATAAGGCAAGTATAAACATTTTTCCTTTATAATCTACTCTCCCTCCCACTCTTCGCCCGCCCTCTCTCGCCCTCTACCCCCCCCGCCCTCTCTCTCTCTCTCTCTCTCTCTCTCTCTCTCTCTCTCTCTCTCTCTCTCTCTCTCTCTCTCTCTCTCTCTCTCTCTCCCCCTCTCTCTCAATATCCGTCAAACTCTGTATCAAAAACTTTAATGAGAGCTTAAATATTTTTTTAATACAATTAACACGTTTAAAAAAAAATTCTTTTTTAAGTACGTTTTAACAACACAATTTTTGTTTAGTCTTTTTATTTCTTCCAATCTCATCTATTCAATAAGCACTCTCTGCAAATGATAATAATTTTTTTCATGACTGTACAAATAATAATATTGTTAATATAAAACTTTCTACGAAAGTATAAAATAAGGCAAGTATAGACGTTTTTTCTGTATAATATCTATTAAATAATAATATTTATGATTTTGTAAAAGAAATAAAAAAATACCAGTGAAAAAGTCTTTTACTTCTTTGAGTCATTGTATAATGAACAAATTATATGTAAGTAAGTACATTCAAATTGTTCACTGCAAATCAGACAAATGAAAGTTGTGAAATCAATTATCGATAGTCAAGTAATGCAAACCACTCTCGGAAACTACTGTATGACTGTTCTCAGAAATGTATTCAAATTTGTTAATCTTTCTGTACAAATTAAACACAAGAAAGTACTGAAATCAATTTATTGTAGTCAAGTACCCATAAGTTAACTTGACTGACATAATACAACTTTTCGTACCTACTGATCAAACATATTCAGCCAGCGAGCATAAATTACTACTTAACGCCCAAGGGGCGTAATAGCTCATATATACAGCTCTTACAAAACTTTATAGAACCTACGCACTTTACGTCCATGTGGGAAAAATTATTTGAATTGTATAATATTATATATAAGTACATTCAAATTATTCATTGTAAATCAAACAAACGAAAGTTGTGAAATCAATTACCGATAGTCAAGTAATGCAAACAACTCTGCGAAACAATTGTATAACTGTTCTCAGAAATGTATTCAAATTTGTTCATTCTTCTATACAAATTAAACACAAGGAAGTTCTGGAATCAGTTTATTGTAGTCAAGTACCCATAGGTTAACTTGACTGACATAATACAACTTTTAGTACCTACTCATCAAACATATTCAGCCAGCGAGGATAAAGTACTACTTAACGCTTAACAGGCGCAATAGCTCACATACTCCTACAAAACTTTATAGAACCTACGCATTACGCCCATATGGGCGAAAATTATTTTAATCATATAACTACTATGCCTTCTTTTTATTTCTAAAATTCATAAGAATTCAGATATTTACGAAAAGTCAAAGCCTATATAAAAAAATTACATAGTTACCACCATATCACCATTTTTCATTATTCTTTCTCAATTTTGAAATTTCTATAATATTACGCATCTTGGGAGGGCAATAGAAGTCTATAGAGCTGCTCTAGCAGGGGTGGTCTTCCAATCTCCCATACATACTTGGCGGGCCCGACGGTTTGCAGTTTACCGGTGGGCTTTGTAAATGTAGAATACTATATTATTGCATAAATTCATTAACAATGTTTATACTTATAAGTCCACTATAAATAATTACATTGGCTCTAATTTTGAATTGATACCGTTTAAATATAATATCCCTACATGTGCAAAATCTCATGATGTACTTCCATTACCCAAAATATTTTTCCTTGTGTCCGTTTTTTTTAAGCGGGAATCTGATATAAAAATACATCAAATTTATAGTCTACTCAAAAGTGCTTTAGATTTTACTAATCATTGTATAAGCCACTAATTTTTTATCCTTTTCCAACGTGTAAATATCATGTGAGATTTTATATGAGTATTTCAGACATCAGATCTCATATGAGGTATGATATATGTGATGTCATCTGCAATTTTATATATTATGGGATCTCATGAGATCTTATATGAGATCTCATATGATATTTTCATGCGGGTTTGCACTTTCTATTTAAAAACAGAGTAATACATTCAATACGTATTAGTATTTAATATGTAGAAGCAACCTATTTATTCATTTTATCTGATCTGTAAACATATGAATATTTATATGAAAATGATCATGTCTACACCTTAAACTGCAAACCGTCGGGCCCGCCAAGTATGTATGGGAGATTGGAAGACCACCCCTGCTAGAGCAGCTCTATAGACTTCTATTGCCCTCCCAAGATGCGTAATATTATAGAAATTTCAAAATTGAGAAAGAATAATGAAAAATGGTGATATGGTGGTAACTATGTAATTTTTTATATAGGCTTTGACTTTTCGTAAATATCTGAATTCTTATGAATTTTAGAAATAAAAAGAAGGCATAGTAGTTATATGATTAAAATAATTTTCGCCCATATGGGCGTAAAGTGCGTAGGTTCTATAAAGTTTTGTAGGAGTATGTGAGCTATTGCGCCTGTTAAGCGTTAAGTAGTACTTTATCCTCGCTGGCTGAATATGTTTGATGAGTAGGTACTAAAAGTTGTATTATGTCAGTCAAGTTAACCTATGGGTACTTGACTACAATAAACTGATTCCAGAACTTCCTTGTGTTTAATTTGTATAGAAGAATGAACAAATTTGAATACATTTCTGAGAACAGTTATACAATTGTTTCGCAGAGTTGTTTGCATTACTTGACTATCGGTAATTGATTTCACAACTTTCGTTTGTTTGATTTACAATGAATAATTTGAATGTACTTATATATAATATTATACAATTCAAATAATTTTTCCCACATGGACGTAAAGTGCGTAGGTTCTATAAAGTTTTGTAAGAGCTGTATATATGAGCTATTACGCCCCTTGGGCGTTAAGTAGTAATTTATGCTCGCTGGCTGAATATGTTTGATCAGTAGGTACGAAAAGTTGTATTATGTCAGTCAAGTTAACTTATGGGTACTTGACTACAATAAATTGATTTCAGTACTTTCTTGTGTTTAATTTGTACAGAAAGATTAACAAATTTGAATACATTTCTGAGAACAGTCATACAGTAGTTTCCGAGAGTGGTTTGCATTACTTGACTATCGATAATTGATTTCACAACTTTCATTTGTCTGATTTGCAGTGAACAATTTGAATGTACTTACTTACATATAATTTGTTCATTATACAATGACTCAAAGAAGTAAAAGACTTTTTCACTGGTATTTTTTTTATTTCTTTTACAAAATCATAAATATTATTATTTAATAGATATTATACAGAAAAAACGTCTATACTTGCCTTATTTTATACTTTCGTAGAAAGTTTTATATTAACAATATTATTATTTGTACAGTCATGAAAAAAATTATTATCATTTGCAGAGAGTGCTTATTGAATAGATGAGATTGGAAGAAATAAAAAGACTAAACAAAAATTGTGTTGTTAAAACGTACTTAAAAAAGAATTTTTTTTTAAACGTGTTAATTGTATTAAAAAAATATTTAAGCTCTCATTAAAGTTTTTGATATCTATTTTCAACAATATTTTTGAAAGGCTTGTAAGTAATAAAATTTATATTTACTTTCCTACATTTTCAATGGAAGCCGCTTACACTGTTAATAAACTCTACAAGTATTCTTGATATCTATTCGAAACAGAATTTTATAAATAATCTATTATTATGTGTGCCGAAGCTAAAAGTAAATTACTATGTAAAAAAGCTGCAATCAAAGTAGTTGAAAAGTAATTTAGCAATTGTATATTCCAATACCCATACCAGAACTTCTTACTCAATAATTTTCAAATAAAATATGGTTTTCTTACTAAACCTTCGCATCATGAAATTTGATAAACTTTTCAGTGTAAACTACAATTAAATAATTGTCTTATGGATCTTAATGATTTGTAAGATTGTAAATTACATAATTTATGAATTTTCACATGAAGCGAATGCTTAATAAGAGCACCATATTTTATTTGAAAATTATTGAGTAAGAAATATTTGTCTGCGTAATGGAGTATACAATTGCTAAATTGTTTTTCAACTACTTTGATTGCAACTTTGTATACTAATTTACTTTTAGCTTTGACTAAAAATGTGGCTTGTAATTTGTAGCATTGGGAAAAAATTTGCTTTTTATTTGTAGAATATGTTTATATTTATTTTATGATCCATTTGCAAAGTTTGAGGATTTTGTTGCTGAATATTGTCATAAAATGAAAAATACATTAAATATCTATTTTCAACAATATTTTTGAAAGGCTTGTAAGTAATAAAATTTATATTTACTTTCCTACATTTTCAATGGAAGCCGCTTACACTGTTAATAAACTCTACATGTATTCTTGATATCTACTCGAAACAGAATTTTATAAGTAATCTATTATTCTGTGTGCGAAAGCTAAAAGTAAATTACTATGTAAAAAGTTGCAATCAACGTAGTTGAAAAATAATTTAGCAATTGTATATTCCAATGCCCAGACAAGAACTTCTTACTCAATAATTTTCAAGTAAAATATGGTTTTCTTATTAAACCTTCGCATCATGAAATTTCATAAACTATTCAGTGTAAATTACAATTAAATAATTGGATTATGGATCTTAATGATTTATAAGATTGTAATTTACATAATTTATGAAATTTCACATGAAGCGAAGACTTACTAAGAACACCATATTGTATTTGAAAATTAATGAGTAAGAAGTATTTGTCTGCGCATTGGAGTATACAATTGCTAAATCGTTTTTCAACTACTTTGATCGCAACTTTTTTACATATTACTTTACTTTTGGCTTTTGCACATATAATAATAGATTACTTATGAAATTGAATTTGGAATAGATATGAAGATTACAAAGAGAGTTTATTAACAGTGTAAACGGCTCCCATTGGAAATTTAGAAAAGTAAATATAAGTGCTATTACTTATAAGTCTGTTGAAAATATTGTTGAAAATAGATGTTTAATGGATTTTTCATGCTTTGAGAAACTTCAGCGGCAAGATCCATAACATGAGATATATGAATAATATTATGATCTGAAATTCAGCGGGTTGACAAAAATACCAATTATTGGTTTCTATTGATATTTAAAAAGTATAGAATTCTTTTCAAGAGGGTTTACCAATATTGTTCCTGGGCACATTTTAAATAGTTTTTAATAAAGAATCAGAAACATTTTTGTTGAATAAAAATTATTATAGTTATAACTCACAAAGCCTTAACGATTCTAAAATTTGATCTGCTGACCCCACGTGAAGTATCTTCTCTGTTCTTTTAATAGCAATATCATCGCCAAGATATCGCCTCCTGGCACTGTGGCCGACGTCATCGCAACTGTTCATGGTAGCAGCTAATATCGAGTACATGTGGGCGCGCTCGGCTCCGGCCTCGTGTAAATTTGCTATATCACGGGTCGGTGTCGAGTAGCGCGAGCACGTTGCTCATTAAACATCATTTATCCTTTCTCCACATTAAGAACAATATCATTTATGATAATATTATTCCAATATACAGGTATGTTACATGTCTTTATTTTTTAATTTTTAATTTACTTATTCGCACACCGAGTGATGAGAGCTTACGTAAGTTCTTACGTAAGAACTTATGAAATATTTTTATGTGGTCATGGTTTTAATACATATGTTAATCATAGATAAAAGTTTAAAAATTTAATTAATTGCTTTGACTGCGACAAAAACTCGATTTTTCATAGCAAAATGTAAAAACCATGTTATTTAAGAGATAATATCAACATGATTTTTAGGTGCTAATCACCTGATAATCAGGTGACGTTTTGGCATGATGTCCAGCTACAATCAGCTAAATTTTTTTCAGTATAAACTATAACTTTTGAAGTAATTCGTTCTTATTAAAAGTAATTTTTATACATATTTTTGGTGTAATTGTTTTTATAAAAATTTTCCGATTAATCCCGCGATTAATAACACTTCAATAGTCCAATGGGATTGCAAGATTTTGAATTCACCCGGCACGTTCGGAAAGAATTAACTTCCCTCGGGTGTACATTAACACTGTAGTTACACACTAATACATTTACAGTCATAATGTTTGTCAATTACGCAAGCACGTACACAGTTGTGGAAATAAAACTTATTTTTTAATGTTGAATTTCGGTTAACTCGCGCGATTATCGCACGATTATCGCGCCAGAAAATGGTCGATAAACTGGCACGATCATCGCGCGATTAGTCGCGCGATTAATCGCGCGATTCATCGCACGATAATCGCGCGATATTTTTCAATAGGGTAGCGGGGCGCTATACGTCACGTCTACGGTGATGGAAGAAAATACCATTTACCCCTATCATAACGGCGATGGTTTTCATCGAACCAGATATTGCTTATAATTATATTTCAATTTCTAGTTTTTCTAGTATCACCGTAAAATTTCTAGTACCACCGTAGACCCGTTGCACAGAGTATAACATTTACTAAGTTTCTTTCAACTGCTCTTTCTTGGTTACTAACCAGATGATCTAAGAAATCTTTAACTGAGCAGAGAGAGAGAGAACGCAGGAGTTCTTTTTATGCCGATTGGGACTGTAGATACCTTGCCCCAGAACAGACAATACTATTTCTTAAATTATTTTTCCCACGAAGCGTCCATGCCTACAATAATTAAATAAAATAAATAATAATAAAAAAATAAATAAAATAGGTACGCTTTCGGAAAATCAATAGAGTTGGACGAAAAGTATAATGAGCTGACTAATTCGATAACCACAAACACGAAAAATGTTCAATTGAAATCTTCGAGTCTACGGTGAACGGACGAACCACCATAGACCCACAGCACACAGTTTAACGTTTACTGCGTTTACTTTCGACTGCTCTTGCTTGTTTACTAATCAGATGATCTAAGAAATCTTTAGCCGAGCAGAGAGAGAGAGAGAGAGAGAGAGAGAGAGAGAGAGAGAGAGAGAGAGAGAGAGAGAGAGCTCGCAAGTGCACTTTTTATGCCGTTTGGTACATTACGTATCTTGCTCCAGAACAGACAAGAATATTTCTTGAATTATTTTTTCCACGAAGCGTCTATGCCTATAATAATTAAATAAAATAAATAAATAAATAAATAAATAAATAAAATAATTACGTTTTCGGAAAATCAATAGTCTTGGAGAAAAAGTATAATGAGCTGACCAATTCAATCGCCACAAACACGAAAAATGTTCAATTGAAATCTTCGAGCCTACAGTGGTTCGACCTCACCCGCAAGTTGAGTGGGGACGAACCACCGTAGACCCGCCGCACACTAACATTTACTACGTTTACTTTTGACTGCTCTTTCTTGGTTACTAACCAGATTATCAAGAGCACTTGCGTACACTGTAGGTGGCAACCGACAGGTGCGTGACGGTTAACATGTGGTCATATGATAACATAGCAGCCAGCGGCGAGTCGCAGAATTCGTTCGAGCGCCCCGAGCGCCGCCGAGGCTCCCTTAGGCCGTCGATCTTGCAGTTGCGTCGCCGCACTGCGCAGGCGAGATTTGGCAACACTGCGGTTTTACGTAGTAAAGAGCGACAACAACACGAGCGGACGCGTCGACGCCGGCACGCCGCGCCTGCGCGAGAACAGTAATGGGCGCTGAAGACACATACACACAACGCGGATGCTATAGTTGTAGAAAGTACATCACCGAGGCCGGGAATGCTACGGCGATGATGCAGTTGACTGAAGTTTACTCTCCCGCGACTGATTCGTGTAAGTACTTTACTTCGAACTAAGACTTTATTCCGTTGTATTTGTAGTATAGCCGAACCTAACCTCCAAATTTTCATCTGCCCTCTTCCCTAGCAGTTCAATACTGCTCTCCTCATTCCTAATACTTGACGTATTATTAATACATTTTGTTTTGCCTAAAGTGAAGAGCTGCTGTAGATGACCACGCGCTTCAACGTAATTCTACTTCTCTCGAGGGAAGCCGGTGCAGCTATCTTTCCCCAAGGACATTACCGAGTCGAACAGGACGGAGAAACGACGGCGATGATGCAGTTGAATTAGGTCCATGCTCCCGCGACTGAATTGGGTAAGTACTTCACTTCTGACTGGGACTTTATTTTGTACTATTTGTTGTATAGCCGAACCTAACCTCCAAATTTTCACCTGCCTTGTTCCCTAACCCCAGCAGTTCTATACTGCTCTCCTCATTCCTTATGCTTGACAAATTATTAATATACTTTGTTCTGCTTAAAGCGAAGAGCTGCTGTAGATGACGACGCACGTCAACGTAATTCTACTTCTCTCCTCTCGAGAGAAGCCGGTGCAGCTATCTCTTCCCAAGGACATTACCGAGGCGAACAGGACGGAGGAGCGACGGCGATGATGCAGTTGAATTAGGTCCATGCTCCCGCGACTGAATTGGGTAAGTACTTCACTTCTGACTGGGACTTTATTTTGTACTATTTGTTGTATAGCCGAACCTAACCTCCAAATTTTCACCTGCCTTGTTCCCTAACCCCAGCATTTCTATACTGCTCTCCTCATTCCTTATGCTTGACAAATTATTAATATACTTTGTTCTGCTTAAAGCGAAGAGCTGCTGTAGATGACGACGCACTTCAACGTAATTCTACTTCTCTCCTCTCCAGATATATATATATATATATATATATATATATATATATATATATATATATATATATATATATATATATATATATATATATATATATATATATATATATATATAGAACGCGCTCGAACGTACAACACACGACAAGAGCTATAGATAACTCGGAAATCGTTGAATTCACGCGATGCTATGCACTTAGGGTCGTGTATCCCCGCGCGGGCACACGCAAAGGCCTCTTCCCGAGGATAAACTGCGAGAAAGAGAGAAAGAAAGAACATACAGGCTCTTTTGGTTGCTCCACAAGGAGACCTACTATAGTGTTCATGATGGTGACTCTTGCTGGCTCTCTGCATGAGTCATCCATGTCACTGCTTGCTTACTTGCCATCCATGGAAACTTTCGATGAAACTCGATTTAATGGCCTTTATGCAACTTTGCTCCATCTGCTTTATGAATAAAAACATGCCGATTTACTTGAGCTAATTCGATGCTGAAAAATGCTTGATATTCCTATGATGATTTTGATGCTGTTCGTGTTTATTAATATTTTGTTTTTCTACAGGAGCTACAGCAAGGCTTCTTTGTGCTCCGCCTGTACCAATTTAATCATGTTTTAAATTTACTTTCTTGCCTAGGGTGAAGAACTGCTGTAGATGACATCAACATCTTGAGCTGCTGCTGTTACCGGTTTTCTTTTTATTTGGACCAAATGATGGAGTGATTTATGTGGACATCGGCAACCCCTGAACTTTTTGGAAAAATTTTGTGGTGAGTAGTTTGCTGTAAGAAGGTTAACTTTTTTACTATACAAGTAACACCTATCCTGCAACTCTTCCCTTCCCTTTGACAGAAGCATGGCTTCTCTGTGCTCCTCCCGTACCAATTGAATCATGTCCTAAATTTACTTTCTTGCCTAGAGTGAAGAGCTGCCGTAGATGACATCAACATCTTGAGCTGCTGCTGTTACCGGTTTTCTTTTTATTTGGACCAAATAATGGAGTGTTTTATGTGGACATCGGCAACCCCTGAACTTTTTGGAAAAATTTTGTGGTGAGTAGTTTGCTGTAAGAAGGTTAACTTTTTTTTTTTACTATACAAGTAACACCTATCCTGTAACTCTTCCCTTCCCTTTGACAGAAGCATGGCTTCTCTGTGCTCCTCCCGTACCAATTGAATCATTTTTTAAATTTACTTTCTTGCCTATGGTGAAGAGCTGCCGTAGATGACATCAACATCTTGAGCTGCTGCTGTTACCGGTTTTCTTTTTATTTGGACCAAATAATGGAGTGTTTTATGTGGACATCAGCAACCCCTGAACTTTTTGGAAAAATTTTGCGATGAGTAATTTGCTGTAAGAAGGTTAACTTTTTTTTTTACTATACAAGTAACACCTATCCTGCAACTCTTCCCTTCCCTTTGACAGAGGCATGGCTTCTCCGTGCTCCGCCCTTACCAATTTAATCATGTTTTAATTTTACTTTATTGCCTAGGGGGAAGAGCTCCTGTAGACGACAACAACGTCTTGAGCCTGATACCGTTTTATTTACTAGGACCAGATGGTGGAGGCATGCATTTTATGTGGACACCGGCAACCTTTGGAACCTTTTGGAAAAATTTTCCGGTGAGTAGTTTGCTGTAAGAAAGTTTACAGCTTTACTACAGCTGAAACCTATCCTAAAACTCTCTTCTTTCCCTTGGCAGAAGCGTGGCTTCTCTGTGCTCCTTCTGCTGCCAACTTGTTCCTGTTTTAATTATGTTTTATTGCCTAGAGCGAAGAGCTCGTGTAGACGACATCGCGACGTCTTGAGTTGCTGTTGTCGCAGTTTTGCTATATCATCAGCCATGTTCACTTGTTGCTGTATGGTAAGGAGTTACGATTATGTGAGGAGTAAGGCGCATTCGAGTAAGTAGTTAATCTGTCGCGGTTGTCAAACTTGTTTCGCCTGAATTTTGAAATTAACTCAGACTAGAGTAAATTGGCTAACCTGCATCTCTTATTTCCTTTGAAGAAGTTGTAGTTTCTATAGCATTTTTAGCTCGATTGTTGAAATATTTTTTCTTTTGGTGTTGTTTTTCCACTGGTTATTCCATTCATTGTGTATAGTGTTGTTCACTAATTGTCGGAAGTTTTTGGTGATCTTATGTTTACTATCGAAATGTGTTAGGTAATAGGTTGCATGCCAATTTTCCTTTTCCGGTTAATTCGGTGAGACTTCTTGTATCAAGGTGGAAGTCGCAGATTGAGAATTTACCCTTGGCTTCTATTAATATAACTTATATAATTAAACTTTGAGGGAGGGTCGGGTGGTCTCAGTTGGAAATGTAAATGCGTCTTTTCGACTTTTGAGTTGAAAAGAGGCTTTTCCCTTCTCGGCAAATATTTTAAACTTTAGACACACTATAGTATACATGCTGAGGGATTGTATATCAAGTTTGAGATCTAAATAATCAGCGAGTAGATCTGAAATTAGATGTACAATTTCTCAGCATGCATTGCATTGTGTGTCAACATTCTGTTAAACTCTAAGCGAGGGTCAGGAGGTCTTAGTTGGAAATGCACATGCGTCTTTTCGACTTTTGAGTCCAAAAGATGCGTTTTCATTCGCTACAAATATTTCAAATTATACACACACTATATTATACATGCTGAGGGATTGTATATCAAGTTTAAGATCTAAATAATCACCAAGTGTGCAGTTATTGCCTTTTCTGTGTGTTTTTCAGGAAATTTTCAAGAAAAATGTTGTTTCTCCAACACTGGCTGATGGAAAAAGTCTGAAATTAAATATACAATCCCTCAGCATGTATTCCATTGTGTGAGGAAAATTTGGTAAACTCTAAGTGAGAGTCAGGTGGTCTTAGTTGAAAATGTACATTCGTCTTTTCGACTTGAGTCCAAAAGAGGCGTTTTCATTCTCTCAAAATATTTTAAACTTTACACACACCATGCAATACATGCTGAGGGACTGTTTATCGAGTTTCAGATCTAAATAATCAGAAAGGGTGGAGATATTGCAATTTTTTGTGCCCTTTTCAAGAAATTTTCAAGAAAAAGTTATGTCCTCCATACTGGCTGATTGAGTAGATCTGAAATTAGATGTACAATTTCTCAGCATGCATTGCATTGTGTGTGAACATTCTGTTAAACTCTAAGCGGGGGTCAGGAGGTCTTAGTTGGAAATGCACATGCGTCTTTTCGACTTTTGAGTCTAAAAGAGGCGTTTCCACCCGCTAAAAATATTTCAAATTATACACACACTATGTTATACATGCTGAGGGATTGTATATCAAGTTTAAGATCTAAATAATCACCAAGTGTGCAGTTATTGCCTTTTTTGTGGGTTTTACAGGAAATTTTCAAGAAAAATGTTATTCCCCCAACACTGGCTGATAGAAAAAGTATGAAATTAAATATACAATTCCTCAGCATGTATTACATTGTGTAAGGAAATTTTGGTAAACTTTGAGGGAGGGTCAGGTGGTCTCAGTTGCAGTGCTATTCCGCGCGGACAGTGTGTCAATAGCGTAGATCCCTGTATATTTTTATTACCATAACCTAACTATAAATTACCATCTGAGCTACGCCAGACTCAGCAATTTACTCCGACGTCCTCTTAAATCGTTAATCGGCAGAAACTTTCTGCACAAAATGGCTTGACTTGCTATTTACAAAAAATGTCACGCACACAGATTTCGTTGAATTCCGGCAAAAGAATATTGTTAAAGCGTCTAGAAATTGTTAATTATGATAAAATTTATTGATTACGTTCATCTTGATTTGGGAATGGGTTAGCCAAAAGTGCGGCTATAAAAAACCCTTTACAGACTCTTTACAAAAAATGTCGCGCGCGCGGACTTCCGCCGAATATTAAGAAATTAAATGTTTTCAACTATTATAAATTGGTATTTACAATTTAGTTACATGCGAATTCGCTTACTAGGTTATATTTAATGTTAAAATCGTCTATCGGCAAAAACTTTCTGCACAAAAACCCCTTCACAGGCTCTTTACAAAAAATGGCGTTGCTCGTATTTTCGCCAAATATTGCTCAATTACATGGTTTCAACTATTATAAATTGGTAATTATTAGTTAAGCTCAAATTAAGTTATTCGTTTGTATATAATCTTTAAATCGTTCATCGGCAGAAACTTTTTACACAAAAAGGCTTCACATGCTCTTTACAAAAAATGTCGCGCACACGGATTTCGTGGAAATCCGGCAAAAAAATATTATTAAAGCGTCTAGAAATTGTTAATTATGATAAAATTTATGGATTACGTCCACCTTGATTTGGGAATGGGTTGTTAGCGAAAAGAGCGGCTATAAAAAATACTTCACAGATCCTTTTAAAAAAATGTCGTGCGCGCGGATTTCCGCCGAATATTAAGAAATTAAATGTTTTCAACTATTATAAATTGGTATTTACAATTTAGTTACATGCGAATTCGCTTACTAGGTTATATTTAATGATAAAATAGTCCATCGGCAGAAACTTTCTGCACAAAAACCCTTCACAGGCTCTTTACAAAAAATGTCGCGCGCTCGTATTTCCGCCAAATATTGCGAAACTACATGGTTTCAACTATTATAAATTTGTAATAATTAGTGAGTCAAATGCATATTTGGTTATTAGTTTATATTATATCTTTATATCGTCCATGGGCAGAAACTTTCTACACCAAAAGTCTTCACATGCTCTTTACAAAATATGTCGCGCACACGGATTTCGTTGAAATTATGATAAAATTCATTGATTACGCCCATCTTGATCTGGAAATGGGTTGGGAGCACAAAGTGCCGCCATCAAAAACGCTTCGCAGACTCTTTACATAAAATGTCGCACGCTGGTATTCCCGCCAAATATAGCGAAATTACATGGTTTCAACTATTATAAATTTGTAATAATTAGTTAGTCAATTGCAAATTTTGTTATTAGTTTATATTATATCTTTATCTCGTCCATGGGCAGAAACTTTCTACACAAAAAGGCTTCACATACTCTTTACGAAAAATGTCGCGCACACGGATTTCGTGGAAATGCGCCAGAAGAATATTCTTTAAACGTCTAGAAATTGTCTATTATGATAAAATTCATTAATTACGTCCATCTTGATTTGGGAATAGGTTGTTAGCCAAAAGTACGGCTATCAAAAACCCTTCACAGATTCTTTACAAAAAATGGCGCGCGCTCGGACTTCCGCGGAAATTAAGAAATTAAATGGTTTCTACTATTATAAATTGGTAATTACAATTTAGTTACATGTGAATTCGCTCACCAGGTTATATTTAATGTTAAAATCGTCCATCGGCAGAAACTTTCTGCACAAAAAGTCTTCACAGGCTCCTTACAAAATATGTCCTGTACACGGATTTCGAAGAAATTCATGAATTTTTTTACTTTCTTATATTTAGATTACTTTTAAGGTGATGTGATACCCACGCTATTACTCAATTATCGGTTCCCATTTTTCTCCTTCAATTTTAAACTTTTTGAAAAAAACTCTTTGACACGTTTTAAGTTTAATAAAGAACTACAACGTATCAAAGAGTTTTTTTCTTAAAATTAAAAATTGAATGAGAAAAACGGGAACCAAATTTTGGTTAATAGTGTCAGTATCGCATCACCTTAATATAGTTTCAGATTAAGTTTGTTAAGTACGGCTTTATGATCCGAGTATTGCGTGGTAATTTTCCCATTATTGTGCGAAAAGTTTTATTTCATATACACATTGGCATTCGCAAAATGTCACATTCCCGCAAGCTGATCGAGCGTGTCAAAAAGTAGCTGAGCGTGCGGGAATGTTTTCACGCTCGCACACTTGGGTACTTTCTGCCTACTATTATTGAAATATTAATGAAATCAACAAAGTAATAATAAAATATTATTAATGCATACTTTTTCATGTTATTCATGTACATATGCAATAAAATGTAGTAGTTATAGCTTTGCTTGATTTTATTTAATACTGCTGATTATTTATTTTTCAAATTACAATTTAAATAAGTTTTAATAACCTTGTACGATAAGGTAAAATAATGCATGATGTATATAGCTGTGGTGAATATTTAGGCTTATATGTGTATTATTTTGGTATACGTAATTAGGTAGTTAGAACTTGTGTTGTCCTTAATATCATTTAGTACTTGAAAGTACTAGGAAAACATTGAAAAAAAATTAAAAAAAAAAAAGAAAAAAAAACGAAAAAGAAAACGAAAATTTAAAAGGAAAAGATAATGAAATGAATAAAGAAACGAAAAAGAAAAGAAAATTAAAAAGAGGAGAGAAAATAAAATCGGAAAAAGAAACAAATAATGACATTATACTCGAGTGTTGATTATTGAAAATCACCTCAGAGCTAAATATAAACATCAATTTAACAAGAAAATAACATTGTAAATGCATCTAGATATTTCGATCCATATCATTGTTTTATGAACAAGTATAGTACATGACTACAACTTGCAATCTGAGTATCCTTTGACAAATTTGCATCTTCTATTTTTGTAATGAATGATATTACTAATAATAATAATTAGTAACATTTATCGTTCTATAATCAAATATTATTTTTATCATATTGCATGTTATCGTAAAATACTGCAGTAATCGATAATTTATTTATAAATTTGCAATCATAGATCGTTTTCATAATGTTACATGGTATTTATATAAGTATTTTTGATTTATCGATCTATAATGAAATACTATGTTTACGATATTGCATGTTATCGTAAAATACTGACAAAATTGATACTTTCTTTATAAATTTGCAATCATAGATCGTTTTCATAATGTAGCATGGTATCTATATAAGTATTTTTTATTTATTGTTCTATAATCAAATATTATTTTCATGTTCTGGCATGTTACCGTAAAATACTGCAGTAATTGATAATTTCTTTATAAATTTGCAATCATAGATCGTTTTTATAATTTTGCATGGTATTTATATATGTATTTTTTATTTATCGATCTGCAATCAAATACTATGTTTGTGGTATTGCATGTTATCGTAAAATACTGCAGAAATTGATAATTTCTTTATCAATTTACAACCTCCGATCATTTTCATAATTTTGCATGGTAATTTATAAGAGTATTTTTCATTTATCGATCCACAATCAAATGAAATTGTTACAGCCCTTAATAATTTCTTTATCATTTATCATAAAAATAAAGTATAACGTCTTATTCTCGCAAAATTTACTTATAAGAATTGTTGTTTGAAAAAAATGTATAAACTTGATATGAATATTTTCATAATTTTTTATGAAAAAAAATTGTTGCTTATATTATGCACTCAGAGAACAACATCTTCTGTTTAAATTCGAAACTACAATATTGTAACTGTTACATATTATATTTTAATAAGGAAGAGTTTAAACGGAAAATCTCAGATTGTAACTATTACAATGTCTATGTTTACAGCAATACATTGAAATTGTTTAAAAGAACTCGGTGACTTAACTATTACAATGCTTATATACCGAAATATTGAAATATACGCATGTTAATAGTTACGAATGTTACGAGGCCATATTATTAAAAAAATGCTCTCAGTGCACGCCATCTGTGAGTGTTCTTGGAACTAAAAGTTCTACGCATAGATTAAGTATAGCTTCAGCACCATCTACTGTTTAATATACAGTAGTTGGCACCCACCTACATTATCGACTGAACCCAACACAATTTTTGTTGAGTATCACATGGCCTTAAAGATACTCCTAAATTTCTAAACCTCTAGCTTGCTTTATTTAAAAGAAATCCTGCGGCAAAGTCCCTGTAAATACAAAAAACAAGTTATTCAGAAATTCAATTCAAAGTTTTGGTTTTCTATAACTTTATATAAGTTTCAAAACTACTTACCAAAAATTTTTTTTTCATTCTGTATGATATACTTTAGTGGAAAAATGAAACAGATGCCAATTAGATGAAAGTAGTCCTGGCTAAATCATTTTAACTGTTGAATAAACCTATAAAAAAGAATTTCATTAATTCAACAATATTTTTAAATTTTTTAGATTAATACATAAATGTTGTACTTATTTTTTTTTCGTACTAGGGTAGCTGTCCGTATTAGTGTGCCTGTCCATATTTGTGTGCCCTATTATTAAAACATATCCTAGAAATGAACGAGTAAAAAAGTAACGCTAAAATATTTTTTTTCATAAAGTATAGTTAATTAATTTTAAATAGAATTAATTACTTAATTTGTTTTCATTTACTATAACATTAAAAAAGAACTTTCAGAAATATGTTTCACGGCTTGTGGTATGTCACGGCGTTTCCTCGTCTAAACTTGCTAAGAAATGACATTTTTAAAACTAACATTAAAGAATGTTTCGGAAGGATTTTAATATGGGATACAATTGATTACATCATAAAATAATATTATGTTACATAATAAACCTTAATATAAAGGTTTCCAATTGATTTTAATATTTAATTAATGGTGTCTACTAATAGGGCAGTGAAAAATGACTTGTCCAGATTTGTGTGTGCACAAATACAATACGAGCATGCTCGTATCGGCGCTTGAACAGAAAAGTTAGGTTAGGTTATCTGCGCACAAACGTTGTTTCATATCGCATTGACGACCTTCAGCAGTTTTTACCGTATTGGAATTAATTCACATTCAATGTAAACAAGGGTTAGAAATTGATTATAAATGCACTACAGTTAACAAAATAATTTTGTTGGCAACGATAATATTATCAAGACACACTAATGTGGGGCACACAAACGTGTACACCCACATTAATACGGGGCACACAAAAATGTACTTTGTTGTCTACTAGGGCATACAAATGCGTACAAATTTTTTTTTTTTATATTGTTTGTAACTTTCGTAAATATTAATATTTTTCTATAAAAAAAAATTGTTTCGTGTAGATTATTAGTTTTATTATCAACATAATCTGCCCGGAATCTCTGAGACCGCTTAAATAGTCTATTATTATGCGACAAAACTGAAGAGTTTCTTAAACCCACACTAATACGGACATCTACCCTAGGCTGAAAACATTGTTAGTCATAAATGTTATTGACAGTAAAAATAACCTCAAAATAAATTAATCCTTTTATGAGAGCCAATAACACACCTGTAAAAAGAAAAAAATTAATAAATATTATATTAGCTATTATCGCATAAAAATAACTTTTTACCTACTCTAGTAAGAACCTGGTGCATATGACTCTTCAGGTAAATTCAATTGCAGTCTCCTTCGTTTTCTCCTATTTTCTAAAGTGTTTTCTTCGGCATTTCTCTCAGCATGAAATAATCTGATGTCATTGCTTTTCTGTGCCCACTCAATTGCAGCTACTCCAGGTTTCACATCAAAGGCTTCCATAATATTCAGAAAACCAACTCTTCCATCGTTGAAGCAAGTGACAGCAATACAAGCACCTGCTGTGAGCACATGTACACCACTGGAGGAGGTCTTGGTTACAATCTTCCAAACTGAATTATTAAAACTCTCATTACTATTTTGGGTGTAACCGCCTAAACATCTGTGAAGCAGCTCCTGTTCAGAAAGATCTTTGTAAATTGGTTTCAACTGCTTCATAATCACTGCAGGAATACTGCCTTTATGATGAAAATCTTTTAGTTTTTTTTGAGCCTTCGCTTTTTGCCACTTGCACCAACTGCTCTGTCCTGGTGGGCATAAATGATGTTGAGGATTCTGGTCTGTGGAAATCTTGTGGTAGTACGTAGCCCATATAGCATTCAGCATTTTTTCTACAGAGTCCGTGTTGTTTCTGATGGCATTACCATAATATGTGGTGAGCTGATCAATTACTTTTGCTGTTAATCGTCCTTGGCCTCCAATGGTTTTTCCATCGTCTAATAACTTTTTTCCAAAATTTTTCTTTAAATTCCTGAGTCTGGTTCCCATTCGTTTCTGGACGTGTCCCACACACTCCTTCTTCTCAACTTTAACTTCATCTCCATACGGTTTGGCCTGGCACAAAGCACTGTACACTTTCGAATCTCCATCTCCAATGTAATGATGGTATTTTACATTATACTTTTCTTGAGATCTTCTAAACATTTCCACAACTCCATCGACTTCCATCTTTCTAGCACTTCCTTCATGGTTTGCTGCACATTTATCTTGATGATCACCGAACCAGTCTTCATATTCTTCTGTGCCTTTTCTATTTTCCCACTTTAAACATGCTTTACAAAAACTGTTCTTGATAAATATGTCAAGAACTTGTTGAGAACGCAAGCCAATCAAACTTGAAATTCCTTGCAATGAAGAAAATCCTCTTTTTCTTCATGACCCATCACCAGATACATCTAGGCCTTGATTTTCAGCTCGTGTTAATGCTGTTTCCTTTTTGACGGCTTCTTGCATAGAATTTTGTGATACCTCTTGAGTCACTTTGCTTAAATCTTCATTGAGATGGTCATAAAAACTATGTGCAACAGGTGGTGGCAAATCCATGATTCCGCAAAAAGTTTGCAATGCAGCATATCCTTGCCCAATTGCTCTTAGTGCAACAAGACTGCGTCTGTTGGTTTCATAAGCATTGCTTTGAGCTCCAACTTGCTTGCTCGTGCTTATAATTCTTCTCTCTGAACAATTTTTGCACATAATGTTAAATTTGGAGCCAAGTCCTCGAATATCTTCTTCTATAATTTTAACTTGTCCTTTACATGTTGCACATACAAGAAATTTCTCCAGCTGTAAGAACAGAATGTATATATCTATTGTTCTGTTTCTTGTTTGTAACGCTTCTACAGATATATCTTTTATTTTCCCTGAAGTTGTACTTCTTTTCCTTTTGTTCGTGATTTTTTGTTGAACATTCTCTGAATTTTTGTTAAATCCTTTATGTTTTTTTTTCTTCCAAATTTTCTCTTCTTTTCTGGAGCTCCTGATGTTCTATTTCTCTTGTCAGAATCCATAGTGGCTAATATCTAATCCTCTATAATGTTAGTTATTAAAAAACACAAATAAAAGTCACTCACTGAACTCACTAAATTAAAAATATTAACAACACTTTGCACAGTGCAGTTAACCTAAAATCGCTGTCTTCTACACTCTCAGTTAAAAGAGTTCTACACAGCACTTTATTTACAAAAAAATGTTTTGTCAATACTGAATAAATTGCATTGAAAAATGCAGATTCAATTATATTCAAAACACTTTTAGTTTAAATCCCAACGACTATGGCGCTGACAGAACGTAAACAGATGAGATTTTAAACCATCTATATGTATTGTACGTATTATACTTTTGTATAAGTAGAGTAAAAGTAAAATACACGAGGTTTATACCTCGAGTTAAGTTTGCCTACTATGTCAATATACATTTACGTTCTAAATTCAGTATTGTATGCTGTGAAGCATAAAATAATATAAGATTAACAATAGTATATCTAAAATGGATAATTTAAGAAAAATCACTAAATATGCAAAAAAGTGACTTCACGGTTTTAGCTGTATTTTCTAAACGAAATCGAATTTGGAAATGCGGTTGGAAGCATAGTATTCAGCGGAAAATTTGCTATCAAAATAGTACATAAAAAAAAAATCGATTTTTCGACCCCCTAACCATGGCTTGTCCCCTTAAGAAACCGCGTCGACTTCCATTTATTGCTAATCTTAATAGTCCAAATCGCTAATTCCTGAGATTCTCAGGAAATGGAAGTTGACGCTATTTCCTGAGATCTGAAGAAATGGAAGTTGACCTCTTTTTTTTAGACTAATTTGTTCAACATAAATATTTGAAAAATGAAAGTTAAAATATAGTTTATAAACTATTCTTTTCCATACCACACGTAATCTCACGCTATCCTATGTAGCCAACTTTACTTTACATAACTTGATTATTTTACATACTGTACTAATGTATTTATAACTAAACAATTATTTTGAACAATTTTCTTAATTTATAAATTACTAATTGGGAAAATAAGAAACATTTTGCAATTTTAACAAAGCAAACGTCGACACTGATTAATGATTTTCTCAAAAAACTGGGCTTTGGACTGTTTCTTGAGAATCTCAAGAAACAGTCCAAACCGCTATTTCTTGAGATTATCAGGAAATGGAAGTTGACTCTATTTTTTGAGACTAAATTGTACACCGTTAATACTTGGCACATCAAAGTTTGTTATAGAAAATAGTTTATAAACTATTTGATTACTTATGAATTTATTTTTCAATATGGTATTAACCTATAAATTAATAATTTGAAATATAACATATTTTCAATATAGAAACATCCACACTCTTTACTCAGTTTCTCAATAAACAGCATCGACTTCCGTTTATTGATAATCTTAAGAGTCCAAATCGCTAATTCTTGTGATTCTCAAGAAATGGAAGTTGATGCTATTTCCTGAGATTCTAAAGAAATGGAAGTTGACGCTATTTTTTTCGACTAATTTGTTCAACATAAATATTTGAAAAATGAAAGTTAAAATGTAGTTTATAAACTATTCTTTTCCATACCATATGTATAATCCCACGCTATCCTACGTAGCAAACTTTACACTTACATCACTTGACTATTTTACGCCCTAGGTGTATAATGTACTAATGTATTTATAACTAAACAATTATTTTTCATTATTTTCTTAATTTTTAAATGAATAATTTTAAATATAATATACTTTTAGCAATTTTCAAAAAGCAAACGTCGATACTGATTAATCATTTTTTCAAGAAACCGGGTTTTGTACTGTTTCTTGAGAATCTCAAGAAACAGTCCAAATCGCTATTTCTTGAGATTCGCAAGAAATAGAAGTTGAAGCCATTTTTGGGCACTAAGTTATACATTGTTTATATTTTACAAATCAAAGATAGTTATAGAATATAGTTTATAAACTATTTTGGTTACATATTAATTTATTTTTCAATATGGTATTAAGGAAATTGGATTGATAAATTTATATGTATCATGCGAATATAAACATTAATAATAAATCAATTGAGACAACGATTAGTCTCAGATTTTCTGATTAGCCAATCTGATCCAACATGAGAGCTAACACATATCCCGATATAGGGGCGAATAGGTGCAACAAAGAATCAATATCGCCGAAGGCACGCGTTGCCGATGGCGAAGCCCGTCGGAGCGACCAGTGCAAGATCGAGACAGCGAACAAACGTGAGCAGCGGACGACGAAGGTGCTTTGCGTTCAAGCGCTCGTTGTGTTTCACAATGTGCTGCTTTTCTTATAGTCTTCATCCCGTCAAGATTCTCCCTCTTGCCGAATAACAGACTTAACTGGTAAAAAAATCAGCAAGTACCATCACATTGCGAGGAAATCATCTCCTGCATCTGAGAGTGTAGTCATAAACCGAAATAGATCTCAAAAACGTGCTCAGCCGGTCGAAAAACCCGCAGGTACCCTGAGATTGTAATAGTCCTAATTCTGGCATCAAAATTAGAGAAATTATTTTGCTATTATATTGATGAGTTTAAAGTAATATTTAAACAATTAGTTAATTAACTAATAATTTACTATTTATTACGTATTCCCTTTATTAATACATTATAAGTTATCTAGTTAGCATAAACAGATAATTTTCAGTATGATTATTTATAAATTAACCGATTGTTATTAACTGATGCCAATAATTTTTTAGTTTATTTAATTATTAAATTTGAGTAATAGAAATCATTAACAAATAACTAAAACAGAAATTTTGTAAACTCAACATGAGAGAATGTTTAGTACGCGAGTATCTAGTAGAGATAGAAACGCTTTAACGATGATATAGGATATAGTTTAGTTGTAGCATAGAATCAAAACACGGCCGGCCGACAGTTGATATAAACACGAATTCGCGCGGCGGGCGACATCGTGTGACGTCACGATGCCGACCATCCATGAACAAGCTGCATGCATGTATATGTGTTTAATCCATCTTCCTGCGCGGAGAGCGAGGAATAATAATGTATAAAATCGGTGTGATGCGTGGCACCTAGATCGCACATGAGGTATATGTTGGGTGGCGCTAGCGAGAGCGATTGATTGCGCGATATGCGAGATCAGTCCGCTTTGCAGAACGCCCTGGCCCACACCTGGGGAACCCTTTCTCTCGTACGTGTATGACTTGACTCACATATCAAGGCACACGCACGAAGTGAAGTTATCCTGATATGAGAGAGACAAATCTCACATTGCGGAAAATCGTTGATTAAATTGATTATATGCCCACAGCTCCGAATAATAAAGACAGAAGCTATTATAATTTTTTTACCTTAAATCTGCTAAATTTTTTCATTGTCCTGATTATATTCCGAACCAAAAGAAAACCAGTTTCTTTCCCTGAACCCGGACCATACATGAAAATATTCAGTTTCTTAATTAAAGAGAAATAACCGCTACAAGTTAATTCTTAATTAAATAACGAGCTTTCAATTAAAGATTAATAGTTAATTCTTAATTAAGTTCAAATCATTTATTTCTATATCAATGTAGTGCTTCATTCCTGTGTAAATAAAAAATGGATTTTTGTTTTTAAAGACGTTAGAATGAGCGAAGCAATGGAAAGCTTTAATGAGGAAAAGCATTAATCGAAAATGAAAAATTGATATTATTTTTTCATTAGATTTTATGCGATTAGGTCATGAAAAATAATAATGTTTAATGAAAGATGTATTAATGGGATATCTGGGTATACAGTTCGTTAAATCAAGCCGACAAAGAATAAAATACGTAACATTGGCTTCGTTATTCGCAACTACTACTGCCATCTGCCGTTCTCTACAAGAACGTCAATATGCGCAGTGCGATACTGCGCACATTCGGCCTGCACTCATGAATTGGCGCCGTAACGCCGTGATAATGCGCGATTCTTTGGCTCACCTTACCTAAGTACAATAATACACATTCTTACTTATTAATACATGAATATATTAATAATAATAATATAACTACATATTATGCACTATAACAACTATAGATATACATAATATAGATAATTTAAAAATACTTATCTTGGGTCTAGACATCGTATTCCCTAATTCTGCCAAAAAGTCCGAAGACGATTTTTCTTACTTTACATTTACACTAGTACTTTACGTAACAAGCGTAATAAATAAGAATGAGGAGAAGTGGTCCAGCAATAGAAAGAAAAATTGAGGGGATAGATGCTACGCATTCGCCGAGGACGAGTCAACCGCGGCAGCTCCTTCTTCTGTCCGGAGTCACGCGTATATGTTAATAAAACAGCTAAGCGCCATAGAACGAAGATCAAATACGACGAGCCGATCATCCCGGCGGCAGGCGGCGAGCGAGCTCGGCCGCACATAGGTACATAGGTATTAAGACTTGCTAATCCATGACATTTGATGTAAATAACGCGGTAATTGTATGGTAAATTCTGTATTACTGCGGATTACTTTTACGACATACTCGGATACTGCTTATCATAGACAGCGGCAACCGAAAACAGCTCAGAGTCAATGTCTTTTAGCATAATAATGTCAGTCTTTTTTTATAAATATTAAAAATTAGGATAATAAATGGTTTAATTTATGTTAGGTAATTATAGTGAATCCATTCCCAAACTTGAACCCTACCGTTGTAATTTCCGGTTCTCGGTGACCGAGAATCAGGAAAGGCCGTACTCGGATGGTTTCGGTAGTTTCAGGAGCCTCGCGGACTATTCCGAAGACCAAATAAGTATTGGACATGTACCAAGTTAATTATTATTGCGTTATTGCGTTATATTTAGCAATTTCATGATTAATAATCGACACCTGATTAAATATATCATTTTTTCCAACTTCTCCGTAACCGAGATTTGGGAAGTCATACGAAATCGATCCACTTATGTTCTACTGTACTCGCATAGGGATTTAGACTTGCTAGCGTATGCCATTACATGTAAAAGACGCGGTAATTGTATGGTAAATTCTGTATTACTGCGGTTTACTTTGACGACATACTCGGATACTGCTTATCATAGACAGCGGGAACCGAAAACCGCTCAGAGTAAATGTCTTTTAGCAATAGTATGAGTCAATTTTTATAAATATTAAGAATAGTAATAAAAATAAATGTTTTAATTTATCTGAACTCATGAATAATCAGTCAATTCAGAGACCTGAACCCTACCGTTGTAATTTCCGGTTCTCGGCGACCGAGAAGTAGAAAAGTCCGTACTCGGTTGGTTTCGATATTTACAGGTGCCAGGCGTACTATTCCAAATACCAACTGAGTATTTGAGAAGTTACTAGTTAATAATCAATTCATCATTACGTTCAATTCCTCACTTTCATTATAAAAATTGTCGTCTGATTACATATATCATTTTTTCCCACTTCTCGGTAACCGAGATTTGGGAAGTCACACGAAATCGATCCAGTTATGTTCTACTCTACTCGCACAGTCATTTAGACTTGCTAGCATATGCCATTACATGTAAAAGACGCGGTAATTGTATGGTAAATTCTGTATTACTGCGGTTTACTTTGACGACATACGCGGATACTGCTTATCATAGACAGCGGGAACCGAAAACCGCTCAGAGTAAATGTCTTTTAGCAATAGCATGAGTCAATTTTTATAAATATTAAGAATAATAATAAAAATAAATGTTTTCATTTATGTTAGGTAATCAATAATTAGTCAATTCCCAGAGCTGAACCGAACCATTTGCAATTTCCGGTTCTCGGCGACCGAAATACAGGAAATGTCGTGCTCGGTTGGTTTAGGTAGTTTGAGGAGCCTTGTGGACTATTCCGAAGACCAAATAAGTATTGAACATGTGCCAAGTTAATTATCATTGCGTTATTACGATATATTTACCAATTTCATCATTAATAATCGTCGCCTGATTAAATATATCATTTTAGCCCCCTTCTCGGTAATCGATATTTGGGATGTCACACGAAATCGATCCAGTTATGTTCTACTTTACTCGCACAGGCATTTATACTTGCTAGCCTATGCCATTACATGTAAAAGACGCTGTAATTGTACGGTAAATTATGTATTACTGCGGTTTACGTTGACGGAAACTCGGATACTGCTTATCATAGAAAATGGGAATCGAAAGCAGGCCAGAGTCAATGTCTTTTAGCAATAGTATGAGTCAATTTTTATAAATATTGAGAATAATAATAAAAATAAATGTTTTCATTTATGTTAGGTAATAAATAAACAGTCAATTCCCAGACCTGAACCGTACAATTTGGAATTTCCGGTTCTCGGCGACCGAGAAGCAGGAAATGTCGTGCTCGGTTGGTTTAGGTAGTTTCAGGAGCCTCGGGGACTATTCCGAAGACCAAATAAGTATTGGGCATGTGCCAACTTAATTATTATTGCGTTATTACGTTATATTTACCAATTTCATCATTAATAATCGACGCCTGATTAAATGTCATTTTTTCCAACTTCTCGGTAACCGAGATTTGGGAAGTCATACGAAATCGATCCAGTTATGTTCTACTTTACTCGCACAGGGATTTAGACTTGCTAGCGTATGCCATTACATGTAAAAGACGCGGTAATTGTATGGTAAATTCTGTATTACTGCGGTTTACTTTGACGACATACTCGGATACTGCTTATCATAGACAGCGGGAACCGAAAACCGCTCAGAGTAAATGTATTTTAGCAATAGTATGAGTCAATTTTTATAAATATTAAGAATATTAATAAAAATAAATGTTTTAATTTATGTTAGGTAATCAATAATTAGTAAATTCCCAGACCTGAACGGTACCATTTGCAATTTCCGGTTCTCAGCGATCGAGAAGCAGGAAATGTCGTGCTCGGTTGGTTTAGGTAGTTTCAGGAGCTTTGCGGACTATTCCGAAGACCAAATAAGTATTGGACATGTGCCAAATTAATTATCATTGCGTTATTACGTTATATTTACCAATTTCATCATTAATAATCGTCGCCTGATTAAATATATCATTTTTCCCCCTTCTCGGTAACCGAGATTTGGGAAGTCACACGAAATTGATCCCGTTATGTTCTACTTTACTCGCACAGGCATTTAGACTTGCTAGCCCATGCCATTACATGTAAAAGACGCTGTAATTGTATGATAAATTCTGTATTACTGCGGGTTACGTGACGAGAAACTCGGATACTGCTTATCATAGACAATGGGAATCGAAAGCAGGTCAGAGCCAATATCTTTTATCAATAGTATCAATGGGAAATGTATGTGTACAGTTCGGAGTTCGTTAATTCAAGCCTCAAGACAAAGAATAAAATATGTAACATTGGCTTTGTCATTCGCAACTACTACTGCCATCTGCCGTTCTCTACAAAAACGTCAATATACGCAGTACGATACTGCGCACATGCGGCCTGCGCTCATGAATTGACGCCGTAGCGCCGCGATAGTGCGCGATTCTTTGACTCGCCTTACCTAAGTACAATAATACACATTCTTACTTATTAATACATGAATGTATTAATAATAATAATATAACTATTATTCACTTTAAGAACTATAGAAATACATATTATAGATAATTTAAAACTCCTTATATTGGGTTTAGACATCGTATTCTCTAATTCTGCCAAAAATAGACCGAAGTAGATTTGTCTTACTTTTCATTTTCATTAGTACTTTACGTAAATCAAACAAGTGTAATAAATAAGAATGAGGAGAAGTGGTCCAGCAATAGACAAAAAAATTGGGGGGACAGATGCTACTCATGTCGCCGAGGACGAGTCAACCGCGGCAGCTTCTTCTTCTGTCCGCAGTCACGCGTATAATGTTAATCAAACAGCTAAGCGCCATAGAAAGAAGATCAAATACGACGAGCCCTCATCCTGTCGGTAGACGGCGGGCGAGCTCGGCCGCACCGAGAATTATTCTGTAAAACTGCTAAGAGCGGGCACCTACGTTTGGCACATTCCAACGCTTTTACTCGCTAAGTCGATTTACTTTTTTCGCTCTTCTCGCATCGTTGTGATGATGAGATTAGCACTATTTATTCGGTTACAATTATCTAAATAATTAAATATTATTATGATTATTATAAATATTATTTAATCTGCTTCAACATCTTTACAAAATTACATTATTCGTGGGATAGTTTTTTAGGTTAATAATATTTCTCTAAATGAATTTTTTCTAATTATGGAGTATTTCATAATACATTTCAATATTAATTAAATTTACTCTTACCATTGTAAATCATTAATACACATCCATCGATCACGTTGTTTACGTTTCAAGCCATTCGAAAATCCTAGGGACTTTTTCAAACGGGAGGTCTGAAGTTGCCGTAGACCTGACTAGTTGTTCTTTAACGCATAGCATAATTACCACATTTTTAATATTCTTTTAAAAATAGAAAAATTACATTCAAAGTACGGTTATCTCGTATCAATTTACACCAAATACATGAGAAAAGAAGATCTGCTGAAGAAACATAACTTGTCAACTTTGCACCTTGAACTGCACTTTCAACATCAACATAAATAATAATTATCAAGTCTATCAACAAAAATAAGCATACCATTAGAAAGCTCTTGCTCCGCTCTTTCAAATACTCTACTACTTTTTCAAAATCGAGATTGCTAAACTTGACTTTAATGCATTTCCATTTCATCGATATTTTACATTTTGGCAACAATAACGGATTATCTTATGCAGAAAAGTTCATATTAAATTTACGAGAAATTTGAAAATAGCATTAGAAAGCTCTTGCTCCGCTCTTTCGAGTGCTCTACTACTTTTTCCAAATCGGTTTCGCCAATCATGAGAAAATCGTTGGAGAAAAGTGTATGTTTTTAATGCGTCATACTGTATAAGAAGTTCAAGAAGTATCATGACTTTGAAAAAGAGCCATACAAGAGGCAAGTACCTGTTAAGCCCATCTAGCAGTTCCATTGCAATGTTTGCTAGAAGTCAGTTTTTTTTAAATATTTCTTCGATTTTTGTCGGTCCCATGTCCATAGGATAATCCTTCGAAAAGTTCAAGTGAGACCAGTGGCGCGAAATGGCTTACGCAGTGAACTAACATTAAATGTCTATGCTTACTTGAACGGGATTGCGGCGATAGAGATGCTCTAAGAAAACACAATTTAGTTATTCATTGACGAATCGATCGTCGTGCGTCTCATTATCGTAGGACAATTATATAAAAAATTCAAGAAGTATCAGGACTTTGAAACATGGCCATAAGAGACGCAAATACCTGTTAAGTCCATCTAGCAGTTCTATTGTAATGTTTGCTCGAAGTCATTTTGTTTGTTTATATTTATTTGATTTCTGCCGTTCCCATATCCTTAAGATAATCCCTGGAAAAGTTCAAGTGGTCCCAGTCGCGAGAAACGGCTTTAGATGCGAATAAGAGTTAATAATGTATCCTTACTTAAACACGCTTTCGGCGGCCAAGGTGCTCTATGAAAACACAATTTAGTTATTCATTGACGAATTGATCATCGTGCGTCTGATTATCGTAAGATAATTATATAAAAAGTTCAAGAAGTATCAGTACTTTAAAAAAGGTCCATACGATACGTAAGTGCCTGTTAAGTACACTGTTATTGTGCACACTCGAAATGCTTTTGTTGTGCCTTTGCCATCTGAGAAGGCAACATTCTGCACATAGAAGAGTCATTTCGAATGTTGACGAGTATCATCAGACCGATCGGACAGCAGAAATTTCGAGCTTTTCAAGAATAGCGTACGAATGTTCCGGAATCACCGGAACATTCGTACGCACCCGAGTTCATTAGTCGACCGGTCCCGCCGAGAGACGCCCAAAGTAGTAGAACCTACTACTATCGCGTGTATTTCTTGCTCCTTTTTGTATTGCGTAAGACCATTTTCAGCTCTGCATGAACAGCCACACGCGGTCGCGTGCCTCGAGTAGGCAGTTATTGGCACACTCTAAATGCTTTTGCACAGTCTTTACCATATCTGAAAGCGAGATTCTTTGCGCATTAGCGCCATTAGAAAAACCACCGAGACGCGTTGGGGAGATCTAACAGCAGAAACTTTGAGCTCTTTTAAAAAGGGTGTACGAATGTTCCGGACTCACCGGAACATTCGAACGCACTGGAGTTTACTGGTCGAGCGGACTCGCCGGGAGACCCTAAAGTAGTAGATCCTATCGCGTGGATTTCTTGTTCATTTTTGTATTGCGTAAGACCATTTTCATCTCTGCGTGAACAGCCGCACGCGGTCGCGTGCCTCGAGTAGGCAGTTATTGGCACACTCTAAATGCTTTTGCACAGTATTTAGCTTATCCGAAAGCGTGATTCTTCACGCATTAACGCCATTAGGTAAACCACCGAGTCGCGTTGGGAAGACCTAACAGCAGAAATTTCGAGCTCTTTTAAAATTGGTGTGCCAATGTTCCGGTCATACCGAAACATTCGTACGCACTCGAGTTTACTAGTCGAGCCGTCTCGCTGAGAGACGCCCAAAGTACGTAGTGGAACATATCGCGTGGATTTTTTGCTCCATTCGTATCGCGTAAGACCATTTTTAGGTCTGCATGAACAGCCGCACACTGTCGCGTGCCTCGAGTACGCTTTTACTGGCACGCTCGAAGAGATTTTGCATAGTCTTTGCCATATCTGAAGAGAGATTCTTCACGCATCAGAGCAATTAGGAAACCCCACTGGTCTCGTTCGGGAGATCGAACAGCAGAAATTTCGAGCTCTTTCAGAAATAGTGTACGAATGCTCTGGAATCACCGGAACATTCGTACGCACTCGAGTTTACTAGTCGAGCGGACTCGCTGAGAGACGCCCAAAGTAGTAGAACCTACCTTGTGGATTTCTTGCTCCTTTTTGTATTGTGTAAGACCATTTTCAGCACTGCATGAACAGCCGCACGCGGTCGCGTGGCTCGAGTTCGCTTTTACTGGCACGCTCGAAGAGATTTTGCCTAGTCTTTACCATATCTGAAGAGAGATTCTTCATGCATTGGAGCAATTAGGAAAACCCACGAGTCTCGTTCGGGAGATCTAACAGCAGATATTTCGAACTCTTTTAAAAAGGGTGTACGAATGTTCCGGAATCACCGGAACATTCGTACGCACTCGAGTTTACTAGTCGAGCGGCCTCGCTGAGAGACGCCCAAAGTACTTAGTGGAACGTATCACGTGGATTTCTTGCTCCATTCGTATCGCAGTAAGACCATTTTTAGGTCTTCATGAACATCCGCACACGGTCGCGTGCCTCGAGTACGCTTTCATTGGCACGCTCGAAGAGATTTTGCATAGTCTTTGCCATATCTGAAGAGAGATTCTTCACGCATCAGAGCAATTAGGAAACTCCACTGGTCTCGTTCGGGAGATCGAACAGCAAAAATTTCGAGCTCTTTCAAAAATAGTGTACGAATGTTCCGGACTCACCGGAACATTCGTACGCACTGGAGTTTACTAGTCGAGCGGTTCCGCCGAGAGACGCCCAAAGTAGTAGAATCTATCTTGTGGATTTCTTGCTCCTTTTTGTATTGTGTAAGACCATTTTCAGCACTGCATGAACAGCCGCACGCGGTCGCGTGGCTCGAGTTCGCTTTTACTGGCACGCTCGAAGAGATTTTGCATAGTCTTTACCATATCTGAAGAGAGATTCTTCACGCATTGGAGCAATTAGGAAAACCCACGAGTCTCTTTCGGGAGATCTAACAGCAGATGTTTCGAACTCTTTTAACAAGGGTGTACGAATGTTGCGGAATCACCGGAACATTCGTACGCACTCGAGTTTACTAGTCGAGCGGTCTCGCTGAGAGACGCCCAAAGTACTTAGTGGAACGTATCACGTGGATTTCTTGCTCCATTCGTATCGCAGTAAGACCATTTTTAGGTCTTCATGAACATCCGCACACGGTCGCGTGCCTCGAGTACGCTTTCATTGGCACGCTCGAAGAGATTTTGCATAGTCTTTGCCATATCTGAAGAGAGATTCTTCACACATCAGAGCAATTAGGAAACCCCACTGGTCTCGTTTGGAAGATCGAACAGCAAAAATTTCGAGCTCTTTCAAAAATAGTGTACGAATGTTCCGGACTCACCGGAACATTCATACGCACTGGAGTTTACTAGTCGAACGGTTCCGCCGAGAGACGCCCAAAGTAGTAGAATCTATCGCGTGGATTCCTTGCTCCTTTTTGTATTGCGTAAGACTATTTTCAGCTCTGCATGAACAGCCGCACGCGGTCGCGTGCCTTGAGTACGCTGCTCTTGGGACACTCGAAGTGGTTTGTTGTACCTTTGCCATCTGAAAAGGCGATATTCTGCACATAGAAGTGTTATTTCGAAAGTTGACGAGTATGATCAGACAGATCGGACAGCAGAAATTTCGATCTTTCTCAAGAATGGCGTACGAATGTTCCGGAATCAACGGAACATTCGTACGCACTCGAATTTACTAGTCGAGCGGTCTGGCCGAGAGACGACCAAAGTAGTGGAACCTATCGCGTACAGTAGATCCTTTACGTAAAATTCTCTTTTTCGGTTTACCCTCTATCGCGGATAGGATTTGTTTTTCCTTCACTGCATTACAGTTGTCTGATTGTGAAATTCTCTTTTAAAAATCGGCCGTCGAGATATGCAAATTGTAATCTTCAAAATTTATAATATTGTATGTGTATAACTGTAGGTTTTGCCCTACTTCAAAGTCCTGATACTTCTTGAACTTTTTATATAATTGTCCTACGATAATAAGACCCACGCAGATCTTTTCATCAATGAATAGAGAAATTGTGTTTTGATACAGCATCTAGATCTCCACAGCTCCGTTCAGGTAATGATACACAATTAATTTTTATTCTCGGCCTAAGCTGTTTCTCTTATTTGGGCCCACTTGAACTTTTCGAGCGATTATCCTGAGGACGTGGGAGCGACAGAAATCGAATAAAAGTACAAAAAGAATTTGACTTCTACGCAAACATTGCAATGAAACTGATCGAAATTTCTGCTGTCCGATCGGTCTGATGATACTCGTCAACATTCGAAATGACTCTTCTATGTGCAGAATGTTGCCTTCTCAGATGGCAAAGGCACAACAAAAGCATTTCGAGTGTGCACAATAACAGTGTACTTAACAGGTACTTACGTATCGTATGGACCTTTTTTAAAGTACTGATATTTCTTGAACTTTTTATATAATTATCCTACTTTAATGAGACTTACGATGATCGATTCGTCAGTGAATAACTAAATTGTATTTTCATAGACCATCTTGACAGGCGAAATCGTGTTTAAGTAAGGATACATTTTTAATTCTTATTCGCATCGTAAGCCGTTTCTCGCGACTGGGACCTTTTGAACTTTTCGAGGGATTATCCTAAGGATATGGGAACAGCAGAAATCAAATAAATATAAACAAACAAAATGACTTCTAGCAAACATTACAATAGAACTGCTAGATGGATTTAACAGGTATTTGCGTTTCTTATGGCCGAGTTTCAAAGTCCTCATACTTGTTGAACTTTTTATATAATTGTCCTACGATAATGAGACGCACGACGATCGATTCGTCAATGAATAACTAAATTGTGTTTTCATAGAGCATCTTGACCGCCGAAATCGCAAATTAATGACTACACTAACCTGGTGGAAATCCAAAACATTTTATAACCAATATCCGACCATTTATATTAGAAATTGGCCATTATAAAATAGGAATTTCTGTTGTCCACTTTCTACCTCTCGATGAAATACTTTTTCTCCCATTATTTGTCTATTTAATAGATTGAAAAATAGAATTTAGTTTTTCGAAGACAAGCACAATCTTGTTCTTAAGTATTTTCAAGATATTAAAACTGATCAGTTTTTATATACTGAAAATGGCTACTAGAAGGATTGCTGCTATGATAAGGAGTGAGAGGAACAGAATCAGATGGAGAAATAAGAGTTTTGCTGAATTATTCATAGAATGAGTACAATCAACGTTTTATTAGTTCATGTTATTTATTTATATTTTGAAAAGCCATCCAATGCAGTTTAATGCTCTTTTATCAAAGATAAAATTAGTAAGTAAATCAAATACGAATATTTTATTTTTACCTCAATCTAAGAAATAGGCAAAAAATAGGGAAAAAGCGTTTCATCATAGTCATTTTTAGCCAGTTTTACTAGCTATTTTCTAACTTCTTGGCCATTTCGTATAGATAAATTTCTACTAGATAATGACATATATTGATGCTTCTCTAGCACACAGGACGGCCCGATTAGCAGCGTCTCTCAGAATCGCCAGAAAAGGGACCAAAATCGGCGTGCACGGGAATTAAACGATCTCCCTGTCCTTTCCCACAAATTTTTGTGTAAAACGGCAATTTACACAAGTTTGTTTGTAAAGCAGCGATTTTACACAAATTCTTGTGTCGAATTCTTACACAATGTTTGTGTACATCATTTACACAAATTTTTGTGTTAAATAGGAATATTCATATTTTACATAAGCTTTGTGTTAAATAGGGACATAATTTTTAAGAGTGCAGTAAGTACTGTTACCCAAAAACAATTCTCTTTGATGCAATAGCAAACTAATTAAACGTCAATATTTTTCATGAAAATTGACAATCTACTGTATTTGGGTTCGCTCTTTGAGAGGTCTTCTAAGCATACGAACAATGAATAGCTTCAACTACTCATTTATATTCAGTTATATTATTTTCAATGGGCTAGATTACCATGAGGAATCGAGCAGCTAGAGGGGAATATCCGTTGAGAATGCGCTCCCGGTTGAAAATACCTAACTGGAATACCAGCTGGAATTCCAGCTGTACCTACTATTTTTGAGAAAATTACAGATAGTGTTCCAGCTGAGATTACGGCTGAGATTTCCAGTAAATATTCGAATAGAATATTTAAAAATTAGATATTTATTAGATAAAAATTTAACATTGCACGTAAACCCCCCTTTGCATGCTTTACGACACCTAGACGTAAAAGAATACGAAGCGTACCTCCTATACTTCGTCATCGGCCACCCCGAACACCTAGAGCCTCTATTGGATGCGCTACGACACCTAGACTCCATGATCGGCCACCCCGAACATCTAGATCTCTCATTGGATGCGCTATGACACCTCGATGTAAAAAACTACGGAGCGCACCACATAGACTCCATCATCGGCCACCGCGAACATCTAGATGTCTCATTGGATGCGCTACGACACCTCGAAGTAAAAAAGCTGCGGTCCGGATGACCTAGACTCCATCATTGGCAACCCCAAACACCTAGGACCCCCATTTGATGCACTACGACACCTAGACATAAAAAACTACGGAGCGCACGATCTAGACTCCATTATCGATCACTTCGAAAATCTAGACACCCCATTGGATGTGCTATTACACCGAGACTCCGTCATCGGCCACCTGAACATCTAGATCTTTCATTGGATGCGCTACGACACCTCGACGTAAAAAAACTACGGAGCGCATACCCTAGACTCCACCATCGGCCACCCCAAACACCTAGACCCCCGATTTGATGTACTACGGCACCTAGACCTCAAAAACTACGGAGCGCGCGACCTAGACTCCATCATCGGTCACTCCGAATATCTAGACACTCCATTGGATGTGCTACGATACCTAAACGTAAAAAACTACGAAGCGCACGACCTACACTCCGTCATCAGCCACCCAGAACATCTAGATCTCTCATTGGATGCGCTACGACACCTAGACGTAAAAAACTACAGAGCGCACGACCTAGACTCCAAAATCGGGCATTCCGAACATATAGACACCCTATTGGATGTGCCATGACACCTAAACGTTAAAAACTACGGAGCGCAGGAACTAGACTTCGTCATTGGCCACCCCGAACATCTAGATCTCTCATTGGATGCGCTACGACACCTCGACGTAAAAAACCTACGGGGCGCATGACTTAGACTTCATCTTCGGCCACCCCGAACGCCTAGATCCTGCATTTGATGTACTACGACACCTAGACGTAAGAAACTACGGAGCGCACGACCTAGACTCCATCTTCGGTCACTCCGAACATCTAGACACCCCATTGGATGTACTACGACACCTAGACGTAAAAACGACAGAGTACACCCCCAAACTTACAACAGGCTGTTACATCGAACGTTATTGTGCGTCGAGGCATACGGCATGACACTTGGACGATATTCAATCGTTGCCTGCCGCTGTGCTACGCTGGTCGCCGCGCACCGGCGAATCGAGCAAACATATTGGCGTCATCTCTGAGCGAGGAACATAAGATCGTTGTGTAAACAGAGCAAGTAACCTCTTCTTTCTGACACGGCGAGAAGTTGCACGTTTCATTACATTCCTCTATTCCAACCTTACCGAACGTTTAAAGCCTCATCCACATTTCTTTCCGTCTGCATCGAAATATTAATGATTTTGTACATTTATTTAAAAGTAAAGCATTTTCCGATTTTTTACCAAAAACACCTATTCCCAAATCTTTTTTTCTGTTCTTTCCGAAAATGCATAAATAAATTTCGAAAAAATATTTTTTCCGGGAAAAATATTTCATAACTTCGTTAATACTAACTCTATCGCAGAATAGATGCGACCAATCGATAGACGAGCTCAAAAAACTTAAAATGCCGCCTACCCGGTATCGATATTTCAATTCAATCGTTAATTACAACCTTTTAAAAGTAGTGCGTTGGTGGATTGTCACTCGGTAGAGCGTATTTATCACTCTTTTCCCAAACTTAGGTGAAACTTAACATTAACTTTGTATGAAGTTTTACGTAACTTAATCATAAGATTTCAATTTGGTTTTCCAAACTTTCAAAGAGATGAACTGAGGCAAAATGAACATAAACATATGAAGTATTCTATAAGGTGAGTGTAAGATTTGTATTTTTACACGAACATGGGCGGAAACTAATCTGAAGTTCATATTAAGTTTTCCGTCGATGGTTGTGAAAAGCTTTTTCTAAAGTATGGCTGAAAGTATGGCTTAAAGTATGGCTGAAAGTATGGCTTGAAGTATGGATGAAGGTATGGTTTAAAGTATGGCTTAAAGTATGGCTTAAAGTATGGCTGAAAGTATAGCTGAAAGTATGGCTTAAAGAATGGCTTAAAGTATGGCTGAAAGTATGGCTGAAAGTATGGCTTAAAGTATGGCTTAAAGTATGGCTGAAAGTTAACGTTTAGATTCCGTAAGGAGATCGTAGGATTCGAATTATTTCCACAACATTGACTGAAATTTATCTAAATTGTGTCTTAAGTTTCCCGTGAGTAGAACATATTTGATCATTCTTTTCCCAAACTTCACCGAAACTTAACATTAACTTTGAATGATGTTTTACGTAAGTTAATCATAAGATGTCAATTCGGTTTTCCAAACATTAAAAGAGATGAACTCCGCTAAAGTTAATATAAACATATGATGTATTTCCTAAGGCGAGTGTAAGATTCGCATTTTTACATGAACATTGGCGGAAAATAATCTGAAGTTCATATTATGTTTCCCGTCGATGGTTGTGATAAGCTTTGTCTAAACAATGGCTGAAAGTATGGTTTAACGTATGGCTTAAAGTATGGTTTAAAGTATGGCTGAAAGTATGACTTAAAGTATGGCTGAAAGTATGGCTTAAAGTATAGCTGAAAGTATGGCTGAAAGTATGGCTGAAAGTTATCGTTTAGATTCCGTAAGGAGATAGTAGTATTCGAATTATTACCACAACTTTGACTGAAATTCACTTACATTTTGTATTAAGTTTCTCTTGAGTAGAACGTATTTATCATTATTTTGCCAAACTTTACCGAAACTTAATATTAACCTTGTATGGTGTTTTAAGTAAATTAATCTTAAGATTTCAATTCGGTTTTCCAAACTTTAAAAGAGATGAACTGTGCCAAAGTTAATATAAACATATGATGTATTTCCTAAGGCGAGTGTGAGATTCCTATTTTTACACGAACATTGCAGGAAACTAATCTGAAGTTCATATTAAGTTTTTTGTCGATGGTTGTGACAATCTTTTTCTAAAGTATGGCTGAAACTATGGCTTGATGTATGAATGAAAGTATGGCTTAAAGAATGGCTTAAAGTATGGATGAAAGTATGGCTTAAAGTATGGCTGAACGTTATCGTTTGGATTCCGTAAGGAGAACGTAGGATTCGAATTTTTTCCACAACCTTGACTGAAATTCACCTAAACTTTGTATTAAGTTTCGAGTAAATAGATCGTATTTATCATTCTTTTTCCAAACTTTGGTGAAACTTAACTTTAACTTTGTATGAAGTTTTACGTAAGTTAATCGTGAGGTTTCAATTTGGTTTTCCAAACTTTGAAAGAGATGAACTGAGGCAAAGTGAATATAAACATATGAAGTATTTCCTAAAGCGTGTGTACGATCCGTATTTTTACACGAACAATAAAAATCTAATTCCGACGTTTTTGAGATGCCCGATAATTTTATTATCGGAATTCAATTTTGACAATGCAGAATATCTACAAAAAAAATCTAATTCCACCGTTTTTGAGTTCCCCGATAATTGTATTATCGGAATACAATTTTGAGCATGCATGATAGCTATGAAAAAATTGGCAACCTCCAAAGCACCGCGGAAGACCCCCCTTTAGTCCGAAAAAATGCCAATAAAAATCTAATTCTGCCGTTTTTGAGATCCCCGATAATTTTATTATCGGAAATCAATTTTCGCAATCCAGAATATCTACAAAAAATTTGGCAATCCCCAAAGCACCGCAGAAGACCGCCAACTGCCACTTGAGTCCGAAAAATCGCCAAAAAATCTACTTCCGCCGCTTTTGAGATCCCCGATAACTTTATTCCCGTAATACAATTATGCGGATGCAAGATAGCTACAAAAAAGCACAAAAAACCTCAAAAATAAATCAAATTCCGCCGTTTTTGAGATTCCCGATAATTTTAGTATCGGAATATAATTTTGAGCATGCAAGATAGCTAAAAAAAATTGGCAATCCCCAAAGTACCGCAGTACACTCCCAAAGAAGTTTTTGCGATTTTTTCGTGCTTAAGGGATAGTTTCGGCATCTTCCGCGGTACTTCGGAGGTTGCCAATTTTTTTGTAGCTATCTTGCATTATGAAAATTGTATTCCCGGAATAAAATTAGCCGGGATCTCAAAAACGGGGGAATTAGATTTTTTGTGATTTTTTCGTGCTTAGGGGTACTTTGGCGGTCTTCCGCGATGCTCTGGGGGTTGCCATTATTTTTGTAGATATTCTGCAATGTTAAAATGATTAACTTACGTAAAACATCATACAAAGTTAATGTTAAGTTTCGGTAAAGTTTGGGAAAAGAAAGATCAAATACGTTCTACTCACGGGAAACTTAATACAAAATTTAGCTGAATTTCAGTCAATGTTGTGGAAATAATTCGAATACTACGATCTCCTTACGGAATCTAAACGTTAACTTTCAGCCATACTTTAAGCCATACTTTAATCGATATTTTAAGCCATACTTTCAGCCATTCTATAAGCCATTCTTCAAGCCATACTTTCAGCCACACTTTAAGCCATACTTTCAGCCATACTTTAGAAAGAGCTTGTCACGACCATCGACAGGAAACTTAATATGAACTTCAGATTAGTTTCCGCCCATGTTCGTGTAAAAATACGAATCTTACACTCACCTTATAAAATACTTCATATGTTTATATTCATTTTGCCTCAGTTCATCTCTTTTGAAGTTATTAAAACCGAATTGAAATCTTAAGATTAATTTACATAAAACATCATACAAGGTTAATATTAAATTTCGGTAATGTTTGAGAAAATAATGATAAATACGTTCTACTCACGAGAAACTAATTACAAAATTTAGGTGACTGTGGAAAAAAATTCGGATCCTACGATCTCCTTACGGAATCTAAACGATAACTTTCAGCCATACTTTCAGCCATACTTTCATCCATACTTTAACCATACTTTTAGCAATACTTTAAGCCATACTTTCATCCGTACTTCAAGCCATACTTTCAGCCATACTTTCAGCCATACTTTAAGCCATACCTTCAGCCATACTTTAGAAAAAGCTTGTCACAACTATCGACAGGAAACTTAATATGAACTTCAGATTAGTTTCCGTCATTGTTCGTGCAAAAATAGGAATCTTACACTCGCCTTAGGAAATACTTCACATGTTTATATTCATTTTGCCTCAGTTCATCTCTTTTAAAGTTTGGAAAACCGAATTGAAATCTTACGATTAAATTACGTAAAACATCATACAAGGTTAATGTTATGTTTCGGTAAAGTTTGGGAAAATATTGATAAATACGTTCTACTCACAGGAAACTTAATACAAAAAATTTAGGTAAATTTCAGTCAAGGTTGTGGAAATAATTCGAATCCTACGATCTTCTTACGGAATCTAAACGTTAACTTTCAGCCATACGTTCAGCCATACTTTAAGCCATACTTTCAGCCATACTTTAAGCCAAACTTTCAGCCATACTTTAGAAAAAGATTGTCACAACAATCAACAGAAAATTTAATATGAACTTTAGATTAGTTTCTGTCAATGTTCGTATAAAAATATGAATCTTACACTTGCCTTAGGAAATACGTCATATATTTCTTACACTTGCCTTAGGAAATACGTCATATATTCGTGTAAAAGTAGGAATCTTACACTCGCCTTAGGAAATACTTCATATGTTTATATTAACTTTGGCTCAGTTCAACTCTTTTAAAGTTTGGAAAACGGAATTGAAATCTTACGATTAAATTACGTAAAACATCATACAAGGTTAATGTTATGTTTCGGTAAAGTTTGGGAAAATAATGATAAATACGTTCTACTCACGGGAAACTTAATACAAAAAATTTAGGTGACTGTGGAAATAATTCGGATCCTACGATCTCCTTACGGAATCTAAACGATAACTTTCAGCCATACTTTCAGCCATACTTTCATCCATACTTTAACCATACTTTTAGCAATACTTTAAGCCATACTTTCATCCGTACTTCAAGCCATACTTTCAGCCATACTTTCAGCCATACTTTAAGCCATACCTTCAGCCATACTTTAGAAAAAGCTTGTCACAACTATCGACAGGAAACTTAATATGAACTTCAGATTAGTTTCCGTCAATGTTCGTGTAAAAATAGGAATCTTACACTCGCCTTAGGAAATACTTCACATGTTTATATTCATTTTGCCTCAGTTCATCTCTTTTAAAGTTTGGAAAACCGAATTGAAATCTTACGATTAAATTACGTAAAACATCATACAAGGTTAATGTTATGTTTCGGTAAAGTTTGGGAAAATAATGATAAATACGTTCTACTCACGGGAAACTTAATACAAAAAATTTAGGTAAATTTCAGTCAAGGTTGTGGAAATAATTCGAATCCTACGATCTTCTTACGGAATCTAAACGGTAACTTTCAGCCATACGTTAAGCCATACTTTAAGCCATACTTTCATCCATACTCCAAGCCATACTTTCAGCCATACTTTAAGCCATACTTTCAGCCATACTTTAGAAAAAGATTGTCACAACCATCGACAGAAAATTTAATATGAACTTTAGATGAGTTTCTGTCAATGTTCGTGTAAAAATAGGAATCTTACACTTGCCTTAGGAAATACGTCATATATATATATAAACTTTGGCTCAGTTCATCTCTTTTAATGTTCGGCAAACCGAATTGTAATCTTACGATTAAATTACGTAAAACATCATACAAGGTTAATGCTAAGTTTCGGTAAAGTTTGGCAAAAGAACTATCAAATACGTTCTACTCGCGGGAAACTTAATACAAAAAATTTAGGTGAATTTCAGTCAAGGTTGTGGAAATAATTCGAATCCTACGATCTCCTTACGGAATCTAAACGTTAACTTTCATCCATACTGTAAGCCATACTTTCAGCCATACTTAGCCATGCTTTCAGCCATACTTGAAGCCATACTTTCAGCCATACTTTATGCCATACTTTGAGCCATACTTTAAGCCATACTTTAAGCCATACTTTAGAAAAAGCTTGTCACGACCATCGACAGGAAACTTAATATGAACTTCAGATTAGTTTCCGTCAATGTTCGTGTAAAAGTAGGAATCTTACACTCGCCTTAGGAAATACTTCATATGTTTATATTAACTTTGGCTCAGTTCAACTCTTTTAAAGTTTGGAAAACCGAATTGAAATCTTACGATTAAATTACGTAAAACATCATACAAGGTTAATGTTATGTTTCGGTAAAGTTTGGGAAAATAATGATAAATACGTTCTACTCACGGGAAATTTAATACAAAAAATTTAGGTAAATTTCAGTCAAGGTTGTGGAAATAATGCGAATCCTACGATCTCCTTACGGAATCTAAACGTTAACTTTCAGTCATACTTTAAGCTATACTTTAAGCCATACTGTCAGCCATACTTTAAGTCATACTTTAAGCCATACTTTAAGCCTTACTTTCATCCATACTTCAAGCCATACTTTCAGCCACACTTTAAGCCATACTTTCAGCCATACTTTAGAAAAAGCTTGTCACAACCATCCACAGAAAACTTAATATGAACTTTAGATTAGTTTTTGTCAATGTTCGTGTAAAAATAGGAATCTTACATTCGCCTTAGGAAATACTTCATATGTTTATATTAACTTTGGCTCAGTTCGTCTCTTTTAAAGTTTGGAAAATCGAATTGATATCTTACGATTAAATTACGTAAAACATCATACAAGGTTAATGTAAAGTTTCGATAAAGTTTGGGAAAATAATGATAAATACGTTCTACTCACGAGAAATTGAATAAAAAATTTAGGTGAATTACAGTCAAGGTTGTGGAAATAATTCGAATACTACGATCTCCTTACGGAATCTAAACGATAACTTTCAGCCATACTTTAAGCCATACTTTCATCCATACTGTAAGCCATACCTTCAGCCATACTTTAAGCCATACTTTCAGCTATTCTTTCAGCTATACTTTAAGCCATACGTTAAGCCATACTTTAAGCCATATTTTCAACCATACTTTAAGCCATACTTTCATCCATACTTCAAGCCATACTTTCAGCCATACTTAAACCATACTTTCAGCCATACTTTAGAAAAAGCTTGTCACAACCATCGATGGAAAACTTAGTATGAACTTCAGATTAGTTTCCGCCCATGTTCATGTAAAAATACGAATCTGACACTCGCCTTATGAAATACTTCATATGTTTATATTCACTTTGCCTCAGTTCATCTCTTTGAAAGTTTGGAAAACTAAATTGAAATCTTATGATTAAGTTACGTAAAACTTCATACAAACTTAATGTTAAGTTTCACCTATGTTTGGGAAAAGACTGATAAATACGCTCTACTTACGGGAAACTTAGTATTAAATTTAGGTAAATTTCAGTCAATGTTGTGCGAAAAATTCGAATCCAACGCTTTCCGTACGGAATCCTTTATACTTTCAGCCATACCTGCGTAGAAATCAAAACTGTTGGATCTACATTGGTAATGTATTGGCAATAGATATGTGAAGTATATTGGGACTATATTGCAAAACCTATTTCCAATATATTGCAATATATTGTCAATTTTTTAAGTTAATATATCGATATCGAGGTCGGTCAAAGGCGGTATGGTCTTTAAACTTAATTAACTTCGATAAATGGACATAAAAACCAAACCTTAAATATTTTTCGAAAAAATAATTTTGCTATCTTTTTTATTTTTGTGCTACGTCAATTTTGAGTGCACCATTGTGTTCCTCGGTCGCCAAAACCCTTAGACTCACCGCTTTTCCAACCTTTCCACAATTTTCCAGGGAAAACATCCAATGTCAGGATAATTTGGTTATGCGGTATACATATGTAGAATGAAAATTTAAAATATATTAAAAAAAGAAAAATGAACAAAAAAAAAATAGTACAAATCATTATTATCTATACAAGGGGAAAATAGTACATTACGATACAAGTGCGATAAGTGGCCCATTATGTCACGGCGTGAAGTTAGGGCCCGAGCGTAGCGAGGGTCCTATCACGGCGTGTAATGGGTTACTTAACGCACTAGTATCGCACAATTTTTTATAACACTGCATGCCTTAAGTTCGCTGTCACGCCTATCCGTGATCCATTCCGCTATCCGCAGTCCATTAGGGCACCGTGAGGTTAGCGCACGAGCGTAGCGAGTGCGATAAACGCGGTGAAATAATGAACTACTTATCGCACGGATATGCGTGACATAAGTGCGGACTTAAGTCACGCAGTGCTTTAAATGTAATTTACACAAAAAGCAAATAGAAAGCTTTATCAATGTTTTGTGTATATTCTGAAAAGAAAAATGGATAATGCTTTTAAACAATTTGGGACATATTGTACAAGTGTTTTTTAGTGAAATATGTATTAAAAAAATCGATTTTTCGTCATTTTAAAGGTCTCTGACCCCCTTAATGAATGTTTTTGGGTCTCTTCGGGGGACAAATACAAAATCATTTATTATTCAGAATGTTATAACCATGGCCGTGGTTGTTCATAAATTCGTGAAAATGGTAAAAGAAATGTATTTTTTAAATTTGCTTTTTTTTAACTTTTAACTTTGAAGGTTTTGGATAATTATGAAATTTTTCTTCTGCAAGTAACAATGAAATAAATTAAGAAACATAATCTTATCTTGAAAAATGAAATCGGTAGTTAATGAAAAAAGATCCCTGTGTTTTACAAATAATTGTTTGTACTGACGAAATCTGTTCCTGAAATATCGACATTTTGTTAAAAAATGTTTGTTTAGTTATGTTAAATAGTCTTTTTTAACAGATTAACTATTTATATTATTTGAAATGGCTTAATTACATTTCAGCTATTGCTCTTACATATTTTAGACAACCTCTTGATTTAACACTGCTTTAATTTGGGAGTCGCGCATAAACCTCGTTAACTAGAAATATGATTTTTGTTACCATTAATATAAGTTTTCCTTTCAATTCACATTCTGATTACTTTACAGTTTATTGAAGATTGTAGGTCGATAGATCTGCTTTTTTGTATAAACTTTTAATGTTCAAAGCGCGAGAACTTTTAATGTAAGGCTGCGAAGCGACAGCATCTCTAATTTTGCCATTTTTTTAACAAACAATACTCTTGGGCATCATAGGGTAGAGTGTTGTGCTGCTCTAGATGTTTTAGCGAAGCCGATAGATTTATTTAAGCACGAGAACTCTTTACGTAAGGATACGAGGTGCCTGTGTACGCGATTTCTTGATTTCTAATAGAAAAACGATTGTGTTTAAAAGGGCAGTGTGTTACGAGCCCCCTGAGCTCTTCGTGGGGTTAAAATAATATTTTAAGCCAGATAATCCTTTACATAAATTTTGACAACGGTCGTGTAACTGTTTTATCGTTTTTTTATTGAATGATCCATTGATGATTAGAAGGATAATGCGCTTGCGAGGATGAGAAATTCATTTTAGCGCAAGAGCTTTTGTCGTAATATTGCAAGGCGGCATCGTTCGTAATTTTTCGAGTGAGCTTGTCGCTGCATGGCTGTACAGCTGTTTACGAGTCTGAAAATAAAAGTTGAACTGGTGACGAAACAAAACGAACGCTTCCCGGGGTTTCATCAAGAAATTCCATGGTTAACATGATTTAAACTAAAGAACTTTTCATGTAACGCTCTAAAATAGCAGTGCCGTCGATTTCTCGTTTTTTGTAAAGACTAATGACAAAATCGAAGTATAAAATAAAAGTATTTTATCATGCTTTATTCGGGCTTTTCCCGCGTACAACGCCGCTCGGTCTAACCTCTCGAGCGGCTATTGAGATACTTACTCCCACTACCGATGTTCCTCTAGGAGGCGATGCCTGCGACTAGCTGCAGCTGCTGAAAAGGGTAGCGGGCGGTATTCGGGAAATCATGCATAGGTTAAGGCGCGTTCAATAATTACTCGTGACTCGACTATTTAAGATAAAATTAAAGTTCTATTGAATAAAAGGTAATCGCGCTAAGGGGCGGGAACCTGGACAATATATTCAACAAGTATTCACCAACAGGCCGAGACTTTAAGTTACGCACGCACGCACGCGGCCGCCGAGATGCAGCGGCGACAAGGTTCGCTCACGACGACTCAAAAGAAAACACGACTTACTCGGGGCTGGCCAGCCATCGCAGTTCCTCGGCGCAACGGCAGCTTGCTCTCTCTCGCTCTCTCGCTTGCTGCTTATCGGGGCGGAGATGGACGTGCCTCCTATCCCCGGCCTTTTTATTGCTGTTGCTCTCTCTCTCTCTCGCTCCCACTCCTCCCAGTGGTGGCGGCGTAGTCACGTGGTTGGCGGCGGCTGTGGAGGCACGAGGAACGCACGCACTCTCGCGAAGTCAAAACAAGGCGCGGAGGTCATTTTCGACGACTTTTTGCGTGTCACGGCGGTCTACAACATGGCCTCTCGTTCCCGCTCACAGCGGCGCGGCGGCTTCGTCTTCTTCTCCGTCTACTTGGTGCTTGTTCCGTGTGGCGCTCTGCCGATCACGATATGTGCAAGCGCGCGAGATTCAAGTCTCGCGACGCAGTGTACGTGATCCACTTACATATATCGGCGCCAGTCACGTCCCCCACCTAGATTCGGCGTACTCTGGACGATCAGGAAGGAGATAGTGCGCTGATGGATGAAATGAAACGCGGACGACTGGTTTTGGGTGAGTGTCTTTATTGGACCTACTATATTATGGCGAGGTGCCATACATTCACTTCCTCTTGGGAGGGTGGTTGGCCCGGCCTGGGCACCTGCGCGCCCCTCTCGGGGTGGCCCAGCCGCAGACCGAGCAGTACCAGGGAGGTGGCAGTGGCGGCTGGTCGACCGAACCACCCATGGCTCCGGCCAGCTGTTCCTCCCAGCGGCGTGCCTCCTCCAGGCGCGCCCGGACCTCCGCGAAGGCCTGCTCCTCGGCCAGACGCTGAGCCTGGGCCGACTGCAGCTCCTCGGCCAGGCGCCGGCTTTGGGCCGCCTGCCGTAGCTCCTCCGCGGCTCGCCGACTCTGGGCCTCCCGGCGCTCCGCCCGCCAGGTGGCAGGGTGCTCCAGCTCCGCTTACTTGGCCTCGACCATGCGCCGCCACCTGGTGGCCTGCTCCGGCAGGGCGGGGTGGGCGTTGCACCACCCCTCAAAGTCGGCGAAGGTGGCGTCGCGGGCACTTTGAGCGGCCTGATCGCGGTCACGGGCTCGCCCCAGGGCCTTCTCCATCTCTGCCCATGTGGTTGGGGGGCGGGCGTCGTCCTCGCCCGTCTGGGTGGCGCGCTCGCAGGTGGCCACTCGCGGCCAGCCCAGCGGGATGGGATCCGCGGGAGGGCGACGGAGCTCGTCCCGGAGCGAGGAGATTGGGACCCCCGGGCTTGCGCGACCAGCTTCCGCTTGCCCGTCGTCCCACTCCTCCATCACGGGACGCTCCCAGCCCGCCCCCTCGTCGCGCTCCTGCTCCTGCGCGAGCTGCTTCTCGGGCAGGACGTGCAGGGCGGCCTCGATCATCCCATGGGCCGTGGCCCCCAGGTCCATAAGCATGAGGGCGGCGAGGACCTGTCCAAAGGCCTCCTCTGGGATTTCCAACATCTGGAACCGAGAAAGAGGAAATCTGGTCAGGTCGGGGTGTTGGTGCTTTGGATGTCGCAGGCTCGCTGTGGTTTCCCACCGGCCGCGACGTAGGAAGGCGGAAAGATCAGGTGACTTTCCGAGGGCGCCCGCGTCCTCGCTGCGGTTGAGATGGGACGGATAGGGCCACCGGAGCGGGCCAGAGTGGGCCTACTACCACTGCTCGGGCTCCCGGAGGCCTTCCGCGTTCTCTCGGCGGGCGAGCCGAGGCGGACGCTTGATTGGGGACGGATGGGACCGACGGATTAGGCCCGAATGGGTCTACTACCACTGCTCGGGCTCTCGCCCTATTGAAAAATATCGCGCGATTATCGTGCGATAAATCGCGAGAATAATCGCGCGAATAATCGCGCGATGATCGTACCAGTTTATCGACCATTTTCTGGCGCGATAATCGTGCGATAATCGCGCGAGTTAACCGAAATTCAACATTAAAAAATAAGTTTTATTTCCACAGCTGTGTACGTGCTTGCGTAATTGACAAACATTATGACTGTAAATGTATCAGTGCGTAACTGCAGTGTTAATGTACACCCGAGGGAAGTTAATTCTTTCCGAACGTGCCGGGTGAATTCAAAATCTTGGAATCCCATTGGACTATTCAAGTGTTATTAATCGCGCGATTAATCGGAAAATTTTTATAAAAACAATTACACCAAAAATATGTATAAAAATTACTTTTAATAAGAACGAATTACTTTCAAAAGTTATAGATTATACTGAAAAAATTTAGCTGATTTCAGCTGGACATCATGCCAAAACGTCACCTGATTATCAGGTGATTAGCACCTAAAAATCATGTTGATATTATCTCTTAAATAACATTGTTTTTACATTTTGCTATGAAAAATCGAGTTTTTCTCGCAGTCAAAGCAATTAATTAAATTTTTAAACTTTTATCTATGATTAACATATGTATTATAACCATGCCCACATAAAAATATTTCGTAAGTTCTTACGTGAGAACTTACGTAAGCTCTCATCACTCGGTGTGCGAATAAGTAAATTAAAAATTAAAAAATAAAGACATGTAACATACATGTATATTGGAATAATATTATCATAAATGATATTGTTCTTAATGTGGAGAAAGGATAAATGATGTTTAATGAGCCACGTGCTCGCGCTACTCGACACCGACCCGTGATATAGCAAATTTACACGAGGTCGGAGCCGAGCGCGCCCACGTGTACTTCGATATTAGCTGCTACCATGAACAGTTGCGACGACGTCGGCCACACTACGAGGAGGCGAAATCTTGACGATGATATTGATATTAAAAGAACAGAGAAGATATTTCACATGGGGTCAGCAGATCAAATTTTTGAATCCTTTAGGCATTGTGAGTTATAACTATAATAATTTTTATTCAACAAAAATGTTTCTGATTCTTTATTACAAACTATTTAAAATGTGTGCAGGAACAATATTGGTAAACCGTCTTGAAAAGAATTCTATATTTTTAAATATCAATATAAACCAATAATTGGTATTTTTGTCAACCCGCTGGATTTCAGATCATAATATTATTCATATATCTCATGTTATGGATCTTGCCGCTAAAGTTGCTCAAAGCATGAAAAATCCATTAAACATCTATTTTCAACAATATTTTCAACAGACTTATAAGTAATAACACTTATATTTACTTTCCTAAATTTCCAATGGGAGCCATTTACACTGTTAATAAACTCTCTTTCTAATCTTCATATCTATTCCAAATTCAATTTCATAAGTAATCTATTATTATATGTGCAAAAGCCAAAAGTAAATTAATATGTAAAAAAGTTGCAATCAAAGTAGTTGAAAAACGATTTAGCAATTGTATACTCCAATGCGCAGACAAATACTTCTTACTCATTAATTTTCAAATACAATATGGTGTTCTTAGTAAGTCTTCGCTTCATGTGAAATTTCATAAATTATGTAAATTACAATCTTATAAATCATTAAGATCCATAATTCAATTATTTAATTGTAATTTACACTGAATAGTTTATGAAATTTCATGATGCGAAGGTTTAATAAGAAAACCATATTTTACTTGAAAATTATTGAGTAAGAAGTTCTTGTCTGGGCATTGAAATATACAATTGCTAAATTATTTTTCAACTACGTTGTTTGCAACTTTTTACATAGTAATTTACTTTTAGCTTTGGCACACATAATAATAGATTACTTATAAAATTCTGTTTCGAGTAGATATCAAGAATACATGTAGAGTTTATTAACAGTGTAAGCGGCTTCCATTGAAAATGTAGGAAAGTAAATATAAATTTTATTACTTACAAGCCTTTCAAAAATATTATTGAAAATAGATATTTAATGTATTTTTCATTTTATGACAATATTCAGCAACAAAATCCTCAAACTATGCAAATGGATCATAAAATAAATATAAACATATTCTACAAATAAAAAGCAAATTTTTTCCCAATGCTACAAATTACAAGCCACATTTTTAGCCAAAGCTAAAAGTAAATTAGTATAAAAAGTTGCAATCAAAGTAGTTGAAAAACAATTTAGCAATTGTATACTCCATTACGCAGACAAATATTTCTTACTCAATAATTTTCAAATAAAATATGGTGCTCTTATTAAGCATTCGCTTCATGTGAAAATTCATAAATTATGTAATTTACAATCTTACAAATCATTAAGATCCATAAGTCAATTATTTAATTGTAGTTTACACTAAAAAGTTTATCAAATTTCATGATGCGAAGGTTTAGTAAGAAAACCATATTTTATTTGAAAATTATTGAGTAAGAAGTTCTGGTCTGGGTATTGGAATATAAATGGCTAAATTATTTTTCAACTAGTTTGATTGGAACTTTTTACATAGTAATTTACTTTTAGCTTCGGCACACATAATAATAGATTATTTATAAAATTCTGTTTCGTGTAGATATCAAGAATACATGTAGAGTTTATTAACAGTGTAAGCGGCTTCCATTGAAAATGTAGGAAAGTAAATATAAATTTTATTACTTACAAGCCTTTCAAAAATATTGTTGAAAATAGATATTTAATGTATTTTTCATTTTATGACAATATTCAGCAACAAAATCCTCAAACTTTGCAAATGGATCATAAAATAAATATAAACATATTCTACAAATAAAAAGCAAATTTTTTCCTAATGCCACATTTTTTGCCAAAGCTAAAAGTAAATTAGTGTAAAAAGTTGGAATCAAAGTAGTTGAAAAACAATTTAGCAATTGTATACTCCATTACGCAGACAAATATTTCTTACTCAATAATTTTCAAATAAAATATGGTGCTCTTATTAAGCCTTCGCTTCATGTGAAAATTCATAAATTATGTAATTTACAATCTTACAAATCATTAAGATCCATAAGTCAATTATTTAATTGTAGTTTACACTGAAAAGTTTATCAAATTTCATGATGCAAAGGTTAAGTAAGAAAACCATATTTTATTTGAAAATTATTGAGAAAAAGTTCTTGTCTGGGTATTGGAATATACAATTGCTAAATTGTTTTTCAATTACTTTGATTGCAACTTTTTACATAGTAATTTACTTTTAGCTTTCGCACACATAATAATAGATTACTTATAAGATTCAGGTTTGAGTAGATATCAAGAATACATATAGAGTTTATTAACAGTGTAAGCCGCTGAATAAGTTAAAATTCATGTATGTAAATTCTGATATTACTAGCTTACATGTTATACGTTCAAAATAAGCAATGAAGGGGCCAACCCGTTACCACACCACATCCATTGAAAGCCAAGGCCAGATCGAGGCACATATTGGTACTTAGTAGCACTACATACTGTTGAGAACATCCTCAGTCTGATGGTTGAGAATCATTCATCTTTTCTGCTGCCTCAGGTACCTCCAACAAGAGAAAAGTACAAACAGCCCACCCACCCATTAAAGAGGTTAGGAGTGAGAAAGAACTTACAGAATCTATGCTTTACCGCCGACTGCGTTGTTTTATTGTCTCAGATGAATCACCACCGAACGATGGACGCGAAGAATGAACCAACACCCACCAGGACACCGTACTGCAGCAGCCGCTGTCATATCGTTGCGAATGTCGAACAAGACACGTGTACGGCAGCGTCGGACGTTGGTCTACCTATACAAACAATTCAGTCAGCTGTTGGCGCTCCCGGCCGCTTGGGATATAATCGTCTCGTCCGTAAAAAGGCTGTCCGACGCTGCCGTGCACGTGTCTTGTTCGGCATTCGCAACGATGACAGCGGCTGCTGCAGTACGGTGTCCTGGTGGGTAAATTGGTTCCTTCTTCACGTCCATCGTTTGGTGGTGACTCCTCTCAGACAGTAAGACAGCGGAGTCGGCGGTAAAGCATAGACTATGTAAGTTCTTTCTCACTCCTAACCTTTTTAATGGGTGGGTGGGCTGTTTGTACTTTTCTCTTGTTGGAGGTATCTGAATCAGCAGAAGAGATGAATGATTCTCAACCATCAGGCTGAGGATGTTCTCAACAGTATGTAGTGCTACTAAGTACCAATATGTGCCTCGATCTGGCCTTCGCTTTCAGTGGATGTGGTATGGTAACGGGTTGGCCCCTTCATTGCTTATTTTGAACGTATAACATGTAAGCTAGTAATATCAGAATTTACATACATGAATTTTAACTTATTCAGCGGCTTACACTGTTAATAAACTCTATATGTATTCTTGATATCTACTCAAACCTGAATCTTATAAGTAATATCTATTATTATGTGTGCGAAAGCTAAAAAGTAAATTACTATGTAAAAAAGTTGCAATCAAAGTAGTTGAAAAACAATTTAGCAATTGTATATTCTAATACCCACACAAGAACTTTTTCTCAATAATTTTCAAATAAAATATGGTTTTCTTACTAAACCTTCGCATCATGAAATTTGATAAACTTTTTAGTGTAAACTACAATTAAATAATTGTCTTATGGATCTTAATGATTTGTAAGATTATAAATTACATAATTTATGAATTTTCACATGAAGCGAGGGCTTAATAAGAGCACCACATTTTATTTGAAAATTATTGAGTAAGAAATATTTGTCTGTGTAATGGAGTATACAACTGCTAAATTGTTTTTCAACTACTTTGATTGCAACTTTTTTACAGTAATTTACTTTTAGCTTTGGCAAAAAATGTGGCATTAGGAAAAAATTTGCTTTTTATTTGTAGAATATGTTTATATTTATTTTATGATCTATTTGCAAAGATTGAGGATTTTGTTGCTGAATATTGTCATAAAATGAAAAATACATTAAATATCTATTTTCAACAATATTTTTGAAAGGCTTGTAAGTAATAAAATTTATATTTACTTTCCTACATTTTCAATGGAAGCCGCTTACACTGTTAATAAACTCTACAAGTATTCTTGATATCTATTCGAAACAGAATTTTATAAATAATCTATTATTATGTGTGCCGAAGCTAAAAGTAAATTACTATGTAAAAAAGCTGCAATCAAAGTAGTTGAAAAGTAATTTAGCAATTGTATATTCCAATACCCATACCAGAACTTCTTACTCAATAATTTTCAAATAAAATATGGTTTTCTTACTAAACCTTCGCATCATGAAATTTGATAAACTTTTCAGTGTAAACTACAATTAAATAATTGTCTTATGGATCTTAATGATTTGTAAGATTGTAAATTACATAATTTATGAATTTTCACATGAAGCGAATGCTTAATAAGAGCACCATATTTTATTTGAAAATTATTGAGTAAGAAATATTTGTCTGCGTAATGGAGTATACAATTGCTAAATTGTTTTTCAACTACTTTGATTGCAACTTTTTTATACTAATTTACTTTTAGCTTTGACTAAAAATGTGGCTTGTAATTTGTAGCATTGGGAAAAAATTTGCTTTTTATTTGTAGAATATGTTTATATTTATTTTATGATCCATTTGCAAAGTTTGAGGATTTTGTTGCTGAATATTGTCATAAAATGAAAAATACATTAAATATCTATTTTCAACAATATTTTTGAAAGGCTTGTAAGTAATAAAATTTATATTTACTTTCCTACATTTTCAATGGAAGCCGCTTACACTGTTAATAAACTCTACATGTATTCTTGATATCTACTCGAAACAGAATTTTATAAGTAATCTATTATTCTGTGTGCGAAAGCTAAAAGTAAATTACTATGTAAAAAAGTTGCAATCAACGTAGTTGAAAAATAATTTAGCAATTGTATATTCCAATGCCCAGACAAGAACTTCTTACTCAATAATTTTCAAGTAAAATATGGTTTTCTTATTAAACCTTCGCATCATGAAATTTCATAAACTATTCAGTGTAAATTACAATTAAATAATTGGATTATGGATCTTAATGATTTATAAGATTGTAATTTACATAATTTATGAAATTTCACATGAAGCGAAGACTTACTAAGAACACCATATTGTATTTGAAAATTAATGAGTAAGAAGTATTTGTCTGCGCATTGGAGTATACAATTGCTAAATCGTTTTTCAACTACTTTGATCGCAACTTTTTTACATATTACTTTACTTTTGGCTTTTGCACATATAATAATAGATTACTTATGAAATTGAATTTGGAATAGATATGAAGATTACAAAGAGAGTTTATTAACAGTGTAAACGGCTCCCATTGGAAATTTAGAAAAGTAAATATAAGTGCTATTACTTATAAGTCTGTTGAAAATATTGTTGAAAATAGATGTTTAATGGATTTTTCATGCTTTGAGAAACTTCAGCGGCAAGATCCATAACATGAGATATATGAATAATATTATGATCTGAAATTCAGCGGGTTGACAAAAATACCAATTATTGGTTTCTATTGATATTTAAAAAGTATAGAATTCTTTTCAAGAGGGTTTACCAATATTGTTCCTGGGCACATTTTAAATAGTTTTTAATAAAGAATCAGAAACATTTTTGTTGAATAAAAATTATTATAGTTATAACTCACAAAGCCTTAACGATTCTAAAATTTGATCTGCTGACCCCACGTGAAGTATCTTCTCTGTTCTTTTAATAGCAATATCATCGCCAAGATATCGCCTCCTGGCACTGTGGCCGACGTCATCGCAACTGTTCATGGTAGCAGCTAATATCGAGTACATGTGGGCGCGCTCGGCTCCGGCCTCGTGTAAATTTGTTATATCACGGGTCGGTGTCGAGTAGCGCGAGCACGTTGCTCATTAAACATCATTTATCCTTTCTCCACATTAAGAACAATATCATTTATGATAATATTATTCCAATATACAGGTATGTTACATGTCTTTATTTTTTAATTTTTAATTTACTTATTCGCACACCGAGTGATGAGAGCTTACGTAAGTTCTTACGTAAGAACTTATGAAATATTTTTATGTGGTCATGGTTTTAATACATATGTTAATCATAGATAAAAGTTTAAAAATTTAATTAATTGCTTTGACTGCGACAAAAACTCGATTTTTCATAGCAAAATGTAAAAACCATGTTATTTAAGAGATAATATCAACATGATTTTTAGGTGCTAATCACTTGATAATCAGGTGACGTTTTGGCATGATGTCCAGCTACAATCAGCTAAATTTTTTCAGTATAAACTATAACTTTTGAAGTAATTCGTTCTTATTAAAAGTAATTTTTATACATATTTTTGGTGTAATTGTTTTTATAAAAATTTTCCGATTAATCCCGCGATTAATAACACTTCAATAGTCCAATGGGATTGCAAGATTTTGAATTCACCCGGCACGTTCGGAAAGAATTAACTTCCCTCGGGTGTACATTAACACTGTAGTTACACACTAATACATTTACAGTCATAATGTTTGCCAATTACGCAAGCACGTACACAGTTGTGGAAATAAAACTTATTTTTTAATGTTGAATTTCGGTTAACTCGCGCGATTATCGCACGATTATCGCGCCAGAAAATGGTCGATAAACTGGCACGATCATCGCGCGATTAGTGGCGCGATTAATCGCGCGATTCATCGCACGATAATCGCGCGATATTTTTCAATAGGGCGCCGGTCTTCCGCGTCCCCTCCGTGGAAGAGATGAGGCGGGTGGTATCACCGGTGTCTGCTCGAGTGGGTCTACTACCACTGCTCGAGCACCTGGGGGCCTCCCGCGTCTCCTCAGAAGCGTTTCCTCCAAGAGGGCGTCGCCGGAGGGCTCGCTCATTGGCGCGGCCTCCGTGTCGACCGGCCCTTCCGGCTCGTCGGGTTCTGGCGGAGCAGAGTGGTAACTTTTCAGCTGTTCCGCGGCCACCACCTCTTCTGCCTTTCCGCCGGCGCCTACCAATCTGTAGGCGTTAGGTCCAAGGGTATCCGTAATCCAATACGGACCTTCGAGCTTCGGCACTAGCTTCGCCGCAATGCCCTTGGCGGCTGAGGATAGGGGATGGTTGCGCTTCTATACTCTGTCACCTGGTTTGAAAGTTGGCTCGCGCCTGCCGGCGTCATAATAGCCGGCTTGGCGTTCTTGAGCCGCGCGCGCCCTCGAAGTGGCGCACGCGTGCAACTCTGGAAGGGCCTCCATTCGCTTCTTCCAGTGAGCCAACCTTTCTTCTTGAGCCGGGGCGTCTGCTGCTACCTCTTGCATCCTCCGTTGCGTGCCAGGAGGTTCTGGCTGTCTCCCATAGAGCACTAGGGCCGGGCTCATCCCGGTAGAACTTTGCTCCGCCGTATTCATGGCGAAGAGAAGTTCCGGAAGCTTCTCGTCCCATGTACTATACCGCTCCTTAAGATAGGACGCGACCATCGTCTTTAGGGTACGGTTGGCTCGTTCTACCGGGTTAGCCTGAGGGTGATAGGGGGGAGTGTGGGTGTGATGCAGGAAGTCTTCCACGGCATGGTTCTTAAACTCTGTGTCGTTGTTAGACAGGAAGACTTCCGGGCAACCCAATCGAAGAAAGATCTTCCGACTCAGTTCCGCTATCACCGTCGTGGCGTTTGCTTTGCGTATGGGGAATGCCTCTACCCACCTGGTAAAGAGGTCCTGGAACACCAGGATATACTCGCAACCTTTGGAGCTTCGAGGCAACGGTCCGATAATGTCTCCAGCTACGACCTGCCGGGGTTTGTCGATTACTCGGCGCCCCATGAGGCCGGCTGGAATCCTTTGCTCCACCTTGAAGCGCTGGCACGTCTCGCAGTTTCGCACGTACTCCTGCGTATCAGCATAGTAGTGCGGCCAGTAATAGCGCAGCGTGACTCTGGCGAACGTCTTCTCTCTGCCGAGGTGTCCAGAGGTGGCGTCGTCGTGGCATTCCTGCAACACCTCGCGACCATGTTCTTCTGGTACTACCAGCTTCCAGGCATCGTCATCGTCGCCGAGGGTTGAGTCTACTTCTGAGTTGGGGTGGTACCGATAGAGACTGCCTGTTACGAGTTTGTAGATGGGGTAGTCATTGGGCTGCTCTTTGACCTTGGCGCACCACTCCTGATACCACGTGTCCGCGGTGTCAGTGAACCACGACACCGCGGCCACTTCTAGCCCATCCTCATCCTCATACATACGAGAGAGGCCGTCTGCCACGTGGTTCAAGGCGCCTTTGCGGTGTTCGACGGTGAACTTGTGGCCTTGCAGCTCCAATGCCCAACGAGCCAACCTGCTCGTGGGGTTTTGCAGTTGGCAGAGCCATCACAAGCTGCTGTGGTCTGTCACTACCTTAAACTCGTAACACTCGATGTATGGGCGAAACGTTTGGATGGCCCATACTACCGCGAGGCACTCTCGCTCGGTAACGCTATAATTCCGTTCCGCCGATGTGAGCACACGGCTCGCGAACTCAATCACCCTCTCCTGTCCTTCTAACTCTTGAAGTAGCACTGCGCCTAGGCCCACATCACTCGCATCCGTCTGCACGATGTAGAACCCCTCGGGATGAGGTCGGTGCAGCACCGGAGCGGTCATCACCATCGCTCTCAGCCGATCGAAAGCGTGCTGCTGCTCTTCGAGCCACTCATACTTTCGGTTTTTCTTAGTCAGATTCGTGAGCGGCTCAGCGATGGTGGCGTAGTTCGGTATGAACTTCCGATACCACGAGGTGGTGCCTAGGAACCTCCGCAGTGCCTTCAGATTCTGGGGCACCGGGTAATCCCTAATTGGTTCGATCTTGGCCGGGTTCGGCCTCGTGCCGTCCCGGTTAATCAAGAAACCCAGGTATGCTACCTCTGGCTTGAAGAAAACGCACTTATCTGCATTAAGCGTCAATCCTGCGGCTACTAGCCGTTCTAGCACCATCCGGAGGCACTTCTTATGCTTCTCGAATGTCTCGGCGACAATTATAATGTCGTCGAGGTAGGCATAGACGTACGGTTCTAGCTCGGGTCCGAGCACCTGGTCTATGAACCGCTGGAAGGTGGCGGGCGCGTTTGTAAGCCCGTACGGCATCCGCCGGAATTGGTATAACCCCCTCCCGGGGACCATAAAGGCTGTTATGGGTCGCGCTTTCGCCACCAGAGGTACCTGGTGGTACGCACTCTTAAGGTCGAGCGTGGAGATGAACTTCGCCTTCCTCAACTTCCGTAGAATATCCTGCATATTCGGAAGGGGATAGGCGTCTGGTTCCGTGACAGCGTTCACCTTGCGCAGGTCTTCACAGAACCGCCGTGTTCCGTCACTCTTCCGGATCATCACAATGGGGCTCGACCAACCACTTCGAGAGGGCTCGATCACGCCCTTTTCGAGCATCTCCTTTACTTGGCGGTGCATCTCTTCTTGCACCTTGTCTGAGACTGGATAGTGCTTTTGCTTGATTGGTCGAGTGTCCCGCAGAGTGATCTCATGCTCCACGCCCTTTACGCGTCCTAAGCCTGGCGGAAGCTTGCTTAGGATAGCGTCTACCATTTCCTTCAGTTCCGCCCGCTGAAGGTCCGTAGCGTCCTCGAGCCCGATGGCCGATACTGCACTTGGATCGGTGGTCAAGCTAGCTACTTCCAGCTCGACATAGGCTTCTGAGTCCTTACAGAAGAGCCTGTCCGTATCCGGGTCAACTACGGCCCTAAACGCACGTACAAAGTTGACCCCTAAGTAGCAGTCTGCATCGAGCTGGGGCATAATGGCGACTCGAATTTCGCGAGTAAGCCCACCCACGGTGATCGGAAGGAACACGTGGCCTAGCAAGGGGCTGCGGCTACCATCCGCAAGCCTAACACCTTGCTTCTCGGACGCTACGAAATCTTTCCCGAGTGCTGTGGCCAGTTGGAGTCCGACGGTGCCCATCACCGTAGTGGATGCTCCCGGATCCAACAACGCTCGGAGGTTGAACTCACCCACCTCAATTCGAACCCACCAGCGCGTCTCTGCGTTGGTTGGTTGGCCGACGGAAGCTTCTCCTCGGTCGGGAGGCGGGTGAGCATCTGACTCGAAATTAGTGGATGCGCGCACCTCCCAGTGAGATGCGCTAACGATTCCACGATAGTGATTTTCCACTTTTTTTTTCGGTTTCTGCGCATGCGCGGCCTCAAAATCAATGCGCGCGCACTCTAGGCTGTCCCCCGTGTCCGCGCTCACGCGTATTTCCCCAAAAATGCAAAAATTTCCGCTAATAACCCTTAAATGCGAATTGAGTGCGTAATCTGCTACTTTACACCCCGACATGCACGTGAGTTGCCTAACAAAGAGATGGAACCCTAAAAACCTATTATTGATAAAAAAATGTCAATAAATAGCGTAATAAATAATAAATAAATAATTGTTAATTAGTCTCTTTGTTAACCTCACTAAATACTTCAACAATGCTCGGCCTTCACAAGCAATGTCCTCGCTAAGTACGTACAGGCCGGGTCATTCCCTCCAAGCAAGGTTAGGAACCACCAGTTGGTTACCCTTGCACACACTATACACTTTGATAATAATTAATTATCCCTCTCGATAATTAATTATTCGCACGCGAGTCTCGACCTGTTTAAATAATCGAATTATTCCCTAACCTATGCTTTCCAACACGTTAAGGGCACCAGTTGTAACGTGGTACAGTTACGGAGAGGGTATTAATCCCTCTCAGGGGTTCGCGGGGTAATATACGGGTGTATTCTACGCCCGGGCAACTCACCGTTGTAGAATCACCTGTAGTTCGGCAGAAGCGCCTCGGCACAGGTTCCGAACATGCGAGCCCGGCTTCTATTGTAGAAAGCCTAGGCCGCCTCCCCCTAGAACCGGCGCTGCGCTCTGCCGCTGCAGCCAACTTCTACCCGCGAACTACCGGCTGCCCGCTAAGACCTAGCGTTACCAGCGCAGCCGGCTTTTCCCGCGTACAACGCCGCTCGGTCTAACCTCTCGAGCGGCTATTGAGATACTTACTCCCGCTACCGATGTTCCTCTAGGAGGCGATGCCTGCGACTAGCTGCAGCTGCTGAAAAGGGTAGAGGGCGGTATTCGGGAAATCATGCATAGGTTAAGGCGCGCTCAATAATTACTCGTGATTCGACTATTTAAGATAAAATTAAAGTTCTATTGAATAAAAGATAATCGCGCTAAGGGGCGCGAACCCGGACAATATATTCAACAAGTATTCACCAACAGGCCGAGACTTTAAGTTACGCACGCACGCACGCGGCCGCCGAGACGCAGCGGCGACAAGGTTCGCTCGCGACGACTCAAAAGTCAAACACGACTTACTCGGGGCTGGCCAGCCATCGCAGTTCCTCGGCGCAACGGCAGCTTGCTCTCTCTCGCTCTCTCGCTTGCTGCTTATCGGGGCGGGGATGGACGTGCCTCCTATCCCGGGCCTTTTTATCGCTGTTGCTCTCTCTCTCTCTCTCTCTCTCTCTCTCTCTCTCTCTCTCTCTCTCTCTCTCTCTCTCTCTCTCTCTCTCTCTCTCTCTCTCTCTCTCTCTCTCTCTCTCTCTCTCTCTCTCTCTCTCTCTCTCTCTCTCTCTCTCTCTCGCTCCCACTCCTCCCAGTGGTGGCGGCGTAGTCACGTGGTTGGCTGCGGCTGTGGAGGCACGAGGAACGCACGCACTCTCGCGAAGCCAAAACAAGGCGCGGAGGTCACTTTCGGCGACTTGTTGCGTGTCACGGCGGTCTACAACATGGCCTCTCGTTCCCGCTCACAGCGGCGCGGCGGCTTTGTCTTCTCCGTCTACTTGGCGCTTGTTCCGCGTGGCGCTCTGCCGATCACGATACGTGCAAGCGCGCGAGATTCAAGTCTCGCGATGCAGTGTACGTGATCCACTTACCATATATCGGCGCCCGTCACAACCTAAAGTATAGAAATTCAATATAAAAATTCAAATGTAACGAGTATAGCAAATCTTCACGCCTATTCTTTATGACCAATCTAAATCAATTTTCAAATGTTGCACAACATCGGGCCCACGTTTTTTAAGAAAGGAAATACATGACCCGCTCTATATTTATCAACAAGAGATATCAACTATAATGCGTTCATAGTTTCACTGGCTTTTGGTCGATCAAGCGAAAGCTTTCCTCGCCAGCTGTCTTGAAAATGAGTCCAGTACTGAAATCAACTTGACACTTGTCAACTTCAGAAATGGCTGAATTCTATTTATAAGGTAAATCGAAGTCGACAAAAACAGATTTTGAAATTTGCAGCTCTCTCAGTTTCCCAGAGCTTCTATACGAAACCAACGTTCGTAAGTTTTATTTGATTATAGTCAACAATAAAATGGCTTGCATCAAACAAAAGAGCTCAAAATTTTGCATCGAAAACGATTTTGAACTCGATTCCGTCGAGTGCAAAGTTCCGAGATAATTAATCGAAAAGAAATAAACGCTGTGGGAGCGAGAGACACGGGAAGCATACCGCAGCGCGGGAGGAAAGTCGGGGGCATGTTCATTTCTTTTCGATTAATTATCTCGGAACTTTGCACTCCTCGGAATCGAGTAAAAAATCGTTTCTGATTCAAAATTTTGCGCTCTTTCGTCTGGTGTAAGCCATTTTGTTGCAGACTAAGCGGTTCTCGAGATATAAGTAAATAAAACTTTCAAACGATGTTTTCGGATAGAACCCTTGGACCTAGGAATCTGCAAATTTCAAAATCGGTTTTTGCGACCTCGATTTACCTTATAACCAATATGCAGTCATTCCTGTGACAAGTCGATTTCACAGCGATTTTTACTGCGGACTAAATCGTTGCGCTCCTCGATTGCTCCGCTTCCCCCTTACCTCCCGCTTCCGTAGACGTACTCCATAGCAACGGTTGCCCCCCACTCTTTGCCGCGGCGGCCGCCGCTCGGCTCGCGCCGCCGCTCTGCCAGGGCCGACGCTATGCGGGAAAAATTCCACTGTGCTTAACAGAGATGTGGAAAACTTGCCGGAAAATTTTCGGGACCAAGTGATCTTGACTCAGTTTTTCACGCTGATCACGTTGGTATATAAATGTTGTATTGTTTCAGAATCACCCTGTATATGTGTATATGTGTATATATATATATATATATATATATATATATATATAGAGAGAGAGAGAGAGAGAGAGAGAGAGAGAGAGAGAGAGAGAGAGAGAGAGAGAGAGAGAGAGAGAGAGAGAGAGAGAGAGAGAGAGAGAGAGAGAGAGAGAGAGAGAGAGAGAGAGAGACGTGGAGTCAGAGACGTAGATACGGAGATGTAGAGATAGAGGTGCAGAGACCAAGGTTTAGGGCCGGAGACGTAGAGACGAAGACGTAGAAACAGACATGTAGAGACGGTGACGTAAGGACAGAGACATAGAGACAGAGGCGTAGAGACCGCGACATAGAGACGGAAATGTAGAGACAGAGGTGGAGAGACTGAGACGTAGAGACAGAGACGTAAAGACAGAGACGTAGAGGGAGAGATTAGAGACAGGATCTTGTAAAGAGCGATGTAGAGACAGAGACGTAGGGGCAGCTACGTAGACACGCAGGCGTAGAGTGAATTATGTAGAGACGAAGATAGAGAAACAGCGGCGTAGAGAAAGAGACGCATAGACGGAAACGTTGAAAGAGAGAGATTAGAGGCAGGGTTGCAAAGGTAGAGTCGTAGAGATAGAGCAATAGAGACGGAAACGTGGAGACGGTGGCGGAGAGACCTAAACGAAGAGACAGAGAGTAGAGCCAGAGCTGTAGGCGATAAAAATCAGAGACAGAGTTGTAGACTCAGATACGTAAAGACAGAGGCATAGAGAATGAGATTAGAGACAGAAACAGAGAAATAGGAATCTCAAGACAGACGTAGAGACAACCGCGTAGACACAATGGTGTAGAGACAGAGGCGCAGAGACGGGAAAGTACAGACAGAGTCGTGTAGAGACACAGATGTAGAGACGGAGACGTAGAGATGGAGACGTAAAGACAGAGTCGGAAAAACAGAGACAGAAACGTAGAGACAGAGTCAGAGAGAGACAGAAACGTAGAGACAGGCGCGTAGAGACAGAGTCGTATAGACAGAGACGTGGAGACAGAGACGTGGGGACAGATATGTGGAGACAGAGACGTGGAAACGAAACGTATAGAGATAGAGACATAGGTACAGAGATGTATTGGATCCTTGAATAAGTTCTCGCTGTTTCCTCACAGATGGGGTTACCAGGACTAAGTGTATGTAATTTCAGATGCTAACGTTTCTATAAGGAAGTACTGTGGGTAAGCTTGAACTTAAGGGTATTTTAGTTAGCCATAGTGTAAACAGCGTTTTTTGTTCTTACTACTAATAATGTCAAATTTTGTGCCAAGTAAAATGTATTTGCGGGGAATTTTATTGCACTATTTTATTAAAAAAAATCTGCAGCCGAAGCGCACAGGATTCTTGTTAAAACTTACGGTGACCATGCTCTGTCGGGAACGACATGCAGAGACTGGTTTCAACGCTTCAAAAATAACGATTTTGATCTTGGAGATAAAGAACGTGCCGGTGCATCAAGAAAGTTGGAACACGAAGAATTGGAGGAATTACTAAATGAAAACTCATGTCGGATCCTAGCTGAACTTACAAAATCATTACGAGTAGATGAGACAACAGTTTCGAAATGTTTGAAAACATTAGGAATGATCCAGAAGCAAGGACATTGGGTGCCGTATGAGTTGAAGCCGAGAGACGTCGGTAACGGCGTTTCCTCACATATGAAGTGCTGCTTCAACCGCAGAAAATGAAAGGTTTTTTGCATCGTATCGTGACTGGCGATGAAAAGTGGATACAGTACGATAATACTAAGCGTAAAAAATCGTGGGGTGAGCCCGGCCATGCATCAACATCGTCCGCAAATCCAAATATTCATGTTTCGAAGCTTCTCTTCTGCATTTGGTGGGATCAGCAGGGTGTAATTTATTACGAACTGCTGAAACCGAACGAAACTATCACGGAAGATCGCTATCGACTGCAATTTATGTGTTTGAGCCAAGCCCTAAATGAAAAACGGCCTTTGTACGAGCAGAGACACGACAAGGTGATTTTGATACATGACAATGCTCGGCTACATGTTGCAAAAGTCGTCAAAGAAACTTTGGAGGCATTTCAGTGGGATGGCATACCTCACCCTGTATGCATAACCCTGTTCTGTATAACCCAGACATGGCTCCTTCCGACTACCACTTGTTCCGGTCGATGGCTCATGGCTTGGCTGAGCAGCACTTCCATTCTTATGAAAATGCCAAAAAATGGGTCGATTATTGTATAGTTTCAAAAGACGAGCTGTACTTCCGAGATGGAATCCGTAAATTGCCAGAAAGATGGGAGAAAGTAGTAAGTAGTGATGTGCAATATTTTGAGTGTCGTGCTTTTTACTACATACTTCAAATAAAGCATTAATTTTCACAAAAAAGCAGCGAGTACTTATTCAAGGTCCCAATAGAGGCAGAGACGTTGAGACAGAGTCGTAGATACAGGCTCGTAGAGAGAGAAAGAGATAGAGACAGTGACGTAGAGACTGAAAGACAGAGACATAGAGACAACGTTGGAGAGACAGAGATATAGAGACAGAGATATAGAGACAGAGAAGTAGAGACGGAGTTGTAGAGACAAAGATTGGAGACAATGATGTAGAGACAGAGACTTAATGACGTAGAATGGGAGAGATCAGAGACAGAAGCGTAGGAAAAGGGAGGTAGAGACCGAGACGTAGAAAGAGAGATTGGAGACAGAAATGTAGAGACATACATGTAAAGACAGAGACGTAGAGAGAGAGAGAGAGAGAGAGAGAGAGAGAGGGAGAGGGAGAGAGAGATTAGAGTCGGAAACGTATAATCAGGGACGTAGAGACGGAGACGTAGAGACCGATTGGTAGAGACAGAGGCGTAAAGACAGAGGCGTAGAGAGAGAGAGAGAGATTAGAGACAGAAACGTAGAAACAAGTATATAGAGACAGAGTCGTAGAGACAGAGGTGTAGAGACGGAGGCATAAAGGCAGAGACGTAGAGACAGGGATGTAGAGACAGAGACGTAGAGACAGAGACGTAGAGCCAGGCGAGTAGAGACATGGACATAGAAACAGAGGCGTAGAGACAGAGTCAGGGAGACAGAGTCGTAGTAACAGAGACGTGAAGGCAGAGACTTAGAGACATAAATATAGAGACAGAGACGTAAAGACAGAGATGTAGAGAGAGATTAGAGACAGAAACGTAGAAACATGGACGTACAGTGGTAGAGACAGATACCTACGAACGGAGGCGTTGAGACAGAGACGTGGAGACAGATGTAGAAACAGAAACATAGAGAGAGAGAGAGACGTGGAGACAGGGATGTAGATACAGAGACGTAGAGACAGAGATTAGAGACAGAGATGTAGAGGCTGAAACGTTAAGATAGAGCTGTAAAGAGAGAGATAGCGAATATTTATTAAAGTATATGCTTAGTTGAAAAATTATATTTCTTTGAAAAAATAGAAACCTTTACTAAATTTAATATATTATATTTTTTATCAATTGAAGGAAATGCCTGTAGTTTTATGTTAATTTTAATTATGAATCTAAAAGCTATTCGGGCTAAAGATATGGATGGTACCTAACTTAATAAGCACTTCCTTCATATGTGTTTCATTAAATCTTTAAATTTTACAAGCTATTCGAAACATTAGTGTAGTCAAGAATTTTTTTTAAAGGAGATTACATTGAAAGGGAAAGTAAAGGTATGTGATAAAAAACGAGAGCGATAAAAAAATAATGGCCCACGTCGGGATGGCTTTTCCCGTGAGATACACGGCGGGAAATACGTCTTGTGCCGCGGATCGTCGCTCGCGGATTCCGTAAGAGTTTTACGCGCACCTTCCACCTCTCTCTCCGAGAGACTCGCAAGTGTCTAATGATCGCACCCCCGCTGTGGTGAAGTCAACGTGTAAGAGAGCTCACCGTCGACGAAGACGGCGGCGGGTGCAACGGCGGCTGTTGAGGGAGAGAGCAACAACGACAGCGGACAGGTGCAAAGAGAAATTCGAGCGACGGTGGCCGCGGCAGGAGCTGGTGCGACGAAGCATCGGCTCCGTAGCCGGTGGAGAGAGTGCGAGTGATCAGCGGCTGGAAGTTGACCATCAGCGGCCACGTCGAGTTTTGCCGATGGAAGAGAGAGAGAGAGAGAGAGAGAGAGAGAGAGAGAGAGAGAGAGAGAGAGAGAGAGAGAGAGAGAGAGAGAGAGAGAGAGAGAGAGAGAGAGAGAGAGAGAGAGAGAGAGAGAGAGAGAGAGAGACAGAGAGAGAGAGAGAGAGAGCGAGAGAGGGGGGGCGAGAGAGAGAGAGAGAGAAATTCATTTATTGATGCCTTGGGGTATAACACCTTGTGGCGCTTCGCGTAATTCAATGGTAAATGCAGCATTGCAACGTGTAGCCGGAGGCGCAAAACAGGTTTAGCTTACATAATAATTCTGAGCGGCAACGGAGCGATGCAAAATGACTAAGTATAACAGGTATCAGCAAGCCAGCTTATAAGATTTCTCTACGTGCAGTAATGGGGCAAATAACATTTATTAGATAACTATTAATTGACTAAATGTTAAATGTCTAAAATCGTTTTCTTTTTTAAATTTAAAAATTGGGGTCCAAAGTTCAGACCATCCACTTTAGATTTGAAGTCAACTCTAGCTTTTTTTTTAGTTCGACATTTGGCATTACAGACAGTGATTAATTTCGAAATTCTGAATTACGAAAATAATATTTTCGATTGTGACAGTTTAACTACTGTCCAAAACATCCAATTTCATTAATACTACTTTGATTTGTATACAACACGTTTCTAATGATTGATTTCGAAATATCTTTGGAAATAAGTCATTAGTTCACGATTTCGAGATAAAAATTTTGCACACACGTATTATTTCAACGCTCATCACTCGAAAAAGTGTAAGAATAATAACCAAATAATCGAAAAAGTAAGTAAAAGAAAATGAAAATGTAGATTAATTAGTCATCAGTTTTGAAGAATGACATCGTTAAAAGAATAGACCGTTAATTATAACAGAAATAAAACAAAAATTATGAAATAGTACTAGAATCAAATTAACTTCGAAATACAAAAAACAGAAAAATAATATTTACTATGTTCATATATTCGACAGTAAATTGTTTAGATAAAGGGCGTAACGATAGCCTAAGATTTCGAAAACTATTTTGATGATGGTCAAATATTCGACATATATTAAACTCGACAAACCCATTAAATTCAATTTCCGCAGAGAGATGGCGTTAGTAGTTAGAAGGATGGCCTATTCCCCATTCGATTCATGTCCCTGCTTGCACAGATACTTTTCTTTAGTGTTTATTCCGAATTAACAAGAAATATTAATACAATGAATATTATACATCATCATTATATATTACCAAACACTTATAAATGTAACTTTCTTTAGTTAAGAAAACATTTTATAATAAGAATGCGAACTTGCATGGTATTCAGTTTTGATTTTGTCGTAGCATATCTCTCATTATCAATTATGAAAAAACTTAGTAGAGTATATTTAATTCGTCTATTTTAAAACAATGAGATTCATATCTAGATAAGAGAAAATAAATGTTAACCGTTTATTCAATTGATGGTAAATCGCAATCTATTGCTTAAAATTATATAATTTCATAGAACCATTACAACTGTTATGAAATCTGAAAAAACAATTTTTATCCAACAAGTATGCCCGGACGGAGGGCAAGAAAAATTTTTTGCGCGTCTTCCAGCGGTATCTCTGTCAATTTATCTCGAAATTAAACTAATGGTTCTCTTATACATTTTGAAATTTTACAATGCAAAATTCCAAGACCACAACGTTTTATACAGCATGTTTGAAAAAGCAATTGTTCATACACCGTAATTGACTAATTAATAATTAAATAATTTTCATTACAATACCCATAATTCTATATTATATATATTTTCAGCATAGTCCAAGGTAAGTTTACTATACTACATATACATGTGTGTGTTTGTATGTGTGTGTTGGGGTGATAACATAACGATTATCTAAAATTGTAAACTACTTTTAAATAGTTTAAATTGAAATATATTTTCAGAATTATCATATTTTTGACACACATATATATATATATAAATATACACACACACACACACACACACACA